>JARFIY010000222.1:3049166-4326250 GCA_036346155.1 Sinelater perroti
ATTCCCAATTCAGTTTCATCAAATTTTGTAGTCAGATTTTAGACAATTGATTTATTTAATGCACTATTTTAACCAAATTTTTTGTATAGTCTACATAATAGTTTTACCAAATTTGTAATGCGTTTTAACAATAATAACTCGTTGCTGTTTCGTGTAGAATTCCATAGTTACTAATCGGAATAATCGTAGATGACATGTCAAAGTATCAGAGCACAATTTGAGTCACATTTTCTAACCTGCAGTATGGCAAGAATGTTCGACTACAAAATTTTCACAAAAGGGAATTATAAGTTTTTTTTTATTGAATTAGTTATAATCGCAGTAGCCAAATGTAACAAATCTTTCAAAACACTATTTATAGTGGCGCTGAATACGAAGTTCGCCGATAGTCGCCACTATAAGAGTGCTTTTTCCAATTAAAAAAAATTGTGTCCAAATTATCACCAAAGAAGTCCGCAATTATTATTTGCAGGATCTAATAAATTGTCGCTGTCCGAAAAAGTTACCAAAATCAACTATTCCGCTTTCTTAATGGTTTACACCGCTATCTAGTAGCTACACTACTCTAGCTTTTCGATGATAATAAGCATTGCGGTCGATATTTAAAAATTAAATTTACTCGAGAATATTTAGAGTAGTAAATACTTCGACAGTGTAACGTTTTTGCTTTCAATAATGGCGAATAGAAGAGTAAATTTACTTAACTGTTTAATTACTTTACTTACATGAAATAAAAATTACTTAATAATGTTTATGTACATTACATAAAGAATTATTAACGTAAAATTACACTCTATAAATTTATTTATCTATAACACTATGTTGCATTAGCACAGTCACTTCGCTTCCGTTACTTGACTTCTCCTGGTCGCTTCGCTGCCTGATATTTCTGCAATAAGGATCTGAATCTGGATCGTACAAGAATCATCTGGTAAACATCTAGAAATTTCCGAATTGTAGCCGCAAACGTCTAACGCAGCGGTCTTTAAATATTTGAGACCCTGTATTAAAGCTGAAAGCAACAGTTTGATTAATAAACTTTTTATTATACCAATTAGTCTTACATCTGCTCATAGATCCAATAGTTTTAAACAGTTATTGGCATTCATTTAAAACTTCTAAACTAATATATAAGATTATCTACATTCTGCTGGTTTTTTATTTTAAAATTTGAAGTTATGTAAAAAATTTCTCGCATATTTAAGAAAGAATTAATGACTTTAATTTTTGTTTAATTTTTCAATGTTGTCACCTTATTTGCATCTCACGTCTATAGCTAATCTGACTATACTATATTACATTTGGACCAAAAACTAAAGAATGAGACTATACAGGCTGAGTCAATACTCTCTCCCTAATTTGAAAGAAAGCTTATAAAACAAAAGGGCGTCCGAGAGTGAAGAAAGTGATTTTATTAAACATAGAGAAACGCAGTTGTTTTCTACAAAGTACATTTCAACTTCTCTGGATGCGTTAATAAAAAATCTTTTGTTTTGGAGTTGATAATAATCCACGAGATCTTATCTACAAGTATTGTGTCACTGTATGGTGCGCGTTGAGTAAAGTGGGTACCATTGACTTTACCTTTTTCAAAGAAAGAAGTCAATGTGTTACCGTCATTTCCAATCGGATACAGAAGTAATTCAACAATTTTTCGCGCTAAATTTTAATGCACTCCAAGTGTAAAATACTTGGTTCTAACAAGATGTAGCCACATACCACACAGCAAAAGCTTCTCTCTAAGTGCTCCACATTCAACACTGTGACGTCACTTGGCCAGTTCGCTTACAAAATATTGTTCAACTAAAAAAAGTTAAGGTCAGGACCCAGGACATCAGATTATTAATATATTAATATACCTAATTTTGTATTACAAAAATGTGACTATCAGCTTGTTTTTTTTTTATAAACAGAAACAGAAATAAACACACAAGCCAATTTTGAATTCGAGTCACGAATTGGCGAAAAGCAAAACTGCGATGGTAGTTTGAACCTAGCTGTAATTGGCTCCTTTGATTTGACTTTTGGAATTTTTTAATGTTTACACCGACCTTATCGGTGAAATTTTAAAAAATAAGTAATTAGAATTTTGTAACGCATATAATAGGCCATACATATATTGTAACTTCATATCTTACAATAAGAAACAATATAAATATTTTAACAAAAAGCAATATTTAAATATTTCACTTTAGATGAAACTGGCATTTCAATAGCAGTTTTTTGCTTGAAGGCTTTGAAAAAGCAAAGCTTTTCTAAGCACAAGAGCAGGTGATAGACACGCATTGCGATTTTTTAGTGAAAAGGGCTGCAACAAGAATATTAGAAGTTATAACATTATTAGAACAGAAAGAATCAAAAGCTGAGTTTTTGAAGACAGCCTTTAAAAAGATAGAGTAGCGGTAATAGCACTGCTCCTCTCATTAATACAGAACTAGTGATTTGTTTGATTTGCACCACTAGCAATAAAATAATTATCGGAGGTGTGAATACATTCTGGTGACAAAGTTAGGTTAAAGTAAGGCTCCCATGTTGACCCTCACTATCCGATCCTCGAACA
Source organism: Sinelater perroti (assembly GCA_036346155.1). Lineage (NCBI taxonomy): Eukaryota > Metazoa > Arthropoda > Insecta > Coleoptera > Elateridae > Sinelater > Sinelater perroti. The sequence continues at coordinate 3,051,727 of JARFIY010000222.1, forward strand.
CCGTCTCTGATACGGTGCCATGTGGCAAGCCTTAGATGACCTCGTTATTCGCAATGAATGTAAATACTAAATTGTTTTTAGTGACTGACTAGGTCACCCCCCAGACATCTAAACCTAGGGTTGCTAAATGCGCCTATCGCTCTCCCGCACTGGTGTTTAAAGTTCGATTAGTGAGATTTTAATTTAAGCAAAAATCTAACCTAAAAGTTAAATAGTAAAATGGACTATAACAAATGTATATTTATTAATTATATTATCTAATAATAATATCTAATAATAATTATAATAAAAGACTTACGAGGTACACCTCAACCGTTCAGTGAAAGGTATCAGAAAACAAACAAATTACTTTCATTAGTCTTCAAAATCTATAGCTTTTACAATATACTTTTTCCAATAACCATAAAACTTCTAGAAACTTTTAACAAACATTTAAACTTTAAAAATAGATTGCAAAATAGCTATTTTATATTTTTGAGTTGCTGGTATGTCCTCAAAATGTGCACTTTTCATGATAGTTGAATTCCGAATTGAACTGGTAACACTAGGTCTTATCTCCTGTAACAATGATTTTTGGTCACACATGGTAATAGAATTTCAAAAAGCTTTTATCTGTTTTGCTTTCTGCCAACTTGTGCGACATACATCGGAAACACGGACATTTCGCTATAAATCGTAGTCAATCGCTGATCTCGTACCAGAGTGCTCAGTCGCTTATGACTAAGGTTCTGCTGATCTACAACAACTCATTTGGACATGGTTCACCCTCAAGCGTTTTCTACTCGTCGCAAATGCGTTTAAATCATTTATTCTGATAACATTTTCCGTCCTAAACAGTTGTACTTTTTACTTAATTCTGTGACTCTTTGTTCCATTTCGTCGTAACCCTAACTCTCACACTGACTACATTCGGCTGCCCACAAAGGATTTATATATTATACACAAAGGATTATATATTATATCATGTATGCACGAGCACCTGGATGATGTTTCTGTTAAGGTATCGTAGCATTCACTTCATACTTAAAATGTATTAAAAACTGCCTTGCGTTATTTTTTTCTCTTATAATAAGTACTTTTGTAATACCTGAACACACGTAAATCTCGTTGATTTCTAATAGATTCAGTTAAGTGATTGCAGACATGTACGTATATTATGTATATTTGATTGTTTTGACTAGCAAGAACCAATATAGAAAGCTTTGTGCTACTTCTAAGTTTTCCATGTTGCACGATAGCTATTTTCAATTTATAAAAAAACAAACAAGTACAAGAAAGAAAAATAAATGTTTTATTTGTATAAAACTGCATTTACTACTTTTGTATTAAACCTTGAGTATTCAGGCAGTGAAATATTATACAGTAAATCCTTTAGGCAAGTATCTTATATAGGTGCATATATAGATTAAGATAAATAAATCCCATCATTACAACTGCAACTATAAATAGCTATTTTTTACAGTAAAGTAGTCTAGGAGCTGCTACAACAAAAGTAACATTAAATTTACGCGCTTTGCTGTATTAATGTTTTGTTTCAATTTTAAAATTTGTTACCTCAATATTAAAGTATATTTGAATGTGAAGGATGCAAAAGGCATACAGACAATAATCTTTCAGCAGGGTTCGTCCACAAAATGCGTATAGGTGTACAAATACTCAGCGTCAGAATTAGATATTCTGAATTATAAATCAGTCGTCGCGAAAAAAATTGACTCTAATAATGCCATTCAAATTATTAAGTTTCTCTTAACTTCAACTGGAAAACTACAAAAACATTGAAAATGTAAAAATCTGAATTAAGTTTACACTCGCCGATTGACCCTGGAAGGTGCTCGTAACTAAAATTAGGCGTGGTTCTCGACCCTTGATTTACACGGGGAGGTTCGTACGTAGTAAACAAAAATAGCCTATACATTTTAACGTAAAGTGAACAAAGATGGCTGATATAAAATTTGGCGTGCGCACTCTGAGCACCTAATTTACACGAGAAGATCCGTGCGTTCGTGCACGCACGTCGAGACCGCTCTTACTTCTTGCCGAATGGCCGGGCGGCCGCGGCTTTCGAGCCGCTGCACTGCCGAACACAATAAGCGCGTCTGCTACGTCCATTTGGTTTGTTTCCGCCGAGCGAAATTTCGATTGTAAGCGATTGTTCCACGTTCCCGATCCGGGGAAAAAGCCGATCCAGTTAAAAATTTATACGTTCTCACCTTACAAAAATTGAAGGGAAAGTAAGGCGGGTAAAAATTGTCAGCTTAGGACGCAAAAAACACCTTTTTGCAGGCAACCCCTTGTACACAGTATATTTGAAATTGCACTTCCATAGCAATTATACCCTAAATTGTAAAAAACATGTTTGGTGGCACAGTAATTCTGGCTCTTCAGAAACCACACAAATTATGGGAATTGTATTAAAATACACACCATGGCAATGGTAGCGGGTAGACACTCTCTTGTGACCCAGGCAAAGACAGGTCTACTTCAGGGAAGCGACCCTGCCTACGCGAGCTACGGCTCTCTCTCATCCACACTGAGGAAGAGCCGTATCCTAACCCGAATGGTCCTTACTGCTAGATATTTTATCCCTAGTGTTTTAAGTGTTTATTTTTCCTATCTGTTATTATATTTGTTGATCACCTTCGCTTAAATTAAGTATATTTTTAAAATAATTCTTCCATACTTGTAATTTCTCATCTATTCCACCCACTAATATAGCTAGTCCTATCTTTATATTTGATTCTTTCCTTCATCAATATATAACCTGGTTACTGATATAATAATTTAATTCTTTTCATCTTTCTTTGAGCTTGTTTAAATCTTATCTTGTTTTCGATGTTTTCTATCCTTATCTTGTTTATTTTGACTTTGTTTTGTCTACTTTGCTTATCATTCATCAACTCTTTGTATCACATGCCGCAGTTATTCTTTTGTATCATTCAACAATTATAGTTTTTCCTCTATTAAACCTCTAAACGTATGATTAGTTCCTGTTTATTGTAGTAGGTTAACGTTATACAGTTTGCTTTTATTAATTTTTGTTTGCTATTTGTTGTTGGTTTTTGTTCTATTCTTACTTTAATCAAGAAATAAACTGTGTAAATATTTTCTCCTCTGTAACTTTTACAATCTTTAACTTTCTTTATAAATTTATTCTTCACGAACACATGATTTACTTGGTTAATCAGTTGTTCCATCCGGCAAAATCGTTGTTCTTTTATGTATTTCTTTGTGTTGGAAGAAAGTACTCATGATCTTCATGTTACGTTCTAGTAGAAATTCTATAGGTTTTCTTCTATTTATATTACTACCCTTGTGTTTATTATTCTGAATCTTTAAATTTAAATCCTCTATTATTACTTTATGTTACATTTTGGAGTCTTATTAAATTATTTTTTGGCCCCTACAGATTTGTTTTGCTTCTCCTTAATTTTTCTAATCTGTTGGTTGGCATAAACGTTTATAAATGTTATTTTCTTATATGTACCTTCATTGTTGGGCAGAAATAGCACCTTATTATAATTTTAAAATTATTATCTCAACGCTGTTCGTTTGCTTAGTACCTCATTTTAAACAGCTCTTTATTATCCCCACTATTAAAAATAGTCTTTTTGTTTGGCCTCTTTATCAATATCGTTTTTTAAGACTGCAAAAACATCTTACATCCCTCTAATATTCCTTTGAACTGTTATAATCGTCCTTTTTGTCATCTTTAAATCCACGTTTTTAAATTTTTACTATTAGTATTTTTATTGATAAATATTCCCATTCTTCATGTTCTACCATTTGATTCAAATTTTTTGGTACCTAAACATAGCCGTATTACCTTTTTTTTAATTTGGTTATTTATTTTTATATTCTATGTCTTATTATGGTTTTTTTAACTTGCTCTTATTTCTCATAATTCTTTGCCACTAGTAGTTTACTTTGTATATCATTAATTTCTTTTATATTGTTTATTTTGTTAAACATCATTTATTTTTCTCATTACATTCTTTTTATTTTTTGAGATCATCTAAATTATTATCCTTATTTTTTTTTAATTTTTGGTCATTTCATTTCTTTCTAAGCATCTTCTTCAACTTGTCGCTTTATGTTTTGTTCTTCTGCATTTTGATCATCACTGGTTATCAACTATACAAAATTCTTAGTGAATTAGTTATAGAAAATAATCTTAATTTAATGAATAGACTGGAGCAACTTACAGTTTTTCTTTGACTGCTCCTTTAGATGTTAAAAATCTACTCCCTGTCTGCAAAAGCACTGCAAAAACCGTCCTGATAATTAATCTACTCAGCTGTCAAAATTTTAAAATTCTTGTCATTTCAATGAATTATTATTTTATGTTTACTAGTTCATGATATGTGTAAAATAGTTGAGAAGGAATAATTTAAATAAAATAGCAAATACCATTCAGCGCGGTTGCAAACCACCATCACAGCTTCACTAATCGCCAGCATGGTCCAATAGTTGAGGCGCGGCCTATGGTGCTGACGGACCTGAGTTCCATTCCCCGACTTCTCTGATGCCGGGTGGGTGGCCTACTCAGTCACTAAATATAATTAAGTACCTGCGTTCACTCGAACAAGGGGTAACAATGGCGGTCGTCTAAGGCACGATGCTTGCCGCAAGCCTCGCATTAGAGATGGTGCGCGACAACCGGGCAAAGATAGCGAACATATGAGAGCCTTAACCTCTCAGTTTGCAGGCCGTTAGAGCCTTACCATTATTATTACATAGAATTAGGTTTATAGTAAGTAGCCCTGCTTTAAGTTAATGTTGGCTCTTTGTTGACTTATTCAAAAATTCAATAAATAAATAGTAAATAGTAAAGCATTCAAATGAAGTGTTGGGAACTCAAGAAAAACATTTTTTTTCTCTAGTCAGCAACACTTTATACTGTGAAATCAAATTTAGTATGAAAATTTACTGTAGTAAAAGTTGATGTAATTCAGCTAAAAAAAGGGCATTAAAATTTTAACATCAGCGTTTCAGTCCTAATTGACGTCCTTAATGTAGTCTAATACCGCGATTATGCTTTCTGACGCAATTTTTTTGTAAAATGTGCATTCTACATGTGTGATTTATTTCATTGTTTTATTCATTCGTACAGTTAATGAATTCAGTAACTATTAAGCTGTTTGAGTTATGCAAGCTCTGTACGTTACATAATCAAAACAATTTTCTCTTGCACAACCGCGCAATTTTCTGATATAAAACTGAATAAGTCGGCTACTAAAATTGTTAAACAATACTGACTGCTGATTAGGGCCATTATGGCGGGGCAATTAAGCGAGTTGCATTGCGGCGATGAGGCCGGGATGCTCACATTGTTTCAAAGCGTGAAGCCAGGAATCGTCTAATTGCGTTATTATTTTAGAGAGAAAGTCCCTTATGAGAGTGTTCAGATTACAAACGAGTCAGTTAACAAATAACGCGCCAGCTCTGATACATATTTATAAGTTGAGAAACCATCATTAGAGCAGCCATCAGCTCGCTTTGGTTTGTTAATCGCGAGCATTGTTATGAACGCTCACTTATTTTAATTACTGAATATTATCGCAATTATGTTGAACAAATACAAAGTTATAAAAAGTGAAAATTTCGGTTGCCGCAACCTTAATGTATTTAATAGCAGCAATTAAAACAGGCCGCCGCGCTGTTGCGTCATCCTCTGCGGAAGTCACGAAGGGGTGCACTCGGAATGGCCGCGCTGCTGTCCACGATTTCACATTACATTTACAAATGCATTAAATCCGAATTATGCCGGCTCTGTTACATAAAAATACTTAGAATTAATAGTTTTAACTGCCAGAATGCCATCACAGCGAATAAATAATTTAACCACTTTCCAGGCTTTCTTACTTAACAGTAAATAGAAATAGTCGAAACATTAGAACTTAAAAAATACTGTAAGTTGTCAGTTTTGTATCGTGTTTAGTGTCCCTAAAATGACGTTTTCTCCACAACTGCAGCGGACATCTTCGGACGGTTATCTAACTTGTTGCTCCGCGCGCTCTTGCTTTTATATTGATGGTAGAGATAGTAGAAGGGGAACCCTTGTTGACGTCACTGGGTTCGTTGCTGACGTAAATCGACTCATTACAGATACGATTTTGCATTTGCTAAAGCCACTCATTTTGCTCCTTAAGAGCACTGACCCAAGATATAAATAAATAAAATCCGTCGTCTCTATTAGTAATCTGGAGTACAGTAACCTCTCTTTTAACCGTCTTGATGTAACAAATCTATGACCGTTAAGAACAAAGAATTGATCATATTGTAGTGTAAGCCCAATTTATGTAGCAACAAACTTGTTCTTGGGGTTAGATTATTTATCTTATAATTAAATAATCAATTAATAAGGCACTTTTATTTTTATACTTAGATGGTAGAACTTGATTTTTGTAGCAAATTGTTGTGTTCTATATGTTAAAATATCTGGTGTGTAATTGACAAGTGCTAAATTATATACATGATTTATATAATAACTAAAGAGAAGTGATTCTATTTGCGTACAATGCAAAAGCTTCACGTGGGCCCTAGTTATGACCCTTTTAGGATTCATTAACAGAAAATGACCTTCTATTCCAATTTCTCGATTAAATATTAAATTAATAAGCGGAAACTAATCCAGTTGCCATTTAAAACTTTTACCAGAGCAAAATATTTATATAATTCTCATTCAGAAATACCCACTATAGACGACAAACAAATCTCAGCCAGAGATCAAATTTAAGGGTAAAAATTCTAGATGCAGTTAATTATCAATCCCGTGATATAGTTATCTTAAAAAGCTCTTAGTCATCTTCAATAGAAACAACCAAGAGGTGTAAGAAAACACAATAAAAATCGAAAATCTATATATTACTAATGTGTATGAACCACTCAATGCCATTATGGCTTGCCAATATACTTAATAAATACCCTCACCCTACAATATATGATAGGAATTTTAATAAACGTCATTTTGAGTGGAGGTATGCAACATCTGATACTAACGATGTAGCATTAATGGACTGAGCCAGATCGCAAGCAGAATTATATCTTGTCACCTTAGACTGATATCAAAAACAAGAACATTGACCAGTAACATATGAAACTGGAACCTAAATTCTATTGAAAAAATCTTTACCCAAAGTTAGATGTAACTTTACCAAAGCTAACTAAATTGAATATGTACCACCTACTTATGACAATTATGAAAGCTTCATAAACCTTATCTTAAAGGCTGCTGAGAATATAATCTCAGAATGTACTAAATAAATCGGTACTCTTTACGAGGAAAAAGATTAAATCACGCAAAAACCACAAATATCAGAAAATCTCTTGAAAAGCTTATTGTTAGATGTAGCTATGCAGATAAATGAATATAATGAAAGAAATCAACTTAAAACATTTTAACAGAAAGGCGTGGCATGATCTACGTAGAGTGGGAAGTATTACGTATACGCACAACAAAATTCCTACAACAAATCCTAATGAAATAGCCAGTCAAATACAAAATCTTTCCCGCATTTCTCAAGAACACCGGACGTTACACCACAAAGTGGCTGACGCATTTTTACTCCAACTTTTTTAAAATTATAAAACTATCATAGCTATTCGAAAATCTGGAGAAATAATTACAGGCACTGAAAGTTACAAACCCATATCACTATTTAGTATTGTATATAAACTTCTAGAGAGATTAAAATAGAACAGAATCTAAAACCCATTGATCAAACTCCGGTACGAACAGACTTTTGCCAAACCGAAGCTGTGCTGATCAACCAATGGTTTTAACAACCCACAACAGCAAGGTTGCCATAGACAACTTAAAACTTCAGCTACCTTTATAGATCTCACTGCAGCATACCTACTATACATTTGAAGAGAAAGTAAACAAAGACAGCTGATATGAAATGTAGCGTGGCTGAGCTTTGAGCGTCCGTTTGGTTGCCTATCTTTAAGATCGTTTTGCATATCTTACTTTCGTAAGGCCAGTGTTATCATCTGTAAATAAGTTGTTCCACGTTTTCACCTTGAAAAAATTTGAAAAAGGTGGGTAAAAAATTGTCAGCATAGAACGCCAAAAACACCTTCTTGCGGGCAACCCTTTGTGACACGACATAGGAAAAGGAATGTTGTACAAACTAATCAACATAGTATTTTATGCCATATTCTGTAATCTAATAAGTAACATGCTGTTCTGAGTTTGTTTGACCAAAACACAAATAAGAACATTCTACTTAAACAATAGAGAAACAAGAACTAAACTTTCTTTTACATTTAATGGAATAATGAAACAAGTATAATTTTAATACAAAATATTTGTGTGTAATTTTGGACAAACCTTTAACCATTAAAAAAACATTTAGAAGCAATTGCTGTCAAGATTAGAACACGAAATAACACCATACAGAAGCTTACTAACATCACATGAGATGCTTCTGCTAATTTTCTGTGAACGATTAGGCTCGCGTTGGTATATTTAGTGGCGGAGTATCGCTATCTAGTCTGATAAACGAACTTAATAATACAATACTAATAGAGACAGATTGCTCGGTTTACTCCTAAAAATGGTTAATTAATATAACGCCACTACGCTTAGGACGGGTTCAGGCTTCACATAAACTGAAGGAAAAGTTACAAATCAATGGCATACCCCCAATCAACAAAGACTTGACACACATTCATATAACAAGATTAAGATCAAGAAGATCCCCTTTATCGTTTTCTGTAAAATATTTGAATGTTCAAGAAGCATGGGAAGAACTATGACAAGTTTCTTCTACGACTATGTCTAAGTATATAGCTGAGTAAATCTTCTTTTCTTCAAACGCCTTTTGTATGACGTTGAAGATTTGATAAACCTGATCTAAAGTTACAAGCTTATTCCTAAATCCGAAGTAATGGTCTAAGATGCTCTTTTTTGTCTATATTAGAGTTTAATCTCTTCAGAAGCAACTTCTCATTCAGTTTAGAGATAACAAGTAACAGAGAAATGGGTCTATACGATTCCACATTATTACTGTTTTCTCGAGTTAGAAATGATAATAACCTCTGCGGTTCAATATTTATATCATATAAATTTATGTTCAACGCGGTAGAATCAGTTTCACAATAAACTTCATTTGATTGAAAAGTTTGTTCAAGATAGTCTCCAAAAATTTGCCTTTTTGGTTGCCTCAAGTCCATACTTCAATTAGTGCCCTTTTCATAAGTGATATCGATCAAGTACATGTTGTTCTTTTTAATTTAGTTAGCTGTTTTAACCTGGTCTTATTTTTCGACACTGTTGTTTGATACTAACGTTTCTTTGTTTGATTATCCTAGTAAGGCCCATGTTGTCTGTTGTACGTTGTAAACAAACTTTTTAGTCTCAAAATCTAATTCTTTGGGAGTTATAGGCCTAATGTTCAACTAAATTTTATCGTCCAAATCCAACCTAAAACTGCTCCAGTCAGTTATCCTGTTTGTTATAAAAGGCACCTCTTTTTCTTAGTTATGATCTGGTCAATCGATACCATAACTAACCACGAATGATTTATCGCTAGTTCTAATCATTTTTTAATCTTAAAATGGTTATCAAAAGTCTTCCTAATAACAAAAAAGTCCAGCAGGTCTAAGACCAGTAGGCCAGCAAATCGGTGATCCAATGGAGTGGAAGTCACAATTAAGCTCTCTTGCTTCTGAATATAATTCTCTACCTTTCGCGATAACTAGTCTTGTAATCCAATATATGTTTTGCGTTGAGATGTCTTCCAAGTGTATATCTCTCTATAAGATATTTTAGAAGGTAGAAATAATCTTCTTTGTTAAACACATACCTAGGAGGACAATAGATAGCCATAACTGTAATATTGTTAATAGGACAACTGATTGTCTTTCAGAAAACTTGCATTTCTTTGAGTTTGTGGTGTTTAATGCTTTTCTTTATAATCACTACTTTGCTTTGTTAGATGGATGAACAATATGATACACACACTAGTTTCTAAACTGTAGATAACTCTCACTGATAAAATGGAATTCTGATATCAAACAAATATTTATTTTTCCGGATCTCCAGAAATAACTTTAGTTCCTTTCTGTGCTGCAATAGTCCATTAGTATTCCAGGACACGATCTTAAGATCTAGAAATATTTTTCTTATTGCCTCCAACTTTTTTTGTCGGTTTCAAGTTTAGACTTTACACTTAATACACCTTTGTTGATTTTGTTTCTTTTCTATTGCTCAACAAGCCGTATCAAGATGTTATTGAACATTTCTGCAACTGAGAAATATTTCTTTATTAATTTCTGATCTTTTACAAGATTATTTTCTTTAACATTCTGTACTCGGTTAATATCAATGTTTGGTTTATTGTTTCTATCAGCTTTTGTTGCTTGTAAGTACAACATCCGTACTTGCTGAGTCTTTTGGCTTTAGAGTCAGCATTTTTCTTTTGTATAGTTTGATTTCTAAATGTCTGGAAAAACTTAGCTGCTTTTCCTATAATTGACAGGGCATCCCTTCTTGTAATTTGCACAAATAGGCTTATTATTGTTGGATTTGGACAATCTCTAAAAAGTGTGTTTTGGTATACTAGACGCATTTAGGTAGCTTTCGGCAGTAGCTTTTATGTGCCCATATTCGTGACATTTCATACATTGGGAAACTAGTTTGGATTTTTTGTTAGCGTTAATAGTAATTTTCATTCCCTTTCTATAATAGATTTTGTAAACATCTTCGCTATAATAAAATATAAGCATATGTATCGGTAGCATTTTTTTTTACTTATTGGCGAGTTTTTCGAAGGACATTTTCTACTCTTAAAATTTTGTATTTTTTGCTGAGTAGATTTTCTTTAATTTGTTGCTAGACAATGCAATTACTACTAAGCTGATTAAGCTTATTGTTGTAAAAGTTTTATTTGATTTATCCAGCAATTTAGCAACACTTTTCTGTAGGTTTCTTTATACATGTTGTTCAAATATGACTGGGATTGGTTTGTGTGTAAAAAAACTGCACTGTGCAGCAGCTATGCGACCTTGGATAAGTGAAGCCACAACCTCCACCCTCCCCCCTGCTCGAGTTAGAACCTGTTCAGTCCTGTTTGGAAGTTGCTAGAGTGATGAGCAACAACAGTGCGGAAAAAAGTGTCTCTCACGGACCCGTGTGTTTGAGTAGTGTAAATGCTTCAGGAGGGCAGAGAGCGTGTCGATCATAGGCCACGAACATCCGTCACCGAGCCAAATATTGATCTTGCAGACGCACTTATTCGTGAAATTTTCCTGTAGCTTCTGGTGCAGTCGTTGTATTTCCATTTTTTTCATATTTTACTTTTTTATCGATCAGCATAAAAATTGGTCTCATTTAGAGTCATTCATTGGTTGGCCTGATGTAGAGTCTGATTATGTTGGACCAGAGTAATTTTATTAAATGAAACAATTGATAAATCTATATTACAATTATTGTTATATTTTTAAAGTTTAAATATTAGTTAATAAGTTATTATTTTTATATTATCGGTTATGTTTTCTTAGAAATATTTATTGCTATTTGCGTTGCCTAATTCCATATCTAAACAACGTAAAGTATCAAAATCGCCCAACTCGATCTTTCAGGAATAATAAAACAAATAGGCGTTGATTATTTATTTAAATTAATTTATTTATAAATATTTCTCTACTTATATATAATTTATACAAATTCGACATCCCTTTATCTCATTATACTTATAGACTTACATGTAAATTACACTGGTAAGTCCTAAAATTTGAGTTTGGTTACGGAGCAAGTGACGCGAATGTACGTCATCGTCATCATAGACTCCACTCCAGTTTTGGACATACTCCTTCTCAAGATTCTTCTACTTAGTTTGGTCTTACACCTTTCTTGTCCATTGAGCTCCGGCCCTTTTTGCGACGTCCTCCTTTCAACGTGCTTTCAGCCTTCCTCTAGTCCTTTTGCCTATTCGAGGTCTCCATAAGGTCATCTTTTTACTCCATCTTTCGTCGTATCGATGTACAAAGTGGCCTGCCCATCTCCATTTTTGTTTGGCTATTTTCTCCGCTATGTGGTCGACTGTCATTCTTTTCCTTATTCATACATTATGTTTTCTGTCCAGGAGCCTAATCCTAACATAACTCTTTTCATTTTCCTTTGTGTTACCTTCAGCTTTTCTATGTTGATATGTAGCAATCAAATTAATTTTATAATTAATTTTTATTGTCTATTAATGTACACAGCTCGACTCAGGCCGCAATAAATGAGTACCTGGAGGTCAAACTCTGGGGTAATAATAGGCGGACCGTACGTAGCGCTAGCCTCATTACTACCCTTGAGTAACGTAGGCTCTAGATTGTAGCAGACCTATCCTGTTACGACCCCAAAGAGCCTTCCAGGCCTGTTACGGGGAACTATTATTATTATTATTATATTAATGTATACAAGTTTCAACTGAATATAAAAAGTTATGTTTGACGTACGGCCACCTTAACATCGGTTGTGCGTTTTGGTTCTCTTTATCAAATTTTCGATTATACTTTTATTGATAACAAGTCGGATTTCGTTCTTGAGGTCACCAACTATTCGTGAATTGCTACCGTAGACCTTAGATTTTAGAGAACTCCACAAATAGGATGTGCATGCGGGTTTTTTTTGCTAATTGGTGTTAGCATTTAATGAAATTAGGCAACCAGAAAATTATTGATCCACTAAATAACTGTTTCTCGTGCTATATGACAAATGTTGAGCCACATTTGTTCCAAGTCTATATTGCCCAGTTGGTGCAAAAACATTGGGCCAGCTGACCGAACTCTGAACCAAACAGTATGGGGAACCTCAAACACGATAATTCTGTTTTTTTAAGAACCTGTCAAATAAAAAATATGCCTCGTCTTTAATGATGAGTTTTTGACTAAACTGAGAATCTACTTCATCGTGTTCTAAAAATCAATTGTCGAATTGTTTACTGTAAAAAAATATTCAACAAGCTTAAGCTCTTGGTTAGCTAAACTTTGTCCGCATGTTCAGGTCTTTATTGAATATTCGCTGAAAAAAGCATTTCAAAATATCGAATAGTTGCACACTACCCCATGAGGTTGGTAACCACTCTCAACCTCTTCAATAAGTGCTCAATAATTTTGTGCCACGAGTTGTTTGAAAACGACTCTACCGTTTCGCTGATTCTTTCACTAAGAATATTCAGTTTTTCTGAGCTTCTCGACTGGGATGGTAGACGATCTATTTTCTTGGTTAGACCCCATAATGTAAGTCATAAGTATTCAGATTCGGTGAATATGATGGCCAATTAATGCCGCCTCCTGTCTTTGTTTCTGTATCGAGAGCTATAATATTCCAAACAAATGTTCTGGAGGTAGCGACTATATTATCTTGAGTTTTATAAACCCTAGTGCCACCTTGCATAAACCAAAATTTACGCTTTTCTAAAGTTCGCATTACGCGATTGAAAAGAGGGTTCAAAAGTTTCTCTTTATAGATTTGACTAGTGATTGTGTCAACAAAAAAATATGGTCCTATAATGCCATAGTAGCTTAGGGCACACCAAATTAATATGCGCTTTGAGTGTAGAGGGTGTTCTGTAGTAACTTCCGGTTTTTCCGAACCCCATATTGGTTAGTAGTGGATATTTACAAAACCTTCTAACTAGTAGTGATACTCGTTGGAGAATAATATTTTTTTATAATAGATTTGCTCGTGTGCGTTAACAAGAGAACGAACTAAAATTGATTTTCGATGGCTTTCTCGCTCAATGACTAATAAATCAGCATTTTGTAAGCGAAAAGTTTGACAATCCGATAAAGTTATAATATTTTGATTTCTGACTCTTTTGAACCATTTCTCACTGTTGTTGTGGATGTCTCTTCAAAATGTTTCTCAACTTTTTCGATGTTATCACCTGCGGCCACTGTACGTGATCTTCCGGTTCTATGCTCATTATCGTCCAGAACACTACCAGTACTCAAGCATTTTTTGATCAAACTGTATTTTTTCAAAACAAAAACATTTTAACATGTTCGAAATTTAATTTAAGGAAGAATACAAAAAAATTTCGTATTGAATTAAAGCCTTACCGGACAATTGTTCGGCAATCCAACGTAGACCTTTTGTCCACCTTATTCTTCCACAATTTGACGATTTATGTGGCGCTTTTGCTACATCGCTTCTAAAATTCTATTATTTGTGCCCTTTAAGAAATTGAATATCTTTGCTGGTGTGAAAACATTTCGACAAATCGAAAAACGCGTTTTGGTCCCTAATTGTATGTAAACAAAATTTGGAGTTTGGATCTACTTGAATCAACGGTCTAGAGATGACGCCACAAAATCCAACAAAGTTATCAGAAATGCAGACCGCAAATCAAAAAAGAGGCGAAGTTTAAATCCGGCGTTCAATTTGGGCCACCCTTTATATTTGATCTATTTTTTGGGTGATCATGAAAGAGAAGAGGGATATTAAAATGATAATTAATAGTAATTTATTATTATCAGATATTTATATAGGATTGCAAATAAAGTAAAAAGAAATTTTTCTTTTTTTTGTAAAAAGTTGAAAATTAACAAAAAATTTGAAAATAAATCTCCAAAATTATTGGAACGAAATAAAAATGATTCCGTGCTTTAATAGCAGAGGACCAGAACTGGCACTTTCGTCTCGCGAACGTTATGTAAGAATGCAAAAACTTGTTGACATTTTAATATTCCATTCTCTTAATGACTGCGCTGATGCGCCGCTGCAGACCGCCGCCGCGCCGCCCATTACGGGCTTGTTATTTGCAGGATATCCGCGGACTGCTCATTATCTGCGATGGATCTAATAGGTAGGACACACATTTTAAAATGCTTAATCACATAATCTGAGTTTTATCTGAGCTCGCCCCGCACTAAATAAATAATTATCTACCGAGCGATCCATTGTTGGGAACAATGGGCCGGCGACGCCGCAACTTCGCCCCTAACGCGGGAGCGCTACGGAGCGCCGCAGGGCCGGGCGCGCGGACCTCTGCAGCGGTGAGCACTCATGCTTGACTCTCATAAAAGGGGGCTAAATTTCAGCTTAATTGTTACTGTGACACCATCTGTTTCCTTTCGGACTGAAGTGGTAACAATCAGATTAGGTTGCCTACCTACTACGCCTAATAATCGTTTGCGTGTTCGCTGCGTAGGGTGGCGGCGCGCAGTTTGGGGCGGCCGAGCGCTCCGACTGTACGCATGCTGCAGTTTATCAAATTACAA
The DNA here is from genome assembly GCA_036346155.1 of Sinelater perroti. Classification (NCBI taxonomy): domain Eukaryota; kingdom Metazoa; phylum Arthropoda; class Insecta; order Coleoptera; family Elateridae; genus Sinelater; species Sinelater perroti. The sequence goes on from JARFIY010000222.1 coordinate 3,066,946, forward strand.
TTATATGTGTTGTCGAGTAAATATTTTATTTACGTGCAATCTCTTTAATCACAATATTTGCGTTATTCAAAGCGCGGTACAAGACACCGTAGCAGTTGATTATCCAAATTTATGTGACCTCAGAAATTAATAAAAAGAAAAACAAACTATAATCACACATGTGAACAATAAATGTTAAAACCTTTCCTCTAGTTGCTTAAAAGTGGATATATTAGCAAAAACTCCTGAAAAGCTTTTAGCCCAACCTACAAAATTAAAGCTACTTTTATTTGGATTATTTTTGTTTTTGTACAATTTTCGTCTATACAAAAAGTACTTACATCTAATGATGCTTAAAGTATCCTCAACTAGAAGCAGCAATTTAAGATTTACCCATATATACACATAGTTTTGGTGTATTTGCCTTTTACTAGTTGCAATTGAGTGAAATCCAGCCATCGATAGAACAAGCAACCCTTAAACGTGCAATATCGTAGCAAGATTTTGTTTTTCGCTTTCTTCTTACAATTGTTTATATTCTTCTTTTATAAAACTATCTGAACTACCTCCCTTTATCTTGTCCGTGGTCTTTTTTCTCCCCTCTAGCAGTCTGTATAGTACTACCTACATACATGATTCCAGATAACTGGAATAGAATAGATTTTTGGCCGAGCTCGAACTCTTAAAGAGGAAGCCTCAAACCAAGTCAAATCACTCAACAGTACGAGAGAAGTGTGGAAAAGTTCACGCTGTTTTCTGAAACTCTTTACGAGGATCAGACACAAATTTCTTGCAACACGATAGGATATGTTTTTGGCTAAAACAAAGACTTATTCTTGGCATCAATTTCGCCCAGTTTTTGGCATTTTTTGATGGTATTAGCCAATCTCACAGTAAACGCAACTTAGTCTGCCTGATCAGTTAAATTAAAGGTTTTGTGCAGTACCTGACCAAAAAAAAATGCCAAGCTCTGAAAGAAATGCCAAAGTACACCGAACGAACCGCTGAAGGTAAAAAGCCAAAATTTTCCACACAACTGGCTTATCCCTTCACAAAAATGACCCGTTGCTTCATTTTAGTCGTTTGTGTTTTTGACCGACTTCTACGGCAATTTCCACAAAAATGAAAATTTTCAAAAATACCAAATAATTAATTTTGGCTACTTTCGACACAATTTTGCAAAAGTAACGAATAAGGCATATCAATCAAACTCTAATACTTATCAAAAGCCAAGACAAAGAATTTTAAATCAACCGGATGATCCGTTCAAAAACACGAATGTTATAGATTTTATGTCATAAATATTTTCATTTGATCTCCTTTTATATCAATATTCGGTTTTCTTCCCGCCTAATTATCTGCATTTCCCACCTTAACATTTCTTGCGTCTTCTTATTTAAAACCCATGTCTCACACCCGTACAATTCAGTTGGCCTTAATATTTTTTTATACATTCTAATGTTTGTACTCTTTAGCAGTTATCTGCCATGTAGTAGGTAATTTGTTATTCTTTATTTATTCTTGTTTAAAGTGCTTGTTCTTCGCTACACTCCTGAGTGTATCAAGTGATCCTCTTGTTCAAATTCTATTTCTTCTAGTCGTGTCTTTATTTCCCCTAATGTTCATCACTTCACTTATTGCTATCTTGAGTTATTTGCATTTATACATTGTATGCTACATTCATCAATCGTTTCGCTGTTTCTTTTAGTTCAGTTCTTTCTCATTTTTAGTCACTGAGATCATTATCATCTTTAGCATACCCGATCAATTGATGACTTTTTTATAGTACGTGTCTCTCTCTCTGTTTAACTGGCGATCTGTAACGATCTTCTCTAGAAGTATATTGAATAATAGGGTCAAAAGTGGTTCTACTGTCTTAGCTTTGTTCATGTTTCAAAGTTTCCTGGTGTTTTTTCTTTTACTCTCACGTTACTCACCTTGTCCCTAAGTGTCATGTTTACCAGTCTTATTAACTTTTCTGATACATTTAACTTCCTCTACATTTTAATTAGTTTTGACTTTTTCCCCGAATCATAAACCTTCAGTGTAAGCAGTTTGTATGTTGTTCCCCCTCCCTTCTTAAACCCAGCTTGGTACTCTCCTATCTGTCCTTTTACTGGCGCCTCTGCCCTTATTTCATTACAGTCGCTACTATTTTGTATGCCACATTTCTAACTAATGCACTGTGTTTCGTCTCCCATTTTAAATAGAGGCACTATTGTTGCACCATTCCAAGGTTTAGGCATCTTCTATTCTTTCGAAATCGGCCTTACTAACTTCATAAACATAATTTATTTTTTATATTTTCTCCTCCATACTTTATATTTTTTGCTGCGATTTTATTTTTACCCAGACTTTTGTTGCTTTTTAGACTTTTTAAGACTTTTAATTCCTGTTGTGCAAGTTCTTCACTTACATCTTTAGTTCCTTTTCTTATTATTTGTGCATCTTCCTCTTTCTCTGCACCGTTATTGTGCACTTGTAAAAATGTTTTCCCATCTCTTTCTTATATTCTTATTTTCTCCAATTATCTCTCCTTCTTTATTTTTAATATATAGCATTTTATGCATTTGTTTTTCTTTGATGGTGTCTTTCCATTTGTTCCGTTCGTTCATACCCCTGCTTTTAGCCTGTTAGTTCTTTTGACTCTTGTCCGCCGTTTTTTATACGCCTCTTTATCTCTTCCTTAATTTGTTCGGAGTTAGCTTTGTTTCTGTTACACATTCTTCGTCCCATTAATTTTCCTTTTTCTGGTGTAGCTTTGGCTTCTTTGGTAGCTTTTATAATAACTGATTTTATTTTTTCCCAAACTTGATCTATATCTTGTAGTACTTCTTCATCTGTATCCTAATATGCTTAATATTATTTTTTCTTCATAACGTTTTTGGACGTATGACTTATGTTTTTCTTGTCTTTTCTTTTTACTTGTTACATTTTAACTTTACTCCTACTAGAAAATGTTTTATATTTATGCCTCTCCTCCTCCTGTGCGACCATACTTTTTTTATGCACCTTTGTGTATGCATTTTCTTTTAAAACATGTACTCACAATTTGTGTATGTGTCTTTTTCTTCTACTAATTCACTTAATCTTATCTCATTGTTATTACTGATCTTACGTAAACTTTCATATCCTGTTAAGTATTTTGTCACCCATATTAATTATTATTTTCTTTATTTTTTATTTTCTTCTTGTACTTTTTCATTCTCCCATTTGACTTGTTTAATTTTCTACCTATATTTTTTCGTTCCTTTCTCATTTGTTTCATTTATATTGGCAATTCTTTTTATCATTTTTATCATTATTTCAATATGTTCTTCTACTTTCATTTGATTTTAGGCCAAGGCCCGAATCGGGCTGTAGAGCCATTGGATGGATTGGATTCATTTGACTTTTCACTGATGACCTTAATGTTACTTTACTTTTCTTAAAAGTATCTTCCTCCTCTTGTCTTTTTTCCTGTTTTTTTTCTTCTACTCTCTCACTACAAATTTTCAATTCCTAAATACTGCAATGTTTTTTATTTACTGCTTATCGGTTTCGCATGCAAAAACCAGCGTCCAGTTGACACTTCGGGCCTTGACTTTTAAAGATATAGTTGTTAAATAAGTTGATTGAACTTACTTTTATTTTGATTTTTCTTTGTTTAACTTATTTTAAGGCACTTTTTACATTTCCGTGTATCGCTGGAATTTTTTTATCGTTAAATTTGTTTGTTCCTAATTTCTCATTCATTTGAGGTTTATTACGGAGCAAAATTTAACGGACTTTCAATTTTAGCCAGGGACGGCTTTCTACCTTCTATTATAGCCTACTTTTTTATAGGTACGGCGGCATGGACGTGCTCTACTCTCGTAACATGGATGTAACGTGAGTCCACTAATAAATGGATTAGGACATGACCACACCAGGCCCTGTGCTCTTACGAGGGTTGAGGTATCAAATTTTAGCTTGAAGACCGAAAATCACTATACCAGCTGCTGCATGCATCCAATTATATCACGTAAGTAGTTTAGAGTGCAGCGACTGATAAAATAAAGTTAATATTTGAGAACGCAGCGTTTGATTACATATACGCAATACCATCTCAGTGCATTACAAATCCTTCAAGTTTAACGTTGTGATATGCAGTGTCACGGCGCATTAAATTAATTTGATATTTCGGTAAAAGTGTCATAGACATTAATTTGTTTAATCTCACTTTCTAGCATATCTATTAAAATAATCATTTTGACTGGAAATCAAAAGTTCTTTTACATGCTGACTCTCCTACTCGGTACATATTTAGGATGCTGTAAAGATTACAAGTATTCTGAGAATGCAAAAAATATTTCATAAATGGTGCACATAACTGTTTTACATCTTATCTATGTAATCCACCTGCTTCTCAATGACCTTGTCCTGACGCTTCAAAAGCTATTCTAGCCCATCGTTCAAACAAGGATTCTTTCAACTTTGAAAATAAGTCGTAGTCTGCTAGACCCACAAGTTGATTGTGTGATTTTCCTTTTGTACAGTTCTACATTACTTTCGAAAGGGTGGTCTAGTTCAGAGCAAATCGACTTGGTTTTGGATACTTTTCTCCATAATTTTTCGATAACATTACGACGGTTCAATTCTGGAATGTCCAACCTAAGATGATATGTTTGACCATTGCACTATGATCTCCAGTTATGTTTCTTATGAAATCTTTACCACTAAAAATTTTAATCCTGATATCCGATTTTTGGTGTTAAGCACCCGGAGAAAGCGCCCAATTTTCAACTGCAATTAACCCCACTTTTACTGCGATTACACCAACCGCTCTGCACTTGCAAACTTGTGTATTATTTATGAAATATTCCTCGAATATAGGTATATTTTTTTTTTTTCAATTTTGTTATAATACCCATAACAAAAGGGCCATGGCATGGTCGACTGGTCACGAGCGAATGTTCCTCTAATGGAGAACCCAGCGCGCGGGCGAGTTTGAGTCTCGCTGAAAACTCATGGATATATATGGCGCTGTAGAATTTAATCTGTATATTAGTAAGCAAAAAAAAACATAAATCTCATTTTAGATAAATTTAGATGTAAATTAAGTCAGTAGATTGAAATTATGCAACATCTGTCTATAGGTTTGTCGGTATATTTTCCCTTCCGTTTTTTTCCTTGAAGCAAAATTCGAAAATTATAGGGCTCATTAAAATCTTTCAGGCCATATACATACAATCCATTGATAATCTAGAAATTTTAAATTAACTTCTGTGACCCACCATCTCATTTCAAAATAACCATTTGAAAATTTAATAAATTCATGAATTTGTTTGTTTATTAAATTTTCTATTTCTTCTCAAAAGAAAAACATTAGAAAGCTTACTTAATTGTATATATGTATACACAGGGCCGACGCTAAGCTGATTGTCGCCCTCTTTCTCTCCCCTAAACAAATAGCAATTTATTTATTTATTTTTATACTTGTGATAACCATTCACAAGAAAGTAATTAAATTAGACTTTTGTGCTTGAAAATATTTTTTACTAAAATTTAAAATTTCTAGCTTTAATATTAACAAAACCGTCTATAACATTTTTAATGTTTAAGTTTTAGTTATACCATTTTCAACAGCTGTTAATGCTAGAGTTTTAAGCTTCTTGTTTGCAACATGCTTGTTCTTAAATAAATCTTAAATTTCGAAAACAAAAACACTGACCGCTTATTACACCAACAGCTCTAATTAATAGTGCTCTTAAATCTTTTAAAAATTTTCTTCATTCAAGTAGAAGGATCAGAGGCAGAGTCTGGAGGCCTGACAATAGGTGAGGGATGTCAGGTAAACGATGCGATCCAGCTCATTTGCCTTTGAGCCTCCACAGATTGCGGATCACATCGCGGGTTAAAATGCAGTAGTGCGCAATAAATTGTTGCGTTAAACTCGTAAAATCTGCAAAAAGCCTACAGAAGGAATAATATATGAAAGCACAAATGGTTAGGTAGCCCCACAGAACTAACCTTTTACGACTTCTCCTTATTTTCCCGGTTAATAATCAATTTGAAGAAACTATTAAAAATATACAAGATGTTGTGACGAGTGTTCTAAAACGAAATTTTAGATCAAAACTTTCAGGTGAGCTATTGCGTGCGGCAAAGCCACTGGTATCGTCGTATTGATACTCAGTGATGTTTTTGTGAAGAATATATAAACGAATATTTTTAGAGTCAGTCTCTTTACTTTCCCGACATACCCTATATATTTAAAAATATTAAGATTTTTGATTTTTGAAGTGTCGTTTTGAAAAATATCTGTATAAGAATATATGTCGTCAAAGATGGGATTTATGTCTTTATTGTTAGCGTCGTAGTTTTTTTAATCCTTTGTTATTATTTCGGAAAAGTTTATATGAAAATTTAGAATTATCAAGTGAGTTTTGAATTGTTTAAAATGTTCGTTTAACTAAGTCTATGCAGTATTCCAAAGTGTGTAAAATACATTGACTTTGAATTTATCTTCTAGTGTTTGTGACTGTTCCTCGAGGTGTTCATATTGAAACTGACGTTTTCTTTTGTTATCTTCACTTATTTGTTTTACTATTTCAAAAACTTTTTTATAACTTAAACCTCATCAGTATTTTGATATGAATTCTTTTGAATTTCTAATGGCTCTTAAGACTAGTGATATATTCGTATTTTTATCCTGACAAGCTTTACCAAGTTCTTAAAGACAACGAATTTGTACTTCATTTTGAATTACTTAAAAATTCTTGCGTTATAAATTTTATAGAGAGCAAACTGCTTCAATTTTGCTTTGCCACAAAGTTTCCTTTAATGTCATATAAATCTTTAAAAAATTGTTCAATGCTTTAGGAAAGGACGAAAAAATTTATATTTCTTGTACAATTGCAAAAAGAAACTATTGCATTTGCATTTATTATTGCTGTATCGTGGATCATTGAACTGAGAGTGGGCGCAGCTCATATAAAATAGAAAGCTGAGGATTTTTAGTTTAAAGTAAATTTTAAAGCCGTTTTTCTTTCTATTCATATTTGCTCCATCATCATACTTTTGGTATCGCATATACTTAACAGGAATGTTCCATTTGGTCAGTTGTTCAGTTATTGTTTCTAATAATGCGCGGCTCGTAAGGCCATCAAGTTTTTATTGATTTCGACTATTACATTAGTATAAAAACAAAGCGTATTAAGATAACCATTTGGTCTGTTTCACTAGCACTAAATGTATATGTGGATTCTCTAATTAATAATAAGATTAATTTTTATTTTATTACCCAACATTTCTATTATTTTATTTTGAGTATCTCTGATTAAATAGTGTACGCTGTTATGATTTTTCATAAAGAAATCAAATTCAGCAAATAATAAATTTTGAGCACTAAGGCATATTATTATTTCTATTCACCTTTCTTCTCTATATCGTACATAACTTGTTCCTTATAAGTGACAGTACTTTTGTTTTTAAATTTCTATTTTATATTTATATTCTATATGAATTGAACTTGCTTTCTGTCTATGTAAAGTTTTAGACAAATTTCCACAAACAATAGACCCTTCTACAAGACTTCTAAATTTAATAAATGCAAAAAGCTCTTGTCAGTTCTAAGTATTTCTTATTCAATTCCTTGTTTGATTTTCTTCTTCACTAATTAGATCATTACATTACATTGTTGTTAACATCGGCAACATCGATAACTGGTTTGTTTTGCTAGAGTGTATCGTCAGAATTACCTCTGAGAAACAAAAACACTTTCGTCTACAGTGGGTTACAGAGTATAGAAACTATACTTCAAAGCAGTAGTAGAAGGTGTTATTTAATGACAAATAGTGTTTTAGAAAGTTTTCTGGATAAGAATATTTACCAAAACTCTCTATAATCAAACATCCAACCTCTGTCTAAGGAGCATATCGACTATATGTCGTATTTAAAATAACTAGAAAACGCCCTTTTGTGACACAGTAAAAAGGCCCGTCCTAAGGATGGGCTACACCACATATAATTAAGTCTTAGAAAATTACTAATTTAATTTTATTACGACCTACATATCACAAATTTGCAACGCACTGTAATTCGTTTTGATAGATCCTCCAACCCAAAAACGATGTGACAAAGCAAACATTATTTTGACGTTTTAAAAATTAGCTTGACAACACATACTTGCTTTCCCTCGTGGGAAAATAAAAAAAATCGCCTTTTTCTAGTATTATCTACCGATTTTGTTGTAGTTTAAGATAGATCGCTCTCATAGCTTCAAAGACATAACCTTACAAAATATTTAAACTTCGACCCTATTCGAAGGAACCCCTTGTGCAATTAAAAACTTTTTACGAAAGTTTTGTCGACTCATTTTCGATGGAGTACACTTTCATGATCAAACTTGAACTTTACTCAATTTGAATGATCGGACAACAGACAGACAAACAGCTTCTATTATTATATATATATATATATATATATATATATATATATATATATATATATATATATATATATATATATATAGTATAGATAAATGTTACAATGTGTCTTATCTAGTGGAAAGGACTCTATATAATTTTGTATTTCTTTTTTAATTTAAATAGAATTTGGAAAAAAAAACATTCAAGAACATAATGATGGTAGGGTAAGATACAATCAATGTGGTATGAATATGTTCAGAGGATGGATGAGACGCGCATTTTCAGGAAAGCAATAAAATGGGTCCCAGAACAACTAGAGCAAAGTACTAAAAAAAATTATGGAAAAGAAGGGCATAAACGAAGAAGAATGGCGGAAAAAGAGATATTATTAGGAGTCTAAAAGCAATAGTTTTCAAAAAAATAGAAGATTAAAATTTTCACCATTCTTTCTTTGCAAAACAATCCTAAAAATATCAAACCAATACAGAAAAATTAGAAGAAATGGTTCATCACACCAAACCTCGCACGACTTTAATTAAGGTGAACTTCAGAAAAGACGAAAGATTTTTGACTATTATCTGTTGACCTTTTTACATTAGGCAAAGTTCCTTATTATGATCATATGTTACTCTAAAAGAAAATCTAGCACAATCACCAATGGAGCCTGTAGCAAATCACTTAATAGTTTTTCTTTAAACCTTATGAGAACCTCCATTCAGATACTGATATCGCTTACATTAACCAGAATTGCAATTTTCTTAGACGTAATCTTCCAGCAATGGTTATTTAATTTTCTTTGTGCTTAGTTTAATTTTTCTTTTCTGTTAGTTCTTATACTTACTTTTTATGCGGTAGAAATGTTATTACTGCAGTATTATCTTTTTCCCTTCATATTACAAAATTTTGCTTTAGAATTGACAAGAAATGAAGTTATTCTGGACTAATTCATTCAAAGAAAGTTTATTTTGGTCTTGGTTGAGGTAACATTTCTGTTTGTATGTCTTGATTGTTTTCTATAACAACCGCGAGATTAAATTGCAAAATTCATTAGTAACGGCTTGGTCACAAAAACCGAAGCATTAAGTTTGAAGATCATGCTACCTGTTTTCGGCTTTTGGTAGTGGGCAGACCTTGGAAACTCTTAACAGGAGAAAGCATTGACATTTATTTAGTGCTCCAAGTTCTTTAGGTCTGTTTGATTGCTTATTTTGCTTTGTTTTTGAAATAGAAATAAGTGTCAGCAGATTTTCTGTAGTTAAAAATTAACAACTTTTAGTGTCTGTTCCGAGGTGTTCCTTTGATTGACTCTAATTTCAAATGGTTTTATTACATTCGCTTACCGATCAATCCATTAACTTTCTTAAAGCAGTCTTAGCTATGTGTTTGTCACCATATAATCGATGCAATTTGAATGGTCCTCCACTGGAATAAATATAATTCGAATGGTTGCAATTCTTATCGAAGAAATGTAATAGTGCCAAAATAATGTTGAAAATTTTGGTAAATCATATACGGATCTTTGAGATATTTTTTTTTAGAAACTAGAATATATCGATTTAAATGTTCAAATAAGAGACTAAGAACTGAAGTGTCTATTAAGAGAACGTTTCCATTACGGATGAACAGAGGTAGTGTAAATATACACGGTGTTCCTAAAAAACCGAAATATACCAACCATTTGAATCAAATGCAAATTTGTAATAATAATTCAAAGAATTTGATACTATTTTTAAATATTTAGATATCAGTTCCAACCATCCCAAGTATCCAAGTATTTGAGTAAATATTTATATGATTATTCAAATTTAAAACTCAGGTCCAGTTTCTGGTCACCACAGAACAATGGAAAAACAATTTTTTTAATTATATGTGATGTGGAGCAAGATAGAAATCGTCTTATTCAATTCTCCCTATTGCTCTTAACCAGTGATATTAACATATTTGCAAACATTATTTATAAAAATATTAATTCTCAAAAAGCAACGAAATCTCAAAAACGATAAATTTTGGTTTTATTCAATGCGGAATCTTCCGCTTTAACGGTTCACCACTCACTGTTTGTGACCGAAACGACACATTGAATGCACAACTAATTTATGATTAACTAGTTCGGTCACCCCTGTCCTTTTTATTTCCTACACTTAACATGCTTCAATTTTCTTATTCGTTTTATCTTACGATCGCTGATATTAAAATGATTATTGATTTAGCTTTTATTCCTGTTGGCAATTCTTGCTGGATGTTTTGTAACCGTAAAAATGTTACATATAACATTAAATTTTGTAAATTAATCTCTTAAAACTCAATTAAGTGTGTGTATAAATTGAGCAAATTTAGTATCTTTGTGGAAAACGAGTAGTGAGCCTCTACGCGTGTTGTAAGCTGCTGACAACTGGATATAGGATAATTAAGGATCATTATAGTAAACCTAGTTCTATATTGCTTTTCTTTTCCTAAACTTATCTTAGAATTTGAATAACTTTGTCAAAGTAGTTACTAGGATGAAAAATTTTTAAAAAAGCTACGGTTCGTAAAAGTTGATCTTAAACCGGTTACTGTATTAGTCTCGTAACTTAATGGTAGCTCCACGTATACGTTTAAAAATCTGCCGTCATTCTATACAGTTGCTTAAAATTAATCTTCATTGCAAGATACTAACAGAAGAACAGAAAAAATATAGGCATGTGAACAAGTACGTCGGGAGTCTATCAGCGCCAAATAAATGCGATGATAATCGCATCACTCTAATGTGCTAACGTGTTGATGTCTAGCCAAATAATTGCTCTGAAATTTTCCTGCATTACGCCATTCTGCGTTACAAAGCTCTCGCGTAAGGTGTCCGTGAGTTATTAGAGTTTAAACAGCGCGCCAGACCATATCCGGACTCGAAAGCCGGAAAATTGTGATATATTCAAAAGGCATTATCTGTAATCCATTCTGAAATGCGTACTACGCGAGTTGCAAAACTCCTGCTCTTGTTAATTATTTTGACGTTCTGTTGTCCGCACCGGCCAGGCAACAAATTAATCGGGATGTTCTTGTGATTTATAATCAACTTTTTGTTATTAGAAGTGCACTTACATAGGTTTAATTAATTATGCAACTAATAAAAATGGCGGACGTTTCAATTCTTTTTTACTTTATTTGATTTTCATGCTGTCTAAAATATGCGTGCTACGTTTTTAACAGATTTAAGTGACATAGTTTTCGAAATAAAGACACAATTTTGTAATCATTTAAAGGGAGGAATTTTTTAGCATGGCTTTGTAATTAAAGACGTCAGTAATTGATGTTCGTGTTCATGCCTGTAGTTTAACACACAGACGAATTACGAAACTCTTGTTGATTTTTGAAACCTAATTAAATAAAATGTAACACGAATGATACAAGTCTTTAATTACAATAAAGATTAGTATTTTAACTGTATTTAAATAAAGTTGAAACTTAATGAAGGTTGATGAAAAAAGCAAAACTGGAGATAATATGGAAAGTGTCCAAGGGCTGCTTCTCGTTTCAGCGTTCATTGGGAAATAAAGTGATAAGCCCGCTTGCCTTCATCAAGCGGTATCAAAGCGATTCCGATAAATCGGACGGACTTTTCAGCGCCGGGTGCCGTTTTGCGAAATCGGGATATCAAGCGCCGCTCGGCCCTGAAGCGCCCAATACTGCTTTCTAAATACTCAATCTAATAAAATCTGAGCTAAGGCCGCCCATAAAATAAATGCATGTATTGAAGACCCGGACGCCTCCAGTTTAGCGGCGGCCGCCGATTGGCCGGCCCGCTGCGAGGTGGCGAGCGCGATTGGCGGCGCGGCCGAGGGTGAGGGCGCCGCTAGGTGGGGACCGTAAACATGGCTGATTTACTGCCGGCTCCGAGGCTGATAGTTGAGGTTAGTTTCGTTCCACACGTCTGCGAGCGCTAAACGCACCTGTTCTACTCGTTTGTTGATGTGTGATCAAGTGGTCACAGGACGAGCTCGCGCCAAGGCTGCGGGCGATTGGGCGCAATAAGGGGAGCAAAACAGAGCCTGGCCGTGAGGCTGATCGTCAACAGTTGTGTGGGCGTTTGTTGAGTGAAATGCACTTTGTCGCAATTAGAGCCTGCTGATGTGTGTGACTTTATGAAGAGCAGGAACGGCGCTTGATGTGGGACTTGCAGAGGTCCTCGCCAGCTGCGCTCTCCACCCCGTGCCAGGCGAAGTTTGTCTGAATTCGGCGCGCTCAACAGTTGCTCAAAGTTTCAAAGTGTGGCATCGAGGCGAAAGTAGCATCACGACGCCTGGTGTTGCGGTGGCGGGCATGACCGTGCAGGACGAGGCTCGCGCCATGCCGCAGACCGCCGCCACGCGCTCCCGATTTATGATCACGGACATCCTGAACAGCCCAGGGGACGGCGCCGCTGTGATCCGGGGACGCTCCCCCAGCCCGGGGCCTCGCGACCTCTCCTTGCACTCCGTACCTCTTCACGCCGACAGCGACACCGACAGCTCCGGGCATCCCGACACTTCCAGCGTCTGCTCCAACGGTAAGTTTTATTAATGCATTTCAACCCTCCTGAATTAGAAGCTTGAGATATCCTTGTTGTTTGCAATATCTTCTGTTTAGAAGTAACATTTTGGCAATTTTTTCTTGTGTGAGTAATTTTTTTTAAATATTTTCTATTTAATTTGTTTATTTTTAGTTGCTAATTGACATTAAAACAATATTTAATAAAATGTAGGCAGCTCAACAGTTGAATATGATCAACAGGTACTGTGCATTTAAATACACAACTAGTAAACGATGGATTTTTAAAGTCCACCAGTTGACAAGTACAAAAGACGTTTAATAATATTTTGAAAAGTAAAAATCAAAAACGAAACCTACAGCTGTCCCCAAATTGTAAAAATATCACTCGAAAAAAAATAAAAAGCAAAGATTGATCGTAACGAAATTTAATTTGTATTTCAAATCCACTATTGCCTAAAAAGTCGTAATATATTTATGGCAACTGTAAAGAATGCAACCGCTATATATATATAGGTTAATTATTGATAACCATTTTAATTTTTAATTTCTTAATTAGACGAGAATGCATCTATGCAACGGTGGTTTCACAAGTGTTCGAAATGACAGGAAATAACAGTCCTTATAAGATTTGCTAAATTATGGAAACAATTGCAAAACGGCCATCTGGGTGACCGATGGAGGCATTGGGGATGAACAGGACCTGCTCTTCTCCTGTCAACCTAATTTAGGCCCGAACAAATTACGGGGCATGCTTGCTCCGGCTCCAATTATTATATAACAAAGTCGGCAATTATTTCCTAATTGGTTTGCATATATCCGAGTGAAACCTAAGCTGGCCACTAATTTCTGGCATTTTAATGATCATACATTTTAATGCCTTGTTTTCAGCTTATTAAAGCCGCAAAAAGAATAAACATCTCATAAACGCTAAAGTAATTGGCTTTGAACGGTAATTAGGCGTTAGCGTAGCAGCTCCATTAAAAATGCAGCGCCCAATTATTTCGCCGTAATTGCCGAAGTCGGACAGGCCGCAACTTTCGTTGGCCACAATGCAGATAACTTTCATTTTTTGTCTATTAGGGATTTCTGAAGCGGCGACGCCGGCTGCTTCCTAGATTTACGTAACGTTTGCGTGCGCATACAATGCAGCGGAAGCGCGCAATAACAATAAATAGGCTTTTAATTCTTGCGCGACATTAAAGCTAAATAAATGGGCGATATGTAATAAAATTGCGATTATGCACAATGCGCTCACGAGCAGTAAAACGAGCGCTTTATACTCCGGCCTGTTTGTTCGCTAGACGACGTCTTCCTGCTCAGCTCCTTGAGACCATGACCGAAATAAAGCGGGCTGGAGAACAAAGCTGCCAAGTAATGGTTAGTGGAAAGTGGGCTTTTGGGGCAAGATAGGGCATAGATTGGGAAAAATTCAATCGTAACTTTTTGCTAGCAACAATACTAAATTGACCTCTAAAAGTCTACATACTTTTCTTCTCCTCGATAAAACACTTAACTTGAATCTCATTAGTTTATACGTGGTCTATAAATATAAGTAATATAGTTCGACCTTCAAAGTTTATTGCGTACATTCAAAAGTTTCTGTAGTTCCCAATCATTCCCACAAACATTCAAGGTATACAAAGTCTTATCTTAAATAATAGCCGAATGACTGACTTCCTGTGTAGATTGTAAACACAGTAACTTCCAAAGGTTAAAACATTTTAATGGCGTTTTTAATTTGTTTACCATAAAGATCCTAATCCTTTCTGTTTGAAATGATTTAGATGTTAGTTATAGCGCTCAGCTATAGTAAACATTTTATTTAAAATACCTTTGTTTGGCATCCGTACACCATTGGACTCGTTCACGTTCAAATATTGATAATACGGTCGCTTGGATGGGTGGAATGTGTGTAAAGATTTTTACTTTCCTTATCCTATAATAAAGAAAGTAATGTAATCGGCGGAAATTTGACCTACCCAGTTTTTCACATTTCTGGACGAAATATAGCTCCAGGACACCAAAAAAGTTGGTTTGGGCCATTGGTTCGTGTGTGTGTGTCTCTGCCTGCCTGTCTGTCTGTCGGTCTGTCTTGAAATTTGATATGCAAGTTACTTGTAGGTAGGGGACGCAGTGCGAAGCTTTTAAAAATGATTTGTTATCACGAGATAAACATGAATTTAAAGTAACAGTTGGTAAAATAGGAACTCGAAAAAAAATTGAGGCTCAGGATTTTTAATATACCGGGTGTTCATAACATGTTTCGAGAAATTTATATTACCGGATAGATCAGATCGAGATGAACAAAAAATTACAATGAAATTTTTTGATCCGAGTTCAAATAAATAAGTTATAGCCGATTAAAAATTAATTAAACGGACCAATCACAGCGCGCTCGGAGAGCTACCGGGCCGACTGCGGGAGGACGGGGGGAGCGCTTGGCCGCTAGGAGGGAGCACGCAGGCGATAATGGGGAAGGCCGTGCGGCCGAGCTCGCACGGTTACCTTGAGTGACGTAGCAAAATTTTAAGTACCAGTCAATTATTGTCTTGTACCGTTTATTTTAATCAGCTTTCGAGTGTTGGACTCGCACCTCGTTCTTTTTTAAAAACAACAAGTTCCGGGACGAGACCAGAGCAGGGCCGAGACTATGGACCCGGTATAATATATAATAATAGGATAAGGAAAGTCGTGTGATGTTCACACCAGATTTTTTTATCGAAATCTTCAGTTCATTTATAAGTACCATATGTTATTGTCTACTTTTTCAAATTTTCACACTTCCAAAAGGCTAAAAATGTAAAAAACTGATCTTGATCCATTCTTATTAATCTTCCGACCTTTCTTGAACAAAGTCAAAATTAACAGCTTGATATACACAATATGTCTGGAATGTGCCGAAACTAAGGATAGAAAACAATAAAGAGTAAGAGCGTGAAGCAAAAATACACGTTTGGCATCGGCACACCATTGTACTCGTTTAAGTTCAAGTATTGATAGTACGGACACTTTGATGGCTGAAAACCGAAATCGGTGATACAAAACAGATATTTGTTTTCTTAAAAAACTCTCAACATTGTGCACTGTAAATTTCATTTTAACTACTCTATAACGACGACTTACACATACAAAAATTGCGCTGCTCGGCCCTTATTAGTTAATATTGATAAGGATACATAGCAAATAGCACTTCGATAATAACAGGATTAATTAATATCGGAACTTTTTAGATATACTACATATATTTTGTAAGAATTTTCGATATTTATTGTTAAAACAGATTTGGACCATGATAATGGTGGCTGGGCAAAGAGTGAACATTATCGTCTAACATTCTTCATAAGTTCATACACTATGGTTCATTGATAAATATCACAACCGACACTTGCCAACGAATTTATAAGTATTTCAATGGCACCTTAAAGTTCTAATTTGCTTAAAATTACTTCTCGCTTTATTCGCAATTTACAAATGGATGATAGTGAATCCATTAGCATGCAATTGTCATAACTTTACTAAACTTGATTATTTCTGATCTTTAGGGACAATCAGCGCAGCCATATTTATTTTAATTAACCACCACTTGAAGTTTCTTAGAAAATAATAAGTCGATCATTGACCTCAGAATTAACAGTTCAAATGTACACAGTTTGTCCGAAAAGTTTTGATGCTAAATATTTAATAATTGCATTTACATTAAACTAATAAGGGTCTAGCTACAATGGTTAAGCAGCACCACCAATTTTTGTTCAGTTGGAACAGATTTGGACAAATTTCAAAAGATAAGGTTATTGTGTACTGATTTTCACGCAGGCTAACCAACAAACATCACAAGTGACCTCTGTTAACATATTTATAACTATTTGAAGGATTCCATAAAGCTCCCATTCATTGCAACTCGCTTCTCAGATTTTTTTCGCTTTCAAAATCATCTTGGAGGATGGTGAGTCCACTGAGATCGAATTATTAAAACTTTTCTTAATTTACATATTATTATTTGCGACTTTCACAAACAATCAGAGCAATCATTTAGATTTTGACTTCTATACAAGTTCACTCTTTTGGACGTCTGGGTGCTTGAAGTTGAAAATACGATACCAGTTTTACTATTTTTTTTACATACAAAGCATTGTCCAAGATGGAGGGAGCACCTTTAAATATTGTGTACTGTGTCTAAAACATTAACATTAAGGAAAGTATGAAAAATCTGCTTTGGTTCTTTCTGATTAACCTTCCGAGCTTTGTTGATTAATGTCTCAAGTAACAGCTTTAATATACGCAGTATGTTTGAAAACTTCCGACATTAAGATTATAGTTTTGGAAAATATCATTTAAATATTTATGATACGGCCGCTTGATTGGCTAAAATGTGTGCAACGGTTTTCTACCATCTAAATCTTTGGCCCCGAAAGAAGATAACAGTTGCATGGAACGAATTCATGTAAATCCGGCGGATAATTTAAAACAGGTATTTGATAATCTCGACATAAACTTTCGAATCGCAACAAATCAGTACAGACAGATGTTTTTAAATATTGTGAATTTTGATGTGTGAAATTCTTTCGCCAACATCCACACAAACGCTTGCCAGACTTCTTCTCGAGATCGTTTGTCGGCAAAGTTTTTGGGTGCCCTCTAGGTCTTCTCTGCTATTTTTAAACTTTGAATACCGCACCTTAAATTTATTATTGACTGTTGTAACTGGATCTTTGTTAACTTTATTTAGAAATTGTCAGTTTTTATTTAGTTGGGACAGATTTGAACATTTATAGTTGCAACTGGGCAAAATTTAATGTGTTTTATGGGTTAAGGTTAATCAACTGACTTCTGCCCATATATATATATATATATATATAAAAGACACCACAACGTTCCGATTTGTTTAAACTCATTTTCTGCGTTATATTCTAT
This sequence comes from Sinelater perroti, assembly GCA_036346155.1. Lineage (NCBI taxonomy): Eukaryota > Metazoa > Arthropoda > Insecta > Coleoptera > Elateridae > Sinelater > Sinelater perroti. The sequence goes on from JARFIY010000222.1 coordinate 3,084,735, forward strand.
ACTTAGTTTATTGAGATACATTTATGATAATATTGATTTATTTAAATATTATTTACGGACGATTAACACAACTGTATTGTTTTTAACTTCTGCAACATTTGCCGAAATAGTCTAGTTTTTTTTATGTCTGTCTGAAGTTCACAAAACAAAAACTATTTTTAAAATTTTAACATTAAAAGAATTGTCAAAAATCAATCTTGACTCTTTCTAAATAATCTGCGAAGTTTTGCTGATCAATAACGTCAAAATTATCTCTGAAAAATACCCAATAAGTTCGGATATTATAAATCACTAAATTACGATTAAGCTCAGTAGCAAATATTTGTTCAAAATACGCTCTTCTGGCATCGGTACACAGTATTGGATTTGTTTAGGTTCGGGTATTTCCATTGAAATCTTCAATCCTAGAAGAATATGACGCATTTGGGTAAACACGGCGAATAGGTGCTGGTTGCTTGACAAAAACTTTCTGCTTATGACAGAAGAGTATGGATAGATTCTTCTTTTTTTAGATCAGTGTGTAAAATGCTATAAATTTTGATAAAATTGTTTCACCAACATCCACACAAAAGCTTAACTTTTTTCTGAGATAGCTGAAGAAGTTTTTGAGTGTTCTCCGCCTTCGCCATTCTTTAGGACTTTTCTGGCATTTTACAACTTTTATTAAAATGCAGTTATTAAATAACAAATACTACCTTTAGAAACAATAGAAGCAAGTTAGTATTAAAGCTTTTTAGACATACTATGTATAACCTTTTATTCAGTTGGAACAGTTTACGACATTGATCACGACAAATGAGTAAAGATTAAATGTTAACATTATCACGTAATATTTTTTATAAGTTTATATACTCGGACTAATCAAAAAATATTGCAATTGACATTTGCCAAACGTATTATAATTATTTTAAGGTACCTTAAGGTTTGGACTTTTTTAAACTAATGTATCGTGTTCTTTTCAATTCTCAAACCGTCATAGATGCTGGTAAATCCACTGGAATGCAATTATCATAATTTTACTGAATTTACATCTCATAATTTGCAATCTTTACAGACAATCAGCGCAAACATATTAATTTTGACTTATGCAACATTTGCAGAAATAGCAAGTCCACTTTTTTGGACTTCTGTCTACTTGAGGTTTCTTAAAAAATAATAAGCTAGTCTTAGACATCGCAAAGCGTTGTATAAGATGGAAGCAGCATCTATAAGCACCATGTAATATTTCTAATTAATCTTCTAAGTTTTATTGCGTAATGTCAAAATTAACAACCTAAATATACAGTACGTTTGAAAAGTTTCGACATAAGTCAGAAACTAAACTAAGTAATAAAAGTTTTATTCAAATATGCCTTATTGACTTGTTTAAGTTCAAGTATTGATGATAAACCTACTTAGATGACTAGAAAGCGCACAACAGTTTTATGTTATTGAAATCTTTAGTTCTAGAAGAACGTAACAGTCGCACGGATAGAATTTGAGTTAATACGGCAGGTTTCTTAACAAAAACTCTCAAGATTCTATCCTTTCAGTCCGTAGCCCAAAATACAATTGTAAGCTAACGCAGTATTTAAATGTCCTGCCCCTTCGTCATCCTTCAGGTCTTGTTTGCCCCCTTTCAATTTCTCTTTAAAAAAATATTATGCACATTAAGTTCCAAATTGACTATTTGCTCCATTTTATTGAACTAACTACACGAACAAGAATGAAAACATTAGTATTAAATCTTTTCAAACATACTGTTTATGGTCCACTTTTAATTATCAAAACATTTTAAAATTCCGAAAATAAAAATTGCAATTCTTGTTATTAATCATAGAACATAACAAAAAAGTTACTCAACATCCCATGAAAAACCAGCGCTAGTTACGCCATTAATCAGGCAAATAATCATAAACTCCCGAAATTAATTGCATCTCTGCTAACCGGCCCCGAGCATATGATTTAATATGGAGGTAAGTGAAAGTTAGGCTCGAAATATTAATTAAACTAATTGAAATTTGAGTTTCGAACAGTTTATCATACGTTGCTAAATCTGCAGCCCAGAGTGGGCACTTGAAATTCGTACCCCGCCATACTTTCGGTTTCTGTTCTGCAGTTGCACATGGTGCCGAGGAGAGTGACGTTTTGTTAATGAAAGTCAAATTAAATTAGAGCTAATGGACTTTTGGGCATTTAAATTGCTAATAGAACAACTATTCAGCAACGCTGCAAATGCAGCCGCGATGACTTACGCTTTCCTAATTTTTAATTAGCTGTTGCAGAACGTTTTACATAACTAAAAAGAAACAACGAAAAGGTTCTGGTTCGTCCGAATTTTCAAAAGCATATCTCATTTCGTCACTATCATTATCATGAACTTTTTTCTTGTGTAACGCAGTATTGAGATTTCCATCACAGATATTGCTTTCCGATTGTATTGTCCATTTAATGCTTTGAATATCCACTTGTACCGTTTGTAGGTTAGATCATTTGTTACACATCCCAATTTTTAATCGACTACACTTAATTTTTAAACTATAAATGAGTTAATTACTTCTAAATCTTGAAAAATATTCTTATTGGGGATAATATATTTGACTACAAGCTTAAAGTTTTAAATTGTTTTATTTTCATCTGTGATCATTTAATGAACTGGAAAAGTGTCACAAAACGAAAAAAATTGTTGATCCAAAAATTATTTTATAATCTTCCTGTACGATGATAGAAAATGGCAGCTCCTAACGGAATTTTATCGGTTAATTAGATAGAATTCAGCTAACTAATCGAATCAATCATAGTTGTAGGCTAAAATATAAAGCCTAGATCATTCCGTTCATCCGATTGGATGGATTTTGTTTGATATTTCCACCAGGAGAAAAGCGTAGCTTGGACTCGGTTTTATCATTCGCCTCTTACGCTATTACTTGCCATAGTAAAGCTGGCATAATAACTTAGAAAAAGTAGACCATGTTTTACAAATAGAGTGGGGTTATGAATTGGTTTATTGTCGATGAGCTGACTACAAAAATGCACAAAATCGACCAATCTCTCATATTTACGCAAATGACGAAATTCGCATCTATGTTTTCTAGTCATCACAGATTAACACATATAATTAATTATTCTGTAATACATTTTTTGTTTTGGTCGTTTCATTTGATCAATCTCATGATTTCAACAATTTATCTTTTTGGGAGGGGAAATGAGTATTTGACTTCATAATTTTCTTTATTTTATGTTTGAGGTACGAACATATTTAAGTTTTAATTGATCAATGGATTAATCAGTCTATTTAAACTGATAAAACTTTGTTGCGACAGTTTCTACTTTTTAGTTTGATGTTAAACTTTCATTAGATAGTTTGAAATTAAATATTTACCTCCGTTTTTTCCTCTTTTTCAATCTACTAAGCGCTAGTTTGCCGTCATGATGACCAGCCCCATCTAATTTATCTGAAACACAGTTAAATTCAATATTTTCGTCTTCTGAGCTTCCAAATACATGGTTTTTGTTATGGCTACCCTTTAGACTATAACGAAGATCCTCGTTTATTAACAAGTACATATCGGACATTCCGTGGTTAAGGGTTTTTTCGACAAAATGACGGTTTTGCAATTGCAGGAATCTATCGTGTCGTTCTATAAACAGAAAAGAACAATTTACCCCACTTAATTCTTCAACTGAAGACTTTTGGAGAAACTGGCCGTCGGAATACGACTAAAAGATGTATTCTAGAAAAATTGCAAAATATATCTGTAGTGCATCTTGAAATTGCTAAATCTACAAGTACCCACATAAAAGTTTATAAAAACAATTTTAAATCATTAAAATAAAAAGTAACTTGTTAATTGTCAGAAAGTTTAAAGTGTAAAAATTATAAATTACTTAATCAAGACGTTTTTAGGATCATATGCTTTTCTTATCCTCATGTTATAAACAAAAAAAGAACAGTTAACTCCATTTAACTCTTCCACTGAAGACCATCGGAATACAAAGTTCGTAGTTAGAAAAAAAAAGTTTGTCTAAAATTTCCAAAAATATTTGCAACGCACATTGGAATCGGTAAGATTGCAACCGTTATACAAACTATCAGAAGAAAGCATCAGAAATAGTTTTAGACCACTGAGCACAAAAAACGAATTTGCTAATTGCCAACAATTATAAAAAAAAATTACAGCACGTGATTAGGTTATTTTAGGACAGCAGGCTTTTACCGTGCTCACACTATAAACAAAAAAGAACAAATTCTTCAACTGAAGACTTTTGGAGGAAGTGTCCATTGAAATACGAAGTGCCTAGGCAGACTGTCAGAAGATATTTGTATAAAATTTGCAAAAATATTTTGAAATTAGTAAAATTGCAGTTGCTGTAACTATCCCTCTATAGAAATCTATAAAAGTAGTTTTAGGTGACTAAGCATAAAAAGTCAATAATGGTAAAAAATCTTTGACACCACACGATTAATTTTTCAGATTATCCCACGAGTTTTAAGCCAACTCTACCTTTATACTAGGAAAAATAATTCGGAAATTTCAACAAAACAATACTGGAAGCTTAAGTCTCTGATAATTCGCTAAAAGACCGAACATAAGGGTTGGTAAAATTTGTTGGTCATTTTATCGAACATAGAAAAATTACATCTTTCGTTTAGGAAGATGGATTTGAAAGAGGCCCTTTAGTAAAGTTCTTTGATCATCGTTCATTTTAATAAGAAACTGGTTTACTAAAGAGCTACTTTTTCATTTCCGTAATAAAATACATTTTCTAAGTGGCAAATTCAATTTATTTCTTTTTTTTTATTTACAATAATATTTGAAAATTTCGGAATTCAGATTTAACATGGACTCCATGTAAAAGCTTTTTAGTTTTTAATCTTCAATTTGATGGAAACCTCAAATATTTTTTCAAGTTCGTCGTTTTTGAGATATTGACTCGGCTTTGGATTATCTTATGGAATCACATCAATTTGACCACAGATTTCTTAATTTTTTTCATGCGGTAATTTCAGAATTGGATGGCTATTTTAAAATGTTACTATATTTTTCCTTAATAATTTATTTTGCTAGAAAGAAAATAGCAAAATTAGCTAAAAGTAAGTAAAATAACCAAATACATTTCCTAACAGAAATAAGTGTTACTTTATTTTCTAATAATAAAAACGATTAAGAAAAAAATTAAACTTATGTACTATAAGCAAAAATATTCAAGGAGTCTAATGGTGTGGTCCGATTTATACACCATTTTTCTCGTTGTGGCACATTTGCCGGTAGGATCAGGGGCTTATTGAAGATGGAGCAAGATATAAAAATTTGGATCAAGAAAAAAACTTTGGGTGTCTTATCGTTTAAAAATATTCATCCAAATTGTATTTAAACAATCTGTATAACATCGTTAAAAATTTCCTTTCTTTATATTATTTTCTTTAAATTTATTTAATTTTTCCATTTAAGTTTTTACTATAAGGTCTAAAGATTGGTCCTTTTGGTTACTGCTTTTCTTGCTGCCAGATTTTGGGTTCACATTCAAAAAGACCCTAAAAATGAACAAAATTGTTTTGTTAACTAAAATGTACTATTGTAGTTGAAACCACGTGAACAAAGTATAATTACTATTGCAGAAACTCTAATGTAGCTTTTTGATGATCCGGATATTTGTATCCGTAAATATAGAAGCTTAATACAAATGCTGGCATTGCTTTTACAAATCCGGGTTGCTCTGCGATCACACACTTTTCTACAATGACCATGTAGGCACTATGATGATTCAACACTAAATGAAAAAAAATTGCAAAGAGGCAAAGTAGGCATATACCTCTCAATTGGTATTTGAAAGTAATTTTTTCAGTTCTTTGTTCTACATACCCGACTACATAGCATCTGAATATTTGCAGAACTAAACCTTTTTTTCAACTATTTTAAAAATTCGCCTACAATATCGGTTAAATGTCCAAATTGTCGATAAAAAAATAAAGAAAGTTTTTCTAGTGCAGCCCATCGCCTCAAATTATTGCTACCGCTGTTAATTACAACATATTGAGGCTCTACTCAAAATTTGGTATTATAAAATTTGCCAAAAACTTCACAATATGCTGACCAAGTTTATATAAATAGATAAAGTTGTTCATTATTATAGATTGTACATCTTCAAAGGTTGGACGCCAATTATCAACTCAAGCTTCTCAAATCATGCATAACTATATTTTTAAAAATTAAGAACTTGTATGTGGTGATGTTTTCATTGTTCTTCAACATTTTGGTCACCCCAGATGTTTCAATCCATTTCCGCCAATACCTTATAAGACGCTTTTTAAACATTTGTATTAGATGATGGTGACAGCATATATAATATACGTATATTCAGTTTTTAAATACGTTTGATTCTATTTATCTGCAATACCAAACTAGACCCTTAAATTAAACAGAAGCTATTTTATAGTTTTCTTAAAATCTTCCAACGAGTACTAGAGATGGGTTTGTTAAAAATATTAATCTCTCTCATCTGAAAGTTTGAACAAATAATTGAGCCCCTTTCCGCGGGGCTAATAGAAAAGGCAGAGAAGTCCAGTTGCATTTTCTGTTTGTATTTATTGTTCTTGAGACTATTTTAATTTAGGTATTTATCACTACTTATGTTATTTGTGTATTATGAGTAAAACTAATTGGATGGGTTTTGATGATTACAAAAGGATTTGCAATTTGTAAGTCTCTTGGTGTAACTAATGCCATAGGAAATTGGCCAAATTGGGGAGCCATTAAGCATGGATTGCAGTTGCATAACGAGGCAGTTCGGTACAAGTAATCCGGCGCTTTTCGACAACAATAAGCAATAAACACCCAACAACTGGATGCGAGTGACACGGGCCTGGGAAGTGGCGCGCAAGGCGCAGTGTTGAATTAGCCGGGGACAAACTGATAATTATTATAACAGCACCTTTATTGGGCGCGATGAAAACGCTAATATTTCACACACTCCGCAACGGAATATAATGGTTCTGCCACGATTAGCTCGGCTGTATGGAAACAGCGCCGGCTGCCATTACGGCGGTCCCAGGACAGCCACAATTGAATCGCTGCCGGTTTCTCAGAGCCCCCGCTACCTGCGCCGCACGGCAACTGTTGTTTAATGTAATCCAGAAATCATTGCTTAATAACTCATCAAGCGCGGGCCCAATTAATCCGAGCCAACGATGATATCTAATTGCGGAGGAGTCGGCCTGCGCCGGCGGCTCGTTGCGGCTGCAGCTGCAAATTGCTGTTTTTCAGCGTTAGCAGCCGCGCGGATGTGTTTCGATCGAAAACTAATTGCTGGCATGATAAGCCGCCCGGCCGCAGCTCCACGTAATCGAATTAATGCGGAACTTATGAAAACCAAACGGCCCCGTGTAAAAAATCTCATTAAGTTTAATAACGTCCCGGACGGCGCCTTAATGGGCGTAAAATTAGCTCTCTAATAACCATTAGATCATTGTATTAGCTTCTTTAAGGAAAACAAATTGCTAATTAGACGCCGGCGTTTACTGGCCTGAATTTATAACACGCCAAACCCAATCCAACGCCCGAAAATGTTTTTATACAAACATTTTCGCTATTGCGCGATGATTGACAATTAATTTTTGACTGCACCTCGTACATCAATAATATTCCTATATAATTAATTCTATTGCTTAATTTAGGTACAATCATATGTTTTGTGTTAGTTTTGTTTGTATTTTTTATAATTTCATCTTTTCGTTTTTAATTTTTTTTACTTAATACATAATTAATTGAAGAAAACCATGAAATGTTACCATATAATTTTATTATTCTACTATTTCTTGTCACTATAAAGATTGTTTTTTTGCATTTATTTTCTATTGCATCTTCTTCTTCTTTGGAACGCTGGAAATTAATATGGCAATCTTTACTTTAACAACAACTTTCCTAAAAAGTTTAGTAGAAGTTTGGCTAGACTATTTTCGTAGGTTATATAACCACAAGCGTTTTTTCCTGTCTTGCCCTCTTCTACCCTCTGTAATATTAGTTGCAGTCTACAGTATTTATTATTTCTTACTATTGTACCTTACTTTCTTTGATAATAAATACAACTTTCTCCTGATTTTGCATTCTCCTGATTTTGCATTCTCCTTAATATCTTTTTCGTTCGTCATATGGTCTGTCCATGATGTACGGAGAATGCGAAGACCTCAGTGGTGATCCAGTTCTTCATTCGATACAGCAGAATTGAAAAAATGTAATAACCTAACATTCTGATCTTTAGAAACACTCAGGTCTCAACAGACTTTTTATTTTCAAAAATGCCGATCGAGCTTTTTCTCTTCGATTACGAATTTGTATTTACTATTTTAATAGTTTACAAACTGCAATTTCTTCCTATTTTTTCTCTTTTGTATTATGAGGGTGCTTCTATTTCTATTTTGTTTGCTATTCTATTAAAATATATTTTTTAACTTTATTTACTTTAGATTTTTTGGAAAAATTCTATGTCGAATAGTTTTCGAGATATTCGACTTCGAATTTCGGGAAAATTTTCGACATTACGATTGTAAATGTGATTCTTATAGGAAATTTTACGCTGAATTCGAAAATGAAGTCGAAAAAATTCTATGTCGAATAATATTCGAGATATTCGATTTCGAATTTTCCCGAAATTCGAAATCGAAATCGAAAGGTTTTTTTAAGTTCGTTCTGGGATTGCTTACAGAGCAATCTCTTCGCCGGCCCCATGTTTTTTCATGCGTTCTCCACTTGGTTCCGCTCTTCAATATCTCACACATCTGGTCTTGTGAAACTAAATTTAAGGAGAATAGAAATACCATAAACACACATTTAAAAATCATCTTAATCCGCTCTACGGTAGAGGCATCACCTTTTTGGAACTATAAATGAGAAGTGAGAATGCCTGACAATTTATTTTGGAGAAATTTATTCTCTGTAGGCTCGAATGCGATTATCAAAAATTAAACAGTGACATGGGGAGTTTGTTGGTTTAAGAGTAAAATTATGTTTTTCCACGTCAAATGAAAATGGTCTTAGCGTTGCAAATATTAGGAATCACCACTTTTAAAAGTCTCACTTCCGGTACTGCTTTTTAATATTTCTAATGTGTTGTATATATGAGCTCTAAGTGGCTGGAAGAAACATGACCCTGAAGACAACTAATAAAAAAAATAATTTTTATCTTTTTGTAGCTTCTTCCTACAAGTTTTTTCCCTTCTAATTGTTTTGCACCAGGAAAATTGTTTCCGTAAACTGTGTAAAGTTTCTGCACCTGCCTTTTCTTCCCAATAGGTGGACATCTTCTTAGTCACTTTTAATACTTTAATTTTTCGGATATGATGTACATGAAAACCTCTAGAGGACTCTATTGAATATAGTGGTAGTGCTGTCCACATTTTTATCTAAAATAGGCATTTTAAACATTTTAGGAGATCATCTTTTGTGATCACCAGCCTATATAATGACTATTTTTTACTATGTTTTTTATTATATTATCTCAATGCAAGAAAAATTCAAATTGGATATTTTTTGACGTTTAGTAGGAAGATGATTCTATGGATGGTTTCCATAGACTTTCTAAGAAAATGGCAAATGAATGCCAAAACGCTGCAATATGTTTCAGAATCGTCAAACTTTAACAACTCAAGCTTACAATCGGCTTATAGAGGTCTATCTAAATTTCATAAAACGCCATTGACTGACTTTTGGTATAATTGCATTGTCTGCTAATCCGCGACTGATAACGATTGCTTCAATTTTTTTCTATTTGGCAGGGTAATCTTGATAAGAACTTGCGGCTTCGCAGACAACTCTACGTTCTACTTGGCCTTTAGCTCATCCTATAACACCAACCTCCTGGATGTAGGATGCTCAGGGTTTCAGCGAGTCAACTGAGGACTTTTCTCCTGAAAATCCGTCCTTTTTCTTTTTCATTTTGATGACCTTTCTATCATTGCACCAGTCAATATTTTGAACACTCTCAAACACGTTATCGGTAGCTCTAACGATTGCTGTTGTCCTTAATTTAACAACTTCTCTCTAAGTTGTGTTTCTAATTTTTTGTCGTCATACAAATTTTACTTGTGATGTGTAGTTTTAGTTTAATTCTATCCAACACTATTTTATCTAGTTTGTCGCTAATATCAAATATCTGTTGCGCCCAGTATGTTTTTAACGGCTTCATCTTTAATTTATCAACTTTTTTCTGTCATGTTCTCGATCTTTTGGTATCACATATACTTTTTCCATATTTTAGATTTTTAACGTATAAATTAGTATATCAAAGAAGGATTTAATAAATCTAATTAGTATAACCAACAATAAGTATAAAAGAAGAAAAATCACCGTATATCCTAATTACTCACAAAGCTTCTTTAACAATCTTAACTGTCGGTGTCATGCAAAAATTTGTGTGCCGAGACGGAAACATCAGCTTAAAGAATGTTAATTTGGGCTGCTCTCAAAATGGCCGGCCGTTGACGAAACAAAGCGCAATTTTAATAACTGTACCAGTTTCTCTCGGCGTTTGTCATACGAACTTAATTGGGCAACACACGGACAGCCGTTACGGATTATAAAACCTTCCGGGTGGAAAGAGATCGCCACTTTTTGTCTAATTATACCCTAATTCTGGTCATTGCGTTGCGAAAATAAATCTCCTTAATGCCACACTTCTCGCATGCCTTTTCACTTCTTCGGCCGCCGGCCGCGAAAGATGGCAGTTTCGGGCCCGAGTCGCGGTCGTTAGTTTTTTTATTTTTGTTTGGCAAGTTTTACTGCGGTTTTAATAGAGACATTTCTTCACCGCTTCCGTTATCTATCCCATTATAAGTCATGCTTTTGGATTCGCGCTGTAATTGGGTTTGCCCATACGTGCACGCGTGCCTGCCAAGGGGATGCCCAGACAGACGATTGCCCACCGGCGCTATCGATTTCCAAATTCGTGGCGCAACGTCTCCTGACGTCCGCGCTAAGCGATTTTCCTGAAAACACTTCCCGGTAGACCCAATGAAATCTTTATTTGCTGGTTGCGTTTAAGGTTACTTTCGCGTGATATGACATCCCATTATAAGCCGATCAAATATTTACCGATGTAATCGTAGTCTTTTGCTCGTGTTGATCTAAATTATTGTGTTTGAACGCGAACAACCGTAATCGAATTTTGAATAAATGATGAAACGGTCTGATTTCTATTTGGTTTGGATTATCGGCTCTAACCGTTCATTACATGGTCAATATTTGAGCGGCGCAACGTATTCCGCACATAATGACGTGGGTTTGGGAAAAAGCTCCTCACCTTTCATTACCTTGCCACATAACTAATCAATAACTTTCAATTAGTAATCAGTTATCAGCAAAAATAAAGTTTTACTGCAATCTATACTCTATCCATTTGGAGTATTTCGTAGAATTAGTTGACATAAGTAGACTAAACACACCCTCATATCGTTGGGAAGTAAAGTCTCTTAATTCTTTTAGAGTTATTCTGTCTTTTTGCTTCTCGATTTCATTTACTTCCACAAGAAGAACAACTTAACTTTGTATTCTGATTTTAATCCTTTTTTTCCTCTTATGGATGAGTATTCTGTGGCTTTAAATCATTTTGTCTCTAAGTTTAGAGTAACAATGAAAAATAGATAAATTTTGAATTAGTGGTGGAATTCGATTCTTTTTGATCTGCATTGGACAAAGCAAAACAATCATCAAAAAGACACCTCTGTCTGGAGATTGAAAGCTACTACCACGCTAGAAATCATCGATAAAGTTCGTGGTATGGTTTTTGGCCTATATATGAGTGCAGGGTGAGTTTCTTAGAGGGCATCAGTCAATTTCTCCGGCGTTTTGTCACTATAGACAACATGTAAATTCAACCATATAGAGGAAACAAAACAGAAATAAAAACAGTGGTCTGTGCAATGTGAAATATATAACCCCGAAAGAGGTAAAAAGCGTATCATTCTCTGGAAAGCTGACAGGGTTAGTTTTTTAAGGTACGAAATGGATAATTTTGATTGATTAATTGGAGAAGAAAAAAACATTACCGGCGAATAAAACGCGGCACTTTTGAAAAGAATGAAGAAAGAGATCACGAAAAAAATTATTTGTTTACGAAACTAGAAACGTTTCTGTCTGGATAAAAATTTGGCTCAAACTAGGAAGTGATACAGAGTCTAAACGGGTATTTTGAGAGGCTCGGTTACACCTAATTCATCAAACTACGCTCAAGAAAAACATTGTCTGAAGAGGGTTGCCGCAATAATTTGTCATAATTAGTGTAACGTACAAAAAACCGCCCAAAAAAATGTAAAGTAATTTTGGTCTCCTTAATGAACTACACTTAGGCCAAGCTTTCAAGGAGCAAAATGCTAAACAAATATAACACTCGATTTAGTCACAGTGGCTCAAAAACCATTACATTGAAACTTGCAGTGCGCTCTGCCTGAATGGATAGAAAGCGTCGATCCGCGTTTGTGATTGGCTGGGAAAAACTTCTGTTGTTTTAAGACCATTTGTTTGCTGTTCGTTTCAAATGGCCGATGCCGGCACTTCTCCTTTGTGGAACTGGCGTTTGTACGGCGGTAGCTGCAACTTTGCTTATTTTGAGCGTTATATAGCTTGCCCCTATTCAAATTCGAGCTTGTAAAACCTTATAGAAAAGCTCATTCCAGCGAATCAGTAATTGTGACGGGCTTCCAGTACTGATTCTTCGTTCCTTTCTTTGCCAACTTTCTTACTAGTTTTCTCCCCCATTACCAGCGAAAGAGATCAAGACAAAGTCTTTAAGAAGTGAGCCTGATTTACATATTAATTCCCAATCTTTATTCTACGTTGAACATATTCTTATTCGCTTTCAAGAACAATAGAAAGTAAATTTATAATCGCAAAATTCACAAAACATAGACTACAAGATCCATTATAACGTTAATGAGGTTTTGCTATGCATCTGAAACTAGCCACATGTTGTGTTATATAAACTATTAGAATTAATAATTCACCAAGTGAGGTTTTGACAGATCGTTTTATCTCATTGAAAGCGAGCTTCTTGGAATCTCACACTTTTATCTATATATCGTTTTCACTATTCAAAACATTTCGTAAAATCTTGTATTCGAATGACAGGTAACTGCTTTGTTGTATTGGTCTGAATATCTCTTTAAGTCTTGGACTAGACTGTAGAATGACTAAATAACTCATACGATTTAATGTTTTGACAAAATATACTACTCAAGATGCTAATCATCAGTTGCTTTTATTCACACTGTACTCAGTGCATCGTTTTCAAAAACCTTTTAAATCATCCGAATCGCACAAAATCTGGTGCAGATTTGCCGTTTTCAACTTTTCATTGACTCGACCAGTAAAATAGTCTTTATTTGTGCACGCGCACTAAAGTCCAGTCTCATTGACTGCCAGATTAGATTATATTAACATGGGACAATGGCATGCTTTAATTGTTACGTAATTTTTTATACACTCAAAACCATTTACATTAAATTAATACAATTTTGAGTTGCATTTGTTCTATATAATATAATTACACAGTAAACTACACAAATGGTTCCACTTAGACGACAATTTTTTAAATCGAACTGTCATGCTCCGATGTTCATCTGAAAATTATTTTTTTTGGATCTCTGAAGCTGCTGGAGATAGAAAGGCGGAACATATATTTTTCCATAACTTGAAACAGATCTAGCTAAACGGAGTCGCCACAAGAAATACAAAATGAATAAAAAATTTTTGAAATTATAAATATCGTCATCAGTGTTTGTCTTAATAGAGTTTTTCTTTTCCAAGTCTAATTATATTAAGTAAGTAAAAAATAATTATTTTCCAAGGTCATTTTCAAAAAACTCAAAATGTAACTTTTCATGCCTTAGTACTTGCTATACTTTACTATTCTATAGTTGCTCCTTTCACGCTTCCTGTTCTTTGTTTATTTCACGTTTTCATTGGCAGCACCATTTTCTCTAGCTTCATTTACCAAATTTTTATTATTATTTTTTTCTATTACATTTTCTCGAAATTTGAACATATCCATCCTGTTTCTGTTGTTACTGATGCATTCAGTCACTTAAAAAATAAACTTTTTATATCATTTAAGAATTTTTCTCGAACTTGTGTAGCACGAAGACATTTGATCCGACATATTAACTCCTTTTTTGCTGTTATATGCAATAATGGCGGAAGGTTTTATTACATCTTCTCTTTTACAGTTTTCTGCCACACTTGGCACTAGTTCATACTAGATCATACTGAGATCTGGAACAGAGCAATTATTAACACTGGGTGTTTATCTAGCCATTTCATCACTCTAATTTCTTCTTCCATTTCTTTTTGGATTCATTTTTTAAAATTTTGTTTCTATTACTCTGCATTGCCCACAATTATACGTTTCATACGTAAATCATTGCATAGTGTAAAAACAATATAGAGTGTCTTACCACAGTTTGTAAGAGCTCTTAGTAATTCCAAGCATATATTATATGTATGTCTAGCTGTATTTGTTCTTGTAGTTTTAGTAGTCATTTCTTCCTGCATATACTCTTCAAATGTGCATATTTTTTTTAATATTTACACATATTTGTGTGACTTAGAAGGTAGATATTTTCTAAACTCTAGTCTGCCCCTCCAGGAGAGCATCGTTTCGTTAATCACAACTTCTTTGACTAGATTTAGTGTCTCTTGAAATTGATGACAAAATAGTCTAAGATTTGATTTATTTTTGAATCTGTCAATAATGGCTGCGGGATCGTTGTTGTCTGAAAAATGCAATCATTTCAATAACATATCAAATCTGTTACCGGTCATGTTTTTTTATTATGTCATTACTGTACATTTCACTACAAGACCAACATAGACGCATTTTTAGTAGTTTATTAATGCGCATTGTCAATAGAATAGGCAGAAAGTGTTTTTTTTCTCTGTTTGTGTCTACCTGTTTGTGCAATAGAGAGCGGGAGCGAAGTGGTTTTGACTGAATGAGATAAGATGCGTATTTGTTAGTTTTAAGTATTATCCGATCTAGAAGATCATCAGTTAAAATTGTTTGTAGATATCAAAGGGTGCAGAAAAATCCACGTTATTTATTTGCAGCCTACTTTCTCTAGAAAAGTAAAAATTTATTGGCTAATCCGTATAAGGTCTCCATTTGTCAAGATTTACTGTTCTTCCTCCAACGAAGATCCATCTTCTCTATTGTAAAACTTGTATCATCACTTTCAGTTTCACTATCTGAAGGCTTATAAAAATCTTCATAATCTTCAAATGGTTAAAATTCTGAACTACAAAAGTATCTCTTCCTTTGTTGATTTGGAGAGTAGTGCCGACTGTTGGGGTATAAGTGACTGCTGAACAGATGCTGAAGTTTGAATTGACGGTGACTGCTGATTAGATTATACTTAACGCAAGGGTAATGGTGCCTTAATAAGCGGTTATTGTTAAACAATTGGTGAATTTCAAGAAGATGGTAATTGATTTAATAGAGCGGAAGTAGATGGATCCGGCTATTTGTCGTGTTCTGGAATTAATCGTTTCAGGGAATTAAATCTTGATTACCTGCAAAAATATGATTTATAAAGTGTTATTGCAAAAAAAACATTTTATTTACGTCACGGCTCCATAAGGGTAAATTATCACTATAGGCCGGCATGACCTACCGATGACAAAAATCAGTCAAATAACTAAAAATGTATTGAAAATTGCGTTCAAAGTAAACCAATAGGTTTATTGTGGTCGCGAACATATTAAATCACATTTTATCTTCATTCCTTTTTATTTTCTTGCCTTTTCCACCATTTACTTTCATAATCAGAAAAGTTATTTCATTAAAACAAACTACACATGATTGTGTTCAGTCCAAAATAATTCACTGTGATGTTTCTATTGCTAAAAAGTACAAATAATACAGTATCATAGTCTTTGTTGCAAAATCATTGTTGTGGGAAATTGCTCACAATATAATTTATAACTACATTAAAGTAGTTAAGTTAACATATTCTTAATGTTAATATCATGAGGTGTTGTTTCTCATCCAAAAGTACTATATTGTAAACGATACATGTAATAAACAGGAAGTCAGTTCGTTTTTTTGTGACCATAAATCGCACCTTCCTATTACCCAACAAAGACATTGACGATGTAGCTAAACTGTTAATTAGTGTTATGTAAGGCCGCTAATGAAAATAATGCAGGTTGTAATGGCCGTTAATTAGACATCGACACCTTGCCATTAAGCCCGCGACACGGTTACACGTGGGTTTATCGGTGCCTTCCACTGCGGCCGGGCCGTTCCGATTTCAATAATTTCTATAATCTAATCGGGAAATTAATATGGCCGCGGAGCAAAGGCGCGGCCCTAATCGAGCCTGACAGCGACAAGAAAAGGCGATTCGGGCAGTCAGGAGGCACAAAGGCGAGCTTTTCCGAGTCCGTTCGCGGCGTTTAATTTTATGTAAATATCGCAGTGTCTCCAACACCTCGGCCGAATTAGCGTTTGATGGGACGCCATAAACGGCGGAGCCGGCAGCCGCGCGAACGCTAAGTGGATTAGCCCCGAGTGGCTCGGCGAGAGCCGGCGATAATCTCGTCACTTTTGACGTTTGAGTGTCGCGCCCTTTGTGTCGGCTCGCTCTCGCTGAAAATCAGTACCAGTTTCCAAAACAGATCGGCCGCTCCGCCGGCAGCTTTGCAGGCCTCTCTGTAACGTATTCGGTGACGCTTTGGTGCCACGTCGGGCGTGGCCAGCTAATGTGCTTCAGTCGGAGATGCTTGCCAGTCGGGCTTAATCTGAATGAAAATATAGACTGGGGGAATATACATGACGATTGAATTGTACTACAGAACCGCGGGCTTT
This sequence comes from Sinelater perroti, assembly GCA_036346155.1. Taxonomy (NCBI): domain Eukaryota; kingdom Metazoa; phylum Arthropoda; class Insecta; order Coleoptera; family Elateridae; genus Sinelater; species Sinelater perroti. The sequence continues at coordinate 3,101,568 of JARFIY010000222.1, forward strand.
ACACATACAAAAAATTTTCATATAGGAAACTGAAAATAAACTTGATGACAAAAGACTCATTGCGAGATGCTGTCATGCATTAGAACAAAACTGAAAACTTCCTTTAGGTCAACATTCTTACATGCAAATGAAAGACCGATAAACGCTCTAAGACAACCCTTTTATGTTTTAATAAAATATTTTGTCTGGAACTGATCTTTGTATGGTCACTTTGGAATACTCAAACAACTACGTAGTGGATGGAATCACTCATCCATATCGCTACATCCCAGGACTACCGGTTCTTGACTAGCTTCTTGGAGGAAGCGAAAATACAGTACCATTTTCACCTCCTGAAATAATCGGATAAGTAAAATCTATTTTCCACGTGCATGCCGTTTTGGACATATTTGTTCCGGCAGAGCAGCCAAACCGAAAGAAGGTTGGGAGCCAGTGTCACCGTTGCCAGCGCTTCGGGGAAGCACAGCGTTGGTATCGCGCTGCGCCAAAGTGCGTGAAATGCGGTAACAGCCATCAATCCGGGGACTGTCAACTGCCAGAAAGCACACCCAATTAGCTTCCTGCCTTCCCGAAACCAGCTCTCCGACCGACAGCGGCCTCTCCAGGCCACAACTCTACAGCGACAACGCGAGGGGATGTCGCAAAACCTTGCATCGTAGCTCGAACACCGGGGTTGAGTCATCATGACCGGGTGATTCCAGAATGTGGACCCCACCACGTTCTTGGAATCATTCCAGCGCATTGTAGCGGCTACTGATAATGCCATCAACTTGGCTATCCTTAGCATGTTCAAGACTGCTTAAACTGCTTGGGTATCAACTAAGCTTCCACTATTCTAGTTAGAAACTTAGACACAGGTATCTAAAATGCTAAGAAAGTCAAACTGCTGCTTAGCAGCAAACTGCTTTGTTAGCAGAAAGTCGATTTCCTTATCGAACGTTCCCCTAGAAATAAAGAGAAACGAAGAGAGGGGAAACAGTGCCAAGATTCGCAATTCAGTCAATAGACTAATGAATAAAGTAAAAGCTAAAATCAAGAAAATAATAAACAAATCATTCAGAAAGTATGCATAAAATCTGAATAAACATAATTATTCAATCTGGAAAATTAGTACAAAAATCGATGTCACAGACTACGGGTCAAAACCAATCATGAGAAAGCAAAACTGTTTGTAAGACTCAGATCAATAAGACGACATTTCTGAAAACTGTCACTATCCATCGAAGCATATCCCTCAGAGATTAGACAAAGAATCGCATATCTATCCAATAGAAACTTAGAAACCGCATAATGTCTTGAAAGAATTATTCAGAAATAGAATAAGGCTTCCTACTGTGGTACTCAATTTAGTTCTGTGATTAACACACTGGACCTAATAGCTAAAATTTGCAAAAATAATCCTAATTTCTAAGCAAGGTAAACCCCATACGGAAATACTTATAATTTCCAAACTCCCGCTATAAAATAGTTGGCTTTAGGGAACGAATATTCTCCGTACAACAGTGCCCTCGAGTAATGAACAACATTACAGAAGAGATACTGTACAGTAGTATTTTAAGATCCTAGCCAAGCCTTTGACAAAGTATGGTTTAGAGACGTCCTATATAAGATCAAAGTAAACCTTATCACTACTATCAATCTCATCTAACAGGTCATTATTTTCAAGTCAGGTGTAATAATAAAACATCAAAAATTTGCCCTTTAACCTCAACCCTATAACTACTCAACAGATTCAAACAGGAACTTCTGCTGATGACACAGTAGTTCTGGCCTTCGATATGAATCTACTGTTAGCAAGTCGTTTTCTGCAAGACAATTTAAACATGATTGAAGTGGAGAATTAGACTAAATTAACAAAAATCCATCCATATAATATTAACGTTAAAACACTTCTCATGTCCTGAGGCTTTACTCAGCAATGTCACAATTACACAAGCCAATAAAATGAAATATCTAAGTATGCCCTTACACTCCAAACAAACGTGAAAGAAGCACGTCCAGAAAAAGAGCAAAAGAATGGGCCTTAAATTTAAAAGTTGCCATGACATGTAATAAGTGGATCGTTACTGTCTTTAGAAAATAAGGTTTTGATTTATAAAGCAATAATCAAGTCAATCTGGACGTATGGCATAGAATTGTAAGGATCTTCATGGAAATCAAACGTCAATTTCATTTATAGGTTTTAATCAAAAGTTTTAAGGACACTCACCATTGTTCTCTTATATGTGTCGAACAGAACTTTCTACGTATATTAAGCAAAAATATCAGTCCACCTAAATAAACTGATTCACGAAGTCAATAACAAAAAATCTAGACAACAGACGGCTGAAGTGTAAATAACCATAAGATCCTAGGAATATGAAATCTCCCATATTATGATAATATGTATTCTGATTACCAATAAAGCATACAAAGAAATTTGAACTACTCTGAATCCAAATAAATAATTTGGGGCACCTTTCTTACCGTTTGACTTATAGGCTAACCTTAGAATATTCTTAAATGTTTTAGCTTTTTTGTTGGGTACAAAAATGAGTTTATGAATACAAATATCAACAGAGTAACATACGTGATACTCCATAGTCAGTATGTACACAAAAATTCCAGAGCGGGAGGTATCTGAGGAAGATAAGAATTTCATTTACCTCACTTATAAATGTACCATTATGCCCATTAACATCAGTTTTCCTTTTACTATTGAAATGATTTGTAACAAAAATAAACTTTAAGTATGGGAACAGAAAGCGACCTATTTAATGCTAACATAACCATCTCAGCCTTAAGAACACGTTTGTTTAGCAATACTTGAACTTTATTAAAAGGTATCTTTAAATTTTGTTCTATATTTTATTTTTTAGAACTGTCATTCTTCGATAGAATAGCTTCGAATACAAAGCACCCAAAGCGTGAGCAGCCGGCCAAATAAACTGGAAATATCGCTGCTGTAGCTCAAAGTGTTGCAGAAGATCCGAATTTATCGATTTCAAGACGTTCCCAAGAATTGAGCGTCTCACAATCCAGCCTCCACCGCATATTGCACAAAAATCTGGACCTAAAAGCTTAAAAAGTCGAGCTGAGACAAGAACTTATGCCAGCAGATTATTAGTTGGGTGTTGTGGGTGCAAGGCAGTGACCTCAATTTTTTCAAGATTATTATCCTGGCTGATGAATCTCATTTCCGCCAAACTGGTTACATAAATAACCAAAACTGTAGCATCTGGAGAGTCTGGAAATCCAAAAGAAATAGTCGAGAAATTTTTCTGTCCTCAACTAATTACAGTTTGTTGCAACTTTTGGGTCAGTGGCGCCATCGGTCCGTATTTTTTTCGAGAATAAGGCTGCCGATACGGTTATTGTGAAATTCTGGCTGACTTTTTTCGATAGAAGTGGATGCCACAGACAAAGACAACTTGTATTGCCAACAGGTCGAAAATAATTAAGTTATTCCGCGAGAAATTTCCCGGACGAATAATTTTTTGAAACGAAGACTAAACTGGCCGTTTAAGTGCCACATGAGGCAGTCATACGGTGAATACTTCAAAGATAAAATCTACGATGTCGGTTTAAGTACTCAAAAATGGCAAAGCTGTAATTAGCGAAATCGAGCCGGATTTGTACTAAAATATGTGAAAAACTTCTCCAAACAAACCAAAACGGGCATACAGAAGGTATTGTAGTCCATGATTAATGATAGACATTTTACTTTACATTTAAATAAACATATCTTCATCATTCTCAAAAACAGCGTCATTTTTTATTTAAAATTTTTATTTGATCTAAGTTCCTTTTAAACATATCGATGGTGTCATTTAACAAGTGTCGCCGTCTACAGAGGATATCGGAAGATCTGTAATTCGCTTACGCTCACGAAAAGGGCCTTTTTTTCGTTTTTTTCGTCCGTAATTTTGTGTATAATCGTGTTCGAAAAGGAGTAACAGCTATAGGAATTACCACGTTCAACAACAGCGGACAACAAAATATTTAGTCTCATTTTGTCCCCATCGTTAACTGGTCTTTTCGGGTCTTTTTCTATTATAACTTCGAAGCGTTGTGGTATATATATATATATATATATATATATATATATATATATATATATATATATATATATATATTTAAATGTATTTTTCATCATTGTATTACAGTCCACTTACAGCAATTAGTATTGATCTGTTGATTCCATTTCTTCTTTCTCTGTCGTCCATAGTCGACTGTAATGATTCAGATCGTTATCTTCTTGTAACAACCAAGATTTAATGTCGACTCTCTTATATATTTTTTTTTGCATAAAGTGATGTAATGTTCTAAATCCCTATTTACCGAAATAACCTTAAACTTGCAACTTAACGCGGTGCTTAACTAGCTTTTTCACACAAGAAACACTTCAAAATGACACGTGATAGATAAATACGACATTGTTCTAATCTTTCGTTTGTATTTTATTTTGCCATGTAATATTCTAAATGAGAGCACGATAGTCGCGAAGTAAATGCCTTAATCTGTTATGATCTCCGACCATCAGACAAACAGCTTTGGCGGTCGTGAAGTACATTCTTCTTCTTCGAGATTACTGGGTTAGGCTAGCTTAAGAGAAATAACTCCCCCTTCCCCATCTTTGTGTGCTTTAGTTTATTTTAGTCTTTTTCCTTGTATTGTTGTTAACTATTGTCATTAAACCGATTTCTCATATTTTAAAGAATTTTACCTAGTGCTTTTTATAATTAATAAAAATCGTTCTTATTTTATTTTAACCTTGTAGCGTGATAATTCTTTTCTTGTTGACATTTCCCACTTTCTGGAACAAGTGGTTCTCATTTTCTTTAACGGTACATATTCTATATCTGCGAAAGTATTTTGTATGCCAAAGTAATGTCTTAATTTCAGAAACTTTCCTTGGATAAAAATTATTACTTGTAGAGCAAGGATTTTTAGATAGAACAAAACATATACTTTGAAAATAAAATAGAAACAAAACAAATCATTTAAACATTTAAATAGCTTATTTTTTTGGGGAGGGGGTCCGTACCTAACAATGCAAGATTGTATTTTGTAGTCACTGAACATACTATAAGATAATTTTAATGTGATTCAATACTTTGCTATAAATTTGTATTGTTGCTTAACAAATAAAAAAGTTTTGTAAATTAAGATCAGTTTCTGTTGGTGCAATTAAAATATTTCAACTTTCTAAGTATTGTAAAAATAGAAATCAAAATAACAAAAGTATTTAACAATAGATAAATTAAAAATAGAAAAAACTACTGCCCCACATAAAATATCTTTAATAAAGAGAAATGTTGCCTATCTTGAAAGTCTCGAAGTATATAACACAAAATAAAATTCTGCCCTCCCCCCTTATACGGCATTTATAATAACCCTTGCCGTACTCAGTATAAGTTTGAACTTATTACTGTTGATACAAGATTGTTCAGGGCGTCTGAATTCAAAATAAACCGACAAAAGTTTGAGTTACGGTATACTATCAAATTTTGATAATCTATGGACGTTAAGAGTAATCAGTAGCACTTAAATTTGAATCGATTTATTGTCATTTAGATTTTAATATGATGTTTAGACATGAGAATAGTGCACCAACAAATTTTTTGTAGAAAAAAAACATTGACATGACCTCTTGATTTCTCCTGATTTCCCGACTAAAAAATTGTCAAAGAGATGCCGTTTTTGGTACTTTGGATAATATGTAGAAGAGTGTAACCGACAAATTATCCAACAGAAGCCCTCCAGGACTGTTATGAACAATGAAAATACGACCACATCGATGTATAGCTACCCAATGGAACTACTCTAATGGGAAAAACCTTGTTACATAAAAATAATAAAATTTATGATTAACAGAAAATCTAAAAGCCAATCTGCATTAAATTTTTTACTTTTTCAAATTAAATAATTATAAATATTGAAAGATTGGACAAACGTAATACTGTTATTATGTTAAAAGACAACAAAAATAAAAGTATAAAAAAGAGATTAAGAAAAAGAAAATTAGGAAAAAATTATAAACCAAATAAGAACGCTCTTACATGTGAATCTTACAAAATACAAAGGGAACAGGTAAGGAAAAGAGTTAGTAAAGCTAAAAAAATTTGGAGGAAATTTGGCTAAGTAACAGAAATAAATGGCAAGATAGACAAGGAATCGTTTTATAAGATATTGAAATACTCCCAGGATGGGATAAAGTAACATCAGAAATGATCAAATTTTTGGGAGAAGCAAGAATCCAGGAACTACATAAAATCTTTAATTTAGTAATGGAAGATTAAAAAGATGCCAACTGAGTAGAGTATGGCAATAATTTTGGAAATATGCAAAAAACAGATTTGTAGAAGTATATTTCTTCTATACGTAGCTAACCTAATCCATACGAAGGAATATTAGAAAGAAAATTAAGAGCTGTATGTAGAAGAAGTTTAAAATGATTTTCGAACTGGTCTTAGTGTACAGAATTATACGTTTACATTGCAACAATTGTCGGAGAAAATACTAAGAGAAAACAAGAAACTTCTTTATGTTTTATTGATTTTCGCTTATTGATTTCGATACAATTGTGTGAAGCATTGTACGGAATTATTTAGAAAGAAAAGATAATGGTATTGACCTATTAAAACAAATAAAAGTACGTACATACAAGAGGCAATAGAGTGAGAACTGGTAGTATTTCATATTTGTTTTGCTGTACATACGAGAGGTATAGTACAAAAAGATGTTTTAAACCCTCTACTGTGCCAACAAACGTCATATAAATATGGAGTTATGTGCATTTGCAGATGATTACGTGTTGATAAGGAAAATCATTTAGAAGCTACCTTAGACATCTGGAAGAAAGTGGTGAAATTAACATAGATAAAATAAATACGGTAGTAATAACTAACCGCTAACTACAAATATTAAAATTGAACGCAGAGTTTTAAGACAAATAAACCACCTAAGATATCTAAGTAGTATCATCAATGTATAAAGAAAAGCAAAGGAAAAACCAATGAATTAAGTACCACAATATGGTGAGGCTCCTTCCAGTGAAACGCTCTCTTCAGTCATGCAATAGGTGTGTTGGCCAGCTTCTTCTCAGACGTCTGTCATTATGTTCTTCTAGGAGTGGATGGAACGGAATGGCTTTTCATGATAATTGACACTTCGTTCTTTAATAATAGCGTCTTCTTAGTCACGTACCACAAGTTCAATTTCATAAAGCCATATAAGTTTTATGACAGTTTTATACAGTAATAATTTATTCTCCAGCAGTAAATGTAATTTCTTCCGATCAACATGTCTTTTATTATTAAGTCCGGCTGTTTTCGCTTTTTGATTCTCTCCAATTTAGTTTCATTGTCTAAATGAAAGCCTGTGCTGAACTGTGGTATGTCTATGCCACTCATTTTATATATTATTTATTTTATATGTATCCACCTTAACTTATGGAGGTAAAAATTAGATATTAATAAAAATATTGTAAACATATATTGCTAGCAGTAGATATCAATTTTTTTTTAAAATAGCAGGTCTCAAAAGAAAAGAAATGAGGACATACGAACTCAACAATATGTGTGCAAGCATCAAAGGGAACATTGGGAAAACGTCTGGTGATGTTAGAAAATTATATGCAAGTTAAGAAAATATGGGTAGTTAAAGCTATAGGTAAAAAGAAAATGGGAAAATTAAGAACAGTACGAAACGTGAAAGTTGGGGAAATACTACATGAAAGAGGAATAGAATAAAATGGAACATCAAGACTTGCAATAGGCAGGAAGACATGGAGAAGCTTTGTAAACCAAAAATAAGGAAGAATTACACCTACAGGTACAAGAGAAGTAGACTGTGTATGTACATATTTACAATAAAAGGTTTCTTACCCGCTAAAATTGGGTATAAGAACTTTTATAAAAGTTCTAAAAGTATCTTTTGTTTTATTAGTAAGTAATAGTCCATTGAATTATACACACTACATTCTGCTGTTACCTTATTCCACATCCTACATCCTTGAAAGTATTAAATTGTTATCTTCATGGTTTGCTAGCAAAATACCATTTCAAATAAATTTATTGAACTGAACGTTTCATTGCAAATTTTTTAATTCTGTTTATCTTGTGCTTATTCTGGAAGCATTTTATAATAAATAACACCCTTTCAATTTCACCAAAGATACATCAAAACTTTCTTAGAGTGAATATCTTTTTCGTTGTTGTGAAGAATCAAATTGCTCATGGAAAAGGGTTAAAGAGGTTGCTTTTTGACATCTAATGGGAAATCCACGCTTCGAATGAACTTCTTTGAGCTGTATGAGATGATTGTTTGAAAAATGTTGAAAGTATCTGCCAACTTACAAACCATATATGGCAAATTTCATGGCCTTGGTGAAGTCGACACTCATAGCGAATGGGCGGCCCCTGAGGTCTTCATCTTTCGGATTAAAATTACTAATTTGTTACGGAAAACCTTGGAACACCTTATTATTCTACGGATGATAACAAAGTAAAGTTTAATGGCGCCACCTCAAAAAATGGTTCTTCCGTTTCAGTGTGGCACGAGCGTGTTTGTTTAGCGTCGCCCTTTTTGCTAGCCTTCACGGTTATTTGTAGCGACGAGCGGGCCTACCTGGGGTCGAGCGGCGGCGATGTATTTTTTACACCTGAGCGAGCGCACACCCTCAGCTCCAGTTCCGAGGATTAAGATCTACAACGAAACTCATTTCCTACTCGGATTAATCTGCATAGTGGAAACGACGGCCGGATACGGCCAGATCGGATGGGCGATAATGGCGCGAACCGAGAACAAATTGGACCGAACGCAGCGAACTTTTCACGCTCAGGTATTAAGGTGTCAAGAAGCCAATGCTGCTCAATGCACATTAGGATAAGGCGATTACGGAGCACGGCCAAGCGCATTCACAAACGCTTGGGGCGAAACGGACAGATCGAAATGTCACCGGGCGGCTGCTTAACGACAATCGAATATTTTGCTCTACTAAATTGTCCAATTTTTAAATAAATTAGTTTAATTTTATTTTTACTGAAATGTAGCTCAATTGATAAATTTTATTTTGATTCGAACGTAGAACGTCTTCCATTTTCAGTTTCCAGACTATTCTCCATAACAGCTGTAAGGATTGAATTCAGAAACGCGATTATCAATACATACTCATTCATGCATGCTTTTCCTTAAATTGGCATTTTGAAAGAATAGTAACTTATCTTTAACTCAAAATTGAATGAATTAGAGAAATATTTAAGAGACATTTTGAAGTTCCATCGGGCATGAGAATAGTAGACTAACGAATTATTGGTATAAAAAAGGGTTTCTGTCAACTTGCGACTTCTTTTTTTCTCCTGTCTGAAATTTTATTTAAAAGAGTGCCATTTTGGTACTTTGAATAATATCAATAAGTATAGTGTACATGGTGTATAGCAGCCCAAAAAAATTACTTTGAAAAAGTACAATCTTGATTAGTAAAAAAATAGATGCTTCTGTTTTTCCAAATCTTGTACTATTTGAGTATAAACATATTAGCCTTATTTCAGATTTCTTCTGTATGTTACCTGTTCGTGTAGTAAATTATACCCTATTTTCGTTACTACCGGTGTCCCTACAACAAAATATATGTAGAATTTATCACTTATATATATAAACAGCACTACAAGCCTGAAAACCTTTAGTTAATGTTATGTACTTTTTGTTTCCACAACTTTCGATTGCTTACAGTTTCTTCCCAGTTTCTTACTCCTTTTAGTCACATTGTTTCCCTTTTTTTTCTTAGTCCCCCACTTTGTCTTGTATACCTTTTCATTACATCATCGTGCCCCATTATTATATCTTAGTTTGCACTGCTTCACAATTATTGTTGTTTTTTCTATTTCTGTATTTGTTCTTCTCATTTAGGTGTCCTCCACCATAGATTTTCCTTAACACTTTCTTCTCTCACCTAAATTTCTGTCGCAAAAGCTACTGTAGGTCTGATAATTGTTTTAACTTTCCTCGATATCTTTTTATCACCGAAGTTTGTACATATCTTGACCTTTCTGCTAATCTTCTCTTAATTTCTCCCCTATATTCAGCTTCTTTTAAAATCTAGATGCCAAAATAAACTACCTTATCCTGTTTATTGAAACATATTTTTGATTTTGTGATTTTTTTCAATATTTTATTTTCTCTTTTATTATTTTTGTTGAAAATTATGTTGTTGTATTGTCTATCAACTTTTATTGCATTTTTTGAAATTTTTTAACTACTGTACGACATTGATATGAACTTTTTAGACAGTAGTATTCAGTTTTAATATTCAGCATTCTTGTATTGATTTCTTTTTTGACTGTCGTTTGTTAATATCTTTTCCTAACTTTTTTTTCTCTTGGTTGCCTATTGGTACGCTTCAACAAACCAATCTTTTTATATTTTTCACTCCTTTTCTTATTATTTCTGCGCTTTTTACGAACAGCTCTTTTATTTTGTACCATTTCTCTTCTATATCTTTTGTTTTTATTTTTTGCATCAGTTAAAATAAAATACATACTTTAATTACTTTATTTTCTACTGTGTATAACAAGTATTACTCGATTCTATGTTTGTATTCGTACTATCTGCTTATTTTAGTTCCTGGAGCACATAATTGTTATCTAGCTCACATGGCCCATCTTTTGACTTGTTGCAATTAAAATGCGTTTGATGCGATAGTGTATTTTAATTCCATATCAACATTATTTAAATTGATGATCATCCACCACATTCGTTCCTTTTTCTCTACAGATAATTTCTTTTTAGACAATACATTGGTGCTTGTTTTTTTTTTAATTGGTCAACCTTTTTCGGAAATAAGAATAATCATAAATACCTATGACCACGTATTTGCAGCAGTCTTTGCGATCGCTTCCTTGTGCAAGGATGTATTCGTTACTTACTTCTGATGTTTCAGACAACGAATTAAATTCCTTGACTAATTCAATCTCTCAATTTCTTTCTTATTCAGTACTATGCAGTAAGTTTTTTTTGTATCTGTAACGGACAGCTCATTCTTTTAATTCTCGCATCAGCGGATATTTTAACTCGTTGCAATAAAAATGTAATAATATGTAAATGAGATTAAAAATTCTAGGTACTTCCACAACCACGTGCTACCAAAACATACTTGGGTGTACACTTGAGATCATAAAAACATGCTGAGTATTCAGTTTCTGTCCATTTCAAAATTAATAGTCCCCCAAAAATTTTATTTGACAATTCCATTGTTGATCCAACTGTGTGAAGTGTTGCCTCATCTTACTGGAAGCACAGCTCTGGTCCATTTTGAACCGCGTGACGTAAAAAGTTCTTAATTATTTTTGTATGTCGCTCTTTACTAACAGTTGCTGCATTGCCAACATGATTTTGGAAAAAAATATGGACCAATGATTCTATCAACTGTTACCCTATACCATACTACACATTTAGTGACATATAGTTGACGCTGGTGCATTTTTTTGTGTACAAATAAAACTGTTCATATATCATGTTGCTTAAGAAATCCTCTTGTTCTCTAGCAAGCTGTTGAAAACGAATAGCAAAGTTTAGTCGGTATTCATAATTCTGTAGTTGTAATTTCTGAACAAAAAAAAAACAACAACAAAAGAATCTTTTAAAATACGCCTAAGTAAGATTCGAAACAGCGCCAATTGCGTTGATCTCCGAATTGGTATTTTGAGATCTTGCTATATACTTTCCTCCACACGCCGTATGTTTGCGTTTATAAAAACAGAACGTGGTCTTCCATTTAGATCCCTGTTCTAAAAAACTATGAATAACATTATGTAATTTTTTAGTAACTTTATTGACTGCCACTCAAAATAAGAAAGATGTTTTAGCGAACCATTTCAAAGATCTTTCAACCAAGAAGTTTTTCTTCTGCATGCGGCTGCTTTTCCTAATATCTTAACTTGCATGATGAGGTATAGGATGTTGTACTTTTTGAAGTGTCGCATAATGCGTGTAAAGTATTCTAGCTTACATGTTTTTGATAGTTTGGGTAACTTTAGTTAATTTGCCCAAGCGATTTAGTACTTCTTCGTTTTCTACTTTGTCTATCCAACTTATGCGAAGAAAGTTTTTGTAGATCCACATTTCTATCAAAATTGTAATACCCTTACTCATACCACAGTTTTCATTTAAACTGCACCTTGCATATATATGTAATACTGCCAGCTTTCTCTAGATTTATGCTGTAAGCCGCAGCGGGTGTATTTATTCCTGGTTTTTGGCTAACAACCATGTATTTGGTCTTATGATTGAGCTTTAATTTATATTCATCACGTTACGTTGTTTATATAGCATTGTAGTTCTGCTGTGTTATTATCTATAAGCTCATTTTATTTAAGACTCTTCATGAGAATATAATTGATCTTAATACCGCACAAGGAATCATTGGGTACTTTTCGGAACATGGCTTCTGAATAGAGATTAAAAGCATATAAAAAGATACATTCCTGTCTCACACCGCATTTGATTTGAAAAGTTTCTGAAAAAATTTTTGGTACCAATACAGATTTTTGATAATGCATGGGTTTTTACAATTTCTAGCATTTTATGATATCTTTCTCAAATGATGTTTCAAAATCTATAAAATACAAATATAGATTTCTATTAACATATTTACAGCGTTGTATTAGAACCTGGATACTAAAAAGAATATCTCGTATTCCTAAATTGTTGCAGAAGTTAAATTGGGATTCGCTGATACATTTTTCCACTTTACCATACATCGTAGAATAAATTATGCAAAGGAAAATTTTTAGGGCGTGACCCATTAAGCTAACCGTTGGGGATTTATTACATTTTTTGGCGTAAGCCTTTTTTGGAATTGTTTTAAAGGTCTATTTTAGCCACTCAGCTAGCATGTTTCCTGTGTGCTAAATTTCGTTAAATATCTTTACTAAAACATTCTTTCCTACAACCCTAAAACGTTTTACTGCTTTTGTCAGAATTCATTCAGATACTTTTTTGTGTTTGCTAATGTAATTGTTACTTCTTCCAACGTTATGGATAATTATAGAAGTGTCTAATTCAACTTTACGTTTTATATCTTCAAACATCTCTTGTGTGTATTCATCCCATTTATTTAACTTTTCCTTGTTTTTTAGTTTAGCATCTTTTGTTAGGAATACCTTAAATTTATTGTTGCTCGAACTTTCTGATTCTTTAACCTTTTATACCTGGCGAAGTTATCATCTTTCCGTTGCAGGTTTTTAATATCTTTGCATTTCTTTCCATATCCATCTTCTGTTGCTTTTAGAGTTTTTCTTATTATTATTTTAGTGATTTTGTAATGACTCTCTTTGTTTTGATTTTTGTGTTAGCTTTGTTCCTTCATTAATTCTAAAATTTCGTTATTTATGGATTGTTGCTTTTCCTTGTTTTCTTTGCTAGTTTGTCTTTTAATTACGATGTGTACAATAAGTGAAAAAATTCTGGCTTTAATTATTGATTTTTTTGTATATTTTCCATTTGTATTTGCATCAAATTTACTGGGTGTTTTGATATTTCAGTTTCTCTAATCTCAGAGTTATTTCTCTAAGAAGCAACATGTAATTCGAGGGAACATCTGCTCTTAACAGATTTAACAATGTTGTTGAATTTTCGGCTTATAATAACGTAGTCTATCTGGTTTCTCACTATCTAATTGAATTAACCTAAGATTTTCAGTATCTTTCAGGTAACTTAAAAAATATATTTATTATATAAAATTGATTTAGAATTCAACTAATCACGTTTCCTCTTGCGTTACTTATTATATTGTCTTCATTACCTACACAAATATTGGTATTTAGGTTACCCATTAGTATATTTATATCATTTTTTTAAAGTTTTCTCCTAAGACTGTTAATATCGTTATAGAATTTTTCAGTGTCTTTTCCTGAATCTTTGTGGTCGGTGCGTAGATTTGAATTATTTCTATTTCTTTCTAATTTCCAATGATAGTTGCTGTCTTCGCCTGAGTAATGCAATGTATAATCATCAATACTAAATTTTACGCAGTTGGGACATCTGATTTATTGCGTATGAGTCATTCCAGGTATAAAGACTTAATATTCTATGTTTAGTACCCATACTTCGGGCCATTCTAGAGTCATAATTCTTATAATTGATGATAAAGGTAGGCAGGGTCGCCTGTCTGAAGAAGATATAGCCTTTAATGGGTTTTTGGAAAGATATCTACCCACTACCTCGTTATCAAAATTCCAAAGTTATATTTCAAAGATCTGAACAAATTACGAATTATTAAAACCTAGAAACTTCTGGTCCACCCTGTATTTTGTAGATCTTTAGTACGTTTTACTAAAGATTATTTGTATGAAACAATTTTCGGAAAATTGCAGTTCATACTGTACTGGTCGCTGATAACTTACACTTGTGGGTTACACAAGTTAAAAAAATTATAAAAATATATATCATTACACTAAATGTATAGTGTGCTGCTTGCTAAGCCAGACGAAAAAGGAAATACTAAATTTACGTTTAAATACACAATGTTCTTTGCATTAACTATACAGTTGCTGCGTGTGCGAAAAATGCGCGCTTGTAAGCACAAGAAGCAAGCGAGGAAGGCCACCGTGGCAAAAGTTTAATAGAATATGCGTTATAGCGCAGGGATTAGCGTCAGCGTCGTACAAAAGGGTTAAACCTGAACCTTTGTTGATACATTGATTTCACACCTTTTGTGCATGGCTTCTCTGGAGCTTTTGGCACCTTTATCGACGCTAACGAAGCTGTTATTGCGACAGAAGCTTCGACAACAAAGGCGTTCAATTTCCTTTCCACGGCAATAAATTAATATTTAAACGTATAATAATCAGGTCCATACTTGAGTTTGTGAACTTGGAGTATCGCAAACAAATTTAATTTGACTTTTTCAACTACAATAGATAATAAAAATGTTTTTGGTTGTAATCAACGGTTAGATTTTCAGATAAAAAATTAAGTCGTGTAAATAATCGCTCTGGAGTATTAATAATAAACTTCAAAGCGTCTCTGCCCAGATCCGCATTGTAATTCGGGCGGCGGAGCTCGGCATGAAATTCGGGAAAATTATTCAAAGGCACTAATTTCTGCGCTATTAGAGCCCGTTTTTGCCGTCCGTGCTTTCTGGCTGTTTCTAATTCGTTTCTGCTGCGCCCGGGGCTAATTATTGCGCGGATTTAAATAAATTCTTTGGTCCGAATTGAACAACACCCGTTAACAGTTTGTTCGCGTGCTAGGAAGAATGATTTGAATATCAACCATATCAAACATAAATACAGCGGGCATTTTGTAAGTCCTAATCTCACCGATCTAGGGATCCCGGCGCAGCGCTTTTAATACAGCTTTATGAATAAAGATCCGCGCCTGATTAGTGCCATTATTTCCACTGCTTTGTTGGGCGCGTCTTTGTGCGCGGCGCCAACGCGGCCTATTTTGCGCCACACCACTGTAATGGACTTGCTTCTTACAGAGCTTTTATTCTCCGATTTTTTGAAGCCAAAGTGCCAACTCCCAGGTTAACTACAAGGGCCGTTTGATAATTGGGGTAAGTTTTTGCGAGATGGCACCATGATTCGCTTGGTGACGTCACTCCTCAACCGAAACCAAACAATTTTGGATGAAAAGTAGCGTTTCGATTTGGTTCCACAGAGTTTGATGTAACTACTGCAGAAAATTCTAGAAAAAAATTAGAACTGTCTAAATTAAGATGGAATTGAACAAAATATATGGAGACTTCGTAAACCGAAGATCACCCTGGCTCTAAACTCACAGTTGAAGTCACCACAACTAAACTAGTGTATACGACCCGCCATCAAAATGAATACGCCAAACAAAAACACAGTATCTAAAAAAGTTTAAGCATTTCCGAAAGAAGTTTTACAACGATTCATTACCGTAGACCAAACAGATCTACCACTACGTACCAGAGACAAAGCAGCAGTCAAAACTGTGGATTAACAACAGATAAAAAAAAGTTTATCAGCTGGAAAGGTGAGAGCTACGATTTATCAGGATTTTTGCTACCTCATTTGATCATCTAGAAAAAAAAGCAATAGCGGGGGCATTTAATAGAAAAATTAAGGCAAAAATCGCTAAGATAGGTACGAAAAAGACTCTTTGTTCACAAAAACAATACGTTGTCGTATAAATCTACCATGTTAATAACAAACTTTATCATGTTTACCTCTTGGTGACTTATATCTGCCCCCAAATCTGAAAACTTGCCTTAGAAAAGAAAATGTTTGTCCACTAAGAAAGATATCGCCGCTGTCAATGAGTATTTTGTATCCTTTGAAAAGAAAAATCCTTTTGGCGACGAAAATTCGTTGTGAAATGCGTAGACCTTATTGTTAAAAAATAAAATTTACTTTTCTTAATAGTGTCCAATTTGCATTTTTTAACTTAATTATCAGACAACTTTCGCATCGTATTCTGTAATCTAACCTCACAGAAAACAAAATTTAGAATAAAACCAGGTCTACAAGTTAGTTAAACGTTAAGTTTCGATTTTTGATACATCCATTAAATTTATATATGGAAAAATGATTTGAATAAAATGGAACAGATGTCATATTCGGCATGTACGGCAATTTAATAAAAAAATGATTTCTTCTGTATAATGAATTCAATTAACATTAAAAATACATACAACCAAAAACTAAAACTACCCAATCAAGAAATTAAATTTTCATACATATGGCACACCTACTTCATTTAAAAACTTTAAATCTCTTAAAGCTTTCAAAATGCATAAAGTTTTACCCTGAAAATAGAATGAGGTATAATTGCTAAAATAAGTGGTTCAAAATGGTGAAAAATAGTAACAAATACAAAGGTGTGAAATAAAAAAACTAAAGAAAATGTACAAAAAGTAAAATACATAACGGTTGCTGAAAACCATGATAGTGTGAAGATGAAAATGGCTATAAAAGAGGAAGAGTAGTTAGTGGAAGAAGTAATACATTTTAAATAACTGAAGATCATTTTAGAAAAATCTGGAAAAACTGGCAGTGAAGAAAAAGTGCATTACAATATTAATATATTGGTTTTGGTAAAAGCAAAGTGAAGAGACAAACAAAAGGAAAGTTTCTAGAGACAGTAAAAGTGCCACAGCCAACTTAGTGCCAACTAAGTGCAAAAAAGTAATTGAAGTATAACGTGAACTAGCCTACAATATGACAGTAGCAAATATCCAACTACAATAGTATAAGCATTCTATAATAATGAAAAGTAACATGTTCTTAAGACAAACAAGGAAAGGCAAAGACACAGGAGAGAACAAGAAGGCATAGAAAAATACATATCAAAAATATGGACTGCACACATGATCTAAAAGAGTATATTATAATTAAATTATGGTAGAAAGGCTCGATTACCAGAGGTTAGTTACCGAAAACCAAATTTCTTTTGATATCATAATCGATACCCAAACTTTTATTCAATTAATTAAAATAAGAAGACATTTGTTATCTCATTCAAATTTACCCAAATTGCTTGCCTTTTAGCGGAAGGTAAACTCACATTTATGTCAGAATAATACACATGGCTGCACAGTTTTAAGGAAAAATAAGACAACAAAACAATCAGGCACAACTCAATGCTCCCGGTCGAAATTCCTATAAGGTCACGTTTGTTGGTGTGGATTACATCCAGTTTTCTATAGTAATCTGAATTGTGTTGCAATTTTAGATTACTTTAACCTGGAAAAATTTAACAAACGTAATTCTTGTATTCCGACTTTTTGTTAAGTTCACATTTTACTTAATAGCAGTTTTAACAATAAATAAATTTACAAACAACTAGTAGATATAAGTGACTGGCTTTGACTTCTAGAGTTTAATCATTGCTGGTCAAAGTTCTTCTAACGTCACATCTCTTGGGGTGACTAAACCAAAACCCCCGAGCTTCATTCTTAGGGTTGATGCATCGTATTGTTTACGATAATAAATTAGATAGGGATAAATTAGATTTTTATTCATTCTTCATATTTTTTTTCGTTTCCAAAAGATGATACAATGAAAAGTGGATTTGATTCTGAAGTTCATTTCATAATTCAGATTGCTTGTAATAACCATAGGCAGTTAATAACCAT
This sequence comes from Sinelater perroti, assembly GCA_036346155.1. NCBI lineage: Eukaryota > Metazoa > Arthropoda > Insecta > Coleoptera > Elateridae > Sinelater > Sinelater perroti. Next base: position 3,119,656 of record JARFIY010000222.1, read on the forward strand.
GGTCAGTTATTCTTTCGCTTCTATTTTGTTTATATTGTTTGCGCTAATTGTAAGATAAAGAAAATTATCCAAATTTAACCTAGTGGTGTTATGACTTTGATTTTATTCCTTTCAAAAAGTAACCGATGATTCATAATAATCAATTATTTACATGATAAGTTGCGTTCGGAAGTAATCACCGACTCTTTTGCGTTTCAAAAATCCAACAGAAAGAGCTTGCGCTAGAGGAAAGCGTCGTTCGGCGGGGCGCCGTGCCGTGAGCGCCGGGGCGCGAGCGGCATTTGATTAGCATTCGAGTGCGGCGTAACGGCGCGTCGTTACGCGTTCGCACCCCCCGTGCCGTAATAGGGCAATTACATTATGAGAGCTTCGCGTGTCGCACGAGTCGTTCGGAGTGTTAGTTTTTGATCATTATGTGTTTTTTGCAATTGTACGAGTCGCGTATAAAGCCACAAAGATCCGCCGCGCGATAGCCGCGTTCCGTGCCGAGATTTTTATGGTGCCATTTCCAGAGCGGCCGCCGCTTTAGGGCGCCTATTAATGTGTACTTATCGGAAAGGGTATAAATTTTCTAACGATCCCACTTACGCAGCCGTTGCCACGAGCGATTCGGGAAGAACGCGCTTCGGGAAACCGTGACGCCGGCCCCGCTTTCCCCATTAGCGGCGGTTCGTGTACAGCCTCTTCCCTTTTACTGGCCGGCGTGGTGGTCACGATACGAAGTAATGACTCCAGCTCGGTACGAAATGACTATACGTGGGCAGCGGCGAATGGAAAACTGTTGATTGGTTGATTTCGGGTCTTCAATCGAACGGTCACGCTTATGCATATTGCCTGGGAATTTCTAGGGTTGGCTAATCTATTGCATGCTTGCCTTTCAAAGTCGTTAGCTTCTTAAGTGAGTTTAGAACACTAAATAAGAGAAATCATCTCAAACGATTTTGCTCATTACGGATGTATTACATTATCTATTTGTCGAACAGCTGACATATCACAATAAAAGGTAGAATAATTCAAATATGGAATGCAGAGGAAAAAGAACACTTTTACGTTCCCTATTACAAGAAAAGATAACAAGAAAGAAGAGTGTAGGAAGAAGAAGAATGTCTTGATTCAGAATGGTACGGCTGCAGCACAAAAGAATAAAGTTGGAATTCCTCTGATGATCTCCAAACTCTGTTACAAAGAGGAACCAAAAGAAGAAAAATATAATTGTTAAATGATCGGTACTTAAAAATACTTGAATTGGAATATTTCAACATTAAAAAAAAAGTTTTTTTTGTGAAAATACATGGTGATCTTATTTACTACTTTATCCATTATATCTAGATTTGATTGACGCATTCTTTGAAGAAATTTTCCACCATATTGCTTTAAATCGCTTTAGATTTGGTGCTGGTTTTGACCTTTTGGCATATTTTTTCTTACATAGAGCACAAAAGACCTCGATAGGGTAAACTTGAGGTATATTTTATGCTATTACTATATCGCCATTCTGCTACCAATAATGAGTAATGACACGTTATCATATCCGTCCATAGTAAAATATTGTTTATTTCACAGTTTAAATAAGGCCCTCTTTTAAACAAACTTTAGCCGTTATAATTAAATTATAATATAAGTAGGTATCCCTTACAAAACCTGCTTTATTAAGACGTCACTCTCCTTGTTCATGTCCAGATACATCACAAGTATTACAGGTCTCATCTTCCATGATTACAATTCATTCTAAGTGTTTGCAAATTTTTTAGGGCCGTCATTTTTCTATAAGATTTTATTACTAGTTTAATCTTTTAGTATGACCTACAGTTGATGGAGCTAAACTAAGTTTTCCCGCTATTACAAGATCAGAAGCTCAGAAAAATTTTTAATGCATGTTTTGACCTCTTTATAACTTGTGACTCCTTAGATTCTACTTCATCTGTACTTTCGTTAATTTTCAGTACATTGTAAAAGGTACTTTCTGGCATACCTTCTTATTTGTAGTATTTTTAAGCCACTTTTGTCACCTAAAATGCCTAATTTTGCATGTAGTTTTCAATGCGTTTGCTACAAACTCGAGTTGTAGCTTGTTCATGATTGGCAACTGTACTCCTTAAAAAGATTTAAACTAAAAATCTGAACCTGTCGTTGTATGCATAGGTTGTTAATCAACGCTACTGATATTCTGAGTAACCTTATTTTTATCTAGTCCAAGTATTTTCTGAACACTTTGTATTCAGTTGAAAATTAGGCAGGGAAAGAGAGTTATTCAATCATTTCGCAATCTCGACAAACTCTTCGGCAAAGAAACAATCAGCGAGAACCAATGTCGAATGTGGTTTGCTCGATTCAAATATAGCGATACAAATTTGGAGAATGGGCCAAACAAAGGTTGACTAGCAGGTTTTGATGACCAAGCCCATCTAGCGGTAGTGGAAGACAACGATATTTCGGCCACTAAGATGTTGACCAAGGACCTTAACATTAACCAAATCGCCTCAGAAACCAGCAGCAGTAGAAGTTGATGCGATTACACAACAAAATGATCATCGAGTCATAATTTACTTTTTAATAAAAATTATTTTTAAAAATACGAAATAATTGTGCATTAATCTATATATTAACTAAATAACTACAAGATATTTTTCTTCTTCTTTTCCCCCACGTCGGGAAAAGTCTTCTGCATTCGAAGAAGTTGTGAAACTCATATATTCGGTTTCACTGCCCGATCATGGCTTGGAAAACTATAAGATTTTGCTACATAAAAAAGTTTAAAATATCAGAATGTGTAAACTAAGACAAACAACAATAGTTAATTGCGCGCTTTATAGTTATAACCAATTGTTTTACATACTAAATGAATATTATTGTTAGAAAATCTTTTCAGAAGAAAATGTCACTAAACAAAGGGCAATATGTAAAATAAAGATTTTAAAAGTAAGTACACGATGGGCAACATACAGTTCTCTAATTTAAATTTCTACTATTTTGAATGTATGCATTGCCAATAGTTATAATTTGAAAGTTATATACTGAATACATGACACTCAACAGCATATGTGTACTGTCATACTGTGTAGTATTATTGTTACTTTACAGAAACTAAGACTATATTTCAGTTAACACAGCTCGCCATTTTGTGAAAGATTGCTAAAAAATTGGTTGAAGATATTCTGATGTCTGGCTGTAATCGTTACACCTGAGAATATTAAAATGTTTCGTCAACGTGTACAAAAGGCTTCTATCACTTCTGCTAGACGCGCCCTCAAAAAACGGGCATTCGTTGAACATTTTTGCAAACCACATAAAACAAAGATTATATTATACCCAGACGATCCAAGAACTTTAGCATAGAGACCATCAAAATATTCATGAGTACAATAATTCAATGCCAGAACTTAATGGCGATAATTACCGTTTTTTCCTTGAAAAACATAATCAGCGATGAAATCCAGCTTGGTTTATGTGGATATGTTAATAAGCAAAACTATCGTATCTAGAAGGAAAACACCTTTGCATTATTCATAAGTATTGTTGTTTGGTGCTGCAAATGAATCTTAATTTATAAGAATGAGGCGGAAAATTCTCTTACCTTTGCTATGGAGTATTGTCATACCATAATAGAGAACTTTTTCGCTCTTTAAATTAAAATATAATTTGAGAAACATGTGGTTGTTGCAAGATGGCGTGACAAACCACAGACGAAGGGAAACGATGTGCATGCTAAGAATAATGTTTACACAACGCTTAATTTCCCGTTTTGATACCTCTCTCCATCCTGCAATTCTTCTGTGAAAGTATCTTAAGGATAATGTTTATGCTACTAAACCAAACACAATTGACAAAAAAGTACGTGGTAAGTTATTTAAGGTAAACTTCCAGACGCCTATAAAAGGGTGTTGTATTCAATCTACCTTAGTCTGGGCAACCTCCAAAGATTTGTCAAATATTGTATTCGAAACATTATTTCAGGCAGATAAACAATTAAGCTTTATAATACTAATTTGTCTTAATTTTGGCAAAATTAATTTAAAAGATAAATCAGTCGCTTATATATTGCCCACCCTGTATACACGAAGATATAAAATATGTTTTTGAATCATTAGATGACAAAAACATTTTTAAAAAACACAATTTGTATTAAGAGATTAAAAAAATACAAGTTTACATATGAAGATAAATAAACCGTTAACCGTTTTGTGTATTTAATTTTGTAATTTAATTTCTCATATGTCTCTCAATTACTTTCCTGCTTTTGCTGGCGTCTAATTTGATATTTCCATATTTTTAATTCTACTGTGGTTTGACGTTTTCGAAATATTAGATTGCCAAAATATGAAACTGCGAATAGTTACACTTTAAAAAATTTGTTAATTAACTACGGGCTGACAAAAAACTTCTCTTTTTCAAGTTTAAAAAAAGAGAAAAATCGATAAAAACTTCCCAAAATGTAGGGTAAAATTACAGAATGGAAAGTTTTACATATTTTAATACTTTTTAAAAAAGATATCGCCCAAGTAGTGTTTTTCATTTTAAGTGTTCTGTGGAAAACATATTCTGAACTTCTTTATTACTCTTTGCAACAAACGTTGGGGAATATGCCTGATTTCCTAATGTATTGCATTTTATATTGGAAGGTCCTAAGGCAAGGTTTATAAACTTCAGTACGGAGACATAGAGAGAAGTCTCATGAACGGGATGAGCAAACAATTTTTTGCCAATGGCGTTCGAAAAGTTTCTATAACAATAAAATAACAATTTTGTATGGATGAAAGCGAAAGTCTTGGTGCAAGTAAAGTTTAATGCCATGTTTGTGCGCAGATCGCCTAGTATCCATATTTTATGCTGTTCGTGTATACATAAGTTTTTTCCCTCCCCTTTTGCAAAATCAGTACTTCTAAAATTCTCTATCCACAATAATATCAAAAACGGATGGTTGAAACGTAAGGTGAAAGCGTGTCTAAAAATAACGTTGTGCCGGTACAATAGAATCAAAAGAATCATGTTGGTTAATACTTTTCTCACACTCAGACGATCGTTCGGTTTATCGGCTTTTTCGAAATTAGGAAGTCAGTTTTTCTAATCTTTCATGAATCGTTTACATACTTGTAGATTTTTCTTAGCAGAAACTACAAATTTTTTTCAAGGATTAGTGATGAAGTTTTCGATATCTTCTACGGTACAAAACTTCTTGCCGTGTTCACTATCATATAAACAACAGAATAGATGAAAATCTGCAAAATCAAAATGTGTAGAATAATCTTGAGTGTTATAGGATTTCTTATTTTAACTCTTTCGATTTTCGTAGCATTGATGAAAGATGATTAGCTAAAACAGAACGTTTTCGTAAATTTCTTTACCGTGTAACAGAAACAGCTCCAAAAAATATAATATAACTTTATAACCTACGGGTTTCTGACTTTTTTTTCTTGCACAAGGTAGCATAAGATCCACTTTAACCTCCTGTTACGACTTGACCCCAAAAAAGCGTCCAAGAGGAGAAACGGTCGCAGAGATATTGTCCAACTTATTATTGTCCGTCAAAGAACATAACACTAAATTTTTTTAAGCGTCAAATTGTTGATGGTCACACCCATCAATTATTTCAGTTGTTCTTCTTTGGTTATTTTTACTTAAGCACACGCCAAGTCTTTAGTCGTTGCGGATTTGCTCGTCCACGTTAATCACCAATCTATAAAACGACCTCTTTGCCGTTTTAGAAGTAGTAATTCTTTCTTCATTTCTCACTCTTATATCCTAAATTTTTTTAAGGTTTTATTAATACAACACGCTACATCATTTACATAATCAACTGTTATAACCTCATGGAACATTTATATAATGGGAAAATTAAAAATAATAAACCAAGATTACAATAGGAAAAAAAACTTATCCGTAGTTTGAGATTTTCAACTTCACTGGTTAATAGGCTTCCTACAAATTTTTTCGTTTTTAATTTCGCTGAATAAATAACGCTTAATACCGAGGCTGCCGTAGCATCCGGAGCTGTTATTCAGATAAAAAACGCCGATCGAAAATGTTGCAGGCTCATGCTGTTATTTACATTCTGAAAATAGAAGCTTATTACTTTTTACGGCCGTTTACCGTTGGTTGTTATTACACACAGAGCAATGTTAATTTTTTCCGGTAGTCGTGCGCTTTGAATAGATTCGGCATAAAATACGCCGCCCATAAAACAACATGCAAGGAAGCAGGTTGATTTTGGCATGGGAATTCAGCATCGGAATTTGCGTTTGTCGAAGATTTATTCTTATCTCTTGCGCCATATATCAGCGCAGTGGCGTTCGTTACAGCGAAATTGCTGGCACAATATGAAATATTAATTACAGATGGTGTTGTTTGTTCTCATTGCTCTATGAGTTCCTTTCCGTTACACAAAGCAATGTTTTGACATTTCTGCACCGGAAATGTCTACTATTATGCAAGACCACCTTCAAGTGTAAAAAAAATTATTCTCTTTGGATGCCTCGTACCTTACTCAATAATAAGATGGCACGATACGTTAAATACTAAACATCTAGCTATATCAACAGTATTGCAAGAGGTGACGAAACCTGCCTTTATTTTTATGATGTATTCCCTAAAGCCCGAAGCGCAATCTGGGTCTCTGAAGGCGTGCGTATTTGTAGAATATTCAAATTTCTTGGCAAATGAAGATCCTTAAAGACACATAGAAGAGTTAGTTTGGCTTTAAAGGATGCAGAAGTGTGGTGAAAAATATATTGAAAACTCAGGTTCAAGTCACTAAAAATAATTAGGTACCTTTAAATAAAGGGTGACAGTGTAATCGTATAAGGCGTGGTGCTTGCCACAGTCACGTATAAAATATAAGAGAGCCTATACCTTTCAATTCTCAGACCTTGCCTCCATACGGGGCGTAGTGTCCTCGCCATTTATATTACTTACCTATCCTTATTACACTTTTGTCAATTTTTCTTCAGTAATTGATACCTCATTGATCATCAGTTTTCTTAAATAGCTTTAGTACCATTTAGTTCAATTTTGTAACTTTACAATTTACAGATTCGAGGTTTTTTGTAGTTCATAGTTTTCTACAGTTTTATAATTATAATAATTTGCTTCAAATTATTAGTGTTACGTTTTGTTGGACCTGCCTGCACCAAATCTAACCACCTTCTCTTCATATGTTTTAAGTTTCGCTTACTAGGCTTTTAAAAATCCACATCTTACTATAACATTATTTGAATTTACTAGGCGTTACAGTGTGGTTTAAGGTATATATTATCATTGAGCATCCTTGGGTCATTCCTTTTTGACCAAACTGTCACCGGTAATCTGATGGTTTAAACGTTAAAGAGTTGTTTTATGGCGAAAATATTTACTTTTAGCGAGATGGGGCACTTTCCTGCTATTAGCTTGATGTAAAGCCCAGTATCGATGCGATTTTTCCAAACAAACGGATTGGGCAAAGAGATGGTGTTGAATTTGCTGTGCATTCTCCAAACATCGCTATATACTTAACTATTAAGCTCTTGTTTTTAAGTCAATAAATGCTGCATTTAGTGTCATTTAAAGAATGTATGCAGTTTTTAAGGCTTCCTCTGCTATAAAAAATATTTTTTTATTGATTATATCTGCAGTTGGGGCTAATATAAATAAAATAATTCCTCTAGAACCATTCGCGTACGAATTCGTCTACTGTTGCTTTCAAACTGCTGCATTACTATGAAGACCAGACACTTGATAATTACAAGGGTTCAATCGAATTTTGACTACTACACTGTAGTCCAATGTTATGGCGGAGGTGTAGAGGCGGTCACTGTATTGAAGAAGAAGAAAGCTTCTGATTGATACATCAATTTTTTTGCACGATAAAGAGCTTCTACGTTCGCCAGGAGATTGCAGTAGTGTTGATCATTAATTGTTCCGTTTGAAAAATCACACTTTTTCTTCAGATAACTTTATGATAGGACAGTTTGATAATTACGGTAAAAAAGTGAGTTAAATGCCATTTTTAAAATAATAAATTTTATTTTTTAATACGGTCTATTTTTCTCAAGGCTGTAAAGTAATTATTGGCAGCAGTGATGGGGTCCTTATTGCACAAATAGTTTTCCCACTAAGCTAAGTTTTCAGGCTTTTAAACAAAATAGAGTGGATGAGGAATTAGTTTGGTGGAAGATCACGTTTATACGTCTTTTGATTCATTTTTTCAAATGATTTTTTTATTCTCCAAATTATTCATCAGTTGAAGATCCTAAGAAACTCTTTGCCTTCTTCTTTAGTATGTACTGGTGGAGTTATATTTCTTCTTCCTTCAGATTGCGCTAAAACATTGCAAAACATTGTGTTTTAATCGATAGTCAAGAGTCAAATTTACCCTTATAGCTCTGAAGGATACACATGGCCACCCTATACTTATTCGTTTGGGGCTAAATCTTGTCAGACGTCAATATTCAAAATAGTAGCCTTTCATTTAGCACGAGAATAAGATTCATCGAGCGAACTTTTAAAGTTGCGATACGTTTTTGATTATTGACAGAGAACCACTATTATTAATATCAACTGCGGATCATATTTTTCCAATTGTCAACTGCTGATTGTTCTTGATAAGTTTGCAAATTTGAGTATTGTTCTTATCAATGTTGTTAGTAAGCGCGCGACGCACGTGCATTACATTTTCGACCCCGGCACGTCCCATAATAATATATATATATATATATAGTATCGTAAATGTTGAACAGATTATTTGCTGGTATTAATCTTACGTCGTTTTGATACAAAATAAGCAATTTCATAAAAAGTAGGAGAATCAGCCTTTTTTGATTTATGTCTTAAAAACGATGAAGGTGTAGAAAAGGTGGGGTGTCTCCATGTTCGAAGGCGGATTAAAGGTTTAACGCTTCCGTTAAACGGTATCGACCTGCGGTGGTCACCGCGACGCCTACAGAATGCGCGTCCGACGCTCTCCTCCTGAATCTCTCCCTGATTGGTTCCAGCTTCCGGTGTCTCGCTGTCCTCTCCTTCCCCTGCATTCCGAGCGCGTCGCCGTCGGGGCGCCTGAAACAATGGCCGGGATCAATGCGTCCCGCACACAATGCCTTTTATATCTGTTTGCCATTCTCCGCCGAAATGGTCGTTTACTGCGGTATTTTAGGGAGTTTATGTGTTGAATAATTCGGGAATTAATGTTAGCCCATTCAAACTTGCACGAACTATTTATCGCCTTGTCTGAATTCGAAATTGTTTTCCCTGCACGGCTGCCCGTCCGTTAATTCCGGCTAAAAATTTGCTTTTTGGGCGGAACGGCCGAGCTTTCATGCCCGATGAACTCCCGAGCGATCATTAGCGCTCGAAAGAAGTTCCAAGATCAAAACTGCGTTCCGCCGGTTTTGTTATTTTGTTGCGGCTAAGTGGCAACAGGAACGGCAATAAAATTCATTAAATTCCAATTTAGCTGCCGATAATGCGGTCGTACAGTTGACATGCAACAAATGAATGGGTAATGACAGTTAAATTGCAATAAATTTTATTTCAGCCGACCAATTTGGGATAAAAGTGCGCGTTTAAAGGTCGCGCTCCGTACAATTTCATACGCGGTTCTCCATAAAAATGGGTATCATTGCGATCGTTTGCTCGCAATTGCGCTACGCCTCGTTAACTTGGGCAACTGAGGTGCCCCATTTACGTATTTCAGGCGGATTGGAAAGACAAACCGCGGTTGTCTAGCCACCAACCGCCGAATGCCTTTCGAGCGTAATGCTGCGCCCGCCGCGCCCACGGCAAGAAAAAAGAAATCACGGGACGGAACGTATTTCGTGGAGGAATGTTTTATATGACGGAAACGTGAGGCGCATTGGGTTTCGCAAAGTTTGTTAGGTTAGGGCGACCTTATGTTCCGTAACTCCCGCATCCTCCTGGGATGTCAAGTCGAGAACTGCTTTTACATCCTAAACTTACCTATTCTACCGTCTACGCTACTAAACACAAGTTTGCTCCAGCACTTTGCGTGGCTTTACGTACTTTGTGCACTTTGAGGGCTTGCTCATGTTTCCATGCCTCCCCGTCAAAATCAAATAGATCTGTATGCACTATCAGAAATGCACAATGCATCTCTCAAAATGCACCTATAAAAGCAACGGCGGTGTTCACAAACAAACCGTTTCAGACCCCAATTCTCTTTAAAGTGATAACAATGCAAATCTTGTGTCACAAGAATATTCAATATGATTTTTTAAGTTACATATAATAATTTTATAAGAACAGTTTTCTCAATTCTACGAGAAGCATTTAAGTTCTAAGGATCTCTAAATTTTTTCTCAGCAGTGAGAGTAAATAGAAAGATCGATTAATTTTAAAAGACGCTATACATATTTCTGAATTTATAATATAGATGGCAACACCATACAATTTACACAGGTCAAATTACCACCATTGCAGTGAGTGCTGTTTTGTATACTTCAAATGGCGACGTTTAGTTCAATAACAACGTGTAATTATCTGTTTTTCCTCTTGCATGGTGGGACATGTGCGTTCGTGGGTGCAAAAGTTTAAAGAAGGTCAACAGTTGTGTGACAATGAACCGAAGTAGCCTCGCCACGAATCAGCCGGTCCAAAACCATGATTGAGCGAGTAGATCAAATTGTTATGGAAGGCCGTCGATTAGGTGTGGGTGATATCGTCTCTAACTTGGCATTTTCGTAGAATCTGTGAAATCCATTTTGCACAATGACCTGAAAATGAGGAAAGTTTCTTCAAGGTTGGTGCCACAAATACTGACCGACGAACACAAGGCTACACGGTGGAAATGTCTCGGGACATGTTGATACGTGATGCCGCCATAAATCTCCGATGTTCACAGAAATGTTCACATTAACCATAGAATCATGGTGACAAAGTTGTAAAAAATGTGTACATCTAGACGGAGATTACGTTGAGAAAGTTTAACTTTCTTGGATAAGTAAGTTTTCAGAAAAACATGTGAAGTTTTTAGAACGTAAACGCACCTCGTATGTCTATATAGCCTGTTTTTTCACATTTTTTTCTTTTTCCTATATACATAATTACTTCAAGAACTGCCAGACAAAATAATAAAATTTACATTGTATATATTTAACATTTCGTTAAGATTAGGATGATATTTAGCTTTCTGGAAAATTGCTTAAATATTTGTGCTGTGCCTATCAGAAAATATTAATAAAATAACATTATATTGGCCAGTCCGATACTTTTAATGATCTACGAAAAGATAATATTGAAGAAGCTGAAAACAGTGCTAGAGGAGAGCCAACTAATTCCAAACCAACAGTTTGGTTTCCGAAATAGCCATAGAACAGTAAAACAAATTTATTAAGTGGTTAAGAATATTAATGATGACAATGAAAGAATATCTAGATTAGCAATAACTGCCACATTAGCAAACGATATAATTCTTCTGACTTCTCACCCTAATTCTATAGCTGCTACTAGAAACCAGAACACAACCAGGATAAATACGGACATGACTAAGAAAATGGAAAATCATAGTAAATAGAGATAAATTAGTATAAGTAACCTTCACACTATAAAAGATAACTGTTATCCAGTAACATTAAAGCTCAAACAATTATAATTCAAAGAACATGCAAAATACCTAGGTATGCACCTAGACCGACGAATGACTTGGCAAAAACATATTTTCCAAAAGGAAATAGTTAAGATTAAAGTTAAAGAAACTTTACTAGATGATAGATAAACATTCACAATTAACAGAAAATAAATTATTGATTTGTAAAGTAATAATAAAATCTATCCGGAGCTATGGGTTACAACTTCAGGGATCAACAGCAACTATTTAACTGATTCGTAAACAAAATGCTAAGAAGTATAATGAATGTACCATATAATCGCAACATAGCGATACATAGTGATTTGTGAGTCCAAAAAGAAACCAAAAGTGTTAGATACAAAGATAGGGTGAAAGTCAAAAGTCTTCCGAAAGATAATATTGACGAGGCTGAAAACAATAAAAGAAAGCCAACTAAGTTTATACCATCAGTTTGGTTTTCGAAACAATTATGGAATAGTAAAATAACTTCATCGAGTGGTCAAAAAAATTAATGACGGCAATGAAAGGCAGTGATACTATCTTTCTTGGCATAAAGATTACATAGCAAAATTAAGAAGAACCAAAAGATGCTTCTTAGCACCACAACAAGAAGCTTAGCCGATCTTCATCATATGACATCTTCAAGGAAGTGTTCCAGGCGTTGCTGCATATAACATAACTACCAACACCTAAATTAACACGTGTCACATTCGCAGACGATACAGCTCTTCTGTTTTCTTCTCTTGAACTTCTACGAAGTACATGCAACGCAACCTACTATATATAATTTACAAACGCTATTAAGTAAATTTAAAATGAAAGATAAATCAATACAAATAAACTTTACACTAAAAATACTACGAACTATAGTGAATTCACTATGGTATGTTCCCAACATAGTGGTACATAGATATTTGAGTATACCTTCAGCCCAAAAATAAAACAAAAGAACAAGTGTTAAGAATAAGGACAGAGTGAAAGTATATTCTAATTAGCTAGTCATTAAGATTATGAATAGATCCGACGTTTACCGCGATTTAAACCTTCAAATTTGTCCTAGATATCTGATCAATATGAAGTAACGTTAATCTTCCTGAATAATTTATACATATATAAGAATGTATTTGTATACCTATCATTTAAGTAACACTTAGGCCACCGTTATGGCAGATTGGTCTCGAGCAATGCTCCTCTGCCCAGGAATCCAACAAGCCAGCGAGTTGAATCTAGCTGGAAATTAATGTATGTGGCATCGTAGTAAGTTGCATATTAACAAACACAATAAGTTCTTGGGGCTGCATTAGTAGTACGTGCGTTCCAAAAAAAAAAACGCTTATCAAAAACGTGTTAAGAATAATAAATGGAACACTCCTGCTAATCAATTTGTATGTACAGGGCCCGGAAAGGAGGTATTACGTTCTTCAAAATATAGATGTTTTTGAACACATGCAAATTAAGAAACGTAAAGCCCAAGTAAAAATAATGATTTTGTTACCGCATTCAACCGGCATCCACCTTTTCTTTCCTAGTCTGTGGCATGCGGGCGTCTTTCTGTTTCCTTGTCTGAAGTGCGTCGTAAAAGATGCATGTTTTGTGGGTGTATTGAGTTTCCAAGGACATGTATCAGCAGGTTTTCAACTGATCGATAAAATATCTTTGATTATAGTTTCCATAAGCTTTATAAATGTTGCCAAAAGTTTAATCGCCGAACTCTTTAGGCACATGACATATTTGCTAAGGCTTCTTAAAGAAATTGTTTGCCTGTAAATGCCAATATCTGTACTTCTCATATGGGAGCTTTACAAAGGCTTTTTTTATAATTTTTGTAGTGTATTTTGGGCTAGTGTCGTCTTAAAGACTAAATTCCTTATCCATCAACTTTTATCTATTTGTTGCTATTATGTGGTTGTCTATACTTTTAATAAATCTTCTTTAATTTTTTGCAAGTACACCTGTTTGTTTTCTGGAAAACTAACCCAAATAGGAATTAATAATACTACACTCTGAGAAGATTGCTACACCCACATTATATATTAGAAATATGGGAAGACGTAGAATGTTTAAATATTACGAATCAAGAGCAATATGGTGCATCGTATGGTTGGTTTTCGAGTTAAAAGGCCGTGGTAGGAATTTGGAAATTCCGGTTGTAACGGATAAGTAGTACTTGGCCAGCTTGTAGCTAGAGCAACCAATGGCACTAACAATGGATCGCAGTAATACATTATCCTTGTGTATTTTGGGGAGCCCGTATATTCTTGGAGGCAGCGCTCCTGATGTTATTAATCTCTTTTTAATGGTGTCATCCAAAAAAGAACTCTTTATTAGTTTACTCGTGTCACGTAGTATTCGCGATCTCACATCGCCACCAGCCAAAGATACAAAAACCCACAGGATACGCCAGGGGTGTACTGCATACCTTGCTCATGTGAGCAAATCTACAATGGGACTACGGACCGAACGATTACCACTAGGATAAGGGAACACAAACGTCATCTACGCCTTAATTAACCCTAAAAATCAGAAGTTGCTGAACATGCTTTGGAAAATCCTGACCATGTCAAACACAACTTTTATCCAACTGTAGGAATTACTACCTGAGATTATACAGAGAGGCGCTGAAGATTTATAAATATAAAAATAATTTTAAAAGGGATGACGGATTCAATCTACCTAAATCTTGGTTTGTCGCTCTTAAGGGGCAAAAAACAGACCACGATACGGTGAAAGAGCGAGTGACGTCAGCAAATGCGGAGATGTTACCTGCAACTACCCGATTGACGTCAGCAGCATAATGACTCTCCCTCAACATTATCCCTACCACACTCGCACAAGTATAAAACCGAAAACGCACGAGGCAGTCACTTAATTTTTAATTCTCCTGAAAATGTCCGCCGCTGTTGTGGACGAAACGTCAAGAGTTTCCGAATTCCGACCACGACCTTATAACATGAGAACCAACCATACGATGCACCATAACACCGGCCGTGAAAGCTTTCGCATCTATTCAAAAGCAATTTCTTCACCACCTTTAATATTTTAACTAAACTGCTTACTTACATTACCTCTATGGCGCAACAGTGCGAAGTAAATAAGTAAAAGAAGCCACCAACTATCCACTACTTTAAATGGTTAAGAATACATAACAAAAAAAAAACAAATTTTGTAACTGAAATTAAGTACATAAATGTATGAAATTTTTAAAAGTCTCCTTCGATTCATATTGGAAAAGTCAAAATTTGATTCTACCAAGAATGGGTTTTTTTGTTAAGAGAATGATGTAAAGATAATTGCGTAAGGTGTAAGAATAGCTACATTAAAATTGATACTAGTGTACACACTCGTTGATTTTAATTTAAGGGCTGTATTAATTAAATATCAATTGTTTTAATTTATTGCAGCATTATAAAAATACAAACATAAAGAGTTATTCCTAACGGACAGGTAGGCTTTTGAGTTCCCTATAGTAAAATTAAGATAGTCGATATACAGCGTACAAAAGCTGCGATAATAAAATGTTTCTTTTAGTGGTCCAAACAAGTTATAGTTGCAAGGTCATACGTTCAAATTGTAGGGAGAGTATTTTAGTATAGTCTTGAAGAAATTTTAAATTTTTGTCGAGTTTGAACAGCTTTATGGGGCCGGGTTTTGCCGGGACATATTTCAAAACTGCAGATCATCAGTAAGTGTTGCCTGGGCATAGCTTCAGAAGCAATTTCAGCAGCTGTTAATCAGCGACCATCGGTAACAAGGAGGCAAAACTATGTCAATATTTTTTTTGGAGATGTTGAGACTCGTTTTTTCTACTGCTTTGGGGCCTTTTAAAAATTGTTTATGCTACGAGTCCACTTGATACTTCCTAAAAATCTAAAACTGTCCTTAATCTACTCAATTTTGGACAATTTCACGCCTATAGCTGTGAGACATGTGGGTAATTGTTATTTTGTAATTATCTTCTATCCGACGCCTGAAAGGGCATGAAGGAAACGAGAAAGAAGAAGAAGAAGTAATTATCTTCTTTGGATATCTCTGTTTGAAACACTAGTACTAGCATATCTATGGTAAGTTACTCTACCAATAATTTTTTTAACGTTTATAAATTGGACAACAGATTTGATCACTACAGGAGGTTAATCATAACTTACATTGAATCTTTAATCTGTCCATAGGTTCGAAAGCATTATAAAGCACTGCAGAAAAACCTCTTGTCACGACCTACTTTAAAATTAGACAGAGTTTGTCAAAACATTTTTTAATAAAGTGGCTTAAAATTTGAAAAAAAACCTAAGTACTATATCACTTACATACATGCAAAGTAAAACGAATTGTATGACAATATGAATTAGAATATAATAACTTCAGGGGTTGGACAACATAATTAAAACACGTTATAATTACAAAAAAATTATTGGTAAGGTGGATTGCCTTTAGCCTGAACTAATTCTTTTAGGAATAAACGTATACAAGCCTTGAATAGCATTATTGGTGTTTGGTACCAATCTTTATTATCATAAAAGATATCGAATGTCATCCCCATATTCTTCAAATTATATCTGTGAATCAGACCATTGTCATTTTGAAAAATTGTTCGAAATAAAGTTTGAGTTATAGGATGCAGTTGATTGCCCTAAAGACACAATTACTAGTAGGTACCTAGTCAAAAAAAATAATAAGTTCTATTAAATAACAAGATGTGGTACCGTAAATAATTAAAAAACTCGAATAATTGGAATTTGCTAAATGTGTTCTTCAAACGTATGTGTAGGAGTACAGAGAAAAAAACTTCAAGTTTTCTAGTTTCATGGCATCTACGTTTGCCGTTTTGGGTAGTACTCGCTTTTGACTGTATGGAGCTCTTGACGCACAATTTTTATAGATGCAGTTTTGTTTTTTGCAACGCGCTTTACATAAATCCCGTTTGGTTGATTACAATTTCGTTTTACTATTTTTCTTCGGATATGTTGTGTATCTATGATTTTTGTATGCTAACATAATGAAAATAACCAGCTGTTCTTCACAACATGTTAAGTAACGCGCCATGTGTAGCTAATCCTTCTCCTGCTGTGGTACTATACATGAGGCTCTCTAAGACTTAAGAGGTCCGAATGTGACGCACAGCTTACACCATTAATTATTAATTTAACTTGATAATAGAGGTAAACTAATGCGACCCAATATTATCCGCGAATACTGACTGCATATTAGATAGACCTTTTCAGTTTTTTTGGATAAACTCATCTATAATACAAGTTAGTAGAAGGCACCACAGTACCGTTTGCTTTAGCAAAAATAATGGTTTTCATTGTTAAATGAGACTTATTATATATGTGACTATAATGATAATGAGTATAATTCAATTAACCTACTTCGTTCCTATTATCAGTACAATTTTTGGTTTGCTATTACCCCAATGGATCTAATTATTGTTACTTGTAAAGGAATATTATATAGAAAAACATAAAGCTAAACTTTATTGCAATTTGAATGTTAGTAAACAAAAAACTCTAATCCCAACAACTGAAAAATTATTTCACTACTATTACTCAAACACAATAGCTTTGGTTCATACGGAAAATTAACTTTGATACTGAGTCTAATAAACAAACACCAGTGAGGCGTTGCTATATTTCTTCTTCAGAAGATTTTGGTCATGTTACAATTGTGTCCCCATTTCTTCTACTTTATGATATAAGATCATTTTGCATTTCCTATCTGAACTTGGGTTCAGATAGGAAGCCTGATGAATGAAATCCAAAATTAGTGCCTAGGCATCTCATTACATTGCTATATCGTAGCTTATGTTGCTCACTTGAAAGTTATCTCAAACCTTTAATGGGAAAATGAAGAAACTTAAATTCTACGTAGTCCTTAGAAAAAAGGCGTGCTTGATACAAACTGTGTTACTATTTGTAAAGGTGAGGAGCATGGCTTCTGAGCGTTGCAGATTTGTGATGACTAAAGCAAATTTTCCTAGTTGGGTATCTCGCACAAACACTTCTTCAGTTACTATTAAGAAGTCAGAGCACTAGGTACCTTTGTCCGTTGTGCAACAACAGACCGTCCGAAATTTTAAGAAGACTTAAGGCACAGTTTTGGGCGGAAAATTTGAGAATTTGTTCTGGTGCACTTTTTCTACATCCTCTGAAACACCTTCATAACAGTCTGAACTTATCGCCCTGCGATCTACATTTGTTTGAACCGCTAAAAGAATCACTTAGATTGGAGGACAGAGATTTGACGACGATGTTGGTGTGGAAGCGTTCGTGCGCGATTGACTGGTGTCACAATCACCTTTTTTTACGATAGCGGGGCCAAAAAACTACCTGCCCGTTGGGAACGGGTCTCAAAAAGCGATCGCTCGTTTGGTTACGTAAACACGTCTCATATTGTAATTTGGGGAGTGCGCTCCGGATGATCTCGAAGCCTCGGTTCTAATGGCTGCACACCTGACAAAAAGTTATAAAACGCGACACGAGTCGTGTTTAGACGAGATTCTTCTTCACGCTACAAAATATAGCCGTGGCCGGCGTGGGCTGCGAGTGGGTGAAACACCGCAAAATACTTAATTTAAATAAATGTTTTGATAATGCGGCATTAAGATAGCTGGAATTAGGAAAGTACACAACCTTCTACGAGCCTCACATTTGCCTTATCGCGAACACAGCTTTAATTTTAAATCGATCTGAAAACGCTACATGGTCGGCGGTTAGGCTGGGCGCGATAAGGGCGCGAGATGGCGCACTCGCTGGCGCGACCACCGACCGCTCTCTTGTAGATGTAGGTGCGACACGGCGTTTCGCAAACCAACGATGACCCGCGGGTCGGCCTGACCTCCTACATCCGCTCATAAAATATACTTGAACACTGATTGACTATAACGTTTACATAAATTCCTAATTTAGTCTCCGCTTCCATAGCGCCCGGCCGTGTCATGGACGGCACGTTCAGAGGTTCAAGGCGCTTTCCAAAAATCTTTCGGAAACAACACGCATGTGTTGCCCAATAAATCTTGATGATAACCGAATTGGTTTCGGTAAGCTAATCGCTTATCTTCACTAATATTTAATGCCCAAACTAGAGATAAATTACCTAATGGCGCCTGTACAACATCGTTTGTATTTAAACACACTATGCGTGTAGTAATAAAATTTCCTGATGTGTCTGTCTATAATTATGTAAGTTCAATAGGCGAAGTCTTATTCTCTCAGTATACAACTGTTGCCTCCAGCTGACCTTTAATGAGATTTTCTTCTATCAGAAGTTAACTATCACCCTAGCTATTCTGACTTTTGATTCCGCTGCTCGGAATTGTTGTAGGATGTAAATTCACACCATTCCCTTCAACTTCGTAACCAGGATGTCCTTCTTTTCTATCTGATTTCTTCCCTCCATCTTGCCCTGCATGATTAATTGTAACATGTCCAAAGTACTTAATTTTTCTTTTTTTTGTTACGGTGGAAATTAGTTCTTTTTCCTTCTGCATTATGCGAGCTGCTCAAGAAATTTTACGAATTCTTTGGTATTTCTAAAGTTCAAAGGATTCTAGTTTCTTTACATTGTTCTGTTTCAAGGCCATGCTTCTGTCCCATATAGTAAAATGGAAAATATGTAACATCTAATCATTTGAACTCTCAAAACTAGAGTTAAGTTTCTATTAGGAAAGAGATCTCTCATTTTTACAAATGCTGCATTTTCTATTTATTTTTTGCCTCTTTTTACTTTTTGCATTTAACCATGTATTTATAATTTTTCTATTTTTATATTGTTTGCAGACAGATTGCCGTTTGTAGTAGATTTCTTACTGATTACCATATATTAGGTCTGTTCACGTCTTCTAGTAGGTTTTGTAGGTCATTAATGTTATCTGTTAACAGCACAGTGTCGTCAGCATAGTTTATATTATAAATAACTTGTTCCTAGACCTTTATTCCACTTGTTTGCTCAAGTAACATTTAATTGAAGATAGCCTCGGAATATAAATTAAATAGAGAGGGTGATAGGACACTTCCTTGCCGTACTTCTTTTTGATTTCCATTTCTCCTTCAGTTTTGCCTAGTGCTATTTGTTGTTTAATGAGGTCGATACCAAATAACGCTTTACGACCTCAAAATTTTTTGTTGTAGATCCATTACATGAGTTTTCAGTTGTTTAAAGCCCCGAGCGGATAACGCAACCGCCGCCCCTGCGCCCGGCCATTATTCACATGTAACATTCATTGAAGCTCGCACCCACTGCTGAACAAAATATTTGCATGTAATTGCCCACTCTGCAGTCTAGGCGAGCGGGCATTTAAATTTAAATTCCTGTCTGAAGGAAATAATAATTACGGCGCAGGATATGGAAATACTGGCAATGATTTCCACCGCAAAAATTGCAACTTAATGCCCGCTGCAGATTTGCATAATTAGGAAAATTAATCTCGGCGCTCATTTGCCGCGCTAATTAGCAATTCGTTTGTTTTTGCTTGTTTCTTTCCAAATTGGTAGTGCGGTCTTGCTTCTTCTTCTTCTTTAATATTTTTCTGTCTTACCGATATAGACATCCCTCATTTTCTCCCGGCCTCCTTCATTTTGAACTACTTGATAGTCGGTTCCTGAGATCTTTTTTATATCATACCATACTAAAAGATGTCCTAAAAGAAATTCGTGGTTTAGTTTTATAAAAGATTTTTTATTAATTTAGTAGGTGTCAGTTATGATATTTTAAAGGGTATGTCGAATATGATATCTGACAATCAAATTTTTACTTTAATTCAGGAATTGTTCTGATTTTTGTAGCACAAACTTTGGTTTCTATAAATCCTCAAAGGAAAAAATCTCATGGTGTGAGGTCACAAGATTTTGGTGCTCGTTCACTTTGCTGTTTTGTAAAGTAAGTCGCCCATTAAATTTTTTCTCCAACAATTGGATTGTTTCGTATGTCGCGTGATAAGTAGCACTGTCATGCTGTAACCACAAGTCATTCAAATCATCTCACGATAACGTTCATGAATGATAATCGCCCCGTTTCCAGCACCATTTTTAAAAAAGAACAGCCCAGTTACTCCACCAATATACAATCTACATCAAAATGTTACTCTTTGAATATCTATAGGCCATCCTTGAATGATGAGGATTTTCTGTGTCTCAAATGCGACAATTTTGTTTAGGCATTTACCCGCTAGATTGGAAATGCGCCTCGTGGCTAAGACTTTGCGAAACAATATCCATGCTTGTACTGAATTTTAACAATGGTCACTTACTTCTCTGTCGAGTAGCGCTCATATCGACTGACCACAGTGTTACTATAAATGTCGCCAAGCACATTTCCGGGTATTCTACTCATTGCTGGTCTACCAAAAGATGGAATATTTAACAGATTCCTAGTCATATATGAATCATATATACCATGCCTTTATTTATGCTTCACTCATTACATACATTCTAAAAACGTTCTGAATCATCCAAATGGCTTCTGTTAACAAATGTTCCAGTTTTGCTAACAAAGTTTGTTTTACTGGCTTATGTAACCATCACACTCTATACGTGCTCACTCAGCAACGTCTTTATTCACGCATGCGTATTACAGTTGCTTGGTTTCGATACAAAAGTTGCCACTGTTCTAGCTATTCTGAATAATCGTATTGAAATCGTAAATAACTATCTCGCCTAATTGGCCTTCATCTCTTAGACGATCTGGAATTTTTTCTGTATCAGATGTGATTTATGTTTTGGAAACAGCTGAAAATCCCAAAAAATGACAAAATCTGAACAGTAATATGACATCTAGTTCTCAGACTGTCAATCGTCGATTCTTGTTGATTGTAGCTCGTACGCATTTAATATTTTTAGACTTTCTGCTCTTTGCTGGTCTTCTAGAAGGATTAATAGTATTTTGCTCTCGTTATCTTAAAATCGCGCACAAACTCTTTGGCAATAAACATCGCCATTAAAACTCTATTTTCCAAGAGGTATTTCAGTATAATCTAATTTTTGTCGAGTTTAAGAAGCTGTATAGGGTTGGACGTTGTCGAGAAGAAAATCAGTTATTGAGCAATTTTAGTAACCTCTAATCTGTGGTCATCCTTGAGAAAAGCAATGCAAACATTCTTCTCAGTCACGCTGGTCTCCAGACGAGGTCAGTGATCTTCATTTTCAACTGTACTTTAAGTTTTCTTAAAATTTCGAACAATTTTACTTCTTCTGGATTCCGTGCTTGTGTTTCGGATCGGACGGTCGAGTACCACGCTTCAATAATAAGTGCCCCAAAACGTTTTACCTGCTATTAAGGTCAGACCTGCATTTTCTATTAATATTAGAATTCATAGCCGAGTTAATTGTGCGCACTAACCTCGGGTTAAGTGCAATCGTTTATTTATATTTATACATATTCGTGCCTAAGTTACTTAAATTTAAAATTTAATTTTCTTTGTGTTCAATTACTCCGAGGCCAGTATGGCCTACTATTATCCAAAATCAAACTGCAACGATGCCGAACGCTCAACATTACATTCCCATGCAAACTGATCAATCTTAACCGATGCAGATGGTTCAACAAAACTATCAATACGCTAGTAATTTTGCAAATACAAACGAAACGGTCACACAACATATGACCGCACAAGACACATTTAAACCTCCTAACATGGCACAGTATCAGCCACAACCGTCCTACCAACTGTACCAATTTCCTTCACTGCCACACAATACTGAATGGCAACAAGTTAACCACAAAAAGCGCGGCCGTGTAGATAGTGCTGATACCCATGCTAATCAAGATAAGCAAACTAAGTCTTTAACATACTGGCTGGACCCAGAAAATCGTTTCAGCCCGCTTAGTAACGAAGCTACACAAGGACAAGGAATCTCAAAAGCAGATCCAAAACCGCCTCCGATATTTGTCTCGGGTGTCAAGACCACCCAACCGCTAATCCAATTCCTAGACTCGATAGCCAAAGATGAGTACTCATTAAAGACCTTAACAAACAATGAAATTAAGATAATGCCAAAAACAACTGAAAAATATTCACTAATAACCAAAGGTTTAATAGATAAGAATACCGAATTTCACACTTATCAGGTTAAACAAGAACGGAGCTTTCGTGTTTTTCTAAGGAATCTACACCCTTCCACGAGCATCATCGGAATAAAGGAAGAACTTCAAACGCTTGGTCACGAAGCTATCAATGTATGGAACGGAAAACAAGCAGGCACCAAAAAAGAGCTACCCTTCTTTATTTTAGATCTGAAACCATCCGATAAAAATAAAGAAATATATAAAGTTGACAAACTTATGCATACTATGGTAAAATTTGACTCCCCCCATGCTAAACGCAACATACCCCAATGCTCCAGATGCCAGAAACATGGGCACACAAAAAATTTCTGCAACAGATCTCCACGATGTGTGAAGTGCACTGGATTGCACCACACGTTACAATGCCAACACAAAGAAAAATACCAAGACGTCACGTGCGTGAACTGCAACGGGAATCATCCTGCTAGTTATAAAGGGTGTCCCGTCTATAAAGAACTCCACCAAAGAATTTTTCCCCCACTACGACAAAAGACTCTACCAAATACAAAATTTTATCAACCAGGACTAGCATACGCTCAAGCTGTAAATGGCAGCAACCAACAATCCAACACAGCTATCCCCCTCCAACACAACACTGGACCGACAAACAGCTCAACAGATATTCCTGAACTAAAGCACATGCTAAAACAATTAATGGCACAGATGGGAACAATGTTAAACCTTTTAACCACGATTGTAACTAGAACATTCAATGGACCATCATCTTAAAATAGCGATATGGAACGCCGACGGGCTGTCACAACATAAGGATGAACTCATCGCCTTCATTAAAAATCACTGTCTTGACATTGTACTAATCTCAGAAACCCACTTCACGGATCGCTCGTATTTTAAAATCCCTAAATTCGCAACCTATGGAACAAATCATCCGCTCTGCTCATGAGGACTTTGCAATAATAATCAAAAACTCAATTAAACATCACGTACTACCCAATTACAGTCAACCTCAATTACAAGCCACATCCATAGTCGTTGAAGACTGGCATGGCCCTCTCACAATATCAGCGGCCTATTGCCCACCCCGTCATAACAACAAGCAAGAAACGTATGATCACTATTTCCGAACGTTAGGTGACAGATTTATCTCGGGCGGTGACTATAATGCTAAGCAGTAAATAACATGAATTTGTCGCCATTATCTACAGGAGAACCAACATACTGGCCCACTGACCCTAATAGACAGTCAGACCTACTTGACCTATGTTTTATAAAAGGAATTAACACTAAATTCCTTACCGAAAATTCTTGTCTAGACCTCTCTACTGATCACTCCCCGATTTTAGTAACCTTAGATACAAATATAATCATCAAAGACAAGCTCCCAACACTTACTAATAAATACACCAACTGGACGCATTTTCAAGAGCTGATTGATATATCTCTACGCACAGATCCACCTTTAAAAACTACCACGGATCTAGATGAAGCTGTGCTACACTTCACTCAAGTAATCCAAGAAGCAGCCCGCCAAGCTACCCCGATATCAGTCTGACAAATCAACCCAGTTCAATACCCAATTTTAGTCAAACAGAAAATTGGCGAGAAACGTTGGTTAAGAAGAACCTGCAAACAACACGACACCCGAATGATAAAAGAGCATTAAACCATGCCACCAGAGAACTCAAAAACCTACTTTCCACCATCAGAAACCAAAATGTCCAAAACTTTCTGAAACAACTCTCTCCAACCGAAGCAGATGACTATTCACTCTGGAGGGCCACAAAATACTTCAAACAACCACAACAACATAAAGCCCCGATTCGTACTGTCAACAATGCTTGGGCAAAAAGCGATCGGGAAAAAGCGCTGACCACCTAGTTACGGTCTTCAAACCCTTTCCGGCAGAACTTGACAATGAGGACGACATTCGGAACATTTTAAATATGCCGTACCAAATGAGCCTGCCACCAAAAAAATCCAAAGTACACCAAGTGGAAAATAGCATTCTCAAACATGTAAACCCCCACAAAGTACCGGGTCATGACCAAATCACTGGCTTAATTCTTAAAAATCTGCATCAAAAAGGCTTTCAATTCATAACCCAACTATTCAGTGCTATCCTAAGGCTTTACCATTTTCCCGAATCATGGAAAACTGCATTGATAATCCTAATTCAAAAGCCCGGAAAACCTACTGATCCACCAGCTTCTTACAGACCTATCAGCCTATTACCAGCACTGTCCAAGATCTTCGAAATTATGATCTTACAGAAACTTTATACAATCCTTGTAGACAAACACCTTTTTCCCGACCATCAGTTTGGTTCTCGCAAGCAACACGCAACAACCGAGCAAGTACATCGAGTTGCGGACAAAATCACTAAGGACTTTGAAGAGCGTAGGTATTGTGCAGTAGTGTTCTTGGATGTAACACAGGTGTTTGACAAGGTTTGGCTCGACGGCCTACTTTATAAAATCAAAAAATCCCTACCCATGGATTATTTTGAACTCCTGAAGTCATATTTTTTCAACCGGCATTTTCTTGTAAGATATGGTAGTTCCCTAACACCAACCTATCTCATCAACTCCGGTGTTCCACAAGGGAGTGTACTGGGACCTATTCTATACCTCCTTTTTACGGCAGATCTTCCAACCACACCTGGTAATACGGTTGCCACCTTCGCGGATGACACAGCAGTACTCTCATCGCATGTCGACCCAAACCTAGCTTCTAGTCACTTACAAACCCACTTAGACGCAATTCAGTCCTGGTGCAAAAAATGGAGAATCAAACTAAACGAAAGCAAATCCGTCCAAGTCACTTTCACGCTTAGAAGAGGTACCTGCCCACCGTTGATGCTTAACAATCAGCAGATCCCGCAAGCAGATAGTACCAAATATCTTGGCATACATTTAGACAAAAGATTGACCTGGAGGAAGCACATCTGGACAAAACGTAAACAAATGGATCTCAAACTTCAAAAGATGTACTAGCTGATAGGGCGTCGTTCACAGCTTTCGTTGGAGAACAAATTAAGTACTTCTCTATAAAACTATGCTCAAACCCATATGGACATACGGTATTCAACTCTGGGGTACCGCCAGTTCCTTCAACATCGAAATTTTAAGAAGATTCCAGTCAAAAGTCCTAAGATCTATAGTAAACTTCCCATGGTACATTCCCAATGAAACCATTCGCAGAGATCTTGCAGTTCCTACAGTGTATCAAGAAATTCAACGGTATTGTGCGCGTTATAGAGATCGTATTAGCGACCACCCAAATACCTCAGTGGAGTGTCTTACAAATCGTGACGATGTAGTCCAACCGCACTTAAAACGTTTCAAATCTTTCGATCTTGTAAACAGATTTGAATAACATCAGGATGTTCTTAATGTTATTTATTGTAATTAGTATCGCCAAACTACTTTAATGTGTAATATAGGGGTGCATCACTGAATGCTCCACCTTCATGTTTATCACTTTTATCATGTCTGTTAAATAATCTACTGAATGTCAATTTATGACAGATTGTAGGGTCTATATTAAATAAAAAAAAACATCTTTAGTCGTGAAAAACTGATGACATTATGATACAGACTAAAAAAGTCCTAGTTCTAGTGACCTGATATTATCTCGCAGGACCTAAACGAAATTTCGGTTTTATTTAAGACAATAGAAAAGTGGGTAAAAATAATCAGAAATAAAATGGATCAAAAAGATCATTGCACATTAACTAGTCAACAAATAAGAGTTACATTTCTATATGTTTTAATTATTTTTTTAAATGTTCTTATGAGCACTGCATCTCTTTGGGTTATAGTGCCTATTAACATGTTCTTAATTTTAAGTTATCTAGCACGTCACATAAATGCATCTATGTGTTAAGCGGGACTCGAACTCGCCCGCGCCAAGCTCCTGAACAGTGAAACCATGATCTCGATTACAAAGCTACGGCGACATCCTCGATGAGGTTTACGTTTAACATAGGTATATCTTATATTTTGAGGTTATTACAGTATTGTTAACAAATAATCGTTGTGTTTGTCAAATTTTGACTTTTCTGTTGTGGAAAGGTAACAACAACATCCACAGTTGTATTTTTCGATTCCACAATATTTTCCCTAATGGGCTTTTGAGGTTGAATTTATTTCACATGTAAATCAGCCTAGATAGTTTACACCGGTCCCGTTTAATTTTACTCGTTTATTTGTAACCCGATGCCCTTCTCGTCGGCCTGCTTAATCGCGCGCGACGATAATGGGAACCGGGCGTTTGCCTCCAAATTTTTTCGGCCGTATTTACTAGCAAGACTGCCCGCATTTGCATAATACCGAAACCGGTTTGTTTTTTAAACGATTTTTAAGTGCTAAATTAGCAGCAATGCATTTACATTTAATTATGCAACGCCGCTTTATTAATTAGAATAAGCCGGGCCGCTTTTTTCGGCGCGCATTAGATGTGGTCCAATTATATCAGCACTTAGCGCTTTTTGCGGTGGTGTACCGGAAGCAGCGACGCCTCACTCCCAAGAGCTAACAGCTGCCTCGTTCCAGGTCAGACCAGCGAGGAGTCCTTAAACTCGTCCAAGAACTCGAACGGAACTCTGAACAAGAAGCAGCGGAAGGCGAGGACGGCCTTCACAGACCTTCAGTTGCAGACCTTGGAGAAGAGCTTCGAGCGGCAAAAGTACCTCAGCGTGCAGGACAGGATGGAGCTCGCCGCCAAGCTCAGTCTCACCGACACCCAGGTCAAAACATGGTACCAAAATAGAAGGTAAGGGGAAGTGGCTCGCAGAATCTTTTTAATTACGTACCCAACATATAAACTCTTTACCTTCACCCAATGACTTGGACTGGTAGTTTCAAACCATACTCATCTTTATATTTTTCTCAGATCAGTACAATACTTTCTTAAGAGAAGCAGCCATTTTATAGTTACATATAGGAAGAGAAAGCAAGCTTTCCAAAACACTTTTTTTCTTAGGAGATCCCTCAAGTCCAAGGACATAATTTTTAATTTTTTAATTCTTCTATTATAAGCTAAAGCAGAAAATTAATTGCCGAAGTAAATTATTCCATTAAATTAATATAAATTCCTGTTTAGCGCCTAGACTGCTCGAGGCAACCTCATACAACGTAATAGCGTTTAAGCGTCTTGATTGCATTTTTACGGCACGGTACGTAATTTCGTGCACAAAAGTAATTTAAACGCGAGATTAACTCGTTCTATCATTTGCAAGGGTAATTTCATCTAGCTGATTATCCCTAATTAATGAATAATTGGCTCCTAGAAAGCATGGTTTTAGGCGCGCACCCGACTGCAGCAGTGGAGAGTTACGGGGCCCCATCATTTATCTCCGTTACTTAAAGGTCGAAATCGTTCGCATTAACGGATAAGCTTTATTTCACTAAACGATTCGAACATTCGCAGGAAAAATGTTTTCACATGGGTGAGTGCAGCTTCCGAATCCTACCTCCGTGGCAGCAAAATAAACAAAAAGCCTCTGACAGAGTGAGTAATGAACCGGCAATGGAAATCTCAAAGGTTAATTAAAACGCACGCTAGCTCTGTGTCAGATTATTACATGGGAATCTTGATTCATTCTTTCAACCTGGAAGCGCAGGCCTTTTGTTTATTAATTGCACTTTTGACGCCTCTCCGACCATAGCGGGTTCTTGAACTGAACCCTGTGCAGGAGCAAAATATTAATTTAACCTACTAAAACTTTTAAGTCATATACGGGATAGTTCATAAAGTGTGTCGCCCTTTTATTAGAATTTAACTAATTGATGCACGTCTGGTGCGTTTTTGATTATGTACCACCTTTGTAGTAATGATTATTCTAGTTTGAGGATGGGAAAACCAAGCGTTTGAAAGGTGTGGATTTTTGGAACTCCAGAACTGGCAATTTGATTTTCGCTATGGGATATTCATCTAATATTAATTAAGCTCTTAAATTCCAAAAATTGTTTTAATTTCTTGTATAAAAATTTTCTTAATATTTGTGCACAATGAAAAAATAAAAGAGAGTATAATTAAATGTTCATCATTCTGATTGATTGATTCGGTACGATATTTTCTTGTCTACGTAATACTCTTGTGATCAAATCACTGACTTTTGATTAATTGCTTGTAATAACATTGGCGAGAAAAAATTGAAAATATATCAGAAGAAATTGTCAACTCTTGGAGAGTAAAACTTCATTGAGTCTATAAAAACATTACTTAGCTTCTTCATTATACACGGCAACCAACAGGAATCGGACGATTTTGAAAGAACAGTACTCTGAATGCATTTATTTTTACAAAAACAAAGGTTAAAACATGCCATTTGAGTTACTTATTCAGTTATGAAAAATAATGTAAAATAGATGACGACCATACTCTTAAATGCAGCTTTCAAACGGTCGCTTGAGGCAACAGCTATTGATCAATGGTAAGCATTGCTTGCAAAATGGCATTTTTTAATTCGTTTAAATTATGGGATTTGAGTGTGCACACGGCTTTTCACTTACCCCCAAGAGAAGAAATCACATGATGGTAATGATACATGACACATCGCCGAAACGTGAAATGAGGCACTCAGGAAACCTGTTCAGAGAACTTTCTATAGCAATGTACTAAAAATATACATATCGTAGGTTTATTCGTCATCTTTGCAAGTTATTCAGCATGTAAATGTTACGTTTCAAGTTACCAGTCGTTGTTACGCCACCAAAAGAGGCAAATGTACACTATACTACGATTAGTGCATAGGGAAGATGTCATTTTTGAGCGTTTCTAGGATTTTCAGGAACCCAGTAATGAAGATTCTGCTTATTTACTGTTCTATTCAAACAAAACTGAGTTTCTTCGCTCATCATGATTATTTCATTTTTATTTTCTTCCAAAATCACTTAGCGCAGCAAAAGTCTTTTCGTTACTTGCATTCTTACACATTGATCTCTTGCCCAACCTGCATTTTGTACAGATGGAATCTTAAATATTTCTGTAAAGCAGTTCCCTACGACTTACAATTCACTTTTATGTCTTTGATAACGGTTTTATCGGGCTCTTAACTAGTGACTCTTTCACTTTTGCAATATTTTCCAGCGTCCATACAATGCGTGTAGGGCTTGGTGTCTTCTTATTTGTAATTATTATTTTTTATATATTATTTTATTATTAAGAATGGCTCCGCGTCGACCAACATTGAATAGTCGCTGCTTTGCTTCGAACAAAGTTGCCGTAGCAAAAAAGTGGAGGGAAAAACCGCCGAATTTGTACTTCAATAATAATCCAAGTTCAGAATCTTAGCAAATATTCCTTTTTTACGTGCGTGTATTGATTAGACATGGAAAAATATTATGTAATCGTGGGGTAGAAAATGCGGAACACAGCTTTTTCTCAAATTGAATTTTTCAGATTTCTCGAAAATCAGCTGGAGATGGATGAAGTCAATTCAGGTATGTTGCCGTCGATGAGTGACCAATAATATACTCATATTTCAGCTTTGTACAATGTCTGAGAGGCTAGAAAAGCGAGGACGAAAAAGTGTCCAGAAACTTTGTTCGATACTGTAGAAGTTCTAAAAATATTCAACTCTTGTTAGTCACCCTTTATTTACAGGTTAGAGTCGTTTAAGCTTTTGATAGTTTTAACAATTTTGTTTTAATTGCGTAGTTTTAGTTCCCAGTTCTTTTCGAATTTTCTTATCGTTTTTACTTCTTTTGCTTCTTTCTCTTGCTTCTTTTTTAACTATCACTACTAATAAGTCTTTTCCTGGCATATTTACCGTCTGGTATCCTAAATATAAGCCCCAATCGTCTTACCCTTTCTGCCTTAATATTATTTGTTGTACTAGGATGGTCACCTACTTCGGGATTGATTACCTTATGAATTCTCCAAATTCTTTGACACCTCTTTATGTTTTTCTTACTTTTGTTTTTCTGCAAATACTCTTATTTAATTAAAAGCATTAAAACTCCTGTTTTCTCTTTTGGAACAAATAATATAGTCTGTATTGCTCCCTACGCTCTTACATGTATTCGCCACCTAAGCTGATGCTCGAAGCAAAAATAGATATTGAAGTGCTTGCTTTCTTCTGGTGAAAATTTTTTACACATGGATACTAAGAATTTAACGTATTTCAGACGCATTAATAGTATATTTAATAGTTTTGTAGATAATACACAAATTGATAAAACTTATTTCCCATTCCTAAAAGAATAATTTTAAGAGATTTCCTAAAAAGCAATAGTTAAGATCAACATTAAGCTTTTTGATTATTACCTTTGTCCACCTTAGTTTGATCCTTTTTATAATAGTCATAAAATTAATAGAGTTAACATTCTCTTATCTTTCGAAGTCAAAAAGTATTGTATTTTCTTTTTTTTTATGTCACATTCCTTTTATTAGAAAATCTTAGTTTTTTTATTACAGTCAGAACATTTCTTCTATTGGTTTTTATAACGGTTAAATGACATTTCATCATTTAAGATTATGTTGGTGTAATACTTGTGTGTTTATAACTGGTGTACTTGTGCAGTAGGAATTCGGTCTAATAATTTCTTGAATAAATGATAAATCTGGGCGTAGAAGGTTTTTTGAAGTGATATTACCATAACATGAAAAAACTTTATAAACAAATCTTTTCTGTTTTTTAATATGCTAAAATTCAGTAATTTATTAGGATTATATGTAATTAAATATGTTCTCCTTTTAAATTTTGCTATTTTTCTTTTAATATAAAATGGGCCAAAAGCTTTTCTAAAAAATTAATTGTTGAACAACCAGAATATTTAATTGAATCTTCTAGCAAATGTATCACTGGACAACGATATTACTAATATGCTTTGTAGACCAGTATTCTTGCATGTTCACCGTTGATGTTGTTCCAGAGTTAAGGATAACTCCAATAAATGCCTAGAATATGAAACGATTCACATCTCTTCTTGTCTGATAAATTGAGTAATTTTTGGAATCTCCTCAATATTCATAATATCGATGCAAACATTTTTTTCTGAAGAGTTTTTATTTTCACTCTCGACAACTTCCTTTATTTGTCTTCGTCCTGCAATAATTTTGCTATCATTACACTAGCTTCAAAATTACAATCATTTGTTCTTTTTTAGAGTCACTATCTTTTATTTTTCTTCACTTTTACTCATTTCGTAATTTGTACTCTTTTAACTTGCAGATGTGCTTTTAAATATGTGTTGTGAACTGGAGCAGGTGACGGAATTTAAGTACCTTGAGGCAGTAATAATTGAAACTAATCAAATAATACAAGTCATAGCAGCGAGGTTGGCGGCAGCTATTACACACTAAAACATGTTTTCAAATATAAGGACATCTCCATTAACACAAAGTTAACAGTATATAAGACTATATAAACACCAATTGCAGTGTATGGGGCGGAGGCATAGACGCTGGACAAAAGACAAATAGAAACTTTGAATAGGTGGGAATGAAAAATGCTAAGGGATATATTCGGGCCACTGTAGAAAAATTGGGAGTTACTGAAATTAAAAGTAACAGGCTGGGATGGCTGGGTCACTTACAGAGGATGGAAGAAGAAAGAAGTGCTAAGAAAATTTTCACGGGAAATTTGGAAGGAAAGCGACCAAGGGTAAGACCAAGGGAGAGATGGCTAGGCATGGTAGAAAGGGATCTGAAGGAAGCAGGGGTCAAAAACTGGAGAACACTGGCAAGAGACCGGACCAAATGGAGAAGTATAAGAGAAAATATGAAAGAAGTGCAAGACTGGACGCAGGCCTAATTAGCCTGTCCAAGTATTAAAAGTTGGAAGCTCAGAAGAGAGGCCATAGTCCTAGAAGGACTGTCAGGGCTAAGGAGTAAGTAATTAAGTAAGTGTTGTGAGCTTGGATGATTTACAAGCATGGATAGTATTGGATATCATCTATCATAAAACACATTTCTGGTTTTTCCTATCGGAAACCACTTTCTGAAGTTTGTTCACTATATGTATGAGTAACTTTATTAAATTCTCATATACATTTTTATTTGATGATTATATCACAGGATTTAAATTAATTAATAACAAGTGTAGTATAAAATTTGTCTTAATGTAAACATTTCTAAAACCTTCTGAGTATTTTTCTATTTTGACTCCTAACTGATAGAATAAATTCACAAAAACCCTATTTCTGTAAACTTTAATTATTTGTCTTCTATTTTACACATTCTATACAACAGCGCATTTTCCAACTTTCTAATATCTTCTTTTCTTCCCACACCCAACCAGCAATTAGTAATTTTACTCGTAGTTGCTTATAAGTAATGCCATTCTTCTAGGGTGTCTTCTTGTTACTCCTTTTTTAAGTTTTCCTATTTCGGTTTTTGAATTTGGGATGTATTATCCTTTGTTACGCAAGTCCTTCTACATAGTTCTCCATTTTTATAGCACGATTCGATTCAAGTTGCACTTATTAAAAAGTCGTCAGTGTCATTATTTGCACCTTCATAACTTCATACATCTTTAATGACTAGTATGTCTATTAATTTTGTACACCCTGGTGACCAGAAGGCGATTATTCGGGACTGTAGGGAGTCAATATAGTCAAGAACAAATTTTTGTCGAGTTTGGGCGGCTGTACGGGATAATAATAAATCAGGATTAATTGATATGATGCTAAGGATGAGGCACTAACGCCCTTACTTCCTGATACGGGAGCATGTGGCATCACACCTTTAGATGACCTTGTTCGAAGTGAAAGCGGGTTTTGAATTCTTTTAGTAGTGGGTAGGCCATCCGCCAGACATCAGAAAGCTCCAAGAGTGAGCCCTGGTCCAATAGCTTGGTCACATCGGCGTCTTAATTTGCATTCGCTCAAAAAACTTTTCACCACACTTCTGCATCCTTTGAGACCGTCATCGAATCATCACTTTCCTTTAAAGATCGTCATCCCATACCTTTAGAATTTAAATATTTCTGACACATGTGCATGTTTTCGTTTTCAGAAACCCATACTTTGCTTCAGACTTTGGGAGTCGCGTCATAAAAATAAAGCTAGGATTCATAACTTGTTACGATACTGTTTACTTAGCAAGATGTTTATTTTTTAACGTATCGTGCTCTCTGATTGTTGAGTAAGGTGCGGGGTATCCGAAGAGAACTTACCTGAAGGTAGTCGTGCATAAAATGGTATAAATCGGAGATGCTAGTTTTCTAATATTCTTTATGTGACGGTAGGTCTCGTGAGCATCTTCTTTTGCGGTAAACAGAAATAGATGTCCTGGTTGCAGAATCTCTTCCAGACTGAAATTTCCTCTTTGGGAGTTCCGAACTATTAGAATATAATTAGGCGATGAGGACAATTATCTGTCAGGACAAGGGGAATTTCCTCCATGCACAATTGGACATTTTTGACTAACATGGCATTGCGAGCTCTTTTCATAATTTAAGAGCAACCTGTTTCACTACGCTTGTACTTATCACAAAGTGTGATCATCGCTTTACCATATTATAAAATTTTTATAGCACTTTAAATATTAAATAGAAATCGCCAAATAAAATGATAATAAGCAATTTCATGCAGTCTATAAGGTTTTATGGAGATTGGAAGCGTACCTTTAATTTTAATTAGTTATTACTGCAGAATTTATGTCAGCACCCTTCGCCGTGCAATCCGACCTATTTCTTCCTCCGTTCGTGAACGCTCCTCGTGCGAGAGGCGATGCAAATGCTGTACATGACAGGAAAATGTGCAGTTTACAAAGTACGGGTGGAAATTACTTCTAATTGCCGTGCATTGCGTGGTGTGTAATGTAAAGCAGCCGAAGGTGGAAAGTCCGCCTTATTGTGGAATACTTACGACTTTAAACTCGATTTCGTTCGTGTACATAAATCATGAATTTATGCAACGGCGGACGCGTGTAGCGTAGATCACGAAATAATGCGATTTTATCTGCGAATTCGCTTACTAAAATTTGTACCGACAAATGAGGCAAATGCGGACAAGTTAAATTAATCGCCCGACTAGCCGCGACCGCCGTTCTTTATAGGAAAGACTAGCGGTTGCTTGCGATTACTCTTCGAACTTTACAACAAATGGCAAAGAATTGCGTCGACGCAATTACCGGCAAACAACTCTAATAAATTAGCGTATAAATTAATATAAAAAGGTAATAAGCAATAAATGCTGCAATTAACGATATATGAAAGGAATTTGTAACCAATTAGCATAACCGCGCCGCTGTGCAGATATAATCGAATATCTAAATAACTAACACCAATCAATAATTAATAAACTTGTTAATTATTTCTTATTAATGCGAACAGAGGCGTTTATAAATTATCGAGTTAAAAAGCTTAATTATATATTTAAAACAAACGATTAGTGTCTTGTTAACCTTAATTTGTATTCCTTTTATTAGAGAATTGAAAATGTGCATTTGCACAGTAAAAAGTAAGCGGCTGGAGCCTGTGGTAAATCCAAACCCGACAGCTGTTCCACGAAGAAGGGCTCAACCGGACGATAAAATTCAAATTAATTAACTTGTATTTTTATGGCCGCATTAGTGTCCGCCGTTTAACACGTACGAGCTTCTAGCTAATAAATTCCGTTCGGCGAGCCTAATGAAGTTATTTAATTTCGTCGAGATCATCAGGTGAAGTCACACGCCGACCCCAAGGTGGAGCTCTTCTGCTGGATTAGTTCCACAATGGCCAGTGCACTTGTAAAGGTCGAATGAATTATTATTCGGCTGGATATGGGTTTCATGTGGAATAAAGCTTTGTAGCTGACGTTTATATCTTTGTATATTTCCGGTTATTACAGAGTCAGCAATGCGGCCTTTTGTTTAATGGCAACGGCAGTTTATCACGCTAAAACTATCCGCGCAAAAACTGTAATGGAGTGTTTTTAATACTTTACCCAATTTACATGAAAATGCGACGCGGCGCCAGCCGCGCTTTTGGCGAACGAATCGCTTAGTTTTTAGCGCGCGCCACCCGTACTTGTAATGTATGCCGAGTTGCAACATCGACATTTTAATAATCTCAAGGTGGATATATAAACATATCTTGATTGATACACATGCATTATTAATTTTGTAGCAACGTTGGCAACAAACTATTACCTGCGTAAATAATGGCGCTGCCATAGGCAAATCCAATTTCAGCCTGTGTTATTGTTGCTGCTCTAAATTGCTTTATTTAAATAACTACACACCTGCACGGCCTGCTTGAGCATTGCTTGCTCGGGTGTCGAATAAGCGATGTTAAGGGTCTTTTCTTTAATTCGAAATGCAAATTCCCTTCTGAAGAATATTGGGTCCGCTGTGTGCTACAGTAAAATTCGTCTAACATACAAAAGCTAGTCGCAAAATTAACAAAAATAAACTCGATTACAAGCAAAAAGCAGCTCGAGCGCCACCAAATGGCGGCTCCTACGCGGCCGGCTACAAAAGCTCCTCGCGCCGCAGTTCGCTGAATTCTGATGCGATAACAGACCATGAAGGCTGAATAAAAAGCGCCGTGCTCTATAAAGCTTATTTATATAACAAAAGCGCTTTAAAGTCGCTCTTCAAAGGCAAGAGCAAGTTAAACAATTTAATGGGCGTTGTGTGACTACGAGGTTCGCGTGCTCTGCCGCCATCGAGATCGCTGCGCCACTCTACTGCAGCGCAATTGAAAGCGGCCGTCGGAAGCGTTTAGAGTCGCCTTATCTCTGATACGTAATGTATGCTAAACTACCCTTAAGTGCTGGCAAATTAGCTTAAGAAATTCTTTTCGCTCCGCGCCACTGGTCCTTCGTCCCTACACGCCATTGAAATGCCAGTTAGCTGCCGTTAAAAATATTAAATGCAATTAAATTTCATTTGTAAATGCGCGGCCTTCCAGTTACCCCTTCAAGCTCATCGATTGGCGGTTTTGTGTGGTAAAATTTATCTTTGAGTTAAGAAAGTCC
The DNA here is from genome assembly GCA_036346155.1 of Sinelater perroti. Lineage (NCBI taxonomy): Eukaryota > Metazoa > Arthropoda > Insecta > Coleoptera > Elateridae > Sinelater > Sinelater perroti. Next base: position 3,156,136 of record JARFIY010000222.1, read on the forward strand.
ATTAAAGAAATTTGCGTTTGTTCGGCTTCGAGATAGGTAATGGGAAGGTGCTCCATCTTGCTGACAATAAATCTCTTCATCACCAAATAACGTTTTGATGAGTGTACGGACGTATTCCTGCAGCAATATCACCGATGACGGTTTGGTCAAAAAAGAATGGCCCAAAGATGCCCAATGGTAATAACTCAAACCAAACTGTAACTCCTAGAAAATTCAAATGATATCCCATAAGCTTTAAAAGCTTAGTAACCGCGATTATAGTTAAAGGTCGTTACGCATTTTAACTCTGTTTTATTAGGACGCACAGTATAATATAAATATGCTTGCGCGTTTTCAAAATAAATTTCTTGACAACTTTATATGATTTAATGCACGGCTGAACGACCGGCTGGCAGCAAAAAATTAAGAGCAGGTCGCATGTAAACCAATGCCAATTACGGCGACAAAATTAGTATCTAGTTTAGTGTGCTATTTTTTGCTTTCCGGCCGAAATTTTGAAATAATCCGCCGGTCAATTAGGAAAGCAACAAATTGGCGATAATCGGCGCTGGCAATTACACGCGCCCAATTAATTGGCCCAAAAGGACGCCGGTGATGCAAATGCTGCCCGAACTGGAGCAGCGCGGGGCGGGACAAAGCCCGGTGCGAGAAAAGCTCGCGGCTAGCCGGCCATTCGTACCGTGCGAATGAATTTTGTAATCCGGAAATTCCACGAGCAATTAGTTAGAGCTAAACAAAACTAAAATCTCACATCCGCTCGCGATTTCGACATCGCCCGGTAAATTGTTTATTATATTTGCCGGCCTAATGCGCATCCATATTCATCGGCGGCGGTTTAAATTAGAAAAGTTGCCCATGAATAGCCGTATAAACAATGCGGTTGTATAATTGTCGTATTATATTTTACACAATGACATGCCATTATGCATTCATTTACGTAATGCTGAATTAGTCACAGTCAGGTAAATAACTTAATTGTTCCCCATATGTTATATCATAACTGGCATTATGCGTGCGTATAAACTGGCGTTTTATTAGCAGGCTTCGTGGAAAAGAAAAGCAATTAAAAAACCTCTCTGTAAAGCGTTTATTAAAATATGTATCCTGCGCTCCGCACCGTGTGTCCTTATGAATATTGATGCAGTCGCAGTAAATTTGCAATTACCATTTAACACACGGCCAACTTACTCGTGTTATCACCTTAGCACTAAGCATGCTAAAGCCATTAATATGTTTAGTCATACTAATTCTCGTGAGGTTAAAATGAAGCAATTTTAAAAGTACCTATACAATGCTGGGGTGTAAAAGTTATATAAATACAAATTCCAAGCCAGAACCAATATACTACGAGAGTAGTTATATACCTACCTTACCTCGGTGCAAATAAACTCTCCTTATCTGTCACGCACATGCGCGGTGATGAGAAAGGTCTCGTGTAAATTGGAGGTCTGAAATAACGTTTTCAAAATAAAAACAGCGACTGAAGATGGAATATGCCAAAGACCGTATAGCACGACAGTGTCATCAAGATCTTCAAGAAACTCGAGGAGAATCCCCATTGCGTTACGAAACAGTGACAAGATAAGTACAAGCCTCGGTCAGGTCGTCCTTGTGTCAATGAAACGAATCGAAAGTAAAAGCTTTTGAGCCCAAGAGGCAAAATCAGCACATACAACTATAGTTCTGGTAATAGACCGGCCACCCCATTCGAACTGTCAATATAACATTGAAGAACAGTAAAGCTTTCACCCTCGTATTTAATTTTTTGTTTTTTCATGGTGTTTGTGAGCCAAAAACCAATCGGATTTAAATTTATTACAATTTAAATGTGGTCACAATAATTAACATAAACAAACTAATCGAAAGGCACCAGCCCATAGAAACGAGCACGACTGACTCGCCTATATTTGTTGAGAATTTTCAGTAGCTTTCTTTATTCTTGTTTTTTAAATTTTGTTGAAGTTCGTTCATATTTATTAATTATGTATCTGCCGCGATAAACCGAAAAATCATGCGATCACAGCGTTTAAAACATACCACCTGAACAAACACACATTTTCAGTTCTACTTTGTCAGATCTCTTCCTTTCTGCCATATATCGGTCCTTTGGTATTTTAGAAGAATCAAACAGTTAATTTTATTGCAAATTTTTACTAGAAATAACGTTTTTTGTTAAGTTCGTTTATTAAAACCTAGAGCCCCATCTGCAGCTTGTATAGAAAATAAAAGAGATAAGAAAATAATTTATAGAGCAAAATTTCATCTTTTTTAAGATCGACAAAGAAAAAACGGTGGAGGTATACAAAAAGTATTTTTTCAATGTGAAACTGATGGGTTTTTTTTATTTTTTTTATATCATAGAACTTGGAGGGTTCTCTAGTTCAAGGTATCACTACAGGAAAAGATCCGCGTTAACATTTTAGATGCCCAAAAAATATCACAGCAATTGAAGTGAAGCTCCTGCTGTGTGATGTGTGGCTCCATTCCGTTGGAACCAAACATTTTCTAATTGGAAAGAGTAACGCATTTGCTGCGGGAAAGCTTTTTATGTATATCTCATAGGTTGTTATCACTCTAATAATAAAAGTCTTGTCTATTCATATATCTTAACGATACTTAAAGCATAGTTCTTGCTGTGTGTGTTTTTCAATTAGAGATTAAGTGAAAAACATTGTCCAAAGCATTTCTACAAACTGATTGGAAATAACAGTACCGCTTTGATCGTCCTCCTCAAAAAAGTAAGGACTAGTTATCCCTAACTTTATTCATCGCACACCAACTAGTAAGACATTCGCTTTAGAGAATCACTATAAATATTTTGTGGGATGCTTAGCTTCAAAACCTTAAACATTTCGACCATCCTTTATGGAGCAAATATGTCAAAATAAAAGAGCACATTGTAGCAATTTTATTAAAGTGAAAAGACTAAATTATTACGACAAAATCAATTTTTTGTTTGCGTGCAATACTCTATTGATTTCAATGATAGATTCAATTTTTATATTCCTTTTACAATGCTAGATTACTAGATAAAATTTTGTGATTAAGAGCTTAAGAGAAACTGAATTTGAAATTAAATTTTTTGGGATAAATAATACAAGTATTCGGTTTCTTACTTTATGTACAAGTTTACTAGCAGCCTCTTTTTAATTAATTAAAACCACATGTGGCATGTTATGGCTTTCTCCATTTTTATTTTATGTAACTATATAAATGGAAACAAATTCACTTTATGAGTTAGTTCTTTAATTTTTTCTTTTATATTGATTTCAAACTCGACTAACTAAATGTAAAACATATGTCAAAAGGAAGTATTTTTTATATCAAAAATTCTACTAAAATACCAGGTTCCATTTGGTTCCACAAGAAACAAAGTGACTTGTGATCTAAATTTTATATTTTATAGAAATGGAATAAACAACTTGACTTTTTTGTTAAACTTTGTTTAACAGTACCAGTACATCAGTACCACCATGCTCTGTGAGATTTCTTATGAGTACTGTAACTACTACAAGCACATTTCACTTTATTTTCATAGATTGGACATATGTTTAATTTTAAAATTATTTGCTAGTTATTCACACTTCTTGAACTCTTATAGTTAGTGTTAATAAAGCCACATACACCTGCTAAACAAAAATGCTTCAAAGCAAGACTTTTGATCTCTTTAGTTTAATTAGTGTATATAATGGAAAAAAAATACTCAAACTAAATCAATGAAATTCCAAAGAAAGCCATTTTGCCTTTTCTGGATTTGTGCATGCCTGATATTTTAACATTCTTTATATGTCTGTTGTAGTAGTTCCTGTAAGTTACAGGAAAAATGTTTGGTCCATGGTACCACTTTTTGAGTTTTTTTAACATATTTTAAATTGGTGTAAAAAGAATCCAATTAAAATTTTGTTTTCCTATCTACTTAGCTTTACATTAAATCTTACAACTTTAACTTACGCCCTTCTCCAACAAAAATCATTTGTCTTGAGATTTTTAAAAATTATTTTTCTGGGTAAGATCTTTCCCAACCATTGTCCTTAACTGAGCTTAAACAGAATTAACATAAAATATATAATAATTCATTGTCTAGGATGCATATCTATAGGTAGAATCTTATAGAGTTTGTCATTTTCAGTTTTGCCTTTTTTGGGCTGAACAAACTTGTCGTTTGTGTGTACCTCTGGGCATTACAGATGAAATAAACATATCTCTCAACTCTATTTTTAATACCAATAGTCGTTGTAGGTCCGGTTTCTACTTATACTCAACATAAAATTTATGTCAATATGATTTAATTTTATTGAAGGTTGTAGGACGAATAAGATCATGCAGTTGAGACGCGTAACAATTTGCTTTAAAGCCCAGTTTTTCTATTCGTTTCCTGACAAACAGACATAAAAAGGTGTCGGTGGAAAATTCTAATATATCATCCGGTATACTTAAATTAATTTTCTTGAAATATAAAAAATTTAGAAGCGTCTATAGAATTTCTTTCTTCTTAAAGGTGACAAAACGAGGGTTATCTTTGCTGTCAAAATTATCAACAGCTGCATACTGTCAGTCTTCTTAAAAAAAAACAATTTGTACTCTATAAATTTCAGTGGGAGCATGTATCTATACTACGATGGAAAATAAATTGTGGTTCGTACCGTGGATTGCAGATAATCAGTAAATCGAAAGAACAATGCAGTAAGCAATTGCATATTGAACTTAAAGAACAATTTTTTAAAGTATTGGTTTTGTTGAGAAACTCCACGGGCTAAAAAGATTAAAAAAGAACAGCATTCCTTTTTTATTGCATTATTGTAGTTATTTATTCTCTTTAGTCCTTAGCTTTTTTCGACAATTGTATTTTTTAAGTTTGTAGCTTTGAGTCACCAGGATTGTAAAACATTTAGCTCCTACCTTTTTGCTTATTTATTTTCGGTAAAGGAACAAACACACAAGGCACCATACAACTAATTTAAGTACAATATTGTGTCTGTTTATTTTTCTTGGTGTACATATTTTTTTTTAATTTATGCCAAAACTGCTCAACTGAATCCGTTTTTAGAGTCTCGGAAAAACGTTCTTGCGGCAATTATTCAGTGACGATATAATTCGAGAACGGCTGGGAATTTCCAAATTCTGTTTCCACCAATCGACAGGTGACCAAAAAGGCTTGTTTGCTAGTGATTTTGAAACTGGTTGGCCAAAGGTCAGCGTTAGTGACCTTTACGATTTCAAATTTTCAAAATAGCAACATAGGACATGTAGCATATCATTCAACTCGTCTTTGAACACTGATTAATTTAAACGAACAGTGGTGATGTGATTGCGTGGATTTATGAATCCTATTGTAGTGACCACAAGCCGATCTGTGTAATTTGGCCGCAGAAAAATTAAGTCAAATCTTTAAGAAATTTGCATAAAATTATGAATGTTGAAATCATGTTAAGATTGTGAAGTAGAAAGAGTTAGTGAGTCAGACTAAGCAAACTGTGTTGTGGTTCAAGTGAATTCCTATAGAGTAATTGCATTTTGATCATCTCATGAATTTGCTTTTAAACCTACAAACTAGAGGGTTCCCAAATTTGGGAGACTGCTTCGCCACTTCGCTATGCGTTGGAAGCTTTGCAGGTTTATTATTATTGACGTTCTTTGACAGCATAATCTCCCGCTGAGAGTTGCAATTACAACCGTGAATTAATTACTGAAGACATTCTATATGCTCAAGTGCTATAAGTATTCTCAATTAGTTGAAAACCTGATCTATGAGTGGTTTCGCATCCAATTCGTAAAATCTGTCTCCGGACTGCTGCTACCAATCTGCGTTACTTGCATTGCTCTTTTTGCTATTGCTTATTTCATGTTGTTTAAACGGTAAGAAATGTTTGCTTTGCTTGTGTTTAGGTAGATCTACCTTTGTAGGTTTATATCAATCAGATAATCCCCGCGAATTCGATATTTTCTGAGTACACTTTTCTGATACAAAATGGTCTTTATAAACAATTTTATTTTTACCTTTATTTGAACCAGCAAAATTACATATTATAAAAGGTATAAAATTTATTAACACAATTACACCCCTGTGCCCACAACGTATACACACTACCCTTTTTGTTCCATCAATAATATAAATGGATTTCATTCCTCCAGAGTTTGATAGTTTCTTCCTTTTGTTCATTTAAAAAAAGTATGAGCTTTATGGAAATATTATTCAGTATTTTGGGTTTAGATAAGTGGTAAGAGTTACAATTCACCTTTTTTGAAAACTTCTATTATGTCTTTTTTTAAAGAACACAATTGGGAGCTTTTATTGTTTATTAGCATCTTTGAAAGTAGCTTCTAGAACATCGACAATTGATTATTAAGAGTAAATGAAAAGTTATACAATTTTGGATTAACACACATACATAACATAACACTGATACTAATATATAAATGTTAATACTAAACCTAATACAAACCTTGCTATTGAAGCATTTTCAACAAGATCTAACGCAGTATTACCAGGAATCAAAATTTCTAATTATTATTGATTCTTAAACTATCCTTTTTTGGTTCTACGCCGTGTTACGCCTTAACAATTCCTCCAGGTGGATCACAAATAATGACATAATAACTCCTAAGACCTTGTACCAATATTTACAAGTTTTGGTTTTACTGGGCTTTTAAGTGAAGCTTTTGCTTGTTTATATTTGATTCTTTGCTTTGACAAACAGCTCAGTTTGTTAAACTCGGGAATGTCGCTTAAGAAATCGTTGTAGAGGAGCCGAGCTGCACGTGCTTTGTGCTTAAGTTCCGACAGGTTCTATCTAGCTTGCCAAGAGCAAAACCATCACCTGCTGCGATTTGTCTAAGAGGTCGTTAAAGAATGACGATAAGGGTTACCTCGGGTTTTTCTCTAGCGAGAAAATTTTTACTATTAATATCAAAGGTGAAGCGGTGGGAATATCAATCTCAAAAGAGGTCTGCTTACGAATTCTAAGAATGATACTATCATGAATATAAAGTGTCGACCTAGTATTGCACCAATAATCCATAAATTGTTACTAACAAGCCTAGATACCCTAATATGGCTGCGGATACAAACCAAGACTACTTAAAGAGAGCTGAATTCAAGTTTTTAACTAATAAACTGTTTTTTTTGTTAGGATTTGAATATGATTAGCTACTAATCAGAGCAGTAGTTGGACCAGTGAGAAAGCACACGTCTTTTAAGTTGGTGTGAAGTGAATGAATGAAGTGAAACTCCCACAATAAAATATAGCGGAACAATGCTGTGAGTAGTTATTAAATGAGTTACGTTATAGGATAATTCTCAGCATAAATATTATCCAAAATCATAATATATGGGCTGGTAACTACGCTAGCAGTACAATTCGTGAAGGATTTAGTCATAACATAATGCTTAATGTTACTTTTTTAACACTCGACATAATTTATGTACCTGTGCTGTGTGTGGTAAGCACACAAATAATACACCTATAGAACACGTAGCCCGATACCGATCTGGAAAATCCGAAAAATATGTCTACCGTCCAAAGGTTTGATCCCAGGACTGTTAAATGTGAGTTTGTTGCATTTACCACTCTGTCACGCAACCCCTCGATAGCTCTTTATAGGAATTATTTTTAAACAGCTTTCTTTCCGGTATTAGCAACAAAGCAACAAACTTCATTGCCAACTGGTGACATTAGAATATTTTGACCCTAAACACGTCCGCTAACGCTAATTTGTTTTTAATGATTATTGCAATTTAAAATGCAGCCAGCGTGAAATTATTTTGATTTAAGAAATACGACGGCAATTTTCTTTGATTGTCCTAAAATAATACTATAAATGCTTGGTATAGGGACTTGTCAAAAGTTTTCGGGTATTTTTGTATTTTCCAATTTCGCTAAACCATTATGGGCTTGAAAAGTCGTTAATCTCTCACTGTAACCGCCAGCGGCGCGCCGCCACAATCCAACGATTATCAATAATGCAGCGGGCAAATTAAACTCCTTCGCCGGAATCCTGCCTTGCTTCCCCTATTTAATTATCCGAGCAACCGCAATGCGAACAGCTTGTAAATATACACAATTCGGGAGCCGTGCCACAATCAAACACGCTATCATTAGCAGCAACCACTTTGCGGACCCGGGCGGCAACCGTCCCTGCCCCAGCACCCCATTGTGCACCCTTTCGGCTCTCCACTTCAAATAAATTACTCTCTAAATATGCGCCCATAAATCAAGGATACTTTAATGATTTTATAGCCGCTATTGAAAATGTAAATGCGGCCCTCCAGAGGGCTGCCGAGAAATATTGTCCTCGCTCTTCGCTCGGAACGGCTCCGGAGAAGTTTCTGAAGCTGGTGGTCAGTTGTTATATATGGATTTGTTTGTTTTGAGTATCAGAGTCAAAAATAAAAAGTTTGGTCTATTCTGTAATTAACTTTGTCATTAAAATTCTGATGCTGCAAGATAAGTGTACTTTCCCTTTGGTTCGTGTTTGCTCGCCTGTTATTTCCTGCATGTGCATGCTTTTTGGTTTCAATCTGAAACGAACCGTGTAATGGCAATGTTACTAGCACCACAAAAAAGTCATTGTTTGTAGAATTAACCCGCAGCCTTCATGAGAAAAACGCCGTGCCTTTGACATGCTGCGCCAAACATTAGCAGGAACGAGGAACAATCGGAAAGGTCAAGTCAATTTGCGGAAGCTTAGCCAGCACGCAAAAGCTCGACGTGTGCCTGAGTTTTTCCAGCAATTGAGATGGCACCGCGCAGAGCTGCGGTAACGTGTTCGGTGTTTTTGCGATTGCACACATCCTGAACGGCCCAAACAGAGCTGCAGAATGTCGTTGTGAATTGGCGGCAAACGCGGCGAACCTTGCAAATAGAGTGTTTGACAGGCGCATTCCAGGCGGCCATTAGTGCCAGGTCGCACAAAAACCGACGCTGCGCTCTAATGTGATTATAATACGCGCTCTGCCGATGCCGACATATGTTGTAATGTGTAATGCCATGTGAAATTACATCTATTATTGCGTATTAACGTATTGTTAGAATTCCAGATCGAGGGGACTACACTTGCGGTGGAAATTTATTACTACACTTGGGTACTTCTTCGGGCCTTTGTGTTGCATGCATGTATAATGCTTTCTGATGTGCGTTTGTCGTCGACAGAAGATATACGATGCGGATTGTGTGCGGTTACCTGTCCCACATTCTGCGATTGTTAAATAGGCCATACAGTGGTTGGGTTGCTGGCGATATTACCCACTACTTAAATCAGGGAGATAACTGAACAATGATATATAACCACTGCCATCGTTCTAGATCAGTACTCACCAACTTTGTTTTTAAACAGTTTCCTTCACCTTTTATTTTATATCTTATATTTTATGTCACATTACTCTCTAGAGCAAAATTTTTTAGGACATCCAAATTCTAGATGGTGTCAGGCTAAATATCTAATAAAAAGAACTAAAAATATTCATCCAGCAGCAGCAAGTCCTAGTGGGAAATGGTTCAAAAAGTTTTGGTCAGAAGTTTTTATGACAATTGACCATTCTGAGCAAATCCGCTTTGACTCATAACTTAATCCAAACACTTTCAATCGCGTTGAAATCTGGACTACAAGCAGGCTAATCACTGGTACAAACTACTTTTTTATTAATACACTCAAAAACATTAGGCTTTATGTTAACCCTAGAGTTAGCTTCCTACACGAAGGAAAGAAGACCTCGCGAAAATCCAAAATGTAGTGGGTAGTTTTGTACTTGTTTGAGTATTATGAAAAATATGAAGTTTTAATATGCAAACCCTGCATACCAAGTTCAAAAACTCACTTTAATCAAAAAATTACCTTTAAGTGAAATCCAAGATCATGTCAACTATAATTTACGATATCTCTCTATTTTCAATAGCATATGAGCTCAAATTGTCTGCTCCAAGAAAATTCAATTTATAAAATAGGTCCCAGCAATCAAATGTTAGCGTGCAAAACTGATTCTTGCCTGCTTGTGGTTTTTCATCAACAGTAATTTCTATTTGGTTATTTCGTAGAAGGCCCGCCCTTTGATTGCCTGATAAATCTTTTTTGATCTGTCGCGAAGTAACTCGATGGCCGGTTTGAAGTTCTTTTACAACGTGATGCTTGATTTGGCTATCTTCTAATGCTCATATCGGCCACTGTGTTCTTGCCAACTTAATACTTTTCAGCGACGTATAGCCTTCCAAGACGCAACGTTAAATGAAAACATTACGAACGCTTCTTCAATTGCAGTAGGTGACTACAATACTAAGCATTATTACTGGGGCACCATGGTAATTAATTTTAAAGGAAGAAAACTGATAAAAACAATGTACAAGAATAACCCTTACGTATTTTCTACTAGTTAAAACTACTACTTAGTCCATTAACAAGATTGTGGAGTAAAATCCAGAACCTACCTTTTTCCATCATAATCTCACTAAACACACATACTTTATCACGACAAAGGCCCTAGACTTTAAGCAGTAAGATGACAAAGTGAGAGGAATTTAGGATGATATCAGATGGGAACATTACACTAGAAATGCTTGTGTATGAAAAAAAAAATTAGTGGAACACTTAACCTCAAGCTGTAAGGCACACTACAATTATTATACACCAACAAGATATAGATGAAGATGTTCCAGTGATAGTAAATCGGAAAATTTCAGGTAAAAATAAGCTTAAGATTTAATGCGGCTGGTGGAAACCTAAAAAGAGAATAGCGCAATAAAAAACTACTTAATCAATATGAAATTACTGAATACTTGCTATGGAAGGCAACTAAGACGTTAAAACAAGTACAACAACATATTCCTCCATTCAGACAACCAAATGGAAATCGGGCAAAAATAATCGAGAAAAGGCTTTGCATTTTCCAACCACTTAACGGACGTTTCTATTCCATATACATCAGATATCCCAAAGACAAACAATAGATACATGACCACCATTCTAGATGAAGCTATCCATTAAAAAGTTTAAATTGAAAGAAGTTATTGCCCAGTTAAGCTATAAAAAACGCTAGGTTAGTATTTAATAATGCGATACATGCTAAAACAATTACCAGATAGATGATAAAATCTAATCACATAAATTACATGCTATATTAAAAACTGTACAAATCATTCCTTTACATAAACCCAGCAAAACCTGCAAAGAAGATCTCTCCACAAATATTCTTTCCGTATCATCTAAGCTATTTGAGAAAATTGTCTTAAAAAGACTCAAACCTGCCATAAAAAGTCTAATCTGAAACCACCAATTTTAATTCTAAGATTAGCATGCTACAATATAACAGATACATAGAATAATTAACAAAATCCGAAATAATCAAGATGAAGCGTTTGACAAAGTTTGGCACAAGAGTCTTCTAGTCAAAATAAAATCTAACCTATCCTATCTGTTCTACAGCTTCTTGCTTAATATGTGGCAAATAGACACTTTTTTGTCAAATATAAAGATGAGAATACGCCACGGTTACACATCAATTCTGGAGTTTTCCAAGGAAGTGTGATAGAGCCCAAAGTTGTATTTACTGTGCACTGCAGATCTTCTAACTACAAACGTAACAAAAATAAAGCAGCTATAATGGCGTGCTACTACAATCCTGAAGTAACATCTCATTATCTTTAAAACCACCTTAATAAATAATAAGATGAAATCAACGCACGTGACCTTTACTCTTTTTAAACTATAAACAGATGCTGCAAGAAGGCGATGTTGCCTATTTATAGATCTAGTTTGATATCGCCTAAATGAAAGAAACATTTGAACAATAAGAATAACATACTGGTTTATTGTTTACTGTTTTAATTCATTAAGGAAAAACAATATTACTGGCTAAACCAAAAAGAAAACCGATCTGGTGTTATAGAACACAATTATGGGAATACGATTATGCAACAATTCTAGCGCAACTCTACGTGTCACTGTCGATTTATCAAGGTATACACGGAATGAAATTATTTCTAGAGATCTACACGTACCTATCATAATGGAGGATATTAAGAAACTCACTTAATTATTAAAAAAATCGCTTAAATGTGCTAGCAGATATTAGATAATGGCAAAGAAACTCGCAGGCATTAAGGTTCAAGCTAATGGACCTACCAGATTGGATTAGATCAAATCTTAATCCGTTTCATTGCTGACTTATGTTAATATATTAGGTAATGTACTAAATATTGCTATACAAGCTAACTTTTACGTAATCAAAATTTTTGCATTATTCTTATTTTATTAATTAAATTGTCATAGCATTGACTGATTGTCAATGTATTGTAATATAGATTTTAAGTACTCTCAGAATTAATAATAAAAAAGCAAGCCAAATTACGCAAGATATAACCATAAACCGCCCTACAAATTTTAGCACCAAAAGTCCACAGGTAATTTTAAGTTATTAAAGCTTTTTAATGTTTTTTATGAGTTATTATACTAAGTATTTAACTTGCAAATTTTATACATGCTATAGAGTATAAAACACTGTCCTAAAAACTTCAAATCATGTACGATGTATTCTCCACTTTTACCTCTATTTTGCCGGGAGCCCCAAACGCCATCTTGTCAAAACTTTTGTAGTTTGTTAGTAAAACATCGTTACAAGTGCATTTTTATCTCAACTAGATCTTTGACCATAAAGAAAATTTTTGAACGAGAGAAGTACATAATTTTCCAGAAAGTTTTGAGGATAAGGTAGATATCTTAATCAAATTTTTTTGTCCTAATTCAAGCGGAGTTTAGCGTTACCGCGCTGAAAGGCAACGCCTTATTTGTTCGTTAATTCGTACTAATAATTTCTTTTAATTTATCCAGTTGGGATCGATACTTTTTAAATTAATGGCTTCACTTAGTAGGAGCAGTTTCTAATTTTTCAATCCTAGCAAATACTAAAAATTTCTTAGGATAAAAACCGAGTTTCGCTACGGGGATAATTTCTTCAAAAAATACTCATTCTCGTTTCCATGAAGAATCAGAGAAGACAAATCTCTGTCGACTGATGTGGAACCTTCAATTCAAAGAGATTGATGTAACGGAGCTTTACGAAGTAATTGTGTCTTGTTAGAGGAATGTTTAGAGCATACCCCAATTTTTGGATTTTTGTCAACCATATCTTGATTATATATTTATTTTCGATAAATTTGTAGCTGTTATGGTCTAAATTTTTTAGATTAAAATTCCGAACTTTGAACCTCCTAAATCAAATGCAAACTGTGTGAACACCACTTCCTTGAATTTTGCAAGTTGTGTCGTCGGTATAGTTTTGGTTTATATTGTCTTTTTCTATTATAGTTTTTTCCATAATAAAAGCGCCCGTTTTCATTAAAATCTTCTAATGTATTAGAACTTTCCGCGTAAATAACTTTATACAATAACTTTTACAAATTTGGTTTTCTTCTTTGCATTTTTAATTTTATTCTGCTTAAACTTACATAAATTTTTGGACTCACTTTTCTTCTGAGTTTAAAGGTTTAGAAACGACAGCTCTTTTTACTGTCAACTCGAGATACCAGATGTTCTTGATGAATTTTTTGATACCTGAAGGCTTTATATTTTCACTTGTTGGTCCCTGGATAGTTTATCCAAAATTAGGCGTATCTGGAGTTTGTTTTTGAAGTTTTTCGACATTATCTCTCATTTGTGACAGATAATTGCTTCTTTGCTGTTGCTGCCTTCAACCAAGTTGTGTCCAATAATACACTAAACGAAGGCATTTTTGTCATTCTCTCTGAGTTGTTTATCATAAATTAGTTACAGGTACCGTGACAGTATAAGTGAGGAGGTTAAAAAAACTCCTATTCAGATATTGGCTCGTGCAAAAGGATATTATTTTCTTCTGCTAACTGAAGCATTTCAATAGAGTATATATAAAAAACACACATTGAGATTAATCAAAACAGTACCTAAGAGTTCAAATAATATGCCTGAATTGGTGGAAGAAGTTTGGATTAATGCGGATTGCTAAATCTGGAGTAGCTTATTTCTATATAATAGAAGGAGAAATTTAAAGAAACTTTAAAAAGCAATTAATTTCTAAAATTTCTTCAAAAACTTTTGGCTCACTTTATGTTCTTCTTTATTATTACTCCTAAGAAGAAAGAATGGCAATTGTTTAGTATCTTGACGTACTATAAAGAATTATTTTATAAAAATGGTTGTTATTATTCAAGTAACCTATTTCAATTCCCATAGCTCGTTATGTATATCTGTTATGGAAAGTTCTTAGTCCATAAAGTGTAGCTTATTCTAAGTCTAAATGATTCATATTATTGAACTACAAATTATCAAAATATGGAGGCAATCTTTAGGTGCTATTTTTTGCTGGTGAGAATCGTACTCAATTAGATATTGATCAACGTTATGACTTACGTAGAATATCCTCTCAGATTCTGGCTTATTGAATTAGTTTTTAATAGAAACAACTCTATGACACAATATTCATATTGGATATTGAACAGGTGTATATCCAAAATTTCAAGTTGCTTCTAATATTACATAATATTTGAATTCTTTAGTCATCCATAGATTAGAAATTGTACCAAAATGTCCTTTTAAGAAACTTATAAAACTGTGGGCAGTAACGCTGGAAAAGTAAAACAAACGAATTTAGAACAATGCGATGGTTATCTGCACCCTCCACGCATTTCAGCAACAATTTATTTATCCTAATTCTCATTTAGATGTTTTAATACCGTTGTCAAATTCTTTTTAAAGAAGTAATTAGTCGAAATTTTGCACGTGAGGTTTGAATTAGTGTTGAATAAAGCGGCCATTAATAACTAAAATCAGCTTTGAATAAATTACTCAAAATTCCTGACATTTATTGATCGACGCTTAATGCTAAATGCAAAACGCCTACATTAATGGTCTTTTAGTTTGATATGACGATACTATGCTTTGTACGTGGGTATTTACTTCGGGTATGTACATAATTTTATAACTCTTTTATCTAATCGTATTTTATGTGTAAAATAAGGCGGTAGAAACAAAAGTTTCTCTTATATGTTGATGTTTTTAGTAGTATTAGATATTTAAAATTTCATCCCACATGTTTCTGGAAGAAAGTATACACATATCAACATTGCTGAGACAAAATTGTTACCTACACTGATGTCTTTTAGCTCTTAAAGCAAAGTAATTCTGAGTATTCAGACTAGATAATACAGAGGTCAATTTTATCTACATTGAAGTTATTAACGTTCTTCTTACTGAATCTAAAGGGTCTTCTAAGGCTTAAAATCTCTATATCTCGCTTCAAAATTATACAAACAAATTTTCCTATTGGATTTTTTGAATAAGGAGAAAGAATTTGGAATGTCAGTGTTCTTTTAGCTAATTGGGACGCAATATTGCAAAAATTCAGCTTTGTTAAAAAAACTTTTCTATATTTAGACGGTATTTCACTAATTTGAATTCTAAAAAAAATTGTCTAATTTTGTCTGGTATGTCATTTCAAACTTTTTATTTTTTTACAAAATCTAGAAGGATGAGAAACGCCGAATGCTTTGTAAGTCTTTAAATAACTCATTTGTTTATATCTTATTGTAATTGGTGTCTTCTTTATATTTTCTTTTTTATTGTTTAGATTTCCTACTTGTTATCTTTTATGGTATTGTTAAATGAAATAACTCAAAACAAATTTCTGAAAAAAAGAGATAAGAGGAAACAATTATATTAGCTGTACTTATAGACTTTTGGTGCTAGGAATTAAATCAGATTTCAACTGCTTCTAACGTGATTTAAATTCTAATTTACTGTTTATTTCGCATATTTGTATGCGTGCATACTTTATTCCTTATTTGAATTTCTTTATGCATGTAATAAATTTTGATTACATCTTGCTTGTCTAGTAAAGACGTGATACTGATTGTGAGATATTTTTCCAATTGGGTCAATAGATCGTAAGATTTTCTGAGTTAAAGTTTCGTCAACTTTGATCAGTCTATACATGAGTAATAACCGCAAAGATCTCTAAAAAATAAATATAAATATACAATGAAACCCCAATGTACCAACAAAATCTTGGAATTATGTAACTTCAATTCTTGAACCGTTTGAAAATCAGCAAATGATTTATAATACAGGAAGTTCTCAAGTAGTACCATCACAACGTACATTTTTAAGAAAAAACTGTCACTGAATATATTCTTTAAATATCAGGAAGAAATAGAAGAAATTGTGGAAATTTAAACAATCACTATATAACAGGTAGTGTGAGATGCCACGCCCCACACGTAAAATCATAGTTAAAAAAATTAAAAGAAAATATAATAGCAACACAGACGTTACTCTACAGAAAAACTAGCACAAACAAGTCGGACAGGACACTAAAACTAAAACAGGCCTTTAGAGAATGCAAATTAAAATCTCTTAAAAATGAACTTGAAGGATTAATAGCCACCCAAAGTACTGAATACTTTTTATGAAAAGCAACCAAATCCAAAGTCCATCAGAAAAAAGAAGTTTTTGTACGACACTAAGAAAGTCTTTGCGCATGTGCAGGTGAAAAAATAAAATAACTTGGTAGCCCAATTTAACGCACACCACCAACAAGATCCTTTTTTCTGAAAGAAACAAAAACTTTGATAGCTAATTTAAAAATCAAAATGTACTTGGCTATGATTTAATTACTAGATATATCCCGAAGCGTAGTGGAGATTAACCACGATCGTTCTTATCTGCCTAACAACATTACTTCATATAGACATGTTTTCTTTCAACAGTCGTGAAATTGTTCAAAAACTCTTATTAACAAATTTAATGTTGATACGAACCCAGAATAAACTGATTACCAGTTTAGGTTCAAAGAGCACCATTTAGCTATTGAACAGGGCAGTAAGAAAGGAAAACTATGCTGCCATCAGCTTGCAATTTTGACGAATTTAAAAAAAATCCATGATGAAGAAAAATTAGAGTTTTTCTCAGTTTGATTGGGGGGTTTCATAAGGAAGCGCTTCGAAATGAATACTACTCTACTGACCTACCCACTAGTAAAGATATATTATGTAGCCAAAACTATCCAGACAACCACTGTTGTAGAAGAAGAGACTCGTGCGGCATTTATTGCTAAGATATGAACTGTGTTCTGTTTTGTCCCTGAGAGTTGCAGAGAGCGCAATTACTAAAAATCTGCGTTCCAGTTCTTTCCGAAAGTGTTCGATGGGGCTTTTCGAAAGCCAATTCAGTTTTTCAACACCATCTCTTCAAATCACAGCAGAATAATCTTTGTTGTGCAGACAGAATAGTTGTCCTCTTGGTTGTTCTCCAAATTATTGCCAGATAGTTGGAAGCACAGATTTGTCAAGAATATGAATATACACCTCAGAGTAAGTCATCCAGAACTAACTACGAACAACAGCCTCATGATTTCTAACAAAATTTACCATTATACAGAATTTGTTTGTATTGTTTTTGCAGTTTAATGGTAATAAGCTCTGCATCATTCTAAGAGACGTTTGGCATTTTGGTCGTGTTTATTTTGGACTAATGAGCGGTTGCACGATCTTGAAGACATATTTTTCAGCTCCCGGAGAACATATTTGATGCTAGCGATGACGCCAGAAGCACTTTGAAAATCATGAGTGATTATTGTCACCAAGAACATTCAATTTTCTGTCATTAGCCTCTTTAATGTACAACTACGATCCGTAAGTTATAGCACTTTGCTTCGCGGGTGTTTCACATCCCAGAAGTTTCTGTTTTGTAATAGCATCATCTACAGACCGACTTAGGAATCGATTTGTTGTAGCCATGGCACTTAATGATAATACGGCGTTCCAAATTACTTAGTTCCTTGGATTTATTGTCTGTCTACCTATAATTTTATTTTGTTCTGTGACGTTTCGGTTTCCACTTCTCCGGAGGAGTATTCAAATATTATTAGTAATGTGGTGTTCAGTTTTCTCTTCTTCTATTCTTAGTAGATAGGGTAAAAGCTAATTAGACATTAAAAATTAGCTATAGAACTTGCAGTATCACTGGAATCATGATAAAAACAGTTTCTAGATAATCGATAGCAAATAGGATTTCATATTTTGTACGATAATTCAACCCACAAAGTTCAACACGTCAGACATCTCGAAAAAATTGACTAATAAGACACGTAATACGTACGGTGTTACATAAAAAACTTGGAGACTGAGATCGCTGAATGGAATATGGGGAGTTGATGCCAGGTTGGCATGAAGATTAGTTGGAATTGTTTGAAAGTATCCTGTATAGCGACGAGGCTGTATTCCATAGAAGTGCCATTACTGGACATTGCAGGACCTTTTTTTTCGTATTCTATTTGGTTTTATTTTTACTAGGTGCGCGTACCAGTTTAATTGCTTCTTTCTTATTGTTTCCATTATTTGTTCTTGTTTTACTAGTTCTCTAATGTCCTCATGTTTTAGTCTATTCTATTTGGTTTTCTAAGGTGTTTCATTTCGATAACACATTTATTTTAATTTTGCGTATTATATTGTCTATGTCCTTATGCCCTAATATTGTTTTATTTATGGTGTAATATATTTTTGATGATTTATTTGTTCTATTTATTATTTCTGTTAATATTTTCCCTTCTTCCGTTAATATAATGTTACTTCCCAGAAAATTAAATGTCATTACTCTTTCCAGTGTCTTTTTTTTTTATTAATTTTAATAATTTTTTTGTTTTGATTTTTTTTGTTTTTCATTTACTATCATAATTTTTGTTTTGGTAGTAGTCACCTCCATTTTCATGTTTTCCATTTTCTTTTGTGTTCGTAATATTATTAATTATACTGCATCCATCTGTTTGTGTTGTTCATTTATATAATAAATAGTAAAGGGGTAAGGCTATTTCCTTGTTTTATTCCCTTAAGCGTTTCAAACGCCCTCTAATCGCTGTCTTACCATTTTTTTGTTTTTACTGTTTTGTACGTGCTTCTAATTGCGTTTATTAAGTTTATATTTACTTCCAGTTCTCTCAACGTTTTCCATATTTCCCGCTTGCTGCTGTATTAAGGCTGCTTTTAAGTCAATAAATGTTAAGTATAGTTCCCCTCTTTTTTATTTTTTTTTCTATTATATTTATAATTATACATATGTTATCATTTGTCTGTGTATGTGTTCTAAATTCTGTTTGCTCTTGTCCTAGTTTTGTTTCCATTTGTTCTCTTTGTGTTTTTTTCTAAAATTTTGTGTTTAATTTGTAGCTGGTTTGGGGTAGACATATGGTCTGTAATGTTCACACTGTGTTTATATTCCTTTCTTGTATATTGGTATTATTAAATTATATTCTCATTCTCGCAGGATTTTTTATTCTTCCCACGCTTGTTTACAAATATCCCATAGCCAGTCTGTTTCTTTTTAACCCATACATTTAATCATCTCTGGTGTTATGCCTTACTAATTTTTATTATTTGTATTGCATCTTCAACTTATTTGCTCTTAATTTCTTGTTGGTGTTCTATTTGTTCTTCTGTAGCGTGATATTTATTTGTGTAGTGTCCTTTGTACGTTTCTAGCATTCTTTTGTGCCTCTTTGTATTTTATTCTGTTTGTTCTTTTATTGCTTTTATCCTTTTTGGCTTATCTCCTCTTGGTCTTTTCATTCTCGTCCAAAATGTCCTGCTGTTAAGTATATGTAACTCTGTTATCTCTCTAGGATTCCTGTCACTGACAAAAACCTCGCAAAAAGCGTCGATATGCCTTAACATTTTGTTTAAAACATGGAGAATCAAGATACAATCTCAGCACTACAAAATATACCGCTAAATACCTAGAGATGTACCTAGACAAATGTATCACTATATCACTGCTCATATGAGAAGGCACTTAACAGTCAAATGAAGAATTCGTTGGCTAAAGAACGAAATGGAAGTCTGTACCTTTATGTGTTATTACCAAATCATTTACGGCGGCTAGGGTATTGAGGGAAACGAAGATTGAAAGGTCAAAGGACCTCAAATTGCATGTTCGATTGCATTCGGCATCGGTTTTTAAAGATTTAAAGAACTCCGCCGGCCAGCGTGCAGTGAACACTGCCCAAGATCAGGTGCTGCGGTTTGCAGGCAAAAACTAAATCTTCAATTCATCGGAAGAAATTCAAATTAACTGGTTTGGTGGTTCTGTTCGCGTTAATGGGCCCGGAAAAAACGCGCGGAAGAATTTAAGCGCAGAGTTCGCCCGTTTCCCAAGACGCGCTGCCGGCAGCGGGGCGTCAATAACCCTGCCGCCTATGCTATAATACGACCCGGCGAGCTGCTGGGAGTACTTAACAGTTTTTCTCCTACAAATCTAGTTACATCAAACCGCAGCGTAATGGACTGACTAACTTCGAGCGAAATGAGTCAGCGTTCGGGCAGCGCTCGCCGCCGGCTGAAATTGGAATTCCCGAGCGTTTAGCTTTTTCCGCGGCGATGCCTGTGTTTGTTTTCGACGCCGTGTTTACACAAGCGATTTTTACGCGAAGCGGCAAAAACGCGGCGATTAGGCACGCACCCGGTGCGTTCGGTGAAAACGCCGGCGTGACCGCACGTTTGCGCGCTCGTCGGGTGCTTGCTCGCGCCCGGGCGCGCCGGTAGCCTGTGGGGAGTCCTGAGAACCCGGCCCAACACGCCTTTGTTGGAGCTATCGCGGCGCCTATTATTCGGCATCGAAGCTCACACGCGAGTGCCAAATTGTATGCTACCGTTCTGATTAGCGCCCGCGGGCCGAGAAACGGAAGCGCTTCGTTCCGATAATCGCCGGCGCTACTCCTTTACGCGATCTTTGGGAAAAAGGCCGAACCCTGTATTTCGGTAATTGGCCCACTCTATCGGCTAAAATACCGCTAGCTGTAAGGCCACGAAAAGACTGCGATCATAGATAAGTTCGCGAATAGAATGTAGCAAATTTTTTGGAAAATAAAACGGGCCATTACAGGCAACCTTTATAAAGGTGCCTATTATAAAAATTAATCCGCTCACCCATTGAACTAATAGCAGAAAACTGTTATGCGCTGTATAAAAGCATAATTTCCGTTAAATCAGAACTTGAAGCGATTACCGTTTGCCATAGAGAAAGTCACATACATGACAGATACTATAAGGTCACTTATTACTCAGTGTATAAATATCGAAACCCCAAAGTGAACCAATCAAAAATGCGTAAAGTTCGACGTATCGTCATTGTCAGCAGTTCTGTTGTGCTCTTCTTTATTTTTGTTTCTTTACTTTGAAGTCTTTCTCTGTCACTGTTTGCCTTCACCGCACACGTTTCTTTCGACTCAGTATTTATTTTTGCTTTTTGTTTTACATTGTTTCGTTTTCACCGATTTCACTCTTTGTCTTCTTTATCAAGTGGTTTTAGGTTCTTTTTTCTCGCCTAAGACTACATTTTAATACTTGTCTAATTATACCACTGTTTGTTTTTTGTGTGTGTCTTATTTCTAATTTTTTCTCTTAATAGTTTCTTCTATATGTTCTTGAGTTTTTTTCATAGCTTGTATTGTTGATGTCTTCTTGCTAATGAATTTTCAATATTCTTCTTAGACACTTGTGTCTTCTTACAATTCTTCTTGCTGCTTAACTCTATGTTGGTTATTATTTACTTCTCTTCTATGATCATATTTTTTCTTTGCCTATTTCTCTTTTCAATTCATCATTTGCTGATAACTTTTCGTCAGTAGGAATGCGTCGTCTACAAATAATTTTCTTGCCTTAATTGCGCTTTAATATCTAATTTATTATTTTTTGGGAACAATATCGCCATCGTGATGCTTTTTATTTTTATACTTTTTGTTGATTTATTGTTTACATCGATTTTTACTGTATATAGGGTTTATGTTTATGATATTGCTGATCGTCTATCTCTAGCTCTTTTAAAGAGATCTCTTAAGGAGTAGATAACAGGGGAATTACAACAAATGCCGAGGAACTGAATCAATGGCGCATAACGAGAATGAACTGCAGGAAATTCTTTATAAATAAGGAATCAAAGAAACTAGAAACTCAATACTTAATTAAAACAATCTAATTTGAGCAGAATCGCAACCAACACATAATAATACAAAGAAAAAGATTGAAAAATTTGAATTATGCACATGTCTATAATAAAAATTTTAGCACACTAAGAACTGCTCAAAGCCAGATGTGGAAAGAAGAATTGCATTAGCTTGCTCAGCGCAATATACCAACTACAATAAAAGCAAGAACATTGTTCAATATGTGTTGCCGACTTTCATGGTCATTTAATATAAATTTATAGAAAACTCAGAGAGTAATAAAAAGAAGAATGCTAAACACATCACTACGGAAAATAGAAGAAAGTAATACAGACAGAAAGATATTATACAAAGAATATGCACTTTAAGATCGAATTGGGCTGGACACAACAGGAGAACAAGATACAATAGATGGACCCGTAAAGTAACATAAGAGCGATTAAAAAAATAAATAAATAAAAAAGTGGTAGGACCATATAAACAAAATAGCTGTTTATGAATGGTTACAGAAAACAAACGATAGAGACAAATGAATAATATTAGGGGACACATCTGATGATAACATTTTCTTTATTGAATACTTTTTAAAAATCGTTGATTTGTTCTATTTTTGTACATATCGTTTATGTATGTTTCAAATCTTGCTTGGTTATCTCTTAGTATTTTTCTTTTTAACTTCAAATTCTACTTAGAATTATTCTTGCTGGTTATATATAATAACACTACTCACCTATAATACGTACAATTGGTTTTATTTCCTTTTTTATTTTTGGATATTATTCCCATATTTAATTCTCCTAGAATTGTTGCTTCAGATTATCAGTTTTATACCATTAGATATGCTCTGTTAATATATCCCAATACATTCTGTTTTGTAATTATTAAACATTTTAATGTTTTTGAATTTTCTTCTTCGTACTCATTTCTATATTAGCCTGATCCTCTAATTTTGTTTAGTTTCCTGTATTGTATCTTGTATTGTTGTGTTCTTGTAAACATATTTGTTGTATTTAACCTATCTGCGTTCAATTTCTCGGTTACTTTTGAGGGTTTTCCATTTTTACACTCCACTGTTGCCTATCCTATTATTTTTATTCTCTACTTTCTCTTTCATTTTTTCACATTCTAAATCTTTGTATTCTTGTTTTGTCTTTCTTATTTTACAATTCTTTTTTAATTTTTATTTCTGCTTAGTAATATATTCGGTCTTGTTTCTCGTCTTTTACCTATTTGTTCTGTTTTATTTGACTTTTATATCTTTATTTGTATGTTTTATATGTGTAATACATTTGACCCATTCTGTCATGTTTCAGTCCTTTTGTGTCTCCTTTTGTACGTTTATTTTTTGAGATAGATTACTAATTTTTACTCCATTTTATGTTTAATTTTAACTTAATTTGGCTTTACTAACATATAGCCCGTCCTTTCATCGGCGCCTCTCATTGTTCTTACACCATTCAACATATTTTTCAATCTTATATCTATGAAAATATAAATTATTTCATTATGTGCTTTAAAAACTATGTTACGTCCCATAGTTTCTTTTGTTTAAATATTCCACTCTTTATTCATGCTTCCTACTCTTTCTTTTTCCTTCATTTAAATTTTAAGTATTGCATTTAGGTCTCGTATTACTATTTTCATATCTTTTTTGTGCTTTTTATTTATTTAATGGGGTGTTTAATTTTTTTATAAAACCACTTTTTCTTCGCAATTCTTTGCATTCGTGGTTCATCATAATATAAAAAAATTACATTAAATCTGGTATTTACAGTTATATTTAATCATTCTGTCTAATCTATAAGTGCAATATTTATTTCTATTCTTAACATGGATGCTACTTAATTTTTGTGTTTTTTCCCCAATAGATTACTTTTATCGGCTGTTATGTTTCCTACAATTTTTCAATTCTATTAATTCTATTGTGTAATTTTATTTCTTTAGAATAATCCTATAATATACTGTAGCCTTGTTCTAGTTTTCTTTTTGATTTTCTTTGTTTCCTTTGTATTTTTTGGATGTGCGTGTCTACGTGTTCACGATATATCTGAGGTTTTATTTCATACTTCTTTACTCTTTAAACACTACATTTATACTATTTTTTATATTTCTTTACATTAGCTCTTGTTATTTTTATTTGGGATGCTAATAGGCATTTTTTGCTCTTTGTGAACTGTTTTTTAGTCTAATTTTTAATTTTTTGACAGTAGATTTTTTGTTATTAGCAGTCTCTATCACATTTCCAATATTCCCCCTTTTCTCTTTTTTGTTTTTCTAAATCCTCCACTTTTTATTCTTCTTTAGTTATAATGAGCTTGTCGCTGATAAGATTTCTAGGGTCTTCCGTTTTTGCCTATCTTTTGATTCTTCGGTTTGTTTAGCTTCTTCAAAAGATCTTTAATTGTTCTATTGTAATAGGTGTATAAATAAGTTTTCAGCTTTAGATTTCACAGGACGCAAATCACCGTTTACATGTAACGTATTAGTCCGCCCTCTTGGGTTTTAAAGCAATGACATTTGGTTCTTTCGAAACATCATGCCATTTGGCGTTTGATACATAACCTCAATAATCAGCTGTGTTCACGATGGCAATCACAAAGAGCATATTCGATTTTCTATCCACTTCGCGTTTCATCTTAAGAAAACGTTGCTGAAACCACCGAAATGATTTGTGCTGCATATGGTGAGAATGCTTTAGTCGTGCAACGTGCAAAAAGTGGTACCAAAGATTTCGCGGAGGAGAGTTTAATCTTGAAGATCAACCACGCGCTGGACGCCCTCAAACATTTGACACGGATGAGCTGCAGACGCCTTAGGCTGGGAACTTTTCCCACATGTGACGTATAGCCCAGACATGGTCCCTTCCGATTATCATTTATTCCGGTCGTTACAGCATCACTTGGCTGATACGAACTTCAAAACAGAAGAAGAAGTTCGAAAATGCATCGATAGCTTTATCGTCTCGAAGCCGGTGAGCTTCTATCACTAGGGAATTCGCAAGCTACCCGAAATATGGCAAAAGATCATCGATGCTAACGGAGAATACTTCGATACTTAAGCTTTTTTTGTTTGTTTTTAAATAAAACTTTAATTTTGCAAAAAAAAGCTTATTATTTATATACCCATTTATACACCTATTATTTGTTTTATTAAACCCCAAAAATTATTTGTATTCTTATTTTTTTTTGTCGTTTTAGCCCTTTCGCTCCGCTGTTTATTGATTTCATTATTTTGATGTTTCATTTTGATATTTCTGCCGTTTGTTTTTTAATTATTTATATAGAACTCTTCACAATGTCCGCGAGTGTTAGTTTTTTGAGTTCACTTGAGGCAGGTTTACTCTATACTCTTTAGATTGCATCTAACGTTCTTTATAAACAATTATAATCTTTTAGCTATGCCTTAGAAATTTGTGTTATTTGGCATTATAATTCTTTTTAGGTTATGTTTGTTTTAACATTTTGTGTTGACATTAATTAACACATCGTTGTAAGTCGACTAATTGTAAGATGTTTTATGCAAATTTAAAATTTTTTCAATTAAAATTCGGTAGAATCAATCATATATCAGCTGCGGTAAACACCTAATAAATTTCTGATCAGTTCAATGCTGTGCCGTAGCAGCCACGTTTTTTTTTTATATCCGTGCACTTTTCCAAGTTTAACCTTCAAACTAATAAGGTTTTAGATATAGATGTAGCAGTGAGTGCTGTAGTTACAGGTGAAGGAAAGGAAAAATTAATTTTGCATTTTCAAAATAAAAATGAAAAATCTATAAAATATCAGTTTGCAGCAAAAAAGATTTTAGTTTTGTAACTATTTAAAATAAACTAATTAAATGTTCAGGTGATAAAATACTCGGACCAATTCGCTAATTTCGTGATTAACTGGTGACCATGAATTCCTCAAACTGTTTATTATGTGACTTCAAATCGAAATCAAAGCCAATAGAACCAAGTTGTCACATTTGGCTACTAAAGGACACCATCAACTATCGTGCGGCCTAAATTTGATTTAGTCGTTTCAATAGTGTAAATTTCAATCTCTAAAATCACTTTTTTCTAGATCATTAATATGGTAAATTTGAACAATCGCATGCACAAATTAGGTTATTTATTAATGAACATACCGTGTTCTCTAGTTTAATGACTGCCGATGCCGTTCGGAAACCAACACTTGGTTTAATACCATCGTGACGGGAAATATAAAATTGGCGTCTTTACGCCACTGTTAACCGCAAAAATCATAGACGAAAACTGCATGCATTAAAGGTCATGATATTTGTTTGGCATTACATCCACTTTAACACGACACAACAATGTGCAACTCATTAAAAATTGCTCGAGTTTGGTTGGGAAACCTTACCTCGTCCCCAATCTTGTACCAAATTGTCAAATTTTGGAGCGCTAAGTAAGTTGTGCAAGGGCAGAAATTGGACAATAAAGCTGAGCTCCGTTAACAGATTTTTTTACATCTACAAAGCGCTAGGATCGATCTATTAGCCCAACGTTGCCAGAGCGTTATTAATTAAAAATAGAATATAAAAAAACAAAATTTTATTTGCAACCACAGAAATGCAACTAAAGCTGCGTGATGTGATAAAAAATGGCATAAGGTCGCTATTGCGTTGGTTGAAATTTTCGGAACTATTTGCAAAATGAAGAAATGTCATAATCGTTTACATAATAAAACTAATATTAATTGAATGGGGTCATTAAGAAACTGTAATGGAGGATGGAGTCGAATTAAAACTGCGAGAAACGACAGCTGAAGACAAAAACTGAAAAGCATGCCTTCACTTTTTGCTCTCGGATGCCAGATATTTTTAAGGTGGGTTATTTGTTTAGCGTGGACGTGAAAACAATTTTGAAAAATTAAAGCGTGTTAATTGTTGCCGCAATAGAGAACCGAGGGGCCGCCATCCGAGCCTCCGTAATTGGTTGTCGGCGCCTGCATGCAACGTCAGCACTTTCAGCGATCTCCAGTCCAACAATTAGGTGACTAAATGGTTTCAAACAATAATGATTCCAGCTCGGCAGATATTCAGCATTCTCTGTAATCAAGCAATTTGCGCATTTCAGCCCAACGCACCCGTAGAGGTAATCACAATCCAGCGCTGATTTGTTCTTACAATACTTTGCACTAATAGAAGGCTTCGTCTACTTGCAGGGCTCTCCGAGTCGCTGTTGACCATAAAAGAGCTGCGGCTTTGTGTCAGTCCAATTCCTTGATTATGCCTTGTAATACTCGAATATAATTTTTAGTGTTGAGTTAAATTAGGTACTTAGGCTGTCAAGGGATGCGATGTTGCTACTCAGAGCAATACATTAAAGACCGGCGTTATTACGGCCATCATTATGCTGTTCAGAGAGCGTTTAGTAAGGCTATCTTGGCCTGTTTCGGCATTTTTATGATTGTGAATGTGAAAAACTGCAGATCATCGTATTTTAACCAACAAAAAATTACGCGGGGTAAAAAAGGTTCCGTTTTGGGGATTTAATTGCTTCCTTGTCGTTTTTCGCTCGAATCAATACCCAAGGCTCCCTTTCAAAGTCGCCTTCTCATTGTGGCGAAGTGTCTTACCGTCAAATTAGGCGAGTCGAAATTGAATGTTTTTAAAATTTGCCGAAACCAACGGCGCAGTCATTTACTAAATTGAGGGCTTCGCGTCCGGCGCCTGTGTTAAGTTTGGCAAACACTCCCCAAGTGCTGCAGTTACAAGTTATTATAAGTAGATTAGTGTGGAAAGTGACAGTCATGTCGTAATAGGGTGGGCGTTGCTTGCCTCTATTTAATCAACTTTGCCGCAGAGGGTTGAGTTCCCTTTGAAGTTGGCACTGCTTGGGGAGCGCGCCGTTCGCAGATTCTTGCCACTTTGTTAGCCTCTTGGCTGGACGTGTCAGAAAAACAGCTAGTCAAAAATTTTAATCGGATAACTCTAGGATATTTTTAATTAAAAATATTTTGTTTATTGTTGCAGAACAAAATGGAAAAGACAGACGGCAGTTGGGTTGGAGCTTCTAGCAGAAGCGGGCAATTATGCGGCCTTCCAGAGGCTCTATGGTGCTCCCCCGTACGGCTGCTGGTATCCTCCGCAGTCGGGCCCTAGCGCTGCAGCCCCAAGTGCCGCAGACATATACTACCGCCAGGCGGCAGCCGCCGCGGCCGCCACGCTCCAGAAGCCGCTGCCGTACCGTTTGTATCCACCGAGTATAGGCTTAGGCATGCCTGGGCCAAGCGCTCATCTGGGCAACCTAGCAGCGAGTAGTTCTTTGAGCTCCCTCTCCAGCTACTACAGTCAATCCGCGGAGGCGCCTCCGCCAAGATCGCCTAGTCCCGAAACGCCCCTAGACCCAGGATCGCCGGGCACGGCAGGCAGGAGATCGCCTAGTGATGACGATGACACTATTCATGTATAAAGACCGTGTAGATATACTCTGACATGTGATATTACTGAAACGTGTATAAATTGGACCTGTTATTTATTTATCGCTTTTAAGTGTTGTGTAGACTTTGTTGGTGACTTTCGTTCAAGCAGACGCCTCTCGCTG
Source organism: Sinelater perroti (assembly GCA_036346155.1). NCBI lineage: Eukaryota > Metazoa > Arthropoda > Insecta > Coleoptera > Elateridae > Sinelater > Sinelater perroti. The sequence goes on from JARFIY010000222.1 coordinate 3,184,635, forward strand.
CGCTAAATTGGACCGCATCGGCTGCACGACGTTTCACTCCTAGGGCGGGTTGTTCTACCATCCAGCAAACTTGGCGAAATTCGTGCAGCTCCCATTCTCCTTAAAATAATTTGCGTGTGTTGAAGGTTTCCCGAAGGAAAGAAAGCTGCAAGCAGATTGGTCTTTCTTGTCACAATGTCACTAGCTAAATGGGCGTTTTGTTTTTGAGATCATCCGAAGGAAGCGTGCAGATGAACCGTGTAAATATGTAGAGGTGGAACTGGGTTCAGAGAGAACGCTTCGTACTTAGCTACTTTTGTCTATCTCATTCAAAAGTAGTCTTAGGTGAATCTACAAACCTCCTTTATGAACAAGTAGCGACTACAACTCATTTACCACGCTGTCGATGGTTTTCAGATATTGTAATTATTTATCTATAAGCGTAGGTTGTATATGTAAAGTAATTAAGTAGTAACTAATTAAAATATAAACTAAACACGCCGTCTTTTATTTCTCAAATTAACTTTTTATGTTAATACACTTGCTCATGCCAAGGTTCCATAAAAACAGATCCATATGGTTAATAATTTTGCCCGCTTTTTCAATTTGTACATTTTTTATTAATAAAATTACATAAATAATAATGCTTTGGAACAAAACCAACCGGAAGATCCAGATTTGAAGAATTAACCACTTCAGGTTTAGATACTACAACATTTAATATATACCCTTGTTCTTATCATATTTTTCAATACCGTATTCAAGATTTTGTGCATGTGATTTTAATTTTGTTTTCTAGCTTGCCCATTACACTATTTGGTCATATATTTCAGACATAACAAAATAAGAAGAAACTAAAAAGAATTAAATTAGGTATTAAATCTGCAAAAACCCATAGAAAGAGTTTTGCATACTTTTGCCCACTCCATCAGTTTTATTACCTTTTTATCAAAAAGTTTTGAATTTGCTTTATGATTATCAGTCAAAATCATTTTACAATTGTGTACTTAAATATTACGGTGCGGTCCAAGGATCACGGTGGTTTGTTAAAATTGATTTTGTCAAATTTTAGATGAAAAAATTTGCGTACTGTGGGCAAAGGCGCGAATTTCCAATGCGAAACGTTATCCCGCTTTACGACAACACCCTACTGCATACACCTGTTTAACTCGAGACAAAGCTAAGGATTTGTTTTGGACTATACTGTTAGCCCTCCTTTCTTTGAGAGTTCAGACATCATTTAATGATGTTACTATCGAAGTGTTCGTATACCATCGGTTGGTGTTACAACCACCTTTTAATTTTACGATGGCGGGAATAAAAAAACGTTGAAAAAAGTTTTTCTAAATCAGGAGATAAAAAAAAATGCATCAGCGTGGATCCATTGGTGAGAGGCGGACTGCGGTACGGACGGACTCGGATTTATTATATAATGCCTGACGGGTAGTTTACTCAGTCACTAAAAATAATTGAGATAGTGAACGTAGGTAACTATGAACAAAAAGCAATAATGACGATCCTCTAAGGTGTGGTGCTTGCCATATCGCACCGCATCAGATATGGTGCGCGACGACCGGGCAGAGAGAGCGAACGTATGCGACCTTAACCTTAACTTTCCTTAACCTCCTTAACCTCCCTGTTTACCATATAAAATGTAAATTTGTATGTATGCATTTTTTCTGATGCCTACATATATTTAAAAAACTCCGGTTTATATCTGACTTGCCCACGTAAATAAATTCTTAGTTGCTTTTTTATAAATATCATTTAAATTTAAAACTTGTGGTGATTATAAACATTTAATTTGATTCATGTGGTATTTCTAAAAGTCATCATAATCAAACGGGTTTTTTCTTCTTCCTTGAAGGCTGTGCATTTCTGCCGGAAATGAAGCCATTGTTTTACTTTGTTTTCTACTTTTTTTGGTTTACAGTTGCATGTGTTTTGTTGCTTCGTCAGCTAGTTTTCTACACGCTTTTCTGCCCTTTTTCTTCTCGTAACATCTTATAATTCCCACGATCTTTATATCTTCCTCTTGGTCTTATTTATAATTTCCATTCAGTTATTCCCCCGACTGCTAAATTTTCACTCACTCTAGTTATGTGCCCATACAAACTTATTTCTTTGCTTTAATTACGCTGATTATATTTTTATTTTTTGAGTATTTGTTCTATCACGTGCTGTGTTAATCTTCTATTTTTTCCATAATATATCTTTATCAATTTTCTTCAAAAATTTTCAATTTTTGTTTATCCTTTCTCATAAAGCATATTTTTTCATTGATGCATTACTCCCCAAAAATAAAAACGAGTATATTACAATTAGATTTTTTTTCAAATAAATAGATCGATTAAAAAAAATCAATCCATTAGTAGACCTCTAAAAAAGGTAGACAACTTAAAATCAATCATTAATAAAATGTTTAAATTTTTATTTAAAAAAATAAGTGAACCTTTTGATTATCGGTTTACGCTTTCGTGAATCTTTCGGTTTATTAGCTTGACGCATAATTATTTGGCGTTATTAAAGACAATTTTTATAGATAAAATTAATATTTAACGATTATTATTTTGGAGCGTAATCACCAACAACTTTAATTATTGGCGTCTATTTGCTTGGCAGACGGTTGATATTACAGTAAAAAAGGCGCTAGTTTTTCTAGTCAGTTTTCATTTTGACGTTGGCAACCAACTCGTCCAAATCGTCATAGATTTTGCCCATTCATCAGTGTTTTAGAGCTTTGGACCTTGAAGATCATGTAAGCTTTGGTAGGAAAGTAAGATGGTGCTGGATTCGACCGCACGACATTTGATATGGGGGCTAGCGTTGTCATGGTGAAAGTTTTTTTGCGTGGTATTTTGGATTGAAGCTAAGCCAAATAAACTGTGTTATTGATTTTGAACGGTCATTTGCCGTTTCTGTTAGGAATTGCCTTTATTATTTTAAGTAAGTCACAAAACATGTTCGTCAATTTTTATTATCAAAATCGTCTAGATCAATTTTCTAAAAACTTGATTGTTATCAAACTCTTATTTTTCGTCAGACTTTCGGAATCGTGTTCGGGATATTTTTGGCTTACCCAATCTTTGACCAAGTGGTCGGATTAATTATATCTGGGAGGTAGTATATTAGTTAGATTTTTAAATTAAAAAGTCGATAAAAAAATACATACACTTGTTCAAAATTAGTGTAAGAATGTTTTTTTTTAATTAAAATTTTTTCTCTAGTTTTATTCTGTGGATAATTTACATATTTATGTACAACTATGTACGAAGTAAGCGCCAAACGTTTTCGGCCTGATTATGCTTCGCTAATAATAGAGGGAAAGTAGTGGTAATGTTCGATAGTGCCACATTTGATTAAACGTTTGTAACAACTTCAGTGGCCAATTTGTCTCAGTCGTATAGCAACAGTCTCTTGAGTTGGTGATACTATGTCATTTTGCACATTATTGAAAATCGAGTATAGAGCCGTGATTAAATTTCTCACTAGTCCCAGTGATATTAAACAAAGTTTAAATGGTGTACATGACAAATCTTTGCTTTCAGATTTTACTGCAAAAGAATGGACAAGACAAAAAAAGCTGAAAAAGCATCAAAGACAAATCACATCCAGGTCGCCCTAGTCGAGCATGAGATGCTATAAAATAGGAATTGAAAGGTTAAAGAATTATGAACAAAATTAGGTCTTTCTGGTGTAGTCGTGCATTAGTAATAGTTCGCATTACTCATGAGAATAAAATTAGTGCCTGCCATACAAAAAAGTTTTTTAATCCATTGTTACTAACTACGATGCTCTGGCTACAGAATAATTTAAACCTAATGAAAAAAGCCAAGGATGGAAAATTTAGTTAAAAATTTCATGGCGTAGATTTTTTGGGATTTGAAATTTTTTTTATTAATTAGAGCAGAGTGACAAACATCGACTTACTGCTGAATTGAACTATTGGCCATCAGTACGATAATACCCCTGTCCATAAAGTCGCAATTATCCAGGTTGCTGCAAAAGATTGTAGCCTTGAAGAGCTCACTCTATAGCTCAGATCTATTTTCAAAACTAAAAATAATCTTCAAGGTAGAAACTTTGCCTTATTTTAAGATATAATAAATTATTGAAATAGTTGGACACCATTATAACAGAGGATAATCCTGCCGCTTTAATACTCATCACGCCTGAAATATAGTCGAGTCAGAAACTTATGGCGCATACCTCGCATGATACTCCATATATTTTTATCCAATCATTTCGATGTTCACAAAGTACCTCAAACCTGTTTTCTACTACAACATGTTTTTCAAAATGTACCGTTTGTGGATTTTATCATTTTTAGCTTTACTGCTGACTGCACTAATGTAAGTCATCACGCACTTTTTTAAATTTCACTCGCTTCAGATACACTTAAATCTTAATGCTTTGTTTTTAAGAACTTTTAAATATTAAACATGCAATAATACTTAGAAGATGGTTTAAATTAAACAATTACAACAATTTTATGAATAATATGTCATCAACTGTTTGTAGATTGCTGACGTAGGCTTTGGATTTCAGGTAACTCCATACAAAAAATCATTTCGTGAAAGTGCGCTACGAGAAAATTATTGGTGCCATCCTACTAGATCCACATTTGTTGCAGATTTATGTTGCCAAGTGAACGTCAAACAATTGATCATTATTTACAGTGACAGTATTTTCAATGCCATCTTTAAAGATTTATGGACCTATTATACCAAATTCCCCAAGTCCACGCCATTTAGTGACTCATTAGGAGTGTAGTTGTCTTTGAAAAGGTATGCGACTACATTTCGAACCTAAAATGTGATAATTTTGTTTCTTTATAAGCTATCGAGTTAAAAATTTGTCTTGTCCTTAAAGATGATTCTTTGACTAAACTAGGATCTAGTTTATGATGTTTTAAAAATTAATTGATAAATTGTCCACGGTTAAAACGGTTAGCGGGTAGAAGCTTTTTAATAAGTTGAATTTTGTACCCATAAGTCTTTAGTGAGTATTCACTAAATGGAACCTCTCAAAATATTCATTTTGTTCTGCATGATTGAGTCAATATTTTCAGATTAATGAAACTTTGATGGACTAAGGCAATATTCTCACTACTTCTCAGCCCACTCAGATACTCACGAGTTCTAACACCCATTATTGATTCATTTCAAAAATTTTAGACAGTTAATTGATTTGGTGCAATATTTTGACCAAAGATTTTATCGACTTTTTGCATCGCACCCGCAAAATTTTCATTAAATTTGCAATACGTTTTAACAATACTAACTCGATTATCTTTGCCACAATTATAGGTGACATCTATCAAAAGAAAAAAAGAGTGAAGTTTACTTCTGGTGTTCAATGTATGAAGGTTGAAGCATAAGTCATGGTAACTATTTTTATCAAAGGTAAGGTCTAGTATAAAATACTGTGCGACTCATAGTACATGTCCACCATAGAAGATGGCCATGTGGTTCTGTAATTGCACAGAGCAATGTTAAATTAATTGTTAGTCAGCCGCCGTGTAGGATAGATGTTACTCAAGTAGAATAGTGTTCGTATATTAAAATAGCCGTTCTTCGTGGCAGAAATTCCACAAAGAATTGGTAGAAGCCGCTGGAAATAATGCTCTGTCATAAAGTGGCGAGGTGGAGAGCAAAGTTTCAGCGAGGACGCGAAGCAATCACAGACCGGCAACAGACAAGATCATTCTGTCACATAAAACCTGTTATGTTACGTCAACTACCTTAATCAACATGAGGAGCACAATGTAGGTGTACTCTTAAATGCCCATTCATTTATTCAATTTCTTGTCCGTTCATTTGTATATTTCAAATTTTTCACCCGCGTTTGTATTCTCGCATAGTAGTTGATTGACAACTGATTTAATATTACTCTGTGTGCAATTAATTAAAAATCACATACTATAAGATATCATCTATTAACTTTGAAAAAAAACAGTTATGACTTGTGTCCAAACCCTCGTAAAAAAACCTTCCATTAGAAGCATGTGTTATTTAGGAATTTCCAAGATGAATTTAGATGGATTATCAACGAAAAATTTGTTTCTGTTCCGAAACGATAATTTAATTTGTTCCCGTTTCGCGTAATGGCAAAGCCGCCGGACAACAAATAACCGACATTACTAAACGCTCGTATCTAATTAACTACAGCGTACGCTTAGATAATGATAATTGTGGGCCAAATGGCTGAGCAGAACACGCAATGATGTGACTCTTTGTCGAAACTGTATCAGGGCGGCTTCAGCCTCCTGGAAGTCGAATTTAACAACGCAAAACCGCAAACTGCTCTAAAAGGCTTCCATAGACCGCCGAAACCACATCCTATGCAGCTTTGTATAATTTTACTCATGTTACAAATTCCGTTAACGTAATTGCTTCGTAACAATGCAAATTAATAAACGCGTTGAGGGCTAGAATGGGCGCAACCAGGCGTGCACTGCGCGCACCTGTCCCAGATATTAATTAGTGAATTACCACCCGGCGACGGCCACTCAGCGCCGCTCTTTATTGTGGCCGACTTTCTGCAGCTTTGTTTGGATAATTTGCATCATTTATTCTGCTTTAATGCTCGCACTATCCGAAGAGAAATTATTCTCGAAGTGGAGCGAACATCCGCACCATGTAATGATAATTTACACCCAAAATTTAAATATTGAAAAGGTATAATTAATACTATATCTCACTCATCTCTAAATAATGGCTTTGAAAAAAAATCCACAACTTAAATTTTAATGTCTTTATAGTTACTAATTTTATTTTTCTAAATAGTGGGTTCTTTATACAACTTAAAAGAGATTAATATCCGTTAATGATAAATGATGTGGTTTATCCTCTCTCATTTTTCTTTTTATTATTCTTTGTCGATTTGAAGTCGACCAGAAAATTTACAAATTAAATCACATTGTATAGGTAAAATCTTTAAGAAAAAGGAAAAACATTATACTATGCACCAGATGCCAACATTAGGGGCACTCAAAGTCTTATTATTATCGACCTTATGCCTGCGTAAACTGCAGAGGATCACACTCTACTACTACCTCCAAAAAAGCTAGAGAAACCCCAGAAAAGTGCTTTTTATGGGAAGGAAACCATCTTGCCAATTACAAAGGCTGTGAACATTATCAAAAACTAATCCAAACACATAACATGTACCCTTAGAAAAACATCTTACTCAGCAGTTTACATAAATAACGAGAAACTCCCACAGATCAACGAAGTGAAATATCTTTGTTTAACCCTAGACAGTAAGCTTAAATGAAAATTCCACATTGTAAAAAAAGGAAACAAATCTATTTGAAAATAAAAGACCTCAATTGGTTAATCGGTAGAAAGTCAAAATTAATGCTAAATACAAGCTTTTCCTGCACAACATAGTAATAAAGCTTATATGGACATATCGGTCTGCACAAGCAAATTAAATGTGTCCATACTAAAAAATACCAGTCAAAAATTCGACGAACACTTATTAAAGCTCCGTGCTACGTCTCGAATCTCACTCTCTATACGGACCTCGAAATGCCATTAGTGCAAGAAGTCATCCATGAGAGATACTCAAAACATAATGAAAAACTGGAACTCTGTCCCAACCCCTTACTACACCACTTCTACTACCGATTTTCAACAAAATACTGAACCAATGTTGGCCATTAGACCTACGATAGGAAAACGAGAAAGCGTTCTGACCAGAACATTAGCTTATAGAATGCTTTGTATTCTAATTACTGATTCATTGGAAATAAAAAATCTTCTGCCGAAAGACAATTAGAATGTTACATTTCGCCAACGATATAGCCCTATTTTCCAACAGTAAAAAATAAATAGAACAGATACTTAATTTTATAGAAAAGTTAATGAAAACGGAATATAACTTAAACTTTAAAACAAAAAAGACCAAAATCATATTTGAAAAAGCAACACACAAAACAAAGATTGAAGTAAAAACTGATGGGGAGAAATTAGGCAAGGTAAATGAATATGTATATCTAGATAGCATTATTACAAAACATGGGAGAAGCAAGAGAGAAAGATAAATAAATCACCGAATCATATAAACCAAAGGAAAAAGTCTCCTCACTAGCAATAACAGCTTTGTATGGCTGTAATTGTAGATTATCAAAAAATAAAATTAAAACTTTTGAACAATCATAAAAATTAGCTGGCCAAAGTATTGTAAAAGGCCGAAGAAAATAAGAGGATATGAAAATAGCTAATTGGACACATTCTCCTCTGGGAAGGCATAAAATCAATTATAGAAGGAAAAAACAAAGAGATATACACGCCAGCGATATATCAAATAAATTATGGACGACGCAAACACGAGTAACTATGAAGAAATTAAGTGAAAATCCAGACAAAGACAAGATTGGAAGCATGCGTCAAACCAGTCAGAAGACTGAAGATCTAAAGATCTTTTAAAAAAACAAGACGTCCAAGCCACCGGCATATCAAACAAACTAATTATGAAGAAGTGAAGAGAAAAGCCAGAGGAACACAACATCGAAAACATGCATGAAACCAGTCACAACACTGGAGACGAGAGAGAGGGGAGAGGGAGAGAGGAGAGAGAGAGAATGTCTGTTTTCCTTTTATAAAAGTACGGCTAATCAGAAACTTTTTGTAACCGTCAGTGAGCTTTTTGTTTATTACAATATTTTCGTCAGCTAAGAAAATGTTTTTTACGGAATGCTACCGAAAGGGCGTTTATCTTTTAGACGTCATGTTTCTTTTTAAAATCAATCTTCATGGATACGCTTAATTTTTTGACGATCTGTTAGTGGACGAAATATTTCCTATTAGAATTAGTCGGTTGGAGGGTAAGGGGTGGCGTCAACATTAAGTCACCCAAATGTCAACCTCACCTGCTCGCGGTACCCTCTGCTAGATAACAAACGAGGCTCTGGCGTCCCAGCATCGGGGGGTATAACCCGATACTAGTTATCCCGAGGCAACGGGGCCTTCATCTTTGGGGCAATCACCCACACGACGTAAGATTCAAAGCAGAATAAATAATAAATAAATGCAACGGCCATACCACGTTAAAAACCCCAGTTTTCGTCCAACCACCGAAGTGAAAAAGCGTCGGGCGCGGTTAATGCTTACATGGGTGATCGCTTGGGAATACCGCGTGTCGTTGTGTTCTCCAACGCTGTGAGGCATAACTGCTGTTAGTAGAGAAGACAGAAGAAAAGAGTTAGTCCGCTGTTGATCCGTTAGATCTTCTTGTTACTTTTTCTTAAATCAAAGTTTCATTGGGGTAGAGCTCTACGGATGTTTGATGTTTAACAGCATACTGTTTGATTAGTTCTCTTACATACGATATTTTGAAATCCGACTAGAAGAATTGAATTATTTTAATGTTAGATCTTGCACCCACAGCTGACAACTCTATATCCAAATTAGATTTGTACAATTGAATTTGTTGATTAACGATAATGAAGAGTTTTTTTCTAATTAGCCAATAATTTTTTTTTAACTTCTGAGTTACTTGCTTGAGTTTTTTGGTAATATGTGTTTTCTATGTCAACCTTCTGTCGATATGTGGTCCCAATAACCTAACTTCATTTGACTGCAGAATATGATTATTTTTAAGGGCGACAGTAAGCATACTTAATGCTTTGTCATAAATTTAACTTGTGCTGATTTACTTTTATTCATTTTGGTTCTCCACTTACGTATGCTGTATTTTATTCAAATGAGTTTGGAGAGCATCTAATTTTGTTTATTGGTTTGTGGTCGAGTCATGTACCCATTTCTATTTGCTCCACTGTATGGAAACCAGATGGTTATAAGGGATATAACAAAGGCCCTAGTACACTTCTCTGAAGTACTTCTGCTCCCATGTCTTTAATTTGGAATACGTTCTTGCCAATTTTAATTTGGAAAGGTCTATGTGTAAAATACAAGTGCAAAAGTAGATAATGTTTGTGTAGAAATCTTTTCTTTTTTTTATATAACAGTCGACACTCCGTCTAACATCCAAAACAACCTCTTCTTCTACTTTTTGGAGTGCCTATCTGTTCCAGATGCCGGCGATTATCACTTTATTTAATGTGGCACAGGAAAACTTAGTAGTTGGTGTAGAAAACCATCAACTAAGATTTGTTAGCTAAGACTTTCTTCTACGACCCGATCCACATCTTCATGAGATCTTTTCTTGTGTTCCAGCTTTCGTGTCTTTACCGTAATCATTGTTTTAGTGCCTTTTTTATTTCTCAAACAACCTCTTAGTTAGTTACATGGTTAATGCATCAAATTTTTAATATTTTTCGATAAGGCCGGATTTTAAAGGCTTCTAACGTCTTGTTGACTGCTTTTGTTAGAGTCTAGTACTCAACTTCTGTGAGTGATTCTGCTGGTCATTAAGTTTTGTACCCAAGTATGTAACATTTTGTTATGTAATAGAAGGTCTCTGTTTGAAACCTGGCTTTTGGTGATTACAATATACACCTCCGTCGCTCTAATCATAAGCTATTGTAGGTCTTCTGAAACTCCTTGCAATAATAGCAATGTCATCATACCTCATATTATTTACTTGTCCGTTGACAAGAATTGCGTAATTGTTATTTTTGAGTGTTAAACAGTAACGGGGATAACACACAACTTTGTTTTACATCTCTAAGTATTTCTACTGCTTCAGATCGTTTTCCATTTATTTTGATATAAACAGATTAACCACAACTGTAAAACTATTTGAAAATCTGTGTTATCTATACCGACATCCATCATCTTAATATGACGGACTTCATCAAATGTCGTAATATTGCTTTTTAAAGTAACTTAGAGGCTATAGGGAATACCTTGATAGGACGATAGGAAGTTATTGCATTGAGAAGTTTTCCTGGGTTGGGGATAGGAATTATTACTGTAAATGTGAGTTATAGTGGCCATTATGTAAGTATGAGGACTTGAAGTAACCTTATACCATGTATAGGCAACTGTTACAGTACAGTTGCCGTTATGAGGTTGTATCTTGTTTTTCAACCATCTTTTAAAAGGTATTTTGCTTATCGATAGAGACATTTATAGTGGGATTGTAATTCTTTTCCTACTTCCTGGTCTGCTTCACCAGAATTGGATCAGAAAACATTTGCTAAGTAATTTGTCAATGTATTCATTGCTTTGTCTGATTTTAGTCATAAATTTCCTTGGTCGCGTATGGGTGGTATGTGAGTTTATGGTATCTATTATCATAATCAGTTACTGACTGTAAGTAGATCTCGAAAAACTCGTTCTAAACAGTTTTTGTTTTTAATCTATTGTTTAGGTGATTAAATCTTTTCTTGTTTACTAGGTTGTGAGTGCCTTGCCACCTAGCCCTTGCTTTTTGTTTTTTATAATCTGAAATGGGAGATTGACATTGTTAATTTTAATATTTGTTGGCTGAGGTGTAAAGTTTTATACTGTATACTGTATTGTAGTTATAAAACGGTTTTTAGGCTTATGTTTCGTTGAGATTATATTCAACCTAGAGCGTGAAAGTATCCAAAGTGATTTTTCTGTTATTGATGAAAGGATTAGTATTTTGTGGTAAACCTTGCGCTAATTGTCAAACATCAACTTGTAATTGAAGGTGATGTCCATGTAATTTGACGAAAAGGTGTAGCAGGTTTGGAAGTTTGTTTAAACAAGTCGGCCAATAAGCGAGATAGATAGAAAGTTGTAATTATTATCTATAGTAAATTTTAAAAATGCTTTCCCTTTAGTTGTTTAAAGTTCGATCCTCAGTCGGTAGGTTTGGCGTTAAAATCTTTTTCTGCCATACATTTTTGGGTCAGAGTTTCAAATAATGGTTGCGATATTTGATGTGTCTCGAGAGATAGTAAATAGCCAGGACTATTAGTGGAGGATAAATTAGAAATTTCATTTATGAAGTTGGTTAAAGGGTTGTTGGAAATTCTGTTGATCATGTAGGTATGTAAATTTTCGTTCTGTTAGTTAAAGTTGAGGGCATCTTCTGGTTGATGGCTAGTTATTTGGCTGGAAAAACGGTGTAACCTTTGTTTTAGTGCAAGATCTGGTCCATTATAGTATGTTTGTGAATGTTCATAATTTTGGCATATTGTCCATTGGACTATTTTTGTATTTTTTCTTGGAGATTCAAAAGAAAAAGCGAGATTAAGTATTGATTTTTTTTGTTATTTTCAAACCGATCAGGGTCGATCAAGAATATTGGAAGTGGTTTTCTTTTGTTTGCTTTTTATATTTATAATTATTATTAATTTATGCCCTAAACTCTTAAGGGTTTTTGTTGCTATTTCAGTTAGATTGGAATTATAGACATATTTCAAGACAAATTTATATAGTTTGTCTTGTTTAGTCTAGTAGGAGTGGTGTATAATATTATAGTAGTTATTTTTACATCTATTTTAACTAAATTGTTAGTTAGGGTTTCAGTCTCTCAGTTTCATTAGTTGCAAAAAATGGGAGAAAGCTTATTTATTAATTAAGCTGATGCTGATTATTTATATGGACTTCTAGTAATATAAAGAGTCCATTTGTTGAAAGTTTGTTTTTACTGTTCTTTTGGTAAGGGCAAGGTGTTTAACTGTTTTTGTTTTTTTACGTTTATTTAACTGTATGCCTGTTAATAATGTAGTCGTAAAGCTTTCATCACTGAAATTCTCATCTACAACAATAAGTTGCTTTTGTTCTTTGTGATTTGTTGGTTGATGAATATTGTGAAGGTAGAAATACTGTTGTTGGTATTGATATTTGGTATTGGTTAGTACTATGTATTTCAGTATTGCAGGTTGGTAGGTTGTTTAGTTTGAGACTTTGTACCACAATACATGAGAAATTGGTTTGGTGAATATAAAAATGTTGTACGTAAATAATTATTCTACTTAGACTACGGGTAAGTCAAACATACAATTAGTTAATGCCTAATAACCACCAAAAGTTTAACTTTATTTTTAACCTAAATTTACACTAAGAATCACCGTCAGCAACCTTGCCACATATTATAGTTGCAGCCGCACTATGCATTCGATCTTTGTTCTACCAATTTTATTTAACTTTGATTTTTTGTGTTCACATATGTAAAGGTTGAGGTGTAATTAGGCAGTACTTTTGAGCATCTGAATCAAAGAGTTTATATTATTTCGTTGTCTTTTGAAGTTAAAAAACTATAAATATACACTTACGCTGAAAAAGCCTTCAAATATTAAATTTGTGTTTTCACTACACCTGAAATTAATATAATTGAAATTTATGGATAAACTAGTATTGAAAGCTTTGTAAAATGTGAAACACCTGACCTTGAAAAACTACGATTTTGTTTTTAGTTATCTGTTACTGGACCGTGTAAATATTAAAATCAATTTAAAAACAAGCCGCAAATTAAAATCCACAAAAACCATCCGATAAATGGGATCAAACAAAAATACTAATAACGGAGTTAATCCACTTTGACTAATGACTACCAATCAGTGTCATCATAAAAAAGCATTTTCTTGGCATTTTTTGCTAAGAATGAGAAAAGTGGACGTTACGTAAATGTAATTATTTATGCCTGGCTAATTAAGCTGTATTTTCATCTTGCTTTGTTTAAATACATTACATAATTGTGAACTTTTTAAAATAATCAGTTGCAGCTAAATAATGACGTGTACGCAATCAGTAGGTCAAATGGTCTACCATTAACAAAACAATTAGTAAATGGGATTATTAAAATAAATTCGATTTCAGAGTTAATTACGATTTTGCACGCACACTCCGCTTATTTTTTCTTGTTTGCTTACGAGTCCATTATTGACAGAGCAGTTTTTGTCTTACCCCGCCAATTCACGCCTATTAAGCCGAACTGCCTCGTCACCCAGGTATGAAGCCATAAGAAAATCGATTCCATACAAAATTAAGAGCATTGAATTCAGAGCTCTTATCAGAGGTTAAATGCCTCTTAGGGCCCAAATTAGTGTGTATTTACGGGCGCTTTTTTTCACAAAGGCCCGCCGATAATGGAAAATGAAGCGCTAACAACCTATTCACCTTGATTATTTGGGCATGTTTTTATTATCGAGATACCTTTGACTTATTAATTACATCAACAACTCGTCCGCTTATGTAAATTGCTGCATACTAATCTTTGGATTAGCATTCGTTTCCGTTAGGAGCCTCGGAGGCTAATGAGAACCGAATTGCTATCGAATTATACGCAACACTAAACGCGCCAGCCAGGACCGGATCCCTATCTGTGTAATGCCCACGTTTTGTTGCTCGCCTAAATGACACTACCGGGATGATTCAGCGTGTTATTGATCTGTGGGCAGCCTAATGAGACATTTCGATGCATATGAGATACTGGGTCTCCTTCACGTTGAAATATAAATCTTCGGCGTATTACGAAACCAGCCTGGATTGGATTTAAAATACTAAATGTTACCATTTCAGATAAACTTCGTACTAATTTCACAATTCACAAATATGTACTTGAATCTGTTTTCAAAAAAAATACTTGACAGGAGATCATTTTAATGAAATTACTAATTGGCTTAAGGAAAGACGTGACTGAAATAAATTACATTGTGAGCCTCCTCCTGTGTAACGGGGCTGAACTATTCGCCTCTGAATAGATGGTCATTTAAGAACGGGTATGAAATTATAGCAAACAAGTAGTAGCTGAGAAACCAATTGCCGCTATGCTTAATTACGAACAAGTTAATTAACAACAATCGATTTAGACGACTCGGCATGCTCGGAGCGGGAGGGGCGGCTTTTATTTATTCGCAGGCATTGCTTTCGGCCAACAGCTGTGATTAATATCTGATCAAAATGGCTGACAGGCAACAGGAGTTTTGTCAATTAAAGCTGGGTTATAACCACCGGGAAAAGTCCACGCAGGGCCGAGCAGAACGGAGAGAACGCGAATATGCGCGAGCCCGGTCCTGCGCGCGAAAGGTGTCGGGGCATATGTGTGGAGAGCACACCGACAATACGTCGAGCCGCCTGTCGAGTTCCAATTTATCATTTATATTACTTAGCATTCAAGTGTTATTTCCGCGCACTGTTTTGTAAAGATTGCGTTAACCGCTGCTGTTCTACACAGAAGCCGCTCGTTAGGGATTTCTCTGCAAAAAAGGCGATACTTTCGAACAGCTCGAACATCCTTGATTGAAATTATTTTAATGATTTAGCAATAACGCGTTGTCCCTTATTCAGTCTTAAGCATTGCTTTGTGAGTACGAGAATTGGGGTCCCCAAGATATTTGTTTTTTACATTATTAGTCTTCAGTTTAGATTCATTGTTTTTTGAACTCCTATTTTCCATTAAGTAGCACCAAGTGAATAACTACATAGTGAAGGGTAGTGATCTAGTGAATTTATCAGTTGACATTGAACAGGTCAAAAATAATTTAAGTCCCTTCTAATAATCTAAAATATTGGATTTTGGATACACAACATCCCGTGTGGGGTTGCTGGACCCCCATCGGGCGCCTTCCCAGGTGACGGATAGGGGAAAGCCTCCTAGATATACCTTACCACTCATGAAAGTATGGACATTAAATAAAAAATAAATTCATACACTTTAATGTAAGAAAACAATTTAGCATGTAATATATTATTTTACTATACGTAAAAAACAAACAAAAACCATCATAAACACGGAAAAAAAATAAGTTAAATATTAAATATTTGTTTCATAAAAAAACACCCGCTTTTTGCATTTATTACTACTATTACGATTTTAGGCACTCTTTCGATGCTCCTTTCGTTCTGTTTTGTCCAGCTTATACCATAACAACTCTATGGAGTTGAGGTTTGGATTTGTGGTTGTGGCCACATCATTTTGAGTATTTTTTTTTGGTTTACTAGATAGTTCTTAAAAAGCTTTAATGTATGTTTAGAATCGTTGTCTTGCATTTATATTGTTTTTTCCTTATAATACCATCAATTTACTAAGTCGTCCACAGCAATCAAAGGAAAACACTACCAAACTAAAACAGACTCATCTCCGTACTTGATAGTCAAAACAATACAGTCCTGGATTATCTTTTCAGTTTTATACCAATGTACGAAGACTCCTTTTCCAATTGAAAATTTTAAATTTGTATTTGTTGGTTCATAATATGTTTTGCCGTTGTTGAATTGTTTAGTAACAATGTTTTGCGCTTACTGAAACCGTTTACCCTTATTACCACGCCGTAACAACGATTTTTGGTCGCAATACGACGATGAAGGTCGCCATCCTTTATTGTGTTGAATGATATTGTTTTATCACGTCCCAGTCTGAAGCAGTTAATTTTCTATTTTGCTTACTCACCAGTGTAATGAACTGATCTTCTGCATTAGATGTGACCCGTGGTGGCCCAGGTTAATGGCGATTCCAAAAATGTCTATCTTTCTATAGCATTGTAATGTGTTTCACCATCGAAAAACAAACCCTAAATGTTTTCTCAATATTACGCACTGATAGCCTTACTCTACGTAAAATCTGAATGGCTGAACGAGTTTTCTAAGAGCGAAGCTTGCCAAGTTCAAAACGAGATGTAAAAACCCAAATAAGCGGTACAAGGTTTGATCATAAAGTGGTGACGGCGCATAATTTTTTTAGTATAAACAAACATCTAAAACAAGGGATGGGAACAGAAAAAAGATCAGAAGTGTTGAGTAACAGTTCAAGAACGAAAAAACATTTTGATTATTTTATTCTAGTTTTCGACCTAACAAATGCTTACAAAATAATTCTATTAGCGACTAATTATTTTCTTTCAAAATAATGTTGTCTAAAAAGATAGTAAAGAGTTAAACAAAACAAAATTTATTATTATTCAGTGTATAAATGAATTTTAATAAGGTGTCCATACTTCCACGAGTGATAGTATAGGTGGTACCGAAAAAATGACATTTTCGGGGCGGACCAAAACCAGTAAGCATTGCTCGACTTAGAATGGGCGATTGAAATAATACGTCGTGTTTTATTAGCCAGTCCTATCAAGCAAACATAATGTCGATCTTAAAACATAAGGGTATCTCAGGAGGGTAGGATAGAATGTCTACAATCCCATGACGGCCTGTCTACCAGCTTTGCGGATTTTGGGGGAAAAGACAACAACATGTAAAAGAAAGACAGTGGAAAGATTTTATAGCAATTTATATTCTATAAAAATAAATTTTGATTCCAACACAAGGGGAAACATAAAACGAAGCATATTTAACCCGAACATTGAAGCTCCTGCATCGCACAAGTATTGCTCAAAATGTTAAAGAAAAGGAAGAACGTAATAACAGGAAAAATAAAAGTTATTAAACGTTTGCCTTAAAAATTCTCAACAACTGGATCAAAACCTAACTACAATACTTTTTAAAAAAGGAATCAAAGACAACTTACAGAATTATAGGCCCATTTCCTGTTATCGCAGACTTATAGACTTTTTATGACTGTAATAACCAACATATTAATACTCAAATTTGATGATTATCAAGCTGTAGAACAACCTACTAACGATGAGAAGGCAAATAAATATTATCTGAACCTGTATCTTGTTTTCCGATCAATAAAAAGCTTTTGATAGTGTGAAACTGCGGACCGTCGAAAGAACGATGAAAATTATCTAATCGATTCTTGATATAATATACTTATATACAATATATATTAAAAACTAATTATAATTCAAAAATTAGGTGGAAACACACGAAGACTGTATCATTAAAAAAAAGGCAAAGGCGATGTCGTATCTCCAAAGCTTTTTACACTACCAACAGAAAATATGTTCAGCCAGCTAAATTCGCGATGCAAAGAAATAAATATAAATAAAAAAATTTAAATGGCCTTAGATATGCAGATGATAGCATACTTATTACAACAGATTTTTAAGAACTGCAGGATATGGTAATATAGTTGTCGGAAGCCTAAATAGATCTTAAAATTTTATATATGTCAAATCGAGATAATGACTTTAAAAATTCTTATTTAAAAACAGTAAATGAATAAAGTTATCTTGGACAACTACTAAAAAAGAGTTCAATTAGTTTACACAAGTTTGAAAATTTAAAAAGAGTGTTAACAATCAGAGTATTCGACCAATATTCTTTCGATCCTGACGTAAGATTCACAAACTTGGACACAATATAGCAAACAATAAAATAGCAGAAACGCAAATATTTATATAAAGAATAATAAGAGGTATAAGACTATCAAATATAAAAAGAAAAAACTAACAAAAGTAAAAATAGCAAAAGTAATGAAACTGAAGTGGGACTTTAGAGACGTAATTCCAGAAAACCAAGCTAAAATGGAATACAACAATACAACAACGGAGGTCGTGGTTAGGAAGAAGATTAAGAGAGTAACAGGTTAGGAAAAACAAGCACAGGAGAGGAATTTGAGAGACACCAATATCCAAAATTTAATTGCTTAAATACTAAAGAATAAGAAGAAAAAGGCAACGGCAAAGATAGAAAGATCGTCAACCGAAGATAGTAAAAGCAAAAAAAAACAAAAACATCCCAAAGAAGTAAAAACAGCTATATCCCGCGTAAAGGCTCAAAAACAGAACTAAAAATGAAGAAAAGAACAAATAAACAAAAGCAATACATAAGAGAAGGATGAATACTTATTTAAAAAGTAAAAAAGGAAAGAATAGGAATAAACCTGTAAAGTAAATAGAAAAACTGGAAAAGCAGAAAAATAATCCCAGACAACTTGGATAAATGATGGAAACAATAATAGCTGCACTAAAGAAAATAAAGGAAATTTAGAAGAATTCAGTTATGTAAAATCTAAGAGAGAAGATTCAACGTAAAACATCTTAAAAGCAGAATTATTTTGATAAAAAGAAAGAAAAGGAACAACATCACAGAAAACTTTGAGAGTATGAATACAGCTACAAGAAACTAAAAAGGTAAATGGAAAAAGGCAAAGATGTAGTAATAAATAAATGTTATATATAGAAAGCTTAACAATATACACAAATAACGATTTAACTTGGGGAAAACAGAGATTAAAAGATAGCAAGAAAGGATTGAAGTGAATGCTGCACCCTCGAAATTATCTTTATTGACAAAGAACAGTGAAAATGGGATAAAGCAAGCCAAAATGTTGTTGAAATATCACATGTGTTAAACAAGAATAGGCCAACGAATAAGAACAATTAAAAAGAGTTATAAAAGAAAAAAACAATTAATTGTGGTAACGAACGAGTAACGGAAGGACATAAGGATGTACTTGCATTGGCATCACGTTACGTAATAGTGGCAACTGTGTGCGTCATTGTAAAATGACTAGATAGAATCAGATAGGGCTTTTTTAGTGGTAAGTTTACTTTTATTCTCAATTATTTTTTAAATTTTCTAATTAATCTCAAAATTAACTGAAGGTTAACCCTAGA
The DNA here is from genome assembly GCA_036346155.1 of Sinelater perroti. NCBI lineage: Eukaryota > Metazoa > Arthropoda > Insecta > Coleoptera > Elateridae > Sinelater > Sinelater perroti. Next base: position 3,203,959 of record JARFIY010000222.1, read on the forward strand.
ACCCCAACAGGGGTTATGCATAACACTAACGCAAATTTATAGTATCCGCCATTTTTTATTTCCAGGTGGGCAATTCTGCGCTTGTGCATATTCTCTTAAAAAAGACTATGTACTGCACCTCTTTTTTTTTTAGATTTCGGGGTGTTCCTTAACCACGTGTTAGTATTAACGTTGAGTGAAGCATCTCTGCTATTAACATTTTTCTTCCGTTTCTAGTGGTTCAAACGTTAAACAAGTGTAGAAAGGTATCGGTAAGGCCTACTGATCCAGACTTTGGAAGATAGCGCTTGCCTGGTTTGACGAAGATAATAATATTGCGACTCAGATCATGATGGAATTGACAACGAAGATATTGCTCCTGTACTATCTGTCAATTTTGAATGAGGAAAGTTTTGATTTCACACATTTTCCAGTTAATAATGTACTCAGAGGTAGAAATGAACACATATGGTTAACGGAAGCTCCGTCTAGATCTCGCATTTCATAAAGAAACATTGTACTTCGCGTACCTGGTGGAAAAGTAACCGCGCAGAATGTTACAACTGCATTGGAAGCTTGAAAATTGCTTTTTGATGAAGGTATGCTAAATTCAATCACTATTTTTACCAATATAGAAATGTAATATGATTGCAGGTATCTAGTACCTACGAAAAATTTATAACTAAATGTACTCTTAGTCTTTTATATAGGTACGGTAGGTAGGTGTTACGTTTTTGAAAAGGGCATAATACTGGTTGTCGGAGGACTGGCGCATGCGCAATTATTTATGTACTCTTATTAGTTGCCACTTCAGTAGCTATAGAGCCATGGACGATTGAACAACGCGTCTTAGTTTATGACACTTTGTTGCAACAGGTAATTTGATGGCGCAAACAAAGCGAAGATTTCAAACTCACGTCAATGTTGGTCGTGAAGTCCATAGTGAAAGAGTAACTATATGGTGCGGATTAGTCCGATTTGGCATAATTGGGCCCTACTTTTTTCGAGAAAACGGATGCGCTGTGACTATCAACTCACACCGTTACCTTACGATGTTGCGAGAATTTTTGTTGCCTGATTGAGAAGACATCGGATTTAATTTCAACAGGATGAGGCTACCTGTCATACGTCGAGATAATCCATGACTCTTTAAGGAAACATTTTTCAAAGTGCCTTATTTAATTGCGCAAGAATGTGGAGTGGCTTTTTCGATTACCGTGTGATTATTTCGTGGGGGGCTACTTGAAAGCCCAGTTTTACAGTGAAAAAACACGGATTCTTGAAGCTCTTTTGAAAGCCACAATTCGAAAAGTTTGACCAATTCTACGCGCTATGCTTGAAAGCTGTGACGGACAATTTTTCACCAGCCTGCAACAATGCCTGGGCAAATCAGTCGCACTCGGATGGAGTCATTTTTGATACTTAAATCGGATTCTCTTTGTTTGTGCTTTATATTTCTTAAATGACACTATGTGTCATTTTTAGAAAAAATAATAATTATTAATATGTTCAGAAATATGTGTTAGAATGTTTTGAAAAAAGTAACACCTCTCTGTCGAACCCTATACATTGCTGGGTGTCGAAAGAACGGGTATTAGGAAAACGAGAATATGTTTGGTCCTATCTGGCAACTTTGGACTTCGTTTATTTCATATTCGACAGAATACTATCTCCTCACGAATACCGTACCATAGCTAAACCTCTACGATAATTGTGCGTTTGCATAGCATCAATGCCTAATAAATAATAATAAAACAGAAAAATAATCTCAAACTACTTACACAAAAAGGAGCTATTGATACCTTTGATTAAATGGTCCATTGCTGTTCTGTAAGTCGTAAAATACGTAGATGTCCATTGCGAATCATTTATGGTATATTCGATCAGACAGATATCAATGGAATTATTTTGTTTGATAAGCAAGAGTATGCATGTTTTAGACGGTAGTCCCTTTTTATCTTGGTTTAGCATTGATCAAGCCTTTTACGGAATGTTAGTTGGACAAGCAATTACCAAGGAAGCGGAGGTCCCATTGAAAAAATTACAGGACAGCATAACAACAGGAAGTTAAGTTTGTTCAGACCAAATTCTAAAAATAATTGGGATATGGTTTATATGAAAGATCAACAGATAGAAAAACAAAAATCGTAGATATTTGTGAAAATTGTTTAAATAAAACTATTCTCTTAATCAATATTAGTATTCCTGCAGTATCTTAAATTTTTGTTTAAAAATAACCTTAAAATAGACTGGGGTTGCATATGACCCCATATTAGGGTTTATTCGTGTTCATTTTAAGTTAGTAATCTAGGGTTAATGCGAGAAAGGATAATGTCAGCCAATTAGCTTCGAATAACAACGACGAAGCCAGAACAACTGCCGCCGAAATTTCACAGTGTAACTCCGGAATAAAAGGAGCTTTTTCCGGTGAAAGCGCGGCATCGGCGGCCTGACGGCGGCACATTGTCATTCGGCGCACCAGCCAACGGCCGGCGGCACGCAGCCGTCCGTCCGTCCACTTGAGCCACAGTGACTGGACAAATTAGATAACAATAAAAAGGTGTCCGGCTAAATACAATATAATTCGCGCCGGTGGAAGAGGCGCGAGGATGCCCCGCTTCCGCAGGAAGTAACAATTAGTTGCCCCTAATTTGTGGTTTTATCAACAAACGCGCTGCCGTTACAAAAGCATATGCAAAGAGCTCGTCAACTTTTTCAGCGCGGCATTTCGAGCGGCTGTGATAATTGGGCATCAAAGCATAAATTTGGCCGCAACTGCCGGCCGCTTGACGCATGGGCAAGGGAAACGGCGCTAACTAAATTGAGCAATCGCTAGATACGAATTTAGATTGCTCCACCTAATTAATTTAATATTTTCGAGATGGTAGATTGCGTCCTAATTAATTGCGCGCGCGAACCAATAGCTTCTATTAGCGAGGGCCGCCTTTACAATAACTTATTCCGCGATAAGGCGCTCGTACCACATGGACGTCCGCGAATTTAAATAATTAGCCTCTGCCTTACATGTTTGGATATGAATAGCAATGAGGCTAACAGCAATTATGCAAAGAGCAGTTTAAGCCCACCGAAACACTAAATGCGCTAAGTCGACCGCTTTGCATTATAACAGTCGAGTGCGTATTTCTTTTCTTATCGCTATTGCAAAATTCAACGGTTATTACTACAGACTAGCCAACATTGCATTACCATATGTAGCCGTAGGTAAAAATTAATTTCTAACAATTGTTACGCCGCATTTCCTCCTTCCAAATGGAAATTACATGCAAAACTTAAAATTCTAGTTGTTAACATATTAATGACAATTTTGCAAAAATAACGTATTCATGAATGGTAACGTTATCTATCATAAACAAAAATAACGAAAACCTATTAATTTGATTTTCTCATTACATGTATTCGCAATATATGGTATAATCTTAAACCAGAAACATAAATGACTCATAATCCGGAGTAATTTTATGACTAAGAGGTTTAAAGGATCTTGTAATTTTAATTAAGTACGGAAAAACAAAATTTTATAATGTACAGAAGATGCCTATAAATACTGTTACATTTTTTTAAGCTTTACCCTTTCCACTAATAATAGCTGCAGCCTACAGCCCTCCCCGACACTCTATCTCTACTAAATAATATGAAAATTACATACGATCCCTTTATACGAGATTTGTTATTGAGGAGACAGGAACACAAAAAATAAAACTTGGGGGTCTAGGCTTGATAATCCAAAAGGGGATAATCTACTGCGAGCAATGAGAAACCTAAATTGTAGCTATTTTTCAACAGGCGAACCTACTCATTGGCCTACTGACACAAATAAATTATCAGACTTGAATGACTTTGTTGTTGTTCGCAGTATTGCAAACACGTGCACCCATGCAAAATCTTTTCAAAATTTGTCGTGTGACCACTCTCTAGTAATTACTCTGAGCACAACAATTATTAGAAGAAAGCCCTCCCCAAAGCTTTGCACTAAATTTATCAACTGGGACTATTTCCGAAATCTATTGGATAGAGAAGTTAATCTTACCATTCGTATTAAAGACACCCCAGATTTAGATAAACCAACCCAATATCCCACTACAACAATTCAAAACGCTGCACGGCAAGACACGCCCAGTCCATCAACCAACTACCCATAAGAAGTTAACCTTGCTCATCACACACAACAGGCAAGACAAAACTGTTTTAAATAATCAAACTCATCAGTTGCACAACGCACTAGTAGAAGCTCGAAATGATACATTTAAACAGTTCATTACAAAACTCTCGCCTGATTACCACACAATACGAAAAGTAACAAAAAAATTCAAAAGATTGAACGCAATGACACCTCCAATTAACTGGGCTAGAACAGAAAAAAGCAGATACATTCGCTGAGTATTTCTCTAACGTATTCACCTCACCACAAACTCAAAACATTCACACAGAAGATGAAATAGAATTATTTCTTGATACTCCATGCCAATTGTCATTAACAATCAAACCCCTTTTGTCGGCCATAGTACGCAAACAAATCGAACTTACTAATACCCATGAGACTCCGGGTTACGATTTAATAATGGAAGGTTCTACAAAATATTTCTCGGAAAGCTTTAGTGCTCATTACTACCATTTATAATAGTATCCTAAGACTTGACTACTTCTCTGCCCAATAGAAGTTCGCCCAGATGATTATGACAGCTAAACCCTGTAACCCCTCCCCTTCAAACCTTTTCTTACAGATCAATCAGTCTCTGCCCAAAAATGTTTGAAAGACTATTCAAAAAAATTTACTAAACTGTAGATTTGGACAGTATAATTTCATCCCATTAATTCAGTTTTCGGCAACACCACTCAACAATACACCAAATACATCAAATTGTTAACTATATTATGGAGAGCTTAGAATCAAAGAGCGTATGCATTGCGGTATTTCTTGACATACGACAAGCTTTTGACAAAGTATGGCGTAACGGTCTATTATTCAAAATCAAGTTATACTTTTTAACTCAATTTACGTACGTTGTGCTTAATTCTTATCTATCTGCAAAGTTATTTCAAGTTAAGACTAATAACACAGTGTCTGATTACAACCAAATTATCTCCGGTGTGTCACAGGGTAGTGTGCTGAAACCATTGTCATACCTATTCTACACCTCTGACACGCCAACTTCAGATCCTACCAGAATGGTTATATTCGCAGATGATATAGGTATTCTTTCAGCGAACGAAAAACCTAAAGTAGCAGCAGAACACCTACAAACTTATCTGGATAGCCTCCAAGATTTATTCAACAACTAGCGCATCACAGTTAATCCTGACAAATTAGCACAAGTGACATTTATCAACAGACGAGTAATAAGTCCTCATCTTAGAACCAATGATGCTCAAATACTCAAAAAAACTGAAATAGACTATTTATGCCTGCATGTAAATTCAAAAATAAACTGGAATAGATACATTAAGGCTAAGCGAAAACAGAATGACATTAAAAGTAAACAAATGAACTGGCTAAATGGCCAATTTACTTAGGCAAACAAAATATTTCTGTATAAAACCATATCAAAACTCATATAGACTTAAGGGATCCAATTATGGGGATGTGCAAAGACTCCCCATACCAAAATCTTTCGGAGATGTTAGTGGAAGATTCTTAGAACAATAACAGATGCTCCGTGATATATAACAAATAAAACTCTCCATAAAGACAGAAATCTCATACGTAGCCAACGAAATTCAAAGGTTTACAAGAACATACAACAACTTAACAGGTCACGGAAACGAACTAACGTCATCAGGGGATTGGAACGCTAGTGGCCACACGACTTGTTATAATAATTCAATTAACATTAGAGTAACATTATTGAAAAAAATGGCACCCTAGATGACATTTACTAATTACTTGTTAAATAAGTAAATTGTAAATATGCAAATAAATAAACAAATCACTGATTAGAACGACAAAACAAAAAAATTAACTGTTTTTGCATAATATTTTTGGAATTTATTAAATGGTTATTGGTAAAGTATAATTTCAACGGATTTTTTCAAAATACCCACCCTCTACACAAGCTTTAGGACGTACGTGCCACTCGTCTATGACAGCACTACATTTATTGGAAAAGTAGTGATCGTAACCATTAGAACTCGCTTTAAATAATCAATATTAGGATGTCTTTTTGAGCAAACTATGCCCTCTTAAGCTGTCCATAATTTGTAATCTAATGAATTAAGATTTGAGCTACCAGAGGCCAATCTTTTACTGTTCAAAAATGAGGTACATTGTTGCCCAAACAAGTTTGAGTTGGCCGTGCTTTGTGGGCGGGTGCGGAGTTTTGCTGAAAGATTCAAGCCTTAACTCAAAAAAGCGTGATTCAAAGGTTTTACTATACCTTCCAAAATATTCTATTGGTACCCAGTGGCCGAAGTTTTTACTCCCTTTTTACAAAAATAAATGTCTATTATAACACACTCCCCACTAAACCGTTATAGCTGCCGGATGATGGCCTCTCTAAATACTTGGCCTCTGGCTGAGATGCTTCCTTGGACGACCTAGCGTATACACCACCATTCTGTTTGTTGAAATATTCCTCCACTGTAAAAAAAGTTTCATTCGTAAACAAAATTTTTCCTTGGCTATCATGCACGTGCCTGGTCAACAAATAACCTCTTTGCTTTTTTCTCCTCCCTTTCTTCAAAGCATCTGTCAGCAAATGTTCCTTACATCTTTTGAAAGCAGCTAGTCCTAGGTTGTGTTTAATAATACGAGGCATCGCATTTTTGGAAATTTGCAACTTCTGAGACACAATCTTCTGCTTACGTTTCATTCAAACATTTACGGCTTTGACTGCTTGAATAATCCGAACTGAACGTGGTATTCCAGATCTTGGACGTTCCTCGGTAAACAATTTTATAGACCAATATACAAATATACGGCTAATGCCAAGAGTATACAAGGTCTTAAAGATTACACTTTTTTTCAGTTCCACACTTATGTAATGCTATTGCAGCAATACGGTTTTCTTTGTCACCCCACTCTATTGGTAAATAACCAAACTGGGCAAAAAATATAATGTAACTTACGACTTAACAATTGCAAACGTATGTCAATATCATAGATATCTCAACGCTATGTAAAACAAGGGTAGGTTTGATTTTGTAACAGTATTTATGGGAATACTTTATAACTTTTATACAGGTTAGGCCCGTTCAAAGTTCAAAGGCAATACACCGCTTTTAATACTTGTTTTATTTTTCAAACTTTTCCTAGGACAAATTCTTGACAATGGTGCTCAGCTGTTGTATTGAATTGTTCTAAATTTCATCCATGAGTTGAAAATAACGTTTCTTAAATATTATTCTCAATTAGAATCATTCAACACGTCATCAGTCAGCAAACACAACATGCTATTACAATTACTATTGGTTATACAGAGTGTCCCACGAGGCTGTTTTAAGACTTCGTGTATAGGTTCTTTGAAACATTTTTAACAAGAGTTCCAATAAACATGAATCAAATTCACAACCGTTTTTGAGATATCGATGAAGTAAGTTAGGGGTTTTTGGAAGTGCTTGGTCGTTCTAATATTTTATTTTTTCTTTAAGTATTATCAGACATAAACAAGGTTGACATGTACATAAAAGTTAAATTCTTAGTAGCATTGCTATTACCGGTCTAAAATAACAAATTTATGACAAAACAAGTTCGCATTTATTGAACAGACAATTAAATTATTTAAAACAAATTAAAATTTATTAATAAGAATAAGTTATAATTAAAACAAACTACAGCTGTTTAAAACGTCCTCTTCCAATTTCTGAGCATAAAGCAGTGCAACCAAGCACCCCCAAAGAACCCCAACTTCTTTCATCGATATCTCAAAAGCGATTGAGAGTTTGACCCATGGTTTTTGATAAAAATGTTTTAAAGAACTTATACACGAAGGCTTGGAACATCCTCGTGGAACACCTGCATATAAGTCGGCTTTTAGGCTATTGATTACACGATGGCGAACAACAAAGGGAAGTGATAACACAACTAACACAGACGCTCAGTATCTGTTAGAACTAGAGTTCTCTACGCCCTTATCTCTAACACTCTTACTCAGGGAGTAGTTTGAATCATTATCTAGGTCGCATCTGTGATGTTCAAGAGCAAACCGCAATTCTTTGATCAAAAAATCGGCCGATCGGTCTTTTGTCGCAATATATTGGAGCAAGATAATTCCTTCCGCTTTCACTTCTTTGGCAAAATGTCATGACACATTGATATGTTTGGTCCTTCTGTGTAATTTCAGGTTCAGAACCAATCCCACAGCGCTCTGGTTATTAAAACACAATGGTGTCGGATCTATATTCCAAGCGTCTATATATTTAAATTTACTTTATTATTCGCAGAATTTGCAGAATATGAAAAAGTTCGCAACAGCAAAACGTATTGAAACTACACATAATCGGTTGCGAACTTTTAAATTGTAGCGTTTGGGAATTCGACTGTGCAGCGTATATTTTTTATTTGTAGGAGTAGGTTTGCTTTTAAGGTGTCTACGGATAGATCTCATCGAGAGGAACACGGAGATATCAAAAAATCTCTTATCGCATCATGAGCACCAAAGTTAACCGAATATACAAATAACTATTTATAACAAAATGCAAGAACCAAATCTAGAGGAAATAATAATCAAAATTATGATGAACCCCAAATTCCACATATCCAAACACCGAACCAATCAATACAACAACAACCAAGAACGGACTTTCGAACATATGCTGATGCTGCACGAGGGCTAAATACAGCAAATCAAGATAATGACTTCAGTGGCCAACTCAACCATTTCCTCACCAAATTCAAAGCAATGTTCAATCAGTTAATCTCCCAAAACAGCATGATACTAAATATGCTGTCAACTGTCATCAATAACCTAGTCCATTAATGGACATCTCATCTTTACGTATAGCTCTCTGGAATGCCAATGGTTTGGCAAATCACAAAACAGAAATAACTTATTTCCTACAAATTAATAAGATAGATATAATGCTTATATCTGAAACTCATTTTACAGACCGATCAGTATTTAAAATATCTTATACGACTTATTATACCATTCATCCGGATGGAACAGCACATGGAGGGGCTGCAATACTCATACGCTCTGAAATAGCACATCATGAACTTCCTTCATTTCAAATCAACAAAATACAAGCTTCTGTGATTCATGTCACTGCTAAACCGAGATCTTTTACCATAGCAGCGATTTACAGGCCACTCAGACACGCAATCAATACCGACGAGTATAAAACAATCTTTAACACTTTGGGAACTCGCTTCATAGTTGGTGGAGATTGAAATACCAAACATTCTGACGGGTTCCAGATGTATTACGCCCAAAGGCCGAAATCTACTACGCCTCATAACAAACAAAAATTATTCAAATTTGTCAACTCGTCAACCAACTTACTGGCCAAACAAACTTCCTGATTTTTTAGATTTCTTTGTAATCAACGGCGTTGCAACTAATTACCTTCATATTGAACCTAATTGGGACGTTTCATTGGACCATTCCCCCGTTATCCTCACCCTTAGTACCCATATTATTATAAAATCAAATCCACCCAAATTAGTCTCTCCAAAAACTGGTTGGACTAGCTTCCAACAATACATCGAAGATAATTTAATCCTGAACATTAAACTAAACGAACCTAGATACATTGATATTGCTGTACAAAACTTTACTAATGCAATACAAGAAGCAGCCTGCATAAATACACCAACACCAATAACAAATAAACAAGAAGTTACTAACATACCGCTAGATATCCGACAGCAGATTCCACAGAAAAGACGTGCAAGACGCACATGGCAAAGAACTCGTAATCCTGTTGATAAAAATACATATAACAGGTATACAAGATTACTTAAAACTACACTACAAGATTTAAAAAATTCTACATTTGAAACATATGTTACGTCTCTGTCGAGAGAAGACCACTCAGTGTGGAAAGATACAAAGAAATTCAAAAGACCTACTAATCACATACCACCATTAAGGAAGCAAGATGGAACCTGGGCAAGAACAGATCAAGAGAAAGCAAATGCTTTTGCAGACCACTTAGCCCAAACTTTTAGTCCTCCAGAACTTAATCCTAACATCAACATTGAGAATATCAATAATTCCTTAGCTGCACCATGTCCAATGACCCTCCCAATCAATCCGCTGACACCATCTGAAATAAAACATGAAATTAACAATTGTAAAACACACGAAGCTCCTGAATTTGATCTTATAACTACCGAAGAAGGCAATAACAATATTAACTACTATTTACAATAGTATGATAAGACTCACCTATTTTCCCATTTCTTGGAAATTTTCCCAGATCATATTAATACCTAAACCTGGTAAACCACCTAATTTAACTTCTTCATACCGTTCTATAAGCCTACTTCCTCTGCTATCTCAAATATTTGAAAGATTACTACTAAAGAGACTGCAGACTGATATTAACCCCAACGAGATACTACCTAAACATCAATTCGGATTCAAAGAACGATACTCTACAATTCACCAGTGTCACAGAATCGTTAACGAGATCATAAGAAGTCTGGAAGAAAAAAAGGTTTGCGTCGCAGCATTTTTAGATATTGGTCAAGCTTTTGACTGTGTTTGTCATAAAGGTCTTTTATTTAAGCTAAAACAAATCCTTCTTACGTACTATTATCTCATCCTGAAGTCCTATCTCAGCGATCGCTTTTTCCAAACTAAATTTAGTAATGATGTTTCCATAATCCACCCAATCGAATCCGGAGTATCACAGGGTAGTGTCCTAGGACCATTCTTGTACCTTGTATTTACGACGGACATACCAACTACTGATAGCGCAACCATTGCCACTTTTGCAGACGATACTGCGATTCTGTCAGTTGACAATGATCCTCAACTAGCTGCTAATTGTGTCCAAACTCATCTAGACAAACTTGAAGAATGGCTCAGTTCTTGGTGTAGACAAATCGACTGCCCAAATGTCTCCATTAACAATACCCAGCTACCTGTCCAAAACGAGGTCAAATACCTAGGACTAATACTAGACTCTAAACTCACATGGCGGCCACACTTAACATCCAGAAAGAATCACATAAACAACAAGATTCGACAAATGTATTGGTTACTTGGTCGTAATTCTCAATTGAAAATAGAAAATAAAATACTTCTATATAAATGTATTATAAAACCCATCTAGACATATGGGATTCAGCTGTGGGGTTGCACGAAGGCCTCAAATTTAAAAATTATACAACGACTGCAGTTCAAAATCCTACGCATGATTCTAAATGCACATTGATATATAAGCAATAAAACCATTCACGATGGCTTAGCCATTCCTACAGTTGATAAAGAAATTCAAAGATTCAGCACCACTTATTTCCGCAATCTCCCAGGGCATCACAATGAGAAGGTTAACCACCTAATGAATGAACTATCCGTACTTAGAAAACTGAAGAGGAAACGCTCCACTGATCTACAAAACTAAATTACTTGAGTATTACTTATATTACCTTTGTCATACATAAATCATATACGGAGAGTAGTACTAATTATCCTGTTTATTAAATGTTCTCATAGAACAGATTGTAAATTTCTAAATAAACAAAAAAAAAATAAATTGTCCATGAAAATTATTAAAGAGAAATGATATTCAAATAATAGATTATGTGAAGAATGAAGACTTGGTACATCTTAGTCACATCCACTTTTTTACTAAGAAGAATATAGAAAAAAAAGCAAAAAGGAATCCTCATTCAAAGGTCAGATTCTTAAATACCTGAATAAAAATGTTGTATAATACCTTCGGTTACATATGAAGCACAAACTTGACTCCAAATAAAAAATTAGAGGATAAATTGAGAATGAATCAAAGGAAAATTGATAGATTCATGTTAAAAGTGCGCTTGAGCGATAAGATAAAAATGGAGGGGCTGTCAGGATTAACTGAAATTTTAGATTTTGTGGAGCAATGCAAGCATCTAAAATGGAGTTGGACTGGAAAAGTAGTAGGGCTAATGGAAGGGAGATGGACCAAGATCTTAATAGATTGGGTATCCAAGCAGGGACATCATAAACGTAGGGACTAAAACTTATATGGAAAGACGAGCTAATCGAGTTTGCAGTACACACAACAAAACGGAACGAAGGTTTAAGAGGGGGAGGCCTTTGCCAACTATCGGGATTAATGGCTTAGTGATAGTGTTCGTTACCGCGATAGTCTTAGTGTTTAGCCAAACTCTGATGACTAAGAGACGTCTAAACTCAAAAATTTAACTCTATGAGCCTACTAAACTGTCTCATATAAGGCAAAGTGTAGTGCTAGAGTATTTCAATTTTTCATAGTTGTTTATGACGGTAGTTCGAAGATAACAGTGAAAACTTGAAGTTTTAGTCTGTTTCTCATATTTTGCTTTGCCATTACTTTTATTCTTAATTTACCTTGTTAAATAATTGCTTGTCATAATTAATCCCCTTACGTAGTTTCTTCTAGTGAAGTATATAATGTAAATTTAAAAATTACAACCTAAAGAGGTGAGATTAAATACGCACCTAAAGCAAAATAATGACAAATTAAAGGCAAAATCTAAATCGTGCTTTGTGTACATAGCTTTTACACTCGTAGTGATTCGTTTCGGTTGCAGAACAAATAAATTAGTTCTAACACGCGAGCGTGTTAATTCCCTTCAATTTATTTACTTCGCTAATTGCAGCGGTAACTTTTCTTGGAATACTTGTTGCTAAGGGCCGCGGCATAAATTACCAGTTTTCAAAGAACTTCCGCACGCCCACAGATTATCGATCGGAGTTCTTGACCCCCGATGGGATTCATTAATTGGTTGTCCAATAATTACCATAAATGTTTATGTATGTGTGTATAACTCGGTGTAAAGTGTCTAATTGAAAACGGCCTGGCTATTTATGTTTTATCATATTGCAAAAGGATTTAATTGGCTCATTAGGAACAAGGAGAATGTTTTGCAACGACAGTTATAATGTGGCGCAAGTCGTAATCCCCGCGCAGTCAGGATTAAAACCAGATATTCCTGATCGGGGCCCATCTAGGCTGATGGGAACTGCGGGTTTTTAATTATTTGACCTATTGATATCGTATTCATCCAAGCAGCCATTAGCGCATTGACGCGGCGCATTAAAATGATCGGTTGGCGATTATTCCATTTTATCGCGAAAACTTCTCTTGTGCTGCTGTTATCAAAATAATGGCATCTCCTAAAAAAACTCCGAGGGAAAGTTAATACTGCGAGCAATAACTCCTTTAATTAACTCACTGAAGGTGGCAGTAACGAATGAGTTGCGCCTTAAAAACCGCTCACTAACTCCGCCCATGTGCAATAAAAATGCACTTTTCTACCTGCTGAGTTTAGCTGGCATCGTACTGCTTTATTGTACACCTGCACAAACGCAAATTGGTCTGATTTTTGGGTTATATCTAGTCCAAATTAACAAAGGTCGGCGCTGCTCAAAAGCCCCAAATAAATTAATTGCAGGCAGCTCTTGGCACCATTAATCAATGCTATGCCATTTTAGATGAATGGCAGTGCACTGCTATTAAGATGGATATTTTTTATATTTCAAATTTTATTAATGACTCATTTTAGTGTCTTAAGCCTTTGTAACTGTAACACAGGTGCAGATTCATAGCATAACAAAAAGCGAAAGGGACTACTAAAATTCTCATTTGATACCATTTCAAAATTAGGCGTATGAAGTGTGACCATTGTGAACGAATTGTAAACTTGCAACAGCAAAGAAATTTTTTAATCCCAATGGTAAACTATAATCTTTGACCATAGTTAGCTAATAAAAATAAAGTTAGTGAAATAGTGTAGACGGGATCAAAAACTACTAAGGAAGACAAAGGTGGTTCAATCGGCAAAAAAGGTCACGATGACGACCTTGTAGAATTTTTCTAATTCATTTAAAAAAAAGAACTCAATGATAAACGAGGAGTATTATGCCAGCTTACCGCATAAAGTGTGAGATGTTATCAAGCAAACGAGGAGAGGAATACTCAGTCGAACTGTCCGCCTTTTGCATGATAATGACCTGTCCATAAGGCCTCAATTAGCTTAGACCTAGCCCCTCTAGTGACTTCATATTTAACAATAATGAAGAATTGCAGGAGAGTATTTTTCCAAAAGTCTTGAAATGCTAATTTCGAAATGTGACAAATATGTTAATATACATGGAAAGTACATTAAAAAATAACTATATTGTTTTATTTTTGTCACCTCTGAAATACAGTAAAACTGGAAACTTTTGGCACTTACCTCGTACTTAGCAACCTTTTTGGTTTTTTAATGTAATGTGTACATAATTAATAATAATAATTAATTGAGTATTGGTTTTGTCACAACAAACATGTCTATTATTTTAATTTTTTTTATAAAAAAAATGTAATTTAAAAATTTATGTTTTTTAAATAACAATTTTATATTTATTTTAACTGTTACAAAATTGCACTTAATAAATGAGCAATGTGGTTAATATTTTATTTCGATGAGAAAAAGCACCATTTTTCCCCTTAATCCTAGTGGTAAATAGAATGCGATAAGTTTAGACTCTAAAGAGGGTGTTCCAGTGTAGTCCAGAATAAATACTTAATTTTTTGTCGACTATGGACAGATCTGTTTGAGTTAGATGTGTTCCACCCATTTCAACACCAGAAACAACTTCAGCAATCGTTAATCGGGAATCATTTTTGAGAAAGCGGGAAATAATGCAAATACTCTTCTAGAGCACTTTAGTCCCTGGGTAATATCAGTGACCTATATTTTTAACTGCTTCTCGTCTTCTAAAAAATGTTTATGTTACGCGTACAGTTGAGTCTTCTTAAAACATTGTCTACAAATTGCACTATAAGTTTTTTTTGTCGTAGCTTATTTCAAGCTTAGCAACCCTTCATCGGCGGTCATGCTCGAAAAGACAGCAAACACTAAAAATATTCTTCATAGTCACACTAGTTTTCGGTTAACGTCGGTGACCTTTATTTTCAACTGCTTCTTATACTAAGTTTTTTAAGAGTATTGTCTTCTTGAAACGGTTTTACGCTTTCTGTTGTAAAAAAAACTTGATAATAATCTGTTGCGTAACGAGGAAGAGCATTTCTTGCCTTGATATTGTAATTCTAACTAAATAAATGGTAGGAAAAGATACTCTATGAGGGAAGAGAATCTTCTTCAGACGACCCTAGCTACAACTCACTCTGCACGCAGTAAAAAATGTTTTATATTTGTTTCATCCATAAAAATTTAAATTCTAATTCTTTGTTGCCTTAAAGATCATCCATTTCAACAATAACACCACTAAACTCTCCTATTCAACAACTCTCCCTACCCATGTAGTCTGAAATCAAGGTATCTTCTACCTAACCAAATTTAGGTGGTTTTTAACCTATAGATATACAAGAAAAAACATGATGCGTATAAACATAACGGTGTAGAATATTCTCATCAATCACGCACATCAGTGACCTTTTCCCTCCCAATGTTTTAAGTTCTTTGATTTGATTTACATTTGATTGTCTGTTATTACTTGTAGACAAGATCATTGTGTTTAGAGGAGATTGTCTTATTTTTATTTATTTATTTTATTTACTTTAATTGTAGGTTTACAGTTGGGTTATTTAAGAGGGGGTTATATTTACGTAAGCCATTACAAGCACCTCCTACAGGACGATTTAGCTCTAACTATCGTTATATACACTTTATAAGTATTTGGAACAAATTTTTAAGTTAATTCTTTAAAAATACTCCTACCCCATTTGTTTGTTTGTTTTTTAAATGGCGAAAATCCAAAAATTACAACCGTGGTTTTGACAATTGCCCTATAAATTTCTTCTTAAGTGTAATGTTACATTTTATTATAATTTTAATTAAACTTGTTCTTAAACAGAAAAATTAGCATAATATTATTGTCTATAGTTTTAAAGCTTCTTTGAAATCACTAAATATTTTAAATTGTACAACAGATACTCATGGTAGCCAAATTTGGTTAGATTTAATCTCATTAAAAATCTTTTTAAAGTTTCTTGACTAAGCAAATACAGGGTGGTATCCAAAAGCAGTAGGACTGATTTAAAAAAAAAATTTATTGAACATTTCGGTACATCGACTTAATAATCTTCAAAATAGGCACACTTCTGGTAGCGAGCCTTCCAGGTCGCAAAGGCCTTCTGGAAGTCGTTCTCCGGGATGATGTTCAGCGCCCTCGTCGTTGCCGCTTGGACTGCTTCCACAGGAAGGAGTCCGTGGCACGGCGCGTTGTCATGGTGGAGCTTCCACTTCCCCACCAGGTCTGGTCGCACGCGTGTGATCCGATTTCGCAGCCATGTGAGCACTTCAACCTAAAATCTTGCATTTATAGTCTGTCCAGGAGGTACAAACTCCTTATGGACAATGCCACGACGGTTAAAAAATGCAATCAACATCGATTTCACTTTAGATTTCGACATTCTGGCCTTCTTTTTACGGGGTGATTGTGCGGCGTGCCACTCTTCGCTCTGACGTTTTGTTTCCGGGTCGTATTTGTAGCAAAACTTAATGGCGTACCGCTGCTCCAAATTTCGCTCTATCGCAACTGACGACGAGGCGTCGCAACAGGAGGTCACTAAATCAGTGGTCCACACTCAACTAACGCACGCAGGCGACTGCCGCAGGTCGAAACCTGTTCCCAAGGCTCCCCTCCGTAACATCCGGCCTTGCAGACCCCCCTCTATCGCTCCGCGCGCGCGGAGAAAAAAACAGTCCTACTACTTCTGGGTACAACCCTGTGGCGTACGTTCTAACTTAGTGCTTATTCTTTAAGGGCGATAAAAATAAAAAACTGTCCTAAGCTAAGGTGAGAACAATCTTTCTAAAACCTGAGTTCAGCTGGCTCGGTTGATAACGCGCAGTAAAACCCTACCCAGGATACGGGTAACAACTTGTCAATAAAAGACTAAGCTCGACTTTGGAGTAGCAAATTGAGATGGATAATGAAGTAACTCCACATGAAAAAAAAACCTTCAAATTAAAAATTTATAATCTTGAGTCCATTGGAACAATAACATCGAAAAGTTGGCTAGGAAGAAGGGTTAAGAGAATGGCAACAGACCGAAAAAGTTACAGAAAACTGATAGAGGACCCAACGCTGTAGGGCATAATTGGAAATCAAGAAAGAAGAAAAAAAGAAGCTATTTTTCATGATAGTCTCCATGTGTTTTAAAACATTTATTACATCTCTAAATTAGCATTTAAATTTCCTTGGAAAATACTTTTATTTTATTTGTAAAATAATCTAAAACAGCCTTCTGTAACTCTTCATCATTGCTTATTTTTTAGCTTAAAGGCCTTTCTTCAATAGACAGTGAACACTAGAATATGTATAGACTGTGGGGTAGGTGAAGAAGCTCCTCAGAGCCGCAATCTTTCACAGAAATTTGGGAAAATACAACCTTATGGACAAAGGCTTTATCGTACAAAAAGCGGACAATTTCTCAGTATGTCAGACCTCTTTTCCTATGTATTAAGCTAGTGTAATACTCTTTGTTTACCGCTGTGTTCCTTTCCTTAAATCAGTTAGCTAAAATTCTCTTTGAATCCCAAAAGATCGTTTCCATGATCTCTTTTGTCGATTGAACCAGCTTTACCATTTTTAGTAGTTTTTCGTCGGCCTCCGCTATTTTAGCGATTCTGTATTTGCTAGGGGATCATAACTTTTTCCCTATAATAATAAATTAAAGAATTTTTTATTTCTGGTTGCCACAGAAATTTAAAACATATTTACGACGTTACTGTTTTTAAATCGCCGACAAAAGTCGGGATACCTATCTGGCACTAACCTTATTCGTATGAAGGTGCTCATAAAGAATGCGTCACATGCCCGCCCTAATCTCCCTGATAATTTTTTTTTCTTTAACTCAATGACGCCCACTTTTTTCTGAGAGCACCTCATTATTTGGTGCTTTCTCAGCCCAAACGAAATTATATACCCATTTCTTTACAGTGGAATATAAAGGCGAAGATTACTTTATACAGCATCCAAGCGTTATTTAATTTCACCATGGCTAAGATCTACTTTAGACGTAATTTACACCCAGTTCTGTACTCAATTTTCAACATTGTGCAGAATGATGCGGCACTACCAACACAAGTGACTGTATTGCTGTGCGACTGAGATAAGTTGGCTGCTAAAATTTCTACGTACCTTCAACCAAAGTTGATGTTATCTGACACTAGCTGTACTGAAAGATAGTCACACCAGAAAGTTTTAGGGTTTACTTCATACATCCAGTTACGGACAAAAACAGAGACTTTTGGGTGTTCATATGGATTTTGAGATTTATATTAGTTTTCAAATGCCTTAAAATTTGTACTTGGTTAAAGTCGATTTCTCAAAAAAATTTGGATGTTCAAAACAGAAATTAGACCAATATGAAGATTTTCCTGGTGTAAATTTGATTATAGTGAGTGGCTCCGCTGCACATTTGAATGTCGCGATAAAACTTGTTGAGGGTTGTACAGAACACGACTAATTTAAGGTAATATATTTTACGGCATTGTCTTTGATATAGTTGTGTTTTTAATTACTATATTTGGTAGATCTCGGGATCGGCGGAGGCCAAAGGCTTTATTTCGTACTTATCTGCATTAAATTATGCAAGTCACTTTCCAAACCAAAAGGATAACTGGTTTACACTTTCCTGGAGTATTCTCGCAATTTTATTAATACAATACTCTTGTATTATTAATAATGTTATCAGCATACATTGCAATAATTATGTTGACTAGTTAGATAACGTCATACTTAAAGATGTTAAACAAGATAGGAACTAATATGGATCTCTGTAGGACATCAGGGTTAATACGATAGCTAATAGATCTGTAATGTTCTGAATTATTTGTATAGCTCGCCAGGTTTGGGGAGCATTAAAATAACTGCATGTTTATTTTGTACACATCCATTAAAAATAACAGTTAAATGTGTCATTGCTTTATTAGGTAGGATTTTAAAGAAGTTTAAATTAGTTACTTAGCTGTTGAGTAAAATTTTGCATTTGAATTTATCTTCTGAATGAGTTCTGTATTGGTTTGAAGTAGTTATATGATTTTAGGCCGTCTTAAAATTCCTTTTACTTTACACATGTTGGGGTATGTAATTTTCAAGGTAGGGTAGATACCCCATAGAAAATCAATTTGATTTTTAAGAGGAGAAATTTGAGAATGAGTAAATTTTTTGCATATCTATCTAAGGGGCTTTTATACGGTGTATTAATATACAATGCGGCATCTTAAAAATTAAAATAAGAATATAGACAATGATCGGTGACAATGGAGAAGAGGAAAGCCCACTAAAGGAAAAGTAGTGAGGGCAAATAGGTGACTAGCGCATATTTTCACTTCCCTCAGTGTTCGTTTAGTAATATAAGCTATACAAAACATACCAAAATGCTTTAGTCTACCTATCTTAAAATATGCTTAGATTATATTTTTAATTTAAACAAGCTTTGTCTACATGTTTTGCTATAATCTGCGTGTGCTATTTCTCATATATCAGATTTTGTATTGGTAGTGCTTAATTGAATGATACATTGATAAATTTCTAAAATGGCTACGTTTGTATTCAAGAGGTGCAGAGATTTTAACCGCCAATTGTGATGTGAAATTAATACTTTATACAACCTCTGTTCGTATTTTTGCAGTACGATCACCGACTAGTTGCTTAGGCTGCATGTTTTAACTATGTTTTTTAGTTCTTGCAAATAAAGTTTATTTTTTGGTGATTTATATGTAGAAATAATTGTCGTTACTTCACTCACGATGGTTTCAAAACAAAGGATGTTTAATAATTCTACTTGTTCAGCAACTGTGCTGCTTTTAATAATTACCGCGGAGCCATGCCATTTTACCACGTTAGTTTTATTTTTTCTCTAAATACTGTTTTTCCTCAGGTAGTAAATTTTTGTCTTGAACTAAGTGACTTTCGGTGACGCACGCTGTCTGTGCCATATTTGGCAAGAAAAGTGATAAAAGCTTAAAGCTAAGATTTAATGTCATTAGCGTTCCAATTTTGGAAAACCATTGAGATGATAAGCTTAAAATTTTTTATTTGATCAAGGTGTGGAGTAATGAGTTCAATGATGATTTGGGGAGTTTTTGATGTGGGAAAATCAAGTTTTGACACATTAAAATACTGTTATTTGTTGCATTTATATTTGAATTGTACGCTACGATTTCTGCGTATGTATTGTTAGAAGTAATTATTCTCTTTAAAAAAACATATTGTTTAATATGTAAATAGTTGTGTATTTACCCTCGCAGTTCACATATTGGTGTTTATATTTGTTCCTTAACTTCGCCCATTTCGGTGTCAAATTTTAGTTATTTTTGGTATGACCTACCAGCCGATAATTGTCACACGATAGGATATCTTCGCTTTCCCGTCGCTATTTCACCGTAACAACACTATAAAGTAGTCTGTTTAATTTAAATATATTTTATCTAAAACGATTCAAAAACATATTTTAGGTTGTTACTTAACGCTGTGTTTATTTTATTTTTTCTTATAGATACTGGTACATTGAGAATTATTTTTTCGATATTAGGATTGTTAGGGTTTCTATAAGTATAAAAGCTTACCCTTTGTTCCTCATCAAACTTTGTAAGATTTCTGTATTAGTATTACTTAAAATAATTTTGAGTTATCCTTAAAGTCTTTGGACGACTTAGGGTACCCTGTCATTGCCTTTGTTGAAAGATTCCTCCATTGTTAAATTTTTTTCATTTGTAACAAAAATTTTTCAATGCCATTCATGCGCGTATTCAGTCAACAACCTTTGCTACATTTCTAAAAAGCATCTATCAGCAAATGTCCTGTATGTCTTTTCTAAGCAGCTAGTCCTAGGTCTCGTTTAATAATACGAGACATCAAAGTTTTGGAAATTAGCATTTCCTGAGACAATATTCTGCTTACGAAGAAGATTTCGCTTCATTCGAGCACTTGCAGCTTTAACTGCTTAAACAGCCGAAACTGAATGTGATCTTCCAAATGTTGGATGACCCTCGACACCTCCAGTCTTATTAAAACAATTTTGTAATCCAATACACAAACATACGGCTAATGCCAAGAGGATGTAGGGTCTTAAAGATTAAATTTTTTTCACTTCCACACTTATGTAGTGCTATCACAGCAATACGGCCATCTCACTCCATTGGTAAACAACCAAACTTGACAAGAAACACAATGTAAGTTACAACTTTGAGATTTGACAAATGCAACCGCATGTCAATGTCATAGGCATCTCAATACTGTGTTAAGCAAGAGGAAATACTAGGTATACTAAGACCTTAGAGTTTTGCTTAATACTAGAACTTCCCCCGTATATAAAGCAACAAAAGCTCCCACCAAAAGGGCCGTCAATACAAGTTTATTAGATGGACATCCAACTGGGTGGAGATGACTGCGGGGCCATAATTAGGCTACCTGCACTAGGCTTTCTTTATTGCGCTCGTCAATAGCTGCCGCTAATTAGCGCAAGAATTTCTCACCGGCCCGCTTTGTGCAGGGAAACAAAAAAGACGCTTTCATTTCGAACTCCGCACAATGCACGGAATTAAGTACTCGTAATTTCTTTTGTATGCATTTTTCACGCAAAAAGCACATTTATTAGTACAAAGCTTTCGGTGAAGGATGGCGCAGCGGGTCGTTATGATAAATGGATTACGGCGGCTTCTGTTCGTTAACTGTACTTTGATCTTTTTCTGTTGGATTTTAATAAACCCCGGTCGCAGGCCGCTGATGATGTGACGCGAAGCAGCGCCACTTCGGATAGACCTCATGAAAGGTAAAATGACCGGCCAGTGCCGCATTGCCTAACAAATTGCTGTAACACGTTCGCATTAAGAGATACCATCGCTTTGCTACTGTGAATGTTATTACTTGTGCAAGCGCACAATAACACACGCGTCAGTAGTGATAGATAGCGAGTAATTACCCGGGAACGTTTTCGTGTACACAAGACGGTCAGAAGCGAAATGTAAGCGTAATTAGCAGGCGTTGTTTAAACATTCAATGTTTAAATTACAATAGTAATGCATTCATAGAAGAGCCAGTTGAGACTGCTCTTAGATTCAGATAATAAAAAACGTGATGTCGTGCCAACAAAATGAAATTCATACCAAGATAATTACAATAAGTTATTGCACAACTGAAACAAATCATTAAATCCTAACTACCTACTCACTGTGTGGGTTGCACAATATCTATTGCGAATTTCCAACCCTGCGTGTGCTAAGTGCGATCTGACATTCGCATAATATAGTTTGACATTTTTGACGGCATACGTACTCAGAACGTTCTGTCATATGGGCTGAAACTTTCCTCTCGGCCAAATAATGGACATTTTTGTACAATAATTTTCCAGAACTTTTGACATGGATTATCTCAACAACGGTGCATAGATCAATTCACTTTGACTTTTAGTGATGAATCTCCACCCAGAACCACTGCATATCGTTGGTACAATGAATTTAAGCATGGTCGTAGTTTGCTGACGGATGAATTTAAAGAAGGCCGTCCAAAATCGGATGTGGTGCCAGCAAACATCGATGCCATAAGCGAACTGATAAAGCACGATTGTTATGTATGACTAGCATACATTTCATATTGCTTGAACATTTAACTATGTATGCATTGGATCCCGTATAAGTTAACGATCGCTCCAAAACAAACTCGAGTCAATCAGTCGAAAGAAATGCTCAGAAAATACGATCGCGGTGCTTTAAATACCATTTACAACATCTTGGATTTATGCATTTTAACCCGAAAGCAAATAACAGTCGTCTATATGGATCTTCCAAAATGAGCCACATCCAATAAAAGTTGTTTGTGCTCGAAGCATTTTGAAGCAAATGGTTCCCTGTTTTTTAATGTGGCAACATCATTCTTCAACATCCATTCAGTTATGATCTGTCCCCTATAATTCTTTTTTTGTTTTCCCCAGTAATTTGATTTTGCGTTAGAATCTCGTGCTAAAATGATCCCCTTGCGTTGTTTCTCTTTTATTAGTATAATCTATTTTTGTCCAAGTATGTTCAAATTCTGTTTTTTTGATGTTTGATGAGATATAGCAGTTATATATGTACGTTTCTTTTAACTCAAACTATGTATATCCTTCCCTTTCCCCAAACTCATAGACCATTATATTGTATTTTTATTGCTGTATCTGTCTTTTTGTCTGTTATCCATCCTGCATTATTTACTATATTTGGTTCGTTTATTAAATTATATCAATTTTTGTACAGTAATGGCAATATGCCCATGTTGTGCCATATCTAGGGGTTCTCTGGGTTTCGCTGTTTTAGGTTCTTCTAACATTAAACAAAGCTGTTTTAAAACTTGGGCATTCTCCACTTCCCGATTTAAGATCTGTTATTTTGCCGATCGGGCAAGCTTCCTGCTTCTAATATTCCTTGATTCCGTCTTGGGTTTCCGTAATTGTAACACAGTGTTCTTCTATCTGGTCCGGTGCATTCTGAGATTGTATAGTTGTGGGATAAGCATTTCCTACACCTTCTTATTTTTGTTCTTCTTTCTACTGCATATTTGACAATTATTTAGTTTGGTCAATTTTAACCATGAAGCGATACACACCAATAGAACGTTTATTGGTTATTAAAGTTTATAACAAAAATAATAAATCCGTGTCAGAAGTATTCTGTAAATTACATGATTACGATATTGGTACCCATAATCGTCTAGAGAAAATGCAATTCGTCGTGTTATGTCAAATTCTGAGAAAAACTATACTCTATTGCCTTTAACCAAACAGTCGTGCGTTTCGACTACACATTTGCAACTGTTCGAGAAAATGTTGAACAAAATCCAATCTCATCGACTCGTCGTCGCGTTAAAAAAATAAATCGTCTCATAGCACTCTTTTCAACAATCTGAGGAAAGATCTTTATTTACACGCGTACAACGTTATATTACAACATCTAAAGCTAACTGATTATGCTTTTTGTAGTCAGTTCGTTTCTTGAATACTTGAATGGTTGAATAAAAGTACTGAGATTTTCCCGCAGGTCATGTTCAGCGTTAAAGCGCTTTTTCAACTCAACAAGCAAAATTGTCGAATTTAGATTTTCAGAAATCCTTAACCATTCATCAACCAGAATAACATCTAAGAAAAGTATCTTCTGGTTGGGCACTGTAATGGAGTCGT
Organism: Sinelater perroti; assembly: GCA_036346155.1. Lineage (NCBI taxonomy): Eukaryota > Metazoa > Arthropoda > Insecta > Coleoptera > Elateridae > Sinelater > Sinelater perroti. The sequence continues at coordinate 3,228,202 of JARFIY010000222.1, forward strand.
AGTTTTTTGAAGACGATCAAGGAAACTCACTAACAACAACTGAAATTTGTTATTGCGGCATAATTGAAAACTTGTTATGGTCCGAATAATTTGGTTTCAATCTGAATAACTAAGTTTTAACAATACAGCACCACGTCACATATGGCCTTGGAAACAGCTGACTCGATGATTTCAAAATTTGAATTGTGTGATTTCGGCTAGCAAACTGACACCGTTGGACTATTTTTTGTGGGGCTACTTAAAAGAATGTACCTACAGCAACTACCAACAAACAACTGAAGCATTAAAAAACAACATTCGAGCCAAAATTGCTCAGATTACGCTAAAAATGTGTAAAAATGTGGTGTAAAACTTCAATAATTGTTGATTATAATGCCGCTCGTGGTGATCGTATGCTGGACATTTTGTTTCACATGTAGTTTTTAATAAAGAGTTGGCCTCATTTCATAAAATACGTGTTTTTTATTATTTTGAACTTCGCACATAAAAAAAAACATTCGTTATGGTAAGCTTTCTAAACTATCTTTAAAGTTGAAAACTGCTGTTCCCTTGTAGCAAAAATATACTCGTTCTTTAAATGATATTAAATTACTATATTTATTGACTTGTAAACAACGCTGTGAATGGTACTTAAACAAATGCGCGGAAGATACAGAATTTTCATCCAAAGTTGTCTGGAATGTTGAGAATGCGGTGACTTCAATGATCCAATTAATATTACAATTGCATTTACCAGGCTGTTTAAAATCCACGTGTTACTTATGGAATAGTCTTGAAACTTACCAGGGGTTACAGTGTAATGTGAGATATAAGCATTGGATTATCCTAAGGCTATTCCCTTTTCATCAGACTGTTATTGACTATATTTACTTAAACGTGCTACAGGAATATGTCGATTAATGCGCCGAAAAGTTGTTTGGTGACTTTCAGCACGACGTAGTACCTCCCCAATGCCTTCATAGACCAGACTTTTCAAAATAAATAGATTGAGTGAAGAGGTGGTGTTGAATTCCCTACGTTTTCTCTAAACTTTACTTTACTTTAATGGACTTCCTTGTTATGGTGATCCTTTAAAGAAAAGGTTTGCTGCACAAAACCAGCAATAATAGATAAGAAATTAAACCGGACTTATATTATATGTTAAATATATTAGTTTAAAGCATAATTATCCGGCTATATTTAAGGTTGTGGCACCAAATTCCAGAAAAGCATAGCAAGTTAAATGAAGCATATAATTTTATGGAGATTTTAAAAGCAGTTGAAAGTACTGTTACAAATCAACAAATCTTATGATTTTTACTTGAATAATTTTAGGTCGCCTAAAAAATACATTTTTGGGACATCTCTTTGTGTTCTGCAAAGAATAGATCTAAAAATTCTGTAGCTAAAATGGCGTTCTTTTATATTGAAGGTAAAATATCTCTTAACAATTCGGTTTAGGCAAAAAGTTGTGACATAAAATTGCTGTTTAGGCTACTATACTCATGTAACAAATGTTTTCTGTATAAACAAAGAGTCTTTGGTAATAAATCCAGAAAATACGTTTAGTAGTAAAAATATACTTTAATGCAAATGTACTGTTAATCAAGTAACATCTTGCTTGGACGTAGTAAAATTTCTTCTTAAGTGAAGACACAACAAGGTAGTCCAGTTATACTCATCACCAAAACTCTTGAATTGTATTTAGGATTCTGTTCTTCGAAGCACCGATATCGTAGATTGTCTGAAGCTAGAAGATGTGAAGACAATAGTACCACTAGATGGTACATAAATAGAATGGTAGTAAGTTATTTCTGGAATGCCACGAATACAATTATGAAGAAAGTAGAAATGAAGTAACAGCCATGTACGATTGCTTCGGACATTATACTAAGCTAGCAGCCATGTGAAAAAACATGGAAGTCACAGAACTGTACTTTGTGCGCTGGCTATTAAAGTTTAAAGGTTACAGGAACTATGTACGCTAACCACCTATTGTTCAATGTGCATCGAACTTTAAAAAGGACAAATCAAATGCAGTAATTGATGTAACAGGCCCGTCTGCTTGATTTTTATATATAATTAGCCATAAGGTTTTGAAGACAACAAATGCACAATAGGTTTCTGTAGAGATATGCCAACAGTTGCTGTAGCTATAAAGCATAGATTTTAAGTGTCTAGTCGCACCAGAAGGTGTCTTGCTCTGACACGAGACGCCAAAAAAGAAACGTCAATCTATAAAATGGCAGCATATTGAAAACCGTCGAATCAAGAACTCATTTTCCATATTGTTAATTCCAAAATAGGTAATTGTCTTCTCAGATCAGGAAGATATTCTACTGATAGCATTATCAATAACCCGTTCTGCGAATCACTGCAGCGATTCCACTGGCGTTTTCAGCGACTCGACGACGCATTAATTCAACATGAAACTACGCAGATACATGTCAGTTGCCACACCGTTAATGCTCTCCAAGTTCTCAAATACACTACACTACAATCTTGAGCCGAAAGACTACGTTCTGTTTGATGCGAGGTATAAAGTTCTCTTTCGACGATGAGCTTCAATCGGCTGTTCACAAATGATACTGTGCTACACCGACAGATCTGCAGCAACTTTACAAAAACTACCAGAACGCTAACAAAAATCCATAGACATTGAACAAGAACAACTCTAGTGAAATATGCTCGGTTCTACCTAATAAAAAATTAGTTAAGAGAAAATAGTTCTAGCGTTAATTATTTTGAACGCTCTACATAATCTGACGAACTCGCATTATAGAATTAATTGGTGAAACACAGTAAAACAATTTTCTAATATTTGTTATTTTCCTTTCATCTAATTGTTTTTCAGTAAAACTTCAAATTATCTGTTTTATTAAGTCGCTTTCATTGCAGTAAGGAATAGCTTACCACTAGAATTGAATATTTGAAGTAAAATCAATGTTTAGTTTTACATTATGAATTTTTTTATTTAATAAAACTTTTATAATAACAGCAGTAATAAAAATTTCTCTAAATTGCATATTTTATCCAAGGAAAAATTTGCACGGTGGATTGTAAAATATATCTTTTAATAAAGGTATCTATTGGTTTTGATGGAAGCTAACGTGAAAATGGCTCTGGGTTCAGTGGGACTAGCTGGGCATGACCTGGGTAACCAATTAAAGTTCCCATTTCGAGAAATTACTCGCCCAGAAAATTTCTTGAATAATAAGGCAATTATAGAGTCATTTTGTTGGAATTAAGGTCGTCGTTATTCCAGGCATCCACTCCTGGTCAAAAAAACAGTCACAATTTTATGATAATGTACATTATGGTCTCACCAGCCTTATTCTCTTACTAAACCAAAAAGCGCCCTTAACTGGAGACGAAGAGATTTCTGGACTGTTTTTCTTGGATTTTCAGACCTAGAAACTTAATAGTTTTCTTTAGTTACCTACCTAGTGAAGTAGGGACAGACTTCATTAGTCCGGATAATATTCTTAAAAAATGAGTACCAGTTCTTTACTCTCCAATACCCAATTAACGAATGTACGATGTTGTCTATGATCTGGTAGCATAAGCTCTTGTGTGAGGTAGATTTTGTAAGCCTTTAGGCTTATCTAATGTACGGTGCAGGTCGAGAACGTTTTCAAATCAACAAATTTAAATCTTCTGCAACACTTTCAGCTAAAGCGGCGATATCTCTATCAGATCTAGCTGCCCAAGCACGCATTTGATACTTTAAATTCGAAATTTGACCGAAAAGCTCAAATTTTTCGATTAGCTTTACAGTTGCTGCGCGATAAGAAGCTTTAGCTTAACCGAAAAATATGGGATGGCATGTATCGTTCCATTTTTGTTAATCATATAGTTTTTCTACTCACACTTGGCAGAATGACAGCTTTAACATTAGCAGATAAAAAATATCGCAAAATTTAAAATGACACCTTTTAATAGCTGCTGTTAATACAAATGGAACTACTAATTTAACGCCGTATGAAATACTTAAATGTATAAAAGTTGGCTACCAATAGAAATTACTAAATAAATGGCACATGTATATATCAACATAAATAAATTTAAAACTTACATAGAAATAACTTAATTTGATTTAAAGCCGTAAGTTACATTGATTCTTATTACTTTGTTAAATAAGCGCACAAAGCTCTGGAAATAGGAAAACCATCTCAGGTTGGGCAACGCGCAAAAACGGAGCTCTTGCTCCACGAAGTGACTCGATGATTGCATGCCATAAATAGAAGTCAACGTGAAATCAAACGCTCCGCTTCAATAATTTTAAAAATGCAAAGAAGATCATGATGGCAGAACACGGTACGCAAATGAACAACAAAGCAAAACCAGAAACGCAAATTGCAGGCTGATAACTGTAATTTGCTGCAAGGGGCTGAATGGTCGCCCTCAATTTATTTCTGCCAGCGTCCCTATGCCGCTCGGCATAGAGCCCGGTTTTCAGCAGCGGTGGATTACGGTTTCCCATCACGTTTAAAATCGAACTGGAAACAGATGTTGCTAATTTTTGATACAACATTCGCGACGCAGGGAGTGGGTCCTGCCAGCAAAATTCCTCTGAACTGCTGGTCTACGTAGACTTTTATTTAAATTCGTTCATTTAATCATTCAGTTAATAAATTAATAAAATATGAATTCACTAAAAGAACTTACATACGGGGATAAATCAAATACAAGCCGGATACACATTTTTTTCAACATATAGGTAGTTTCTTGATTTCACTATCGTAAAATAAAAGTAGTTGTGACACCGCCCAATTCAGGTTGGAAATTCACATCTTTTAAGATAACATGTGGTTTTCGTTTCGTTACAAAATTGACGAAGCAATTTTAACAACCGCTAATCGATAGTAGTACTTAAAAAGACGATGATAAATACGAATGTTTTCCTCAGTTACGTTGGTTGTCGAGCGACGTCAAAAATTTTTATTTTGAACAGATTCTCGCCCTTCAAAAATAGTTTCTGTTAGGTGTATTCAAAATTTCTGATAGTCTTACATCCTCTGCTTTGATAAATTTGATAGTAACACGGTACTCAGTAAACGAGGATACCTCTTGCTCTGACATGGTAGCAAGGTCCACTGCGAGAGAATTAACTTCGGGTAGTCCTATCTACAACATTCAGAAGCCGTGCTTTTTTTTAATATATAACTTAAAACGATACAAGGAGTGCAGCACAAATACAGACGTTGTACCACCAATTCAAAGATGGATAGAAATATGTTGAAAATAATTCAGACTTTGGAAGACTATCAACTAGTAGAACACTGAAAAATGTAACGTGTATAGGCTACAATCAATAAAGAGAACTAGAGGTAACCCAATTTATGGTCTATATTTGCGAATTTTTGTTGTCTTCAAAACTAAAATTACCTCTAAAAGGGAAAAGATTCTAGGCGGTCGACGAGATTTAGGTCAATACAACGACGCAGATTATTGTTCACTCCATCACAGGACTCTGTAGAATGCTTAAAACAGTTAGAATTACGCCGGGCTCAATTTATAGGTCACCTAGACTACGTACAATGTGTCTTGTATTTTATATCATATTTTACAAATACATACATTTTTGTTATAATTATAATTTTGTCATTATGTCTCAATGCTTTCGAGATAGACCAGATACATACAAAGTCACTTACTCACACTTTTTAATTCAGTGACTCTTTAGTCAATACTTCCAGACCAAATTAATATCACTTTTGATACACTTTGGTGAAAATCGAAAAATATTCATAAGTCGAATTGTGAGAAAAAGAAAAAAAATAAAACGACCGTTTTCAGTGTTAAAATAACTGTCCCCTCTCCACCTTTTAAAAAATCTGACGCGCTCGTATAATGATATGTGCGCTACAAAATATAAGCTACGTAAAGTATGTCCTCCCCCCCCCCTGTAAGTTGGATGTTAGTATAGACCCACAGTATCTCTGCTAATTGTGAAAGGTGACTAAAGAAACTCTATCGCGAATACAACTTAAGTAAAGAAACATGGAATACACATTTGGTATGTGGAATGTTTTAACATTAAACAAACCTGGGGCTTCAGCATCGCTGCTCAGCGAAATTAAAAAATTTGAGATAGCCTTAGCGAACATTCAAGAAATAAAATGGCTGGAAGGTGGATTAACGGCAAAAACAACTAAGTTAAGCACAACTTTGAAGCAATAAATGACGAACTATGTAAGATAAGTATAAACCCAACATTATTTATTACAATCATCAATGCTCACTGCTATACAGAAGAATATGACGTTCTAAAGAAAATAATTCTACGAACAATTGTAAGATATGTATGACAACTTTCCAAGAAATGATATAAAAATGGTAATTGGGAATATGAATGCACAAATAAACAGAATTTTGTTCATAGGAACAAAAAGTAAACACTCACTACGTGGAGACAATATCTAATCAACTTTTCAATCAGAAAAAATATGACCATCAGCTCAAGATTCTTTCAACACAAGAATATCCACAAAGAGACATGGATAATGTTTGATGGAACAACCGTAAACCAAATCGACAATATCGTAATAATAGCATTCTGAAAATATGAAAGGCTAAAAAAGAGCCGCGGATTCGACCATATACTAGTACATACACAGATTATAGAACAACTGGACAGAAACAAGTTAGAACAACAAGAGATTAAACATAGGCAACCTAAATGGTAAAGAATATTGGAAAAAATTGAAGGCAACTGTACTAGAAGCAGCAATAAGGATCATGGGCAATAAAAAAGCAAAAAATAATTTGATAAAGAATCAATAAAAACGTATGAAAAACGAAATATATGGAAAATAAAACTATGAAAAGACACAAAAATAATTAAGAACAAAGATAATCAAAAACTTCTCAATTTAGAGAATAATGTTCAAACTGTTGAAATATTCATATATCTGGAAATACAGTTTAACCAAAGGTACAGAAAATAAAGCTATCACACATCTTTCGCTTTAAAACTATACACAGAAAATCCAAAATAAGGACCTATAACACCTTCATTAGTCCAACAGTGTGTCATGGATGCAAGGCGTGGGTCATCACAGAGAGCTCGAAGAAAAAATTGGAAATGTTTGAAATATAAATAGCAAGAAGAATCTGCGGATCTGTCAACGAAAATAAGATGTAAAGAACAAGCTATAACCGCGAACTCGACCAGCTATTCCAAGATACACCTATCTCAGAATTCATCAAGTTACAGAGATTACGATGGACTGGTTATGTAATAGAAACAGGAGACTGCTAAAAAGAGCTTCCATGAGCAGAATGCAATGTACAAACCCAAAAGGAAAGCCACAAAAATTGTGAAAACGATACAAAAATCTGATGGGCGTTAGAACTTTATTGGAAGGATGCAGAGAGGAAAGAAAAGGGCAGAGTGCAACAGCAGCATTAAAGTTATTTCAAAATACAATTCTCACCCAAGAAATAAGTAGTTTGTTAATACTGTAAAATGAAGGTAGTTGTGACACAAGCCAAACGCGCACGGACACTAACAGTAACATGGTCATCAAATCTCTGTCTTCCAAGTACTTTTTTAATGGTCCAAACAAATGGCAATCGCAGTGCGGTCAATTTGAGCAAAGAAGAGAGTGCTCTAATATAGGCCGGAATAATTTTTTTGGCAAGTTTGAGTACCTGTAGAAAAACCCAACTTGCATTAAATGTTTGCTCTGTTTGTAACGTTTTGAGAAGAACCGTCTGTCTCCATTAGAATTTTGAAACTTTATAGCTAAGTCGGCAGTCGACATTTTCCTTCATTTTTAACTACCCGCAGTAGCTATATTTCTTGTCTTTTTTTTTGCAAAAATATCTAACCAAACAATATAAGCTAAAACGATAATTTAAAGAAAATTAAGATAAAAAATCCGTACTTGAATTTTGAGTTCGACACTATAAAAGTCATTTGCAACAGCTACACATAGTCTATTCTTAAATTTCCAGGAAGACCTTCTACAAAGGTAAACAGTCATGTAAGTTTTTTTATAATTGGAAAATTGGAAGTTTGCTGAGCAACATAATGTCAGCAATTTGTAGCAGTTTGTGCCGTTCTCGTGCCGAAACGTCCGCGAACAATTACCTCAAACCTTCGCTAATCTCTGCGGCGAGTTCGTTTACTGTGCCCAAAACATCGCTTACCGGCCAAACGTCGCCGTTGTGGGATTTGGGCCGCCGATTTGCCATTGCGGTAAAACCTCAAACAGGCCGCTAATTGTTCGAGAGGCCTCCCCAGGCTGCAGGTCAGTCCTGGTCACTCGCACCATTTATCTGCTTCACTACTGATTGCCCGACTTCCTAATGATCCCTCCGGACGTTACCTTTTTTCTAATGTCGCCCAAATCTCAGCCTCCAACATTGGACCGTTAAGGCTTCCAGAGATTACCGGAACTGTCGGGCTGCACCGTGCCAGATTACATCATCACGCTTGCAAATCAAATATAAAGTGGACAGTATCTTTCGCGAAGCTCATTGGCAAGCTGTAACTAATAGGGCCCATAAACCTTAAATATTTTACCGTTACTCCTGCTCCCGCTATGCTGCACCATTTATCTTCGAGAAAGCCTTTTACGTACCAGCCCAGAGCCATGTAAACACCATAATTTTTGCGGATATCGCAGGCATTGCAAACGAGGCCGTAAAAGATCTTCTGTTAAGTTGAACTGACACAATGATGGTATTCTGGTTGTAAATGTTTATAGAAATGGTAAGAAACGATAGATTTCTATTTTTAATAATTGTAACAACGTTAATATAAAAGGAACATTAAATTAATTAGTCAGAAATTATAAAAAACATAAATACAAAGATAATGAAGAATAATGTAGATTCGGTTGAATAATACAAAATATACAAAGAGAGAACAATATTCCAAACATTATAGTTACAGTTATTAATAAAACTGTCTTCTTAGCACCACCTAACTCTTTAAGCGAAACCACATTTTTATAATTTTTTTCTTTAATAAGTGGCAGCTGAAACTGCATTATATTTTTATTCAACGGAGAATGTAGATTTCAGTAACTTAATATCCAACGTCTATCGTACCAATTATAAATTATTTCGGTGTTAATGGTTTTAAATAATTTATTTTATTCTTTGGAAAAATACTAGATAAAATTCCGTCAAATAATAAATCAGTTATATACGGGGTTCTATCAGAAAACAAGCTAGAGAAATATTTCTTAGATAATTTGCAAGTCGATGCCTAGTAGTATAAGCAGTGTAAGTTCTAGACCACTTCCAATAGTTTGCACCTAAGCTAAAAGTAGCAGTGTTTAAGTGAAGACGCTTGTAAGCGATTTGCTTTTGGACAATTGGTTTATGCGTTTTAATAGCTTTAGTTTGTAAACCAATCGCAAACTCCATCATTTTAACACATTTTAAACCGTCAAAAATTTTCTAGACCATACATTGGTTATATTCTTTATAACAATTTTTGATAACGTTTCTGATTACTTATATAATAATGTCGATGATTTTGACATAGACACTACGTTTCTCTTAATATCTACAAGTAGAAGAATTTCTGTGAAAACAGAACATTAGTTACGCTACTAAATCTAGTGCATTTCAAAAACCTGTAGTCCTTATGTACCGAATGATATAGAATCTCTTATAGACGCCACAGAAAAAAAAAACTGTTAAGACAATTTATGTACTACCAAGCTACATGGTAATTTTATTCGTCCTACAACTTAAACCAAGCTACAAAAGCTATCGATGTTCAAAACTAAAACTCAGAGATCTTTTAATTTCATTCGTAATGACTTGAGACTATTTTACATAGTTCTTGGATTATATAAACATAAATTATAATTTTGTTTGTGCCGCAACGCAAATCTAGATATGACAAGCTTTAAAAATTTGGCCGATGCTTGATATATTGACTACAAGCTATATAACTTGCTAGAACCCGTATAAGAACTAAAGCATACATGACCAATGGTCAAATCCTGAGAAAAACAGGTTTTTGGAAAAGTATGCCTCTCCAATTTATCCAAAAGATTACAATTATGGTTCCGAAACGGTGACCCATCGAAGGTTTTACAATTCCAAAATTACACTGGAAAGGTTCAAATAATAATTTAACAGAGAATAAATGTTCATTAACATTTTTTGGGTGATGTTGATGATTTTTAATTTCAACTGCTTTTTGTCTTCCAAAATTGTTTATCCTGGACGCACATTTGACATGACAATACGTAAAAGAATAATAGTGCGTGGACCATTTAAAGTAAGTCTTGGTATCTGAATATGAGTGCTTTGTCATTGGCGAAGATGGTTGTGAGTGATTACTGATCGGGGGGAATATTCTCTTATAAAGACTATATAGAAGAGTTTCCAATACAATACTCTGAGATTCTCTAGGTATCATTGGAGTTTTATGAGATATTAATTATACTTCACTTGTATACAGTCGTTCTTCTAAATAAGATTTCAGTATAACATAATAGCAGCGTGAGGGTGTACTTTTTATTTAAAGAGGAGTCCATTAAACCATTTCAAGATATTCAGATATATGATAAAGTAGCTTATCAAATTTCTGAGTGTTTCCAGGAAGACCGCCGTGCAGTAAAGTTTCTCTTCGAAGATTAATTGGCATAATCGACCAACAAATATTACAAGAAAGTCATCAACAAAAGGATCTCTCTACATAGATTATATGTTTCAACTAAAAAACGAGAGAGAGGAAAAAATAATTTGGGCTGATAAAGTGTGCAAAAAATCATCAAGTAGTAGAAGTAAAAAGAAATTTTAAAGAAGATTCAAACCGTTTACCACCTTAACGAGAGAAGATAATAACATAATAACGGAAATCAAACAAACGTGGCAAAAATATTTTCAAGAACTTTTAGGAAGTGCCGACAATAAAGAGAATGCACGCTATCAGGACGATCTAAACAACAAAGAGCCTTTACAGCCACATACATTAGAAAGTGGAAAGATGGAGGTGAAGAACCTAGAAATTTGAAGAAGAGTCGCCCAGGCACACAAAGCGTACTTTGCTCTTCTATAGATACTCAGACCCCGTAATGTACACCCAAAGAATAAGATTCGAATCTATAAAAGCATCATCAGACCTATAATAGCATATAGATGCAAAATAAAGGTCTTAACACAGAACATGGCAAATACATCAACGCCTTCGAAAGGAAAATTCCGAGACGCATATTTGGACCAGAACAAGAAGATGGAGCATGGAGATCAAGATACAACCACGAGCTATATGAAAAATATAAAAAGTTCTCCATATCTGAATTGACTAAAATCCAAAGACTGCGACAGGCCGGTTATATAGTTAGAATGGGGGAGCAAAGAATGCCAAGGAGAGTTTTCGAATCGAGAGCGGAGGGGTGCAAACCGGTAGGAAGGCCCCGAAAAAGGTGGCAAGAAGAAGTCGAGAGAACGAAAAAACATCCTAAACGTCCGCAACTAGAAAAGAACTGCCATGGATCGAGATGGATGGGGAAGAAAACTGAGGGAGGCCAAAGCCCAGAACGGGCTGTAGCGAGAGCGAGAGAGAGACTTCCAAAAACTGTCAGATTCATTCTCGGGTAATTATAACCGAAAGTTACGGTTGAAAGAGTTTTTATGTATATTAAGCAAACATTCTTGTTTTCTCAATGTCAGTTCGTGTCCAAGTATTGTTTTCCGTTCAAAAAAGTAGAATCTTGCACAGGAGTCACGCTAATCTTCTCTGTATCGTTCCAATCTTAGTATATATACTGTCAAAGCGAGTGCAACAAATAGTACAAAAATGAGCTTCCGCCTTATTAATCAGCTTATAATACAGATAGAGAAAGGAGTAAGCTAATCTAGATGAAATTGGGCTGCTTTATCAAGTATTCGGAAAAGTACAGAAATTTGATGCTATAGTGTAACTAGAAATAAATTAAAATATTTTAAGCCTTGACTTATCTCATAGATTTAACTAATTAAGTTATTATTAAGTAACTTCTGTATTGTAAACCGATGGGTTTCAATCTTCATGTCATTATTTCATGTCACTTTAACTCTTAATCTAAAATTTGCTTATTGTTATATAAACAGATTGCAAAACGAAATACACAATAGGTGTACTCAAAAAGGGAAAGCTAAATAGAACACATCGAAATCTTACTTTTCCCTGTAAAATATAACGTTATCAGCCAAACCACCTGCTACGTTCGTATATCAAGGACCAGAGCATACCCGGCATTTGCACAAACACACATCTGTTCGTGCCAATTTATAGCCAATGAGAATGTCCCGCTCAATCAGTTTTTGCACATTTTAAGCGATAAAATTCGAAGCAAAATTAAAACAGCTGCACTCACGGTCAGTTTTGTTAGAAACGGCGCGAGGTTTGTGTCACATTTTAATTCAGTTTTTGTGAACGCGGCAAACTTGGGGCTGGTGTAATTTTAAAATAATTGTGCAGAAACGTTTTTATAGTAAGTCACCAAAGAAGAAATTGGATTAAGGTAAGATATATATAAAATTTTTACATGCATTCTTATATAGATTGTACACTGTATCATTTTTGTAATAAATATTGGATATAATCTATAGGCATGCGTTAACATTCTTTAACCCGTAAGAGTCTTTTATTGAGTGCCTATATATATAACAAACTGCGCATTTTTGCGTTTATTAATGATTTTTTACCACAAAATACCTCTTGTGGGGAGTTTTTTATCTGTAATTTCCATAAAATCCCTTTTTTTGGTGATTTTTTATTACAAACGTGATTTTTAGCTATCGGGGCTGCAGCATATCGTTACCATTTAAATTTTGTGTTCAAGTTTAAACAATTTCCGTCACAGGAGCTTGGTAGTACCGAAACATTCCTTTTTAAATTGTAAATAAAATTAGCAAGGCATTACACCGTCAGAAATGTTTATTTATAAAAAAAAAGAAAGTAGGTTGTATTTTTTTATTTTTTTAATAATTAAAGCTGGATCTGCAATATAATATGCAATACACGACTAAGTTATTATAATACAATAAAAATAGACATGGCAAGTATCATTACAAGTGAGGATTAAGTGATAGACAAATCACACCTTTATCGTAAAGGTTCAACGTTGAACAATTATAAGTTTATACACAGTCTTTAAATTAAGTCTTACGGTAATTGGCGTTTAAGGCGTTTATGAATGTCTTTTTTACCGAGATTTAATTTGGTAGCACTAGAACAGACCACTCGGTTTTGGAAGAACTCAGTTATTAGCGGAACATTTAGCTCACTATGCACTTGAGTGTTAAGGACGAACCACGGGCAGTTGATTGTAGGTTTCGAGATATATGCTATGTATACATAAAGACGCCGAATTAAATTAATTCTAATTTTATAAAAACTATTTTAATGACCTGTAAAAGTCGTAAACAAAGAGATCGCATAGTTTTTCTTATAATTTTTGGAACTATAAAATTAGAAAATATGCATTATTTGCCAAAACAATAAGCTGGCAAAATATAAATATAACAGTATAAATTGCTTAGAGGTAAAAATTCACGGCTTAAGATTTTCTTTTGTTTTTAAATAATTTTGGTAATTTATTTTTATTAATAATAATTTTATTATTATTGTTATTCTTAATCTATTTAGTTTTTATAGTTGTTGTTATAAAATTACTTTAGCTTTTAATGTGCCGGTGCAGCCTAGCGGTTGAGGCACTTGGTGCGATACGGACGGACCCGGGTTCAATCGCGGAGCTCTCTTTGAAACTTGGCATGTGGCCTACCCAGTCACTAAAAATAATTGAGTACCTGCGTTCACTTCGGACAAGGGGGAATAATGGAGATCGTCTAATGTGCGGTGCTTGACACATCGGCTCCTACTTATTAGAGGAGGTGCGTAACGACAGAACAGTGAGGGTGGATATGAGAGTTCACAGACTATGCCCTCACAAGGCGGTAGAACCACGTCACTATTAAACCTTAATAATTAAGCATTACAGGCGGTGTGGCTTCCATACGCCTTCTCTATATCCTCTAGTTCTTGACTATCGCTGCATTTAGTTCTTTTTCCTCGTTTTAATATCTTTACATTTTTTCTTCGTTGTCAACGTGTTTACCCTTCAAATATTTTATATTTAAATTTTATTCTCAAAATCTCAAAATCTTTTTACAACTCTAAGTCTTTTTCAGTCACACTTGCTTAAAACTCCTAATTCACAACCATGTATTATCATTGGTAGGATAAGAATTATTTATTCTTCTTTCTGACTTTTTGATTTTAATGATTTCATACTCTGCTTTTGCCATCGATATTTATTCTCATATATTTATTTTTTGCTTTAATGAATAATAGTCCATAATCTTCTGTTGCTTTTTCTAAACTCTCTGCTACTCGCAGTTCTTGTGATTAGTGCTAAATCGTTAACATAAACAACACGCTGGTGTTTGTGATTGTTTACCTTTGGTAAATTTTGTATATTTTCCTTAAAACTAGATTAAATAGGGTAGTTCAGATTTGGTTCCCTGTCTTAAATCTCTATTAATTTTAAAAGTTTTTTATATACTTCTACCGATTCTAACCTAACATCTAGCACTTTTAAATGCCATCTGTATTAATTCAATTAAATTAGCTAATTTTCCTAATTCTTCTATGAACAAATATAATTTTTTATTAATTATTGGGTTGTAAACTTGGTTGATGTTAATGAATATTATGTGTAGCTTAATGTTGTACTCATAGCTATTTGCTATGTACTGCTTAGTAATAAAAATCTGATCAGTGACCAATTTATATTTTCTAAATTTGCATTAATACCTACCTACAAATAGCCTTATGTTATCCCATTTTGTTTATTTTTTTATATATCTGCTAAAAATTTGTACCGAACATATATTTTGTCATACTTTTCGTGCATTTTTGTTGTCAAATTTTCTTTGCTTATTTTTAATAATTCAGCAACTATTCTGATCTCTTCAGCGCTTTTCTCGTTCTTCGTTATTTTTTAACACCTAAACTAGGTTTCTCTTTTAAAACTACACAATACCCCTCTTTTTTTGTTATTCTTAATTTTATTTTCTTATTACTGTTATTATTATTAAACATTTTTTAAAAAAGTTTTCCAGATTTTTTTAACTCCTCCTTCCAAGTTTCCTTTTTTCTTTACAAAAAAATAGTTCCTCATTTTCTATTTGAATTTCCAATAGAAGTTTTTTAAATAATTAAATACAAAAATTTCTCTATTTTCCGTAGTCATTATTCTGCATGTTTTGTCTTTTTAGTTCTACACATCTGCTTTGCTTTTTTTTATACTTTGTTACGCTTTCTTGACATTTGTTCTTCCCTGTTGCGTTTCTTCTTTTAGTATCGCCCTACATTTATTATCAAATTTTTCAGTATTAACTCTTGTCCTCTTTCACTACTTTAGATGTTTTTAAGACTACTTCTTCTATCTACCTAATTGAATTTTTGTGTTCTTTTATTTATCAATTCTTATTCAAGCTTGTTTTATACTCTTGTATAATTATTTTATCAGTAAGTTTACTATCGCTTTACTTTCGGTTTGACGCTCTGGTTTTATTTGCTTTATTTTTATTATTGTTAGTCAACATTTGTTTCTCTGTAATTATGCTTTATTTAATAAGTTGTATTGTCATCTGGAGTTACTTAAGTTGGAGATACGTCAAAACTATTTTTCAATTTATCTTAACCCACATTTAATTGATATTTTGCCATTCTTAATGCATACATTATGCTCTATCTTTATATCAGTACTTCTATCTTCCACCACTATTTTTATCTCATTTTTCATCGGTTTGTATTTCTGTCTCTTTATACTACTCATGTTTCTCTTATTTGTCTTATTTTCCCAGACGATGCGTGTATGTTTACCACATTCTCTCCTATACTTTCCTCTTATTCTAATAATATTCTAGCCTATCTAATATTATTCTGTTTTTCTGGTTTTGGTATAACTTTGATTATCGTCTATATTTTTCTCTCACTTGCTATCAGTTTATTATCTAGATAGATATCTAAGCCTTGTAACTTCTTTTTGTTTTCCATTATTTCTAATGTTTGTGTCCAATCGTCAAGACTTACTATTATAAGCTTTTTGTCAATTCCGGTCGATTTTTTGCATATAATTTTGTCTACTAGTATTACTTTTTCTTTCCTTCTTTGAGCTGGTTTTTCTTTTAATTTATTTTTCTGTCTTAGTTCTGAGATCTTTTTTATCCCATTTTTAATCTTCCCTTATATCAAGTATTAAATATTTGATTTTTGACACAAGAATTTTAATATTTGTTTTAAATTATCTAATACGCAGTTTGACACTTTTTAATTACTCCCACAGTGGTGGACATTTTTAACGAGCACTACGCTTCGCTGTGCTTATAATTTAATTCGCTTTATAAAATTTCAGATTTTTTTATCAAAACTTAACTGCATATTTTCATTCGCTTGAGTTTTTACAAATAATTTTAGAATAATAGATTTATAAATAAGTATTAATTATAAAAATAACTTTGCTTTCTTATTCCATTTAGCTTCTCAATTTACATTTATTTAGTATTGTGTGGATTTTAGTATTTATCTTAACTAATACTCTTCTTTTTAAAACTTTTAAGTTGTTTATTATTTTCTATATATTCTTTCTATCCGGTTTTACATGTTTTATTTTTGATTAATTTAATACTTAATCGATTTATGAAATTTCTTTTAGTTTCTATTGTATGTAAATTTATTCTTGTGCTCTTATATTTCTGTATATTTGTCTATATTTTATTTTTTATCTTAAATAGAAATAACTTTTATTAATATTTTTGATTTAACGTTTTCTTCCTTTCTACCCGTTTTTTTCCGTTTGTAACTGCAAAAAGCAAATCAATTTACTGGAACAAATAGAAGTCCAATAGTGTCAAATTATTAGTTCATCCAGTTTCCCAATTTTTTCCGAGTTCTTTGGGCCATATGTAGTCTCACCTTAGCCGTCTGCAACAATATTTGTCTTTGATTTACTATACCGGGCTATCTTTATTTCAAAGTAGCATATATTTTATCAAGCTATTGACAATAAGGCTCCGCGCTAATGGCTCTATCTTCAAGAATCAGCTGAACGTAAATCACACATTCATAATTTCAACAAACACGAAGTGTAACGTTTTACAAAAAAATCTGTGTGTATTACGAAACCATATCCAATGTTTGTCACTATAAACCACTCCTGAAAAGAATCAAAGTTCTTATGACTCTCAAGAAATTGTTTGCAAACACTGAACCCGATGTTTGGCTTGCTTTGCGGTAAAACACAAATTACTTCTCTGTATCATTTGTTGACTTTGTATACATTATTCAAAAGGTAGCTTATTGTTCCTTGGAACTGTCTAGGCTTTTATAATAATTCCTAATTATTTATAACTAAGGATGTTTTGACTGTTGGAAGTAAAACTGTTTAATTTACTACAAAAGATTGTCCAAATCGAGGATGCATTTGAAAAGTGCTATTTACGATAATATATTTTTGGGCTTCGTAATTTGATATAGCATTTTAACCTCTAACTTATTAAATTATTCAAGCAGCACCAACGTCGGTTTGCTTTAATTTCCAGTAATGTCAAAAAACAGCCAAATTTTAGAAGTCGGATCGAAACGTTGTTTATTTTTGAATTTCAAAAATATCAGTCTTTTTCAAAGATTCTTTTTGGAAAACAGCTAGATTAAGATCCCAGGGAAAAAACTAAATTCTCTTATAAATGTCATCAAAAGTAAACGCGGAAACGTTGAGAAATACCTCAGAGACGATACGGTTCAAATCGTGAAGTTGCATACTTTTATTTCACCATTTGATAATGAAAATTATTACACACCAGAAGAGAAATATTAATGATTGTCAATTGAAAAATGACTTGACTATTTTTATAACACTTCTTAGAAGCGAATGACACAAAAGTTTTTCTTTATTAACTGCAAAGAAGTGGTAACAAATAATTTATCTCTTTAGACTTTTAAGTCCCAGAGCGACTTGCAGAGTACTCTTCGTATCATTGGTTATTAAGTTAACAGTGTAACTATATTATTTGTACATATGCCCTTATAGTCGATCATTTTGACTTGCAGCTCTCTTTATATTTACGTCTGTCACGTATTCAGTATTGAAATTTGTGTGAAAAGTATGATTGGAAATATACTAGCGAGCATTAAAGATGTTCCTTAGGTCCTTCCATGATTTATATCTATAAGTCTGACAGGTTTAGCCAATATATTTTTCTGATTCGGAGGTCCGATACTTTACTTTTTGTTAAGATTTTTTCCGTCTTTTATCCATATGAAAATCCATATATTTAGCTTCATCTATTTGCGGTATGGGAATATTATTAATTATTGCAGAAAGATACATACTTTGTCGTTGACCTTAGCGTTCCATTTTTGCAACTACTTTTTTATAGTCTTTAGTCTATCTTACAAAAGATTCGATGCAGATTAAGATTTTAAAAGACAGTAAGCCATCAAAGATCATAATGCGTTTTATCTTAGTCTTTTAAGATTGGTAGATGCGAGGTTGATTGGGCAAAAAGGACACAAAACACCAGATGGAGAAGAGTAAATATAACGAAAATAGTATTAACACATTGCATAAAAAAAGGAATGTAGTTTAATATTATGGAGTTCCATATTAGACAGAATGATAACAAGATGCTATACTGATTATAGAATGCTCAGCCACATCCAGTGTTATGCTCTAAATGAACGGCGCGATTAAAACAGAAACATAAAGATTAAACTGCAAAAACACGAAACGTGACCGAAAATAAAAAAATACAAACAAATCGGAAGCACAAACTTAAAACGTAATTACCGGAAGAAATAGAAATATGTGATAGTCTCTAAAACTAACATCTGAAACAATATTGGAAAAAAATAAGAAGAAAGGAAGGAATGGATATTAGATAACTCATGAGACCTCATGAAAAATAGATAAAAAATTAAGACAAAAATATACATAACAAATTTACGATTATTTTAATAAAAATATCAAAAAATCTGCAAGAAATGGCAAGATAATCTGGATCAACACATTCGCATCAAAAGCCGAAAATCCATAACACAATAAAAATCATGTAAAATAAATCAACAATTCAGCAACAAATATTAACAAACCCACGTTAATTAGTCAAGATTAGAAAAACCAATTTATCACCAAATCAACAAATAAAATGTTGAAAAGAATATTTCGAAGAAATGCTGGACATGCCTGATGATCAGCAAAAAAATTTAAACACACAATCACAAATAAAAAACTTATCAGTGGACTGCTAATCAAAAGCAGTACTTGAACTCAAAAATAACAAAACTGTTAGCCCTGACAACCTTAAAGCGAACTCCAAAGCCTGTTCTAAACTGATTCACCCTTTTCTTCTAAAAATTTGGGAAAGAGACACCATCACCAAGAAATGGAAGGAGGAACATATAATAGTACTTTCAAAAATAGAAAATCTTACAAAACGTCTGGCTTTTGACTGAATCATTTATGATTGAACCACATAAACATTTTAAAAATTATTATAAAATAAAAGAAAATTATGAAATAAAAATAAAAGCTGTCTTTAACGTTATATTATCATTCGTAGATTTTGACACAGCATTTAACAATATTAGGTATGCGGCAATATAGAAAGCGCTTAGAACAAAGTGCCAAACAAATTTATCAAAGTAATTTAAAAACTCTACAGAGGTGTCACCTGACATGTGACCTTTAAATATACTACTAGTGATCCCTTAAACGACAAAACGACAGTATGCCAAGACCATGTCTTGTCATTTCAGCTTTTTAATATTTCCCTAGATACTGTTCCTAAAAACAAAACAGCAAAATACAAAGTATCAGATGAACCTTGCAGTCCTTCCTGGCAGATCTTCACGCAAACAATATATGTCTGGTAGCACATACTTTTACAGACATGGAAAACCAACTGGACATATCGGCCAACAAATCCAAGGAACAGGCTTAAATACAAATCACTGAGAATGTTGAAGAAGTCATCTACCACTGATGCAGGTGTCAGAGTTAGTGGTACCAATAGAATTAAAAATCAACGAAATAGCTTTATAATACAAAATTTGGTAGACCACACTCGACTTAGAAACGATTCACTCTAAATGACTTGAACAACATGACAAAAGGCAAAAAACATCCGGAAATAGATCCTGTTAGAAAGCTCTTATTGAAATCTCATGCTTTAACTAGAAGAACGAAGACTAAGGTACGTTTGGAGAATAATATGGTTCAATTAAAGATTGTTAATAATTGACAATAACATCCTTCAGCATGAATACACCGCTGCCAGTAGTTTTGCAGCGGGTCATAGCTTGCCTAGAAGTCTTGAACTGAACTCTCTTTTAAAGCAGTCGTCATAGCAACTTGTATATTTTTAACAGTCCTAAAATGGTGGCTCTTGAAGCTGGTTTTGTGCCGGGGCAACAAAAGGAAGTCGGACGGGGCCAGATTTTGGCAATTTCGTTAAAAACTCTCATTAGCAACGACGCATGAACCAAAGTGTAGGTGGTTTCCAGGCAGACTCACGCAACTCCTTTTCCATCGATTTAAGCATTTCCATATAAAATTTAGCGTTGACCAAGAAATCCGTGCATTCATAGTGTGTGTCGACAACACAAGATGGCTCTTTATAATGTTTTGTAAATGCACAAAGATCGATGTTAAATCAGTTGATTCAAGTAAAATAGCGTTCGTATATCAAAATAGTCGTTCTCCGTGGCAGAAATGCCATAAAATGCCACAAAAAGTTGGCAGGAGCTGTCGGGAATAATACTCCTCCATACTAATTCATAGCTGCTACGATGTTGGTTGCAGAATTTTAGCGAGGACGCAGAGCAACCAGCGGCCAGCAACGGGTAGGATCATCTGTGAGTGTGGAGTTTTCTGGACGCATACGACATTTTGTGATACCACCCTTTATCTTTGAAAAAAAATAGTTGCCATTGGCATGCCCTAAGCATCGTATTTCTATACAAACTACACCTACACGTAATAAATGCGTAAGTTACTAAAAATTCTAATGTTTACGGAATTAATCGTTAAAGTAAACAAATAATGTTTTAAAATATTCATATTACATATTAAAGCGCAGCATGTGTAAATCACATTTATTTCTGTGCAGCAAGTCTTATCTGTTCTTTTGCAACGTAGAAATAACGACAAATTGCCAACAAAACGCGCACAAATGCTCTCTCATTTGCATGTAAAGTGCATCTGTAACAGTTAACGACTTCAATCTAAGCGTGTAGGTACGTCCATAACAGTCGGAAAAACAGGCCAGTACTCACAAAGGAAAACGGCAATTATGCAATGACCAATTACCAGCTAACCGCAGAGCAATATTCGTTCCCCAAAGTAATGACATGCAATTTGGATAAGATGCCCCACAGCCGTTCGTGTCCTTTGGAAATAATCGCCGACCTGCCAAGCTTCGCCAGTATTTGCTTTGCGGCTCGGTTTCTTGGAAACCTCGCCTTTCCACGAGAAACTGACACTAATCAGAAAACTAAAACGACCCCCCAAATGCTCGAAAATGCACCGCGCCTTCAGGTGCCTTCGCTGCAGCGAATAGCGGTAGTCGCTCGTTTAAGTAAATAACACCTATCGGGTCGCGTAATATAGCAAAGTTAATGTGAAGACTTACTGTGCGTGACCGCAGGATATTTGATATGTTCATTCGAATTAAAGCCAGCGTTTGTTGGCGTATCGTATTTACTTATCACATGTTCAAAGCTTGATTGAGCAAGAAAATGATATGATATGGGAAATTTGTAACTCATTAGGTCTCACAACTGGTTATTCCGTATTGCCATGCGGATATTATTGTGTTATTTTTATTGCCGCCAAGGCGGTAGTAACACACAGCTAGAAATCGATACGAAATCAACTAATAAGGCTAAGAACCACGCCTGGTAAAATTATTTAATACTTTTTCAGCTGTAAAAAATTAGATGAATATTTACTGTGCCGCATTTGCATCTTAATACGAAATCTTGGAAAGGTTAAAATCTAAACAAAAAAATTTAGATATAGAGATTGCGCAATATATATATCTGACTAATTTGAATTGCTTGTCGTTCTAAGTTTATGTACTCTTCTTTAATTAGAACTTGGTGCTCTAATGCTAGTAAATCCTTGTTATAATAAGACTTGTGACACCGATGTCTAATTTTCGTACCGGCGCTTTGATAGTCTTCCAGGAGGCTGTTCGGAGTTAGCTTTGACCACTTTATCCATTTTTTCCAACCTGTTATCAACCATCCTACTGACATGATCTCTCCACTCTCTTTTCCTTTTTCTTGACCATCTGACATCGTCGATGTTGCATGTGTGTCCGATATCTTTGTTTCTTCGTCTGTCCCTTATAGTATAGGCTGTTACAATTTTTTTTTTTATTTATGGTTGGATTCTTATACTCTTGTCTCAGTAGCGTGTCATGGCGACTCTTAGGCATCTCTTGTAAATTCTAACTTTGCTTTTTGTGCTCATGTGTTTGTTCCTCCAGATTATATCACGTAGTTAACCTGATATCATAATCGCTTTGGTTGTCTGCGCTTGCAATTTTATCTTTAGATTCCTGCTACCAGTTATATTAGCCCCCAAGTATTTAAAGTTCATCACCTGTTCCACGTTTTGGGTGTAGGTGGCTACTTTACATCTTCTTGGTTCCTTGAAGACTGAGAATGGAGGTCTTTGCAGGCTATCTTTGTCTTCAAATATTGTAACAGCATCATCAGAGTAACATATTATTTTGATTTGTTTATTTCCTTCCTTGATTAGTTTGCCCATGATTACATTGAACAATATCGGTCTGAGGTTATCGCTTTGTCTTATAACTAATATTACTGGCACCTTTTCGTTAATTCGTCTGTATAAATGTTGTATTAATATTTAATTTCTTAATAACTGCTAGAATGTGATGACTATATTTTTCTTCTTTAATAGAGTAAGTCTTACTTTGTCGAATGCCTGAGTGAGATCTATGAAACACATGAAAGATGTTTTATCAAATTCGATTGCTTTCTAAGTGATTTGGCGAAGTATGCAATTGGCAATACGGGTCTGTTCTGCCGAAAACACTGTTGTTCCTCAATGATTCCAGTTATAAGCTGTTTGACAATTTCTCTAATATATCAAGAAAGGGAGCAGTAACTGAAGAAGCAGAAGGTTTTTTAGAAACTTAGTTTTATGAAACTAATTATGAATAGCTTTTATCAGCTTGCTAGTATAACTATTGGGCGAATTTCTTGCCTCTTGTGAGCGGGGCTTGTTACTATAGCACTTTTGTGATGTGGATATACCCTGCAACTGCTAAAATAATCTTCTTTGCAGTTAATGCAGAATATTTCTTCTTCTTTCTGTAAAACATTTTAGTCGCACGATGAAATGTTTGTAGGGTTTATTTAACAGGTCATAATGCCTTTAGATCTTATTGTTTCAAGAATTATAGCGTTGATACAAGATGGCCGAGGACTATGTGAAACTGCAACAATTGTTGGTAAAAGGCTTTGTGCTGTACAAAAGGTGCGCCGGTGCTTTGAAAAAACTGGTTTGATAACAAGAAGACCAAGATTCGACCGATAAGAGTCACTGCCCAAAGAAATGAGCGTTTTTTTGATGTCCGTAAGTTTGCCGATTTTTTTGTGTTTGCAAGTTTGCCGAATAGAACAGCTTTTGCAGTTTGGCTGTGAAATCAACTCCAAGAAGTTAGAGATGTAAATGTTAGTGAATAAGCCGTTAGAAGAAGACTTCGTGCTGTGGAATTGTTTTGTAGAAGAATAGTCACAGGTCTACTACTGCAACACCGGCATCGAATTACAAGATTGGCTTTAGCCCGAAATCACTCGACATGAAATAATGAGGACTGAAGCAGGGTACTGTTTTTAGATGAGTTGCGTTTTTGTCTCATTGGATCAGAGCAGATATGGAGAGGACCCGAAAAAAGATATATTACACTTGTATGGGCGATCACAGAGTCAGTATTCAGTATTCATACAAAATGACTACTTGAGAGCTCAAAGGTATACTACGGAGGTTCTACGAAATCATTTTATGAGTTTCATGATTACTATGGGCGAGCATAACATTTTTATGTAAGATAATACTAAACTTTACGTAGCCAAAGTTGTCAGAGAGTATCTTGATGATGTGGGAATTAGGCGGTTCGAGCGGCCAGCTCTTAGTCCTGACATGAATACCAGTGAACATATCTGGGATGAGCTAAGATGACGTATCCAAAGACATACGCCGGCTTCAAGAACTGGCAGGAGGTGAAAGAGTTGCTATTGCAGGGGTGGAGTAACATCGACCAAAAAGTGAACCTCAACTTAATTGAAAGTAGCAGTCATTAACGCAAGGGGAGAGAATTCACGCTATTAGGGATAATTTTTTATTATTGTTTTACTTTCATATTGGTCCTAACAACAAAAAGTCGAGCCTCGTTTAAAATGTAAATTTGTTGCACTTTCAAAATAAATATTAAAATCTTAAAAATATGATTTCTGACTCGGTATTGAATATTAAATTTAGCCTACGAAGTACGGTACAATGATTTACAATTTACAAATATAAGCGTTTAACCAAAAATTCTAAATATATATCACAATCTCAATTTGATCTCAATTTTTTGCTCGCCAGTATATATCTAGTTATTCAGATATATTTTGTGAGCAAACGGTAATCTTCAATTGTCTTTAAATTTATTTTTAAATCATTGTTTTTTAATTCACAAATAAACTCATTTTTGTTATTTCTTATGTTATTGATAATGTCTTAATAAATGTAGAATTATGGGGAACTACTGGTAAAATTTTTTGTTGTTGGCTGATCTATCTGATCTTTACTAGTATCTTAAACAATTTTTTTAATGAAATTAGTGCTTGTGATAATAAATTCCAATAAATTCCAAAATATTTTTTTGAACGACGTTTATCGGAGAAGAGAGTGTATCAGCTTTTCTTTTTTCTGGATTGCCAGTCGTCTAATGAATCTTGACTCTTAAAGATCTATGCTTTTATAAAGGTCTACATAATTTTAGTTAATTAGTGTTATATTTGAAACAGCTTTAAGAACTAAATAAATACTCACCTTTGATCAGACACTGAACTTAAAGACGATGCTAATGTGTTCACGACACAAATCTGGTTGCAAAAGGTCGAGAAGTAAATGTATGGATCTTGCCCAGTCTCTAGCACTTTTTTATGGATACTATGTTTACCTCAAATTTTCAAAATATTTTTGCTCTCTAAATGATATTATTTTTTCTTATTTAAAATTGGTAGTCCTGTATATCTTCATGAAATATTCAAGTTGCTCTGTTGTAATTAAATTTATCAGCGACGTTATGAAATATTTACCATTTCACTAATTCCTTTACTTAAAAGTATATGTTATTTGAATGATTAATTTAGTGAGTGGGATTTAGCGTAAGATTTTCGTGCAGTTTCTTGAATAGACCTAATGAAAGTATGTACTGCTTCATCTAGGTCTTCAAGTTGCTTTATACATTTTTTCAAAAACACTTTATTTTTAAAACATTTCTAAATCTCTTGCTAGTCGGTTAGTTTATTATAGCTGACACGTGGTCTGATACATCATTACTCGATTCCATTAAGACACGGTAGCTATATTTTTTAAAACAGTCCAGCAAATCAGCGATCTTATTCAGGGTGGTAGACCAATATGTTTACTTGATAGTAAAATGACAATTTTAATTGATTTTTTAACAAACATTTTGAATAAATGTGTGCTTTTTGCTTTGGTAAATCAGGAACTTTAATGCTTGACGTTTCAGTGACAATCAGAAACAAATCTGTTGCCCATCGAATGGCATTTATTTGAAAGGATCAGAGAAATTCACTTATTTTTTTTGTGATGAAAGATAGCGGTTTTGACTGTTACTGTAACCAGATCCTAATTAAGATTTTTTGTATCCCGCTAACAATTATTTTTAAGATAAGACTACAAGATATTCCATCTTTTGGGTGAAAAACTAAAAAATTAACAAAGTGCTAGTTGTTTTTCGCAGCTACAGAACTAATGATTGTAAAGAGTCCCCCACGCAAGGGATGTATGTGACCAAAGGATTTACTTCTTTTATTCTAGTCTAAGAATCTTTGTTGCACCCCGATATGTTGCTGGCATAGTTTAGTTATGTCCACTATAGTTATATAGTTCAAAACTTACAAAATCAATTCTACACAACTAAGTTACATTTTCTTACAGAGGCTAATATTTCATTATTGCCATGAATTGGTACCAAAAGCTATACAACTTTAACAACTTTTAGAGACCATTCCACTAATACAAAGCTTTTTCCTTGTACTATTCTGCTATTTTGCAATCAACGATTTGTAAAACTAGACTTCTACTAATGAATTTTAAAATGCACTCTCCGTGTTCGGAGTTGTCATAATCCTTTATTGTATAGTTATTTTTTCACTCATCGAACCCCTTAGTTTCTAAGAAAGTTGTTTCTCTATAGAGTTTGGACGGCGCCCAAAATACTCGTCTGCTCGACTTTGAATAAACCAATTGCTTTCACTTGATGCATTCTTTATTCGTTCACTTTTTGTATAAAATTGCTTGGTACAAAATTTTTTTGGATGGCATACTGTCTTTCAAATTTAGCTAAAATTATCGTTTTGTTAAATGCTATTGTAGGCCACCAACTCACGAAGTTTATCATTCATGCACCACAATGTGAGTGATACAAAAGCTCCTTGCAGCTGTACATTTAATGCACCACAATTTGGGCTTGATGTTACTGAAGTCTATAACAATGATTATGATTGCTGCACACCATGTAAGAAAATATCTCTAGCTTCGGAATTTTCCTAATTACAGAATCCTGCCGTTCAAGACGCTTTTTGAAACGTTTTTTGAATTCTGTTCTGACAGTTTTTTTTAACAAATCTCAGTTATATTTTCCACTCATTATACAGCCGTTATGATAAATGAAATGTGAATTGAACGACGATTTAATTCGAAACTGAACTTTATTCTCAAGGGCTGCACAATAATTATAAATTATAGTACTATTAACGCAACGGTCAAGGGTCACTATAGCAACTCTTAATTTACACCACTGTTGTTTGCTGTATGACTTCTCGTATTCGATAGCCGCCGATCGTCATCTGGCCCGCCTTATTTTCAAACGCACGTTTCTAGAATTAATCAGAAGGTTCTAGAATTTAAACTCAAAAGCGTTGCTAAAAATGGCACTGGTGGTAATAGATCATTTTGAAAATTTTCTGATTAATTTATTTGTAGCATGTTATTTTTATTACAATATAAATATTTTTAAAAATTCATTATACGTCGATGAACATTGAATGTACGTTTTTGAAGTTTAAAAGTTGCAATCTATTCAAAGCTTCTTTTTTCTTTTCTTTTCTTTTTCGTTTGTTTGTCATTATTTTGCGCTTCTCAAACCACTCCTTCCTTTGCGTGTACGAATCCGGTGCATTGCTTTTTGTTTCGGGCTAATGTCTTTGCTTCTTGCTATTTCGTCCTCTCTATTGAACTAATTTCTCTACAGCATTGGTCTGTGTCTTCCGTAGTTTTTTTATTTTATTTGTGCCTATTTTTGATCCCTATATTCTCTTAACTGCCTTTGTCTCTGTCTGCCTTTGTCCATTCTTATTGTATGTCCCAACCATTGTTAGCTGTCGTGTTTCAACTTCTAATTTTTCTCGAATTATCTGATTCCTTATCTTAATTCTTCTGGCACTCTTCTTAGATATTTCATTTCTATTGTTTGTAATTTATTCTTCTGCCTATTTGTTAACACTCGAGATTCTTCTCTAAAGATCAAAGAAGGTCGGTAAACTGTCTTGTGTACGGTACTTTTTGTTTTCCTTGTGATTTTCTTTATCTTCAAGAATGTATTTGATTAGTAGAACTTTACTACCCTGTCTATTCTTTTATTAATTTCTGCTTTGTGTCCTTCCTTGCTGTCTACGGTAACTCTTAGATATACGACTTGTTTTTGTTACGTTTATTATTATGTTTTAATATTTTTTTCCAAATTTCCACAATTTGGTGCAAATTTTACATCATATGCAAATGCACAATGTTTATTCTTTCTAAATTCTATATCCTGTATGTAATTTAGCCACTTTAAATTTACATATCTTTATAATGCCATCCATAGATATAATAAATAGTGTATTAATACCCCACCCTGTCGTAAGACTTCATTTGTAGTAAATTTCTTCAGATTGTGCATGTTTTGTTCTGACATAATTTCTACTATTTCTATATACACTTTTTATTGCCCAGTTAATTGTTTTCCTACTTCTTCTTGTCAAAGTGTTCCAGTTTTTCTTTCTGGTACCAGATTAAAACCCTTTTCCAAATCAATAAATGCCTTGCTCCATAATTTGCTGTTATTTTTTTATGCTGAATATATGATTTTGTATTCTATGGCTCTTTCTAAAACCGCTCTGTAAGTTCTATCTTCTTTCTTAATTTTTATTCTAATGGTCTAACGGTAGTTTTGGCAGCTAAATCTGCCTCCCTTTTCATGTAACGGCAATATAATCTTTACCTCCCAATTGTTGTATACTAGGCCTTTTGTAGATTTCTAGGAATAGTTTAGTGCCTATATTTTTAATTATTTCTGCCTCTATCCCGACGTGCCCTGTTGCTTTTCCGTTTTTCATTTTTTTTATAGTTTCGCATAGTTGCCCTATTGTTGGTTCATCATTAATTATTTCTTCAATTCTTTGCACTAGTTCTTCTTCTTCCGCTTGGATTGTTTTCGTCTTCATTCTCAAAAATATCTTTTCCACCTCCTTAGTACTTTACTTTCATCAATCATAAGCTTACCATCTTTACTTTTAATTGGATTTAATGTGTGCTTTTTCTCCATCTAAAGTTTTTAAGTACTGCGTAAAACAGTTTTTGATTTTCTTTACTATTGGTTTCCATTATATGTCCAACGCTATTTCTATATATTTCTTTTTGTGCTTTTATTAACTGTTTCATTTTATTTCTTTGTTTCTTGTATTTTCTATAAGTATCTTTTGTTTTCTTGCTTAGGTACTCTTTGCATATCATTTTCTTTATTTTAACTTTATTTTTAATTTCTTTGTTCCACCAATCTGTTTATTTACTACAATTATTTATTTTGAAACCCCCGTAGACTTTGCGGGTGTCATTAAAATATTCTTGAATTGTTGCCACACTCCTATTTTCTACATCTTCTTGAAATAACTCTTTGTTAATTTTTCTAATCTCTTTGCAACTGCTTCTTGGTATCTTTTATGTATTCCACCTCTGTTAGTTTGTAGACTTTAATTTTTTATGGGCTTTTTTTCTTTCTATAGGCTGGCACTTCTTATTGCATGTCTTAGTAAACAGGAAATGGTCGCTGTATATTTCAGGCCTTTTTCTTACATTAGCATTTTTTATCATTTTCCTATCTCGTTATTGATATTTCTTCTCTACTTTTCGTTTTTCTAGTATACCGATGTATTGCTTTATGCTTACAAAAGGAATTTGTAACTATAAGTTAATTTTCTTTAAAATTTATCATTCTATTTTCATTAGTATTCTTCTTCTCATATTTACCTAAGACTTCCAATGTTGGCTGATCATTTTTCCCCACTCTTCCGTTTAAATCTCATATTATAATTGTTATTCTATTACTTTCCTCAATGTGTCATTAAATCATCGCAAATTAATCTTCGTTTCCTTATTCTCTATGTTTGTCCTTTTTTTTTTTAGATTTGCTTTTCTTAATTTTGTTTTTTCTAAATTTAAAACTCAGTGCCTGCTCAAATATCTGTTCCTAGCCAAATCTCTTTCCATATATTCGTCCAGCAAATTTGATCAATTTTTTAAATTTTTACCAGTACAATTTCCCACTTTTCTTGATTCTTTCTTGTTCTCTTCCTATTTCCACTCTACCCCTTCTATATATAATTTTCTGTAGCCTATTTTAACTCTTTTCCCTTTTCCCCTTTCCTCTTGAGACCTCTTCCTAATTGTACTTTATATTTCTCTATCCTTTTTAGATATGTTATCGTTAATATACATCTTCACCTCTTTATTATTCTTTAGTTCTATTAAGTAAGTTTTCTCTCCTAACTTCTTTGCCGATTTAATTTATATTTCCAACTTCAAGTGTTCCTTTATTACGTTTGTGATACCTTCATTTAATTTCTTTTGATTGTATGTATGTCTGGCTAATTGTTGGATTACTACATTATTTCACCTCTTCTCATTTTTCTATATTTCTGTTCTTTATATTTTTTATTTTTCTTGTCAATTGCTCGTTCTTATGATTAATATTTTCATTCTACTTTTAATTTTATCTTTGTACTCCTTCTGATCTTTCGTTCTTAGAATGACAAGGTTGAACAATCACTTTATCATCTCGTGTGTATTTAATGAGTTTCGGTATGTGTCTAGTGTAAACGCGTTAAGTTTAATTGAGTTGTTTCTTGGTGCTTTAGTATTGCAATACTTTTCACCAAGTT
Source organism: Sinelater perroti (assembly GCA_036346155.1). Taxonomy (NCBI): domain Eukaryota; kingdom Metazoa; phylum Arthropoda; class Insecta; order Coleoptera; family Elateridae; genus Sinelater; species Sinelater perroti. Next base: position 3,258,680 of record JARFIY010000222.1, read on the forward strand.
GTTGGTTTCCATATATTTTGGCAAATTTTTCTGCCGTTGTCAGTGCTATTAATTTACATCTACATTTGATTTGAATTTTCGGTAGTTATATTGATTTTAGGTTTATATTTATGTGGCTGCTAATAGTTGATTGATTTAACACTCTGTTCTCGGTCATCTGTTAAGTCTTAATCTGCAATTCCTACATTATTATCTTTGTTATTACTTTTTATTTTATTTTATTCACATTTATAATGCTAATGTTCCTTAAACAAGATATTTTTATAGAAAAAGCGTACAGGTGCAATCTTGCTGTTGGACGTTTACTGCTCAGGGCAGTCGAGGTTTTTAACGTCACTTAATTAAACGAAGCCAAACTGATTGATTATTAATGCTAATAATTAATGTCAGCTTGCATTCGAACCAATTACGCTAATGTGCACATTACCATTTATTCAATAAAAATGTTGATAGGATATTACTGATTGAGAACTTGACATAGATTTGCATTTACCAGAGATAACTTTAATCACCATTAAATGCACCCGTATTAGCATTATATTCAGCCGTGCCGGATAAGCAAGCCATTCAACTGTTGTGCGTCATATTTATTACAATGCAGTTTTCATACAAGTTTGCCTTGCCATAATCATCTGGGGTACTTTGTATGAATTTTAATAGGGAAAAATTTTCGCTGTTCCCTTCTGTCTGTATTGTACTTAAAAGAAATTATCAAGTAAATATTGTCACTTTGTTTGAATAGGGCCACAGAAATAATTATTTCGTTAATATTTGAAGCATTAAAGCGAACAAAGCCTCTAAAAAATTAAAATCGTCGTTTTTATTTTTTATGTCATCGCAATGTCAGATACCATAAAACGTCACTTTGCCAAGTAAACGTGGCTGAATGACCGGACCGCCCTGTGATTCACGTCTAGCCGTCAGATCGAGTATCTCTTCGGCTTCACTTACCCCAGATTAAGCTTTAACACTGATATTCAAAACTTGGAAAGTGTTGGTTTATACTCGACTAGTCGACACCAAAATCCGAGTTCAGCCTGCTGAAATATAATCCGCAACACCGCCGCGAAAGTATGAAACCGTTGCAGCCGCATCTGAGAGGAAGTTTTGGAAAGCTGCGCGAAAACTGCTCTGAACCAGCTTGCGAGGATGTTGCGCCAGCTTCAGTTTTACTTCTAGAGATCTACGCATTACTCGCGACACTTTTAAGACGGACTATTTATTCGGAATGGAAGTGACACCAGTTTTGTTGCTCCTCCTGGGCAGCCAGCGAACAGGAAATCCTGCGGCTTCTCATTTTCCATACAAAAATGGTAAACGGCCGGCTCGGACGAGAAATTAATGCGTCGCGCCGATGGAATGTCACAATTAATTCATGTAACAGGATTAAAATCAGTGACTGTGAGAACTTCGTCGCATAACTGTTAGCTAAACACCATGTACGAGGTATTAAGTAGCTGGCCGGCAATAGTAATCAAGTAAACAATCTCATTAGTTGGTCAAATTAGCTAAGGCGCGCCGTTGCAGCAGCCTTGTGGTACGTGCAGCGTGTTTTATTTTTTTGGGCCACCACTGAATCTCCGTGGCTATATGGGAGGTCTTGTACGATCAGAAACTCAATATGTAACATTAATCGAATTTCACACTTAAAAGTTTTCTTGGCCGAAGGTTATTGAAACCTAATTAAATGCGTTTTCTCTGTTAGTTTAACAATTAAGCGGGCGCGCCGTGGACACTAAATATTAAGTCTACGTTGTAGCTACATGCTAATGCATTAATTTAAAACCAAGACTACTTTTGTGGCTTAGAGAGGATTTTTTTTATTTTAATGCGTTTACCTATTATGGATACAATAACCATTTACAATATGCTGTCACAACTTTGAAATCAAAAACACAGTAAAAAATTTAATTATTCATTGATATTAGCAATAAAAATTAATTACAATAAATAGATAGATAGATAAATGCTCATTAGTGCCATCTCGTTTTTTAAAATCGGGAATGATAACGAAGGATTCATCTCCATAGATTTCTAGGTCTCCGACCGCTTGCATTGAAGTCTTCATATTATAATGTTACTACGAGATAAATGCCAAAAGTTTCCGACTTTATTATGTTTCATTAATCGCACTACGAGACTGTGTTCCTCTGTACTCACCCGAAAGGTCCAGATATGTCTCACGCAACGGCTACTACATTCTTGAACAAATTGAAAACATTCATCACCCATATAAGGAGACAAAAACGGTCGATAACCTGCCGGAACAATTGATAAAGTGTCCCTTAAAGTCGAAAAACAAATCGTGAACTTGTTTTCGCAAAACCCGGGCTTGACATCAAAGAGCAGCAAAATTGAAACACTAAGGTGTAGATATATCGTAGGTAGCTATCCGAACCCATCTCCGGACGCATGATATAAAATGCCGTAGTTCAGTAAAGAAACCTTTGTTAGGTAAAAATCATGTAACGAAGCGGCTCATTCAGGCAAACGACATGGAACAATGTCATTTTTACGGACGAAGCTTCTGTTTGGGGATAACTTATCGTCCTACGAACCTGGCCAACCTCAACTAACAGGTTGGTACAGCAGACCGTTAAACACCCAGTAAAAGTGCATCTTTCGGGCTACTTCTCAAAACTCGTTTTCGGAACGTTCCATCTGTTTACGTACAGTCTAAATGCTCTGAAAATACTCGACTATCAAACATTGTTTCATCAAAAAAAAAAGAGGACTGGATCCAGCAGGAGGTCAATGATCCCAAACACTGCACCAAGCTTTGCATCGAGCATCAAGCAAAGAATTATCAGCAAGATGAGAGCTCTTTATTTTCTATGAGATGGATACCACGACTTTTGTCAGCGTTTCAGAAACAGCAACGGGAGGTTTGTTGGTGACGATCTTTAAACCTCTTCAGTCCATCGTTACAAGGAATGAGATCTTGATTCTATACTATAATTCTCTGGCAAAAAGAGAATTAATGTAATGATGAACAAAACACTACTAAGGAAGGCAAAGGGGTCTCAATCGACGAAAGAGATCATGGCAGCAATCTCACGAGATTTAAAAAAAATTTGCTAGTCGATTTTAAGGAAAGAAGCACTCTGGTAAACGAAGAGTATTAGGCTAGATTATCAAGAAAAAAAATAATTTCCACAATATCCATAAGGCCGTAATTACCCAAGATGCTGCAAAGCACTCTGATATTTCCCACCCACTCTACGTTCTTACGATTTATTCAGGAAATATACACACATTTATAACCAGCTTCTCAATTATTTTTTACCTTCTTGTGCTTTGACAAATTCTTCTATTTCTTTCACGGAAAAAACCCGAATTAGGGCAGGCGACTTTGAAGAGCAAGCTGCTTTCATTGTCACACAATGCTGCCTGAATTTTAAACTATTCTACCTTACTTTAACAGGCGCTTATGAGCCAATTGCCCTTACAATTAGCAGTGTATACCAACCCCCACAGTTTCCATTTGTGAGTCCAGCAATTCTGAGTTTGTCTGTTGCGCAGTTCTGAGCCCCGATTGTTATGCTGAATTTTAATGTTTCCTCAATTTTTGGTCTGGCCTTTTATGCGTGCTAGTCACAATTCTGAGTCCTGGCTCTTTTTTGGCGTTTTTACTTTTCACATGTTGACTCGCGGTCGAGCCCTACCACGCGTTAAGTTTTGTGATGCACGAGCAAAACTCTTCTAGGACTTTCCACGAACAGACCGCGGTTGCAAGTGTTGCGATCTCTTCAAGCAATGGTGCCATTGGAGACCTTTTGTATTATCATCTTACTATTCTAGACCTAGCCCCTAATGAGATAATTTGTTTTAAAAACCAAAAAAGACCTTCGTGATAGAAAATTTAACAACGATGGCGAGTTACAGGGGGGCGTTTCGGAAGATTTTGCAAGTATTTTTTAAAGGTAATAAAATGCTAATTTCTAAATGTAACGTGTTAAAATATATAGACTATATTAAAAAATAACCTTATTATTTTTCCATTACCTCTAAAATAGTCGAAACAGACATTTTTGGCACTTACTTTAAAAAGCATTTGTATGTTAGCAGTTTGCTTTCTAATTAAGTCTAAATTCTTTAAAGGATATGATACCAAACATATCAGGAAGGATTTAGGATGTTGTTTAAGGTCTTTCATTCCAATTGTTAAATTGTGTTAATGTTTAAGTAACAGACACTACCTTATAATTCACACCAATAAGTCCACAATGGTCGTATAATAGTTTTCTAGAAAAAAGTTTGTTTTTTCTAATTTGATAGTCCATTTTACGCTTTATTTAAGTATATGTTTTGCACGTTAAATTCTTCTCAATATAAAGATTCAAGTTTTTAGTTTCATCTACTTGCGATATAGGAATATTATTGAACGTTACAGATGAACGCACCTGTACGGTTAAACAACGTCTCGTTGATCTTGATCTTTCATTTCAGCCACCACTTATTTTAAAGCATTTAGTTTCTCTTTAAGAAAGTTTGATGCAAAATGAAGATCTACATGACAAACGAAAATGACAGATCTGCAAATATCTCCATTTATGTGTTCGGCATAATCTGTATATTTACTATAAAAAGCAAGTAGAGAAGGAGTCCAGTACACTCTTGTTCTTGATTAATTTATCTTTTGGTGGTTACGACCCAGAGTTTGAGTCTAGGTGAGCTTATGATCCTTATAGTGGAAGAATCCAAAATACAGTTTAAAAGAGATCAAATAAGCAGTGAGCTGTTGCTTATCGAAGTGCGGCCCTTCGGTACAAAATATCATGCATCGTTTGTTCTCTATGGGAAAACAATCTCATTTAATTAGTGGGTTGATTGTTAACTGTCTGATTATTCTTTTTTGTTAAACACTATGATTTACGTACGTCAGTTTTTAAAATCTCTTTTTAAGCATCTAAAAATCATACGGGAAGACTTCAATCTTACTGAAATTTTATCGTCAATCCAACTTGCATGCTGGTCCATATTTCTTAGTGTCCTTGTTGCGAAAGAAATTTTAAATTCTGTTTGCTAGGCAAGTTGTTAAAAAAATAAGAGTATGCAACCTTTGTTTTAGGATTAGTCTGAAAGCTACCTTCCCAAAAGTAACTCAAAATAACTCAAAAACCGCGTGTGATGCTTTGTCCCATAAACATATCGACTGGATGTTCCACCAAATTTCCCACATGTTGGGGGAATCTAGAAATAAAGTATTAAATATTTTAATTTCCACCTGTCTAAAGTCACTGATAATCAGATATTGACATAAATAAGTGAATTTAGTATTGGTTTAAATCTAGGAGTTGTTGAATTGTAAGATGTTTATGCTTTGAATCCACATCTATTGGACTCCACCGCACTAACCCGGCACATTTTTTATGTTATCTTACATAAATTGATTGTCCTCCAAGAACATGTTTGGAGCACATAAAAATAGATTGACTCCGTTTTAGTTCATCGACTAAATGGTTCGATCTCTTGGAAAGTGTTGGAGTAAGGAGTATTTACACGGATTGCAAAAACAAACAAAATAATATAAATGTCTTTCATTACTAGCACCCTGAACTGTAGTTATGGTTGGTCAAATAAACTTAGCTTTCTCACACCGCTTAAGATAATTGAGGAAGTTTTTCTGGTTAAAGATGGGGTCGTTCGAGAAGACCAAGTATATAGTATTAAGGCCACTGTGAATCTTTAATTGAAATGCTAATAGAGTAATACCCCAAAGATTGATGGTTATTTTATTTTTTGGTAGAATATAACACCGACATATTATTTCTCAGTGAAACTTCTCAGAAGAAAAGAAACTCAAAATTGTTAATTATTTTTTATCAAAAAGATTTGAGGGTAGCCCAAAGAGACGTTTCATTGCCACTAAATAGCATTTAGAACACTGCACTCCTATGAAATGTTCACTACTGCCTTTAAGTGCTTTCATACAAACCTTGCAACTGGAGACCTTACTTTCACTCTTTCGACTTAATACCTTGGATACTACTAATATCGAAAAACTCAATTTAAGTTATTTCTCTTTCTATTTACAGCAATTTTCAGCATAATGGCATGTTATGAATTCCGTCTTCATTAAATGATAAAACAATTTTCAACCCGAATAAAATAAATAACATCAACAATAAGGATAAGTTTATTTAAACTATCAATGTCTTGATAAAATTCAAGTTTAAAAAATGAAGAGATACATAATAAATCTAACCAAATATATTACCGAACAAGAAGACAATAACAAAGAACTAAAGATTATTTGATAAGAAACCAACTCAATAAACTTAACTACAAAAATAAACAAATAAATGAATGATATTAGAATATTTATGTATAAAAATGGAGAAAGAGAGTTGCCAAATGTCTACAGATTGAATTGTTTAGTGCTGTTTTTTTAGACATGGATCTAGTCCCATTCCGAATAAGAATAACGGGAAAGGGGAAGGAAGTAGTACGGAATTAAAATGGGAAGTATTTGCATAAAGAAGGCATCACTTTCTTATGTCGTAGTTTTTAATTATTTTCTCTTGTTACAAATAATTGTTCTTATAATTATGTGGTGATCTGATCTACACTTTAATTGTCTGTATGTTATAACGTATTTTATTTTTGTCTTTAGGTATCTTAGTAATGATGAAATCAATAATTGATCTAAGTCCTTGTGTCGGTAACGTAGTCTTCTTCCATTATCATTTACTGTCTCCTTTCTAAATACTGTCTTTTTGCGTCCTATTCTACTATTTAGGTTTCTTGTCATAATAAATTCGCTTTGTTTTTCTTTTTTACTTATTAGTTTACTGAATTAGAAAAACTCTGATTAGACAGTGACGTTTATAGCATATAGCTCTAAAATTGTCATGTTTTATACATTATTTCTATTTCAACTTTTTCGTACGTCTGTGTCCTGTTGATTCATTTCTATTTAATTAATATTGACACTCCAGTTTTGTTTTTATTTTCTCTAGACTACTCTATAAATGAATATAATATCCATTGCTTCTTGGCATTTTCCTTTTACCTTTATTGTAGTAAACATTACTATATCTAGATTCAACCATTCTTTTCGTTACTTTCTTCCTTTTTGTTGCTACTCTTTATATCTCTCACATTGCTACTCTTTTCCATTCTCATTTTTTAATATCCAGTTTTTTTTTCTTTCAATCTTATGTTTCGTGTCAGTTAAGATTTAAAACTAAACTCTGAACTTTTTATGTATTTCCCTCCACTTATATCCAAAAGGAGTTGCTTTGCAAAGTGTAAATTTTCACATTGGGATAGTTACCCCTTTTACGGTTTTTCATCTTACTAAAAAATTTTGTAACACTTTTCTTTTATGCGTGATAAATTGCTATAGCCTAACGCCATAACTCCCCCCCCCCTCCAAGAAGAATCTTTCTATTCAGCCGTCTGTTGCGGATTTGCTACTTCTGTTGAGAGCTTACGTAAAAAAATTTCTAGTTAGACAAGAAACAGGTTACCATCAATTTTATATTAAGGCCGATGTCTTTTTAAGGCGATTACCTCATCTCTTAGACACTAACTTTAGCACTTTAGCAATGGGTTTGCTCACAGTAGTATGGATGACCCCGTTCTTTCCACCGAAAAGTAGAATCGGCAAGAGGTTCTTTTTACAAATTATTTTGACAAAACTTTGACAATCAGTTTTTTTGTACTTACCTATGTTGGTTATCAGAGTAAAATATACTGTATGTACTGTTACACTTAATTTTTCTTTCAGATCACCTCTTTAATTTTGGGAATAAAATCTTTTCCTTTTTCATTACAGGAGAGATTATTGGCACCAAAAAGGAATGATACGGGTGAGTCATATAAATTTTTTCAAATACTAGGTTGTAAAAAAAGTTCTGCGACACTTGCAAAATTTTTATTTTTATGTATTTCTAGTTTTTCGCGTTTGTCGCGTGTTAACAACAACGAGTTACAAAATTTAACTTTAAGACTTGATCTGTTATTGCTGGAAACAGAAACCGTTAGTAACACGTGCTTTAAAGATTAGAGAAGTTATATTCTAACGGTTTGAGTGTTGAAGATTAACTGATCGTCTATTTTGGATGAAGAACACTTCCAGCTGCTTTAAATTCTGATTTGTTGAATGAAGTTGGCTGTCTGAACTATTTGCGTTAATTTGACAAGATCCTTACAAACTGATTGAAGTACAAACCGACAAGCAAGTCGAAATTTATCGTAATCTGAAAACACTTTCAATCGGTTTAGCTTGTTAAACGTGATCGTTTCAAGTTTGCATTTTTTGGAGTCTAAATCCCCCGCCAGTTGTTCGACAAAATTGTTTTGGCATTATATACTTTTCATTAGTTCCAAATAGAAGAACTGTAAATGTCGAACTGTACAGCGAGCTTAAAGTATTCAACTTTAACTAACACAAACGCGCCCTTCTCTAACAAGACAACGTTCCCGCTCATCGCATCACAAAACTACAGAAAAATTATGAAAATTGACAAAATTTTAGTCTTGTCGCGTTCATTTTATATATATTTAATCTAGCATGTTTTGATCTATGGCGCACTTTTTGCATTAGAATTTTGGTACCGTGAACAACAAAACTGCATAAGTAAGCATGCCCTTAAGTTTTGGAATCAGTAACACTGTCTGAGTTTTTTTATTATAAAATTATTTACATACATGTAGCAATGAAATTTTAGTGCAGATACATAAAAATTCCGCACATTTTGCAAAAAATAGTTATTACTGATATTTCTGTGTTAAATTTTTCCCAAACTAGATCATCACTGAAAGTCCTTGTGTCATTAAATATTGTGGTTTTACACCTTTATGAGTGTAAGGTAGTCGAGTAGGAGATCCTCGAGAACTTTTTGCTTTTTAATGTTTATAAAGCTCTTTTTAAAACTAGAGAATATTTTACGTATTGTCTTCAATGTCGTTCTACAAATTATGAACCTAAGACCCTTTTTAATTTTATTAAGGGCAAAAATTGTAATCGCCGAGGTTAAACCAACCGGTTTAAAATAATTAAATTCTCATCAGTCTACTGCTGGTAATCGGACAAATCACTAAATATAGAATTTTTAAGAGACTTTAGGAGACCAGTAGAAAGTATATTATTCCAATGTAACAGTTTTTATGAGTATTAGAGATTATTGAAGACTTCAATAAAATTGTCTACAAGACTAGTATACCTTTTGGACTAACTATTTATTCCATTTTTTCAAAGAACAAAACTTTAATATTAACTGAAGATAAATAAGCCCAAGGAGAAGCTATTAACAGATGGAGTCTGCTCCCTCAAAATGATGATCAAAAATGGAGACAACGTAGTGTATCAATAATCTCGCAAATTGTAGGTCTCTTTCGGAGGGCGACAAATTAACTTAAAAATAGACTTGACCTCTAATCCGCATAATTCATGACGTTGAAAATCTTTAATCGATTCATCATCATATGCGGTAAAATCTATGTGCCATTTTCCAATAAAACTAATACTGTCGCTAGGCGCTAACGTCAGTACTGTTTGAGATAGTGCGAATTATTTATTTATGTACCAATTTCATTCAAGAATAGCCAACTAACACGTTATTAGAATGAGAAATGCGTCTTAAGGCATCATTTATAAATAGTATAGAATTACATGAAAAAAAGGCAAATAACTATATTAGTATTGCCGTAAAAACTTATCATCTGCTTTAATTTGATAGACTAATCCAAAACATATATTTTGTAAGCTTAATGTAGGTGATTAAACAGCACCATTGTGGTAACTATAAAAGACTTACAGGAGATGGTACCCAAATTACAATTTACAAATTATTACACGTACCAAATATATTGTCTGTTGCTATAAAAAAACAATACATTTTATTCATTTAGAATATTAATTTTGGCATTAGAACCCTCTTTTATTTTATCCTGTTTAATTAGAAAATGTTGACCATTGCAGAAAGTTGTAAATAATTTTAGTAATCATGTTAATTGTTAAATGGAAATAATTTAACTTGTTAAATAAATTTAATATTTTCCCATTTCTTAGTCATCGTTCAGCTTTTGTCGGGAACGGACTTGTCACATTAATTGAGAAGTACAGTTGAAAAAAGGGTTATTTCAAGTTATTAATTATTAGACACATTTTTAAGTGAAGCTATTTAACAGATAGAAGTTTAAAAGGTCATGCATATTTTTGCACAACCAGGTGAGTCTTGTAACTGCAGTGCTAGTCAAGTTGATCAGAATTAGTACCAAGGTTGTCTTAATTTTTAAAAATTGTTTCCTTAGATCAAAGTTATCGAAGAAGGGCTAAGAATTTTTAGATTGAAGGGTAGTGAAGATAGAACTCCGCCAGAAAAGTTGTAGGATTTTAATCTAAGAATCCAACAACAAGTGCTATAAAATTCCTACAAAAGAATTTGAGAACAAGATAATACTAGTCGAAATTTGTGTTTAAAAATTATTGCACATAAATGTAGAAGTCGGCATAAGCGAATAACAAGATGAACTTAATTCAATTCTATGGTTAGAACCACATCTTCGGGCATCAAAGAAAACAGTGCTGCTTTTTGTACTCGCTAATAAGATCCACTCTTCTTCAGCATATATTTAAATGTCGCAACGGAACTTGTCTCCATTTTCTGAAAACTTTAATGATGACTAATGATTAAAGAGACGTTTGAATAAACTTATGAATTTTTTGGGAAAAAACTTGAAGAGTTTTGGTGTTTGAAATTTGTTAGGAATCAATAGAGCTCATTACAGAAAGAAAATGACTAAATTTTCAGTTAATAAGAATGACGAGATTTATTACCTAGTTGCACTTTTCACAGGACAAGACACTAAATATGAGTTTAGTTCTCCAATCTATACGTTCCGCAATATAAAGCACTGGAGCCAAAATTGCAGAACCTTAACGAACTGGTTGGTATTTGAAACCAAATCACATGCAGCGGGAACATTAACTTCAAATACTGGTTATTTCCTCAAGTTTACTCGAACAATCTTAAATGTATTAAAAAAATAAACTTACAAACTCTGCAAATTAAGGTAATGCACAACAATAAGGCCTACAAAATTAGGATCTTCCTTGACATGGGATCATAAAGTATACACTTGTAGAATTCAGCTGCAAGACAAGTTTCAAACTATTTAAAAGATCTAGCGTTACCTAGATTTGCAATATTTATAACACAACAGTTGAGATACACAAAAAAATTAGTTCATGGATTAAAGATTAGAAAGTAAGAAAATTTGCTCACCTGCTCCCAGGGTAAATAATAAAAGAGGACTATCTGGATTTTTTATGTTTGGCCGGTTTATAATCCAGAAATTAGAGTGACCAATGCCTACAAACAACAGTTTGTTAGTAGTTAAAATAAAATTAGGCTAAAGTAAGCTTAGTATTAAGGATCTAAAAGTTAAAAAGGAAGAGTGAAGAAGGGCTTGGAGCACAGTATCATTTCCAAAACAATTTGAAAGTTAGTAAAGAATAAAGTTAAACTAAGACTATTAATTACAACATAGAAACTAAAACAAGCAAATATATTTAAATATTATAAATAGGTATTTAAAGATTGAACTAAGATAAATATAATATAACCAGTAAAATAAATCTCAGAATCATCTAAAGTTGCTACTTCAGCCATCGTGCACCAGTTAAGCTTGAGAGTTAAATCATTTCTATTTGAATGATTTTTAATTTTTTGTGTTTTGTGAGAAAAAACACATTTCTAAATTACTGTTGGTATAAAAGGCTTAATTCAACTTATCCACAACGTATTACTAAAATTCATAGGGAAAAAGATTGGTTTCATAAATGACATTCAAGTGATAGAAAACCAAGAAGAAGCTTTAGGCGACTTACGGTTTTTATGATGCAATTTAACTAAAATACAGCTTTGTGTCAACTGTTCATTCTTGATTAGGGCTACTTTAATTTGCCATTTGAGTAAAGTCAAAGAACAAGAACCAAAAAATTACTGAGAAATTGAGCAACCCCAGTTTTTAGCTGCAAATAGTACTAACGGCTCAAATCCAGGTTTGTGAGATAATGAGCAATTGATTCTTCAAACTCTCATTGGTATCACATTTTTTTATTCCAAAGTATACCTATATAGTAACTGAAAATTGGACTGGGAACTAACTATACCTATTGAGGAATCGAAAACTAAAATTTTGAGGTTACTTTGGGATATAGAATTAGAACTGTTTCCACTATACAGATACACCTACTAAAAAGTCAATGAAAGATAATCGTAAAGTGTATTTTATAAATTTTTTTATTTCATCCCTAAACTATTGTGTTTTTTACTTAAGCAGTTAGCTAAATCATTATGGCGTCCTGAGAGGCGATGTAGGTAGCTAGTAGCTAGTCGGCTAATTTTATCATCAACATAAGGTATGTTCGAATCTTCTCCAAAAGTTGATTTTTTTAGCTACTATGTGAGGTGTTCAGCGTTATACCCAAAAATTTTACTGCATTCTTAACAGGTATCCATACCCCGTTTATTGAGACTTCAGAACTGTTTCATTGTCGAGTTGTAAAAATGATTTTAACTCACTTTTCTTCGTTTATTGTTGTTCGCTAGGTGTATGCTCCAGTCATGGAGCATATTGAAGTAACATTGAAGATTCTTGTAAGCCTCTTAAGAGTTTTCACTTACGGCAATTATAGAAGTAGCGTCTGCGAAGATACCAAACGCGGTATTGTTTGTAGTTGGAATACCGGCGGTAAACAAAAGGTATAAAAAAGGACCCAGTACACTATCTTGAGGGACGCCTAATTAATTGAATAGTACTTGGACGTCTCGGTATTAAATTTGGCTTTAAAATATCTGTCAGTAAGATTGATTTTAGATGCAAAAAATAAGTTATAGGTAAGTTTTAGCTTGTATAATAAACCAGGATACCAGACAGGGTCATAGCCTGTTTAATATCTAAGAAGCCAACTGGGCATAGTTTTTTTATTATTATTATTAATTATTTTATTTACTATCCCTACTGTCAAGAAACTTTCACGACAGCCCAATTGACATAATTGTATTTTCTCGTCTAAGTTAATTCTTACGTAATTTTTTGTAACCTTTCAAATATTTTTGTCACGATAGACAGTAGACTTATTAGCCGATATAAAGATTTATTAGTTGTCCGGGTTTGTGAATCATAATGACGGAAACATTTCCAAATTGCTGGGTGATAGGTTAGTCTAAGCATATTGTTATCTATAGTAGTTAATAAAACTAATGCCTTTCTTAGTTGTTTGACTATTTCGTCTGTTATAAGATCAAACCCGGCTGTTTTGTGATTTTCGCGCTTGTAATTTATTTTCTAATTTCGACTAACGACTTTATTGACAAAATCATAAGATGTGGGGTATTCGGAAAAATTTTAATGTTGTTGTCATTGTTGATACTTGGATGAGGTGAACTGAATATTTCCAATAAATGTTCTACAAATAATGATAATTTTCCTTGGTCTAACCTTTCACAGATGCCGCTTTGCTTTCTAATTGGGGGTAAGTAGGTTGATAGTTTCTCGTGCATCTGCATCTTCCTTTTCGTTCTTCTGCTAGAAGTTTTCGGGTAAATAATGGATTATTGTCTGTTCTTTTGATTTTACGCTGTCGTTGAAGTAGACTTCCAGGATCTTTCTTGGATTAAACAAGCGCTGGAGTGTGCAGCGCTATCGATTTCGCCAGGCTCCTTAATTCCAAGGTTGATGTTTTCCTCAATGTAGATTTGGAACTAATTCTTATCTGTTTTTAAAAACTTCCGGTCTATTGATTATGTGGGTACTAAGGGTAACAATAATGAGAGTCTAGTCTGTTGAGAGATCCTGTTTTGATTAAACTTTAAGCTAGTTTGAAGCTATGCATTTACTCATAAAAGACATCGATTAACTCACGAATCTTATTGAGATCACTTGGCTAGTGCGTTGGTTTGTCAGTGAAATGGTGAGAGCAATTGCTGTTGGTAATAGCACCTAGCAAATTTTCTACTTTTAGAAGTGATCTTCAATCTGTATATTTTATATTCTAGTCTTCGCCAATAACAAATCTATCGCTTAATTGGTAAAACAGCGCTTCATATTTATCAATTTGGATTGTATGTCTTGGTGGACTGTATATAGCTGAAATGTTGAAAGACCAAGGTTTTTGTATTGGTATGAAATATTGCAGATTGTATTTTATTGGTTAGATGTTTCAGTAATTCGTGGTAAAATGTGATATGCCGTAGCGTTGGTATACACTACATGATATAGGTATAATGAAGTATTTGTAATACAGATTTCTTTGTAAATAGAATTTTCAAAGTCAATTAGTAGTACGTCAATTTTATTTCTTTATATAAAATGGATTAATTTAGATTTTTAAATTTATGAACAAATACAAAGTAATGAAATATTTATTATTGTGTTATTTTATATATTACCGTAGACAACATGTTTAATATAATGCCGTTTTGATTGATAAGCTGTTGAAACATAATTTTAAGTTTATTGAGAAAATTGTTAATTGTGCTCTCAGGTTTTCTTTCTGATTTCCCATAGTAGTTCTTTTTGCAGCACCCGCCTATAGTTAAGTATTTACTTTACTGTTACTTGAGTATATTAAAGTTGGACATTGTGTTGGTTATGCATGTTTAACAGTGAGTTCTAGCAAATTAAATGAAAATTTATCTCTTCAACTCCAGCCTAGTGGTATAGATTCTAAAGCAGATAGTTTACACTTCGAAGAAATTAATTAATAAGATGATAAAATATATCCAAATGGAAACCTGTCTCGTTAAGGTCAAAAATGCAGTCGAAGCTATGAACTATAAATTTGTTTTTTCAGAATGAAAAATTTTATAATTGGAACCAGTGGAAACTACTCGATTCCAAAAGCAATTAAAAAAGTTTATCAAGTCTGCAATAAATTGAGAGATAGATTTAGACATCAACACTTTGAATTATTAGTCCAAAATTTAAAAACTAACAAATTGGAAAAGCTCAAGGTGAGCGAAATGGTAATTGCGGGGACTGATAGCAAGAAGTGAATTTAGTGGTTATTAGCCAGAATTGAGGAGTTGTTTTTTAGATGAGGTGGAATTGTAAAAGAATACTTCGCCTAATTCGTCGTTTCTACAAACTGGAAGTTCAATGGATACATAGAGTTTACTTCTTAACTTTACGAAGTATTTTGGTCCTATTATCGAAGTTCTAATAAATTTCCAGGGCTAGTTAGACCCGATTTTGAGCCCAGTAGATGTGATCGTGTCAATTAATCGAATTATTCAATAAACGCTTCGTTTATTGTTATTTAATGAGTTACTAAATTTCTTAAGATACTCGTTTGTCTGTGTGTGGAACCCTGCAACGGACAAACGGCGAGGACGCGACAGATGCCCGGAATCCTTGGACTTCCCTATTATTTACAGGTCATTAGAGAATTTGACGCACGATTGCGGTTTTAATTTTCTAAACGCGCTCGTTTGTCCCGTGTCAGTGAACCACGAGCGCCCATCGCACGCATTCCAGGCATCGTGGAGGTGACATCGCATTAATCCAGATTCACTGGATCAAGATTAGTGTCGTCCTGCATTTTCCGACTCAATTAACGCGCATTCGGATGAAGTGTTGCCAAAGACGTCCGTAATCCTATCAAAAATGCCCCGCGCCGCGCCGAGCCGAGCAGCAAAAATCCAGGCCCCATTAGTGGCAAACCGGAAACAAACGCTCGGTATCAGAC
Organism: Sinelater perroti; assembly: GCA_036346155.1. Lineage (NCBI taxonomy): Eukaryota > Metazoa > Arthropoda > Insecta > Coleoptera > Elateridae > Sinelater > Sinelater perroti. Next base: position 3,274,386 of record JARFIY010000222.1, read on the forward strand.
GCGCAGTATCCCAATTAATGCCGCGCGCTTTTTGGGGCGGTGGGTATGCGAGCAATGCGGCCGCGCAATTCATTAGATACATCTATAATGACTTATTTTAGTAAAAACGGAAAGCGGTGACGGCGACATTGACATCATTAACCGGGAATTCTTAGCGACGCTGTAACCGCATTTATTATTATATAAACGATTTGTTTTTCTGGGCTCGTCGTAATTGCATCTGTTGGAGAATTGGTATTTCTTTACCTGACGAAGCATGAAGTCAATCTGCTTTTTGCCGCGGCTCTGGTAATTATAAGATTATATTGAATACACAGAGTTAATGCGATTTTTACGTTATTAAAGCACGCTCTTTTTGCTCGAACGCAGCGCAAACTCGCTGGCACCACATGCTTCATGCTTTTTGAGTAATAGCCGTTTCATTAATTTAACGGCCGATGTTGAATTACGGCAGCCCGAAGATTGTGCAACTGGCAAGTGCGGACTTCATTGTCCACACCTTTCTCAATTTCTGATTTCTTTCGGTATGTGACAAAATAATTTATTCTATTGTTGCAAAAATTAAAAAAATAAAATACCATCGTTTATAAAATTAATAAACCTAAATCAATAACATGTTTTCCATTTTGTTTGATCTTTCTGGGCGCAATACCCAGATGGCAGAGCTTATGCTGAAACTGCAGTCATCGTCAATAACGCAATCAAACAGCAATTAACTTCTAAAATACATCTCGGAACGTCTTCAAGCCACTGCCACAGCAATCGAAGTTTGGAAAAGACCTCTAGCGATCTCAACAGCTTACCGTTCGTACAGGCACAACAATAAATTAGAATACTACGAACACTATTTTTAAACTCTGGGTAACAAATTCATCTATGGCGGTAATTAAACTGCTAAACATATTCAGTAAGATTTGTGACTTACTACAACTAAAAACCGAGAATTACTAAAAGCAATGACCAATAGTGGGTTGTACTATATATACACAAGCAAACCAACATATTGACCATCAGACATGGCAAAAACACCAAATTTACTCGACTTGCACATTCTAAACGACATTAATCCAAATTATTTTAAAGCAACATCTTGTCTTGATCTTTCAGTTGACCACTCGCCAATTATTGTTAGCATAGGCACCCAAGTGAACTAACCAATTGGGATCTCTTCAGAACGGCAGTTGATAAAACTCTAGCGCTTGATATACCTTTAAAATAGAAGGAGAAATGCATTAGTTTCTGCTGTTCAAATATTTAATCAAACTGTCCAACACTCCCAAAATCCGAGAAAATAGAAACCACCGATGATCCTCTTATGGCAAAGAAAAAAATTGGCGAAACGCTTAAGTTACGCAGAAGATGGCAACTAACAGAACATCTGCATGAGAAGCGACTGCAGAGCTCAAGAACTTCTCTCCGATGTCCAAAACATATCAGTGCAAACATCTGAAAAATTTGTTACCTACAGAAACCAGCTACTACTCCTTTGGCAAGCGACCAAGAAGCTAAAACCACAAAATTACATGACGTCTCTGCGCATCGAAAATAATACCTGGGCCAAAAGTAACCTGAAAAAAGCTCTCCGTTTTATAAAACATTTAGAATCCGCATTTCATCCATTTGATTTTAAGGCAACAAGAGGAGAAATTGCCAACTTCTACATCTCTCTCTAGATTTGCTTATCAACTAAAAATTTTCTTGTTAACGAGATAAAGACTATAATTATAGATCTAAATCCACGCAAATTATTCTCTTATGTTTTAATTGCGGCTAGAATGTTGCGAGAATGACCAAGTTTTGGATTTTTCACCCACCTAATTAATGCAGTTTTAAGGTATTTTCTAGAACAATGGAAAGTTGCCACAAATATATTAATACCTAAACCTATAGATGTAACTTTCTATGGACCGATGAATCTACTACCAATTGTATTCAAAATGTTTGCAAAACTATTGTTACGAAAATTAACACCAATTTTTATATATATTATCAGCACTACAGGCCAAGTTGGCCCATGGCTTTATTACAAATTTTCCTCCAGTCTTTCTTGTTTTTTGTTATTTCTCGCCACCCAGTTATGCCAATTTCATCCAGGTCTCTTTCGACTGCTTCCAACCATTTTGTGCGTGGCCTCCCTCTCTTTCTTCTTCCCATTATATCTCGTGTTAACACTTGTTTTGTTGGTTTTTCTTCTGGCAATCTTGGCACATGTCCCAGCCATCGCATTCTTTGTGCTCTTATAACATTTGTTATTACTGGTTGCCCGTATAATAGTACTAACTCCATATTTGTTCTTCTAACCCACTGTTCTTCTTCTTTTCTTTCTCCATAGATTTTTCGTAGCACTTTTCTCTCCCAGATCTCCAGCATGTCTCTCTCTTTTTTATTTAACTTCCACAGTTCACATCCATAGGTAACTATTGGTCGGATAATTGTTGTATAAATTCTAATTTTTGTACTTCTCGAAATATTCTTTGATTTGAAAACAGCTCTTAACCCACCTAAACACTTTAAACCTTTTGCTATCCCTTCTTGAATTTCGCATCTTTCTTCATTCTTGCAGTTTATTGTTACTCCTAAATAAGTAAACATTTCCACTTTTTCGAAATTATATTGAACTCCATCTTCTGCTTTAAATTCCAGTTTTTCTTTTTGTGCACTATTTCTCCCTTCATTTACCACCATATATTTAGTTTTCTTTTCATTTATTTTTAGTCCCGCCTTTTTTGCTTTGATTTCAAGTCTTCTTATTGCCTCTATTAAATTCTTCTCAGTTCTAGCCAGTATCACAATATCATCTGCATACGCCATTGTCTGTATACTTTGATTGTATATTATATCTTTGGTTTTTAGTTCACTCTCTCTGATAATTTTATCCAGAACCACATTAAACAAGGTGGTTGATAGCGGGCCTCCTTGCCTTAATCCTCTATGTACTCTAAATATCTCTGACACATGTCCATTGATTAGTATCTTATAATCTGTTTCAGTTAAGGTCATTCTTACTAGTGTTATAATTTTTTCAGAGATACCCATTTCCTCCATAGCTGTGTATAGTTGCTCCCTTTCTATCGAGTCATATGCCTGTTTAAAGTCGATGAATACCATGTATAGGGGTAACCTTTGGTCTATACTGTTATCTATAATTTGTTTTACGATAAAAACCTGATCCACAGTTGATCTATTCTATCGGAATCCACATTGGTATTGACCTATTTTTTCTTCCACAGTTTCATTTATTTTATTCTTTATTGCCGATGCTAGAATTTTATATGTTGTATCCATGAGAGCTATGCCCCTGTAGTTTTCGCAGCATGTTACATCTCCTTTTTTTGTGCACGGGACATATCAGGGCTTCCCTCCACCGTTTTAACATTATTTCCCCTTTCCATACATGTTCTATGATTTTATGTATGTTTATTACCAATTTTTCTCCACCTACTTTTAGAATCTCGGCTGTTATCCCATTTTTCCCTGGTGATTTGTGGTTCCTAAACAATTTTATTATATTTTTTATTTCCTCTACACTTGGGGGTTCACATAACTCATTTCCCTTGTTATCTACTACATTTGCTTTTCTCTGTATAATCTTCTACTTTATAAACATCTTTAAAATATTTTTCTGATTCAGCCAACAAGGCTATGTCATCAGCATATCCAATCGCGTCGATTATGTTTCCATGTATTTTTATTCCTACCTTACTTTCTATTCTCAGTTCATCTATGGCTTTTTGTATGTACAAATTGAACAGCAAGGATGATAGCGGACAGCCTTGTCTAACCCTTTTTCCTTCATACTCTAGAACCGCTGTTTGGTCTTTGTAAATATTGTATATAGTTCTTCTTTCTTTTTCTTCTATTCCTATTTCTTTCAGTATTTCGAACATTTTTCTCCAGTTTACTCTATCGAATGCCTTTTCTGCGTCAGTAAAAGCAATGTATGTTTGTTTATTTTTCTCAATCCTCTTTTCTATTATTCCTCTTAGCGCCATGAATGCTTCTCTGGTATTTTTTCTGAACCCAAATTGGTCTTCTGATAAATTCTCTTCTATTCTTTTTTCAATTCTATGTTGTAGGGTTTTTATGAGAATTTTCGATGCATGTGTTATGAGGCTGATTGTTCTGTACTCCTCACATTTTCTTGCTGTGCTTTTTTTTGCATAGTTATTATTAGGCTTTTTGTAAATGTTTTTGGAATTAGTCCTATATTATATATTTCCTGTATACTTTTATAAATTATGTCTAGTGTTTTTTGATCTAGGACTTGGATTATTTAGCTTGGTATGTTGTCTATACCTACAGCTTTGTCTTTACTGAGGTCTTTTAAAGCTTTGTCAAATTCTGATCTTAGTATTGTCCTATCGTCTTCTTCTCCTTCGTTCTCATTTATTTCTAGTTCTTTAGCCGGGTTTTCTTCATCCTCTTTATATAGTTCTTCTAGATATCTCTTTCACCTTTCCGCTATTTCCTTGTTGTCTGTTATTTTTTCTCCATTTCTATTTTCTATTCCATGGCATTTAAGTTTCTTTTCTGTAACCATATTTTTAATCTTTTTGTATGCTTTGTCCATTTTGCCATTTTTCATATCTTGCTCTATCTCCTCGCAGTTTTTTTTTACGTAGTTTTCTTTTGCTATTTTGCTTTTTTTTTGTATTCTGTTCCTGAATTCCCGGTACCTTTGTTGTCCCTGTTCTGTGTTTATGTTTTTATACCTCCTTCGTTCTTCTATCAAGTCAGTTATTTCTGTAGTTATCCATGGTTTCTTATTTTGTTTCTTTTTCGTTCCAATAGTTTCTTTTGCTCCTTTTATTATTCATTGTTCTATGTCTTCCCACTTCTTTACATTGTTATCATTAGTTCTTATTTTATTTGTAATCTCTTGTTTTACTTTTTTCTTGTGGGTGTTCAACCGTTCTTTCTTCTTTTAGCTTTTCGATTTCCCATTTTCTTGTTTCTTTCTTCTTTAATTTCTTTAGGTTTACCCTAAATTTCATCATGACAAGATTGTGGTCGCTGTCTATGTCTGGGCCTGGGTAGCTTCTGCAGTCTTTTGCTTGGTTATTGAATCTTTGTTTTATTAATATGTAATCAATTTGGTATCTGTTTCTGTCTCCTAGCATCTCCTTACATGATGTTCGAACAGCGTATTGGCGATTACTAATTTGTATTTTTCGCAGAATTCAGCCAAACGTTCTCCTCTATCATTCCTTCTTCCCAGTCCGTAGCTCCCTAAAGTTCTTCCTTCTCTTCCCTCTCCTATTACCGCGTTCCAGTCACTCATGATTAACAAGTTTTCATCTCCTTTCACATATTTTATTAGTTGTTCAATATCTTCGTATATACTTTCTACCGTGTCATCATCATGAGCCGTTGTGAGCATATACACTTGAACGATTACGGTATTCTTCGGTTTTGTTTCCAATTTCACCATTATAGTCCTTTCGTTGTATTGTAGGTGCCCCTTTATACTCTTTCCTAATTCGTTACTTACTTGTGTAGCTCCCGTGTGGATTAATCTATTGCCATCACTCCAAAAATCACCTTGCTGTGGCCACCTCATTTCGCTTATTCCGAGTATGTCAATGCTTTTTCTTCTCATTTCTATCTTTAAGTTTTCTAATTTCCCGCACTGTACTAGTGCTCTCATGTTCCAGCATGCTATTTGTTTTGTGTTCCTATTTCGTTTTTTGATCCTATCGTCTCCAGTTGTCTCAGCCCGGAAATCCGAATGTGAGACTATTTTACTTCCGGATATATATTTAACTATTGAAGACATCATATTTTGCTGCTTTACTAGGGAATCATTATCTTGGATGCAGTGGTTTCCCATTTCCTTCTGCATCTGTCTTATATTGTAATAGTGTTTGTCAACGTATAAGCTAATATCAGCTCTATAAACTTTAAATATCTCTTTGTGAGCATTGACAGTCTCATTGCCTTTACGGAAGTAAAAAAGCAAAATATGACGAAGATGCTCGTTTTTGTTGCGCTCCATATTAAAATCAACACCAAACTAACAACTATAAATAAAAATATGTCCAATTTGCTTTCAATGCAAGCTGAAAGTGACAGCTAACAAATATCAAAAGGGATAAATCCTGTAATTGTTAAAACTTATTTAAAAAAATAAAGCCATCTATTTGTGAAATTCTAAATTATTACTTAAATATTTGTGAATAGAAATAATCTGTTATTATATTGAATTTATTTTGTTTTACTGTTTTTAATCAAGATAAACATTTTGCAAAAAGACAAGTAATAATTTAAGTAAAATATTTCATTCATGGGGATAAAAGCAAGAAAAGTGCTCACAACACAAACTACGTTTCATCGTTGGATTTCTAAACTTATGCGTCGACTTAAGTAAGAACGAGAACAGATATAAACTCAAATGGAAACCGATATCACTAATCAGGGTCCACATGTTTTTCTTGCAAAAGAAATGTAAACATATCCTTGTTCAAAAATAGTTTTATATTTGTTTTTCTTTTGCGAAGCAACAGAACTATTATTCTGAACAAAGTGTTTAAAATAGGAGTGAGTTATTGTGTTTGCATGTAAAGTCTTACAAGAGGGATTTTTTTGATTAGACCAGCAACTTATACTATTGTTTGCTATCATCAAAGGATGAAGAAACTTCGGTTGAAATGATAGTTCGCTTAATAATAGATAACCATGTACAAGATTCAAGGACATTTTCTCTATTCGTTGTTCCCACAAGTTCAAAATTTTTTCATAAATTCCGTTTGCCAAGTCTTGAGTAAAAAAGAGAATCAAATTGATTAAAGTATCCGTGGAATATAAATTGGATAAGAAAGCTAGGATAACAATATCCAATGATTTCCTTATACCCAGACTACCAAATTTGACAAAAAAATGGAGTTTATCTCCATTGATTATCATTTAAGGGGACGTTTCAAATTTCTTCTAAATAAACTTTAAAGCGCCAGTCCAACTTGCTAGGTAATTTTAATACAGGTAAAAACCGAAAGTGGTACATCAATTTTGGTACAAGAATACAGTGTTGAAATAAATATAAAGCCAAGTGTGATTTGATGAAGATAAACGGAAATTCATAATATTAATTTCTTATTATAGGGTGTATTATCGCTCTCAATAATGCTCTCTCTCAAAAAAAAATGATTAACACTTAGAAGAGTTAATTGAAAAGCTAGTTATTCAATTTTTCTGATAAAAACATGATATTGTTAAAAACTGTCAAGGGATCTCCAGCAAATGTCCCATCATTAAGATGCCAAACGTTTAGTTTAGATTATTGTAAGTAATGGGATGGATCGGGAGGCTCAAAAGCAACAGTCCTGTAGGATATTTTTGCTCAACTTCATTAGAAAAATTAACAAGTTGTAATCTATGTGCAAGAATAGAATCTTAATAATAAGCTATCGACTATAGGTTTCAGTCTATTGTATGAATTCTAATCTGCTTGTAGTACCAAATGGAACCAAGCTCATATCACACAAATTTATCGTTGCGCTCGTTTCCTTTATACGATACGGTAATATACTTATGGATACCAAAAATCTCTCGTCAAGAGACGTGTATTTGCTATTAAGTAAAATTCTATTAGAAAATGAGTCAGTTAGGTTCAGAACTCCTTCAGAAGATGAGCTTGGCGAAGATCCCTTAAGCAATTTGCAAGTTGATGGCTTTATAATAAGTAGTGATACAGTTTTTAGATCATTTACCATGAGTGACATTATATAACAGCAGATCATTTTGACAACAAAGATAACCTTTCTCTTGCTATCTTCAGGAAGAAAAATTTATATAAACGCAAAATGTTAATTATGCTATTAATTACATTTTAAAAAAATTAGTTCTTATGTACCGAATGGTATAAAATTTAATTTACGACTTTTTACTACAGAACTGATAAAAGAATTGGTCTTTGACAAATTCTTAGGACATTCAATTGCACAGTAATCATTTACGTTTTACAATATTTGATGAAATAAAACTAGAAAGACTAATCGATTAGATCTCAAAGATCTGTTAGATCATTTGTAATATTTGTAGTATTCTTCACAAGGGGATTGGGTCATATATACATAAATAAAAATTTTGTTAAATGCAATATGGATATGGCAAGCTTTAAAAATTTGAAAAATGTGTAATATACTGATTATAAGTTTTTTGGCTCGCTGAAAACAGAATAAAAACCAAAAGTTTGACCAAAGGTTACACTTAAAGAACAAAACATGATTCCGAGCTGATGAATCGCTATGTTTCACAATTCTAAATTCAGCTAGGTGTTAGGATTTCGAAGAATCTTACCAAATAATTGATTTTCAAAAATTAAAAGATGTATTTTGATAATTTTTCTGTAGTGTGAAACTTAATAGTAATATTGGATCTCTTTGTCAGCCTCTGTAAAGCATTCTCATTATGTGTGTGCTATTAGAAAAGTATAGTTTGCGTAACTCAAAATACTTATATTACCCTCTCCCATTCTATATCCTGGTAGTTCTTTTGTCTATTCAATTATTTTATCCATTACTAGATTAAAGTTTACTACCTTCTCTTATAGCGGTTTTGATCTCTACAGATTTTGTGTTTTCGTTAGCGGTGATTATTTCTATTATGCATTCTGTATATTTAAATCATTGATGTGTATAAGGACTTTATATACTTATTTCTCGTTCAGTATATTTAATGTCTTGTTCACTTACTTTATTGAACTCTTTTTGAAAGTCCGTATAACACAAAAACAGCAAGTTGCCGTATTCTATAGATTTTTGAATTAATTAACGTGGTATAAAATTTGTGCTTCTTTTTTTCTATATCCGTGCTGTTTTTTTCCTATACATATACTTTTTGTAGTTGATGTTAAATTATTAATGTGAATAATTTAAGACTTATATTTAACAAAGTAAAGCTTTGATAATTGTTTAGATCTATTCTATTTCTTTTCTTCCAGATTGCCATCGTGAAGTTTTCTTTCCATTGATGTGGTACTTTTTCTTATTGTATAATTTTTTTGAACATTTTATATATACGGTTTAGCAGAGTAGTTCCTCCATATTTAAGAAGTTTATTGGATATTCCATGGCGCTCTGGCAATTTTTAATTTTTTAATTTAGTATAGCTTTCTTAACTTCTTCGACTGATATGCTAGTAGTGTAATCACTAATGTTATTATTTTCATATTCTGCTGTTTGTTCTCATATAACTCTTGAAAATGCTTTATCTATTAGACTTCCTGTGTGTTACTGATTGTGTATTCTCAATTATTTCTTTCTTTTATACGTACCTGGAAGCAACAGAAAAAAGAGAAAACAAACTGATCTGAGATTTAAAGGATTATACAGATTTCTTATAAAACTGCAATAAAACCAATGTAGACCAAATTTTGGGAGTGCACTAGTAAGTCACATTTTGCTAGCCTTTAGAAAGAGTACTCAAAAATCCTAAGGGCAATCACAGACGGATCGTGGTATGCGTCGAACAACACTCTTCGTAATGATCTTAGTGTGCCCTTCACCTAAGAGGTAATAAAAAAGCAAGATAAAAACACGACAAAAAACTAGAAGGGAATCCAAATTCTCTTTTACAATCATTTCTGCGTCAACCAGACAGTAGAAAACTAAAAAGGAAGTTACCAATCAACATTAAGGAAAATACAGGTTTCTTCAGTGAAAAAGTTCTCTGTTGTTAATTTAGTCTATTACTAACAAATTAGCTTATAGAATTATTTATTCTAATTGCAAATTAAATAGCAAATTAAAAAAAATTATTTTATTTGATTTCTTAGTATTTTCCAGACTTTTGTTGTACGCTATGTAAGTCATGTTCTATATTTTTTGTATATTTTCTCGGTAACTTTATTTAATATTTCTTATTTGTGTTGTACTACTTTTGCACTATAAAACCTCTTTTTTCTTTTTTTCTACTAATATCGTTATCTCTTTATCCCACGATAGTGTTTTTACTTTATTTTTATTTTTGTTAACTTTTCTCTTTCGTAAAGCTTTTGTGGGTGGCAGCGTCATTTTGTTGATTTGAGCTTGGCTAATACTTTAATACACAGTAATTAAACCAAAAGGATTAAAATCTTACTTTAAAGCACTTTCACCTAGCAGTTGCATGTTGCCTTGTTGTTAACTCTAAGACTTCAAGACAAAACAAAACAAAAAAGTTTTAAATCAACGTACCAATTGAAATAAAACAACAAATGCGTATATATGCAAATCCAAAAAATTAAATGCGGGCCTGCTAATTACAGTACTGGTATGAAACTTTACAGGACACTGTTCTACTTACGAGGAGTTTTCCATAAAAATGTATTTTTAGTGTTCTAGGCTGACAATTTCGCACCAGCTTTTCCTCAAATTTTTGTAAGGTGGGAACGTGGAACATTTTATTTACAAGTCGGTGCGGCGACTTTACGAAAGTAATATATGCAAAACGATCCTGAAGATAGGCAACCAAACGTACGCTCAGAGCTCAGCCACGCCACATTTCATATCAGCTGCCTTTGTTTACTTTCTGTTCAAATGTATAGTAGATTCTTAACAAAAATTCAAATTATTTCTTTAGATTTATAAAATGTAGAATTCAGATAACAAGTCACTTTGTTCCTAGTGACATAAAATGGATCCATATATTTTTGTTTTTTGACATATTTGTTCTATATTCAACTATGCAACTAATAAAATTCTAAACCAATATTTAAAAAAAGTAATTTTGAGCTTAAACGGTTAATCCTGTTATTTTTGATGTCATAGTTTGGTAAGTAAAGAATGTTTTTTGTATCTCTTATATTTTATTATTTTTACTCACTTCGTTCATTTATTAACCCCATTTTACTAAGACTAAGACCTCGCAGCCGTTCTTCTTCCGTAAGACAAAAATATTGATCCTTTTCATTTTAGGATTAAATCAAAAGGTATGACAAGCGCACAATGAAGCTATGCCTCAAATGAATTATAACAAATTCTTGAGTACCTCGCGCTTGTTACGAGCTCGCCGAGGTTTTTGCTAGAACTGGTCTCGATAATGCAACCAGTAAACAGGATATTTGTCGCCAATCAGAGCTGCCTTATCGATGGAAATTGCATTTATATAAAATTACTCGGCATGAAATAAAATACGTCGTTTAGCGCACTCACAGCGAGCCAGTTTTTTTTGGAATCGGCGAGTCGTCGAGCATGAAGCAACATTTAATCAGAATATCTACAGAAGCATTTTAATAAAGCCCAAGCGACAAGAATTCGAGCGTTGCGAGAAACTAAGAGGATTTGTTAGTGCGGACAACTAAATTGTAAGAATGAATGAACGGTCGGCAGCTGACGAAAGTGGAGCTAAATGAAATCACGTATTGTAACATGCAAAATAATTGCATCGAGAGTTCGACCGCAAGGACAATTGTCAGATTAGCAGATATGGCTACGCGATACTTACCCAAGTAAATACGCAATTAGAGTAGCATGCAGGCGGTTTCATTTTTTCAGCATATCAGCAATCTGTAATAGGAGCGCTATGGGAACCGGAGGCTGCGGTCGACTGCATCACGGTCATTTCACTAATACTCAAAGTTCGTGCATGATTTTAGAGGTGAAACTCTTATCCAGGAAAACCACGTGTCTTGATTTTTGATCTCTACGTTACCCTTTAAGTGCGGATCATGTAGCAATTGGCGCATTTTAAATATATCATTAAATTCATTTTTAGGATGAATCAAATATTTTTTTTTGAATTAATTTTATTAGCAATCAGAATGTTTACAATATTCTATGAGCTAATTTTATGTACAAACGATAAGAAAAGTCATGAGAGGAAGGCATCCAGTGAGGCCACCCCTACTTTAATCTCTTAAGTTTATTGGCCACTTCCTTTTAAATCTACTGTATTGAGGTGCTTCAGCTAGCAAAGGCATTGCTACGTTTGGATGATTTTCTAGGGTGTCGTGATGCTTCATTGCTCTTGCTTTTATTACACCCTGTACGTATGGCACATTGAGGTCAGTGTGAAGAGTTACGTTTGACACATACCACGAAGCATTAGCCAGCATTCTAAGTGTTTTAGACTGGAATCGTTGTATTATGTTTAATGTTGAGTTACTAGCGCATCCCCAAAGTTAGCAGCCATATAACCAGATGGGGCGAATGATACTCTTGTAGATTAGTAGTTTATTATCTAATGTAACGAGCTAATACAATTTTTTACAACGTAGGTCCATTTCTTTACATTTTTTATTGACATGTATTTTCCATGTCAAACGTCGATCGAGATGTAAACCTAAGTATTTCACTACATCTGTCTACGGAATAGGTATGTTGTTTAATAGGATCGGTGGACACGTTGAACGTTTGGTGGTGAATGTAACATGAGCAGATTTGGATTCATTTACTTTCACTTTCCACTTTTCCATCCATGTTTTTAGTAAGTTAAGATGTTCTTGTAATAGTTGTGACGCGATAGCTGGATTCTCGTGGCATGAGAGCACTGCAGTATTGTCGACAAAGGTTCCAAATGGAGTTTGCGTTGTGGTCGGTAAATCGTAGGTGTATAGAAGATATAGTACGCTGCCTTGGGGGACACCTGCTTTTATTTCTTTATTCTGAGATGTTTCACTACCTACTTTAGTTTGAAAGTAGCGATGTGTTAGATACGATTGTAGAAGTAAGTAATAACTATGTGGTAGTAATTTCTTAATTTTATAAAGGAGACCTCTGTGCCACACTTTATCGAACGCACAACTTACGTCCAGAAATACTCCATTACAAAACTTCTTGTCGTCAAATGCCGAGCGTATTGTACTGATCAATCGGTGGCATTGTTGTGTTGTGGAATGCCTGATGCGAAAGCCGAACTGATGAATTGGTAGCCATTCTTCCTGAAGTTCACTTTCGTTTATGAGTTTTTGAATTTAACTTTTCCAGCAGCTTATCGGGAGCAGGCTGATGGGACGGTAGGATTTAATTTTGTCAGTAGGTTTGCCTGGTTTTGGAATCAGTATAATGTGTGCAAACTTTAGCACTAATGGCCAGTACGCGAGTCGTAGGATTCCATTGAACAGGATTTGTATAAATCGATGACCTTTCTCTGGTAGATGTTTTAGAACAATTCCCGTTACAAGGTCATAGCCTGGTGACTTGTTGTTGTTTAATAGTCTGATCTTGGTTTCAATTTCCTGTAGTGTGAAACTACGTATGGGAAGCGACATTTGTAAAGGTGTTGCTAGGTAGGTTTCTATTTCTTCATCAGGTTCATGAGAGTTAGGTTGAAAAGTGGTTTGTAAGTGTTCCGCAAATGCTTCAGCTTTTTCTTTGTCGGACCTGCTCCAGGGTCCCACTTCATCTCGTAAGGGCGATACGTGTCCCTTGGGTCGTTTAATTCCTTTGGTTGCTCTCCAAATTGTGAGGTCATGTGCATATAGTGAGTTAGTATAGTATTTAAAGGTTTAATTGCGGATTTCTTGCAGTCTACGTCTTAATTTATTGTTTAGTTGATTGAATCTGGTTTTATCAGCAATATTACGACTACGCTGCCATGTTGCTCTTGCGCTTCTTTTTTCTCTAACTAATTCCCTTATTTCAGTTGGAATATTTGGTGTATTGGATTTTAGATTATTAATTTGTGGTGTTGCATTCAATCCTGCTCCCTGTATAGTTGTGATTAAGTGATTGATTGCATATTCGAGGTCATCGTTTGTTGTTAAGCGTATGTTTGTATCGAGAAATTCGTTAACATGAGCTTGGAACGCTTCCCAATTAGTTCTTGCATTACTGAGGGTAGGTATGGGTTCTACATATAGTATTGTTGAGCTCACAGTTGCTATTATTGGCGTATGATCAGAGGAGATATCATAGTTGGAGACAAATAAAGAGGTCTAACAAATCTGGAATTTTAGTGGGGTCCGTTGGCCAGTATGTTGGGCTACCCATTGACAGAAAGCCATAGTTTTTATCTTCTAGAAGTTTGTACAGTTCTCGTCCTTTAGTCGTTGTCAGACGTGAGCCCCAGTGTGTATGTTTGGCTTTAAAATCTCCGCCGGTGAGAAACCTTGGCCCTAATAATTCGAAGAAGGGTTATATCATTTGTTTGGTAATGTTATGACGAGGTGGAGAATAAACACTTACTATAACTAGGGGTGCTGGCAGTCTCTCGACTTCTATCATGGTACCTTGAAGGTAGTCTGTGGAATAAGAAGGTAATTGATAATGTTTTATGGAACTACGAATTATTATGTCTGAACCACCGTGAGCAGTGCCGTCTGGATGTTCTGTATGATATACTGAGTATTGAGGTATTGTAAAATAAGTTCTTGAGGTGAAGTGTGTTTCTGAGATTAATAAGACATTCATATTATTGAGACGTATAAAGGTGTCTACTTCCAACTTTCGTTGTTGTAACCCGTTGGCATTCCACTGTGCAATCTTTAAGTATTTAGCCATTAGTGGAGTAATTTGTTAATGACTGTAGTTAACATATTTAGTATCATACTGTTCTGCTGGAGTAGTTGATTAAACATAGTTTTGAACTCTTCAAGGAATTGTTTCAGACTAACATCTTCACTAGAAGAGGGTTGATTTCGTACTGCTTGCGCGTAGTTTGGATATATATTTGTTGGTTGGTTGGTGATCGACTGACTGTTTTGGTGTGGTAATGGAGGAAAATTCTGTTTTGTTAAGTTTGGAGGTCGGAGAGTTGGCTGTTGCTTGTGGGGCTGGTACTTTCGTTGGAGCTCTTGATATATGGAATTAGCTGGATATGACCCTTCACATAGGATACATGTAGCTGGAGTTGCACGAATTTTTTGACAGCTTTTTGTATCGTGCAGACCTGCACACTTCACACAAGCAAAAGGTCTATTGCGGTAGCTTTTAGTCTGGCAACGGGTACATTGTACTATATCTTTACTTGGTTTTGGTGGTTCAAATGTAACGTGATTATTTTGTATTGAGCGTATACTGTATATGTCTTTGTTGTTTATAGCTGGCTCGAGATCTACATAAAATATTGGCAAGGGGGTTTTGTGTTGTTTGTTTTGTAAGTTCATGATATTGCGTACTGTATGTCCTAGTTTTTGAAGGGCTTCTTTAATGTCGTCTAATGGGGTAGTAGGATGTAGATATTTTAATACGACTCTATAAGGACGATCCTCTTTCATCTGATATGTATGATGTACAATCTTAGCATCTTGCAAATGTTTAATAAGTGTGCGATATGTATCAGGTGTTCTTGCATTGATTTTAACTACATTATTATGTAGACTTTTTGTGATGTACTGCTCTTCTGCAGCTATTAAGTGTAAACTTTCGGTCATCTTCGTATAGTCGAGAACGCCATGGATGAAGATTGGTGGTGGCTTGTGTTCACTCAATTTTTGTTGTTCTTTATTAATCGGTTGATTTGTTTCAACGTTTTCAGCTAATGCTGAAAATCTGTTTCCATCTATAATTAATGGTTCGTTTTGAGTGTTAGATGTTTGTGCGTGGAGATGTTTTGTTAATCGTTTCCGTTTATTATTTGTAACACGTTGCCAACAAATGGCGGGGTTAGTTTCCATTTCTTCATCATTTCCTGAATCATCAGGTTCGCTTGTATATTGAATGGGTGGATTCACTTGTTCGCCGTTGTGGTGAGAGGCGTAAAATTGTGGTGGACTGAATGTTTGCGAAATTGGATGATTCTGTGACGATAAATATGACGGGGTTGAGGGAGGTAGGAATGGATATTGTGGTTGTTGATAAGAACAATGGGGTTGTGTATTGGTTAATAACGGTAATTGTGTAGGATTTCCATGCATTTGCTGCTGGCTGTTAATGTTAAATGCGCCGTTAAAGCCGTTGCCGGCCGGCAGCATTTTTGTGAAGTATTTAATTTATTAGTGTTTTAAAGTTATTTAATTGATTGATTAATAATTAATAGTCACTTACAGTTTATTTATTCAATATTTAAAGTTGAAAGTATAAGTTGACCAGAGGTCACGCTTAATCGCTTGGCACTTGATATGATATCTCGCAGACCGCTCGCAACGTCTTTATTATACAAAATTCAAATAGCGACTGAATCAAATATGAGTTAAAATTATTTTTTAATAAAAATATAAAACATACAAAGTTATTTTTTTTCCTAAATAATCTTTGATATATATTTTCCTAAGAGATGGGTGGTTATTTAGTCTCACTATCGTAAAATTATGATGGTTGTGAAACCATCCAATCACACAAGAACGCTTCGATAGCAACATCGTCGTCAGATTTCTGTTTTGCAAGTTTCTTTAGTACCCCAAACAAATGACAATCTCAAGGTGATTAGTTCAAACTGTCGGGTCACATTGCCTGAATACTGCTATAGTTTATTCCGACCTCAAATGTAATTTCACCAGCTCTTAATGAGTGGTCTTCCCAGAAAAAGCAGCGAACAACGCAAATATTCTCCTCATTTGCGCTGGTCTCCGAGCAACGTCGCTGATCTTTATATTCAACTGCTTCTGGTCCTACTAAAATTTGGCTTGGCCACACGCACATTAAAGTTTTCTCAAATGCAGGCTTACGTTTAATTTATCGTTTTTAAATATTCTCAATATCATTCGGGCAAAATCAGGAGACCTTGCCGGTTACCCTGCATTTCCACTGCGTCTGGTCCATTCATGTTAAAAGGCTAGTTAAGAAACATTTTGCGAGGCTCCTCAACCAATTAAAAAAAATAACAAAACTGAAAAAATTTATTAGCACAGCAAGAAATGATCAAAACGCACCAATAAAACAATCATCAAATAAAAATACCGGAATAACTCTACATCACCGGAAATTAACTAAAAGTGAACATCAGTTTAATACTGAGAGGCATGGAGTCGAAAAGAGTATCGATGAAGAAAGGGGAATGTTCTATTCCTACTCGAGTTGGGCACACTTTGTATCTGTATTCTTGTTATTTCTCAAATATTCGAACTTTTCCATTTTTACCGTAATTAATATTTTGGTGTTTTTTCATTCTTCGAAGAACTTTCTCATTAGTTACACGGTCCATCCATAAAATTCTTAACATTCTTTAAATATTGTTTAACAATAAATAACAATGTTATTTACAGCATTGTTAATAACAGTAATATAATTAATAACATATGGGAGTTGATAGTTCCCATACATGTTAGTGTGACATTTACTTGGTTAACCACTGTTTGATTCGGATAAGTACAAATTTTGTGGTAGTTTGCATTTTAATCTATAATGAATTTTGTTTATAATGAACAGGAGGATCGCACTCGTCTATACTTTTAAAGAATTTGCACTAATACAGCTTTGGACTGTAGCTATGGCTAGATCATAGTGTAGCTGCTCGTTGCGGATGTAACAAAGAGCGTTCGCCGTTATTAGAGTTTTTTTTTTTGAAATCTTTACCGTTTTTCTAAATTGAATTTGGCTGTGTTACTCCAGTTGTGATGCGTAAAGCACTAATGGATAGTCTCATTAACGATTTATACATCAAAATCGTACATTTAGGTTTAAGTCGGGATTTCCTGTTCATGGGGGATACAGTTGTAATAGCCTCGTATAGTTCAGGTAAATCGTGTATCTAGTAACACTCCCATGTATATCACTGCTGCGTCAGTGAGGTTCCAGCAGATGAGATTATTGTTCATTATTATGTTAGGTGAATTTTTGATTATTTTGAGAGAGAATATTTTTACTTGACATTTAGTGGGATTTATTTGTATATTCCATTTGTTGTACTGTAAGCATATTTAGTATATTGTGGTCTACAATTTTCTTATGGCTTAAATAATGTCGGTCTGTTATGCTAGGACTACCGCATCATCTGCTAAGATCACTAAGGTTGCCTCTGTGGTCGATACGTTAAATAGCAGCATTTCTAGCACATTTCCTTGAGAAACGCTTGCTTTAAAGGTTTTTGTTTCGGAAATTGTAGAGTTGATGCGTACTGCAAATGTTCGGTTATCTAAAAAAGAAAGGACCTTTGCTTTAGATAGTGATGACTATTTCAGAGCTTGATTATTATGCTTTTTAAGTCTTCAAGGCAGACTTTGTCGAAGGCCTGGGCTACGTCAAGAAAGATTACTACTGTATAGCTTTTGTTTTTGAATCCCTCTTCTATATTTTCTGAGATGCGCTTTAGTTGGTGTGGTGTAGAGTATTTTTTTCTAAGGCTGAACTAAAACGGTGGTAATAGTAGAGTTAGTTCATTTATTCTTTCTAAGAATTTTGAGAGTGATGTCAACACGCTAACTGACCCGTAGTTGTCGGTTTCCTTTTTCTTCTTTTTGGCTTAGGAAATACTAATATGTGAACAAGCTTTCATGTTTGTGGGAAATAGCCTTATCGAAACCTGGTCGCAAGGTAGGCTAGTGAACTGTGTTACCACTAAATTGGTAATGAGATAATCATATCCACGGGATTTACACGGGTTATTACAGGAAGAATGGATTCAAAATGGTTAATTATGTGTGCTGTATAGTTAGAAACACAAGGTAAATATATTTTCCAAGTAAGCTGCATAGGCTAAGTCGCCTGGTTTGAGGTCTTCAATATATTTTTTTTTGTGCTGATTCTTAGCTCTACCAATTTTTGTTTCAAGTTATGTGTAACTTTTTTAGTAGGCGTTTTGTTTCCGAATTTCGATTTTTTTGACATTCACCTATAGTTTGGCTTTTTATTTTAATTGCCTTATGCAGGCTATTTTTTAATACGATTATTAATTTGGATATTGCAGTATCTATGTCTTTAATAATATTTAAGCTGGTTGAACTCCTTAGTTGTTCATCAAGATAAGTTCTAAAGTTTTCTCAGTTTGTTACCTCATTTATAAGTCTTGGTTGCTAATAAACGATATTACTAATGGTCTGAATCAAGCTCTTCTATATATGATAGCTTCGATTTGGATAGTAAGTATATTTCTCAGGAGTTATTATCTGGAAGAAATATTTTCTTGCAAAACTTTCCGTTTCAATTCCCTCAAGATTGTTTGCTCTACATCCTAATAATTTATTTTTGGAGTTTAAATCTCAAACCATCAAGAGCAATTCAGTTGTGTTAAATATAACTTTCAAGTATTCTTCTACTAGCTTCTTGTTACGTTGCCTGCAGCTGCTTATTATTGTAAGATATTGTTCGTTTAATATTATTTTAATTCCAAATGTTTCTAGGGTTACGTTGGGAAGGGAATTGTGGATAATTTTCCTTTTGATAATTATAGCTACTCCACCATCTGCTGTTCGGGCATTTTTACTTTCCTTATCCTATAATAAGGGAAGTAATGTAATCGGCGGAAATTTGACCTACCCAGTTTTTCACATTTCTGGACGAATTATAGCCTCAGGACATCAAAAAAGTTGGTTTGGGCCATTGGTTTGTGTGTGTATCTATCGGTCTGTCAGTAAACAGAATATCTGAGAACCGTAAGATCTAGGGACTTTAAATTTGGCATGCAAGGTACTTGTAGGTAGGGAACTCAGTGTGAAACTTTTGGTAAAAATCGGCCGAACCGTTTGGTCGCAAGGTCGCAAAGTCGCAAAATCGGTCGCAAAATCTACACAGTTGAAGATACAAAAAATTCATGAGAATAAAAATGATGTGTTATCACGAGATAAACATGAATTTACAGTAGAAGTTGGTAAAATAAAACTCGAAAAAAAATTGAAGCCTAGAATTTTTACCAGAAATACCCAAACAATAGGATAAGGAAAGTCCTGTGATGTTCACACCAGATTTTTATCTTTTCTATGCACTTGATGTCCGGGTATTTTGTGTCTGCTTTGGATAGATGACTTTCTGTGATACATGCAACACCTATGTTTGGGTTAATATACTATTTGCATTCCAATTAAAAATTATGAGTTTGTTTATGGCTTTCTGTGCATTATGGTCACTTAAGGAAGAAGAAGGATTGTGTTAGTCATGAAATTTTTAAGTAGGAGACTATAAGAGGTTAACAGATTAATAAGGATTTTGACTATGTTGTTTAGTTTGTGTTGTTAGGATTCGGACTGGCTGCTAAAAAATTTCGTGTTTGGTCTGTAAATTTCTTCCGCGTTAGGTTGGTTACTATTGTTTTTTTTTTATTCGTTTTTGCATTATCTCGATTATATGATGGTTGCGGCCGCCATAGCTTACGGGTTATGATCCTTCGTAGTTGGTGCATTCAGGTGCACGTATTGTTTTTGTTTTTTACTTTTTTGATGTTGGTGGTTTCCTGTATACTTTACGCACCGTGGTAGAGTGTGAAGTAGCTTTTTGTATGGCCGTAATCTTGGCATCGACGATACTGAAGGGTGTTTGTTGGTCTCCTTTTCTGCCCTACTGTGACAGTTGAATGATTAAGCCTTTTTAAGTAGAAGATCGTTTTGGCATTTTCATTATCAGTTAGGTCCATTACACAGACTAATAACGGCTGCTTATTCTTAAATAGAAGGCTTGTTACTTTAATACTTGGTACTGCTTTGCTATGTTTGTCAAAGATTTCTTGTTCTATTAACGATATCCGTACGTATTTAATCGCAACATTGAGCGGTTTACCATTTGGGTTTTGAAACGTGTGATATGTAATGCTATTATCACTAAACTGTTTTGTTAGGGTTCTGTAGTCATCTTTAGATAGGTTCGTTCTTATTGTATCAGCTCTTTGAAAGTAGAATAATAACTGGAAACTTACAAAAGTATATAACCAATTTGAAGAATGGCTTCAACGTTGGAGAATAAACCTAACATATTACAGTCACATTGAAGAGTGGAAACTGATTCAGCGTAACATTAAATGCAACTCAATCACAACGAAAAAAAGGTAATTAAATATTTGGGACTAATCTAGATAGAAGATTGACATGGCTCACATATATTTTTATCAAATATCAAGTAAGAAGCTTTTATAATATAAAACCATTTTAAGACCCATTTCGGGATGTATGGAATATCACTGTAGATACTATTAATATATCAACTATAGAAATACTATAAAGATGCCAGAATAAGGTATTCAGAGTAATAGTTAACACATCATGGTATGTACTTAACACAGTACTACATACTGATCTAGATATACTCATAGTACAAGAAGCCGCAAAATTTTGTGTTAAATACAAAAATAAAATTTCAACACACTCTAAATAATCAGTCATCAGATTTTATTTATAATTCTATACATAGATTTCTAGAGAATGCTCACAGCACCATTACTCTACATGACTTGTAATAGTTATTTAGTATGAGGTAAAGAAAGTTAAAGACGGATTATACAAATTTAAAAAAAGTATAAATATATTCAACCCTGCATAAGCTCGAGAATAAAATCTCTACGGCAGCTCAAGGGCTAAAGCTTCATTTAAAAGCTCCATGCGAAATCCATCTAATTGCGTTACAAAATGTGTGTACGGAACGTATTAGATTACACTTTATACACAAATTAAGACATAAAACAACCGCTAACTCGGCTCTTTATAATCCGGGCCGTGTCTTTGTCCGTAAATTGACAATGTATTCATAGCCTCAAATAGTTCGGCTCAGTGGTGTGTGCTTATCAAAGCGCGCCTTTATAACTCGGATACGGGAGTTCGGAAGAGCAATTACGCCGCAAAGTGAATGCTGCAGCAGTGCCGTTTTATAGAGTGAACCGAGCGAATTGCCGCCTTACGCCGCCGTCAGCAGGAACTCAGCCAACCACCCTTTTAAGCGAGTATTTATTAGCATTGATTGTCCTCGTTCAGGATGCTCAGAGGCGGAGGCACTCGCTGCTTTATTGCTCGGTGGCGAAATGCCGGGGCATTAAAACATGGAGAGAGGCAGGGCCGAAAGTTATCACTTCGCCATTCTGCGTTCGCTTTTCCCGGGGATAACTTTAAGCAGCCGTTAGCTTAACGACATCGTTACTGCGACGTTATTACCGGACTACTGCGAGTTTTACGGAACCCACACAAATATTTAACGGAAATTACCTTTAAAAAAAATACACTTAGAAAGGTTGGTCCAAGAAGATATAAATTTCATCCCCTTAATGGAGCTAAATAACAATTCTTACGATTAAATAGAAAATTTATTTATTTAAAAAAAATTAATGGAAATTTCAATCACAAATACGTAATATTAAACTAGTAAAAAATTCTTGCATCAAATGCTCAAGGGGGTGAACCCGCTAACATCGTCTACGCCTCTGGCGCGTCTAATACGGTGGTAGTCTTGTAGGAGCATCCCTTGTAATACAATCGGTAGCCGCATGGATTAATGTGTTTATTGTAGGGGAGTGCCCTTCTGTATTAAGTTAAACCTATATATGTATTAGGGTTGTTATGCTAATTAGGCGTGCAAGCATGAAGAGGACGAATACTGCGCTCGAATTATAATCGATTATGGGAACGACAGGGACTCTCGGCGAGTTGTCATTACTGTAAATTGCTGTATGGGCTTAGTCTAATTGAGATTTAAAAATGGATAGAAAGATGCAAATTGGTCTCTAGCATGTTTGTGCTTCTTTACTTTAAAGACCTCGGTTTGAAACCCTATATCAACACTTGAAAGATTTACGTTTTTATTCCCAAAAAATTGCCCTTGCAATTGCGCAGAAATAATAAAATATACAATTTAACAAAAAATGATACAATCAACTTTTGTCATTCTTTTTCATAATCGATTTTCGTTTAAAGCATATAAATAATAAAATATTAAAAATATTAAAATTTAAAAGCTCTTATTAGGGGTGGTAGCGAGAGCGAGAGCTACAAGCAATAATATTTTTTAAATGAAATAACCTCCTTTCGTTCTCTTGTTCTCTCTTTTTTAATCACCAATCGTTTGAACGGTTTGTTCTTTCCTTTACTATAATTTTTAGCAGGCTGTCGTGGCGTAATGTGTGTCTATTATATTGCATCTTATTTTTACTATTTGTTTCCATAGGTTTCTATCTTGTCGTATTTTTATCAGAACTTCTATGTTCGTTTATTATTCTTCGGTAACGCCACATTTCTAAGCTTCTAGTTTTGGTTTGTCACACTTTTCAATTGTTCATACAGGGCTTTTATTTTGTCACGTAAAAGAGTTTTTTATTGCCATGGTCAAACTTTTCAGCCAATTTTATGTTTAACTTTAGTTATAGCTAGGTCAATGTTTGGAGTTTTATTTAGACTCTATGTTAACGCTCAATAATGACGTCAGCTAAGACCAGCTATTCAATCAAAGAAAGTCTTTATTGTGGCCGCCTTTTACAAGAGGGATCAAAGTGTTAGTGAAACGCTAACTGGCTTCAAGGCCAAATTTGACTAGCACACTACCTTGTCTGTCTCTACACTAGCAGGGTAAAAATACCATGATAAAATTAGCTCTATAATTAAATTGTCTATTTTACCTTGTTATAATAGGCTGGTGGGAAAGTTTGAGAAAACGGAAATTGTACTGTCTTTAAAGGCGCAACTCAACTCGCTCTGAGTGTGGGCTCTATGCACGTATAAGATTCAATTGCAAAAGCCTTTAACCAAGGTCATTATTAGCAAAAGATTCACTTTTGCAGAAGTAATCATGCAGGTGGTTTAGAGCAAAAAGTTGGACATAAAGCACGTCCACTTCACGGATTACGCCAATTTTCAACTACATGGCTATATCAAGAAACAAAATTACCAATATTGGGGTACTTAAAATCCACATTTGACCAAAGTTCGTAAATTGCACCCATAAAAAGTTAATGTATGGCGTGAAATTTTCCACTAAGGAATTGTCGGCGCACTGTTTCTCACAAAATATGTAAATAAAGAAGTTTATCGCACAGAAGTTCCAATTGTAAGAGACAAAAGACAAGTCAATCGATAATATTTTCAGCAAGATGGAACTACTGCTGATCGGACTCAGGACATTTTTGACATCCTCACAGAATTCTTTAAAAAGATAAAGATAAGTCTGGTCGACTCCCCATAAGGTGACATCGGGTGCTCCCAAAATTCCCCCCATTTAAACCCATATGATTTTTTCTTATGGGGTAATCTCGAAGATTTTATCAAAGAATTTATCCGAACAACTCCTAGTCCATTGACAAACTCAAGAATCACATCACAGAAGAGGTTCTGGCCATATCTGCGGACATCAGAAAAATCGCAATTGAGAGTTTCGGAAAAAGGTTTAAAATGACCATCTCTAGTAAAGCCAGTTATTTTAAAAACGTGATGCACCTAATTTCATTTATTAATCATCATAATAAAAAACGAATTTGAATTTTATCTTGCGTAGATTTTTTATAATAAATTTTTTATCGTTTGCGTCACATAATAAAGGCCCTGTACAATGTAATGCTTCATGCATACGTTTTTAGTAATTGAATCCTTTGTTTCAGTGACTTTTCACAAAACTATTATTTATTATTATATATATTTATATATATATATATATATATATATATATATATATATATATATATATATATATATATATATATATATATATATATATATATATATATATAATATTGGCTGTTTGTCGCAATTTAAACGTCATTTTTTTTTATTTTGCCGTGAATCCTCGTCAATACCTCATGGCTATGTTTATTTCTTTTTCTCTATCTTCCTTTTTTGTTTCTTTTCTTAAGAATCCAATTCCAAGTTTTGGCTGATAGTCTGTCGTCTGTTATACGTCTTATGTGACGGTACCAGGATCATTGTTTTCTCTCTATAGTGTCTGTTAGTGCAGTTTTAACATTCATTGCTCATTTAATTTCTTCTGTTCTTATTTAGTCTTTTAACGTTTATCTACAGTCTCTTTGTTTATTTCTGAGTTTATACTCTTGTTTATTGTCTAAATCCCTAAATCTTTTCTTTTATATCCAGACCTCGTCCTATTCTGCCAATTGGCATATATTCAATATTTTCCAGACCCCAGTTTATAAATTCGTCCATTATTTTTCTAAGCTTATATGTCAAACCTGGTCGTCGGTAAAAGTACTAATATGTTCTTTCCCAATTTAGACCCCCATTTCCTTACACTTCCTAATGTATTGTTTCAAAGTTAAATTTAAATACATTTTAAAGAGGTTAGGGAAAGGACGGCACCTTTATCTTAGACTTTTATCAATCTTAAAATATTCTAAATGTCAACGACATTTGTTTTAACGCAATTAATATTTTCTTTATAAAATATTTTACTGCGTTGATGTACTTCGGATATATATAATTATCTAACAAGGATTTTCAAAGTTTGTTTACGGGAAGACTGTCATAGGCTTTTTTTAGATCCACAAGTACTAGGTGCAGTTGATTTCAAAACGCTATAGATTTTTCCATTAGTTATTTTGTGCAAAACAAGCTTTCCTTAGTCCAAAACCAAAAGTTCTTCCATCATTGACTTTCAATTCTATTTTGTAAGATCCTGCCATACAATCTACCTGTAGAGGTTATAACACTAAGTCCTCTATAATTTTCACAACCTTTTTTTAATTCCTTTATTATATATAAAGAGCTAATGTACGCATGCTTTCGTTTAGATGGATGTTCTTCCTGTTCAGACATTTATCACACATAAATGTTAAATAATCTAACACTATTTTAAGAGCAAACTTTAGGAGCTCCACTAGTGTACCTCTAAAACCAAACTTTATTATTTTTTATTTTTCATAATGCTTTTCTTATTTCTTCAGTCGTAAAAGATTCACATTCAATCTGAAACGGATGTAATTTATGTTTATGTTAATAATTTTTCATAGTAATCTTTCCATATTTCTTGTCCAATTGGATCTATCGTCATTCCTTTATTCTATTAGTTTTCATTGCTTGTACAGTTTTACAGATGGCTCTAGACTTCCTAATAGGCCATCTATTTCTTAACATTTTTTCCCAGTATTAATTTTGATTTTTACTACGTTTATTTATTAAATAGCAGCATCTTTTATACATTTTTATCGTCTGGGTTTTTGTATTTAACCATTTATTTTGTTGTTCTTTTTTTGTTTTACTAAGTCGATTAGTAGTTATTGTTTATTTTTCTTACTACATTTTCTCCTACAGCTTTTTTGCTGCCTCATGTACATAGCGTTTTAGTGCTCCATACATCTCTTGTAGTGATGCCGATGGTTTAGTTTTCATCATAGAAACCGTCTAGGTTGTATTCTTTTTTTGCTTTGTTCGTTTTTTGTTTTTATATTTTATGAATGCTACAGTTTTAACATAATAGCGATCTGACTCACAAATTGTTCCTTTTTTTACTACTAAATTAATAATTTTTGCTTGTGGCTGTTGTCTATTGATACAATAATTGATAAAAGACTTCAAGTATTTTTGTTTCCATATAGAGTTATGGATTTCTTCGTAATTAAAAAATTCATTTTTTATCTTAAGCGAGTGTTCCTGACACAACTCTATAAGACGGGTGTCATTCTTATTCACTATTTCTACTCCGTGTTTGCTCATTATCGCACTTTGTTTTTCTTTACCAGTTCTCCCATTAAAATCGCCCAGTAGGAATATATCTTTTCATTCTCCAAAGGCATTTATTATTTTTCCAAATTCTTCAAAAAACTTCTCTTTTATCTAGATGGTAGCGTCATTTGTATGAGCATATATTTATACTATAATCAGTTCTTGTTGTTCTAGTTTTAACATCATTATAATCATTTTTATTATATAAAATGAAAATAATGAGTCTGGTAGGTCTGCAAATGTGTGATTTGAACTGGTTTCTGAAGATCAGGTTACTACTATCAAGCTTGACAGAATATACACCTGGAACAATAATACTCTACTGTCTTGGAATCGAAGATGGATATTGCTGCAGTTAGAGTAACTCGATGGAATCACACTGTTACCCCTTCCCATCTATAGTAACACCATCGGATTACCATCTGTTCTGATCAATAACTTGCTTCTTTGCCAAGCGCCATTTTGCTAATTTTCAGTACATAGAAGAAAGGTGTTGTCAGTTCTTTTATTCCAAATTACAAGAGTGGTACCAATAAGGCATGAATGGTTCCTATACAGCATAATGGTATTTCTGTATTTTATCTTTAATAAAAAAAAAATTTTAAACATAACTCTAAATAAGGAAGAGCTTTCGAATACATTAAAGATTTAGCTACAAAAAATTCAATACATTATATGTATCTTTTACAAAACTCTACTTTTTTTATTTGTATTGCTATTTCACGACTGCCATCCAAGAGTTCAAGAACAAATAAGTCGCAACATTTCTCTAAGAAAGGAACTCTATGGCCGAAGAGACGGGATGAAAAATGTAATCTCGCCATTCATAAGGGCGAAGTAAATCGCCGTTAATAAGTAAACCGCCCCTAAATGTGGCGAACACATAGCGGCGGCGGCAGTCGGCGGCTGCGGCGGCGGTAGCGCGCGGGCGAGGCGCTAAGTGGCCGCGAGAGCCCCATTGTGGGCCGGTAAGCCGCTTAGAGCCGCGATCGCATCGAATCCGCAGGGGAGGCGCGCCGCGCATCCCGCATCCACATCTCTCAATCTCGGCTTTTATCCCGGCACAAAAGTGAGATAATGTGTTATTGGCTTCGAGCCACACAAAGGCCCGGCGCTTACTGAATTGTGTTGTTTTCAAAATTTGATAGAGGAGATGAGAACTACATAAAGCGCACAAAAGAGGTAATAAATTTTTGAACGAGCGCCGCGCTCAAAGGAGCCGCTTTATTTGTATTCAATGACGGAATCTTTTGTTTAGGCGCACTGTTTTTAGTCGACTGCCTTGTCACACACTTAGCAGTGATAAATAACTGTTATGAGATTACGCTGCCTCCAACTCGAAAAATCCTCTCAGAGAAGAGGCAATAGAAGGGGCACTTGCATCTTTGTTAAAATAGCACTAAAACGGAAGAAGCCAAAATTTGTACAATACACTGTTCTTGTATAGATTCTGTTACAAACATAAAGTTCGAAGTAGAAAAAGATTTTGGTTCAAACTCTTGTATTTTTACAGAGGTGGGGTAAAACTCCCTTTCTAACTTCAGAAGGAGATCATGAAGTGAATAGTAGTACGAGAAAGGAGAAAGTACTTTCATTAAACGTAGGTAAACGAGAAGTTTTGTCTAGAAGATACCCTAATTGAGAACATGTAGTAGGTGAACTAACAGAGAGTTTTGCTGTAGAAGCATACATTCAAGACATTGATTTTGTTATAACCGCACGCTTTTGAGTTGTGTTTTCAATTTGCGTCTCTAACTTCCATTCTCGATCAAAAATCGATTTTGTTGCAAGGAATTAATTACTAATACTGTAAAGAGAAGAAGAAGAGGAAAGCTTCTCTTGTAATTTTTAATCTCCTTGGCATAATCATATCTGTCATTATCTGATGCATATATTGTAATCTCAGCTTTCCTAGTGCATTTTTTCCTTCTATCATACCTTCCATACTTGCTTTCAGTATGCTTTCACATCTTGATGAGTTTTTTATTTTTATTATGTTTTTTCGAAGGGTTCTTTCTTCTTATAATCTTACTAGTACTTCTTTGTTGCTGACTCGTTCCACCAATCTGTCCTTTAACGTTCGTCGGGAGCACCACCTTTTAAAAGCTTCTAAGAGACTGTCACGTGTTGTTTTATCGCATTTTATTTATTTATTTTGATGTTGTAGATTTTCAGGTCCTTCTTCTTTTCCGTAAGTGCATATTCTAAATATTCTTGGTTTTCGACCAGCACTGCTATACCATCTGAATATGCAGCATATCTAATTTTCTTTCTTATACTTTTATTTCTACATCTACTCTATTTCCGAATAAGCAACAATGGTAACAGACCACCTTTCCTAATTTTTGCTTCTACCTGTAACTACCATTGGACATTATTGCCCTCTTCTTTGTAGAAGGCACATTATTTTTGGTCCCAATTCTTGATAGCACATTATCAAAGGCTTTCTTCATATTTTTAAGTAGTACATGAATCTGTTTTTCTTTTTTAGTCTTTTTCTATTAGTACGCCTAGTAGTAATGTTTTCCTAAATCAGAATTATATTTTTGTAAGGTGTTCTACTAAATATTTTTGCTTTATGCGATATTAATTTTATTTTTCTATAGTTTCAACAATTCTCACTTTTTCTTTTTTTTTGGTACAGTTCCCATTCTATACATTGCAAAGATATATTATATTATATATATATATATATATATATATATATATATATATATATATATATATATATATATATATATATATATATATATATATATATATACATTATGTTTTACCTCTCTTCTTAAGTCTATACCGGTGAATCCGTAACTACTCTATCGTATTCTGATTTCAGAATGTTTCTAGGAATCAAGAATTTAAGACAAAAACATGGCAACTGAAGAGATTACAAAACGAAACTATTAAACCTCAATTAAGAACTGAGATTATAGAAAAATTGTACGAACTGCATTTAATATCGGAAAAAGTAGGGAAATCATAATAAATAATAAACAGTACAGGCTAACAATCCGTGGAAAAAAAGTTACAAAAAATGAGTAAAAACAACGGCAAATCGTAGATTTGATGAGAGAAAGAAAAATATTTAGAAATGTACAGATAAGTACATAATAAAGTAAACAGAGGATCTATGAAAACCAAAGTTACAAAGATATATATAGTAGAATAATCTAAATTGCTTTAGAATTTGAATTGCGTTCCGTTCGTGTTATTTGAATGTTACGAATTTGCATTTGCACAGTTGGTATTTAAATACATAGCATAATCACTATGGCGCCGTATACTAGATAACAATATATAAACATCATTTATAATAAAAACAGATAAGTAACAATTGCGCGAGAGATACTTCGATCATTGTTTGGGTGCAATAATGTATCGCGGGTAATAATAAATACAAAAGAGCAATGCATCCACAAAAATGCACTGTTTGGTTGGTATATACCGTAAGCTGGAGGAATCCTATATTTTTTGAGGATAAAGCTGGTGGTTTATTTCAATAAAACTAACGATTTAAACGTAAATAAAATTAGATTTTAACAAAATGGATCCATATTTCACACAACACGTGCGTGAAATACTCGCTTTACTTTAAACCAAATTCCCTAATCGTGTTATTTCGCAGAGGGGTGACGTCGATTGGCCACCGCGGTCTTACAACGTAACCCCAGTAGAGTTCTTTCTCTAGAACTATTTTAAAGAAAAAATCTCAAAAAACCTATTACTATTCCGGGGCTAAAAGTGATATTTTTTCTGTTTTGGCCACACACAATAAGGAAAATGGACATATAATTAATTTTTCCAATACCAAAACACTAGCTCCCATTTCTCATTCTACCATTCTACCAATAGAATTAT
This sequence comes from Sinelater perroti, assembly GCA_036346155.1. NCBI lineage: Eukaryota > Metazoa > Arthropoda > Insecta > Coleoptera > Elateridae > Sinelater > Sinelater perroti. The sequence continues at coordinate 3,304,609 of JARFIY010000222.1, forward strand.
TCGCGAAGTCATTGAAATTCAAGTCTAAATAGATTAAAAAAGGAATAGTAGACACTGATGTGGCCACGCGATAAAGGAACTTAGGTGCAATACAGATGGACCCGGGTTCATTTTTGGAACTTAGATGCCTGGCGAGTAGCCCCTCTTCCCTCAATCACTAAAAGTAATTAAATGTCCGCGTTTACTTCAAACAAGAAATAATAATGTCTAAAATGTGGTGCTTACCACATCGCCCGCATCAGAGATGGTGCGCGACGACCGAGTACTAAGAGCATATAAGAGCCTCAACCATTCAATTTGCAAGCTTTACCCCTACGTGGGGCGTAGAAACGTGACATTATTATTATCACTGTTCATTTTGTTTATAATTATTATATAAAATATTTTCATCCGAAATTAAAATTCGGTTAAGAATCAAGGAAAGTGTTTTTTAATCTATACGTCTCATTGAGTTCTGTCAATTCATGAAAAATCCATCTATCAAGTTTTTCTATAACTTATTAGAATTAGGAAGATGACAATATATGCTTTTTTGGGATACGTTAAATCCCTCTGTGATGTTTTAATTAGCTCTGACGCTTATCATTATTTTGCTTCCTATACGTGTTAATATATAGCATTGATTTATTTTTGAATACAAATGTCTTTAAGGGTTCATTAATGTGATTTTAAATTATTAAACAGTAAACTAGATTAATGTAAGCAACAACATAAATTTGCATTAAAATTAATTGTCGCCTAAATCGCGTTTTGCGAGCAAAGCGCCGAAGAATCCGTTTTCTCCTATAAAAAGCGAAGGAGTTCATAATGCGAAATAACCCACTCCAGTTGTTTCCATTTGAGGCGCTAAAATCCGGGCCAGCGTAAAGTATGAATATATAAAGCGTCTCTCGGAAACGCTTTTAGAATTAGAGCTAAATATTCATGGAGCGCTGCAAATCGCGAGCTTTTATATTACTTATACAGTAAAACTGAGCTATAAAAGCTCTCAAAAGCTCCTCTGAGCGGAAGCTGTGCTATACTTTATACTCCTCGGTTCTCTGTGAAAGTAGATAATGTTTATAAATATGTATGTGTAAATGTAAGCTATTAAAGTGTTCTCAGATTATTCATGATACAGTCCTTGTCAAAAGGCACATATGCATGGTGCACTTGGTACAGGCGGCTTGCATTACTGAAAAATGCAAATCAATCGTGCTTTCAAGAAGTCGACTTCTGTTGACTGATTAAATTTTACATTCATTGCTAAACTATTGTTAGAAAATGCTTTATTTCAAGAACAAAGTTGTTATACTTCTAGAAGGATTTTTCTCGTCTGATAATTAAAAAAGCTTTATGGTGTTTTTTTATGTTGTTATCTTTTTTCTTAAATTAGGTTCAGTTGGAGTTTAATCTAACTTTATTTGCTTATTGTTTATTGTTAACATCCATCTTTACGTAATTTTTGTGTTGTATAGCTCAATACTTTGGAGTCACGTATATTGTAAGTTTACACTTAAATTAGCTTAAATGTTTTTTCTGTAAGTAATTGCTTATTCTATTAAACAATTTAATAATAATAAATTATAACTACGTACTGACATTATTGTTATAACGACACCACATAGAGAATGTTAGGAATTATTATCAGACAAATTACTTTAACAGATTTTTAACGCGAATTAGAAGCAATTGGGTCATAATAATCTGTTTTCTAAATATCTGTACAACTTTTCAACTAGCCGTACTACCCCCTCCATAATTCTAAAATAACCATACAATTTCAAGGCTTGGTTTTGTCATCTTTTTCACCTCAAAAACATGCAAAACTGTGATAACAGTTCAATTACCACTGAACACACATTTGCATAGTAAAATAATCATTTTGACAACTAACGAAAGCAAACAAAACTTGCCTGGTGGTTTGACGAACAAACTTTATGCGTCAATACATAAATCACTTTAATAATTAATAAAAACAACGAGAAAATCCGCTGACGCTGTCACATCTCTAGTTTAAATAACTAATAAATTTAAAACAAATTACTAGTTAAACGTATCATGACTATTATGGTTTGTTAATAATAATAGCTGGCACACGACACAAAAATTTATGTTAAAAACAATCAACATTACTAACTATATCTGTTGCAACCAAACGAGTCGAATCAAATATACATGCATATATCCAAATCTCATTGCTGTCAATGTAAAATACAGTTCTTTTAACAAAGTTTTCAGTAATATGGCTCTTTTTCAGCAATCACACGTCTGATATTCTTTTTTAACCCTGGAATACTATCAGATTTGTTAACATAAGCTCTTTTCTTTAAATAGACCTAAAAAAAAGTCTCATGTCACAAGACTGCGGTGGCAAACAGTTGACACCCTTCTGCGATATAGATCAACCACCAAATTTAGTTTGAAGTAAAGTACATGTAACTCCACTTAGTTGAAACCATATGACATTCAAGTTCAAATTATTGGTTTCATTAAAAATAAAGTTGTTTATCATCTTCAGGTAGTGTACACCGTTGACAGTAATAGTATTGCCAGCTTTATTCTCCAAAAGGTATTTTTGTGAAAGCATTGTTGTCTTGTAAACATCACTTAGATTTTAATTATCCCTAATGCGACAATTTTAACGATGCACAAAGTCACTTAAAGAGAAATGAGTTTTATTATTTAATATGGTGGTAATAATGGTTAATTTTATCTTCTTTTTCCTTCTTCATTGTAGAATTACTCCTGTTCTTCCCTACTATTATAGTGACTTTTTCCACCTTCTTGCTGATGTTTCAGGTGGTCTTCATTTATTCTTTGATTGTGATTGTCATTGTTCCACTCTCTTCTTCTAACCGTAATCTATTTATTTACAGATTGTGTATTTTACTGATTTCTTAGGTCCTCGTTTCTCACTCTATTTCTTCTTGTTTTTTCCTACTATCTTTCTTAGAGTCTTTATTTCTGCTCCAAATATTAATATTAGTAGTATAGTAGACTTGTAAATTCGACTTTTGGCCTTTGTATTTATGTGTTTATTCATTTATTAGAACGTTGCCATCACGTTTCTTGTCAAACGGCTCCTCCGCGCGCTCTCTTGGGTTTGGGAGAATTGGTATGCCGTCACTCGCGTGACAACTGCACGTTTCATCGGTGGTCACTATAGACTTCAAAAATATATTACCTTCGTTTTCAAACTGCTGTAGGAGACGACTGGCCACTTGCATGCGCACCATTTTGTTCTCGTCCCTCAAAGTGCGTGGTATCTACCGTGCATTCACCTCGAGATAGTGCAAGTGGTTTGTCACGATGTTTTCTACACTACCAGCACTGATGGACAGCGTTGCTTCAAGTTCCTTGGTAGTGCTGCGGCTATTCTCAAGAATAAACGCATATGCATGATCAATGTTTAGCTCGGTGACGGATGTCCGCGGCCGACGATCATACCGTTGATTTTCCACGCGCTTTCTGTCCTCTCTGAAGCACTTACACTATTCAAACACACGAGTACGTAAGAGACACTCTTCCCCATACTAGTGTTCTATGCTCCGCAGTAACTTCTGTTCGCTCATCACTCTAGCAACTTCCAAACAGAATTGGACAGGTTATAACCCGAACAGGAGGGAAGGTGGAAGCTGTGACACCAGCCTCCCGGTCATATTTGATCTACCTTGTATCTTCATATTATATCTTTCACATACCTTCGCAGTCTTTATTAATAACTGTGCTTTCTGCTACCAGGACGGTATCATCAGCGTAGAGTACAATTGTTATGTCCATCACTATGCTAAACAGTAACGGGTTTAGCGAGTCCCCTTGTCGAATTTTAGCTGTGGCTTCTATAAATCCCAAAAATTTTCCATTTACCATAATTTTACTTTATTGTCTGTTTTTGACTAATTTTGTAATTTCATTTGCCACTTGTCTTTGTTTCAGTATTTGTAACACGTCTTTTTATAGTATTGTGTCAAAAACGTTAATCTATAGTATTTCATTTATTTTTTTATTAAATAAAAATTAATGGAACAAAGAACTTACAACGAAAAAAATATGGCATATAAATGTATCACTTTGATTTTTATTTTTTATTATTTGTATTAACAAATAATCCGAGGCCTGAAAGGGCATGAAGGAAACGAGAAAGAAGAAGAAGTATTAACAAATAAAATAAAACTAGATATTATGTCTAAAAAATCTTTATAAATTATTTTTTCATTAATGGAATATGTAAGCTGAATGAATAAAAAATTTATAAAGACATATATGTTTGGAATTACATAGTAAATCCTCGATATTTAATATTTTCATTATATTATTGTGAGCTGTTGTTTGAATTATTCCTTATATAGGTTCCAATACATCATGTTGTGAATTAATGCGTCAATTTAAATCTTCCAGACTTTATCCGAATAGCGTTACAGATTGTAATGATTGTTATTCAAGTGTCTGAAGATTATGAATTGTGAAGTTTAGGTTCTGTTATCTAACAGGCTATGGAGTAGGACCATCTCCACCGTTTCCTCTGTCAATAAACGTTAACATTAAAGTGAGATGGAGCTTCATTATGCATCAGACACATGACCTGTTATACTGCCAATTGCACATTTTCAAACAGTAAAAACGTTGGGGCGTTGTAGAAGAACTATTGGTCCAACTAGATCATCATGATCTAACGCTTTCATCCAGTGTGATGTATAGGCTTTTATTAAATTTCTTCATGTGCCACTACTATACCAATCTTGTTAGCTCATCTATCCACCTCGTTTGAGAGCGTACTCTACGTCTCTTTCCAGTTTATTGATCTATTTATTCTATCTGCTGTAGGTTTGGCTCTATTTCAACGATGCTGCATGTTGCAATACATCTATTACTTTTGTTTTCCTATTGCTCGTTGGGTCTTAGAGAATATATCTGTGACACTTTTCTGTCTCGAGCACCATATTGGTATTTCGTAGACTCAGTAGGAATCGTAAAGGTAATGGTCTTAATTGAATGAATAAAGTCTAATTTTTTGTTGTTAATAATAAAAACAATTTTTATGTTTTATTTGTTTAGTATATGGTCTAAGCATTTTATCAGTGATACATTTAATCTAAGGCAAGAACGCTTCGACTTCGTTCGCAATTTTGGACGAATTATTTGGAATATCCGTGTTTGGTAACGGTTTTTATTTAGTCAGAAAGTTTAAGGGACCTGGCAGTAAGAAATTTTATAATTGTGGAGATTTGACTAGAGTGATACTGGAATTCAGCACTTAAATAACGGTTAGTATTGGTGTGAGAGAAACTATCGTGGGAAGAATTTTTTGTTATAAAGTTGTCCAAAAAAGGAATAAGATTGTTTATTTTGATTTCCATTTTAAACTTTGTATTTGTTTAGATGGGAAATGAATTTGACAAGCGTACCTTAGTCGTGAGGCCAGTCGACAAATATATCGCCAACATATCTTGTCCAACAGGTAGATTTTAAGGGGAACGATACCAGAGTTTTTATTTTAAAATCGGCCACAGACAGGCGAAAGTGAGAAATTCATAGGAGCATTATAAGTTTGACACTGTATTTTAATAAAATAGGTATTGATTGGAATATAATTGATTAATTTGAGAGTGTCATCTTTTGGATTATGAGTAGTTTTTAGGAGTTGTAAAGTCTCAGACATGAAAATATTGATAAACAGAGAGACCATTACGTCTTTCTTGTGACAGCAAAGGATTTGAAAATTTTTAAAAGTAGTAGGGGTTTCCGTTCTGTAAGAGGCTGAAGGGTTTTATGTAAGAGAACCAAAGGCTAATAGGTCGTAAGGGATATTTTCCATATGGATTTTTAAAAAACTGTGCAACTTAAAGATTTTTAAAGGTTTTTCTCGAAGTATAAAATTATTTGTACCGAATGAATGGTTTGATTTGGCAATGAAGGTATTGGTTTATAGGAGATTTTTTAGGAGATATAAAGAGTTTGTCAATATCCATTGGTAGATTATTTGAATTAGTTTGGATTGTTTTTAAAGGTAGCTGGTAACATTATTAAATACTGATGTAGTCTGATGTGTTCAGGATTACTACAAGGTTGTCCTTGTCTGCCTGTAAAATTGTAATGTTATTATTTTGTTTTAAAGGTTTTGGGGCACGTAATTTAAAGGCTTTAATAATTAGTATTGGTAATATGGCTGCACGTAATACTCTAGTTACGTCTTGCATGATTCATTTTTCACGTTTTCATAGAGTGTAAATAAAGGATTTTATTTGGGATATGATGAGTTTAGTGGGTAATAATAGGTTTCCATATAATGGGTAAGCGTTGACTGTTGTTCCTTATATTGGGGCATTAGGGGCATTTTTTTATTTCAGTTGCTTGAAAAATAATTTTACTAGTAGAATGGGAAAGTAAAATGGTTTTTGAGTAAGAGAAATTAATTTTGTAGCTTCTACTTTATGACTTTATTTCCTGGGCAGCTATCGCCTATATGCCAAAAGAATACTCATATATTCGGCTGGATATTTGCCGATTTGTCTGATCTATATAGATTTTTTATCAGTCCCCGTAAGGTATTCCATAGATCCCACAAAATTCATTAGGACAATTAACCTTGGTTGAACGAATAAAGTTCCTTTGAACATATATTCCAAATATAATATCATTTTTACTCTCTCTAAAAATGTGGTAGTATTTATTTTTTTATTTTATTATCTGACCTCGGAGGTAAGATTTTTAAAATACATTTTGTCTCTTTATTGGTTTTAAAGTACAATCTTGATGATAATGTTGTTTGGCGAGAGGTATACCGAGTCAGGTTGGTTTTGTAGTTCACAGGATATTTTATACACCCATAGAAATTTCTTAGGGCAGTCTACAAAATAAAATCAGCTATTTTATTGTTGGTCCTAAAGACTGTATGTATCTTTTGCTTTATTAATATACGTTTTAGAATTTAGATTTGATATTTTTGTTAATATTTTTAATTGTATAGGATAATAAAGTTTTGTTTGTCGGAAAATGGCGATGAAGAATTGCGCAATTGAGTAAATTTGAGCAAGGTGACGGAATTTAGCGTTTAAGTGGTGGTTGGTACGGAAAGATTTTCTATAGATAGTATAATGAAAACTGTGATTTAAAAGATCTTTTGTTATTAAGTTGTCTAAGAAGAAAAAACTTTGTTTTGTTTCTATGGTCAATTTTGTATTGGTTTAAAGAGAAGTTAGTTGGGAAAAGAATTTATAAAGCGTATCTTGCTCATGATAGCACACAACAAAGGTATCATCAACATAGCGTATCCTACAAGTACGGCAAATAAACGTAAAAACCCCATAGGATCATTGTTAATTTAATATTTATTTAAAATAGATACACAATGATTAATCCAGCAAAGTGTATATATTTTTTAATTTTAAGATATTGGGAAACAAAAAGACATAATGTCGCCTGTACGTACGTTTAGCAATATGGAATGTGTGATACAGGCTGTTCAAAAATACCCACACCGAGCTCCGAAACATTACCTATTAAGTAGCATCTTCGAGCTTTAAAGTTACTGTGACAAGTGCATCACAAACTAAAGAAAGAAGCAGCATTAAATAAACTTAGTAAGATATGCTGCAACTTAAATAATTATAATATTTTTAACCGTATTATACTTTGATTTTCGTTGACAATAGCACAGTGATATTGTTATTAAAAGTATACATGGACCAATAACTAAATAAACACTACAATAGCTAAAAGTGTCAAACATTCAAGAAAGAGACATTTTAATAGAAACCACTTTGATTAAATATTAAAAGTCTCAAAGAATATTATCTACGACAAATAACTTCCTCTTTAGACGTTAGACAACAAATCCGACGCAGCAGAGCGACCGAGACGGCGCTAGCGTAAATTAATAAAAAGCCTCGGTCGTCCCCATCACCGTCTATCTGCCTGGGATTCCTCCCCCATCCGGAGCCGTCAACCGAGGTGTCGCTAATTTGTATAAAGTGCAAATTTTATCGCGATCCAATTTGAGCGACGAAAAGTATGCGCTCCCAGTAGCTTCACTTAGTAGCGTTTGAAGTTGCGCGCTCTAAGTAAGCTGTTTTAATATTTAATACACATGCATATTTATGAAGACTTTTTTCGTTGACGCGTACGTACAAAAGTATTACTTCGCGAGCATACTGATGAATGTTGGAAGTGGCTAAAATATAAATAGCTGGGGCCTTTGGAATGCTTTATTCGACAAATGACGATGTCGACGCGGCCATTTGCATGCGCCCCGCATTGTTGAAGGGAACGCCAAAATCTGTCGCATACATCTATAACGATAAGCCACAACGTAAAATAATTCTTTATATGGAGAACTAATGTTAATTTTGTTGTTTCCAACAAATAAAATCCATTAGTGATAGGCATAGCCTGGTGTACAACTCTTTATTTAAATCCACTATTTCTTCTTATATTTAAGATTAAATACATTATATCCAAGTTAATACTAGCTATTTTCATCACTCGTTTTAATTCGTAACAATAAATATTAGCAATAAAGGTTTCTTTCACAGCCAAAAACTTATCTTCTTATTATAGGTGTAGGCAATTGGCTATAATACGTGCCACTTACGAGTATGCCCCTGATTGAACCATTTGAAAGTTTGTAGAGTTTTGTAAGGACACCATATAATGAAACAAACAGAAAAAAATATGTTGGCCTTATAATCTTCACCTAGAATTTTGGCACTGGTGGCTGAAGCGTTCAGCACGTTTTACGCTTTAACAATAAAATTTCCACTTCTCTAACATTTAATACATGCCTTAAAATCATTATTTATTTTTCCTTGAACCTAGAAGCATGCCCACATCCTTTTACTTACAAAACCAGGAAAAGATAAAAAGCCGAGAGGAAATTACAGTTCTATTAGTTTGCCATCCATAATATCCAAACTATTCGAAAAGGTTATCTGTTTTTGCTTACTTTTTCAAGATTCCTCTGCCGTTTTAGTTTAGTTTTCGAAGAACATGCTCAACCATCAGTAACAGTAAAGTCAAAAAACTGATCACGAAACCAAATATTGCACATTAGTAATATTCTTTGGCTTAGCTCAACCCCTTGTCAAGGTTTAAAGAGTAAACAACTTAGATTAAACATACCTAATAATAGCAAAGCAATAGTATTCTTTTTCCTAAAAGATAACGTTTGTCGTCAAATTTAACCAAGCCTATAATAGCAGGAGTTCGAAAATGTAGCAATGACCACTATTGTTCAACATTTACATTTCAGATGCACCAGCAGTCAACGTTACCATAGCAACTTATTTCGGTGACACTGTTATCTTAACATACAATCTCGATCTTACAAATCAATTTCTCATTTACGATAACCGACCGACAAAATATCTTTCTAGTTCACCAAGTTAAATATTTAATTTAAATCTACAACGTACCAAACCTTAAAACGTATTCCAAACGTGTCTACCATTAAGATCAATGATAAGAACATTAAGTGTAACCCAACTGAGAAACCAGTTAGACACACAGCTAACATTATATCAATCACAAACTCAATCAATATAAAGTCCGCAATAAAAACCAAATATACAATCAATCACTAATCATATCGTTGACCCAGTATGCTTCACCAATATGGACCAACACTGCAAAAATTAATATAGGCAAACCTCAAGACAAAGTGCTTCACATTACAGTAAACGCACTATATTTTATCCGACAAGAACTGTTATATTATAAACTAGATACTTCAACAATACAAGAATACGTCAGTGTCATAGCACAAAAATTCTGTTATCACTAATTTGATAAGCAAACTTTAAAAAAATTAAAAATTAAAATCTGTTCAAATTTGATGAAACCCACTTATTTTAAAACTGGGGGAAGTGGATTCCTGATTTCGATTTAACTAACTTGGTCATTTAACGTACGCATGAATAAAACATGAAATTTAGAAAGGAATGCGCACTAGTGCGCAACGAATGCTCAGTAGCATCAGAAACCTTTGCGACAGCGATCCTCTGATACGGCAATAGAAATGTTTGCATAAATTATAACAATTCATGCAAGTTTGTTAAACTCAATTGCAGCTTCATTGCAACAAAATTGTGGTTTCTTATTTATAACATCATTATGGCGGTTGAAACAATGCAAATAAATGAAAAAGCGAATATCGTGCTAAACTCTGTGAATATTCTCAAAATATTTGTTTATAGACCTCTATAACTCTTTTATTGGAAAAAACATCACACATGTCGAATAATAAAAATTATTAACTAAGTTCAATCTTTTAAGTCTAAACAGTATTGGAATTAATTCTCCAAGTAGCAAATACGCTCCCCCTATCTCACCGAATTTTTAAAAAACTCTATTCTTGTTGATATCTCTTACAACTTCATATGATTGGCACTCAGAGGATTACAAGTTTAATGATGTTACTGAGCTTGAACAAGAAAATTATATATTTAAACGTGCAACCTCGAAATAATCCTACTACTACTTATGCTGCTTCCTGAGCAGCTAATCCTTACTTATTCTGTCAAACGTCTACCTTGCGTTTTACGAATTCTTCCATTTGCTATAAGGATAATAAATTTCAATGCTACAAACAATTTTAAAGTCCACAAACAAGTAATTAATGAAACAATTTTTTGTCATAATTGTAAAGAAATTGTTGATTGTATGTTAATATCCCGTTTCATCTTTTTAATTGAATTAACAAAATTCGATAAAAATACATAAAATAGACGCGAATGCTTTTACGGCCGGTGTTATAGTACATCGTGCGGTAGAAACTCTTGACGTTTCGTCCACAACTGTGGCGGACATCTTCAGAAGAACATCTTCTAAAAATTAAGTGACTGTCCCGTGCGTTTTCGACTAATATGGTAGGGATGATGTTGAGGGGCTTTTGTTGACGTCATGATGATAGATAATGTGATCGGGCTAGCTGCTGACGTCAATCGGGGCGTTGCCGGTAATATTTTAGCATTTTTTGACGTCACTCGCTCTTTCACCGTATCGTTTTTTGCCCCTTGATAGCGGTAAACCAAGATTTAGGTAGATTGAATCCGTCATCCCTGTTAAAATTATCTTTAAATTTATAAATTTCCACCGCCTATAATATAAAACGCACGGGGCAGACACTTCTTCTGAAGATGTCCGCTGCAGTTGTGGGCAAGACATCAAAAGAATTGTAAAATAAAAAATGTATTTAAGGAAGAAAAAGCATTACAAAAATTAATTTATTTGAATGTAAAAGCTAATAGAAGAATTTCTTTTTTTATTTATTAGACTAATCTTTTAATTAAGAGAGTCTGCACTAACTTTCATAATTTTCCTTATATGAAACCGCTCAGAATTTATCAACCATTACAATATGCATAGGCATATATTCTTTTTCAAAGATACAGCATGAGAACCTCACAATAGCAAAAAATTTAAAAAATTATGCTTCCTGTCATACACGAAGTAGGCGTGAATGATTAGATGAACAACTTCGCTCACATTTACAGAGGATGACCTCGGCTGTACGTGTAATCATAATTTTTTCATTAGAGTTTTCTGTGATTAGAAAACATTCTGACTTTAATTTGTGGTTTAACAATTGATTATCTGCAAACGAATTAAATTATAATGCAAAATTAATAAAATTAAAAATTGTAGTGCCAGTTAATTCTATAAAAGTATTTTGCTTTCATTGAGTGACATGTCTTTTCTATGATACGATTTAAGTTTCAGCAGACAAGTTGAAGTTTCAAAATCAACTGTCAAATAAGAATTTCAAAGATTTAGTCAACAAATAAGTGAAAGTGTGCGTATTACTAAAACGTTGTCTAAAAACAAAACTTAATTTATTACATTACACAAGTGATTACTTTTGCATGTCCAACCCCACCAATGGTATACATACTTACGATCACAAATAGGCCCCCATTCGTCTCAAGACACTCTACATATTTTCCACTTTACCCAACCAAATACCAACCGCTAAACAGCCAATTACTACGACACACAACTTGGTCCTAACATTGAACCCTAACGTAAATATTACGTCTCTATCATAAGCGTAAAACTAACTATCATATTAAAACCCAACAAGTAATAGATTTCAACTTATAAAAAATTCAACAGAGTAATTCAAAGCAAAAACAATGATAAAGTTCCTAAACTATCATCAATAGCCAATATAGCTACAATGTATATAGATATATAAAGTCTTCTAATACACACTTGTACTGTCTGAGGACAAATACTTAAGAGTAATAATCAGAAACTCACACGACATTACCAACGAAGCAAAGATAACTGAAGCATTGGCGTTTTATGCACCTCAAGTGAGAAATCTAGATAAAGATAAATTTATTCTTTGTTGACCTCAAACGACAAGATAACAATGAAGAAGTCTATAACATTGATACTTTTCTAAATGCTATTGTCAAAGTTGAATTACTTTATAAGAAAGAAATTGCTTAATGTAGAAGACGTCCACGTTACAGCCACACCAGAACTACTAGGCACACACATTTCGCTGTATAAAGTATGCCAAAAGTTATGATTATAAAATATGTCTGAAGAAAAAACAAGTTGGCAACAAAACAAAATGTGTCTTCTGATAAGAAAAGCGCCCAACAAACTACAGAGAGTGTACTACGTACATACAAAGATTAAGAACAGAAGATTTTCCCCTCTTAGAGAAAAGCCAGTCACAACAAACAAGCCCAACAAGCAACATTAACTTCAGTCTATGAACCAATCAAATATCAAGTTCAATTCAGCACATACTCGGTTTCTTCACTTATAACACAGGCCAGCCTACATACTCCAAACAAGAAGCAAAAATATAATGACTTTTATGAAACCAAACAAAAAAAATATAATAAAAAACCTAAAAGATCTAGTAAATAGATAGTAAACTGTGACTATATAATAATAATCCAATTACTGAAAATAGCCCAATGAAATGCTAACGGTCTGGTGAATTATCCCCAAGAAGTAGAAACCTTTGTATTGTATGATAAACTATACATTTTGCTAATTGACAAAGATTTCTTGAAGAATTTAATCATTAAGTAATTAGCTTCTTATTGGAGGCACTTTTAACACACTGTGGAGTCAATTTAATTACCCTGAGAGAAAGAATGTTGCTATCCATTATGAAGCAGTACTTTGTATACCAATCTACCTACTAACCGACTTCCTTGACTTTTTTATAAACTAAAAACATTCATCACGTGTTGAAAGTGACGACGAGAAAGTTTTTCACGATGGCTGTTTAAATTTTTTTAAAAGTGCTAAATACGGTAGTATTCGTCAAGACCTTGGTAACAAAATCTGAGAGAAATTAGCATTTAGTGCCTTCCCTTACAAATTAACTTGTAGAAAAATGTTATACACTTAATAACTGATAGTTTAGCTAGAAACGATAAGGAATGTCTAATAGTTTAAAGTTTGAGTCTATTCTCTTCTCTATTACTCTCTAGTAAGTTTAATGCAGACGATTTAGATGTATTTCTAGTCTTCTAAGATATTCAGCACCGCACTCAATTATTTCTTCTTTTACTGATATCACTTTCAGATTTTCAGGAATTTCTTTATTTGCGACAAAAGAAGTTGCATTGTTTATTATTCGAAGGGTCTTGGATTGTAGAATTTTTGTTTGTTTGTGTGTGACAGTACTTTACAGCTGAACAGCATAGCTCCATATTGGTTTTGGTACTGCTTTATAGACGAGATGTTAGCAAAGGAGAATTTAAACTCACAGCCTAGTAGTCAACAAAAGTTTATTAGTTTGAGGGTAAGTTGTTTTCTTTTAGCCCAGATGTGGATTCTCCAAGTTAAACCTTTATCGAGATGTAAGCCCAAGTAATTTAAGACTATTCATACTAATCCCAGAAAGGGTGGCGCTGCATTTTATAAAAATCATGTGGAAGTATATGGTTTTGCAATTTTAATGCACCATCCATTCTATTAGACCGATCTAACTCCTAATCACAATCTGTTCCCCATTGTTGATCTAGTATCGTATATGATAGCATTAGTAAACTATTTCCTATCTTATTTTTAGAGAAGATCTTCTACCATAAATTGAATAAGCATAAAAATTTCCATTGTGTGGATTTCTTGTACGTAAAGAAATAATTCTTATGAATATAGGATAATGACGATACCCATTATTATTGCCTGCTTAAATTAACTCAAGTAAGTAATGTAAGGAGATAACGGGATGTGAAATGAGTATAAATTAGATACAAAAAGAATAATGTTTATAAAATACATTAATTTAAATAAATATTCAAAGCCTACAGATTACTTTCGAAAGGTCAACTTGAGTGATAATACTTTACGATGTTAGGTGTGCAACTTGGCGGGCCAAACTATTTCATTTAATGAAATGGTCCTAATCTACCACGATCAGACTCTACAGTAGATTAGCCAATGGAAAATCAAACATCACGAAGCCGAAGTCATAAAAACTGAAAAATGCAAGTTTCTTTAATGAAAATCAATAGCCATAATTGTAACATTAAAGCTGTGGCCATTTATAGTCCACCCAGATATTTTTTCAAAAAAGATTCTTTATATCTTCAAAGACAGCTTAGAGAGAAATTTGTTCTTGCAGAAGACCTCAATGTAAAACATATCTACTGAGGACCAAGGCTAATTAATCTAAAAATATAAAAAACAGTTGAACTGTAAATTCCACTCCACTGGAACATCATTTTACTTCGTCACTGAAAATATTTTTCATAACCATGTTAAAGTTGAAGAAGGAGCGATAAATCATTCAGTGATAGTTACCATATTAAGTTATAAACTTATAACTAAGAAAGATCTACTATTTCTAACAAACACTACAACTGACTAGAAAACTTTTAGATTGGATTTGGACAGTTTAACATCAGGTTTACAACCCTAGAAGAATTAGATTAAAAGGCTGTAAAATATTGTTAACGATATACAGCAGATAGCATGGGTCAATACTGGGATGATCAAACAAAAAACGAAAAGATCGAACTACCCAACAGAGATTAGAGAACTCACTTATCAAAAACAAAGAATAAGGAAACGTTGGCATTAAGCGGGAGCGCCAAGAGGTACGACCAGGCTAAACTAACTGACGTAGCAGTTAAGCAACCAAATGAAGAAGAACGTTCAAATAAACACATAAAAAGACCACAAAGAAAATTAAGAGAACAGCGTTGCATGATCCACCGTTGAGATTATCTAAAGGAATTTGGGCTAGGTGTAACAAAAAGAGCAAATCTGTTTGTTTCAAACGAAATTCTCCACCAAACAGTCTATCGAACGGTCGAGGCTACCGCGTTGAATACATATTTAGATTGTGTAAATATAGAACCAACTTCCCCTATAACGGTAGCGATGGCGGTTAAATTCTAGAAAATTTCCAGGATGAAAAAGGCCTCAAGCAATTTTCCAGAAAACTAACCAACTTAATTAACGCTTTATCCTTGCATATCACGATTCCTAAATTTGGAAAACCAGTGAACGATGCTACCAGTTATCCCTAAACCGTTAGATCTGAAGAGATTAAATCTTATTATTAATTTAAAAAAGGATATTTTGAACCATCAATCGTATTTAGAAATAAGTATCTATCAAATCACTAACGTAATCGAAAAGGCGTTTGAAAAAAGATTTTCTTGGTTGTATTCTTGGATAAAGAGATAAATAGTTATCTAAATACTACATTCTATTACTGAAATCTTACATAAACAGATATTTTCATATTAGTTCAGAAGTCTGTTACCCATCAGAACTGGAGTGTACTTACTACACACTAGCGACATATCTCAAACTGTTAATATCCTGACCGCTATATTTGCAAACGATACAGGCATTTCTACAACTGGATCTAAAAATTCCAACTGAATAACAACTTATAAAGGGCAATAGATACATTTATACACAAACCAAAAGCAGGGGTATAAAACTCAATGAGAATAAATCTACCTACGTCAACTTTACATATTATAAGACCAAATTATTATCATCGATGATCGACAGACATGTACTTCTATATACTAACACCGCAAAATATATAGGTATGAATCTAGATGCTAGACTGAGGTAGTATATAGAAGAACTAAACATCATGTGCCAATACACATTTGCCAATTATATATACAGCCACATATAAGTTTTCAAAACAAGGTCCTAAGAAGCATGGTAGGTGATCTTTGGTACATCAAATTTAGTCATTTGCATTGCGACTTAGAAATAAAAGTAATGACGGGTGAGATTAGCCGATTTATTATGAAGTTCGAAGACCGGTTCTATAACCACACCACTACTGAGGCAATCTCGCTGCTGGGTCAGGTTGGAATAGCACGTGTGCTCAAGAGACGTAAACTTTTTAAATTAGTGAACTGAGTGAGTTGCTAAACAGAGCCTGGTGAGCATATTGTGATTATCATGTGATAAAAATTTGAGTAATACGTTTAGGATGATCTTTGAAACATTAACTTATTAGCTTTAAGATTGTATTAAAGTAGAACTACTCATTCGTCTATATCGTAGACTAGTTGTAATGTAATTAAGCGCCAGGGAGCATTTATAAAGAAAATATGCATTTAGGGTGAATATTAACTATAAGAACAAACTTCAAGTGATCTCTAACAGGAAAAGGAATAAAAAATTTCACATAAACATCTGTGATAATTGACCATACTGTTCTTCATTGTGTTAGTCTTCTGTAACAAAACTTAACTCAGTTACTGTGTGTTTCTTTTAACTTGCAGGTTTGCTCTTAAATGTGCGTTGTGAAGTGCCGTTTAAAATGGCTCTTATTTATATCAAGAACAATAAGAGATGAGTTACAAGTAGGGATAATCAAATTTACGAGCTACTCTTACCGACAGTAAGCAAACCAAAAACTAGACATGTATATGCCAAAATTGTTTAGTATGCTGTATGAGAAATGTTGAGATTTCTGTCATTTGAAATGTGTGTAGAAATTATCTCAAGAGAAAAGATTTATTATGAAGTTTTCGTTACCAATTTTGTTTACAGGTGAAACAATATGTAATATAAATAATATCATCAATTTACACAACAATCGTCTGTCAATTATACCCTCATGAAATAATTGAAGTTTAGCATTAATGTTGGACTAGAATTATTGGTGATTACCAGATTTTTTCCCACAACTTCTTAATGGCCCTTTGTATCTATAATATGTGAGGGATTTTTTAACTATATGCCACTGACATTATATTAAGAAAATGCATAATAAAACTCCAGCTAAGTTCAGTGCTGATGTTTGCCAATATCTCATTAGCAGTTTTCCTGGCAGATAGATCGGACTATAATGCGTTCAGCGAATACATATAGTAATAAAACTATCAAAATTTCCGCTCATTTTAAATAACTGTCCGTTGTTGGCCGATTTGAAAAAGTGCGGGTATTTCAGTAGTCAGGTACACACTGACTCACTTTTGGGTACTCGTAATGCTACCGCTAACTTGTAATTAAGAGTAGCGATTTCGTTTGTATCTCACTATTAATGATAGTGTGTATTATAAAAGTGAGTTTTTAAATTTTGATCCATCTATTTAACGCAAGGGCGTAAATATAAAATATTGTTATAAATGCTACATTGTAAATCTGGCTTCGGCACACATCTTTCTGCGTTTAAGGGGCGGTTTATGGGTGTGTCATGATGATTTACTACTATATGTATTTGCTGAACGTATAATAGGTAAATCTCCTTGACTTGAAACTGATGTGTAAACACATCAATCTATGATGCAACGCATTTGTGCTCTCAGTGAGACTTAGAAAACATCTCAAATATTTAATCTAAATTTTCCAAAAATAAAATGTGAAGACAGCAAAATAGAAGCACCGAAGTTGAGACAATCTACACAAAATATTTAAAAATATAGTATTTAAACCTATTGTTAGGTTTTAAATTACAAAATAGTTTTACATGCAAGAAAATTGCGGTATTTGGTGTCATCCATTTTTGCACCAACTCCATTTAAATTTTCCATGATGCCCAGAGCCACTTAGATCGCAACTCTTCGATGGTTTGGGCTGTTATATTTGTTTTCTTCAACATTCTCTTCACGATAGACTAGTATTGCTCAATAAGTTTGAGCTCTAGACTGTTGGTAGATTCCTTTGTTTAAGTACATAATCCACATCATTAGCAGCGTATCACGCTTTCATTTCGTTAGAGTAGCGAGATCTAACCAAAAACACTATTTTCGATAGATGTTTGAGTTGATAGACTCAGTGGTGATGAAAGCTCTGTCCTTTAAACCACAACTGCATGTGTCAAATTTTTGCAGGAATTTTTCTTCCTGCTTTATTTTTTAATTAAAGTTAGCAATATGTCTCATCATTCATCACCATTCACTGATATATACTTACGGGAACAGAATTGTGTTCTTTGATTTTGTTTTCCATCCCGCCAGGGGCCGTTTGAGCCCTATAATTTTTCAGACAGGCTCTAGCTTTCACTTTTTGCACAAAAGACTGTGACATCTTGACTTTCTTGACCACCTATCGCAAAAATTCTTCAGATTGCCTTTAAAAAGCTATAACACTGCCTGTTTCTTCTAATCTGTCATTACATGTTCACTTCCACTTTCTGGTTTCCTTTTTACCATAAGTCATTCTCTAAACTTTAGAACAGCAATAGAATTAGGAACATTTGCTTGCAGAGCAAGCTGACGAGCACCCAGGTTGGGATTGTAGACGTGTTCGTGCGAAATTAATTTGCGGCGTTTCACTTCATTCAACAACATCGTGGTGACTGACTCGTTTAGACAAGTTTGCCGTTATCAGGCAATATTTTTGCGCTGACTAGACAGCCTGTTTAGATAGGCAATTTATAAACTTCTATACTTGCAATGTTATACTTAATTTTCGGTGCTCCAATTTTGCTGTGTTTGCCCTTTAATTCTTCGAGTACACGCCTTTTTTCATGCTCGGCGAAAACTGTAGGTCAATTTGACCCTGTGCGAACTTTGATTGTCCGCCATTGCAAAGACCGTGCCCGATCAACTTAAACAAAATTTCCAGATATACTTCTAACATTGACAAATCGATTGATGTAAACAAAAAATACTTTTATAATTATTAACATATTTAAAAAAATTCCGAAAAACAATTATTTTTTGAAAAGTTTATGTTTTACGAAAAAAAAATTGTATCTCCATCATTTTTCAATATTTTTAGCTAAAAATTAGACTGAATAATTTTGAACTATAGTAGAATCAAGAACAAAATATTACTTCAGTGTACCTTTAAAAAAGTATATTTATTTTGTAACATGACGAAGATGGTTTTATAGGTAGAAAAACTAGAATTTTTTTTTGAAAAAATTATACAAAAATTTATTTTTTATTACATTGTTATGGAAAATAAGTATAATTATTATTATAAGGCATTATTTTATGGTTTATTTATTCAGTTCCGCCTCAGTCGTTACACAAATACATACGATGTTCGACACACATAGGGCGCAGACAAGATGGAATATTGCATTTTAGTTTTTTTATCTTTTGAGTAATCACAAAGTGAACACCTCAGCAGGTTTTTCGCCAAGAATGATCAAGATGCCCTTGCGTATTTCAGCACGCAGCGCGATATTTTTCAGTTTTTCTTGGAAGCATGGGGTGAGCAGATGCAAGACAAGTTCTTTTAGAGCACCAGTAGCAGACAAATGTTTTTCTCCCCTTTACTTGCAAGTGTACAAAATTCTCGAATTTACGTGCGCTTGATCGAGTATGCCGAAAAAGATTTTTTGTTTTGGAGCAAATCCACACTTAGTACACAACAGGGTCAGAATGACCCTCAACCGACTTTCGACGCTTCCAGAAGCCTACTGCGTAAGGCGAATTACAAAATAAACATCCTAAGGCGTAGTTAGTACCCAAAACTACTGATAAATTTACAAAATGCCTTACAGATATTTACAATCAAAATAGGGGTATGGGTCAAAATGACCCAGGGTGTTCGCAGAGAGTTAAATGACATAGTATCGTATACTATTACGGACTAATTTTACTATTTTAAGCTTTTATACATATAAAAATAAAAGCCCATTGCGCGCGCGTACGGTCTGTCCGTCCGTCCGTCTGCCGCTTTTTTCGGTTTTTTAAATTAAAAGTGACTTGTTAGATGGAATTCGAACTTATACCCACAGAGTAAACTGCGACTTTAGATCGCTCAGCCAACCTGACGTCCTGATAATTTTATAATGAAAATCTGTGGAACATTGTTTGTTCTTTTCTTTTCTATATAAGTAAAGCATTTTTGTTTAAGTTCATTGCTAATTAAATTTATATCATTATGTGTTAAATAATTTATTCGAATTATGACAAAGAAAAGTTTAGGGCATTGTAAAATAAAGAATTTAGATATATAAAATGAATTTTAAACTTTGATATACGTCGTGTGTATATATTATAATTTAATATCACAGAACAGATGTCACAACCATATATTGGGTTTAAATTCTATAAATTCACTTTTGAGTGTAAAGGAAATAACCTTCAATACTGAGCCGAACTGCAAATGGCGATCTACATACACCATAAACTTCATATCGCAATGCTGCTCCTAATTTATATGAATTTACTTAATAACAGGACAGACGCGGATAACGAAATTGCCAGCGAAAAGTGGAAATGGCGGTAATAACCAGCAATTCGTCCAGAAAACAGCATCTGCAAACTGCAACGGCCGCCCAACGGTAATCGCATGAAATGTTTCACTTATGCACGGTCCGTTGGCGCTGCATTGTCTCATTTATAACGTATTTGTCATGATTTCCATTTAATATTTAATAATGTGTGCGAGTAATGGCATGTTTACCGTGAAGTAATTACCGGAAGCAGCGATCATGAGGTATGATTAAATTACCTAAATATCTGCACCGCAAAGCGGATGTACGTCACATGTGCAGGTCGTGGTGACAGTTGATACCAAAATTGATAGATTTGAGGGGCTTCGGCGCAGCCTCCTCGCCCCAACGTGAACACGCGCTTTTTAGCTTTCTTAATATAATCAAACCATATCATACCGAAAACGGGTAAAAAATTCTTTTCTAATCTTCGTATCTATGATTTCATTGTTTTCGTTTCATGTGACTTTAGTTTTTTTATCCTCCAATTTTGTTGGCTCCTTGCCTAGCAGTTAAAACTGCCCAGGCTTCTGCCATATGCACACGAATAACATATGAACAAATTCCTAATTATATAAATAAACGCTTCATGTTCGGATGAGGGTAATTCGTGTTACGCACCGTGCATATTAATTTCCAAAAGCTACCATAGAGCAAGCTAGCAATTTGTGCGTGGACGGCCGTTTGCTAAAATACCTCAACCGGCACCTAATCTGTTTTATTAGCACAATGGTATTTGCATAACTTGCAAAAGTAGCGCGGTTAGTTGCAAAGCGCGAATTTAAAACGAGCATCGGGCCACGGTTTGTTAGCCCTGTCGAAACGTGTTCAGCAAAGTTTTTGTTCGAGTGTATCCCATTTTTTGTTTAGTTAGCATATAACTGTGGTTTTATTCTTCCCTTTCCATAAATAACGAGGTTTGAACAAAAACTGCGTGTACAAGTCAAATTTAGGCAAGATTCTAGTTATACAAAGTACGTACGGAAAGGAATGAGACTGAATTTCTTAGTCCAAGCGGAATGGTCAGAGAGTGGAATCTTTTGATTTGACGGCTGGTGGGGGATGTTAGGTAAACCGTCCGACTCAGCTTGATTTTTACGTTAAACATCATACAGAAAGCCTACAAGGAGGATGATTTATCAGAAACACAAAAGTTTAGGTAGCACAAAGCGTTCAGAAAAGAAAGAGATACGTTGAGAATGAGCAATACGTGGAGTGTCCGTCGACGTCTGGCATTTTGGATAATGTGGCTAAGGTGAAAGCGGTTTTGGACTTTGGCCGACTTTTGAGTGTTAGATTGATAGCAGATAAGACGAGACTTCCAAAATCCATTGTGCATAAAATTTTGACCGACCAACAGAAAAAAAATCGTGTGTCGATTTCTTCTGCGGTAATTTTTTGAAAAAAAGTGATAGCTGGTGATAAAACGTGAGCCTTTTATTAAGATCCCCAGGCAAAAAATAAAGCTCTGAGTGGTACACTACCGAGTCTCCTCGACCAAAGAAGGCTTGAATGAGTAAATCAAAGATAAAAACAATGCTCTAACAATGTACGATCCGGACAAACAATCAACGTATATGGTAAATGCTTTATAAGTCGAAGACAAGAACGCGCGCTTCTGCCCGAAAATCGCCAACACCTGGGTTCTTCACCACGAGACTACGTCGAACCATGCGTTGATGCTAGCAAAAGAATATTTGGAGAAGTAAACCATAGTGACGCTGCTCCAACCTCTCTGCAGTTCGACTTTTTTTATTTTTCAGCTTAAAAGGAGACTATTTTGAGACTGTTAGAATATGCAGCTTGCTGTAGCAAGTATTCTAAAAGAGATTCCAGTTTATGATGGTGTTGACGCTCAAGAAAGTTATTTTGAAGATTATTAGCAGTGTATCTGTCTTATAATTCTGCGATCATATTTTATTAAAACGAGAAATAACAATGGAATGCACAAGTTTATTGTTCTACATACTCTTTTTCCATTTCGCTTGATATAGTTCAAATAATTTTTAATGTCAATAACATCCTGAAAAATGTTCCTACTTTATTGTTACTTTCAATTTTACGAATCAGTCAATGTACTGCCATAGAAGACTTGAAGCTTATACCAGAACATCAGTTTGGCTACAGAAAGAATGATTTCACTATTTAGCACTTTTATAACCAATCTTAGAAGGAGAATTATACCACAAGGCGGTGTTCCTTGATGAAGGTTAGGCATTTAATAAACTTTCTAAATTAAAATGCAAAATACCCCTCTATATTATATCATCTTAAAATGATACCAAGAAATAAACTACAGAACAGCTAATTGAATTGTATTCTATACAATCTGATGTTACAGGGCCTCTTTATACAGTTGAAATGCCTACTAACGTACAAAAATTTACAGACAGCTTCACTGATAACAAAGCTAACACGGCAAGACTACAAAATGGCACAAGCAACATAAGTGACGTGGTTTTTTTATTAGATGTTTTACCGGCTCAACAATTAATTGTTATACATGGTAGAGATCATAATTAAAGCATCAGTAACAGATTAACAGAAAAGTAAATAATGCCTAATTTAAAATGTCCATTATTTATTTAATATCACTCGTCACTACTATTTTCGATTAGAAAAATATCTTGAGGAAGTTTTTGTTTTAACCTTGTGTGTATTTCTCTTCGACCTAGTCCATAAGAAGTTGCACCCACATTTGTATTGAGATTTAAGTAGAAGTTCTTGGTCAATTCCTTGATGTGTTTGGAAATGGTTGCCATGTCAATTTCATAATGTAACTGTTTATTATTATGTACCAGGGCGCGTTAACTGCTAATCTGAGTACTTTTTTGTAGCACTTGAATTTTGTTCAAGTTTGCTTGTGATTTGTTCCCCCAAATTGTACATCCACATAAGAGTAGTGGCCTAATCAGGGATTTAAAAAGTAATATGACGCATTGAGCTTGCACAGACGACTTTTTATTGATCAGCGGGTAAAGTTATACTAATCTGGTGTGACCTTCATTAATGTGATATTTCCACGTAAGGCAAATATCTAGGTAAACACCTAAGTATCAGCAAAATCATTCCAGATTATAACATGATTGTTAATGTGCAGTAACGGCGGGTTCTTAATTCGTTAAAGTAAATATTTTTGCAGCGCACTTAGAATGATTGATTGTCAAGTTTCAAGATCCAAACCATCTTGCTATCGTGTTTGTTGCGTTTTGAAATTGAGCTACTGCCTCTTGTAGGTTTTCATTTTTTTTGTATCATCAGCATATAATGCTAGCTCTGCATTGGTGTTGGGGATGTTACGTAGGAGTACGTTAAACAAGACAGGCCCTAATATGCTGCTCTGCAGCACTCCTGCTTTGGTGGGTCTTGTTGAGGAGATAGATGCGTGTATGCGAGTGAGCGACTTTCAAGATATGAAAACTTTTAAATATTCTGAAATTTCTAATCAAGAAATTTTGAATTTAAGCTCTTCAGTCCAAACTGCATCAAAAGCCTGAGCTAAATCCATAAATACAACTCTCTCTATTATTTCGACAATGCGTTGTAACTAATGACAAGTAGAGTATCTCTTTCTGAACCCAAACTGAAATGTGAAGATGAGTTCCAGTTTAGTAATTTCATCATTAAGTCTTATGTTATTTGCTTTTTCGAGCACCTTAGAGATGGCTGTTAGAAGGATAATAGGTCTGTATCTCCGTTCAGCTCTTTATTATTGTTCTCCGGTTTAGGAAACAACAGTATGAACCGTGTTAACAATTTGCTTGCAAAATAACCGGTTCTAAGGCATACATTGAAAAGGGTAGATAAATAAGACAACGCTCTTCTTGTGAGGTTATTGAGTGTGAAACAAGTGATGTAATAAAATAGACCATAAAGTGGAGGATAAAAATAAACCAAATTTCTTTACATTATCTTTACAAAGTGTACAGGAAATACGTCACATGTTTCTATTAATAATGTATCATTGTTTTAAGTGGCAAAAGTAAAATACGTTATTATACATATAGACAAAGGTCTGACATGGAGGACTTATATATGACATAAAAGAAAACCAATTGGGGAAAACCACTGATTACTCAGCAAAAATTAACTATCCTCATTCCATGTCTATTTATTGTTTCTTCTCTATGATTTTCCATATTACCCATTCCTCGATTGTAGCTATACATACTCTGGTATTCCAGGCTCTCGTTCGTAGCGTTTTTATTTTTCTTTCTATATTTTATCACTTTATAGTTTAATATAAAAATATATAGCTTTCTCTTCTGTTGTTTTAGACCTTTACTCTTTGTTTAGTTTGCTTATAATTATTATTTCCAACCCTTATTTTGTTTTTTTCCATATTTAGTCTAGTATAGCATAAAATGTGGTTATATGACCTGTCTTTTTTCTTTGTTTTGCTTAGTTCTAATATCTGAATGTTATTATTATCCGTTTCAACTTTATTTCTTGTCAATATATTTATATTGCAAGTTTCTGTTTTTTTAATATTTCAACTTTATATGCATTTTTTGTTTATGGTTCATTTAATCGCTTACATCTTTTTTAATTTTGTTTCTAGTTCTATTCTGTTTATTCATTTCAATTATTACAATCGACGTTCTTGATTTTCGTTCTGTTTTCTTGAGTTCTTACTTATTTTGTAAGTTTTTGCATTCATAATTTTTTGAATTTGTTTCATTGTTAAATATTCTATCATATCCTTGATTTATTCCAGTTCTTCTAGTATGTAATACTTCTTATTTATCGTAAGTTCTTTATAGATCTGATCATTTTTTTGCGTCTATTATGTGCTTCATTAATAGTTTTCTTTGCTTTGGGGTATTTCTCATATTTTTTTAAATCAAATGTTTTCTGTCTAAGATTTGTTCTTTTTTTGTGATCTTTACTTTTTTGTTTCAGAATGTCGTTTATATTAATATTTTTTCGTTGTTTATCTTTTCTTTCTAACCTTGTCATTTTCTAAATTTCTCTTTCTAATTAGTTCTCTCTCACTTTTTGTTTCTTCTATATCTTGTACTGCTATTTTCCCTTTTCTTAACAATTTCATTTAATATTTTTTTAATTCCCGGATTTCTCAATTTTATTCTTAATATTTCTATTTCATATAGTTATATTTATACACGTACGAGTTGCAAACAAATAATAAATAAAAGAGATCAGTATAAAATTATTTGTTTTTTTAAATAATTAATTATATACTTGTTCTACTTCTGTAAGTTAAGGGTAACAAAATTATATGTTTTTTTGAGATCAATAAACCCGCTTTTTAATCTTTTCCTCTACATTGTTGGTTTTGTTAAAGTTCAACTTAAGTATCTTACGAAAGATCGAATTCGTGTATTAATTGCTGCACCTCAATGTAAAAATACTTAATAATATCACGTTAAATCATTAACTGTACATAATATTAAGAACTGTTCAGTAAAATTAAAATGGGAAAGATTAGACACCAAGCATTTTTAAATGATAGAATTATTTTATTAATCATTTCTACTTTGACTTCCACTACGTTGTAAAGAAAGTTCTTTGAAATTTGTGAATAACATCAAAGTATAGCTCATCATTATAAACAAGTCGACGAATCTGTTTTCAATGTGCTTTCTTAACTTGATCAAACGATTCAAAATGATGCGCACGTCATAGATCAAGACAGGCCGTAATTTAAAGTATGCAAGGTCGAGGCTGTAAACTGGATGCAGCAATACCTTAATTCTATCCATTTTAGCGATTTTGTCTGTGGTCGTTGCACCATGATGAACTCTGCACTGTTCGGTTGGCCAAAGTCGGATTCTTTTGCACCAAGCCTTCGTAAACACGTCTAATTTGCTGTATAGCTCATCATTTGCTTTCTCTTTAAAACCAGTTCAAGTTCTCCATATTGTCAACATTCCACCAAGCCGATATGATAACTTCCTTGGCAAAACGATCCTGTTGAACAACTAAAGGCGAATCGTATAGTTGCTTCTCGAGTGTTAGGCCATGATCGGATTTTCGAAACTATTAAAAACTCTTAAAAAGCGACCGTAGTTCAACCGACAAATCGTGAGTACCTGCTGAAGATTCCGCATCCAAAACCATTTACTACTCTTTATTCCAAAACGGTCGGAACGTGGTTGATCTTTAAGATTAAAGTCGTCAAAATCAAACCGCCTGTACCATTTCGAAAATGCATGGCTTATCTTTTTCGTCTTTCGGTATCAAATCTTTGGAGCATTTTTGTTAACTATTCCGGTTTTTATCATTAACGGATTAATATTGTTAATTACCATCTGGAATCCAAAAATAAAAAATGTTACTACACCATAACAAAAGTACCTGGTATTTCATCAAAATTAAGCATTCGGAAAACTTAGGGCAGCACGATAACCATCTAAAATGTTCATTACGCCGTGAAATCAAGCAATCATCGGGCAGAGCTGGCGGAAATGACGATCTAATAAGCAGCGCTTAGCATTTTCCAAAGCAGAACCTGCGCTCTCATTAAGTACTTGCAAATATAAATTATAAATATTTAAACACCACCTTGCCATAAAAATAACAAAGGAAGCGGGAGAAAAAGGTGCTTATTTCCCCTCATTAATTGCGCCGCTTGGGACAACCCAAGCAATTAAAGAGCGCAATTAGCAAGTGCAACTATTATGCACGCGCACTGCAATTTGCCACTGGGACGTCACTCCGGGACGATTCCCTCGGCAAACACCGGCTGATTTGGAAAATGACATGCCATTCTCTTCAAAAAGGCACAAACGCGACGTTTTAATGCCCAGGATTGAGCTGGCTCGCAGAAGCCCGCAATTTGCCCGATTACTCCGGTGCGCATGTGAGTGATAAGGTTCGTCCTCACGATAGGCCGGCGGAATTCGGCCTTATTTGTCGTGTCACGGACGTGGCGTATAAAATAGCGGTTATTACGGGCTTAAGAAATTTTGTGCGTTTCCGTGAGACGCAATTCTATTAAAATGAGAAAATAAATTTTGATTGCGGAGTATGTAAAGTAAACTGACAGGCGCCATTTTAAATCATAATGACAGTCTAGGGTTAATTGCATAATTAGTGTTTATTAAAATAATTATATGAAAACTTTATAAATATACGTTAGCAAATTAAAAGCTGAAATTATATACGCATGATTTAATGGCATTACCAATTACATACAATTTATACTTGCGCAATTACGTATACATAGCTGTTTAAAGTGCATTAATACACTTTCATAACTTTAATATTTTTGCAAGTTATTTGCCATATATGGTTGGCAATTTTCAAGAAAAGAACAAAGTTTATATTATATTTATTCTTCATTAATTTTGAAATAAAGGTGTGATATCTAAAAATTCAAAAATCCTTATTTTGACTGAATTTCGTCCATGTTGTAATAGTCAGTAAGAGATGTGATAAGGTACCTTTTGAATTGAATGAATAAATATAGATAATTATGTTGGACAAACGGCTTGGCTTTTCCTATAAATGCTCTCTTTTCACAAAATTTTCAATTGCAATTTCCCACATGTTCTGGACAATATTATCGATAACACATTGATTCTGTTCTTGAAGTTGTCACACTGTGTTAAACCACAATACCTTGTTCGCGTAATTTCACGAAATGTAAACGCATTTCCAAAAAAAATCATGAAATCGGTAATAATCACCATTCATCATCATTATCGAAATAGTGTATCACACAAAATAGCAACTCGTTGGAGATCCATTTATTTTTCATTAGTTAGTTATGCGACGATTTTCTGAAGTCCAAATGCGACAATTTTGTGTGCTTACAAACCATGGAGTTAGAAGTGCCTTCATTACTAAAAATTATTTTTCGTCGAAACCGAGAGTTCACTTCATGATGCACTATGAACCAATAATCGAATTTTTGATGGTAATAATGATCAGCAAGCTTAAGCTCTAGCGTCAGTCGATTTCTGTACGCATGAAGGTGCAGATCCTTAGATCTTTGCTAAAGAGAACTTTTTCAAATGTCCATGATGCTGAGTTGATGTTTTCGGATTTGCAAAGACACTTTAGCTAACTATAACAGAACAGTTGGTTAATTTGGTACACTGCTTCTCCCAAAAAGTCCAGGGAATATTTGTAGGGCCTCCACAAAATTTTCGTCAACTTGTTCTTTCGTACAGCTTTCAATATTTACTAGTCGAAAGACGTCAGCGTTTCTGATCCAAAAACGAAAAAAGGCCTTCAATTTGGACCACCTTTCAGAACAAGAGCCATCCACCGCCAGCATTAGCAGTGGCATTTCCTTTTAATTACAAGGAAAACGCAATCTCCCCAGCGAGAGACAAATCATCGAGTTCCTTTGAAATTTAAAAACTCGGAGCATTTTGCAAAGTTTTAAAAACCCTAAGTCCCCGAACTTTTATTGGCTGTGTGCACGCTTAATCTATCTCCTTGAGCGAGCTTTTAAGAAGAAATGAAAAGAAACGAAAGTGTAATTTGTTAAAATGGCACTCGCTAACTTTTAAAACACGAGTTAGAGTTTTTAAATTTGTCGTCAAGCACCCTTCAACATTTTTACCGAACTTGAGGTGTAATCGAATTGCTTACATTTGCTGAAAATAAAAGTTCTCCCCGGCGGATCTTGGTCCTCGGTCGGCTGCTTCGGTCAATCTTGTTTTATTAGGGAGAAAATAATACGCGCGCTTTCATTAAAACTTTTAATTGCGGATCCAAAAGTCCGCTAAGCGCCAGAGTGCAGCTGAGCACCGGAACCGGAGCGCGAAGTACGGGCGGCCATTTTAAGTGGCCGGGCGAATTCACACTCCCGGCTGCATACGACAATGCCGAAAGTGCAGCATCACCCTAGTCGATGAACGGCAAAGTTAAATATGATGTTCGCAGTTGGAACTACTGCATGAATTTATCATCAGGGGTTCATTGTCGCTGAGCGCGAGTGCATTCAGTGCCCACGGCCGGAGGAAGCGTTGTTTAGGAAGGCTCCTCGTGATCAAGCACCATGAAAAATAATTAATTGCGCTTCAAAAGTGTGTTTTTAAATGGCCGCCTTCGATTCCAAAAGTCATGATGACGGTTGGGTTCGCAACCCTTTGGGCGGACTGAACGTTGCATTATTTGTGTTTATCAATTTAATGATTCGCCTTTGTGCAAGAGGCTGCTGTTAAAAGGTACGATCTAACATAAGGAGTGCTCGCAAGAGACCACAGACACAATAAAATATTGGATAATTAGAAAAATTTACAATCTCAACCAATAAAAACATAAGCAGACACATTGTGTAGAAAAGTTTTTTATCGCTTATCCCGTCACCAAGATTTTCTTTGTAAAAATTTTATAATTTTTTTTATAAAACGATTAATGGTGAAAGATTTTTTAATTTGGCATGGTATTTTTTTGCCGTGATTTTTTCCCCAAGTGGAAGAAGCTCAAGGAAAATTATTCTTCTGCAATCCTATGGAAAAGAGAGTAATGACTTTATAGGGCACAATCCAGCTTTTAGCATTGATTACATACTTTCAGTTACTTGATTTTGGTTCTTCATTTATTAAATGTAGTCTGTAGGTTCTGCTTTTCATCACCTGTTACAAATCGACTTAAAAAAAACTTGCGGTGTCCAATCAGATAAATTCCTCATTAAAGCATTCAACTCGAAAGTGATCCAAGTTTCTCTAAGTTTCAGAATGCAAACTCATTGTCAATATTTAAACTCTCAGCAATCTATTCACTTATAATTCTTGAGCAATCTACTAAAGCACGCACTTCATCACTATTGTTGAGAGGCTATTCAGAGCATCTAGGCGCAAGGGTACGGTTCAAATAAACGCCTCAAATATTTTTGGTTGCGGTTCCAACATTCACTTTTTTCCGACTCGGGAACGCTCCATATCGAGCACTTGGAGATAACATCTTCAGACAAGCGACCGCAATTTTTAACACAACAGCATCAAATAACCAGTTTACGCACCATAAGTTAACCAGGCATGTACATCGTTATTTCAAAGCGAACGAATGTGTCCGGCGCTCGGAGATAGCCCTGACCAAGATCAGATAATAGAATTTTCAATCGAAATCATACAGTATCAAAGGCCAAATTTAAAATCGGGCGATTATAAATCAATTTGTATTTACTACAATGATTCAAAAGTGTAAATTATCATAAATCAGATCCCCAATCGGAAATGGCTACAATTTCGTACCTACCTGCCTAGGAATTTTACATCTAACAACCAATCTAATCTTACAAATACTTACAATCCTTCTGCCGCACAAGGATTACAATATGCACAACAATAAGCCTAACGTATTTGATCCAAGCAGTATATACCTCACAAAATTCTGGAGTAGCTCTATAGACATGGATACTAAAATCACTTCAGAAACAACATCTAAAAATCATGAATGGGAAGCTTATGAAGAAAAAAAAGACCAATTTTTTCGAATATTTAAATAACTTAAAACTCAATTAAGTACACCCATTCGCTAACAAATTCTCTTTCAAGACGAAACTAATACTGAAAATCATAAACGCAATACTGTCTCTCAACAACCGAAAATTTCAAAGTTTCTACCAATCTACTAAATTAATACCTTGTCTATAGAACTATAGTAAGCATACACAGTATTCATTCGCGAAGTATTACTTTCTATAACATACATGACAAAGAGCTAGCTTAGAACACAAAGTACGCAATATTAGAAATGTACGATACAGGGTCACTAGAAATCTTTTAGTATTTATTATAATCAATCTTGATCCTGATCCAATAACAAATAATATGCAATATTAAATACTATCTAAAAGTATCAGTCAAACCTCCTAGGAATAAGAATATTATACTGCAATGTATCCGTCGCCGAGACTATAGACATACAAACGTTTACTGTGCTGAGCCTCTTATTTGTGTTAATTGCGAAGAACAACATAACACCACCATATATAAAAAACTACCAAACATACAGACTAAATGCCTGCTCTGAAAAGGCAGCAATCCAATATATAAAGGATACTCAGTGTGCCAAGAACTATGAAGAAGTAGAAATAGCAACAACAAAGATTTTCAAACTTAAATGACTTCCTTCTTCTCAAAAATCAAGTTGCCAACAAAAGTAATATGGCTTCTACTGTTCCGCCTAATGCAGTTTCTTATGTTGCTACGAGAAACACCAAACTCTTATCAAACACAATAATAGTAAACAGTTCTCAAACTTCTTTACGAAACTGAAAACAACGTACTCCAGCTTATCAACAAAACAACATGATCTTAAAAACGTAATTGACGGAAATAATTAAATTAACTTAATGGCTTGATCATACAAAGAAAGACCCTGACACTTTCGCTGAACACCTTGCAAATATTTCGCTACACCATCGTCTCAAGATAACGACGACACAAGCGAAATAGAAAGTTTCCTTGGTGCCCCTTGTTAAATATCACTTCTAAAGCCATTTTTACTGCTAAAATCTGATAACTAATACGGTACAAAGCCCTGGATAAGATTTAATAGTAAGAGAAATAATGTAACATTAATTCAGAAAATCTTAAATTTTATTTATCATAATCTACGATAGTATCTTACAATTGTATTATTTTTCATTAAAGAGAAGTGTGGTTAAGTGATCCTGATTGTCAAATCTAGAAATCCACCGACACACCCAGCAGCCTACTAAATCTCCTGCCTTTTATGTCAAAACTTTTGAAAAACTTCTTAAGGAAAAAAACTGTAGACCTTAGCCTCATAATTCCATCCCACCAATTTAAATTTGCGGACACGGATTCATTCACGAAGCTTTCTGATGCCTGGCGGGTGACCTATTCAGTCACTACAAATAATTAAGTACCTCCGTTCATTTTCAGTAAAGGATCATAACAGTCGTCTAAGGGGCGATGTGGTGTTGCATTTTGGAGTCCTGCTTTTTATAACAAAACAATACAGCGAAATACTCAAAACTGTTGTTTGAGCAACTCCAATGTAATTCAACAATCACAATACAAAATACTTAGGAACATTATAAATTCGCTCTAATATGTGTCAAATCAGATATTACATACGAGCTTAGTATATAGTGAAGTCATCAACTAAAGAAGTTATATATTATAAAGTCATCCCAACCTACTACTTGAAGCGCAGCTCCAATCCACGCTCATAAAAAATTGACCGATAAATCTTTGTTGAATCTGAGGTGACATCATTAAATGAATTTTTATATGGTAGAAATGTTCGTAAACTTAGATATTTCTGGTTTTGTTAATATTCTTTTGAGTATTCGTTTTGTGTTAGAGTTTTCTTGATTGGAAAAACCTACTTATCAGATAACAGATATCCAGTTGACGTACCTTTTCCAACATGTAAGTTTCAAGAAAAAGAATTTGCTACAACAGGAGAAAGTGGGGAGGTCATAGGAGTTTAATAATAGAATTTATTTTAAAAAGCACAATAGATGTTAGATAGGCAATGATTATTTAATTTGAAGGTGTTGTCTTCTTGTTGGTAATATTGGCAAACCGAAAAGTAACATTTGAACTGACCATAAAAATTTACGAATTTATGAAGCGGTAGGAGTTTGCGACATATGTATGATAAGGTTGTTCTATGAGACTAAAGAATTTTTACCAAAAAACACTCGTAAGTCGTAAGAAAGTATTTTCCCTGTAAATTTTTAAAAGGCCTACATAATTTTGAAATTCTTGAAGATTTCTCTCGGACTTTGAGTAATAAGGGTCTTAGTTTTCTCTTCAAGGTGGGTTGCTGAGTTATTAGGTACGTGACGATAGTCCACTGGTTTTAGTAATACCTTCGTCTTACCAATGTAATCTGAATTGTTAAAAATAACTGTAGCGAGGCTAAAGATAAGAAAGATTCTGGTCGTAAAATTAATTTGTTCATTTCTGAACCCACAAGCAAAATCATTTATAATTGGAATAAAAGAAAGGCATTGATATCTATTACGTGTATAAATAAGTTCTCAGCTTTTTTCTGCAAAATTAAAGTTTTATTTAAAAACAAACAAAAAAAAGCTTAAATATCAAAGTATTCTCTGTTGGCATCGATGACCGTTTGCCATCTTTCGGGTAGCTTGCGAATTCCCTGGTGATAGAAGCTCACCGGCTTCGAGACGATAAAGTTATCGATGCATTTTCCGACTTCTTCTTTTGTTTTGAAGTGCGTATCAGCCAAGTGATGCTGTAACGACCGGAATAAATGATAATCGGAAGAGGCCACGTCTGGGCATGTGGGAGAAGTTCCCAGCCTAACGGGAAGATGTGTTCTTGCGTCGCCTTCGTAACATGTGGTCGGACATTATCATGGAGTAGACGACTTTGCTACTTCCTTGTCCAGTAAATGGCCTCTTTTCTTCGATTGCGTCGCTCAAATTGATGAGTTGATAGCGATCCGCCGTAACTGTTTCACCTGGTTTCAAGAGTTCATAGTACAGCACACCTTTCCAATCCCACCAGATACAGAGCAAATTCTTTTTGGCGTGGATATTGGGCTTTGGAGTCGATGTCGAAGGTTTGACAGGGTCTACCCATGATTTTTTGCGCTTGGGATTGTCGTACAAGATCTATTTTTCATCGCCCGTAATAATTTTATGCAGAAAATCCTTTTTTCGGTTCCTTGAAAGCAAATGGAGTGCGGTGTCACGCCGTCGATTTTTGTTATCTTCGGACAGTTTATGCGGAACCCATCTGCCTTCCTTTTGTATCTTACCCATTGCATGCAAACGTATGGAAATGGCTGGCTGAGTGACGCCAAGCTGTTCTGCAAGATCTTTTTCAGTTTGCCCATTGTCTTGATCCAGCAATGTCTGCAGCTCATCCCTGTCAAATGTTTGAGGGCGTCCAACGCGTGGTTGATCTTCAGGACTAAACTCTCTCGCGAAATCTTTGGTACCACTTTTTGCACGTTGCGCGACTTACAGCATTCTCACCATATGCAGCACAAATCATTTCGGTGGCTTCAGCAGCGTTTTTCTTAAGATGAAACGCGAAGTGGATACAAAATCGAATATGCTCTTTTAGATTGCCATCGTGAACACAGCTGATTATTGAGGTTATGTGCATCAAACGCCAAATCGCATGATGTTTCAAAAGACCAAATGTCATTGCTTTAAAACCGCAAGAGGGCGGACTAATGCGTTACATGTAAACGGTGATTTGCGTCCTGTGAAATCTAAAGCTGAGAACTTATTTATACACCTATAAATACCCCAGAAAATAGTAAACGTTTATTCGTTATTTGAACAGTGTTAATTATTGATTTCACCACTTACATAACCCAAAACAAACGGACGAACGTTCCCCAATCTAATGCATTTTCCGTCAAAATTTGTTTCCGCCATATTTTTGCCTCTAATTTAACAAATAGTGAAGTAGAGCATGCTACAGATCTATTCTTTTCTATCTTTGAAGCACTAAAACTTTTCTAAACATTTAGACAGAGGTTATAACTCTGAATTGAGAGATTAAGGTTCCCATATGCTCTTCCTCACCGCCCGCTCGTCGCGCGTCTTCTGTTGATAGGACGTCGCTGAGTAGGCTAGACGCCAAATATGAGAGGCCAGGATTAAATGCTAGTCCGTCCACATCGCAGTCAAGCGTCTGGCTAGTGATTTTGATCTAGAAATAAAATTTAAAAAATATACTAAAATTTGTGGTAAATGGTGACGTGAGCTTCTGCAATAGGTAATATTGGTAGCAGAAGTAGCATATAAAAGGCATACAATAAAAACATATAGATAATACAAAAGATGCCGGTTGTAACCAATAAAGAAAGTTAACAAACAAATTATTTGAAAAACAAAATACGAGGTTTTTTCCGAAAATATGAAATTAATGTTGTCATTAAAATAATTTGAATGGCCGCTAATGAAAATGGGCTATAATGCGCTGTGATTGTAATTTTTGTTATTACATGGCTAAAACCATGTAACGCTCTACAGTAAATTAAATTTTATTTTAACAAATTTATAAGAAGAAATTACTTGAACGTAGTCCTTAACACTGTAATAATAAAAGTTTAGTGAACAAATACTATGCCATTAAATTATATTCAGTGGTGTAAACGTTGCTATCGCATACAAAGAAAATCATAGAGGCCTTTATTTAGTTAACAAACTTTAAAAGTGTCAAACGTAAAAACTGAATTAAACAAAAAACGTTGAGAGACCACTAAAAAGAAAAAAACCAAAATTGGTAAACGCGTGTACCAAGATAGAATTGGAGTATAGCTATCAGGCATGATAAGTTTTAAAATTATCTGATGACGGTCGTGAGCCTACCTATTCCATTCAAGTATACGCAGTAGTTTTGCCAACCACATTTTTGCCACTGCCCAAAAAAGTCTCTGCAACTTGCATCCCTGGTGGGGATCGAACCCACGACCTTTGGATTAGAAGTCCAACGCGCTATCCTCTGCGCCACAGGGACTTGAAAAACATCGAGCCGCAATGAAAAATTTAATCTTTAATCTGTGCTAAACTAAATAGTCTAAAAAGAATAAATAATATTGTGATATTTTAAAAAATTAAATTATAACTTAATTAGAATTAACAACAGTTTTAATTTAAAAATAGATAAAATACTAAATGCGGCTACATGACCACAGAACTAAAAATAACGAATTATTACATTTTTAATTATTTTATGTTTGCGTGTATATTATTTACATGTGAGATTACTTTAAAACGACGATTTTTAATTTTATGAATAATTATAATATTTTTAATCTTTAATTTAAATTAAATTTAATAAATCTTCAAAATTCAACAGTTACTTTTTTGAGAATCCTGTTTCGGTAAAAGGACACCAAATATAGTCTATAAAGATGGTAATGTACTTTTCCATCTCTTTTGGCAGTTTTAAGTGGGAGAAACCGAAATAAAACACTGCGGCAGGGCTAAATCTGGCGAATCCGTCATGTGGAAAATTCTCTCAATCTAACAAATCAAGAGTGTTTTTAGTTGCTTTTTCTGGGTATGGCGACATGTTTCATCCTCTGAGTCTATTTCGGAACCTTTAAAACCACTTTTTGCGCATGCTAGAAAACACACTACCTTTCTCTAAGACTTAACAAAGCATCTCCTTTGCTTGGAAGGTGCTTTTTTACTAAAATGCAGAAAGCCGTTGAAGTTGTTTTCTAAAGTTCTCTATTACTCTCCTCAACATGCGTTGAGGGATGCATCTGATTTCTTGGCGTATTGTACTTCGCTTAGCTAGAAGGATCATGGAGCAATGTTAGTAAAATCTCAGGCTTGAGATATCCCTATAGGAACAAGTCACATTGGTCAGATTTGATGAGTAGCCTAACCAAGCGTTAAGAGATTAGCTGCCCAGAAAACATCTTGTACAGTACTGGAAGCACAGCTCTTGCTGTGTGAGTTATAACTCCATCCTGCAGGAATACCAAACATTTCCCAATTGGAATGCATCGAAATTCAGTGCGACAAAATTGTCTAATCCTTTCCGACTATCAATTGAAAGTGATAAAACCAATAGGCCCAATTTTACTTACCGGATACTTTTCATGAGTATTACAAAAGCTTTGTTCACTAACGCATCCCAACAGGTAAAAACGTTGTTCGTCAATAAATAAGATGTTTTTACACAATTGCAGACGATTTTTCCGAAAAATTCTGAACAATAGCTACCTTAGACAGATGAATAGAAAGTTCCTAGTAAACAATTTCCTGTACAGTACGACTAAATAAGTGAAGAACAACGCTATGTTTCTGCGCAGATTCCCTAGCATACTACAAAATGGAACATCTTACTGCACCAATGTTTTTCGGCCTTTCCTTTTTTTTTGTAACTAAACCAATACTTCTAAATTTTCTTTCTTCAACAAAATTTATTTTAAATCGGGAAAGCGTATTCGAAAAGCACGTTGTAGTGCCACAACAGAAGTATTGTTTCAAATGTGTGCTTCGACAAAAAAACTCTGTTTGTTTGTCCGCTATATGTCGGCTACTAAAGACTCTTCTGGGTAAACTTTCTTGATCACCTACGTCTAATAAAATCACTTTTTGTATTTTCAAACTACTAACTTGATAATCTTTTCTTGAAATTAAAGAGGTGGTTTTGTTTCTCCTTATACGAACAACCAGTATTGTACAGTATCCATAAACAAAGTGCCTTAGTACTGGATACGGTAATTTTATCGGTATATAAGTATCTATTTCAAAAATGTAGCATTGAAGTATCTATTATTGATATCTAGATAAAAACAAATATCTATTTTATGGTATCTAAATGTAATTGTTCTAGATACTTGGATTGTTTATCGTTTATGCTACTATGTATTAAACGTTCACAGTACAATAGTTCAAAATTATTTGAAATCTTATAGCTATATTTACAGCTTCTAAGATAATTATACATATTTATATGGTATACTTCTTCAGAATTCCTTTGTCAAAGGATTTTCCTTTTAAACTTGGCTAGTTGGTGGTTTCTTCTCCAAAATGACAGTATGTGCTATTAATCTAACATTGGTGGCACGATATGTTATGCACGGATTGTCTCAATAGCAAATCTTTAGTTCAGATTGTGTATCACAGTTATTCTATCCACTACAAATAAAGAACTACTCGTATTAGAGCATTTATTGAAACTCATCATTGTTATTGTGATTACCTGAGCTCTGTGGTATCTTGTTTTGACCTACAAAGCAATTGTAGCAACAGTTAATCCAGGGGGAGGTGATAAACGATGCGAATATTCTTTACAGTCACGCTCGTCCTCGGGTGATATCGATGCCTTTCATTTTCAACGGAGTTTCGTTCCTCATAAAATTATTTCTACTACGGGTATACTTGAGTCCTGAAGCACCGCTTTGTCTTCTCAACATTTTGGGCAGTTTTACAGCTGCAATGCTGACTAAAAGAGCGGTAGTGCAAGGTAGCCTTCAAGAAAAATTTAACAATAACATTTTTTATGCAATGCACTTTTTACTATCAATAATATTTTATTGTTTTATATTATCAACCAAAAATAGCTAAAAAACATATTTTTTACATTAAATCTCAGAAAGTGACTTCTAAGGGAAAAGAAACAAAAATGTTCACATGAACGAAAGTCCAACATTTTATGTTTAGCGATAGATGGACATACTTGTCTTTTTGACTTTAATTTTGTACTAATTACACTCATCTCAATTACAATGTATTTATACGTTCTTTTCTTTTGATTATACTAAAAAAAACGCGTGTTGTAAAATATTATTAAAGTTGCTCTTTATTTATCTCAGAAACAAACCAAAATGATTAACAAAACTATACGGG
Source organism: Sinelater perroti (assembly GCA_036346155.1). Taxonomy (NCBI): domain Eukaryota; kingdom Metazoa; phylum Arthropoda; class Insecta; order Coleoptera; family Elateridae; genus Sinelater; species Sinelater perroti. The sequence goes on from JARFIY010000222.1 coordinate 3,343,479, forward strand.
CATTTATCATAAAACACGGCATACGAGATATATTTAAAAATTTCACATGCATGTACGTAGCCATCCAGAGACATTCTGAAAAGCTCCATCTAGTGTGGATTATATGTGACCGTCAGGGTTAATCCACTGCGGGCAGTCGAATGTAACTACTGTGGGTCACAGTACAATAGAAAAGACGACGAGGTAAATGTATGAAATATTAGTGCAAGTGTACGGAATATAAGTCATGACAGACTGTGGATGAGCTACGTTCAAGTCAACTATCGACAAGCAGAACCTCAGATATAATACATCACAATTTATTTGATCGAAATATATGCGACATTTAAGGTGGGTTACATTATCTTGGCTGGTACTCTGTCATACACCAGCGGAACCACATTATCTTTAATCTTTAAACTTGACTTTTATAATACTCAATTACTCCTTCGTAAATTAAACAGGCTAATCTACTTTGGCTTACAACTCACTTATTTTATCAAAGCCTGCGCGTCCACAATTCGCATACCTTCGAAAGTTCTTCATCCTCATCTAACATTTGCGGTTTCGCGTTTTAGGTCACAGGACGAGCATGGGATGGCCGACTTTCCCAATCATGCATCTGTCGTGGTTCTCCACCGGCTTTCAGATTCTGATGAGATAGGACTGGAAGTTGCCATGTCTCGCCGTGTAGGAAGTATCCGTGCATGTTGATTTATTTTTGCTACTTGCCGTCTCTGCTGCCATCTTGCTCTTCTCTTAGCTCGTAACCGGTTTATCATGAGCCCCGTACACGCTGACAAACGAGAAAAAGCAAGATGGATGAAAACATCTGAAGATTTTATTTTTATGTGTAGCTAAACTCTTATCTTTGATTCGGTGCCTACTGAATTTTTGTTTCCTTGCCTAAAAAGCGCCATAAAAGTTACACATCTTGTGTGCCTAGCAACGATCCAGAACATGCGATAACGATTGTGCGATCAATTTTGAGACACAATATATGTTTACATAACCTTTGTTACTTTTCCTAATGGGAAGTACTTAAAGAATAAAGATTTAACGACAATGAAAAGGAAAAATAAACCTCTACTATTTTCTTTAAAAACATTTTAATGCATATCTTCTAATACAATTTTAAAATTACAGGAAAGAAGAATTAATTGCAGAATTTTGAAATACTATGGAAAGTAGTATTGTTAACTTTCTCTTTCTCAACCAACTTAACTAAGACTAATCTATCTTCTAATTTCAAAAATTCTATTATATTCAAAAGCTAGTACTGAATTAAATTTTCTTTGAGACAAATCTGTTTACATCTATAATCTTCTATAAATTTCCCAAGACATTTGGTTTGTAATATCTCTGCTAAACTTTTGGAATATTCTCTTGTGTTTGCTTTCAATTTTTGTTTTAAACTTCTATAAATTTCTTCTCTGTTTACCTTTAATTATTGTAAATTCTCCCATACTTCTGGATGATGTTAAAAATTTGCCCTTAACTTTGTCAAACATTTCTAAGATGTTTTTCCACATTTACTTTTATTTCTTGAAAGTGTATTTTAATTTTTTCATTTATTTATTGAAGCAACAATCAGAATTACATTATTTTTTAAGCTATTTTGTTGTCTTAAAATTCATACTTTCATAAGGTCTCCTACAGTGATCATGCTCTACTACCAAACTTCAGATCGATTGGCTAGTAACCTTTAAACATTTTATTGCTCTTGGAGAAGTGGTTGTACGGGAGCGTTTGTATGAATTTCAAGTCTATTGTGATGACTATTATTGCTTTCTTGAATTACATCTGTGATGAATGGTATACCTAAAACCGAGGATTTGATTCCCCACATACCGTACCATCAACCATAGCTCTGAGGATTTTTTATTGTGGTAGTCGGATTGTAGCAGCGGCACATGCCCATAGCTCCAGTGATATTTTTTCCAAAAAGTCAATAAAGATTTCTAAGACGCGAGTCTACTTGTGTTCTTTTTTGTATATGTTTTCAAAAGACACTAGCTTAAAAGACAACTAATTTAATTTGGTGAAAAGTGAAAATTTATCCTAAATTTGAATAGTCCAATTTTTAAGGTACAATTTTAATACTATGTATATAATACAAGGTTGTGGCAGTGTTTGCTTAATTTTGTATAGAAGACCTGGTTTATATACAAAAAGTCTGTTGTTATTAAAAGATTTTTATGTAGAGTTACTTATCCGATAGCACTATTGTGTTTTTGAGTATTTTAGACGCAATCTAAATTGATGATATTTTGTAAAGGTATGATACGTTAGAGTAGTAATTGATCTAATAGTTTTGATATAGTTGACCGTAAACTTATTATTCTATACCAGTTAATATTATTTAGGTCTTTCCCAGGTTTTGGTATTAAAATTATTCTTGAAGATTGCAGTTCTTATGACCAGTGTTGAAGTCTGATTACTAGCCTACTCAGTTACTAAAAATAATTCTGTACATGAGTTCACTTAGAACAAGGGGTAATAATATGGTCGTTAAAGGCACGGTGCTTGCCACATCACCCCGTATCAGAGATGGTGCTAGACGATTGGGCAGTAAGATCAAACGTATGAAAGCCTTAACCTTTTAGTTCACAGGCCATGCTTCCATGCGGAACGTTAGTCGCATCATTATTGTTTTTTAAGGGTGAAGTATTACATACTATACTACTTGGATGGGTTCAGGGTGTTACCATTTAAGAAATCTAAAATGTTTTTTTGATACATTGTTATTTTAAGTAAATACATTTGCTAAATGTCTTGCAAAAAAAACTTGCGTTTATTTGGTCGAATTTAGGTCCAATGGTTTAATACATTGACATTCAAAAAAGTTGCTCTCTTGTAATTAATTTTAACTTAAACCTGTTGCCTAGACAATTATGTTACACTTCATCTGTTGAGCACGTTTTTCTATATTTTTATTTTTTGGCAATCAGTTTTTTACATTTTCTTGTATGTCTAGATTAAGTGTGTTTTTTAAATTATGACGGGATGGATAATGTAATACAGAAAGTGTTAAGTCATACAGTAATAGTACTTTTACACTAGTCGCTTGTAGACAAATTTTTAAAATTTTGGAGACTTATAATGGCTAATTGTTGATTTAGCATTTCACATGGCAATTGAATTTAGCCATCACTAAACCTTATTATTAGTATTGTAGACACGCCCAAAAGTTTCATTTTCTGGTAAGGTCTCTTCTTGTTATGCGTATGTTGGTCTTTGACCGAAAACATGAGGTTGAGCATTTAATAATTTTAGTGGATCAACATTTAGTTTTTGTAGTTATAATTAGTGGAAAATCGGTTTTGTTTAGTAATTGTTAGTTTTGTATAGATTATTATAATACTCACAGCTTCTATAATTTGCCGAATGTGACCCATCGTAAAAACCACAATTTGCTAGTGTCTTTGGTTTTATTGAAACTTGTAGTATTATAAGAACCTTCACATTTCACATATACATAAGTTCTATTGCACTGTACTTTGCTCTGACCATTTCATACACTGTGAAATGTTCTTATTTCTTCTTTGGCGATTTAATTAGCACTGTCTTGTTTTGTAAATTTTGAGTTTCATAAATTTTCCCTTTATTTTCAATATTTTCCAAATCTAAAAAAAATATGTTATGCTTTTCTTGTTTTGTCTGTGTTTAATGTTTATATTTCTTACTTTACGCTCTCCAGTAGTCAATTCTTTTTAAATTTCTTTTATAAATGCAGTGTTATAAGTACTTTAGAACTACTTTATACGCTCTTTTCTATTTAAGTTGATAAATGAAATGTATTATGTTATATGTCTTCAAAAGCTGCACTGGTAATCTATAAAACTAAACTTAAAGAAACTAAACCTTCGTTATACATGCATACATATATACAATCGTAAAATAATTTCATAAATTTTCAAGTACAAAGGTGAATAATAAAAATCACAATAATTTGTTTACAAGGCGTACAGTGAACAAAGAAGAGCGCCGCTTCTGAGCATTGTAGGTAGGGATGCTTATAGAGGATTTTTTCTCACACTACTTCTTTATAGGTATTTCGTTGTGCGATGGATTATTATCAGTTGTGAGCTAAAAGTCCAATTTAGGGAGAACACTCTTAACAAGATTCAAATGTACGCAATAGTTGGTTTTTATTATATAAATATATATATATATATATATATATTTATGGGCGAACAAAAAGCAGCAAAAATGAAGACCACCGACGTCGCTCAAGGATTAGCATGACTGAAAAGAATATATGCATTCCTTTATTCCTTTATCGGATTGCTATATTCGCAGATACAAAAAGTTTTTAGTAAAGTTTTATCACTAACTAATAAATTTTTTAAGTTTAGTAAACCATCACAATTTTTTCTAATAAAACTTAATACTATTGCAGAATAAATAACAAATTTAATGTTAGGGATCTCTCGGTCTTGATAAAAAAAAAGCTTACCATGTTGAAAATAAGTTCTTTAAGGCTTGCGAAAAACTTTATTTTTATGCTCGAAATAATATATCACATTGGTGCAAAAATAATTGCTATTTCTAGTTACCAAACTTAAAACAGTATATTTAGAATTAATTTATTTAATCAAAATCAGAACCATTATATTCTACGCATTTTTGCCAACAAGAAACAAGTCTATTAATTCCGGTAGCATAAAATTCTGGAGTTGTAGAACTTATAAACTCTTCGAAGGCGTTTTGGTCTTCTGTTCAGTTGTTAAACACCTTCTTCTGCAAGAAGTTGTCTAGGTACTTCCAAAAGTGATAATCTGTGGGAGAAAGGTCTAGTAAGGAAGCTGGGTGAGGTGGAGTTTCATATCCTAGTTCGTTCAGTTTTTGTGCAATCATTTGTAATACGCGTGGTCTGGCGTTATCGTAGAGAAGAAGTGGTTCCTTTCTGGTGTACTCTGATTTCCTGCCAATACTTCTCTGATTTGAGGGTTTCGCCAGGATTCAAGAAGTTGTAGTAAAGAAATCAACGTGACTACCACCAAACAGTAATCATTACCTTCTTGCGATCCTGCTATTATTATTGATAGTTTGTTGCCAGCAATCTGCAGCCTGTCCACGGTATTAATCCAGTGTCTTCAAAACAAAACATTTTTGTTGTGCTTCTTCAACTTGATCAAAGAACTAAAAACAGCATCCGCGTAAAAAGTAGTCATATATTAAAACAGGCCATAATCAGTAGGTGCAAGATATTAACTGTAAGCTAGATGTGACAAGACGTCAAATACATCCAGTTCAGCAATTTTGTTTGGCAAGATATTCCAGTAGTTCGCTAAGTTACTCGGCATTTATGGTTTTTTCATTTAGAACCAATTTAAAGTACACAATGCCATGAACATTTTACCAACCAAGATTAAGACGTTCTTGTCAAAACGTTCCTATCAAGCAACCGGTCACAGATTTCGTCTTCCAGCGCTTGAAACTTCATTAGGAACAAGATAAACCCATTTTTATCACAAATAAAAATACACTTCTAAAATTGGTGATCCGGCTGATTGCCAAGGAGATGGTAATAAATCTCGACTCGCTTGTCGGATTGTATTTCAGTCAGTTCAAAAGGGCATTGTTTTGGCTTCTTGTGCATAAAGTTATATGCAAATGATCCCAGATAGTCATGTAGAAGCCAAATTTAGAAGACAAATCTTAAGTTGTTGATAATGTTTTGACATACAAATCAGCTTGTAAGTCTCGTTCATTTAAAACAGATGGTCGGCCAGAACATAGTTGATCTTTAAGGTAAAATCACCAAACTCATTTCTTAACACCGACAAGGTTCACAGTTCCTTGTCCTTTGCCATTGGAAATTTCCTTTGATGACAGTGTCTGTTCCAGTAATAGCGGATTAAAACTTGAAGGTTATTTTTATCAATTGCCATCTGATATCCACAAATGAAATTGTTACTACATCATAAACACAAAATCAATAAAAATTTCATGAAAATCAAACTTTCCCCAAGTACCACAGAACTTTTTTTACAACCTGGTATAACAGAAATATTTATAACATGTGCGCCCCCGGCGATACAGAACTTTAACATGTAAAACACAAACTGCCAGTCCTAAACGCGGCCTTTGTTCCAGCGTGAAACGGCAGAAATTCGCAAGTGCCCTTTTTAAACTTTAAATGGACGTGTAAACACATATAAATCATTTTCTTTTCATAATACCAGGGGGCTTTCGAGGGGGACTTACGAATTTAAATTTGAAAGCAATCAATGCGTCATACGGAGCACTATTGCCACAACTTTGAGGTACCAACGCATCTAATTGTTTATATTCCCAATCCAAGTCATTTTCGGTTGTAATAGGCGCCGCCGGCGGCATAAACATATGAATTAAACACGCGGATCCCCGGCTAAGTTTATTCGATCAGGAAAAGTTGCGGCAACTCCCTCATTCGTGCAGCGTCTCATCAATATTGTAGAGCTCGGCGTAGCAACTAATCATGGAAGCTATTGAAACCTGAAAGTTAGACTAATTCAATTGAACAATATCCGACTGGCTCTAATTAATACCTAAAGGGGACAGATATACCTGCCTTTAATAACTGAATTCGACGGGTATCGCCTTGATTAACTCAATGACAAGTTTGTTAATTACGATTGAAGGTGCCGCTTTCGTCTAAGTTAATTAAAAGCGTGCAAATGCACGTTTCAGTCCTCGACTGTCTGATATTGCAGCAGATGGAATTGAATTAGTTTACGGCCGCCTTTGTGCCACATAAATGATTATTAAGGAAAATCTGGAGGTTCCCGGAATTTAATTTCGGGCTAACGCAAACCGTTTGGATTGTAAACATGCCGTTGTCTCATTACTAAGACAGTAAGTTGAAAACTAATAAATTAAACAATGACAAAAAATTATTAAGATTGTGCTGATGAATACATTTTGGCATTTATTTTGATCTCTTTCTATTTCATTATTTTAATTCTTCTAATGTTGATAATTACAAATTCCTCAAACTCTAATTTTTGTTTCCACATGTATTATTTCTAGTTAAACTTATTTATTCTATTACTAGCTATTACCTGAACTTTTTTACTTGTGCTCTGCAATATAGTCCGAGTGGCAGATAATAAATGAAGAGGGGTATCTGGAAAATATTCCGAAGTTAATTATATTTTGGTATGTAGTTTGTGGATACTATGTGGAGTAAAATCTGAGTTTTCGACCTCGAGGACCCTGTGCTAACTTGGGGAAGCCGAAAAACCTTAAAATTTTCGGAAATTTTTCAGTTTTTTTGCTTATAATTTCTAAACCATACATTTTTAGCGGAATACCCTTATTTACAAAGTTGAATAGCATTAAATTTTTTTCAAATTTCATTGGTGAAATGTATTTTTTGACTCAATAGTTACCGAGATACAAGTTTCTCAAATTATTAAAAATAGCAGAAAAATGCAAGTTTTTGCCTTATAACTTTCATTTTTTAACATTTCTATATAAATTATTTTAGGTATCCCTAAATTTCAACACGTAGAAACATCAAGGAGTTCCCCTCCCCACATACGCGACCCCTTCTTCCTCTCAAGATATACATACTTACCTCCTGTTCCCATTCCAAAAACATTTTAATTTGCTTACATTCTTCAATTGCAGTGAGAATGGATGTATATACTGTAGAGTAATCACTTGGAGGTGCATTGATGAAAGGGAGGCACACAATGTTGAAACATTTATATTTCTCTCCTTGTGTCCTCAGTTCCATGAATCCATTCCAACCGGGTACTGATGATGAGTCCGTGTTCTTCCCATACAGCTAGGCAATATCAGACAGATAGCACGATGTTCTGTGCAGGACTGATATTTATATCAAACAATTTTACAGTTTTTAATCCTATATTGAGTGGTCGGTAATACTGCTTCACTTCAAGAATGCCTTCTTTGCTAATTAGGTGAGGAGGATGCTGAGGTGACTTTCATGCTAACTACATCTGTCTCACTGATCACACCATCTCGGGGGTGACGGCCATTGTGCTCCCATAGTGTGGAATGTGCCTTTTCTATCCACCGTGTTCACATTGAAGTCAGCGTTGCGAAAGGTAAACTTTCTGACTCATTAAGTATGTCTTTTCTGCCTGCAGCACATATGATTCTTCAAGCCTAGAAACTTCATCATAGGAAGCTGAAAATCCTAATGTCGCTAGAAGGTTTAGAAGAAGTTTGGATCAAAACGGATACTCTCTAAAATAATTTTGCCTGTAGTGTTCACAATTCGAGCCCTTTCTTCTTAAGAGTCTCTTTTTTTCATTCAAGTACCACTTGTCAGACAAAATTTTGTAGTCAGTGTTCTTGAAACATACGACACGCCCTCTGTTGGGTAAATCCGGGATGATTATGTCATTTTTATACTTCTCCAAACGATTCTTCACAGTTTTAACATGTGGACAAGAATTTTCAGGTACCTCAATAAGCAACTGTCTAAGGTAAAACTGGTACTCGTCACTGTTCTCCTCGAAAAAGGTGAATATAATTTTCATGGCTTGACCTATGTTGGGAGTAGGTTGTCCGACTGTTGATTCTGACTATTTTTTTTTAAAAACTACGATCCAATTACACTGCCCAACCAAAGGCCACACCAAATTTACTTTTCTCTGATGTTCTGCCTGATGAATAATTTGAAAATTTTCAGAACTCTAAATTAGGCAATTTTGCTTTTTGGCGTGACCATTGATATGAAAAAATGCTACATCACTGAAGAAAATCTGTGAGGAAAAATCAGCACTTTTATTCCACCGTTCAAGCATCTAAAAAACGAATTGACGATGAGAAGCATAATTAGTTGGCTTTAGATGTATAAATAAAGAGTGCTGTGATACAGATTCATTTGTTGAGCGCAACGACTAATCATTTTCTCGAACACTTGCAATTATGGGGCTGGTACGCGCGGTACGAATATGCGGATAATTGGTTAAAGTCAATAGAGTGCAAATGCTCTCGAAATTAGCCACAACATAACGAATTGCATTTTCTTTAGAACAATTATGAAACAAAATGAACAAAATTATCACGTATGTAAGGTATGCTTCCAACGCGGATTTCTTATTTTTATAATAAGTTTTAACTACCAGTAAACGTTCTTCTGGCGTGTATCGCTCTACGGTCATAAACCAAACTAAATAGTTATAAAATAAATCAGTTTAGCGTATGTCAAATATGAAAGTTATGGTTTGTCAACATTCGCACATAAAAAATAAACCCGTTGTAAGACATTGTGGCAGTTTCAGTATTGCTAGCTCGATTGCCGATTGATCCTAATCATTCGATAAAAGCATATAAACTCAGCTTTAACCGAACACCCGTCGGTTTTGATGTGGCAGTGTTTTCACAAAAAATAAAAACATAACATTGTTCAGAGGATGTCAGAGAAACATGTGCGAAAGACGTACTCCAGCAATGTATTATTCCATGTGTATCTTTACTCAAACACCAAGTTTTCTTAAAATTCGAACTTGGGGCATCCGAATTTTCATTTTTCTTTGCCATTACAGAAAATGGTACCAGCCTTCAAATCTAGACAACCAAAAAGCTTTTTTTTAAACTGCCAGAGTATTCCCAGCTATAAGACAATTATCACAGGAACTTGAACTAACCCCGATGGTCATTTAGTCAACGGATGATACAGAGGAATACCACAAACTTTAATTAGAGAACAAGTTGAACACTAGATTAATGGATCCAAACAATCATTTGTCAATTCTCAGGATCTCCGATTCGTCAAATTGTTACTAGCTATAAAAACTGAATTTGTCTTCGTAAACCAAACAACTTAAATTAATGGTTAAATACAGAGACTATTATAAAATCTAAGAGTTTTGAGGCCAAAGTTGTTTTTCGTCTGGTGGAATTTAAAAGATGTAATTTTAAATAAATAATTTGTAAGGCAGCAATCCCAAAAGACTTGCACTGTCATAATCCAGGGTACCTTTAAACTGAAAGCCGCGCGTAATGTATTGGTAGACGACGTTCGAGTAGTACATCCTTAAGCAGAACAAGGTATGCCATTTAGGTGGTAAACACCGTATGTTGTGATGAGATTTATTTTAAAAATGGTGATTCTGTAAGCGACCTCATGTTTCATCCAAACAAACTAATGGTGGTCGTCCAGGAACTTAAAGAATGAGTCTGGTACATCCAACAGGTTTGCAAATCTTCCAGTTATGCTCAGTAGTGACGAGCTGCGCCAATAAGCAGAACTTTCGGTATTGAACCCGACAAAATCCTCGACAACTCCATTGTGTGCCAGTGTGCCATTGCGGACTTTGGCATCATAGAAACGTGTTTTTTAAGAAGCAGACTACGCGGTGACTCATATCTACCCATTATTTTCCAATATTACGCACTTTCCAAAAATGCACCACCGTGGTTCCAACAAGACAGCGCTACTAGATACATGGTGATAATTTCTGGAACAAATGCTTCTAAACCGCTTCATCTGATGACATGGTGACATCTCGTGATTACCAAATCTGACCCATTGCGATTTCTTTCTGTGAGGTCACCTGAAGGCTAAGTCTTTCAATGCACGCCGCGGACTATTGAGGATGCCATTTACAATGCGATCAGTAAACAAAAAAAAAACTAAGTAAACGAAAGAGTTGAAGAGGCACTTAGACAAACATTCTCATAAACCAAAAAAGATTGAAGAACACAAATCAAAATGTTAAAAAGAGAACTTGAAAATAGCAATATTTATGCTGCGCCTTCTTCATCACGGTGTATATTTTAATATTAATTCTTTCTTATTTTCTTTTAACAATCAGTGTTTCTGCCTATAAAAATAGAAATTACACCAGCATAAATTCAAATGTCGTAAAAATGAACCATCAAAATTTTCCATTAAAACTGAAACAGTGATTTGGGATAAAATAATCGGTTGTGATAGCGTATAATGGTTAGGCTGCAGACGACTGCAAATAATGCGAGCATTACGTAGATTTCCCTGTCTGCGGAAACTTTTATGCATGGACCATAAACCCAATGAATGCTAATAGCATTATCTATACCCTACTTCCTATAATAATAAAATCCTTGTCCGCCCGCGGTGATTCATTGACTCGGATGGGATGTATGCGCGTACTTCGCTACACTCGCCGCTGTAAAATGGATGCATCCAGCCTCGTGCGGCAGCCTGTAATGTCCAATTTACAGCGATTTGTGTAACACAGCCAGCAGTGTGCCGCAGGAAAGTTGTTTATCCTAGCTGCGGACATTAAAAATATGTAAGCGAATAACAAAGGAGGACGAATGATCGATGGTGGAACCGTTCGCTTCCATTTTTGTATCTAAATTTCGCTGTTTTCCAAGCTGTCATGCAAATGCCGCAAAGTAAAAGTCTATAAAAATGTTTGAAAAGATAAATATGGGGCAATTTAGTTTTGATGTTATCGACTAGAGGAGCTCGCTGAAATATAAAATATGGAAATGGGGTAAAAGGTTCCGCCTAACTTTTCGAATGTTCGAATTTAAAACGATTGTGGACTGCCAGCCCATTTCCCAAATGGCAAAACTTTGTTATATCTCAGTTTGATTTTTTAATGCTCTTGCTTTTAAAAATTTGAATAAGAAGGGACGCCAAATTCCTTTTCTCCGAGTTCCCCAACAAAAAATTAAGTGCTCGTTGTTTGCAAATCTTCCAAAAAATTGCTCGCTTTTATTGCAATCGAAGTTACACAAATATTTCTTGATATAAAAAATATTTAGTTTTAGTTAAAGAAATGTTAATAAGACAAATTTAAACATACATTGCACATGGAGCTTTGTGCTGTTAGAGATAATGATAAGATAATATGATGATTAGAGATTAAAGTATTAAAAAATAATTAATACATGATATATCTACCACGAGCCTATAATATATGACACAATATGTCGAACTAAAGAATCTTATAGGTGACATATTTCTGACATTTTATCACGCAACTAAGGCAGAGTGGGGTAAGGTACTAACTATAGGTAGGGACAGAGCAACTATAGAGCCAATTAGACCAAAGCTTCTTCCTACCTAAAACCGTTGTACGGGTAAAGATCCACAACCGACCAAAAGTAATCTTTTTAGCAGAATAGAATGGATCTAGACCAAAAAAAGTCGATAAAATGCCAGTAACCTGCCCTAATGGAAGACGACATACTCAAAATCTCAAACGCTACCTGAAGGAACCGGACAGATCTAACAACGACAACGAACGCCCATAAACACAGAACTTTACCAAATCAGCCTTCTGAATAGAAATTCTGACTCTATCTACTATGTGAATCTAGCAGTAATGTGCCTATGACAAAATAAAACAAACAGTTTATAATTCGGCGAAAGTGTGGAAAGATGTTAATAAAATCATACCTAAAACAAATATCTTATAAAATCTTGAAATCTGAAACCAAGAAATACAACAGTTAGTTAAAGAAAAACATATAGCCTGTTTAAAAGATTAAAAAATAAAGAAAATAAAACCAAATACAAAAATAAAGTATATATAGAAAAATCTCTAGGATAGATTTTAAATAACGTAGAAAGTGATATATGGGAGAAACAAAAACTCTTAACAGTGATGAAAAAGAACAAACACACATAAATACTACAGAAAAAATCTAATGGATTGACTAATCAGCTGTGGTATAGTAATGAAAGAAGAATCTACCGATAAAACATCATATACGACAGGAGAACTAGAGGACGCATTACAGAAAAGCAAAAATAGGAAGTCGACAGAAGAGTTGAGTTGAGAACAGTTGAGAGGAATAAATGTGGACCTAATAAAATACGGCAGACTTTTACTGAAATATAGATTCCTACGTCTGCTTAACATACCTATGCTGGCTGCAAACAACAATAACAGGTAATAAAAGCTAGAGCAACGTCAATTGTTAAAAAAAAGCCCGGACCTAAACTGAAAACTACAAGAGCAAGTATATTAAATCCAACATACAATATATACACAAAGATCTTAAATTTTACACCTATTTAAAACATTAGTTGAAAGTATTGTTACACACAGTTCAAGGATTTGTACAATAAACAAGAGTATGCATTCACGAATAAATTCTGTCGAAAATAGCTTTTGGCAAAGTTGCTACAGATATATGCTAAAAGACTATATAAGAACAAAACAAATTAAATAAATAATAAATGTCGAAACAGATACTATAGAGAGAAATCAATTGTCCTGGTACAGTCATGACGTATGACAGATGACAGAATACCAGCCGAAACTTGAAATTGGATTCCTAAGAAAAGAAAGAAAAAGGAAGATTGAGAAAATCCTGGGAAAAAGACTAAACATAGCTATGACTTGAAGAGGCGAAGAATATTTATGGCAAAACAAAAAACAATGGCGTTAGAATTCCAAAAAATGGCCATTGCTGTAAGTCGCTATAAAAAATATTTATATATAAAAAACCACACTGTCTTTTCTCGTTTTTGACAAAAAAATGATGTTTAATATGACATTATTGTTACCTCATTTCTACCAACTTTACGTCAAATATAAACCGTAATTTCTTTCTTACGCGTCATAAAGTGGACAGAGCAGAGATCTTCCTTATAGGGTATCTCGTGCTACTTTTTTTTTAATCAGTATCACAATGTCAGAACAAGATGTACCTTTTTTGTGCATAAAACATTTCTAAATTTTGAAACAGCTTCGGGCACAATTCGGAGCCTACAACTTTAAGAAAACTCAACTGTATGTGTGGTAAAAACAATTTTGGGAGACTGACGTGATTGAAAATAGAGATCATTGACATCTTCCCAATATCGGCGGGACTGGGGAGAACACTTGCATTATTCACAGCCTTCTTAAGTATGATCACCGATTAACAATTGCTAAGATAGCTTCTGAGGTCAGAAAATTTAAGATATTATTCTACTTTGCGACAACGCCCAAACTCTACAAATAATTAGGGATTTGTTCTAGACTACACTGAAACACATTTTTTACAAACCGGACTTATTGCTCTACAATTATCATTTATTTAGACCATTAAAGAAGCACTTGGATGCCGGGAATTTGAGGATGATTGCATCACACAAAAACAATTTTGTATGTTCATATTTTTATGATGCTTAAATATTTTTTTTAATATCTGTTAACAATCAGAATTACAATAGAATTCTTTAAGTTAATGTGCTAGCTTAAGAACCGGGTAGTTTTTCATTGTCGTAGTGAGCTTTCTCTAATGACAAGCCCTCATTAATCATTCTTTAAATCACTTGGCCATTGTCATTTAAGCATTCCGGTATTTGGCGGTTTTACAGTGGATTTAAAAGCGTGTTGGTGTGGTTTTCTGAATTGTTGTGGTGGTTTTAAATTTTTTTTAAATTTAAATTTAAATTTCCAATTAGCCATTGTATTTCCTTAGCTTTTAAATATGTTTGCGTGTTTCAATTACATGTTGTTTCGATGTTGCCCATTATCTAAATGCATCCCAAGGTATTTTGTACTAGTTGATATAGATATTTGTATGTTATTTAGATAAACAAAAGAATTTTTTTATTATTTTTAATTTTTCATTTGTATTTTATTTAGATGATTTTGTAAAGTGTTGGATACTAGTTGTGACGTCATTTAAAGTAACTGTAGCATTTTAATTAATTGATAAATCTGCAGGGTACAGGACATATAGTAAGGAATTCAGAAAGCTTCCTTGCGGTACTTTAGACTTAATTGGTTTCATACGAAATACTTCTTCATTGACTTCGATTCTAAATTTCTTGTTATATAAGTAGAAATTAAGAAGATTATAGTACACTATGGACAAGTGTTTTCATCTTGTACAATAATATCTAGTGCCAAATTTTGTCAAACGCTCGATTTATGTACATCAAGAAAGACTGATGTACAAAATTTCTTGTCTTCTAACGTTTGTTTAACCGTGTGACAGACTCTATGGGTTTGTTTTATCGTTGAATGATTTTGGCAAAAGCCGAACTGATGTGGAGATACCCATACTTCACTGTTAAAATTAGCTGCTACTCTTTGCAGTAAGTCATTGCAATAGTTTTGAAATGATAGCCAGCAAGCTTACTGGACGATAGAATGATACCCTAATTAGGTCTTTGCCATGTTTTGTAATTAATATAATTTCGGCAATTTTTAGTTTCTTGTAAGTAAGACTAGCCTCTTTTTTGACATTTTCTTTAACATCTTAGATATCACATCATCTATATCGGTAGCTTTGTTTAGGTTTAAAAATTTTATTTGTTTTTGGAGTTTTCTGGGTTTCAATTCCAGGTTAATTGGAATAGCTAGTTGTCTCTTTATTTTATTATCAGGAACGTCGTCGTTGTGGGTTAAGACTTTTGCAAGGTATTCTACAAATAACTTAGCTTTTCCTCGTCACTTCTAGCCCATTGTAGATTAGCTTCTGTTTTTTTATGTAAGGCACTTGATTTTTGGGTTTTTGTAAGTTTTTTACCGGCTTCCAGATTGAGTGGTCATATCTAATCAGTCTAGTGGTATAGTCGTGAAAGGACTGATCTTGTGGCTTTTGATTTTGTGTTTCAGCGAATTAAAACATTTTTATTTGCAGGTGTTTAAATCAGGTGCCATTTTGCTATGGCTCTCTTTTTTGCAGCCATGGGTTTTTTAATCTCCACGGAAACGTTGTATGTTGAATTCTGGATATTTGGCTGGGGCGTAGCTTGCTGGACAAATTCTTTGAAGGTACAAAACAACGTAGTTAGTGCTTTATCGATTTTTTTTGTTTTTTTAAAGCTAACTTTTAGGTTTATGTTTTCTTCAATGTGATTTCTGTATAATTATCTTCTGTTATGTAATCTGACAACTTGCTTTTTGTGGATGGCGCAGGAGCTGATAGTCGCTATAATTGGGGATCCGAGAAAAGGTCATAACTTAGGATGATATCCGTATAGTATGATGGAATACAACTCATTATTAAACATGGGGCCGGCGAAGAGATTGCTCTGTAAGCAATCCCAGAACGAACTTAAAAAAACCTTTCGATTTCGATTTCGAATTTCGGGAAAATTCGAAATCGAATATCTCGAAAATTATTCGACATAGAATTTTTTCGACTTCATTTTCGAATTCAGCGTAAAATTTCCTATAAGAATCACATTTAAAATCGTAATGTTGAAAATTTTCCCGAAATTCGAAGTCGAATATCTCGAAAACTATTCGAGATAGAAACTTTTTGATTTCGATTTTGAAATCAGCGTAAAATTTCCTATAAGAATCCATTTTAAAATTTTAAAAAATCCATAATTTTGTGACAGCGACAGACAGACAGACAGACCGACAGACCGACAGACATATAGAATTCAGTAAGGAACTTTTTAAGTTCGTTGAAAAAGTTCAGTAAATTGAAAATTTTATGAAGATCGATTGGTCAGTAAGTGGGAGCGCCAATGGAGAGGAAGAAATAATTCTGCTCTCACAGGAGATTTGCTAGCTGTCTGCCTTTTGTAGTTGTTATGCAAGATCTCCAAGGAGTGTTCTTACTATTGAAGTCTTCTACAACAAATTTAATGCCTAATATCTCGGAAAAGTCTTGAAAATGCTCTTTTTTATGTTGTGGCGAGATGGACAATAAACGGGTGCAACTGTTTCATACGGGAGCATTTTAACTTTTTTTACTGTGGCTTGCAGGTGAGCTGCCTCGTATTTAGGTAGGGCAAAATGGCTGATAGATTTTTTTATTATTATAGCTGCGCCAGCATGGAAAGTATTAACTGGATGATTGGTAAAGTAATTTCAATAGTTAGGATCTGTCTGTAAAACGAATCTCTCTTATCTGTTTGTGCTGTAGAAGGCCGTTGGTATTCCACTGTTTATTGATCGCTTCTTGATAAATTAACACCCAATGGACGAAAATTGGAGGAGGTTTTGGGTTTTCGTTGTCGGCGTGTTTATCGTTTCAGCTTCTTCTTCTGTTACGTAGCTAAATTTATTATTCAAAGTAATATTGTGGCTGTTGGAAAGATTAATTTTCCTTTTTTGCCCGTTTAACATTTTACCATGTGTTGTTGTTTGCATTTTGTACAGGAGTTTTATCGTCACATAACGACATAACGATAATCGTGGGGAATAGCATTTGATAGTTGTTGAGTATAATAAGCAGCTAGATTTATAAGTTGTAATTAATATCACTAGATGTTGGCTAATTCGTTTGTTGAGCGTTGTAACATTGCATTAGTTGAGGGTTAAACAGGGCAGCCTGTATAGCATTGTTATTTGGAATTTATGGCTGGCTGTAAATAATACCTGGGCCATTACAAAGTTTTTTGCGCCTCACGAATTTCATCTCGCTCTGTTGCATTACTGTAATGGACGCTGACGTTATGTTAATATACCGAAATATATAGTAATTATTCGTATATTTTCGCGTCCCGAAAATGCTCGAAGGATAACCGCAGCGCAGAGGTCAGCTGGCGGGATACGCAACGAAAAACTAAGGGTTTGTAATTACACCTCGATGTTACCACTGATATGAGTTTAATTTGCTAAATATTAAGGCAGCGTTTGTCGATATATTATTTCAACACTTACGTGGTCAGTAATTACATTAAAAAGGATGTATGTGCTGTCAAGCTAACTTTTAAGACGTCATTATATGTATAAAATCCCGGGATATCCATATTTCCACCTTGTTTAATATTGTACTGAGGTTATTTTTAATACAAATGGGTTGTACTTATCTTAGTATGATTAGCAAGTATTGTTAATAGCAGCGATCACCTGATAACAGATCTCTTAAATACACTATACAATTTAAGTAAAAACTGCTTCCATAAATTAAAAAAATAATTTGGTTTATATTTGATTCGCCCCAGCAACCAAATCTTTAGGATCAATTTTTTCTACAATTAATTTTGTCGTCAATAAACCAAAATTATCAGATCGATAACGTACGGTTTGTCGAGTTAACAGTAGTATTATTGAATTTGAAAACACGAACATGAACCAAACGCTTTATAAATCAGTTCCCTATTGAATACGAGCGGTTGGATACTCTGCAAAAACACGTTTTCCCCTACTTTGTGTCAATAAACGCCACAATGTCTGAACGTGAAGTAGTACAAATCCAACAGAAATGCATTATGTAGTTCCTGAGCACAGTAAAGTTCCCAACTGTACGTTTTCCATTTGGACTAAATCCAATTTTTACTCGGCCATTATTCAAATGCGGAGATTTATAGGCGAGCCTCGGATATAAATTCGCCGAAAATACGAGAAAATGGTTTGACTCGATGCTAATTTATTACAGGCAACGGTCGGGTGCCAACCAAATTGTTACAAAACTCCGGCCGTCGAATTAAGCCGAAGCCAAGACGCTAACTGCGCCGCCTCGCCGGTGCGGCGCTGAGCTTTTTGCGCCGGCCGCGAACGCCAAATTTCTTCCGGCGCTAACTTCCGATAAATAATTTTTGGCGCGTTGTCCGGCCGCGAACGACCGCTCAAGCGCCCCGGCGCGAAATCGCCATTAATCATCGATTTTCCAATTATGCGGCCGAACGGAACGGCTTTCGGGCAACGGCGGAACTTTAAACGATAAGTTGGATTATCGGCGTCGGTTGCGGCGCTGAATGGATCGAAGGAATTAGCCAAGCATTAGCGGTCCATTAACGGTCAGGAGTCGAGGGCAGTGTGTCCGCATTATTAGTCCTTAGAGCCATGAAGAATGAGATTTGCTCTTGAATAGCTCCCGTTGGGGGTGCTAAGTGATTGATACGTTGCAGCCACCCCTGTCTCACGTATGACTAATTTTTAACTTTCCGCCTTGTGTAGACATATACTGTTATTGTTGCTACCACTGTTAGAATCAGTTTTCGGGTAGCTTTACATGCGCAACTTCCATTGAAAACTTTTTTTATTTGAAATCTACATTTTTAAATATCTAAATCAACAAAGGTTAGAACAACTGGATGAAGTAAAATATGTTGAAACAGAACATCAAGCAAACAATCAATACACCAAGCAGCATATGAAGCGTTAGGAAAAAGAAGACAAGAACATCTGGTGGAACAAAAAAATAGAATTTGAAAAAATACAAAAAAGGTGGCTAAACACCAAAACAGCAGAAGATAAAATGAAATATATAAATAGGAGAAATAAGATAAAAATAGTTGCAGAGAAGAAAAAGAAGACATAGAACAGAAAATGTAGAGATTGAAAATTTGTATATAAAATTAGGTCTGACAAAAACTCATTGAATATAAAACTGATAACACCAGAAGAATGGGAAGAATATCATGAGGAACTGTTAACAGCAGCACACACAAATATAGAAATACAAAGAGACCCTGTGGAAATTACAAAGGAACTAGTTGCAGGAGCACTCGGAGGTATAAGGAACAACAAAGCAAGCGGTCCAGGAAATATAACAGTAGAGTTAATTAAAAATAGAACAAACAAATTGAAACGGATTATTACGACACTATGTAACCTCTGCATTACGACACAAACAGTACCAACAGAATGGAAACTAGGATATCTCACATCGCTACATAAAAGAGGTGACAGAAACAAGTGTCAAAACTACAGGGGTAAAACAGTAACATCTACGTTCAGCTGGCAACTGATAGAACAGCAATATAAGAATCAAGAACCTGAAGAACAAAGTGTGTTCCGAGCTGGACGTTCATTTAATGACCACTTGTTTTGTCTTAAACAAATAATGGAGAAGAAAATTAGCCCAGGAAGCAACATTCACCTCTTATTTATAGATCTAACAAAAGGAAAACTATGACAGGCCCTAGAAGAAACAAACACTTATTAAAGCCGTTCAAAAAGTATATCGAGATATGATTATAAAATTAAGATTGGTAGCAATACTATATTATAGCCAAACCTAATTAAGATTTATATAGAATATGCCTTAAGACAGTGGAAACACAAGTGTACGAACATGGACATACCACTAGACAATACTACCATTTATACGCTACATTTTGCGGATAACTAAGTTCTAAATAGCAAATAGCAAAGAAGATCTTGAGTATATGAAAAGACGGGTTTAGGTATGGATTTAAACAAAACTAAATATATGTGTATAGAAGAACAATCGAAAGACTTTGAATTAAAAAATGGTGATAATTACAAATATCTAGGTGTAAGAATAGAGCAAGTTGGACGAAACAGTAAAGAAATAAGAGAAAGAATAACGAGAGAAATTAATGCAATAAAAAGGCTAAATAGTGTATGATGGAGTAAAAAAATAAGCATAGGAAGAACTTAACATCCATAATGCCATAGTGAAAAGAATAACGCTGTATGGAACAGAAGTATGGAGATGGACGGAAACTGATAAGAAGCGATTGGCAGCAACAGAAATGGACGCCTGAAGATCTTGATGTATATCAAGGTTGCAAAAATAATAAAAGGTAGGGCTAAAATATCCCGCAATAGAAGAAAATGAGAAGAAACAATTAGTGTGGTACAGTCACGTTCTGGGAATGAGGAAGAAGAGATTACCAAAAGCAGCATGGAGTGGAGACTCTTTGAGACGAAAAAAAGAGGAAGAGGAAAGAAAATATCAGAAAAACAATGAGTGCAAGAAATATCTAAGATGGAGATTGACAAGACCGAACACAATGGAAAAAAGTCTGGAGATCGAAGAGTGTCGACAGGCGTTATAAAACCGATATATACGATAAAACACTAAATTTAGTCCTTCTTAAACGTTTTGATGCGTTGTCATTAGTTGCCATTAGTGTTGTCATTAGCACTAGAATAATTACAGATTTTATTCTTTTATTCTGTTGGCAAGGTCTTTGGCATCTTTGACCAAAGGAATACGTAGATCATTGTGAATTACTTTGTTGTTAATATAGAAATCTACGTTTACTATCATGCGGAGACTTTTGCTTTGAAAGCGTTGTAAAATTTTAAGGTTGGATGATTCAGCCCCAGAATTGGATATCGTATAGCCAAACTGGCAGTATCATTGTTTTATAAAGCAAGACATTGTAAAGGATTAATTTCGATTTCTATCCTGTGCATCTTTATGAGTTTCATATCGAGTTACTTTCGTTTGCAATCTAGGTGATGCCTAGATACTTTACATCCTCTTAGGGCGTATAACAGATCCTTTAAGGGTTACTTGGAGAAGTCTATTTTTCGGATTGACTTTATTTCGCCACACTGCTGTCCATTTTTGAATGGCTTCCAGATTATTTTGTAGGGTAGTTGCGGTTTGGCCTGCATCTTTGTGGCAGTCGTCGTGTGTCGTCGGCGAATGTAGCAATAATCGTATTTTTGTTACAAGATAAATCGGCCGTAAATAGTTGGTGGAGCGTAGGGCCCAATGCGCTGCCTTGTGGTACACCTGCTGGAGCAGAGTGATTCATAGAGTAACTGCCATTTAATTTGAAAAAACCTATCATCTAAGTATGATTTAAGCAGCGGATAAATTTGGTGCGAAAGTTAATTTTTGATTTTATCTAATAGCCTAGTTTTTGTCCAAAATACTGCTTTACAAATCTCTTTCTTCTTCAACATCTCTTTCGTTGGTATCTATTACGTTGCGGATTTGTTATGTTGTCGAATATTGCTGCCTAAAACCAAATTGACACTTAGGAATTAGGTATTTTTCTTCAATGATGGTCGTTAATCTTATTAATATTATTCGTTCAAGTAATTTTAAAAGAAGCGAATGTAATGAAATGGGTCTATATAAAGTTGATAAGTGTGCGGGTTTGTCTAGTTTGTATAAAAGAATTCCTTGATCCCTAAATGTTTCTGATTGTTCTTCATTACGACTCACCGTAACTTGTAATATTTTCACTTTCCTGGTTGGATGCCATAGAGTGTTCATTGTGTTGGTTAGGCGATAAATTTTGTAGGTAGTCATTGAATTTTTTATTTTTATACCCTTGGTTGAATTCCTTGAAATCTACCATTACATCTTCCTTTCCTTTGGTTTAATACTTAGAGTATAGTTAGTGGTGTTGCTAGCATATGATTTCGGTTGGCCCTTCCGTTGCTTCCTCCATCTCTGCTGGAAAGCTTAATGTCCGTTTGACTGTCAGGTAATTATTTATATATTGTGTAAAGATGTTCTAGTTTGTACCATTATTATATAGTTTGAGTCATACAGGCTTTTTGATTATTGAATTACTAAGTGTACACATCATGAGAAAGTGGTTGGAGTTTGGTGAGATGTTTTTAACTATACAGAAATTTGTGGCGTCTGACAGCTTATTCGGATTACTTGGCCAATATTTAGATCTGCCTGTAGCTAATGATTTATAATGATTTTCGCAGATGGTACGTTTTAGCTGTTTTTCTTTGGATATGGTTAATCTGGACTCTCAAGGCAGGTATTTAGAGTTGTTATCACCTCCTTCAATAAATTTTGTTAGACAGGGCCTTAAAAAATACTTGAAGGTGATCTTGCTGTATTGTATGGCAAGGACAGTATACTGCTGATAACTCCCCATTTGACTTTGACATTTGCAACTTGTAAGTAAAGTGTTTCAAATTCTTCCATTTCATAATGTGGAATTTTGCTATTATTGATAACTACTGTACCAGCTTGAGTGATGTTATCGGGGTGACAAGTAAAATACATTCTGCAGTTGCGTATGTTTAGCTAACTGTGCTGTGTAAAATAGAAAAATGTGTATTTTGTGTATATGAAGAAACGTGATGTTACCTTTATTTTAGATCGAATATTAGTTGGGATCTTATTGTAGTTGTGGTCGTACTCTTGCAACGTTGGAAGTATTCTGTTTATGTTGGGAGTGACTGAGGTTTGTCCTGGACTTTGCTGGGTGTGTTCCAATTACAGTGTTCCAATTACAGTGTTTGGGTCCTCTCGTTTGGCCAGAAGTTGTTGATACGTTGAGAATCCTTTATAATTAGCAGAATGAGCTCCTCTGCAATACACACACTCGGCTGGAGTGTTTCTAGTTTATAAGAATGGCTTTCTTCATTATGCTTTACTGTGTTCATATGATTGGCATCGAGTACATTGCAATAGTACATTTTTCGTATCGTAAATCGTAGATTTTTTTATTATTACTTTCCGGTTCTAGATCACGCAAAAAGAGGAAGAAGTGTTCTGTTTACCCTATGTCACATTTTAATTTACCTTTCGTAATTTACAGTTTTGTTTTTCTAGTTCAGTTATTATTTGGTCAGCGCCTATAGGTTTTTTTTAGCGCATTAGAGCATTGAATGGCAGCCGCAAGGGCTTATTGTGCCTACTAATAGGACGTCACTGAAACCCATGAGTTTCCAGCAAGACTCGAACTCGCCTGCGCCGGCTGGCGAACAGAACAGCAAAGGTCTTGTCCGTATGAACCATGGCGACAGCTCAGTGCCTATAGTTGGATGAATATTTCGTATAACCACCCTGTATACCCCCTCTTCCCGGAGTTGGTAGAAATGATGTATTATTTTTTCGTCGTCTAAATGCTCAACGAGTTTCAGAAATGTATCTGATGTGTTGGTATTTATTTTTACTACATTATCTGCTAACTTTTTAGTAATGTGATGTTCAGGTTCTAAAACTTTTATTAAATTACATAGGACTGTGTTGAAATCAGTATGAAAATGGGTGGAGGTTTGTCTATTTTTTGTTGACGATTTTCTACAGTAGAATTGTTATGATGTCTTGCCTGTGCTAATACTAATCTAAATATGCTGTTATACATGATTATTAGCAGTATTATTGCCTTTCTTGGTAATTGTCTGAGTATTTGCTCTCTAATAAGGTCGTACCAAGCGTTTCTGCAGATTTATGTTTTGAATTTTTTCTTCAACTTTTTTGTAAGAGAAAGCTTCGACTAGTAACAAAATTTGACAGAGTATTTCTAGAAATCTTTCTATTTCACCGACGTTCTTGTTTACATTGAGTTCGAATTGTACAATAGCTTTTTCTTTGTAGAATTTTTCACAACTTTGTGATATTAGCGACTTTTTAATTTTTTGTGGCCTTCCATATTGTGTAATCATTCTTAGATAAAGCAATATAATGTTTAAAAGTCATGTTTTTTGCGTTTGTTAAAGATTTATGTAGGTTTCGTTGTAATCTGTTATCGTTAAGAATGTCGGCATTGTTTCCTGATTTCTGTCCTCAGTTGACAATTTTCGTATGTAAAAGAAAACGTTTATTAACCACCGAAAGCGTGCTAACGCTTAAGAGGTAGTTAATGAGATTACAATCCCGTCTGTGTGTATGCCTGTCATCACGACAATATAAAAACCAAAGCGCTGATTGATACCAAATTTGGTACACGAGTACTTCAGACCAAAACAAAGCTCGAGTTCGATTTTCAGCCAAATCGGGCAATTTTTTTTATCGTGTTAGTTAAAGCTTTTGGTAGTTGCAAATTCGGGTTTACACGCTTCTCGTTTTGTTTGTCTTTCACGTCGGTATATGTGTTAAGTGCCAAATTGCTTTCTGTTTTAGAGTGATAAAGTAATGTACTTGTTAAGAATAAAAACATAGAATTCTCAGATTCTGACAGTTACTAAAAACTTGTGTTTGTGATATTACTTCCCTTTTCCGCTCGGTAGTGTGTAGTCAATCGTGTAAAGTACTATGAGTCAAATAAAAAGACTTTGACTTATAGTTTTTGGAGAGTTGACAAGTTGAAACCGCGAGTAAAAAACTAACTCCAATCCCTTGAAAATGCCTATTTTGGAATACACCCGTTTTTTTCTCGTAGGATCCATCCAATTTTACTTTTGTTTTAATGTTACATTTCGTACATTCCACAGTTACACATTAATAATGGTATTAAGCTGCAACATTTTATTATTTTTTAAAACATGTAATTATGAAGCCTTGATTATATTTTCTAATATATTTGACGTTATTAAAAATTTTAATTTCGTATTTTAATTGAACCATCTGGTGCTTTTCTTATTATTTGCATTATATTCGAATGAGTATGTGCCACCTTTTATATTTATCTCTACTTATTTTATATGACGTAGGTACAGTTTTTGTTATTCTTTTCAAAAACTCCTTCTCAATTCTTTTGCTCTAGTTATATTTACTACAAGACCTATTCTTATCAATTCCTTTTTTTAGTCTGATATAAGTGTTTTTCGTATCCTCTACAGTTTTGCATTCAAGGTTCTGAGTGAATAAGTTTCACTCAGAAGAATGAAGAACTTGAGATATTGTTTCATTGTACATTATCTTAATCAATTCCACCTCTCTCAAAAATATCCCTACCTGTTTCAGTATTTGTCATAACATTTTGTGAATCATACTGTCAAAGGCTCTTGTAATACATATAGTAAACCATACAAGCTTTGCATTTTTATTACGAATCTATTTACTTTTATCGGGTCTATACAAGATTTTTTCTTTTTGAATTCCGCTTGCTGTTGCTCCAGATTTTTATGAATGTTTGACTTAGTTCTTTAATATATTATGCATGTCAATTATTGACGGTACATAAAAGTGTAATGTCTTTCCAATTTTAACATTTTTTATTGTATGTACTTCTTTTTTGGTTTTCTTTATTATTAGTTCAGTGTTGTATTATCTAGGATAGTATTCCTAAATGCCTTTTAACAGTAGTATTAACATGTGTGTTGTAGTTTTAATATTTGCTTTTCATAGCTCTGAAGAAACTTTAAATCTTATAAGTTTGTTGAGTTAATTTTTAAATTGTTGTGATATATGTTTAAGTATCATCTTTAGCACTTCTTGACCAAAGTTTCTAGCGAGGAAGTTAGATAAAAAACATTTAAACTTTACAAAAGCTAAATGTCTAAGCTAAATATGTACGTTGCATGAATGGTGATCTTTGATAAATGTCATAAGGAAAGCTGTTCATTTTCTGTAATGACTAGGTTGAAGAAACTTTCTTACGGCAAGAACATTAATAGTTTATGTACTTAAAACACACAAAACAACCCTCATGTTCCTGTAAACAAAAAGAGCTGGTAAAGAGATGTTATGCCTGTCACGCGTTATGCAAATTCTCATCGTTATAAAAAAACTTTATAAGAAGAAGACAGTTAGACAGTATCACCATTTAAATCTATTGTCAGGATGTCCTACAATGTGTTAATCATACCCAGAAACTACTAAATATTAACCTTTACCCCGTTCACATTGAAAAAGCAAGAAATTTTCTGTTTTCGGAGTTAAAAAGATATATTTGAAAGAATCATTTGGAAAAACAGAGGTAATAATTGATAGACAGTGGTGTGTGACAAAACTAGTATTTACTTAATTACACAAATATTAATATTTAAATTAAGATTAATATTTCAACTCTACTAACAGGTTTGGGTTATTCCAAATGACCCACGAGATAGATGCATGGTCCAGTTTATACCGTAAGTTAGTTGAAGGCAAAACATTTTTAATATAGTCAATCATCAGCTATTTATAATCGATTAACTTTTTCAGGAGTTGCAGTAAGAAATTAGAAAAAAAATTGCATTTGTGTATTATGTTTCCAAAAATTTTCCCTCATTAACTAAGTGCAAACTTTTATTCCCTGCAATTTATTCAAATAATTAACAGTTTCTATATACTATAGACTATTAAACATATTAATATATTTATATCTAATCGTTTATTTAGAGTCTAAAATTATGTTTTAAATACAATATCTGCTAAATGTCTATTTTTAGGGGTAATACAAGCTGGAGTTCTTTAAATCATATTTTCTACTGCATTTTATAAACGTCAGAGGATATGCTTTCAATATCTTCTCGTATGTTTCTTTAAATTTCCCGATTGTGTTTGGTTTGCTAGCATAAACCTTATGCTTAAAATGCCTCCACAGAAAAAGTCAAAGACAATTAAATTTGCTGATCTGCAGGACTAAATTACATCATCAAAACGGGACATTAAATGTTCTGGAAACGTTAGCCTTAGTATGTTCATATGTTGCATCATCTTGCTAAAACCACATGTTTCTTAGGGCAAGTTTTTTAATTTAAAGAATCGAAATAGCTCTCTGTTATTCTCAAAACAATAAGATTCAATTGCACCTCCAGAAAAAATTCAGCAACAAACTGTAACCTAAAGTTGAGGTTTTGTCTCCCTCAGAAATGACAATTTTTGCATATGAAGATATACAAATAAGTCAAAATGGGCCTCATCACTAGTTATAAGTTTTTCAAAACAACGCTCATCTTCGACACTAAGTTCCAGTATTGCATTTATGTACTCATGACGTTTTTTATAGTCTGGCCGCTGAAGTTCTTGAGTCAATCGGATCTTGTACGGCTTCAAGTGCAAGTCTTTATTTAATATGGTTTGCAAAGATATTCGTCAAATACTCGTTTCTTAAAAAACGGGCAAATCTCGAAATATCTTTAGTCTTGCCTTAATTTGTGTAAGGTGTCAATAATCGACAAATTACTTTAGCAAAACGGTTTAACAATACACTCTTATTGTTGAATCGTGACAATCCGACAATACCCATATTCATAATAGCGGAAAATTTAAGTCAATCATCTATATATTTTTCCACCCTGTAGTTACAGCCCTGTTATAGTCGATCTCCTATTCTTCACTCAATAAAGACCTGGGCCATGCTCAAGCTAAAATAGTACAGGTTACTTGCCACATCGTCTATAATACTGCAAAAAGCAAACGCAAATTATTCGTTGCCCTATGTAATGTAATTGTGATTTAATTGCACAGAAACGCACAATGATAATTTGTAGTAATTTAACGGAACAGTTGGACGATTAAACGCAAGGCATCGTTAGCATTTGTAAAAGCAACGTAATAACCGATTCCCATTTACCAATTAAATCTCTTTGTGTGCGCTCACCAAAAGAAAAATGTTCGTTTATTGCGCTTTGCAACAATAAGATGCTAGCAAAAAATTACTGCAGGTTTGCATTTCCTGACTGACTGCACTTGCGGTATTACTGTAAAGTGATTGTTTAGCTGTGCTTACAGTTATAATAATAATGCATTTTAGTAAAATGAGCCTTAATAGGTTATTCATGTACACATTAATATTTGTGCTTTTTATATTATCAATATAATAAAACACACTAAAATCTTATTAGGTAAAACGAGAATTAGCACAAATGGAACTTTCCTTTTTATGTAAATATAACCTCGTGCTGTTAACCTGTTTAACCTATAATGCAATTTACACCATTTACTATTAATATTCGTTTTTAAAGATGTTTTGATTTATTTAAAGTGTTTGTGTGGTATAATTAAAGCATATAATTAAACCTACATATTAATGGCTAGTTAAGGCAGGTATCCTTAACCTTACTTTACCAAGATTTTAAATTGTTTGTTTTTGTAGGCAAAACTTACGGTTCAGTCAGTAAAGTTATTCAAGATGCAGTCTACACCATCTTTCAAGTTCACATGGGGGAAATCTAATGCAATTACTGGAAAAGTTTTAAGGAAAAAACAACAGGTACCTGTGCAAGAAGGTGCGACTGCTGTGAAGACAACTAAAGCAGTTTTTAAAAAAACGAAAGATAGGAGTAATTTAAGTAATAATAATAATAGCGACATATCTGTTGATTTAACGAAACCAAGTTCTCATGACAAGACAGTACACATAAAGCGAAAACACAAGAAAGATAAACAGAACGTTCAAGCAGGCGCTAATGAATCTGAAGGCACTCATAATGAGGGAAAGAATGTTAAAGTGAACTCTTCGAAATCCTTTTCGTTGTACACTGAAAAGCCCAAAGAAGTGTATGTGAAATCGCAAACTGGCAAGTCTGTCTCGGAGAAAGTGTTTACCGAATCGGGAAGTAAATTTGGTGATTTGGATATTCACAAGCATTTGGCCTCAAACTTGCAGAAAATCAATTTTACAACTTTAACTACGGTGCAAGAGAAAGCAATACCTGTTGTACTGTCTGGAAAAGATGTCTTGGTAAGTGTTTAAATTTCTCCGAATTATTTATTAAAATAATTATAACAAATTAAATTAATTATGCACTTTCTTTTATAAACTTATTTCTTAAGTTAATATTTTTTATTTAATTTTTATTAGAAATATCCTATTATACAAATTCAAATCCATGTTGTAAAAGCATGGTAAGTCATCTCATAGTATGGCAAAAATTTGAGATTCAATATTTCTCTGCTTAATGATCTATCATTAATAACATGACATCAAATTAAATTCTTTGTGGAATAACCTGTATATAATAAATTCACAACACCATACATGTCACATGAAATTCACTAACATAGCAAAGGTGAAAAGTTATTAAAAATATCATTTTGACACTACATATATTACTTTTTTTTGAGGAAAACAAAAAAATAAAATTAAATGTAATTAAAGCATCCTGGTAAATATCTCATTAGGTAATTCTAACAAAGAGCTATTGGAGTTATCCAGTAGTAATCTTGATCCCTGTAGAGGTAGCCAAAAATTCTTTCATGTATAAACTCAGCGAGCTTCAAATGTTAGGTAGTCTTCTTGGCCAATTTTGGGTGAGATTATTCTAGCTAGGGACAACAGATGAACAATTGTCAGAATATGATAATAGATGTTGATAAAGATTCTTTGCAACTTTAAATTTTTTTTGAGTAGAATGAGAATTTTCTTTACATTTATTCTTTTTTAGTGCATTTCAGCTTCATCCTTTCTTCTCTTAGATTTATTTTTAGCCCCAAACTAAGTATTATTTAAAGTATTTATTTTATCTATTTGACATTTCTTTATTTCAAATGTATTTAAATACTTCTTTTAATATTTTCTTCTACATCTTATAGTCCTTTATGTATCTTTACTTACTACACAAAATTCTACAATTTATTTAACTATATTTTTCCTTTCAGTTTATATACATTTTTTGATTATCTTTGTATTTTCTAACCATCTATTTTTTGGTCTCCATCTACAGGCTGGTATCCAAAAGTAGTAGGACTGATTTAAAAAAAAAATGTATTGAATATTTTGGTACATCGACTTAATACTCTTCAAAACAGGCCCCTTGGGCATCCACACACTTCTGGTAGCGAGCCTTCCAGGTTGCGAAGGCTTTCTGGAAGTCGTCCTCCGGGATGCTGTTCAGCGCCCTCGTCGTTGCCGCTTAGACTGCTTCCACCGAGTCGAAACGATGCCCCTTGAGCTGCCTCTTGATCCGGGGAAACAGGAAGAAGTCCGGCGGTGCCACATCAGGGCTGTAGAGGGGGTGAGGCAACGTGGAAACGCCGAATTTGGCCAGGAGATCCCTCACAATGCACGCGCCGTGACACTTTTCTCATCGACAAATCCTCTGTGATGATGCGTTGGACTGTCCCGTACGAAAGATTCAGCTCATCACTAATCAGTTTAATGCCCAACCGTCGGTCAGAATTCAAAAGTTGCTTAACTTTCAGCACATTGTCGTCCGTTCGCGAGGTTGACGGACGCCCGGCGCGTTGGTCGTCCTCGACGAGCTCCCTCCCCTCCCGAAACAACTTGTGCCACTCAAATATCGAGGAACGGCTCATGGTATCCTTCTTGTAGGCCTGTGTAAGCATGTCCTTGGTTTCGGTCGCTGATTTTCCAAGTTTGTAGCAAAACTTGATGGCGTACCGCTGCTCAAAATTTTGCTCCATCGCAACTGACGACGAGGCGTCACAGCAGGAGGTCACTAAAACAGTGATCCACACTCAACTAACGCACACAGGCGACTGCCGCAGGTCGAAACCTGTTCCCAAGGCTCCCCTCCATAACATCCGGCCTTGCAGACCCCCTCCATCGTTCCGCGCGCGCGGAAAAAAAACAGTCCTACTACTTCTGGATACAACCCTGTAGTTCTTATGGTACTGGTTTGTCATTTTATTAGTCTTCTTATGAGGGAGCTATTTCTGTATACTATGCTTTAATGTCTTAGAATATTTTCATTTCCCTCAATTTTTCTCTTTCATGGTTCATTAAACTTCTAACAATATCTTCTTGTAATGATCTCTAATTCGTTTTATTATTTTTCATTTAAATTTCACTAGTAGATCCAGTGAATCTCCATATCTTCCTGGAATTTAAGATTTTTATGATTATGAAAGCTGATAAAAGCTATTACATTTTGAGGTCTTTTGAGTTGTAAAAATTTTTACTCAAAATTAACAAAAACTGCCATTCTCACTGAGTTAAAATCTACCTTTAATCACATATCATCACTACCCAACTCCAATTTATAAAAAAAAGCAAAAGAATAAGTGAGAAATTGGTAGATGTATTACAGTTACCAGTACATTAAGTAGGAACTATTGTCTGATTTCATAGGGTGACAATATTTCCTTTTTCTTTATAAAGCTCATTGAGGAGCAAAGAACAGAATCAAGATGACTAATCCTGTGCATCTTCCTTAAATTCTTCTTTAATTTTTTCCACCAGTTTTCTCCATTTTTCCGTATTTTTTGTTTTTCTCCTTACTTCATTCCGTGTTATTCTACATTTTGAATCGTTCTTGTTTATATCTGTGTGGTTCTTCCTATTCGCCCTTTTCCTGGTTCATTATGGCTTAATGCATGGTTATCTATGTTATTTTGAGAGTGTATTTAATCCCCTTTCGTTATATCATTTTTCAATATTTGTTTCTTTGCATTTATTGGAAGGCCTATTTTCTCTGCATTTTCCATTAGCCTGCTGTTGCTCCTTTAGATCGATTGTTTGTTGATTATTTGATATTATAAGACATATATCGTCTGCAAACTCTAGACCTTGCAATTTTTCACAAACTTACCAGTTTGTCGGTTTTCTTGCCCTCCATATTCTTTCTAAAACATTAGTGGAAGACTATAATCCTGTCAGATCCTTTTTCTATTTTTAATTATTATGGGAGTATATCTTCATGCTTCACTCTTGCTGAATAATCACCCAACAACAACTTTATAAATCTTAGATATATTTCTGGTAACCCAACCCGCATTGCCTTTTATTTTTTTACATTATCTCATTTATTGAGTCGAAATTTTTTTCAAAATCGATAAAGGTCATGTGAACATTTCTTTTTAATTAATTTATCTGTTCTAAAATAATTCTCAATGTAGATGAATGGTTTTCTTTTAAACTCTTTTTCTTTCTATTCTCAACTTTGTTACTAAAAGGTGTTTTTTTAAGCCCGATAGAACTTACGAAAGGGTTAACTGTCAAACGAACTGTCATACTGCGCTCACTTTTTGACGTTTATGATCAGTATGCTCTGGCAAATCATCATGAATAGATTTACGCTTGAACAACGCTACCAAATTATCCAGATTTACTTTGAAAATCAGTCATCGATTCGAGCACCTTATAGACGACTTCGTGATTTTTATGGCGCACATAATCGTCCATCTGAGCAAGTCATGCGTCGAACTGTGGATACATTTCATACCACATACTCTCTAAATGATGCAATAACACCAACACGTCGAAGGAATGTGCGTACTGAAGAGAATATCGCCGCTGTAAACGAAAGTATGGAAGAAGATCCAAATTTATCGATTCGTCGTCGGGCGCAGAAATTGGGGCTCTGTCCGTCCACTACGTTGAAAATTTTGCGCAAAAATCTTGGCCTACACCCGTATAAGATCCAGCTGGTGTATGAATTAAAGCCACGAGACCATCATATGCGTCGTTCTTTGGCCGATTGGGCTCTAGAGCAGTTGGAAACTGACCCGATGTTTTATCGCAAAATTGTGTTCAGCGATGAGGCTCGTTTTTGGCTTAACGGGTTTGTTGATAAACAAAATTACCGCATACATAGTGAAACCAATCCACAACAGACCTTACAGACTCAATTACATTTTAATACAATTTACACGCTGGTTGCATTATCGGACCGTATTTCTTCAAAAATGAAGCAGGAGCTCGCGTTACGGTCAATGGAGATCGTTACCGTACCATGGTCAATGATTTTTTGTTTGACAATATGGATGACATTGATCCGAGCGAGATGTGCTTTCAACAGGATGGCGCTATGTGCCATACGGCGACCGCAACCATCGACTTATTGAAATCAAAATTTGGCGATAAGTTGATTTCGAGAAATGGACTTGTCAATTGGCCTCCAAGGTCGTGCGATTTGACACCTCTCGATTATTTCCTGTGGGGCCCCGTGAAGTCACTGATTTGTGCTGATAAACCAGCAACAATTGACGCCTGGGAGGCCAACATTGTTCGTGTTATTCGTGACATACGGCCAGCAATGCTCGAAAAAGTGGCCCAAAATTGAACGTCCAGAATGCGCTTCGTCAAGAACAGCCGCGGTGGCCATATGCCCGAAATCATTTTCAAATGTTAATGCCATGTATTGATTTTTTTTATTAAAATTTAATTTTTTGTGTTATTTTTTATAATTTTAAGTTCTATCGGGCTTAAAAAACACACACACGAGAGAGGGACAGAGAGAGAGAGAGTTTACAACTGATGAATAAGTTCAATCTGGTCATAGACAAGCAGAAATCCAGACATGACCGATCGAGTGCAACAAATCCTGACATGAGATTGGCGACCAACTTTGATGACATAAGAATATGGTATTGGCCTCTGCGCATAGCGCATATCGTCCACAAAGATTTGAGTAGATGGGAGATCTGTTTCCGGTTTCTGCTGCACACCATACCATGTGTCAATTGGCTTCCACCCTTAAAACTGTTTTCTGTACTCCTTCCGCAATTCTCTCAATTCCCTAATTTTGAAGACTTGATTTTTTATCGATAAATGTAAGGCGATCCTCAAAACTGCCTCGCGAGCAGTTTAAAAAACTTATAACAGTTTATGAATAGTGTGACAGAAGTTGGCATGGAATAAGGCCTGAATCTCAATACTACCAAAACTAAATATATGGTGATCACCAAAAACTACATGAAGAACTCACAGTGAATAATAAAAGGTTAGAAAGAGTACAAAGGTATATAACTTAATGACCGGTGGAATCATTCACAGGATATAGTGTTGTCTCTTAAAAGTAATTTTCTTACTGGGTCAATTAAAGTAAGACTTCTCCGGTGCTACGTTTTTCAGTTTTACTTTATGGTGTCGAGTCCTGAACTCTAATAGAAGCAACTACAAAGAAATTAACAGCCTTTGCAATCTATTTTTATTGAAGATTGCTAATAATTTTACGGATGAACCATGTAACTAATGAAGCAATTTTTCAAAGGATGAAGAAAAATACTTAACTATTACGCTAAAAATACAAAAGCTCTAATATTTGGGATATATTTTGAACGGCCCATTTTATTACAATTGGTCTTGTAACTCAAATTATTTAAGTAGACATTAAGTAATAAGTCTGATAGTTAAAAAATACAAGTACAACGTGTAGAAAATACATCCAATGATGTATGTCTTCTATAATTAGTTTGCTTCTAGATTTTATTTGACATTGGGTATTATTATTCCAGACATTTTCACCAAATCTGTTGGAGATTTTCGTTTCAAACTTTGCACTACACCCGGTTTTTAACGAGCACATTCGCATGTACTTTTTGTTTGTCTTTTTATCTTCTGGCACATGAATTTTCTCTTTAGCATAAGGTAGTTGTGTGTCTTGCTATATAGCCTCATTGGTGATGAATCATGGTACCCCCAGTATCATTCTTAGTGTTTTGGATTGAAACCTCTGTATTATATCTACATTTGAGTTTGGCGATGTTCCACAATTCATTTTTGTACTTGATACAAGTTATCTTACAGCACTTCTGAGGCTATTTTAGAATTTTTATTTGATGCCAAAGTTGTTGCATCATCAGCAAACCATCTGTGATGGTACCTGGTGATGTTTATAAATGAGCAGCATCCAGAAAAAAAACAGGACCTAAGAAACTGTCTTAGAGATAGCTTGTATGTCGATAAATTCATTTTCATATACTAGCCGAATTTACCTATTAGTGACATAAGATTTCAAGATTGTGAAGTAATTGACTGGCAGTATGCATTTAAGTTTGTATAGAAACCCCTTATGCCAAACTTTACCAAATACCTATTTGGTGTCTAGAGGAGTATCTGTTATTTTTAAAGTCTTCCTTTATTTGAGTAACAATTCTATGTACTTCCTGTATCGATGAATGTTGTTTCATAAAATCGAATTTAGTGTTGGTATTATCTTTTTGTTGTCTAAGAAAAGTGATAATTGGTTAAGTAGTAGTTTTTCAAAAAATTTGGAGCTCCTGCCAAAAGACTAATGGGCTGGTAAGATTTTACAATTTTCTGGTTCTTTTCCTGGCTTTGATATGAATGTCATTTATGGCAGTTTCCATTGGGGGAAAGGGACTTGTCATCATAATGGAGTTAAGTTAAAAATTGCTATCTTTTTTCTGTGAGCTCTTCTAAAATTTGATCAGTAATTAAATATAGCCGGGAGCTATGTCGAATAATCTTTTTTACTCAATTTTTAGTAAATTTTTTAATCAACCAATAAAATTCTTAGAGGATTGAGGTAATTTCTTCTTCTTGAAGTGACCCTTGTGCGATGGTTGGCGTGATCACATGTGATTTGCGAATATATTTGTTTTAGGCCATTTTCCACATTCTATTCGAATAGGTTGCATTGAGTAGTTGCATCTCTTTAAAGTCTTCGAGGCCTTCCATAATGAATATTCGGTATTTGTTGTAAGTATTCTTGAAAACTTGTGTTTTGTTCTGTTTTTATTAGTTCTATTAATTCTTTGGGTGCTATTTAGTTGTATTTTAATTTCAGGGGATCTTCTTCGTTGCCATTGTTTTTTTGGAAAGAATTTTTTTCGCATGATTTTAGAGCATGTTTTAGACTTAGATTTGGTTGACATTAGAGGAGTTGAATTCCAGAATGCTTGTTGGTAATATTTTTCTTATCGTTCGATCTAAAAATAAGTTAAACCACACCGTACGTAACAGTCTATATATAATACTAGAATTATTTTTTTAAATAATTGTTAAATAAATGCATGAAATAATTATTTTTATTTTCAAGATCCGCTCCCAAACAGGTTCCGGTAAAACTTTGGCATATGCCGTACCAATTATCGATGCTCTACTAAGCATTACCCCGCGGCTACAAAGAAAAGATGGCGTCCAGGCAATTATCGTAGTTCCTACTCGAGAACTAGCCTTGCAAACGCACGAATTATTTAAAAAAATCAACGTGAGTTTTTTACTGCGTTTCTATCTCTGTTCTCATTGAAGTTTTGCATCAGACATTCCAATGGATCGTAACGGGACACCTCTGCGGCGGCGAAAATCGGAAAACGGAAAAGGAACGCTTGAGAAAGGGTGTGCACATATTAATTGGGACACCCGGCCGGCTGCTAGACCATGTAATGCATACTAACGCGCTGAAAATAGATTTGGTTAGGTGTTTGGTGCTTGATGAAGCAGACCGCCTGCTCGACATGGGTTTTCGAAAAGATATAGTCAGGTGAGAAATTTGAGTAGTTACTTCTCCAGCTAAATGTATTTTTGTTTTCTTATTCAGTCTTGTGGAAACATTAACAAAAGTAAAAGAACATTCTCAGTATGATCCCGTGAAAATGCTTAAAAGCTCCACCCAGAACGTTAAAATAAAATTCGATGATTCAGATGAAGAAACCAGTGCTGAAGAAGACGTCGTCCCTTTAAGAAACATCAAAAGTAAAAAGCGCCAGACGTTGCTACTGTCGGCGACACTAACTAAAGATGTTAGCGAGTTGGCTGATTTTGCCATGAAAGACCACGTATTTGTGGATGCTTTGGGTGACGTAACAAACAGCGATAATAATATGCAAGTAGGCAACTTAGTTATACCTGACACGGTAAGACAAGAATTTATTTTGACATATGTTAAACATAGGCTATTCACCCTTTCCGCGCTGCTAGCAGCAAAATGTAAAAAGAGCTCGAAGATGTTTGTTTTCATGGCAAGCACGCAGATGGTAGAGTTTCATTACGAGTTGTTCACTCGGTGTTTGGTTAAAATGCCGGTTAATCGCGGTAAACTTAAAACGGGCAACGTTGTATTGTTTGACAACAACAGTGACCTAAGCGATAATGACGAAGAGGAGGTGGTGCTGAACGTTCAGTTCTTCAAACTCCACGGAAATATGGACCAAAAGATACGTAAAGAGGTTTTTACTCAATTCAGGGCTGCCAAAACTGGAGTTCTTCTTTGTACTGTAAGTAAAATTTTATTTTTCTATTGCCTTTATACTGAGTTGAGTGTTTGGTTATTGTATTTATTTACAAACGACTTCTAACTTTATTTTGGTTTACTGTTATAGTAACTAATAAACTAATGGGTGTACAACTTTGCTTCCGCCGTTTTTTACGACATTCGAGGCTTTATTGTAAAAACTGGTTATACATTTACGATTCAAAATATTCTCCGTTGCTGCCACTACTTTCTCCTACTTTTCGGGCAGCGTACTAATCCTGCGTCGAAAAAACTGCTTATCTTTTGAGGCGATCCATGTATCGATCCAATTTTTGGCTTCTTCATAAGAATGTAAGTGCTGGTCAGCCAGGCAGTATGCCATTGATCAAAACAAGTGATAGTCAGAGGGAGCAATGTCTGGAAAATACGGCGGATGGGGTAGGACTTCCCATTTCAACGTTTCCGAGTGTGTTTTGCGGCATGGGGTCGAGCATTGTCATGCTGCAAAATTACTTTATTATGTCTCTCGTTATATTGCGACCGTTTGTCTTTCAATGTTCGGCTTAAATGTATTAATTTCTTTCGATACAAATCGCCTGTGATTGTTTCAGACGGTTTTAGCAGCTCATAATACACTACGTCGAGCTGGTCCCACCAAATACATAACCTTGGAGCTGTTAATATTCGGTTTGGTCGTCGACATGGAAGCAAGGCCGGAAAATCCCCATGATTTTCTACGCTTGGGGTTATCGTAATGAACCCATTTTTCGTTCCCAGTGATAATGCGATGCAGGAATTTCTTTTGTCTTTGCTTTTCAAGCAGCTGTTCACAAGCAAACAAATGCCATGCAACATCTCTCGGCTTAAATTCTTGTGGCACCTAATGATCCTGCCAATTGTTCGTGCGTTTGACAGGAGTCTTCATAAAGTAATGCTTCCAATTCTGCACCTTTGAAAATTTTCTCTCTTCCACCGACATGCCTGACGGTCTTCGATGTCAAAATCACCGTTATTGAAACATTGAAACCACTCACGACACGTTCTTTCACTAATAGTGTTCTCGCCATAAGTATTTGAGAGCATTTAATGAACTTCAATCGCAGATTTCTTCATATTAAGGCAGAAAATTAAAACAAATGACGAGAATTTGGCTCGTAACCTGACATTTTCAATTGAGAATAACTTTATGATACGGACACAAATCGACTAATCTTTCGATGAGGTTATGTTGACAAATGCCCAAGCTTATTATATGACATCTAATCTGTTTATTTACACCACCACTTACCACCTAAAGCCATTCTTTGGAAAATGGCGGAAGCAAAGTTGTACATCTATTATCTCCTTATATTAATAAGGGAAAGTTTTGATGTACGAATGTCATTTCTGTATTTTAGTTTAGATGATAATAATAATAATAATAATAATAATAATGGTAAGGACCTAACGCCCCGCAGGGAATCACTGCCTGCGAACTGAGAGGTTAAGGCTCTCATGTGTTCGATTTTACTGTCCGATCGTCGCGCACCATCTCTGATGCGGGGCAGTGTGACAAGCACCGCGCCTTAGGCGACCGCCATTATTACCCCTTGTTCGAATGAACGCAGGTACTCGGTTATTTTTAGTGACTGAGTAGGCCACACGCCAGGTATCAGAGAGCTCCGGGAATGAAACCCGGATCCGTCAACATCGCAGTCCGCGCTTCTATTTTACACTTGCCCTACCTTGTAACCGCTTCTTCACGAGTCCCATTGAAACCGTCTTGAAAATCGACTGTCCTGTTCCTGCCCCTGCCTCTGGTCAGCTAGTCCTCACGCTCGTTTCCAGGAGTTCCGGCATGCTCCTTGATCCAAAGCATGTTTGTTTACAAGGCTCCAAATTTCGACTTGGAAATATGTCAGCACTCTCATGCTTCTGAGAGCAAGCTCTGATTACTGCTCTGTCTGTCGTATCTGAGACATCTCGAATGGTTATCAGCTTACATTGGAAAGTGGTGCTTTAATCTGCGAGCTTAGTTCATTCATAATAGATCTTTTGTTCTCTGTGTTTCTTATCGCATGACTACGAAGTCATGCGATGAGAAGCACGGCTCTTAATTTCTCGCCATGTGCGCGTCCTCCATAGATCGGTTTTCCTCGATATCGCCCGACCAATCCCTAGTTTCTCTCGGAATTGCGTATCCGCTTATCCGCCACATTCGATTTACTGTTTTCTGCAAAATAAAAAGCAAAGGCGAGAACTGATCCAATACTAATGCTATTTTAGTGGCTACGGTATTGTAAGCTTTAACTGCGAGTATCCTTTGAACGCTTAGCAAGCCCCTAGTCTCTGACTTTGCCACCTTCTGTCCGTATTTTGACTACGTAGATCGCTGTACTGCTCCCTCGAACTGTCGCGTTACTGCAAAAATATCAGATTAGTCGCGCCGCTGCCTCTATCAGATAGAAAATTGTTGTCCCTTATCACAAACCACCTGTATGTGACTCTTCCTCGAAAACCATTCATAGATGTCTACTTGAGGGTATCGGTATCGGAGTCTTGCAGTGGACGCACTCGCCATTGAGCAAATAAGCCAGCATGTCTTGCCGTGATCGCATCTCGAAAAACACCGTCTTGCTCTATTTTTTATTGAATTTTAATAGTGTGTTATCCGACCTTGTTTTAAGCGCCTCGAGCGCTTTGTTGCCTCGTGTTTTGTAGTTTTTATAGCAGGGTGTTGCCTGCGAATTTTACAATCTGGTTTTCTTATGGCAACCGAACTCCTAATATACTTTTGTATAGTAGCTTCCAGTGTACCACTTCGTAGCACGAACCCTAAGAGCATCCCTTCGTTATTTGCTATTCTCTCGGTGAAGTAGTGTTTTATTAGAAAGAGTGGATTACACCGATTTTTCACTACTAGTTCCCGAATTATTCCAGGCCATTACACGTTCTGATATCTAACGCTTAAAATTGTTGTAGTTCCTGCGTTTTTGAGCTCAAAACCGGATCCTTTGTAGATTTGCCCACATGAAAACTAAATTTTCGGTAATCAAATCCCCCATTCTACTGTATTGCGTACACTACGCGTGTCATGATCCGGTCCAATGCTTTTCCGACTACCGGTAGCAATCTTATCGACTTTTTCTAGCAACTTCCAGATACTTAATGAACGTTGCCAAAAGTGTGTTATGAAAAGTGACCATTATTTTGAAGGTCATTAAAGGAGATTTGTTTATATTTTCCGTTTTGCTTATTTTTTGTAATATTCACTAAACTTTTTAGATGCTCCTTTAGGTCAAAATAAATCGAAAGCTATAATTAAAATCAAAATACAAGTTAACTGTGTAACTTAAAGATCCTGACTAGTGACGATTGTTATGCACGTCATTTGGCAAAATCAAATTATTCCATCTTTTTTAGAGGCTTTTATTTTGATTAGCCCTGTCCAGACCATCCATTCTAAAATTAGTGTGTTAAATGAACCAGGTTGCTTGATTGTAGTCTTCCTTTTTTCTTTTGTATATATCAGCTATGATCTCGAATTGTTACATCCAACACTATTTAATAATCACGCTGTTTTCCCTGTCAGTTCCAATCATTATGTAGCTCTGCTAAAACGTTTGAATACTATGGGATAAATCGTAACAATATCCTTAGGCTCTAATTGAGCTTTTTGCAAACAAAAAAAAAATGATGATTGCTTTTTTGTGCCAAATTGTTTTCCTCCTTGTTTTCCAAAGTAAATAACTATGTTTTTGTCTCCAACCAATAAAATTCCAAAATGGTTGCAATGGAACCCTTCTTAATAATGAAATGGCCAGAATAATCTGAATTCTTCCTTCATACGTCCATCACTCAATAGGACCTTCAAGATTATTTGTGAGATCTGTATCAAAAGACAAATAAAACAGTTCAGGTGGTGATGTTGAAACAATTTTGAATCTCCAGAAAAGCCTGCATGCTTAGATTTAAATCACTATACTTTCATTTAAGACAGTTGTAGTTCCTCCAATGTCTCTTCAACTTTTTTTGCCCACCATATACCTCTACCAAATCAACGTTTTCGTAACTAGTGAACTCTAAAATTATTTACACACCCAGGTGGCACATCCTCGCAAATTGTTTAGGTTTAAGTTTTCTTCATCCCTTGAATCTTCGCCTGTTACTTCTTTTGTGCCATTCTTAAGTGGCATAATGACTTGCACTTTTTCCATTATTTTTGACACACGCCCTGAATTTTTCATTGTAATTTTCGGACACCTTGTATGTATGCGTTGGGAATATTTTGCTGTGGAGATTATTATTAAACGAATACATCTAACTAAAAAATAATTCATACAGAAATAGCAAATTTAGAAGTTTTCGAACTTCTGTAGTTACAGAACTGTTTCTCCAATAAAAATAATACATTTGTGGTATTCGGTTACATCATTTGCTTACAACGAACCGCGGTTTAAATTAAGCTGATTTTATTCGTATCATCTGCAGCTGTAATAGTACATTCAAAGCTATAATAGAGGAATTCCTTGCGCCGTAGGAAACATTTAGCACTGCCACGGGGTACATTTAAATGTATAAGGCAAAACACTCGCATTATTAAACACAACAGAAACGAATCGTTGCGCCAAACGGCAGTTATCTAAGGTATTTTAGGCGACGCTTTTTGTTGGGCTCGATTTAGATCTGTCGATTGTGGTACGAATAATAGTTTTTCGTCAAATAGGACGTAGCCGCACGCGGGTTGGATGTGCCAGCAGCAGATTGCATTGTACAGTACACTGGACCTCAAACTGATGAAGACTACCTTCATAGAGTCGGGCGAACGGGTCGCGCTGGCCAGCTTGGTTCTGCGATTATCTTCCTTACCCACGAAGAGCAGGAATACGTGTCTCATTTGGGAGAACATCGGGTCTTGTAAGTATTGTCGGTTGTATTTGTTGTTTATACCATTTTAAACGCATTAAAAAATTTAACTCGCCTGAAGTGTCAATTATAATACATTTTGTT
This sequence comes from Sinelater perroti, assembly GCA_036346155.1. NCBI lineage: Eukaryota > Metazoa > Arthropoda > Insecta > Coleoptera > Elateridae > Sinelater > Sinelater perroti. The sequence continues at coordinate 3,385,430 of JARFIY010000222.1, forward strand.
CACGACTGATCTAAATTTTTCATTTTTTCCTAATGTAGTACTGTCATCATATGCATCAAATATTTGATATAAAATTTGTTATCTTTAACTTAATCTATTATATTTACACTATTCATTTGTGATACACTCGTGGTTCACTCATCAACCACTATTTTTAAATTTTATAATATTTTAAAGATAAGGCACAGTAGTCTGAAAAAGTCTTGCATCGTGCTCTCTCTCTCTCTCAAGATTTCTTAAGGGTAATATATTTTTTTTAATCATTTGACAGTTATCACATTACTGATCGCTCTGCTCATTGCCTTTCAAAATTTCTATAGGGAACAATAGAATAAGCCGAGATGATGTACTAAGAAGAAAACGAAGTTCGGCCGTTAGAAGTCTGAAATACTAAGAGTGATTTGTAATATGACGCAAGCAATGGTTGCACATTGTGACACATTCAAATGTGTTGAGACAGGATCAAACCCGTAACTGTTAATTGCTTTCAAACGGAATATCAGATAGTTTTACGCTTTAACTTTACACACAATCAGTCTTTCGAGAAGAACTTTCTGTACAAGGAGATGATAGACTTTACCATACGACCATATTTAGGTAATATTGACGGTTTTATAGATGAAATTTCAGTATGGAAGACGCTCCTACGTCGGGATTTCATTCTCGTTTGCCACAGATAATCTATACTTTAACTGACATGACGCGTTTCGCGCTGTCAAAATCATCATGTCAGGTAAGGAAACCTGACAAAGCCTGAGTATTTGAAATGGATTAAAGAGAGATTGGTGTTTGTTTTTTTTAATTGTCGAATCGTGAGGCGTGTGATGCTGGAAACAGAATATAGTCACTGCAAAAGGGTACATCGAGTAATGTCTACCCAGAGTCCTTCAACCAAAAGCATTCATTTGCGCTTAAGGATAGACACATGGTTTTTCCACTACGACAATTTCCCTGCCTACCATTTTAAAATGTATCGAATATTTGGATAGTACAACTTTTAAAATATAAAAAAAATTAATTTTTTTATTATTGTAGTTCTAGTTTTAGGCTTAAAAGTGACTTGTCAGAAAGTAGGATTCGAACCCACGCCCACAGGATGGACTGCGATCGGAATGCAATTTTTTAGGCCACTCTGGTAATCCTGACACCCTGATAATTTTATAATGAAAATTTGTATGTATAAAAGCCTGGGATATCTGTGGAACATTGTTTCACATTCCCACCTTGTTTTGTTTTATATAGCTTAATACTTTCGAGGCAGACCACGTATTTGCGTTATTTCTTCTATAATACATTTGACATTTAATTTTGCACTTTATAGTCTAAAGCAGCGGAAACCGGAAGAGTTCCTGAAACATCTTTGCGATGTTATGCAAGAGCCCGATTGCGAGCGAGCTGCAGAAGCTTTACAGCGACATTACGAAAACGCCATTTCGAAAAATAAAGCCTTACATCTTTCTGCATGTTTCGGTAAGTGATTAACATATTTATGGAGTAACCATTTCGTTATATTTAGTTAGTGTACTTCGGTGACATTATTTACAAGTACAACTTTCTAATAAGAAAAAACTCTTTAAAATGATTACAATAACGATCAAGCAACTGAAAACTATTCACGTCAAATTATGTCAATTAATCTAAGAAAATTGAACGTTCAGTTTTGGAGAAAGTTGCCGCCTGTCGCATAGCCGACGAACGACCGGTAAACTGATGTTGCGGCTGGCATTTACCAGCTTTTCAAAGTGCAATTATGGTGCGGGAAGTGAAACTGTTAGAATGGACACAGAAAGCCACTCGGGGTTGTCAGGACGGCGTAGGGCGTTCGCCACGGTTCGCAGGTTCGGTTCACCCAACACGCGCTTTGCCCTCTCACGTCCGACACTCCATTATGCATCTAAACTCAGTTTTGTATGTGCTACTGATTTAATTTCGCTCACTTATACTTACAATCCATCACTTATGTCCTTCAAGGACCCGAGCGCTGACGGCGGAAGAAAAATCGCCTCCTTTGAGGACATTCAAAAAAGCGGCCCGCCCTATGGTCACCTACATGCACGAAAATTCTTTTATACTGCATACACCCTTTAAATGTTTTCGTTTTTTGTAATGCTTCGTTGTAACAATTTCTGCTCCAGCATACTCTACTTGGTCCCGCTTTTACAACAGCTACCCAGCCAAGATGCGCTCTATGTTCAACTTTAAGAAGATAAATTTGGGCCACTACGCCACCAGCTTTGGGCTACGTGATCCGCCATCTCAAATATCGGGAATTGTGAGAGGACAAGTAGCGAATGCCGAAGCTCCAAAGCTGAATAAAAAGCTGTCAAATCACATGTAAGTGTTTTTCCGTACATTCCTACCTCTGGGTTTGCTATTGATATTTTAGACGGTGAAAAAGAAGGAACTGTAAGGCAGAAATTCCTGAAATGTTTTGCTTATATCTGCGGTCTCCAAATAACTTTTAAAATTACTAGATTCACGATAAGGAATTCGGTATTTTGTTGTTTGGAATTTTAACTTTTAATTAGTTTAATAGCAAAGCTGTCGCTTGATTTTATTTGATCGTTTTTTTTTTTGATAAACTCCAAATGAAAGTAAAAAAAAAGTAAAAGCGAAAATTAGTAAGGATTTTATATGTTAATGTTATGGGTCTTTTGGTGTGTGTAACTTAAATTAGTGCGGTTTGAATCTTTTCAGCTTCATATTTGGGAAATTTGAAGTATTTTATTGAACTTCTAATTATAATTGCTGCCCCGCCGTGAGCTTCTACAGTAAGGTAATTTGTGTTGTAGAATGTGCAACCATCCGGCATTCTGAATAAGTACCTGTCGGTAAAATGTGTTTATGCAATAACCTCGAGGTCGATTTTTTGGATATTAATTAATGCTTTTACTTCTTGGCTATGCTCAGCCATAGAGCTAGATGGAAACTTTTGCCACTATGCTGTCAATAATTCAGTATATGTACTCTGACAGTTTAGTTTGATTTTTTGCTTATTTTAGTACTATCTGCTCTAGCCTATATAAAGATTGTATTGTGGTTGATTACAATTTTGTATAGTCAGTCATCTGTTTGTCTTGTATATTACCAGTTTATGACATGAATAGTGTTTGCTCTGTTGTTGGGTTTAATTGATCTTGCTGTGCGTTTAGAATAGTTTTAGATTTATTAGGTGGATATTTTTGTTTTTGCATCCGCGATAACTTACTGGATGAGAGCCCTCGAAATGTGCCCATTTTACTGGGGTTGTTTTATCTCTCTTTGGGCATTTACTTGTGGGATGGTCTTTGCTGCATTTGACACAACGATAAGAATGTCTGCAGTACGTTCTGGTATGCCCGTACCTCTGGTATCTCTTACACTGTATGAGTTTGCGTTATTTATGTGTGGTTCACTTTATGTGTTTGCGTGGGGAAGAAATTTGATATCATAATTTTTTTGTTGTTTGGCTTTTGGACTAAACCAATGAAGAACATGTTAAGCGCAGTTTTGTTAATCTGTGTCTAATGTTACGAATTCTAATCACTATATGGTTTTGGTCTTCTATTTCAGCCTTTAATTCAACCAGGTTTGCAGTGTGATGCATGCCTCGAAGAACAACTCTATGACATCTGTTGACAATTGAAAAGTATGGAAGCTATAGTTTTTTGCTCCAGCAGTTTGGTAATCTCGATATAATTTTTACTAGTTTTTTATAGTAACCTAATTTGATTACTGTTTTCTAGCTTATATGAGTATTGATTTTAGGCTATGGAGACAATTGATTTTATAGTTCTTTGATCATTTTAACTGTGATGATTATAGGTCGGACTTTCTCTACTTTCGAATTTCCAGATTTTTGCTTTTCATCTTTATCATTATGGCGTATTTCGCTATTTTTGTCGTCTGTCTCTTTTGCATCTAAGTAGCCAAAACGATTTCTTGTTGTAGTTCTTACGTTTTTTTCATTGGAAGATGCACGATTTCTTTTGATTTTTTCTTGTTTTCCATTTATTTTGGATTACTTCAGCATAAGAACTTGTTTCTATTGGCTCTTAAGGTTGTCATTGTGGGTAAGAATTGTTCTTCTTAGGAAAAGTGTGGTTGATTTTAAGTTACAGGCTGGTTTTGATCTGTTGTTGTAGACTATGTTACATAATTAGGTTGACTCTGTAACGAGTTTTGTGGTAGTGTTGATTCCATTGCGTAATTTGGGTAGGATTGACTTCCATACTGCTCTAACAGTATTGGTAGTGCATATTGTGGGCACTGAAGACCAGGTGCATTCGGTAGAAAATATTGTCCATGGAAATTATTATTATACGATGCCATTACATTGTATTATTTGCGAAAATTTGCACACAGCCAATTATGTTATTAACGGTGCGCGTGATAAGCATAGACTCAATTATTATTTTGACTTATTTGTCTATTTGAGCTAATGGAGAATGGGGCAAAAACAACGAGCAGAATTGTTTTCCAGTCGTCTAACTCACAGATAGAACCAGAGGAGGACAACGAAATTTCAGAATATCGCGAGACAACTCTACAAATGTCATTACCGATCAAGGCAATTAAGTGGATGGAACTTCAAAATACCTTTCGAAGAGATCTAAACTTAAAAAGGTCCCAGGTTATGACTTGATACAGGGAAAATTCTAAAAGAAATGCCAGAAAAAGCCCTCAGATTAAAAACTTTTATCTTCAACGCAATGCTAAGAATTGGCTACTTTCCCGATCTGTTATTGCATCTTAACCTCCGAACCTCATCAGCAGAGCTTCACCCTAAATTCAAATAATTTCAAAAACGGCTAAAATTTGTACATTTGCATTGAGCATGTTCTAACCGCGCTTTTCAATTATTTCAACAGTTTTATTAGAGTCAAAGCTAACTTCTGAAAAAACGAAGAAACTTTACACATAATAATAATAATATTACTTAAAGATCTGTCTTCGATAAGTTAAATTCGACTCTATGATCTGTGGCGTTCCGCCGTATTTATTTCACTGCAATGGGTGTCTATTAAATGGCTAACAAGCGAGACGAGCTCTGCTTTCCTAGTCTTTGTATTCATGGCGATGTCCATAAGAAGACAAAGTAGTTTTTGTGCGATGAAAACTAAGAGGAATGATCGCAAATTGCCCGTGAAAAATGAGCTCACAAAAGTTCCAGTAGTAAAAAACTACCCGACTAGGAGTATTATTTATGTGTTTAAAGGTCTTTGTGCGACTGCCATGTGGCGGCTGAACGCATTAACCGAACCGATTCGCGGTCGATCCGGTTTAACGCGATAATGACGAAAGCATTAATCAAACTATGCAGAGCCATACAATGACTTCGTAATTTTTAATTATTTATTTCATTATGTGCGCTCGCAGACGCGCGCCGCTCGGCCGCATTTGCCGCTAAATTTGTTTAATTAGCCAAGAAAGCGCGGCGCGACCGGCGGAGCTGCGTCGCCGCAATTAGCGCGCCAACGATTCCGTAACGGAAAAACAATTTGTAGCCGCAAATGTTAACAAAAACCCGTTTTCAGAATTTTAACCCAATTTACTCAGAATAATGGCGATCGCTTTATTATAACATAATTAAGCGCGCGGGAACAGTGCGGCCCGTAAATAATTTGACTCACTAATTTACTGCGGATTATTACCGATTTATTAAAGTACCATGAAAATAATAGCCACATAAGAAGTCATTTGTGTCTCGTAAGGACATAATGGAACAGACGTTACAGATTTAGTTTTAATGATCCAGTTAGCTATTTCTTTACATTTATTTATGGACTACAGTTATTGTTTGGTTTAACACGATTCCATTATTCGAGACAACGCGAAAACCACATGTGAACAGTTAGTTTAAATTGCTTCAATGCATGTTACCTCATGAATTTCCCATGCCACTCATAAAAGACAAAATAAGGGAATTAGCGTTCCGAAGATAATTAAGCTTAAAACTTATGTTACGATAGGTACAAGTAGTCACTTGTTGTGAACACCCTACAAGTATCTTTACAAGGTGCTGTCTCAAAAAAATTGTGGTACTACTAAAAAATTTAATTTGTTTACTGCTGTTATATAATTATCGAAATGATCTACTAAAATAAACAAATATTCTTGTAATAATGGTAAGGTTCTAACGCTTCGCGTGAGAGCACGGCCTGTGAACTGATAATGTTGAGGCTTTCATATGTTTTCCCTACCCTGCCCGGTTGTCGCGCACTCATCTCTGTTGCGGGGCGATGTGGCAAGCACCGCGCCTTAGACGACTACCATTATTACCCCTTGTTCGAAGTGAACGCAGGTATTCAATTATTTTTAGTTACTTAGTAGGCCACCCGCAACCACGCGGCCACGCTGGCGACATATATTCTTGGAATGTATGTATAATATAGAAAGACATAAGCAGAGGAGAGGGTAGAGAAAACCTAGAACAGGACGAATGATATAAAAGAAAATCAAGAAAAAACTGAAGGGAGTGCAATAAAAGAAGACAAGAAAAGAATAATAAACGCACTAAGATCTAATGATTTGGAATAAAATGAATTAAAACCTGATAAGACGCCAACAATAAACTTTAAACCATCGATCCAACAACAAAAATACACAACAGTTCAAGAGCCGGTTCCGATAAGAAAAATTCACAAAATCAATATCAATCCAAGAAAACGAATGAACAACTGAAGGCGACACTAGCAAAAGATAAAGGTAAAACAAATAACAAGATAAACATGTTGAAAACGACGAAATAGAATACAACAAGAAATGATAGTAGGAACATGAAAACAATCAATGGAAAAGAAGAATCATTAATAAAAAAAATGAAAATCAGAAAATACAATTACTGGACAAATAATAAAACAAATAAACAAGGAAGAGAACAAAAATATTAAAATATAGATGTACATTATACTACTTAAAAAAGAGGCAAAGAATGAGTTGGGGTAATAGTAACAGAAGAAACAAACAAAACAGTAATAAAATGGAATCTAATAACCTCAAGAATCATAGAGATGAAAGTAGACGTACAAGGTACAAAAATAATAATTCAAATATATGCACCGGTACAAGGAGCAAAGGAAAAATAAATAAAAAAGTTTTATATGGATCTCAAGACTACCTTAGATAAACATAGAGAAAGGACCAAAAAGATAGGAATACAAAAATAGGTACAGATGAAGATATACGATTAGAAATTATAGGGCACTGTGGCGAAAAGGAAAGGAGCAGCAACTCGAATTCATTGCAATCTTTTACAAACATTCAGTTGGACTGCAGTTATTTCTCTACTTGAAAACCACGACAATGAGCGAAAGAGCTAAAAACAAGCCAGAATCCGTGGCAAAAGCTGATTTACATATGGTCTATTTAGTGGCGAAACAACAGCTCACTAAACTCATTGTAGAAATCCATGCAAAATGTCTGGTTTTGTTAATCGAAAAGTTGTTATCTTCCGTTACAACACCCACCATGCTCTCCAGCCTTTGTTCCTTCAGAGTTACATGTCTTTCTATCTCTGCGAATAATTTAAATAGCAAAGAGTTTGATTCAGTGAGATCTGCCTAAAAATACCACACCGTATTTTTGAAGAAAAACCTCACAATTTTACGAAAAAGCACTAAAAGACTTGATAAAGTTAAAGATTGTATTAATAAACCATTTTCTTTAAAATGTATATCGCAGGGATATCATTTTCTTCGAACTTCTCCCATCTGGTGAAATATTCACGGCGAACAAGAACTGTGAGTAGCTCACCAAATTCGTTGTAGAAATTCACGATGAACGTCCTGTTTTGGTTTATCGAAAAGGTAAAATCTTCCATTATAATGATGCCCAACCGAGCCTGTGGAAACTGAAAGAGTGAAAAGGAAAATTCTCTATTTCCATCCTATTTTCCAGACTTTGCTTCTTCCGAAATGAAAAGCTGTCAAAAACTACCTCAGAGTATTTTTGAAGAAAACCACGCAGTTTCTATGGAAAATGAATACACAAACTTGGAAAACCAGTAGAGAAAACAATAGTGATTCATAAAATTATTTTTTAAAATGTACCCACTTATGTTTTTAATATTTTCAACTCTCACACGAATTTTAGCAATCACTCATAATTGAATTTGAAGATTTAAGAGTTATAACCAAAACTTTTCTTTATTTAAAATAGCTGACCCTGCAATTATAATGCAATACACGGCTAGGGCATAATATGCAAACTTATAACTAACAATAAAAAGTAATATCTATTTGGAAAAAGGATTAACTGAGTACATTCACACCTCTAGCTAACAACATTATAGTTCAAATGTCGCTTAAGCTAATTTGCATCAAGCAAATCTTGAAGAAGGTTACGCTTCGGTCTTGAATGTAAATTCTTTTGTTTCATTTGTTGCACTTAATTTTTGTATGTCGTTTGTTATGAGAACACTTAACTCTTGGTATATTTGTCTGTTTCGTACGAATCGGAGACTGTTAATTGCAACACGTAGTACTTTGTTCTGCATGGTTTGCAGTTTCTTAAGTGATGTTTTCGGTGCGTTACTCCATTCTGGGCATGCATTAGTTGGGATAGATCGAATTATATTTTTTAAATTAACAATGAACATTCGGATCTGATTTGGAATCTACGGTTAATTGATGGATACGATACGATGAGTTTAATAAGGCATTTGTTAAGTTTTCTGTTTATGTGATGTCCCCAGTTGAGTTTTGTATCCAGATAGACTCCCAGGTGCTTCTATGTGGGATGCCTAGGGTTTCATGGTATGTCAACATTGTTTATTCTAATCGATGGAAGTTTAGTGCAACGCTTAAATGTAAAAATTTTCGCTTGGGATTTGCTTTTTGTACTAGTCACAAATGAAGTTTATTGTATTTTGAAAGCATTCTACTGTTGTCTCAAATGTCGTAATCTGCAAACATCGCTAGTGTTGAATAGAAGCGCACCATAAAGATTAAACAAGGTTGGTCCCGTGCGGGACTCCCGCTTTTATTATCTTCACACTAGATAGAGTAGTATTTATTCTTACTCTATCTTCCGATGTCCATGAGTTTGATTATGTATGTCCGGAATTTCACCGGGTCATCTTGTATAGAAGAGTCCTTAGAGTCATACCTTAACGAAGTCCCTTTCTAAATCCAAAAATATTGCTGCAGTGCACGTTTTCTTCGTTTTCCTTCTCAGAAGTTGGTGGGCGGTTGAGTGTGACTGTCTAAATCTGAATTGCTGTGGCGGGATAACTTAATTTTCTAGAAGAAAGCCTTATAGACGAGTGAGGATAATATTTTTCAAGGGTTTGGCTGGGTAATAAGCTAATTGGTTTATAGCTATCAGGGTTTTGCTTGTCCTTTCCAGGTTTTGTATATTTAGATTACGTTCGCAGTTCGCCAGGATAACGAAAAATATCCAAGTCTCATACAGCCGTTGAAGATTGAAGTTAGGTAGGCTATTGCTTTTTTGGGAAGGTGTTGTATGTACGCAACCTGAATTCTTGAACAAATGCTATTTCTGCGGTCTGTTGCATAAGGAAGTTACCTATAGCATTTGCTATTTGGGTCGCGAGGATGGGGTCATATTCGATTAGGTTTGGTGTGAAAATCTACTCGAGGTGCGTGACTAGAATTTCTGTTTTTCCCTCTTTGGAGATTGGCTCGTTTACAACAAATGGATAAATAACGTTTGGATGTCTTATCAGCCGCATGGTGAAGTCTGCGGGATGTATTCCTTCAAAGTAACTATTGCATCTTTTTATTCTAAGGCTATCTAGCTCTTGTTTGGCTAGATGGCTTAATTTGTTATATGTATTAATTTTTTTTATTTGATTAGTTTTATTATATGATCAAATCAAAATTGTGTGAAGCAGTACTTCTCTGTTTCCGTAGGGTTGCAGCCTTTTGTACGTTCTCTGGTATAATCGCTGTGTATTTCGTTATTGTTTCGTTGGAGCGAACTAGTTCAACTAAGTCTTTGGTTGAGGATATTTTGGAAAGTTGTCCATCAGCAAGTTTAGGGATAGGTGGCTTTATCTGTGATAAGTCATAAAAGGGCATGATTATTGGAAGGTGATCAAAGTACCATTTGTTGTGTTGATTTTGAACGTTCTTATGTAGTACAATGCCTAATATGTCAGATTGATGATCCAAGTAATAGGTAAATTTGTTTGGGGTTGAAATATACCATGGAATTGCAGTAATGTTGTGTAGTCTTAAGCTCTCTGAGTTTGTTACACGGCATCTCCAGATTGTGTTTTTTGAGTATAGGTCTCCTGACAGCAATGCGGCTTCTGTGCCGTAGAATAATTTGGCTGTCAATTTCACTGATCAGTTTCAAGGGGTGGTTATTTTTAGTGTGTATTTGTGTAGCTTTAATGTTTGTTATATCGCTAAAGTGAAGTACCTAGGTGGTCTTTTAGTTAGTTTTTTTTATTTCGATGGGGACGCCTCTCGATGCCAGCTTTTCTATTCTCTAGATAAACTTAATATCCGGGTAGAGAAAACATTTTAGTAATGATAAAATGCGTTTCAGTGATGCATACAATGTCTATGTTGTATCTAACCAAAAAGTCAATAAATATTGAGCGTTGAGTTTTATTGGCATTCAAGGTTAATTTAGTTAATATTTACTAGTTATTTGGTTAGCAGGGTAGAAAGTATTATAGCTTGTAGTGGAGTAGTTAGTTCTTCTAAGCGGAGAATGAGTAATTCGACAAGTTTCCTTAAAACAGTTATGATGAGATCAGTTAAATTTTGGGAATCGTCCAGGGAGTTAGCAATAGTTTGAGATAAATGACCTTGGTATTGGCCAAGAGTTTGTAACTGGTTTATAGAAGTACTCTGACTAGTATTTGCGGTTACTTGGGTGTAGGATTTATTCGATGTTTGGTATCTATTGTTGGTCAACTGTTTTATTTTAAGAAAGTAGCTCCATCCTCTATAGTTTGCGGAATGCTTTTCTAACCAGTTTACGCACTTAGGGTCTTCGTTTGGTTTCTTGAGATAGTTAATATATAGGTGGTTTCCTGTGCACTTTACACAACGTGGTTGTGATTGGCAGTAATTGCACGTGTGGATCTTATTCGTCTTTCATCCTCGGTTTTGCTGTGGATAAGTTTCGTTAAGCTAAATATTTTGCTACCTTCTTGTGCATTTTCAAAATCACTAGAGGGATTGGATTGGATATCTATTTTTGTTTTAAAGCCTAACAATTTTTTTAACTGGATATTTTATTATTGCTAATTCAGCTTCAATTAATTTTTCTGTTAGCAATACTGGAATGTTTCGGATTATTACTGATAGTTTATTAACTTCGGAGTCCTTGAAGGTGTGGTAGCTTAGTTTATTTTCGATAGTCTTTTGTCTGTTTATTTTTGGTCTTTTGTTTAAGTTTTATTCTTGATAGTTTAATTTATCCGTGCAAGTTTGTCTGATAAATAATATTACCAGCATTATCAACTTGTTTTTCAGTTAGGTAGTACTTGTTTTGAGAAATCAAGTTTTGTGGTTCGATCAGGTACTTTCCAGTCTGATGGCGAGATCTCGCTACTATTTCTTTTATTATTGTTGGTGTTCATGTTTTTAAGAACCCCTCTGCAGTAATTCTGTGAATTTAGAAGACTTACTTGTTGGTTTATAGCCAGAACAATCATTAGAAATTAAAACGCAGAACAGCTTCAATGCAACAGCGCCCATAATCAAAACAGAATTATTTCTACATACATTTTCCTCATGTAAGTGAATGCATTTTTTAAATGAAGACAGATGCGATGTCTAAGCGTTGCAAATAGGGATTCCCGAAGGGAAAGTAGACTACCTTGTACTATCTTTGTTCGTTACACAATTGGTTATTAATTTTATCACGTTAAATGACGTAAAATCGCCTGGAAAAATTTTAAGGTTCAATTTGAGATCAACACCCTTAAGAAGGTTCAAGTGTACGCGTAGCGTACACAAGGAAAGAGGGGGAAAGGAGAGAAGCAGATCACTGGGGTCAATAGCGTGCCAAAGAGAATATTCGCATTGTTTGCCCCCTTCTAGAAAACGGTTGCTAAAATTACTTTTGAAGAACAATAATCCACAGCATTGCTCAAACAATTCGAGGCATTATTCTAATTCACAACCATCAACCACATGCAACTGTCCAAACTCAACAAAAAATTGATGATTTATTCTGAGTAACACTGGAACACCCTCCCAACAGTCCAGTCTTGTCGCTTTAGGATTATCATTTGTTTGGTTGGTTTGTTGGTTGGTGTAACCAGTCAACTTTATTTTACCATAGCGGGATCAAAAAACTATCTATCCGTTGTGAAAAGCGTTTGTAAGCCAGGAGATTATGTAGAAAATAACTTTGTGTGTTTGCATTTTTAGAATGCTTTAATAAATTTAAAAAATGAATTTATTATTGATTGGCTATTTAATATATCCATGTTTAAAAATAATTGTCTTATGTGTAATTAAGGTTTCATTTACTTGGATAATCATTTTCATAGATCAATATTGCAGTTACCACACATTTTAGCAATTGACAATCACCTGCTCGTTATAAAGATGGAAATAAAAAGGGACTCTATGTACCGCCCCTGATATATTTTTAGATTTAAAACGTAAATTGGAAGGGAACATAATAAAGTATAAAAATGTAAAAAGTAATAAATCTAATGTGAGTGGAATAGGTTTTATCCGCAGAGAACGGTGATTAATCACGGACATTCATTAATTACATTTATACGTGATTACGTTCACTACTGGCGGCGCTACGCATTGTTGGCTTCAGATGGTTGAAAAATAGGAGCGCTACCGCCTTCTTCGTTGCGTCGAAACAAGATGGCCGCTGCACGGGCGCCGCGGTCTCGCTTCAGTGGAGCCGCAAAAAACCCGGTAATCCACCGAAAACTGCGGCGGCGATACGAAATTATAAATCCTCACGCTTCTAGCCGCTAATGTAAATTAATGTCTGAGATGCGGGTTGGCGATGTTATCTTTCGCGTCAACCCACACTTGCTTAATGTAGCTTTACTGGAACAAGCGATAACGTAACGCCGCACTGCTAAATGACCGTAAAAAGTTGAATGTAAAAATCAACAGCACGCTAATTGCAATCTGTGCAAGAAATCGCCCCGAACAATTTCGCCATTCGTTCTACACACCACTAAATTATGTTTTGCATATAATCGGCTAAAATCGGACTGTAACTAATTGAGCTTTATTTTAGGGAGGAAGGAAGTGCGACAACAGTGCATAAAAAGCCGAAACAGAAAAGATCGATCAGCCTTATTACATCAGAGTACTCTAGCGGGCTTGAACCCCCCAAAAAGAAGACGAAGAAGAAAAGCGAAGAGAGTCAATAAAACATGTTGCATATGTTTTGCGCAACGCATTGTTAATTTTAATAAAAATAATTTTTGCAATGGTCTTTACAAATCCCAATACCTTCAATTGTATTCTATACCTTGCCTAACCTAAGTAAACAGGGCTAGTAATAAAAATTTTGTCACGAAATTATCAAACTGTAATGAAGATAATTAATTCTACACGAACAGCTGCAAAATAAAAACTCGAGTGTCCGTAAAATTGTTAAAAAATTAAATTCATTGGTCGGAAATATTAAAGATTTCAAAGAAAGGTTTTCCAAACGCCTGTAAAGATACCAAAGATTTTTTCCGTGAAGTTGCGTGAAAAGTGAAAAGGTCTCGGACATTTGTGCAAAAACCCAAAACCAGAGCAGCGTTAAGAAGCTCTAACTATACTGGCCAGGGATACGAAGCAAAATTTAATAGCATGGGGCTTTACAAAAACATGTTTGTCGTTATAGATGAGAAACATATTTCCCCAAAATTTTAGTTGCATTGTTAGTCAGGACTTTACGCAGCACGGAGCAAGTTAATTAGGAGTAAAATTTTAACAACCAATTAATCTGAAAAGCACTCTTTTTATCACTTCTGTAACTATGAACATGTTTACCATAAAGTGTCTCCAAAAACTCCTCATGTTACTGTAGTATTTTAGCTGGACATCAGGACATACCGTTACTCAAACGACATGGTTTAATGGCGAATGGCGAATATTGGTCTATTGTGAAGGGGATCTTGAAAATCACTGCTAAAATAGCCATAACCATGAACCAGTTCAAAAGCAAGTGGCTTCGAGTTTTTTAGAAGGTTGACAAAGTCGCCGTAGAAAACGTGATGGGACAGGTACATCACAAAGTTCGCTCAGTAGTTTATTGGACAAGATCAGAACAGTTTTTTTCGGTAATTTAAAATAAATTTTCACCCGGTTGAAAAATATTGCAGTCTTATAATCACTTTCAAGTGTCCGGATTTTGTCAAGTTTATTCTTTATTATCGGAGTAACTGCTTCCTGATTCCTCTCATTTTCTTTCCTGTTCTTTGTGATTGCACTATGTAAGTTTAATGTCTTACATCAAGAACGCCACACGTGCTAGAATCGTCATTGAAGTCCAGTATGCGACTTTTACATTTTCATGAGTATGTTTTGTGTGAGAAAAATCATTACGGAAAATTCATTACTGATGCAGCTGAGCTGGGCAAGCCGCTGTGGCCGACTGGTCAAGAGCGAATGCTCCGCAGTGCGGGAACATAGCGCGCGGCGAGTTCGAGTCTCGCTGGAAACACTTGGGTGTATGTGATGTCATAGTATATAAAGTAGCATGACGACTTTGAAACAAAGAATTCTTGATATCCTTCAACTTAATCAAATGAGTCAAAATCATAGATATGCCGTAATCATAAGTTGAAAGATTGGAGCGGCAAGATTTCAAATTCCATATATTTCATCAATATTGTCGGTGGCTTTGTTTTGTTGAAGAACTTGCATAGGATTGATCAAAGTCGGGAACTTTTACTTTGAGATATAGCTACTCACTATACAGCTGATTTTCAATGTACATTGTATAATTTATTAGTTTCGTTTTACAGTGCTATGGTTCTTATTAAATAATTAATCAATTGTAACTTTTTTAAAATTATAGTTATTTACTTTGTTTCAGTTTCCTTACAACCCTTTTATTACCTTCTGCTTCTACCCTATCTGCTTCCATGTAACTTCTATTGGGCTTTTATTTCTCTCATTTGGTTTGTCCCTTTTTTATATATGGGTTCATCCGCTTTAGTGTGGTGACTTTCAATTTGGTGGTTTATTAAACAAGTCATTAATATATTTTGGCTATTTTTATGTCCTTTTACTTTTTTGTTATGTTACAGTGGCACAATTGTTAACGTTGACATCCTGGGTTACAAGGTTTCTGAAACTAAGACCTTACCCTTTCTTTTCTTCAAAGCCCTCACGTTGAACGTTGTTGTGTTGTTAAGACCCTTACAGCATAGCAGAAGCTTGAACGTGTTTCGGGTGTTTACTTGTTTCTGAACATGCGAAGGATAGCACTAACATCTTCCGTGCAAGATAATGCGCAGGATAAAACAACCGAGGGAGAAAACGGTAATG
This sequence comes from Sinelater perroti, assembly GCA_036346155.1. NCBI lineage: Eukaryota > Metazoa > Arthropoda > Insecta > Coleoptera > Elateridae > Sinelater > Sinelater perroti. Next base: position 3,400,864 of record JARFIY010000222.1, read on the forward strand.
GAAATACTGGAGCATACGGAAATTACAATACAAGAAGCAAAGAGACTATTACCAAACGAGAACAATGGTGGAAATTTGTATATAATATTAATAATTAATATGTATTGAAATATAGGATACTCTAATAGCTTCACACCGATCATGGTATAGATATTTTGCTAATACAGTGTGCCGTTCGCTGGTGCGCCCTGATTTTTTTTTTATTATTTTTTTGTTACTTTATCACAAATGAAGATAATGCAACACAGTGTAGTGTGTTTATTAAATGGACTATGAAAAGGGATGTGTCTGTAGCATGGCACCTAGTGATTACAATACGAAGTAGTTGCATGTCAGCATATCTCGCCAACTTGTTTCTTGCCTGGCGCGCTCTTTGTTGCTTTGTTGCTTTGTTTTGCGATTACAAATTTCATAAAAATGCATCGGTATACTCTGAAAGAACAAATGTTTTTTATTCACACTACTTGAAAATCAGAACCTTTGAAGTTATATCAGCGCCAATTGATGGAGAGGTTTATCTGCCGAACAAGTCTAAAAGTTGGACATTGTCGAAGAAACTGGAAACTATTGGAGACTTCATTATACAACCAAAAATGCCCTAGATATTTAACAGGTGTTTCATAAGAATCAGCATTGTTCAGAAACAATTGCCAAAATGCTAAAAAGAGCGAAGTTTCATGAGTACCGTATCTTCGTAGCCCATGACTTAAAAGAACCTAACCAAGTAAACGAACTGACGTACTGTTGATTTCAGACACTCGTTCGGGGGTCTGGTCTTTCATAATTTCCATCTTTGGACAAATTTTCACCTGACGCATAAAGAGAAGATTGGTGTTTAGTATGGGATGTCCCAACAGATCACAATTGGTCTTATATTTTTCTAACCCCGAACGCAACCAATGCATATAGAAATTTTTTGAACAGCTTTGTAAATTGTTTAAACGACAAGAATCTTTTCATCCCACACATCATACGCTAGCGTAACCTAAATTTTGTCATTTTTTAGGGACTGCCTGATTTCGAAAGATTATGGGATAAGGGGTATTTGAAAGGGGGAGTTTGTCAGAAAAAACCTGACCCACTTTTTTATTTTACTTTATATTTTATACAATCTGTCTGTAATTACAGACTATAAGTACATTTTGTGTAGATACTTATCCTAATACTTAAATAAATATTACATTTCATGTAGAGTAATGCTCCTATCATCAATCTCTAAAAATTTATTGATTAATGATTTGTAAGGCATGGTTTTCCATTTTCGTGACTTTATCTTCACCATCAAACAGATTGGTTGCAAGTTGATTAGGTGTATTTTGATATCTTCTCTCTGAATTTTGCGATTTCTTATTGTACTGTGAGTATACCTAAATCAGTATATAGTATTGTGTCTAGTACATATCGATTTTTATGTTTGATATACTAGGTACACTAGTGATATTCCATACACTAAAAAGTTTATTTTTGATAAAAATGTACGTGTGCCATCTCATCTAGATGAAGTCTCAAGTATTAAACATATTTTTGTAGTATGTTGCACTGAGACAGTTTCCATAATTCAATATGTAGATTTAGTTTTGTTGGCTTTTATACTCTACCGCTGTAGCCATTTTTAATTGGTTGACATGTGAGTTTTTGGAGGCGAAAATAGAATTTTCATATGATGCTAATATTGTTGTATCGTCGACATATGTTGCAATAGTTGCTTTTGCTAAATCTGCGATGCATACTAAAAAACAAGTCTAAGAATACTTTTCAGTAACAACTTTTCTAATAAATCTGAGAGGAGTTCAGTATACATTTCTTGATATTCTACTCATAATGGTCTGCTGTGAGATTATTATTAAAAGGCATACACTCTATTAGAATTCTTGTTTTAAGCTCTATCGACTTTTTTTTTGAGGGTCAGTCCATTCTTGCATCTATAGGTTAGTGTGTTTTTGCTATTTCCATAATCTTCTCCCACTCTTTCCTACCTTTTTTTCAGCCAACTATTCCCAATAGTTTAATGTCTTCCATCGCCTGATACATTCATCGTAATCCCTTTTTTTCTCTCTGTCTTCCTTTTTGTGGTTTCCATCTTGTAATTCTCCCCAGTAGTGATGCATCCATTTTCCGATTTGTATGGCCGAATCAATGTATTCTCTGAGCTTTTATCGTTTTAACTACATCTTCACCTTACAGTATTTCATTTATTTTTTAAGTTCATTATTCTTCTGTACTTCATTTCCTACTTTTATTAGTCCAAATATTCTTATTATTTTTCTTTCAAATATTTTTAGTTTTTCTTGGATTTGTTTAGTCAAGCATATTGTTTCTGAAGCATACGTAACTACCAGTCTTGTTACTATCCTATGAATTCTCAATTTTATCCTTTTTTATTTTCTTATCTTGCATTTTGGTGAAATAGGATTTTAATATTGAATACACTGGATGTGGAAATGTACATTTTAATCTTGCTTGATTTGATTTACTAATCCACATATCTGCTCTGTTGCTCCGTGCCCTTTCCAAAATCCGAATTGATATGTAAGTTTGAGTTAATGATTATCACTTATTGATGTTATTTTTGTTAATTACTTTTTCTAATACTTTTGAGAATACTAGTAATATGCTTATGGGTTGATATGACATGACTTTGTTTATTGAATAATTATTTGATTTTGCTAATAAACAATATTTATGAGATTTATGAACGTCCCCATGTGATGCATAAGATTTTTCATCATTTGGAGTAGTAGTTCACATAAGTCAAATTCTTGTGCTATGGCAATAGATCGCCTTTGCTGTATAACACGTTATTCCTGCTTGAAAAGGACGTACTGAAAATTTTATTGCAATTGTTTATGTACCTCTATAATTGGCCAGATGGTGTTCATTACAATTAACGCATTTAACGTTGGAGTCTTGTTATTCTAGGGAATTCGTTTATAAAATACTTTGATGTTCATTGGGAATGTCAGTAGACGTATTAGCAAGGACTTCCAAAGTTAACACTTCTAATTCAATCGTATCTAAGACATGAACGGTAGCCATTTTTAGTACATGTTGTGTATGATTACTGATAAAATGAGAAAAGTTTCTTTCAAATTCGGTCACTGTATCTTCATTAATATTGAAATTATTAAAGATACGTCGGATCTGATAGCAGATGAGACACCCTGTATTATTTTTACGTTATCATTTGGAATTTCATCTAACAGAATATGATTGTACTTACAAATCCACAACAAAAATGTATTTGTAAAAAACTGCAGTTGCGTTTTTCCAGGAGATTTTTAGTGACGGAAGTTGTCTCGTATCGACAGGGGGTTCGCAGCACTCTCCAATTAGAATAATAGCTTTCATTAGCGCCTATACAACTACCTGTGTTCATTGAAGCCGGGACAATGTTGCTGCCGCCCGCTTATTGTGGGTTTAATTGCATATTAAGATCGGCTTTTCTTGCATCAAGTCCCTGACGAGCAGCAGCACGGAATACGTAATTGACACTTTGATTGCCCGACTTTTATGGGCCCAGACTGAGTAATTCGTACTATTAGATCTGCTTATTTTAGTCGTGTTGCCTCGGAGTGTTTAAATTTAATGACGTTCGGATTTTTGTGTACAAGTCGAGGCGTAATGGGGCTGCAAGCGCAGATCTCCGTTTAAGGCTGTAATTAAGAATGCGTTTGAATTTAAATGTGCCGCGTCTGTTTATTATACACTTCTGTGCCTTCCAGAACACGACATGTATGACCGTTTAATAAATTACTACAGCGAACTAATCGGAACGTAACGTGAACGTCTTTGAATAGCATTGATAACTTTTTTGATGTAAGAAACTTTCATAACAAACTTCAAAGACGCACTCTTAATTATATGCAAAGGATAGCTCCAAATTCTGAGAAAATAAATTGCCTTAAATACTAATCAATATATAATAATACCGGTTAAAGCTCTCATATGTTTGCCCATTGTGCCCAGTCGTAGTGCACCATATATCTGTAGCGGGGCGATGTAGCAACTACCGCGCCTTAGACGACCGCCATTATTACCCCTTGTTCGTAGTGAACGTGGGTACTCAATTATTTCTAGCCACGCGCCAGACATCAGAAAACTCCAGGAATGGAACCCGGGTCCGTCCGCTAGCAATACCAATCAATATATAAGATGGTCTAAGAGTTTGGAACTTATTTTTGAATTAAAATGGTACAACAACAAACAAAAAACCTATGGTTTAAGCTATCTATCGACAATTATCCAATTTCGCGCCAGTACCATTTCATGTCCTTGGAAGTAAAAAAACTCGCAACATCCCTTTTCAAATTCGCCCAGATGATTGAAGTGGCATCCATGCAAAAGTGTGCTATTGAATGGAAATAAATGACAATATGCTAAATATAGCAGAAATTTAGTTACATAAAGTTCTTGAAAATTTTGTTTAGTCTGTTATGCAGTGTGCGGTTTGCGGTTGTCTTGCCGCAGAAGTACTCATTTTCGATTGATCAACATCGAGCATTTCCGACATTTCCTGGAGAACCGATCTCGTTTCACTACGGGTTCAGCCATTTTTGTCAGAGATCTAACCTCTAGTGTTTGTTGTCTTGTATTTTTCAAGTAATTTCATTTCTCATAAAAAATAACAACTGAGAGGATCAGCACGCGGATTTTCGAAGAGTTTTTGTTTTGCGCCCATATAGTGTTGAATTCGAAATTCCGCTAAATCATGGGGCACTTCTCGACAGCATATGTTGCCAATCTGTGAGTGCTGATTAATGGATTGGCTTGGAGGGCTGTATGAAGTGCTTCTGTGGCTAATCTTCAGCCATAGGTCTCTCTTTTGACTATCTTGAATCATTTTGTAGACGGCATTTTCACCTTCCACTTCGTATTTTTTTTTGCTGTTTTAATTACTTTAAACTGTTGTTTCTAGTTTTGACGTAAGATACTCAAATCTTAAAGTTTTTTAGGAATTTTTTATAATGAGAAAAGAAAAAACAATTAATTAATTGAAACCAATATAAGATGTGAAAGAGCATTTCAAGGGGTCTGTAGAACATCCGAGACATTACATAAGTGTTCAAACAAAGTATTCCACGAAGATCTTTATTACAAAATCGAGCAGCTATTACTTTATCCATTTACCGTACTGCTAAAATCATACCTCTCTAATACAAAATCAGATCTTGCCCCTATAAAAGCGAAAGTGGTGTTCTGAAACTAATACTTTACCCATTATATGCAGCAAATTTACTAATGAATGCAAAAGACATTTGTTGATAATAAGGCTGTAGTGGTCTCCTATGATGGAAACATTATCTGCAAGAAAACCTTAATAAAGAACAAACCTTGTTAAAAAAGTGGCGAAGTAGAGCCAGTGAAAAGAAGAAGACTAATATGTCTTTAAGTAACCGACTCTGTAAAGTATCTCGGCTTGCACATCCACCGAGGTCTGGCCTGTCATGCGCATTATATAAAGCAAAATGCTATAGGAAACCATAAACTAAATAAAATGTACTGACTAATAGGTAAAAAGTTAAAACTATCAATCGACATGAAGTACCTAGATACAAAAGAGTTTTAAAGCCGATTTGGATTAACGTCATTGAACTCTGGGGTACTGCGAGTATTTTAGATATAGACATCGTACAAAAGTTTCAATCGAAAACACTGTAACGTTTCTGCTCTCCACAATGATGAATAACACGTGCAAATTTACGTAAACTATTTATATATTTTATTTACGGAAAATCAAAATTACTTAATACTATTCAAGTAGACAAGATATAATATTAATTACCTCACTTTCGCCACTTCACACCTAGGCTGCCTTGCTGTGTGATGTTTAAACAACTTAAAACCGATTCCAGAAAGTATGCGAAGTTTCTAGTAAACATTTGGCAATTTTCCATTGTTCGAGCACCACACATGCACAAGCAGCACAGCTGGATTCCTGGATCACATTATGTTCGTCGCTCATGTATGACGTCTGGGTAGTCGAAACGGGGGGCGTTTGGAAATTCGTTACGGCTTGAAACAACTCGAACAACCTGGTTATTAACTTACTATACAATAGTGACAATCTAGACTGAAGACATAAATATAATACACCATTCAATTATTGTCAATTTTTTATAACACTTTCTTTGTTTAAATGTAATTGTATTGCAAAACAAATCTTAAGCAAAACCGATCAACCAAATTTTCCCAAGCGGTGCAATCACTTAAAGTGACTTGTTTTGATTTATTAAATCTGCATCTAACATCGGAGCTCCAGGAACGAAATCGTTGCTAATCAGAACAGGCATGCTTTATTAGATCGAGCTAGCCGAGATGAAATCTGACATTAAGCCGGTAGCCCCACTGAAGCGGGCCCAAACAACAAAGAGTTCTATCATAATACCGCGTTATTAATCGAACCTTTCATAAAAGTAACAAATTAATATTTTAGCGCACAAAAACCTCGCCGAAAAACACTAATGATTGGATGTAAGCATTTAAAAAATTCCTCGCCCGCCGGCTCCAAACTTGAGGCTCGCCGTGCTTGTGCAACTAAGAACTAGCGGCTCTGTTTATGGTAATCCTTAATTACTCCACTTGCAGGGCGCAAAAAAGCCGATCGCCAAGGTATTGCTCTTATAGCGGCGTTCGACCACAAATCAAAACCATTGCATCAATGCATCACATAAAAACAATTTTGTAATTAATTATTGTTAGGTACACATTTCATAAACTTACATAAGTTATTTTTCTGCTGACACAGTTATTTGAACTAAAAGTTGTCGTCGAAAATCGACACCCTTTTAGCCTGTTCTTTATCATTAGTATTGCATTATAAAATTACAAATCGCCAGTTCACATGTACAGGAATCTGCTTACCGACAGGTACATCGAGGCCACAATAAATGGTGTGCTCTGTTCTGCATTTACTTGTGAAAATACAAACGCTTGCTATTATATTATGAATAGAGAAAATAAACCCGTGCTATATAAGACAATCCCAAAAGTTCGTGCCCGATATTTATAGGAGGCATTGCCGCATTGCCGCATGGCAACGCTAATATTTGTTTTATTGCCATAATGAAGGACATGTGGCTTTATCAAGAATTAGTGTAGTATGAGACCATTACCCTGAAATAAATATTTCTAAATAAAGAACGAAATATTAGCTGTGCACCATATAAATTCGGGACAGTTATTTGAACCTTACTATTGGTTCCAGAACAATAAAAAAGCATTTTGACATTTCGAACTTATGATTTTAATCTGAAATGATTTCTGGAAACTAACGTAAAGATTATAACTGAAACGAATCTGAGATTCTAAATGCTGATAATGTGTCTATATTTTACCATTTAAAGATTCATTTTCAAACTTGCCGCATACTTTGACATACATCAATAAGTTGGACCACGTCTCTATGGCCATTTAGCAGTTTGTGTACTATAAAAAAGAGCTTTTTTTAAATGATTAGTGGACACTATATAGTAATATACATCAAAGACCTGAGAACAAGCAGGCGAAAATGGCAAAAGTTTGCTTAAATCCAATGAAAGTATTTTTCTCTACTTTATGGAATTACTTGGCATAAAAATAACCACAAACAAATGCCATTAACAGCTTATCAAACTTAGAAAGGCCTAGTTTTGGTCAATCAAAAAAGCGTCTTCCATCACGACAACGCCCAACCCATGCTGAGTAAATTGGAGGAGTTAAAATGGGAAATCCTTTAGCACCAATCGTAGTCTCCAGACCTTACTCCTTTGAATCAGTTCAGGTCTCTGCAGAATATTTTGAATAGCAAGAAGATTGATTTCGTAAACGTTGTCAAAAACTAAATCATGGAATTTTTTGAAGAAAATCCATGCAATTTCTATGATCAACGAATTTATAATATTTTAAATGTTGACAGGCTTGGTTGGACTATCTAAAGAGAAGATCCATAAAAATATTTGGCAGAGCATGATTGACGAACCGTCAACTGTTGACTGAGAAAAACAAGGTGAGCAGAGAATTAAAGGTCCAAACACTGCTGAACGACATCAAGCACGATGGCTCTAGTATCCCGAGATTCTTGTCGGGCAAAAAAGCTTCATCCAGGACAGGAAGATAAATTGCCAAAATGACTGTTGAACCTGCCAAGGTGCCTCTGAAGTGCCTATCGTCATGCATACAAAGTTTTTCGCCTCTGTGATGGTTATGAGGCTTGTAAGCAGCGAAAGGGATGCCATGGCGTTCGACAGATATTAAGCCTTGGCTATACAACAAATTGTATTACCACTGATTCCCCGACTTGTAGTCATCCTCCAGCCCCGACTCCAATCCATTGTAGCACCAAGGACAGCTTAAAGGCTTCCATCGCGGAGATATGACATATGGATGGGAAAGAAATTACGTTGGCCTACAATAGGTGATCGCTGACGGGGGCTACATTGAATAATATAATTTTCGTTACTATTTACTTTACTAAGATGGTTACGGTGCTATTTTGTTGTGCTCACCAGAACTAGGTGGTAATAAAAGCATAATTACAGTTATGTATCTACTAACTGCATGGTTTTGTGCAGACCTGTAATAGTGAACTAGATAATTGTCATTTTTATTATCTTTACAATATGTTTATCTTAAACTTTGGGTAACTCATTTGATATTTTCTATAAAAATGAAGCTCAATGTTGCCATCATTACTGTTTTCCTACCATTTTGAGAGTTGAATGTTTTCTTCTTTTTTAACTAATGGGCAATTTTGTTCTGCGAATATTTTATTTTTTGGCTTTCTGATTTCACTATGAGAAAGTCACTTGTAAGCTTTCAATTTCAATATCTTAGTATATGAGGTACAGACGTTTTTGATTTGTTCAGCAACTATCAACGATTGTTTCCATATGATAATTCTCCATAAGTGTGGAACTGTTTAGTTACTGTCATACTTCTATTGGTTAGGACAGTTATTTACGGTTCTGGTATCAATGAAGAACTATGGTAGTATGATACACTAATCTCTTGTATAATAATGGTAAGGCTCTATCACCCCGCGTGGGAGCACGGCCTGCGATCTCATATGTTCTGCACACTGTGCCCGGTCGTCGCGCACCATCTCTGATGCGGGGCGATGTGGCAAGCACCGCGCCTTAGACGACCTCCATTGTTGCCCCTTGTTCGAAATGAACGCAGGTACTCAATTATTTTTACTGACAGAGTAGGCCACCCGCTAGCCATCAGAGAGATCGAGAAATGTACTCCGGTCCGTCCACATCGTAGCCCGCGCCTTAACCACGTGACCACACTGGCGATAACCTCTTGTATGGTCTTATAAATTTCGGTTACTGATTTTATGGTGTTATAATCTTTATGTTGTTATATTCTTTTACAGTCTTACTTAAAAATGTGCACGGTTTTTTTTTTTCACCGAGACAAGTTGATGATGTAAAGATCGAGATGTGACACCAAAATTCAAGACCCAATCTTTGAGTAGCAATGCAAGTATTGTAATACGAAACTGTTAAAGCTTTTTAACTATTTAGCAGCGTGATTATTTACGAAGGTGGTTTTATTTTTTTAAGTTTCTCATCGACTTTGAAAAGGAAATCATTAGTACATATTTATGAGTTCTATGGCCTATTCTTCTAGCTTAACCGTGGCTATAAATCTACAGTTTCTAAAGAAGGTAGCATTAATTTTTCCAACTGTTCGTTGCCTCCGAAAATCATCCTGTTTATTAATTGATAGATTATACATTTTTTGCGTATTCTGACATTATATTGTTTTAGTCTTTTTTGTTAGTTCCAAAAAGAGATATCTAGACCACATAGATTTTTCTTTGGACGTAATAACCCCTAACATATCTTCAATCTATATGTATGTTACATAACAGTTTGCCGTTGCAAATTTTTTTTTACATTTTTATTTTTTGGGGGTGTATTTCTTTCAATGACTGATATTGAGGGGACGGGGGGGTCCGAAACGAAAATGAATAAGAGAATCGCAAATTTTTAGTAACCATGAATAGAAGTTTAGTCATTATCAAAATTATAACAGAAGACAGTTATGATTATAAAACTTTTTAAAAAAGGCGCTTGCTAAGAAGTTACTGGAGTAGCTGTTTTGTGGTTTGTTAGATAACTACGAACAAATGTAAAGATTTTTCTTAATTATATATTTAAAAACTTTGTATAGGGGAACATTCCGTTACTGTCTTCTTGTTCTGCTTGTTTCAAGATACTAATAATAAATAGATATTGCTTTTCACCGTACTTGCTTAGTTGCTTATAATTACTAAAAACCATTAATTTCGAAAATATTACACCCTAGTGTTTTAGATTTCGTCATTATATTTTATATTTATTTAAAGTAAATGATAATTCTTGTTTTATTGTATTGAATCATGCAATACAAGAAAAAAAGTATTTACAGTATCAAAACAATTATATATATTTATTAAGAAAGACTGCGCGAAGTGCATTCAAGTTCTATGGTCTTCAAATTTTTTCTGAAAAATCACTTACCCAAGAAAGTTGGAACTTCTGTTACTTCTTAACGTAATATCCGTATAGACGTACACATTTTTCACTACTTATTCCCACTGCTGAGAAAAAAAATTGTAGACCTTAGAAATTGAACGCAGTCCAGTTCACTCTTTTCTCGGCATTGTTTGCATTATTTAAAATATTTTGCAAAGTCCTGTGATAGAGTCGTAATTGACCAGAATCTCATCGACGTTCTGGAACATCTCTTTCAAAAGTGAAGCAAATAATACCATTTGCAGCATGGTACTTCTTTTGCTCTTCAGTTAATATTTTATGCACTTTAGTTTTTGAAATTTTTAGCTAATCTTCTACTTCTGTCAATCTCGAATTTGTATTGATTGTAGCCATGTAGACATATTTAACATTTTCCGGCGCTTGCTGGTTTCCCCTTTTTCAAAACGTAGATCACTTTGAAGCACATTTCTTGTCATAATTTGAACCGCGAGTTTGTTCGTACTGCACTCATTGCATTATTTTTGAAAGCCTGAATCATCAAAATAATTTCTGCTGGCGAATATTTCAGCTTGACAAAATTTGATGAAAATTCGCCGCTCTAATTGCTCAGTTATTGCAATTGCGACGATTACGCACTACATATCTAACTCTAACTCATCAGCGAAGTTGTCCTCATTTGCACATGCGCATTAGAGTCTACGCTCATCGGCTGCCAAATTACATGAGGGCCGCCCGTTATATATGACAGACTTCACAAGTCTGGGATAGTCCTGGCCACGACATGTGTTCGGGGAAACACAAGTTGTATTTAATTATAGGAACTTTTATACAAAGAGGCCGTCGAAATTCATAAAGTTAAAAATTATTGTAACATAGACGGCGACATCTACTTGCCATGAGCTTGGTTTTCTGTCGTTGAAGGTCAAAAACGGATCGTCATTCAACAAAAAATCAAAAATTAGAACTGGTGACGTCAGGAGCCATCTTTAATATACATGCGGAAGTATAGCGGCTTAATGTTAGAAGACACTTTCCAATTTTCAACACAAATTTCAGTTTCTTTATGTGGTCTTGGACGTCTCGACTGAGAAGCTGTGCACGGACAACCTTCATTCCGAAATTTCTCATATAATTTTTTTAAAACGGTACTGTTTTCTGGAATTCTGCTCGAAATTATCGTACAGTCAAGATAAGTAATGTTTTTCCAAGACAAAAAAATTGTTAACTGAGACAAACGTTAAAGGCACCATGACGATCATCCGTATAATCAGTTCAACTATATTAACTTCATCTTCTATAACACATTCTTTTTATATTTGATTATCTTACTTTATTTCACTAAAATTTGTTTTTAAGTCTGCATTTTAAACAAAGAACTTCGCATTCGTTTTTTGACTTATGATGCAAGTGTGTTGTTCTTAGGCAAATAACAGAAACAAAAGGCCCGTTATTTCAAAAGCAGCGCCTAATAAGTCAAAAAGCAACGAGCAAGCGGGACCAAACCCATCAACTCCTTCCGAAGCAGAGGAGTGTTCAATTAAGCGATTCATGGCCGGGCCGGGCTTCTTCGATTGTGCGCAGCCCTGCTGGCAGCACATTCCTGCTCCGATGAAAATGAGTTTAATTTAGTCTCTATCGCGCCGAGTGTTTTGTGTGTCGACATTAATTAATTACAGTCGACTCTGACTGGCCATTGTGGCTTGATGGGGGCCTAATAGTCCACGGCTCCCGCGCGGCAACACAAAGCGGCCTCGCAAAGTAGCCGCCACTCCAAACATCATTAGTTACCTATTGTCTAAACTAAACTGAAGGCACCGCGCCTCCTACCGACCAACCCTCCGCCGTTCGTTCACACACCGATATTTGCTGCCATACTGTGCCACGCCAGCCTTTCTTTTTTCTCCAATTTCTTAATAACGGGATAACTATACCAACACCGTTACCTACTCTAAATTGCCATTTACACATTTTTATCGTCAAAACTGGACAATTTAAATTCAATCTAAAAGTTTCTTTTGTGACCTGCAACGTTTATATAGACATGCAACTTTATCTCTTAGACGTCGATGTTAACCTTTGCAGTCGTCAGCTAGCTATTCTATAATATAAAAAGCTATACACGTCTTTGTGTAGCCTTTTCAATAAGGAAAGGTAAAGAAAGCTTTTGGTAATGTAATGTTATCTTGAAAATGAACACCACAGCAATCGTTCATTCACTACAGATACAAACTTTATTAAGACTGCGGGTGTCGAAAATCCACGATATATTGTTCGTGATTTGAGCGAACCAAAGAATGGTACGCAATTATCTCATAAAACTAAGCTACATTAAACGCTCTGAAGTATTGTGCTTCCATATACGACTTGATTGAGCGATAAGAAACCTTTAACGGTATCTTTGCCCAAAGAAGGTTTTGATTTTCAGTTGGTGGGATTGGAAGGGCATGATTTATTATGAACTGCTCCCACAAAGCCAAATCATTAATCTAACGAAATACTGCTCCCCACTGGAGAAACCTGAAGGAAGCAATAGTCAGAATTAGTTAACAGACAAGGAATTTTTTCCAACACGATAATGGCAGGTTCCTGATGTTTTCAGTCATTAGAAACAAATTGTTACCATGTGATTGGGATATTCTACTTCACTCTTGTACTTTCTTGATATTATCCCGTGTGATTATGATCTACTCTTATTTTAAAAAATTGCAGTAATAATGAATTTTGAACGATATTTTGATAGCGAACTGCAAAAGTGTCAGAAAGATGGCGTAATCCAAGTTTCTCAGAAATAGAGATCTGTAATAGAACATAATGGATTATCTATAACCCGTCAATACAACAACAAAAATTCGCGCATTAATTGTGACCAAAAGCACTCAATCAATTATTGAGGTTGTACTGTTCTTAAACTGCAAAATAATAGATAAACTATATTAAGGGAAAAAACTGCTGATCTAATTTACCTAGTCAAATTGGTCAGAAGAAACAAGAATGCCTTATTCCCAAACTGTTAGAGAGAATATATACCCTTACCATCACCTACTATTATCACAACAAATGGTTGATAGTCCAGGACTGAAGAATATGATAGCAAAACTTTTGGAATAGATAACCACACCACGGCTTTATTGATAGGTACCTCTGCAACTTCATCTAAAAATTATTTGGTTCTTAAGGGAACTGCCATATTGATAGAGTTTTCATGGTCAATTTCCTTTTTGTTGGGAGCAATTCACATTTTGTTTTATCGCTTTTAGTAACCCTATATCTTTAGTGGTTAATAATCTAGATCTCCATTGGGTGCGTTTCACATTAAAGTCGCCCCCAATGATGAATTAAATATCTTGTTTATATAGAAGTTTTTTTTGGGAGGGGGGGGGGGGGTAATAGACTGAAATAATTACTCATTATTAGTTTTCGTTTTTACATTTACCGAAGTAGCCTAAATTTCATTTCATTCTAACGTTTGACAATGCATAATTAATTCTTTTACAATAACAGCACTTCCCTCTTTAGCTGGATTTTCAGATTGACCCATATGATGTACCTTAAACCCTTTGATGGAGTATTTGTTGGTGAAATGACGTACATCTAAATTTTCTATATCTAAGATTTCCTTCCGTTTTGTTAATATTGCAGGAGTTCATCGGCATTCTTCTTACAGATAACTTCTTTAGCACTGTATTCTAAACTAACGTTCCCAAAACTTTGTCAACTTCTGCAGTATTTGATGATGAGTCCATAGACGCGTTATGTTGTTTTTTTATTTTTTGCTTTATATATCCAGTTAATTGGTGATTTAATGATCTCAGTTGTTTGCGAATATTTGGACATATTTGATTTTTAATTATTTTAACTTTTTAATTATATTAAATTTCAATAATTGACTATTATGCATCTTTTTGTAATTTGCCAGATGTCTAATAGAATGGACAAATTTTGGTCGAGCACATATTAGATACTAACCAGTACACCATATACAATATGGTTTTTTGATTGTGCATACAAAATTGGCTTCCTTTATATTGTGGCACTTGCTTAGATTTGTTAAGGGTCAGAATTTGTACACGAAGTCCCATGATGTCACTGATTTCGTAGATTTTATCGATACTCCTGTCATATCTAAAAATAAGCATAAGCATATTTACTGTCTGCTTGGTCTATTTAGAAAAACTTTACAAAATTTGTCCATTTAGATCATTAATAATTTTTTTGTCTGCCAAAGTTGATGTCATAACATGTATTAACAGTTTAGTAAAGTTATATATAATGATAAGGCTCTAACGCTCCGGGTGGGAGCACGGCCTGCAGACTGAGAGGTTAAGGTGGTGGCAATGGGGAAGTGTTGCTAACTTCAATGAGCTAGCTGCTGAAATAGATGGACTTATAGATAATATCTGCTCGGAATTTATTGATCACTGGTTATTCCGGCTTTTTTGCATAAGTAGTGTAAGTAGAAGCCGTTATTTCTCTTAAAATTATTTTAAGTTGGTAAATTTTAACCGACTGTTTATAATAGGGCCTACAGTTAGACAAAACTCGTCGTTTTTCCCGAAACATCAGCTTTTTTTATATCTATTCTTAAGCGTTCATTCGCTTGTAAGGTTTCAGATATTTTCATTCATTATGTAAAAACTGAAGTTGACATATTCGGCTGATCCACCAATATTTACGCAAATATGACAGTCTTCACATTTGTTTATACACGCCTGTACCTTAGGGCTTGTTCACATATTCGTGAGACAATAAAGCGCAAATATTATAATGTGCATTATACATGCGCTTGAATTAAAGTGAAACAATGATAAATTTATCGATTAAACAAATGTCAGATGTTTGTGATTTAATCCGAAACTTTTCAGTTTATACCGATCACGATTCTCTTCAAACTGCCTGGTGTAATAACAATTAATTTTAGAAGTGGTACCAATAGAATCCACCCAGTGTCTTCTCTACCATTATGGGCAGTTAAGAATTGCATAAATTCGCTTGCATGCATTCTTGTATGCATCTTATTGAATGCGGAATATGTGAACAGGGCTTTGTCAATATGGTACATCTTTTGTAGTGAAATTAAATATACGGAACAATTGCGAAATGAGTAATGTAAGTGTTTTCTGATTTAATCCATAACATCGTAATATGCCTCACTATAATAAATTGATAAATTTTGCAAAACTTAATCAGTAAGGGATGCACCAAGATTTGGTAGAATACGAATAAGAAAAAAATTAGAAAATATTTTGTATTGCCCAAAGAAGACACTTTATGAATTATCGCGGATCATTAAAGGCTTATACACTTATACAAAAACGCCCACTTAAACCTCGGTAAAATATTAGATGTATAACTTAATTTTTGGCCTCTGTAATTTGCAAGAGCACCTACCTAAATTTTTTTATCCGTCATATAAAATCCTTGTAAGACATTGTTTGCTTGTTGGAAAGATGAAATCAAAGGAAAGAACATATATAACGAAACAAGCGGGCCATCAATAAGTAAAGAAGATATTGCAAAAACAATTCAACTTATTGAAAGCAGCAGAACTGTGGGACCTAACGAAATACCTCAATCCTTAAATCGATATCGGAAAAACATTTAGTTTTACTATCAGACCTTTTTAATAGTACAAGGCATTTCAAAGTGATTTGAACGATAACAACGTTCCACAAGGAACGCAAAAATTTTGCGTAAAATATGGTTGGACACATCCTCATATTTGCTTAGAGCATACCAATAGCTCATAATTCTATCACCAGGTTGCAGACAAACGAGTTGTAAAGTGGCTGTGAGTGGCGAAGAAAAGACAATGTATGTATAAGATACACCAAATTATTTTGGAATGCCCTGTATATGTAATATGCCAAAAACACATAACAGTAACGCTCATGATTTATTTATTAAAAATATTCTTGAGAATAACGCAGGATATACAGTCACGTGCTGTTTTTTAAGCATTTCCGGGCAAGAAGAGCTTTAGTTAGCCTAAAAACTCTTATAAAACGAATTAGTGATATCAGCTATAACGTTTTTACATGCTTGGTTGATTATGATAAAGCTTTTGGCAAGTTCCAACACAAAAGACTTATAGAGATACTCCAAAACTCTGAAATAGACGATGAAGATACTAATGGGTATAATAAATATTAATATGTATAGATAATCAACACTCAAAGGACATACTTATCATTACCATTGTTATAAATAGACAAATCATCAACAACCCAAGATGTACAGAGAACATGGTGATCTTGGCTGACATTTAGAGAAGTTTAGTTTCTATTTGACAGGGTTGTGGGAAATATAAGAGATATGGAATTACAATCATTTCCAATAAGACTAAAATAACAATAACCAGCAAAACCGGAATGTGGATGGATTAATTCAAGCATAAGACAATTTATTGAAACGAATGTCAAATTTAATATATCTAGGCCATTTCTTGAACAGGAAATTAAACGCTGGATACAAATAGCAATAACGACTTTTAAGAAAATGAAAAATGTTTATGTAACAGCAAATTAAACAGAGAGATACAAACTAGGGTATTAAGAAGTTACATATTTCCAGTAGTGCTCTATGGTGCTGAGGCATGAGTTCTTGCAAAGATAGAGAGTTTTGAAATGTGATATTAAAGAAAGATGTGAAGGATCTCATGAACACAATACAAAATAAGAAACCTCTAGATAAAGTAAAGAAGGGAAAATTAGACTACTAGGCCTAAAATGTGACCTCATGAAAGAAGTCTAGAAAGGCCAAAAACATCATGGCTAAGAATCTACATCAGTGGTGAATATCAATCAAAATAAAACGGACCAACGTGATAACTAACGTCTTCAAAGGATAAGGCACCAAAATAAGATGAAGAAATTCTGCACATTTGGATTGATCACCTACAGTTTTTATTTCCTACTAAAAAACTTCTGAATAAACGTAGTTTGGATATTAAAATCTTTTAAGCATACGAAAGTCCAGCTTTCACGTTTCACGGAGTGAAATTAGAATTTTAGCAATTAGCGCTGAAGGCGTCCTAATGGAAGTCCCAGCGCCTGACCCAAAAATCGACTAATTAGCGTTTTATAATTGAAACGGTCACGCACTTTTACGAATATTAGAAATCCTATATTTACAAAACTGTGAAGCCGACGTGACAGATTGCGGAGTTCTTCTGGCACGCCACTCGCTCGTTAAAGACAGGTCCTAATGCGATAGTTACCTGTACTGAATACCTGCTACCGACTGCCTTTTTATTTGTCAATCAGATATCATACTCTCGGTTGTAATAATCCGCACTAATAACTCTTGTTACCATTCTTGGCGTATTCATTACGGGGCTTTTTGTATGGACGAATAGAACTCCTTGAATCGTAATGATAGGTTTTCTACGTTAAATGCATTTTTGCCTCAACGGTTTATGATTTTATAAATGCACGTTGCCCGAATACGCGATACACCGTTCACGTAATGATTGGTGATTTGGAGAAAAGAAAATGCTCAGTATGCTTGCCTTTGTGCTGCGCTAAAGCATGTGAGTGAAATGTTAATGGCGGCCCTGTTAAGTTATTTTTGTATTCCAATTTGATAGCACAGCTCAAAAAATTCAGAAGCAGCATTTATTAGGTTTTTGTACCACTTCAAAATCTCGTTTGCTAATTTTACAAACAATTGTTAGTAATGTAATTTTTCAAATACACATAGTGAAGTAACAAAGAATATAGATTTACGCCTTGATCAAGGAGCATTTAACAATAAAATTGGACAAATTTCAAAAATTTTAGCAGGCACTAGCGTAAATCTTACTACTATTATTACATAGCTTCACATGAATGTTGGATTTTTGATTTCTTGTGTCTGTGACATCACGAGAAGACGTGTTTAACTGGCTTAAAATGTTGACTGTTATTTTATAACTTTGCTACCACCAATTTGGCGTCAGAAACAATAATGGCACGGTAGAACAAATTCATCGCGTGATCGGGAAAATTAGCAATGACCTACAAGTTCATAGATACTGTTCGGCTGCCTTTCTTGACGTTCGGCAAAGTATGGCATGAAAGACTGAAATATAAACGCCATCTATATGAATTATTAAAATTGTACCTGTCTGGAAGATACTTTCGTGTGAAATACCAAGTCACATACACTATATCACGGGTAGCGGGTAGGTACTTCTCTGCGGCCCTGGCAGGGGATAGATCTACTTCAGGGAAGCGACCCTGCCCACGCGAGTCTTGATTTTCTCCACCTCCTACTTCCAGGAGAGAATCATGTCCTAATCCTAATCCTACTTCCAATCAAATTTATTTCAACCCATATCGGCAAGCCTAGTGTTTCTACCCAACTCTCCCCTCCCCATCCCTAAGGATGATTAAATGAAAAGAACGAATTTTAAAACTCAAGTGCCCAGATGGGTAGGGCTAAATGCCCAGAATCCCATACTGCCAAAACTGTCAGCATCAAGGATTTTAAGGGACGCAAAAATTTGAAAAGAGAGAAAACAAAAAAGTATCAAACAGAAATCAACATAGCTACCTATAATATAAGATCACTAACAAGACAAGAACAACAACTGCAGAAGCTAGAATATGAGATAAACAAAACAAATTGGAACATCTTGGACCTAAGCAATGTGAGACGAAAAGGAGACAATTAATCTCAGGTCACACTCTTTATTGCAGATAAAATAAAGAACAAAGTGTAGAGTGTGGGATTTCTAATAAATAAAAATATTATAAGTAATATAACGAATATAGGAAGCGTATCGTATAGGGTCGCCTACTTAAATATTAACATCTCACAAAAATACAAAGTAAATGTAATACAAGCTTGCACACCAACAAAAGAGCATAGTGATGATAAGGTCGAAGAATTCTATGACGATATTAGTAAATGCCTAAAGGAAAAACAATGCAGGCACCACATGTTAATAGGAGATTTGAACGCCACACTGGGCATCCAAAAAGATGCACAAGAACGAAATGTAGGACACCATGGCCTCAAGAGCAACAATCTATGTGAAATGAACACTTTTTTTATAAAAAGCCTAAGGGACGATGGATCTGGATAAGTCCAAATGGAAAGACCCGAGATAGATTATATTATATCATCACATAGAAACATAATCAAAGATGGTACAGTGCTAAGTAGATTTATCACGAATAGTGTCCATAGATTAATTCGAGGTAGGATGGTGATAAATTAAAAATTAGAAAGACAAAAACTTACAAGACAAGAGAGACAGACAATAGACAGCTCCAAGCTAAAACAAAATAAGGAGCAATACCTACTACAAAGAAAATAAAATCTCCCTATCAACTTACATGAAAAGTCTATATATGAAATAAGTAAACTTATAACAAAGACAATCGAAAAAGCAAGTAGTCAAGTGGCTATAGAAGAAGATAAAAGAAGAGTGCAAATAGTAAATGAAGAAGCAAAGAGACTAACGGAAGGAAGAAGACAATTAGTAATGAAGGGAGAAAGGAACTCATTGTCAGTAGAGGGATATAAATAAAAAAATTAAACAAAAATTGAAAGAGACATCAGAATATATAAATAAGTTTATTTATCTAAAATAGTAACATTAACAGGATTTACTAGTGCTTACAGATTGTTATCGTCTAACTTTGTAAATCTATTCTTAGTTTGTTCTTTATTACAATAGGCACAGATATTAATATCTTCTTTTCAATACGCTTCTGCGGTAATTACAAACTTAATCGTTGTTTCACTTTAGCGGCAACAAATTAAAGGTATTTAAAACATTAACTTCTTCGGGACGGCAACTTTTGCTTGAGTGATTGGCCATCTGCCGAAGAGCATTACGGGCCATTGTGAACTTCTTCAAATTACCCGGAGGAAGTCCAAACGCGCCAGGTAATTTCGGTTTATTGCAGCACGCCCAAACATTTATCTCGGAAGGTACTTTCAAATGCATCAGCATAACGTTTTAATTTCGAAAGATCACCGCAACGGCTAATAGCCATCGCTCGCCGCCTCACATTTGCTCCAACAGTGAAATATCCCGGCCAATTTGTAAGAATCAGGTGTTGTTATTGATGTCTTCATTTCTTCTTCTGCGGCCCCGGAGAGACACTAACAAATTGCCGGTGAAATGTAATGTAGCGCGAGATTAATAAAAACATTATTTATTTTGTGCGCAGCTAAGTTACTGTTTTACGGTGATTTATGGTCCTGGCAGAATGGTTTGCGCCGAGAATAATTGCTGCTGTAACGAAAACCACGGCGTCGTTCTGAATATTTTAGAAATTAAGGAGCAGAAGCTCTGTGTTAATTTTAGTTTGTCTATTTGCCCGATCCTAAGTCCGTTTTCGTGTACAAATTCGTACAAATATTGACGTAGGAGACTCATTTTATGGGCGCTTTTCGAAATTTTAACACGTTTTTGATTGTGACTGGGCATTACTATAATTAAAACTTCAAGAAATTTACTAGTTCAATCAATGTTTGTCTTAGTGTTGATAGCAGCGTTAATATGGTACGCGTGCCGCAAATTTTCGACTTTTTTCATCGTTGCTCGAATATGTTATGCTAGTTGATATCGTGCCTCAAACTATTGAAGTAACTTAAATAAAATAATAAAGGCTCTGCTGCCCCGCGTGGGAGCATGGCCTACGAACTGAAAGGTTAAGGTTCTCGTGTGTTCGACTTTACGGCCGGTCGTCGCGCGCCATCTCTGATACGGGGCGATGTGGCAAGCACCGCCCCTTAGACGACCGCCATTAATACCCCTTGTTCGAAACAAACGCAGATGTTCAATTATTTCACCGCACCGCAGCCCACCACGGGACCACGCTAGCAATCTAAATAAAATATCTTCATCTAATTGTAGTGTCCCGGTATTGCCGTATCGACAGTGAGACAAAAAATCTGCATTTAAAGTCGCAGTATTTTGATCGATGATGTGACACTCAAACAGCTGTCCACTTTACAAGCAATTCTCGCACTATAAAAGCTCAAAACGAAAAGGATCGGATTGTTTAGTAAATATCTCTCACCAATCTTCACCCAAAAATTCCGCCAGGCCAGCCTTTCTCCTTGAATCAAGAAAATCAGTCTCATTACTTTCCAGGTGTACCTTGCATAAATATTGCCTAAATGAAGATTCTTCTATATAATGTAAATATATTTTTTACAAGATATTACAAATATAATATTATAATATTAAATGATACATAAAAAGGAAGGGAAAACGGCCAAGTTTAAAATGTAGGCCTACAAACTTTTTTCTAAACGTCTAGGAGATAGAGGACGACAAATTTACTGACCTCCAGGAGTTCAGGCACGAGGCAACATTTCATGTAACTGGAAATCTTCCAATCTTCCAATCTTACCGTTGTGCAATATGAAAAGGATTAGCTAAAACTTAATGACTTTTGTGTGGTCTCTAAAGTAAAAATGTACGGAGCATTTTTCTTCGGCGAAAATATTGTGAAAAGTAATGTTAGATATGGCCGTTTTCGCAACTGACAGGGGATTCCATCAAGATGGGGTTGTACCTCATTGGTTTGGAACAATATGTGACTATTTAAATGAGGAACTCTCTTACTGCTGAATTGGACAATGTATAAGAGAGGATTTGGTATTGTCTGACTAGCCCTCTTACAATTTATTAATTTTTTTTGGGTGCAATGTCAACAACATTGAATGAATTTCCAGTCCACATTACCGCTGTGGTGAAGAGCATAATTGGAACACACTACAGCATGTGTGGACCAAACTGGATTACAGTTTAGACATGGATCTTGTGACACAAGGACATGACATCAAACATTTGTGATGGTATGAATAAAAACTTGAGCGTTTTCCCTTCCTTTTCATGTAAACTTTCAGAAATATATCTTTCTAAAACTCGATGATTCTTTTGTAGTAACCTTTTTTTGTGGTTAATTGGATCCCTCTTATAAGTTTCTGTTTTTTGTAGTACTCTGTGATTTTTCTCTATATTTTCCTATTGTTGCATTTATTCCTCCAATTTGGAACTAGAGTTTTATTTAGATTCTGCATTCTGTATCCTACCATATTGTTTATGCTTTCGCTCCCTTTCTTTCTCTAAAAAAATTCTATTCTGTTTTTTTTTATTTACTTTTCTTTGATTACTTCACATTATATTTTATCCTCTGCGTTTTTATAAATCTGATAGCATCTTTCTGTTTTACCTCTGCTACTCATTAATAGTTAATTATTTTTTTTATTGTATTTTATCTATTCTTATTAGGCTTAATATTATTTCTTTTTTTTCAAATATAACTACCCAAAATTTAGTTATATACGTAAGAATTAAGCAAATTACTGTTTTATATATGTTAAACTTTGTTTGTTTACCAAAGGTTTTATCTTTAATAATTTGTTTTTATTTCCAGTTTGTACCTTCTCTTTTATTTTTCTTCTTGGTAATTAGTATTCTTGGGTAAGTAAATGAATTTATTTCTTGACATAGCATTTTTAGATATTGTCTGTAGAATAACAAATTGCATGAAGCAACAAAAACACAAATTGATAAGAATTCATCGGTAACACAACAGATTTTTATGTCAAAACATATAATGGATAATAGCACAGATTAAAATTTACCTTTGTATATTGTGTTAGTAGACTTTAAACAAGCTTAACCTTAGTACAAGACTCGGAAAGATCACGAAAATCCGAGTAAGGACAGGCGACTCGAAATCGCTGATGGATCCGAATTCTCCTAGCACGCACAGTTCTACGAAAGAGACTAATATACCTTAACCTAAATCTCTGTCTAAAGTTCTTAAACGGCTATCAGCTCACACGTTACTCGCCCTTTGGTAAATTTCTTCTTCTTCTCGCATGACGAACGTGGCTCCCGTTTTCTCGTCATTCGCCTATAATCCGACGGCGTAACCACACAGTTGTCGCACCTCGATCTAAAGGTGCTAACTGGCTTAACACTAACGTTGTTTTGGTAGCTATAATGCTGTAAGCATTTACCGCCCTAACTGCGAGTATTCTCTGTGGTCTACTAACACTGTCGGCAGCGTACTTTCCGCCAACTTACCCTACCAATAAATAGGATTTTATCACTAATTTTCAGTCATTGGATACTATATTTGTGGTCAAAGAAGACTATAACACGAAGCATGCTCATTGGGGTTCCTGCCTCTCTTCTCTAAGTAGAGGCATAATGTTGTATCAGATATTGCAAGAACTTCAAATGAACCATACCTTTACATATGAATAGCTGTAAATAAATACCGAATTTGTTAGATTTATTTATCCTTGAAGGCATTACCAAGACCAGAGAATGCCCGGACATCTGTATACATTTCTATACCTGTACCTCTGTTATATCCACTGTAACCACTTTTATTATTTTATATTATATTTTTATTACTTCAGAAATCTAGTTAATTCACAATTTAACATAAGATTTGCCTTAGAAACTACTGATGACCTTGAAGCGACTGTCCTACAGTTCACCACAATAATTTCAGAATCAGCTTGAGTGATTGTACTTAATATTCCTTCTAAAACGGTACAAGAATGTTGACCAATTTTTATCAAATAGAAAATAACTGAAAAAGGCTACTAAGAAAAAATTGGCATACTACTACATGTCTATCGTCCAAGGTCTTAACCTTATTTCAAAGCATTAGTTTGGTTTTAGAGAGCAATCCTTCGAAGAAGAAATGGATTGTGCTGCAGCCTTCCTTAACAATAACCAGGCTTTTGATAAAGTATGGTATGTCCGTCTTTTCTATAAATTAATTGTTTTATTCTTTCATTCATACAACATGAATAGGTATTTTCAAGTTAAATATTAGCAGCAGCTAACTCACCTTCACTGAGTTTCTCTGGTGTATTTCAGGGTGGCGTGTTATGATCTCTTGTGTACCTTATTTTTACTGTAACTTATCTACCTGTAATCGATCATTTACAACAAATTTTGCTGACAACAAAGCTGTTATGGGTAAACATAAAAGTCTCGTGATAGTTACGAAGATCCTACATAATACAGTGGACAAGAAAGTGTGCGATAACATAGAATGAAACCAAAAAAGGCATCATATTACTTCTACAAAATAAAGGAAATAAAGGAAACACACCACAAATTTTTATATACAAGTTATCATTACCTCAAATGCCAAAGATTAAATATTTAGGTCAAATATGGAAAGATCACGTATAGAAAAAAACTCGACTTAAAATTTAGAAACTACCGGTTATTAGGAAGAAAGTCTAAACTTTCGCTTCGCAACAAACTCCTCATTTATCGTGTAACCTTCAAGACGAAACTATGATTGCGCGAGCAAGTTGTTATGAAAGACCGTCGGTTAGGTGTGCGTTATATCACCTTTAAACTTGGCATTTCTGTAGGATCTGTAAAGTTTATTTGGCATGCTGTCCTGCAAATACGGAAAAGGTCTCTTCAAGGTGAGTCTCATGAATGCTGACCGACGGACATAAGGTTGCGCGGATGGCACTGTTTCAGAATGTGATGTCGCCATACTCTCCGTAGCGACTAGTTTTCGAATCAAGCCACTGTTGCATCAGCAATTTTCCAATGAACAAAACACATCCCTAAAGAAGTATTATCAGCAGCCACAGAATCATGGCGACGACATTGTGAGAAATATACACGTCTAGACGTTGAGAAGTAACAGAAATTTTAACTTTCTTGGGTAAGTACTTTTCCAGAAAAAAATTGGTGGCAATAATTATAATTAAAAGAATTGTCGATGCTATAAATGGATTCCTACCAATATCTGATAGATAAATACAAAGTTATTCCCTCTGAACGTAATATAGGTTTATGCACCAATTGCTAAGAGTAATGAAGAAAATATAGAATAGTTTTATAAAGATGTTAATGGAGGTTTAAGCCACACAAATAAACAAGATATAATAATCACTCTAGACGGCTTCAACGCCAAAGTTGGAAAAGAAAAAGATGAAGAAGTTGCTGGACAGTTTGGTCTAGGGACGCGGAATGAGAGAGTGGATAAGTCTGTAGAATTTTGCAAAGGAAAACGAATGGCCATAACTAATAATACATATTACCAATTACCAACCAGAAGACATAGAAAGTCCCAACAGATAAAGGCAACAAGAATAACCGCAACCAAATAGATTATATACTGATCAACAATATAAGGTTTTGCAATTCAGTTAAGTGGGCAAAAACATACCCAGGAGCTGATATGCCCACTGAGAAAGAGAAATCAAAAAAGGCAAGTACTTGAAAATAGAGAAGCAGAAATTAATCAATCAAAAACTGAAGATGCTAATACTCAACGCCTCAATAGAGAACTGGAGAAGATTAAAGATAAAATAGATAATACAATTCAACAAAAGGGGGAAATTTGAAAAAAGTTTTAAAAGAAGAGAAAACAAAAAGGAAAGAATGGATTCCAGAAGAAATCATGGATGTAATGAAAGAAAGAAGGAAATTTAGAAATAAAAATGAGACCAAATACAAAAACATGCAAAATAAAGTCAAACGCAAGATCAAATTAAAGAAAGAACAATGGTAACAAACAAATGTTTAGAAACACAAGAACTTGAAAAGGGGCACGACAATTTCAATTTCCATAAGAAGATTGAGGAAACGACTAAAATGTGGAACACTTGAAAAATAAATATGCCATAAGATGAAAAAGCTAAAACTATAATGAACACGGAAGAGAAGCTAACTATATTGAAATAGTGTACAGGAGAATTGTTTAAAGACAGTGAAAAAAAAAACCTCCATGTTGATAAAAGGCACCAATGGCCCTAAAATAATTAGAGACAAGGAAAATTGTACAGCAGATAAAAAAGGAAAAAACAACGGGTCTAATGGAATACCCGGAGAACTACTATAATTATTAGAAGACGAATACATAGAAACGTTAACAGAGTCGTTTAATAATATATGCGATGCAGGCAATGTTCCAGAAGATTGATTAGACTTTACATTTATACTTTTACTCAAGAAAATCATTTAAAAATGGTATGAAGACCAGAAAACTATAAACTTAATGAGTTACATGCTCAAGGTCTTTCTTTATATAATTAACGGGCGCATGTATCTGTTATATATATATATATGTTACATCTTCCCCATGTTAGTACGCGGAGTGAAAGCTTGGACCCTCAAGAAAAATACTATAAAACTTTTAGAATCATTCGTATACTGGTACTACAATACCTAATACTACTGTACTGCATGGAACAGGAAAGGAAAAAAGCTAATAAACATTATCAAACGAAGAAAATTCAACTACCTTAGCCACGTTATGCGACATGAAAAGTACAAACTTCTACAAGTGATTCTCTAATGCAACGTTGAAGAGAAAAGAAGATGAAAAACCTCAGACAGTGGGCTGGAACGGACAACGTCAATATATTTCAAACAGTTGTGGACAAAGTTTAATGGACCAATATGATCGTCAAAGTCTTCACAGAATAAATCAACTACCTGTTGTGGAGGCCTTCATATCCCCTTTCAAAACTTCTAATGGACAAAATCGGTCAAAAGGGTGGGGAAACGACCTTTAAATGGTTTTAAATTCTTTGTGAGTTTCACAGTTCTCGTTTAGATATATGCTTAGGCACAGTACAGAAATGAAGTAAATCGGATGAGGGGGTGGGGAGATATGACCATATTTTGATTCTTACGCCTGACTCGCTTTAAACATTAATTACTTATCTGTTGAGGAGATTTTCTATTATGACGATTTACCCAATATATTGCGAATATTTCATATTCTCAATCATTCTTTCGGAAAATTAAAGACTGAAGCTGCAGCCCGTTGCGGACAACCCTTTATCACATGAGTTGCTCCCGACGCCGCACTTTTTAATTTCGAGTTTTAATTTCATAGGCGCTTAGATAAGCGCGCCCCTCGCGCAGCGTGCAGTTCATGTCGCAAAAAAGAGCTTAAATATATGTACCTAATTTGAATTTTTTCCAGTTCAGCGAGGTCTGATTACTTTTTGATGGGGATTCTTTGATTTTAAATAAGCTATCAGAGGTCGCCTTCATCGCGATTACGTTTCATGACTTTATATTAGGTGCTCATTTATGTCGATACCACCAAGGCTTAGATATCTGCGGTTGTTTGCGTGGTGAAAAGGAGCCGCAGCGGAGCCAATTTGGTCGTTGTACTTTGGCTATGAGCATCTGGTAAACACATCACGGTGGCGTAGTCTAATGTAATTTGAAGCAAAGCGTTTTTCTGATATTCCGCCATAACATCGAATTCAATTTAAAGTCTATGAATAAGATTTTAATACGATAATAAAACGTAATAACTTAAAAAGGCGAACGAATTTTAAATTACGCAATGCATGTAACAGACTAAACAAATAATAACATCGCCAGAGCTGTGCTAGATATATTTAAAACAGTTGTTAACATACGTGGATAATTTAAATATAAGTGGACATTCTGCATTTTCGAAACTAATGTTTATTTATTACCTACTTTTGCTTGCTAACAACCAACTACACTGCTACATACAATTTATTGTAGAGCTTATAGTGTATGCTACTCCAAGCTACGGACTAAATGTGAACCAAACAGGCGAATAATGGCACTAGAAAAACTGACTGTTGACATCTAAGAGGACTAATTAGCATTAACTAATTAAAACAAATTAACCAACTAACTAGCACTAAGCGAAGCGTTATAATTGCTTATATAATCTGTGATCATTGTAAAAGTTACAGGTGCACAGAAAACTTCTATTTAAATTTTTTACAAACATACAAAGTTATTTTCTACACGATTTCCTAACTTAGACACATTTTTTGCAACAGATAGGTAGGTTTTTGAACCCGCCGTCGTAAAATCACTCAACCAGGCGCAAAAATTTCAACAAAAATGTTATCAAATCTATACCTTCACAATGCTTCTTTTGCATTTGATGATAGCAGTCCAGACTGTAAGAAAAGTATTCTGATGTCGTTCAGAACAAATCCGTGATTTTTTATCGAGTGTGGGCTACTGTATGAGACCGACGAACGCTGCGAATATTCTCCACAGTTACGCAGCTCCTGCAGAGCAGAGCACACCATGACCTATTGTGGCCTGTATGAACCTGCCGGTAAGCAGATTCTTGTATATTTAAACGAGCGATTTGTATTTTTACAACGTATAAAGAGCAGGCTGAAAGGGTACTGGTTTTCGATGACGAGAATCTAGTTCTCATAAATATAATTTTTGTTTATATACAAGCATGTCCACAAATTAATGTTCAAAATAAATATAAGAAGGAAAATTATCCGATAGTCATGTATTTCACCTACGTAGGGTTACTGTCTTACTAGATGCTTTTCAAAAATCCTTGTCAATAGCAAGTAGCTTCAAGAATCCGAAGAACGCACGTGCTGCGTGTGTTGTTGTTGTGAACTCCGTGTACAAGTAAATTATGCCTTCTCACCTTAATGTTGTTCTGCAAAGTTGGATTATTGGTTGAGGAAGCTCAAAAGCTTTAAGTTCCACAAAGTGTTATTGCCAGACCGTGATGGAAGTTCCAAAAAATTGCAAATATTGCCGACAATACAGTGATGAACGTCTACAAAATACAATATTTGCACTAGACACTTATTTGGACATAATTCACAAGGTTAACTTAATAGGTATCTTGCAATGACGATCGGGGTACAATTTACATGAAAACCAATGCTTAACAACTTAGAGTATATACTTTGTATGTACCACAAAAAACTGTCAAGCATGATGTGGAGAATATTATGTTTGCACTAATAACCAACTGTATTGACGAATGGGGACTCACGACATGTGTACATTTGGCAGGCACTTCTTTATCTTAATTTCAGCTTCTCTCTTGGAGGTAATCCTGCAGGTCACGCAGCCAAGAGATTCTGGGTCGTCGGACGTTTCTTCGTCCAATCATTTTACCTTCTATAATCAGGTGCAATAGTTTGTATTTTTTTTCTGACAGTAAATGGAAAAAAAGAGCACGACAGCCGCGAGGTAAAGGCCTCGACCTGCCAAACTATCACGCGGCGGCCCTGGGTTCGAATCCCGGCAATGGCAAACATCTAATGCTCTCCGGGCGTCATACCGTACAAACACCTTTGGCGGTCGTGAAGTACATTCTGCCCTATCCACTCGCCAACTTGCCTGGAGAGCATGGAGTTTAATTGCTAAATCCCCATTGAAAGGCCTACGTCTTACAGTGGACTGCAATGGCTGGGGGGGATGGAATTTCCAGTTTTTTACGCACTTTGTTTAGAACTTGTTGGTTTATGATTCGATCCATCCAAAAGATTTTCGATAGTCGTCGGTATATCCATAATTCGAAAGATTCAAGCCTTTTCGAAGTTTTCTTATTTAAAGTTCAACCTTCTAGACCATACAAACGCACTAGGAATATATAACAATGAACCATTCGTGTTCTTAAAGCTAATGATAGGTTCTTAATGTCAGTATTTTTTTTTTATTTTTATGAAAATCACCCTTGTTTGTTCTATTGTACTCTTGTACTATGCTCGAGACTTGAAAAAATGCATTACAAGAGGTTCTCTATATGCTACATTATTATATGGTATGCATTTTTATTAATGGATATCACATTCGATATTAATACTTTTGTAGAGTATAGAATTTTCTTTCATGTTACTCTATTGCTTGCTTGTGCTTCAATTTTTTTCTGTTGTAGCACACTTCTCTATGGCATTATGGTTTACATTAAATAGTTATATAGATCCGAATTCCATCAGTAGCACTACAATCTTAAATCACTTATATTGAGTCCATTTCCTGAGCTTTTTACTGTTTTGAGCATCGATTTTTTGTAAGACCTTCGTCTTTATTTCTTGCAAAATTCTTGTCTCATTCTTGATGATTTGCTTTTTTGGACAATTTTGATATCATCAAAGGTGCTATATAACTCGCTGAATTCAAAGGAATCAAAAGCTTTTTCATCATTTTTAGTTAGTTTCCATGTGTCAAATGCACATAGTAGTACCAGGACTATTATATAAATAATGCTGATAATACTAGTTATCTATGTAACTGGAGAGATGCTTAATTTCTCTCAGTATTTTGTTCTCACTTTATCATCTATGTTGTTAGGAACTCCAAATCTTGTACTACTTTAAAATTATATTCCCCCATCAAGTTTTATGCCATTCTTCTGTAGCAAATGGAACCATGCATTTGGTTTTGATTTCCTTACTTAACCCGTTATCCAAATTCAACCCATTTCACTGTATCTTATATGATGCGACCGAGATGTCTATTTCATCTGTGTAAGCTAATATTTATTGATTTATCGAATATTGTCTCAATATTTAAATTTTTTGACGTTCTCATTATAATTGGCAGTGCATATCCCTGCCTTAACGTTCTATTTGTTTCAAATTCCCTAGTTATTCTTTATATCTTAACACTATACTTTACTTTAGTCATTGTCATTTCGGTGATCCTAATTAATAAAATTTATAGCCCCATATATTCGTATAGTTTTTCTTTGAAGTGCTATCATGAGTCGGGGTAGCGGGTAGGCACTCCTCTACGATCCCAGTAGAAGATAAGTCTACTTCAGGGAAGCGACCCTGCCCACGCGAGCCTTGGTTTTCTTCCATCTGCCATTACAAGGAAAGAACCATGTCCTAACCAATAATCCCACCCCATCATTAAATCCTATCCAAAGTTGGGGAAAGTAACGGGAAGTTACCCCAACTGATTCTAATTTTTCAAGAGAATCAATGAAATGCAACGACCACACTACGTTGAAAACACCGGTTCTTTTTCGATCACCGAAGTGAAACAGTGTTAGGCGTGGTTAGTACTTAGATGACTCACCGCTTGGGAACACCGCGTGATCACGATTTTCCGTCAATGGCATAATCAAAAGCTTGTGTAAAGTGCACAGAAATGTGATCCATTGTTATGCTGCATTTCAGTGATTTTTAGAATATTTATCTATTGTAGACTTTTTTTGTATTGACCAATCACCGCTTATACATATGATTTTAATCGCTTATAAGTGTGTTAAGGAATATTTTTGGAACCCAAGATTGTCAATAATATCGTTTTGATTCTTGGTCATCCGCAAAGTGTAACAAATGTAGGGTGACAGCGGTTCCTCACTTTATATCTTAGCTTCCCCATTTTCCCTATGTTAACTTAATAAACATCAATAATTTATTAATTCTATGAGATTTTTTTTTGGATTCACTTATCGGAGCTATAATAAACTTGTGACATTTTACCGATAATGCAGATTTATCTGTGAAACAGCATTTAAACATAGAAATGAACTATTTTTTAATTACAGCAAGTAACTATTCCTTCAAAAAACCATCTATCATCGGCCGCGATATTATTGCTGGTAGCAGTCCAGCCGAGCATCTGTCGGTCTGTATTTGTGCTTCTTTTGCATTTGGGAGCCTCTACAAATTAAGGTAATAAATTAGCAATTAATTGCTTATGATCTACATGCGCGTTTTTGCAGTCCGAATCCGCGGTTCGGCGAACCTGAAAGATGCCCCGGCTCGGCGAGCCGCCACACGCAGGAGATTCGTATTATCTGGGTAGGATTGGACATTAATAGTTAATAATGTGAATGTAATTACTGGCGGCTTCATCAATCAGCCGCTTGTCACTCGATCATAACTCGAACCCATTAATGTCCCCGGGCTAACGCCTCTTAAGCAGAAATGGACTAGCCCGAGAACTTTTTATATGGCCCGTAAATTCGCGCTCCTATGAGACAACAGTATTGAATATGGTTTTATCTTTAACCAAATTGACTTTGTTTACTATTTATTCCGTAAATAAATATAAGTATAAAACTTGTTAAAAGCGAAATGGATAGTTTTAGTGACAGAGATTCATTCTATTACTTTGTTTTGAAAGCTATGATGTTATAAGCAACGGATGACAAAGGATATTATGAAAAAAAGGTTTTTTTTAATGCAAAACATCCACGCATTATATCTATAGCACTCTAGTTGTTCTTATACTTGTTATACTTACACATAAATCCAGCACCTCGACAATATTCAATGTACAGACTATACATTTTTCTAGTTTTTCTCTTAGCCACTTGTAATTTCATACCCGGATCTAAATACTTTCTCTTCCCCGCGGTAAACTTTAACTTTTAGTAATTGTTTAGTGCCTTGAGGCACATAAAACAGTTATTTTATCAAATCTTTGTAATACAAAAATGTTGTTGTCACTGAGGGAACGCATCGTCTAGAACCCCATTTGAAAAGCGACTTCGTTATCATTCAAAAATTATCATGCGTTAAAATACATTAGAGCGCGGGTCTTGCATTTAGCAAATCCGTGGTTCTAATCTTCAAGAGTCCAGAAATTTTTAATGATTCCGAAACGAGTACCAGACATGTCGAGTCCTTTCTAAAAGTTACGTTCTATAGATGAAAGTGAATAAACACAACACTTTCACATATAAATTACACATGTGAGAAAGCAAAATTATAATGAATGTCACAAGAAACAGCTACCAGCAGAACATAGTGTGCGCGAACATAAACCCCCTCTGCCCCTACAAAGATGATGATTATAAAATATAAAGTGAAATTTCTTTTTTACGTAACGTGAGACAAAAGACTTGAAGAGGATTCTCTCCATAGGATAGCTCGTACTACCTCTTCTTCAGTCAATGTCACGATGTCAAAGCAAGAGCTACCCTCTTTAGTTGTGCAATGGATTATTACGAAACCGTCTAAAATTTCACCCGTAAGCTGGGGGAGGATAACTAGAATCAGTTGAAAATGAAGATCACCAAAGTGCCGAAGAAAGTATTCGAATTATTCGCGTTTTCTCGGAACTGTCATTTAAGGGTTACTGAAATTGGTCAAAATAAGCAGGCAATAATTACTAACAATATTGGGTTTCAAAACGTCTAGCTCCAAATCCAACAAAAATTGTGGATTTGTTCTAAATTACACTAGAACACCTTTCATACAGTTTCAATTTCTTTCCCGGGATTATATCTTGTTCGGGCTACTAAAGGAAACCTTATGATGCTATATATTCAGTTGTTCTCTTTGTATTTCAAATATTAGTTTTAAAAATAAACTATCTGTGAAAGGATTTTTTGCCAATGCGGGGGCTAAGGGGGTTAAAATTGGGGTCAAATAGAGAAGAAGTTTAATTAGTGTTGCATTTAAGAGAAAACTTTCTTGAAGTGATCAGCGGCTGAGTGGTAGAGTGTAGGACTCATAACATAATAGTTGCGAGTTCGATACTGCTTGCATAATTTATTTTTTATATTTTAATTTTAATTATTTTTAAACATAATTTAACTCACCTGTTTTTTCTTATTGTGTATTCTGGAGATCTTTTTAACTCCGCGGCTTATTTTTGTATTTCCGTTTCAAAGATGGAAGAGGAATGTCTTGGAATCGGCACTTTTGCCTTCACGGTAGATCACATTTTATATTGCTCACAAATTAATACAAATTCCATCGGATTTTAATTAAACTTTAATGACTCTTCTAGAATCATCTTGTTGAAAAGCATTTTCACAGCTTTGACACTGCAGGTGATAATTTAGAAAATTGAAGTCATCGTTCTCTATAATACATGATACATTAACTAAATGACCTTTTGTTACAGAATTCAATAATAATTACATACATAACTGAAAAACCTGCCACTTTGATGTATTTGGCATATACTGCGTTAATGAACATGTAGCACATGCAGGGCTTATTCCGTATTCCCTATCTAATTAGATCACAAACCAAGCTGCACACAGTGTTCTAAACTGTAACAGAGTTACGATAATTTGGGACTACATGCTTTGATTTCGTTGCAAATTTAGCCGCACTGTATTGTAGCTAACCAACCTAATTTGGGGGTCGTAATGCTTACTCTATTAGGTTCTACGTAGACGGAGCAACTATGTGCACGTATCGAACGGTAATGACATTAGGGCTGTAGGCGGTCTGAGATGGAGTTAACTAACCGCGATATCACATCAAAGCGACGCATGCATCTGTTCGAACGAGAATTCGATGCACGCCCTATTCAAAGGCGCTCGCCGTTGTGTAGTATTGTTAAATATACAGGGTGATATCCATAAGTAGTAGAACTGATTTTTTTTAAAATGTATTGAACATACATTTTGGTACATCGACTTAATACTCTTCAAAATAGACCCCTTGGGCATCCACACACTTCTGGCAGCGAGACTTCCAGGTCGCGAAGGCCTTCTGGAAGTCGTCCTCCGGGATACTGTTCAGCGCCCTCGTCGTTGCCGCTTGGACTGCTTCCACCGAGTTGAAACGGTGCCCCTTGAGCTGCCTCTTGATCCGGGAGAACAGGAAGAAGTCCGGCGGTGCCACATCAGGGCTGTAGGGGGGGTGAGGCAACGTAAAACGTCGAATTTGGCCAGGAGATCCCTCACATACCACGCGCCGTGGTACGACGCGTTGTCATGGTGGAGCTTTCACTTCCCCACCAGGTCTGGTCGCACGCGTGTTATCCGATTTCGCAGCCGTGTAAAATCTTGCATTTACATTCTGTCCAGGAGGTACAAACTCCTTATGGACAATGCCACGACGGTCAAAAAATGCAATCAACATCGATTTCACTTTCGGTTTCGACATTCTGGCCTTCTTTTTATGGGGTGATTGTGCGGTGTGCCACTCTTCGCTCTAACGTTTTGTTTCCGGGTCATATTGGAAGACCCCGGTGATGACATTATCGAGAAAATGTTTGTCTTCTTCCAAACAGTTCAATATTTCTTGGGAAATCTCAACACGCAGTTCTTTTTGCTCGTCACTCAACACTTTCGGCACCATTTTCGCGCACACTTTTCTCATCGACAAATCCCCTGTGATGATGCGTTGGACTGTCCCGTACGAAAGATTCAGCTCATCACTAATTAATTAATTTAATGCCCAACCGTCGGTCAGAATTCAAAAGTTGCTTAACTTTCAGCACATTGTCGTCCGTTCGCGAGGTTGACGGACGCCCGGCGCGTTGGTCGTCCTCGACGAGTTCCCTCCCCTCCCGAAACAACTTGTGTCACTCAAATAACGAGGAACGGCTCATGGTATCCTTCTTGTAGGCCTGCGTAAGCATGTCCTTGGTTTCGGTCGCTGATTTTCCAAGTTTGTAGCAAAACTTGATGGCGTACCGCTCCTCCAAATTTCGCTCCATCGCAACTGACGACGAGGCGTCACAACAGGAGGTCACTAAAACAGTGGTCCACACTCAACTAACGCACGAAGGCGACTGCGTAATGTACATCACTAGTCCGAAGAAACCCACATACCATTGTGGAGACACATTTTTAAGAACGCTTCTCTGTAAATGTGTGGTGTGGTTTGATAGACAATCAGTTGATTGGGCCTGTTGTGTTACCGCATCGTCTTACAGGACCCCGTTATCTACACTTTCTTGAAAATGAACTTCCAGCATTATTGGAAGAGATTTCTTTGGTTACAAGAATGTGTATGTTCTTCCAACATGACGGGGTTCCTGCACATTCTAGTGGTTTATGACACAACATCTAAACCTAACATTCCCCGAAAGATGGATCGGTAGATATGGTCACGTTTCTTGGCTACCAAGGTCGCCGGACCTTACCCTTTTGGATTTTTGCCTGTGAGGCGAAGGCTACAAATCAAAAGTCAACACAAGAGACGATTTGATCGTTCGGATTGCATGGTGCAGCCCTCATCAAAGAACACCAAGACGACCTCCGAAGAGCTATACGTGGTGTTATCAAGAGAAATGAACAATGCATTGAAGTTGGTGGTGGAATTTTTGAAAATCTACTTTGAACGTCCTCATGTAACAACTGTATCTCTGGATTCATTAAAAATTGGACACATGTTATATGGAATTTTTTATTGCAATTTGTCTATACTAAAATATTTATTATTCCTCCAGAAACACCCTGTATATATATACAGGCTCGTGACAGCCCTATTTCCACTACATCGTTTCTTACCTCTTAAAACGAGTTTTTTCTTGGACATCCTTTGTTCCTTGTATCACCTTCGCCATCATACAGTAACTTTTTACTATTCTTTGTTTTGGCATTCGAATAATTTTGCCTAACGATCTAGCCTTCTGTAGTCAAAACTTTTGTATAATTCCCAGTTTTGCATACGTGTCCATTACCTCTCTGTTCGTACGTCTCCGCCATGACTCTTCTGCTACTTTAACACCTCCGAATTTATGGCATTCCTAACTTCGCCAATGTTATTGGGTCGTATGTTTGTTTAAAATGGATAAAGAGGATGGATAACGGCAGATTTCGTTCGCAACTGTTATTTTGTATTGTTTTTAAAGTGAAGATTTGGTTTGTTGTTGATCTTCCGGGCCTAAACTCTCCTTGATACTCCCCTATCCTCATATCGCTTTAATCTATTGCGTATAAACTATCCCTCTGTGATTTTCACATCTTGTTTTGTCTCCTTTTTTCAAAAACGTACATACAACTGCGCTACTCCATCTTTCTGGCATCTTTTCTTCTCTCCATATCGTCAGTATAACTTGGTGTAACTTTTTGCACAGTTTCTCTAATTAAAATTTCTGCTAGCATACCATTTTCTCCTTTATTCTTAAGCTCTTTCGTTTCTTTTTCTATTTCCTGTTCTATCGGTTCTTCTACTTCGTCTATTACCTCATTTTGTGTACGTTTTGATGATTTTTACTACTAGTTGTACTGTTTCTTCCTATTCATTAAGCAGTTGTTGGTTTTCTATTATACCCCCCAAGTAATAACCCTTCATCATTTCTGCAATAATTTATGTTGTGATTTGTCTTGAGCTCATTACTTCTTCATAATAGTTTCTTATACCTTTTTGTATAGTGATCTTCTACTGTTTTTCTAAATATTCTTTTTTATCGGCAGATTCGTTTAATTAGTTCTCTTCTTTCTGTTTTTTGTTTTCTCTTTTTTTTTTTGCTTTGTTTCTCACCGTTGAGCTTCCTTACACTCCTTATCAAACCACTCATCTTTTTTTGCTTTTGTTATTTCCCAAAGTTTTGCTGATTCGGTCATTGCTAACTGATTTTTTTTATTCTTCTTCTATATTTTGACTTTTTGTACTTCCTGTCGTCCTACGTTCAGCGTGGCGTTGGAATTATTTCAAGGAAACGGTATTCCATTCTTCCTAAAGATCTATAGCCAAAGCATTTCGCGTTGTAAATCGTTGGAGTTTGGACCGAAGTCGGCATTCTAATTTATTTCAAAAATGTTCAATGGGGTTCTCAGCGTAATGTTATTGTCCACAAACCATTTTCTAGCAGTTTTGTGGAACGCATAAATGATTTTTTGACGCTCTAACTGATGCTTTCGCGAGCCGCATTCTTTAACGCACGGCAGTCGCTTTCTAACTTATACTATTTTGTCGTGGTTGTACCTTCTCTTCACTTCACGATCACGTCCTCATCAGTTGTCTCGAGCTAATCGAGAAGGGCTGAAATGTTTCTGAGCGATTTCCTGTTCATACAACAACAGATGACTGAAGTACACTCCCATTCTGCTCGTGCTGCTTAACACTAAACTACACATAGCTCCTGTGCTCCTTTGATATTTATTGGTGAGGTCACAGTGACCTCTAGGCGTCAATTTACTAGTTATGAACGCGTGTCTTGATATTTTTGATAAGATAATGTATATAATACATTTCTTTCATAAATTATGTTGTTTATTTAGGTCTCTCTTTCTCCTCTTTTTCCTTCTGTTTCTCTTAGAATATATGAAAATATATTACTGAAAACTAATGAGAACTGAAAACTTAATTTTCATTTTAAAACGAAATTGAATTAGAAAAAAAATAGTCCCAGATTGTTTTCGAGTTGCTAAATTAATATCGAAATCCGTAAAGTAGAACTTTAAACCGGAAGGAATGCGCATAAAAAGGGCAATAATCTAACATAGTCAATCAACAATAGACAATTATAAAAAGTGAGCTCTGTACAATAATTTTTTGATTAAAAACAAAAATACCAAGAGAGAAAACTATAGATAAAAATAAACCCACACTTTTCGTAACGCTTTTAAGCGGAAAAAATAAGGAACAAAAAGAAGTCTGCGGGCGTCAAATCAGGGAATGAAGAACGGATCCTGATCACATGTGGTAATCAAATCTCCAAATATTTCTCTTTTTGTCAGCTTGTAATTCCTCAGATCTCGAGTGGACAACA
The DNA here is from genome assembly GCA_036346155.1 of Sinelater perroti. Lineage (NCBI taxonomy): Eukaryota > Metazoa > Arthropoda > Insecta > Coleoptera > Elateridae > Sinelater > Sinelater perroti. The sequence goes on from JARFIY010000222.1 coordinate 3,439,471, forward strand.
GGAAGGTGGGAGCCACGTTCGTGGTCATACAATGAGAACGGGAGATCCGCCAAGGCAAGTCAAACTCGCAGACTAAAGTACAATTTTCCAGTGCGAGCTGATAGTTATCCGAAAGTACCCGAGGAAGATAGCCAAGAACAAATTTATCATCCCAAGTTGCATTATAATAACGGACAGCTAATCGGCGCTACTTGCTCTCAGAAACATGAAGCTACCAACGACTTTGCAAGTCGAGATTTGAAGCCTTGCTCGGCTGAGATTAAGATTCGATTATATTGGACACGACACAAGCCGCGACTCTGGAAACGAGTATGCGGCAGATGAAAGAAGAGATAACAACCCCGCAGTCAACACGACACGACAGGCATTAAATACCTTAACACACCATCCAATTTATCACTAGGAATGGCAACTTCTGGTCCTATTTTATCAGAATCCGGAAAGTGGTGGAGGACCAAGACAGATGCACCTGTGGAGAAATCATAATCTAAATGTTTGAACTAGTCGTGAACACATTTTCTGCTCGCCAACATTTCGTGCATCTTCATGGCCGTTTTCCCCAATTTGTAGCTCGTTACCCCATTGCACTGTGATCTTACCTCTCGCACTGACTACGTTCGACTGCCTGTAGTCAGTTTACCCTAACGGCCAAGGGTACGTAACTCTAGAAGACGCTTTTCGAAGTGTCTCAGGATGTACATACACGCACGTAGCCATGTGTATACACGCGCACTTCGCCCATGTTACCATTGAAATATCGAACTATTCACCAAACATTTTAGACCCGCCTTATATGACTGTAACAAAATTTGTCCAATTTTTATAAGCCATTTTTATATGTCGTTTGTATTATTTTGTATCTATTTTTTTTATTAATTATCATTTTGCATTGTGATTTTTTTTATCTAATTTAGATTATCTCTTCAGAATGTTAGAGTTATAGATGATTGAAAAGTAAAAAAATCGATCGTCTTTCTGTTACTATTCCAACTAAATAACAAGTTTCATACTTTATTATGTATTACAAATATAGTATATCCCATACAAGCACGGCGTACTTGCACGGTCACGTTTTCCAGCTTCCTACAGGATCCATGTTGGAGAGATTAAATCAGCAGCAACTGCTTCCATTCGTTTCAGAGAGATATCATATGGGAAGCAGCATTCGTGCAGCAATCAACTTACTAAAATGTCAATTAATTAAACATGTATATGTATTATAAATATATTTAGAAAACCCCGACGACGGAAAACCAATAATTGAATGCACACAACGCCACGAATGATTCCATTTCACCTATATGAAATTAACTTACAAGTGAAAAGATTCGGGAATTCAAAAAGAAAATTCTGGATTTATGACGCATACAAAACGCTATTGCCATCTACGAGGTTATTCAAAAGTGCCCACAGATTAAAAACTTACCTCACCCGGAAACAATAGTGTTCTCTCTCTCAACAATGAGACCTATAGGCCAATTCTTAAATAGAAAAAATTAAATCTTGTAACTGTAAAATCCATACTCTGTGGAGAACACCTAAAGTCACACGTTCGACTGCAGAGCAAAAACTTTCAAAAATATTATTTTATAACTTGAATTTTGGAATATAGCATTGGTTATTCTTATATTTTTAGAGTAGATTTTGGAATTTTGAAGCTGTTCACAGAAATAATCCAAAATTAAACTGTTTCACTTGAATGCATTATGGTGGTGGATCTGCTGATATCTTTATTTTATTTTATTTTTTTTTTTGATAGCCTGGAATTAGTTTGCCCTTGAGATAGATTTGCAAGATTATTGGTCATTTTTATAACAATTGACTGTATAACAGCTCTGTAATTGGTAATAGATTTAGGCCATAGAGTCACTCTTTTGATCTTTTTGATATTTACAAAGTGAGGAAAGGCGTATTTCTCTCAAAGCAGATTCTATTTTTCTTTGGTCAGATTTGTTTGGGTTTTCAGTAATCACCACTCACTTTGATTTGAGATTTTCTTCAAGCTTGCTAGGTCTAGTCGGTTTCCGTCTTTAACAATTTCTTAACATTACGCGCCAAATAACCTCTTCGTGCGTTCTAGTGAAGTTGATCTTACTTTGGATGTGATCTGAGATTATGGTTTATCCAGGGGCTGATTATTAGCCAATAGATTAACTTTTCCAGTTTCCACTGTTAAAGAAATCTACCTAAATCTCTATTGAAGTGGACAATAGGGTTGTTTCCGCAAGTAATTAACATTTACAATGGGATGTACCTAGTAGCCCAAAAGAATAACTAGTAGGAGCTGTTCTTCTAAAAAGTCCCGCGTTTCTTGGATTAATCTTCCATATTAAGATTTAAATTTTTTATTGAAATTGTCTTATCCTGGTCCACAGAAACAATTTAGCGCACCCTCTTATCCGTCAGACATGACCACAATAAATAAGGATAAATGTTTTTACCTAAGTCATATCTAAGCTGCTCACCACTACGTTTCAGATTTTGAACCGCTTAAGCCCCTTGGTCATTGCTGTGGTAAGCTGTAATACTCCTGGTATGTAGCTGGACCACATATCTTGGGCTCCCCCTGTTCACAACCTGGAGGCGGAAAGTGCAGTTTCTATTAAAATTACTTGTATATTTATAAACTTTCTCAGTCTTTCAGACATACCTTATGCTACTTTGAAGAATTTTCAGCCGGTTTAGATACAAATGTGCTCTTTTTGACGCTTATTTGAGTTATCTGTCAAACCATTAATCTAAGTAAGAAAAAAAGGTTAAAAAATATCACAACAGGTTATGAATGTTTCTCAATTAAATTGCCTGAAAAATATCAATATTCTGGAAGTAGGCTGTAGAAAACTATTGAAAAATACCGAAAAGCTTTGAAAATAAACCATTAATGACCACTTGAGAAATTTTGACATGATCCGTTTTTTCAATGGTATAAAAAAATTAAAAACTTCTTAGGCTAAGTGTGAAGCTACTGAAAAACCTAATTATTTTTTTCTAAGCTTTTTTACTCAATAAAATAAAAACTATTTAATTAAATTGTAACAAAAATATTATTAAGAATCTGATACTTGCATACTTAGTATTTGATAATGCAGTTAGTTATATTCACGTTAACTCACCACTGAACACTACCAGAGAAACTTGTTATCCATCTGTCAAAGTAGACTGCGAAATGACGTGTTAACATGACGTGTATAACCTTAACAACTGGTATATCCAAAGGTTAGCTGTAAACACTGCGAAATAAATTAATTGTAGAGCTTATTTTTGTAATTAATCCGAAATGGTTTTGATGACTATGATCGCGCGCGTGGCCGACGGCTTGCCGCTGGCGGCGACAATGCAAGAGGACGAACAGGTATGATGCTTCTTGCTTCACTTCGCTAATATCTGGCCTCCTATAACCCTCGACGAACTTTCTAGTCGGGCCGTAACATTCTGGATTACCAGAATCAGGCGAAGATGCTGTTCCGCAAGTTGGGTCCGCAGTCACCGTCACGCTGCACAATCGAAACTGGCCCTTACCTATTTCAGTAAGCAATAACCGAGTGCACCGGCTGTTTCTAAGGCGTTTGTTTTAGTTACCTTATCGAGCACGATGTTTGCTACCTAGTACTGTGCGAAAGGAATTACTCCAAAAGACTTGCATATTCCTACTTAGAAGACATTGCGCAAGAATTTCATTCCCAATATGGAAAAAGAGTCAATACAGTCACAAGACCTTATACATTTATAGAGTTTGATACATATATCCAAAAAGCCAAGAAAGTATTCACAGACTCACGAGCAAGACGAAATATGAGTGCTATCAACAATCAGTTACATGATGTCCAGCGAATTATGGTGCAAAATATTGATGACGTTTTACAGCGAGGAACTGTGTTATCAGGTAACGAAATCGATAAGTTAATTAACCCATAACCTATCGTGTTATTTACAGAATTGGATACAAAAACCCAAAATTTGTCCATGTTAACACAGAAGTACAAAAAGGATGCGACGTATTTGAATACTAAATCCATGTATGTAAAGGCAGCAGCCGGTTGCATAGTGGTGCTAGTATTCTTTCTCTACTTTTGGGTATTGTAAGACTAACAGACAAATGGCCATAATATTCCAATTATCATTTAAAAGGGTGGAGTTTGATTTTATACCTTCTCATAGCCGCTTATTTTTTTATTGTGCATACTCTTGCATTACACAATATCCACAATATTTGCTTACATATAAAGCTGTTTCTGGTATTAGTGGGACATTCATAAACATTGTAAACTTGATTCTGTGATATCGAAATTGGGGCTTCAGGCATGTGTAAAATTCATAATCTCAAGACCACTCAAGGTATTATATATTTATAAATCTTCCTGGGTTGTACCTTTAAAAATGTTACGTTGCTGTTATTGAAAATAAACTATATTTCGATGCTACTGTTGCCGATTTAATTAAAGCAACTGCAGTCGTTTTGAAAAAATTTAGTTAATGGTCTGCTATCTCAAATTTACCATATTACATCCACACAAAAAAAAAACCTATGGGAATATAATTTATCCAATAAAAAAAACTGGTGTAATTCTGTAAACAAAAGTGACTTAATTGGTCTTCAATATTAATATAATTCTCTACCATTTCAATGTCGCTAGTCAGTCATAAAGTCTAGTAGAACTGAGTGAGAAGTCTTTTGCATTTCTCACATGCTTCAATTAGAATTAACCATTTTTACACAAGTTTTAACAATTTATAGAAGTACTAGTAAAAAGCCAAATAATCAAAGTTGTACTGCATGCGCCTCCTGACAACTGACCTATAGATGCCACGAACTGTCAAATCACTTCATGTTTTGACCTATAACAGGTCAATCGTAATCGAAATCAAATATTTAAAATCTTTATACAAGGCATGGCAACAAATTGGTTTCAATGAGGTATTGACCTTTGAAATTGGTTCATAACCGTAGGAGTTGCAATCTATCTATACATTTGAACAGAAAGTAATCAAAGACAGCTGAAATGAAACGTGGCATGGCTGCGCTTTGAGTATACGTTTGGTTGCCTATCTTTAGGATCGTTTTGCATATCTTACTTTCATAAGGTCACCGCACCAACTTATACCACTATTAGCATTTGTAAATAAATTGTTCCCACCTTGCAAAAATTTGAGAGAAGGCAGGTGAAAAATTGTTAGCCTAAGACCCCAAAAATACCTTTTTGCATTCAAACATATTAGAGCCTTAATCTCTCAGTTCACAGCTCAGACTCTCATGGAAGGCATTACAGCTTTGCTATTATCATATACATAAAGAAGAACGTGAAAATAATATGTACTAAATAAGAACCTTGGAGAACTCCTGGCAGCAAGAATTAAAGATTTGATTAATGTTGCCCTATTAAAATAAACCCTGCAGTTCTATATTTCTTCAGTTAATTTTTATTAATCGCAACTCTGCTGGTCCAGTGTTAAATTTTAAAGACATGGTTGTAATTCCACCACATTGAAAATCTTGAAGTAAAAGGAAGTGTCTGTGCGAAGCTTATTTTATCAGACCCTAGATTTTAATCCTTTCTCATTGATTCTTTGTTGCATAACAAATGTTACATTTTTTTCTATTTTCTTGACTTCTTTACTAAAATATTCTGACCAAAGTTATAAAACTTTTGTTTTTCTTATATGTTCTCACTGAAGCAACACATGTCTAATACATTAAGCTACTATTTGTGTTTCTTTAGTTTAGGGGTATCCAGCTGAAGCATATGCTGCAGTGACTATAGCCAATGCACTCACAATCAAATTTTTATCATCAAGAAGGAAACATTAGATTGAATTGAAATTTCATTGGTATAATAGTACTGCGAAACTTGTTGGACAGTGTGTTCAAAGTTTTTGGTACTAAGACATGATTGTAACTAGGATTTATTTCCACAAGAAATATGTTCATGGACACGACAAGCATTTCTAGGCAACCTGGGCCATGTATGGCTAGACATTATTTAGTTAAAATAGTGCATTGAGAATTCTAGTCAGGAATGGGAGTACATGGAGTCTCATCGATATACTGGTGTGCCGTTAATATACCATGTAGCACTATTACAATGGATCAGCTATAGCTCCTCAAACCATAATGCCTACTGTGTTACTCGTTAGCAAGACTAAAATTATGTCATTGACTAGGGAACTTTCACACCCAAACATGATCATCCGACCCCCAAATGAAACTACACTCATCGCTAAACATTGCAATGAATTCTGGTATTAAAACTATTACACATAAGAACACATAGGGCGTTTGGAAATGATTTATGAGCACGATCCTTTAAGCCTATCCATTAATGGTTTACCTAGTTCGTCCAGAACTAGTCAGCCTTGCCATCCAGTCTCCCTACATGGTCAGATAATATGATCAAAATAGTTCATGTGACATCTATACAGATTGTTAACTACCCTGCTATTTTCAGCCTAATAAGGCCTCTTTCAAAGTTTCCAAATTGTATAAATTGACGTCCCTGATGTCTATCTGGCATTCTAATTCCATACTCTTCCTTGCGTCTACCAGTGCTGTTTGTATTCATAGGGCGTCAACCACATGCTGATTTCTGGGGATATTGGTTTGTATTTGCAGGACTATTACAGTCATGCGCAATCGCACCAAAACCTAGATCATCAACATACCAGCTTGCAATCTACCTATTTACATAGTTTCACAGTTGGAGCCAAATTTCATCGTTAATGAGTGTATATTGCCACTACATAATCGCATTTCAGAAAATAACTTCTGGAAAAGTCACTCTACTAATAACCAAATCCACAAGTATTAAGGGAACTTCAGTTAGGAGGTATTCCTACTTAGTGAGCTTTTTAGAAAACCACTGACTCTATTTCCAAAAATATTTAATAAAACGATCAATTTGCTCAAAGTTGATTGAAATGTACTGCAGTTGTGGTTGGTAAAAATGGGTGTTTGGTTTTTGGCTATTATTGAGCAATAATTTGGAAATCAAAATGACCTACAAGTTCCACATCTGATCAAACCGAACATTTTTACGAAGATATTTCTTCTTCTTCTTCTTTCCCATTTCCCATACCCTATCCAAGTGTCGGGTTGAAGATATTTCACAAGTATTAATAAAAGAAGAAACACAATTTAGATTTGTCATAAACAACTTTAACGCCAAGTTAAGAGTACCAACAAATAATATGTCAATAGATCAGATAATTTGGACTTTGCCTATTAACGAAGCTGAAAAATGACTGATAAATCATCTCCAAAAAGAAAAGATGTATGAACTCTTTCTTCCAGAGACCAACAAAACAATGAACTTGGAGAAGTCTGGTCCCGATTGTAAAAATGAAATTGATTATATTCTAGTCAACCAGAACTATAGAGTAAAAAGCTGTATTATTAGTCATGAATTATTTTTCTGCTGATAAATAAATATAATTAAGCAAATTAATTAAACATCATCTTATATCAGAGACAATGCAAGTTGAAGAGAAAATTAGGGAAATCAATATGAATACTCCAGAAACTAAAACACAAAATTGTTACCACTACCAGAAGAAAACATTAAAAATAATGAAATAGACTATAGACCACACAATAAAGACAAGACACAGATATAGGAACCCAGCATATAATGAAACAAATAAAATGGAAGATAGGAGATAATTTATAATAATTGTGAGGTCCTATGGCCCACGTGGGAGCATGGTCTGTAAACTGAGAAGTTCCAGCTCCCATATGTTCATCTTCACTATCCGGTTGTTCATTATCTCCTACACACTGCTGCATTATTACCCTTTATTCGAAGCACATGTAAATACTCAATTATTTTTAGTGACCGAGTAGGCCATCCACCAGGCATCTGAGAGCTCCGGGAATGAAACCCGGATCCATCCACACTGCAGCCAACTTCTCACCCATACTGGTGCTAAAATATAGTTTAAGGCATTACAATACAGGAATGATAAAATCAGCAATCAAAAAGAACCAAAAATTCTCAGGACACTTAACAACAATATTGGTCATCTCCAGAGTTTTTAACTCCCATATTGTACCCGTGGTGACATGTGATGGAAATCACTATGATATTGACCAACAAACTTAAGACACAGTCGTGGAAAAATAAAAATCAAATAAATGCCCAAATCTTGGCCTACGAATTTGTCTTCAATGAAAATATTGAAATTCTTGGAACTCAACGAAAGCAGCTGGTTATTTCTGAAACTAATTGACAAAATGAACCGACATAAATTACAGTGCTCAATTAAATAGAACTGTATATTCCCACCATTTGTCTGTATTGTTTCTTCTTTAGCTTTATTATGGTTTTCATTGCTTACTAATCCATAGTAGTAATGTATGGAATATCACTTAAGATATTAATGTAAGAAATACTTATATTACAAGGTATATCTAATTCTTTTCCATCAAGAACATAAGATCAGTATACAAATTTATTTGCAAAAAAATTAACAAAAACTTAAAATTCATGATGAAAATAGCTGAATTCAAAATTAAATAATGTGCTTTAATAATCAACACTTATAAATAAGTTGCTAATCAACATTTCCCTATTAAATGAAACAAACTTTAATTCATAGAATATAAAAAAAATATCTGTAACTAAATTTGAATGAATAGGAGAATTCTTCCATTTAAAGAGTTAGCAAAGAGCACATCTAACATCATCTTGTGTTGTTGATATAAGCAGTTCAGGTGTGACAACTGAGCAAAAGCGTTTTTTGAAATAAAAATGACATTGCAGTCTATGGGCCCAGATAGTGATCACACAAACTTTTTGATGTAAAATTTGAAAGTATCCATTGAATGGGCTATACCTCATTTTTGGAAACATGCTCAAAAATGAACTTAAAACCTTTTTTTGGAAATAGAAATAAAATCAGGGGGGGTCAGATTTTTATGTAGTACTAAGCATATTTACACTATAAAATGTGAGATTGGAAAATAGCGACAACCTGGGGAGACACCAAGTTTTCCCAGAAAAACGCCCATAATTTGACAATCGCTGTTTGTTTGTGTTGGATTTTTGAGCACGATAACAGAACTTTGTCATGGGGGAGGGGATAATGAAACCGTATGCCTGCATACTAAATCTTTTGACTCACCATATCCCTTGAAGTAACCAGGATTGAGTTGGCCTCAAAATAAACTTTTTGGCGACTCCAGATATGCTAACCTCATAAACTCATATGACTTGTAAAAGTTTTTGACGGTATTCCCGTTTTCCAAAAATGATTTGTAAAGCATATTAAAAAAATTTGTCCCCAAGCCAAAAATTATGAAAAACCTTCCCACCCCATAATGTAATTTTCGAGCCTCTTGGGCTTCAATTATCAAATAAAATCACAAAATGAGTACTTGAATATCTCGAGACCAAATCTATGGGCTGTTAGGTGTGCTGTTTGTTTTTCTTAAATGTTACAAGTAATTAAATCAATCATTAACCATTTTGTCACTATACAAAATCAGTCTCAACATTAATCAGACACTTCTTCATCACTCAATTCTGAAATAAACAGCAAGTTTTTTAAGGAACTGTCAAGGCAATCATCACTTTCAGCCTTCTTAATAATCTTCTCGACAACACTTTTCGCATGTATTGTTCTTTGGTCCACATCCATATCTTCATCTTCAACATCTATAAAAAAAAAATACACAAATATATTTAAACAAAAATCATGCATAGTTATTTACCTGAATCTAATACTTCATATAAAGAAGCATGTTCTTTGAGAACTACAACAATTATAGGATTTTCGATAATAACTTTATTCCTTAAACAATCTTTCAGACTAACCAGCGGGTCCAACTCATAATATTTACAACCAGCCTTCTCTTCTGCTTTTAGAAGCAGCTTTATGCCAGGCAAGTCTGCTGCTTGGTAATATTGCAGCTTTTCTTGCAAGACATTGTCTTCCTGCTTCATCAAATACTTATGCAATAAATTACTCAGCTTGGCAGTCTCTGGCACATTTTTATCACTTAGCTTGAGTCTGTCTGCGTTTGCAAATATCCAGTCCACATGCCAAAATATGATGTTGGTGCTGAACTTCAGGTACGTGGAATTCTCCTTGTGGCGAACAAAACTCCTAGGCAAAAACTTGAGCGTGGTTTTACGCTCCTTGGCAGCCTCCCGAAGCTTGTGCAGGTGCTGAAAGCTCATCATTACACATCGGAAGCGCGCCGAATCTCAATATTTACCCTGGGCAACTCTTTGCTGAACCGCGTCAGCTTCCTGGCAGGGTTCTTCTTCAGCAAGACCACGTTTCTGCCTATTTCTTCCAGCAACCTGTAATCGTTCGAAACGTCCAGGTCAGTGAATTTGTTGAGGGGGATGAATTTCGCCTTGTCGCGGGTGCCGTCGCACTCCAGCTCTTGCTTGTGGATCTTCGCGCATCGCAGGCAGCAGGTCTTCACCTCGCAACGCGGGCAGGTGTACTTCGCCGAGTTGAAGGCGCACACCTCGCATTTTCCTAATCTGCTACAAGCACTCAAATTATCACTGGACCAGCTATTAATTGTGCATGTATACCTGCTAATTCCTAACGAACTTGTAGAACTTTCACCCGTATCGGTGGTTTCTTCAGATTCCATTTTAATTCCAGGGTTAGATACAACACATCGTACATGTGTGTTCTTAACCTACAAAATAAACAATTTGATGTCGAATGACATTTAATAATTTGAGATGATTTTAAATAGAAAAATTATATAATTAGTTTCATTACAGCTTCAAAATTGATTGTAATAATAATTGTGATAATATAGAGATATGATAGTAAATACCCCTAACATTTGAACAGATGTAATTTCAAAATTGGCGCCAATGAACCGGGACGTCCCTCATAAACAAAGCGGGGCCCGGGATTGGCAGGTTTCGATGAGTGATTTTGTTTTATCCCGGCAACAAAATAAAGCGACCAGTGGCTTAAAGTAATGTAGATAAACACTTTGTACAGAGTAATGTGAGGCCTTTATTAATTAATAGCATCGCTTTATACATATCGCCGTTCTTATGCCAAGAAATCCGCGCGAAGGGCCGGCGCGTGTGGCGGAAGATATCGGAGCAAGGTCAACATCCTTTGGAGCGAAGGTAGGAATTTTAGTTTCGAGCTGTTCTCGCGACGGCAGGGGTATCCGTCTCTGTTTGTTTACCGAGGGCACAAGATTAATGCGTCACCGCGCAGTTGGCCATATTACCGTAATATTTATTAATAGTTGTTCCCACCTAACTGAAAAAGCGTTCGTTATGGAAGGTGCTAATTCACATCGCCAGTTGAGTGCCGGACGTGCTTTAATCCCGTCTATTTGCAGGTGATCTAACCTATAATGTCCAAGTCTGGAAATCCTAACAGGATACTTAATACGCTGTCAATATCACTGCCCGACGACAGGCCTATTACAGGGATACAAGTAAGTGTCTGATCATATATTGTAATTTTAATATTTTCACCCCTTTTTTCAACTTGAATCGAAACCGTACAGGGCGATCTAATCATATTTAATATCGGAATACTATGTAAATTGTTCTTTGATGTAATTTACAAACAACAAACATGGGCGTCCCGGCTGTGAGCCAAACTGTTACCTGCTAAACTGCAGCTTAAAAGGGCCGTAGACAAGTTATGTGACTAAATTAGGGTGTGTAGCACAAATTTTAATGACCTAAAGTAACTTCTACTTTAATTATTCAAAAAAAAAATTAGAGCTGGTATAATTAATTATAGTAAACAATTATGAATTAGTTTGGTAGTGATAGTGTTTTATTCATGATCTTTCATTGGATTAATTGATCCTATGAATCAATGACATTTGCAACCACTGGGAATTTCCGCACATGAAATGAGTGAATCAGTTATGTGGTCACTTTCAGAAAAAATATCGGTTACTTTCGTTCTTAGAGTTTTTATATTAACCTTCAGCACATTTGCATATGTGGTGTGTCTAAAAAGTAGAACATACAAATAAATTACTTTTATTTGCCTTCAATATCACCATCCTTCACAATATATCAATCATAAAGCTTCTGAAAACTGTTGGCAAGGCCTCTTTAGGAATTGATTACAGAACTGCTATCATGTATAAAATCTCCAAAGCTTTCCATTCATTTTACTTTTTATTTGTCTGAGTAGCTTCAGGCGTAACTACAGTTGAACTTCTGTAAATCGATCTTCCATATGTTGAATTTCTCCATAAGACGAATTTTTTTATGGATATTGAAGGTTTGACTTACAAAGTTCGACTATATTGCTATATTGATGGACAACATCAGAGCGAGAGTTTTCGAAACAAACTTAATAATAATAGCCCTTTAGGAATCCTGCTTCCAGGCAAAGGCTTTCCCTTATCCATTGCTTTGGTCATCTAATTCCTTCCAACTGTTACTTCTACCCATCTCATTCTTGGACACCTTTTTTCTTTTGAATATTTGAATGTGGGTATCCATTTTGATGTCCACCTTTGTGTTTTATTAAGTGACTCGCCCACTTCCACTTTACATATTTCTGTTAAATCATGTGATTTAGCTCATTTTTATCTTTTACTATCACTTTTAAAATTATTCTTATTAGTTTATTTCATTCTACCGCAAGGTTATTTAGTAGTTTTTTTGATAGTGACCTGGTTTGTACACTGCAAGTTTGAGTCAAATATTTGGCATTTCTAGCTTTTTAGAAAATCACCTTTAAATATCCAAGAGAGTCCAAAAATTTTCCCCCTTCTGATTGTATGTGTATAAGAAGCAAAAAGAGCTTACTGAGAATAGTGATTTGGATATGGAGGTATTTGAAAAAGAAAGAAAATAACCAAGGAAAGTGTGGAATTTCAAAATACCATGGTCCAAACGATGAAAGAAATGAAACGAGATAAAATCAAACAATGAAGAGATTAAAAACATAAGGGAGGGAATACAGAAAAAAGAGGAGAAGTACAAGCAAGAAAAGAATGAAATGAACAAGAGAATACGAGTACTAGAGCAAAAACTATTGAAAGGGAAAAAAGAAGAAAGAAAAATAATGTGGTTAGAATTGGATACTGAAAACATACAAATAGAAATTGAAGACATTTTAGAGAAGGAGATGAATATAAAAATAAAACTTGAAAGTACTTTCAAGATAAGTAAAGATAATAACACACAGATGGCAGTAGCTGAAATAGCCGACTGAGAGGAAAAATACTAATTATGAAGAACAAAGCAAGCTGAAGGAAAACAAATTTATATCAAAAATGATTTAACAGAAGATACAGGCAGAGCTGAGGAGAATCGCTAGAGAGGAAAAAGCTAAAGGAAACGCAGTCATAACAAGTTACCTAAAAATACACTTGAATGAAGAATGGTTTTATTGGGATAATAAAAAGGGGTTTTGCAAGCAGAAAGAACTCGTAACAGAAGAGACTAACAAGGCCAGAAAAAACAGATAGAAAAGATGGAAGCGAGTAAAAAAATAAATGCAAAAAAGAACGAAACAAACTTATTTAAATATTGAATTATGACACACACAAAATAGCATTGAACAAACAAATTACCATAAAAATAATCACCATTCTTCATAACATACTTTTGGCAATTTTCATAGAGCTTTTATAAACTGTCACCAGAGGTCTCTTTAGGAATCAATTGCAGAAAGGAGGAATCCTGGTCTTCTGCGTACCCAAATCTTTATGGATGCTGGTGCACACTGTCCTTGCTAATACCTACTTCCTCCATTATTAATTGTAGCATTTGTTCTATGCTATTTGAAGTTCTACTCATCCACAGCCGATCCGAAGGTGGCTCGTTCTTAGTTGCATTAGCGTTTGAACCAATCGTAAATACATTTTCTGCTCACCAATATTATTTATGCCTTTGCAAGGTTACAATAATTGCTTGGGCGCCATTTTTCTTTGTAGCTGTGAGGTGATACTCAGTAAAGCATTAATAATTGATACGACGTATGTCATTTTACCAGAACCTGTTTGAGAATGGATCATGAGAAAAAAATAATTGATTAATGTTATACACATTCGTAATATGGAGACACGGAAAGGAGACCCTACCACCATTTTACCGTGGAAATGGAATCGAAAGATAGGACTGCTTTCTTAGACGTACAGGTGTTACGGACCGGATAGGAAAAATTCTCAATAAACACAAGGTGAAAACCATCTATACTACCACCACCAAGATACGGGATTTGCTTAGACCAGCCAAAGATACAAGAAACTCACAGGATACACCAGGAGTATACTGCATATCTTGCTCATGTGAACAAGTCTACATTGGGACTACGGGTCGAAAGATTACTACCAGGATAAAGGAACACAAACGTCATCTACGCCTTAATCAACCTGATAAATCAGCAATCCTAATCACGAGATAGAATTCGGGCAAACACAAGTTTTATCCAACTATAGGAATTACTACCCGAAATTATAGAGGCCATGGAAATTTATAAATATAAAAATAATTTTAACATGGACCACGGATTCAATCTACCTAGGTTTTGGTTTATCGCTCTCGAGGGGCAAAAAATAGACCGCGAGTGACATCAGAAAATGCTAAAATATTACCTGCAACGACCCAATTCACGTCAGTAGCTAGCCCCATCACGTTATCTATCACCCGGTGACGTCAACAACGCTCCCCCCCCCCTCCGCGCTACAATGTCTACCATACTCGTACGAGTATAAAAGCGAAAATGCACGGTAGAATCACTTAATTTTTAGAAGATTTCTTTCTGAAGATGATGTCCGCCGCAGTTGTGGACGAAACGTCAAGAGTTTTTGAACTCCGTCCACGGCTTTATAACCCTAGAACCAAGCACACGATGGTATCTTTTTTTTTTTTGAAAAATTTCAACCATGATCTCGCGTTATTTTCCAATTTGTACAAAATTTCTTAACTTCAAACTCTTGGTAGAAACCGAATTAAAATGAGGGGATGCGTTGTAAACATATCCATACTGTTCAATGTTACATAACATTATATAAATAGTTATTGTATCATTGTTGAATACTCCAAGATGGCCGAAAACTTTTGACCACAACTCTTGGTAGATTTTGAAAAGCGATCTTCTAAAATTAGTTGGTGCCTTGCACTGAAATAAGTGTGCTACAGTTGGTGGAAAACCACTAAGCAAAGTTAAAAATTATGAAATGAAAATAAACCAAGTTCAAATGTAGGTGATTTCTGTTAATTCTATTGAGAATTCGGTTTATGTGCAGATCAAATTTAAAATTTATATTTTCGGAATCTTCTTATTATAATATAGGACCATCATGCAACAGTTTGTGACAATTAGCTATTGTTGATAGTGAATTGAGCCAATCTTGCATTAACACCTAGATAATGAGATGATCATTTAAGGTACAACGCTTTACAAAATTGTTGTTTGAAAGAATTTTTTGGTTTGTTATTTATATTATGTACAGGAAAAATGTATGATCCCTATATAGATTGGTGTTTGAAAAGGGTAAAAACTATTGATTCAAAAGCCGAGAGAATGAGATGAATGTCTCCAACGTTTCTCTATCCAAAGGTAGACCTGAGAAAGCTGCCCTTTTAAAACCATCTAAAAAATCATTTCTGAGATGACAACCATTATCAAAGCATTCCAAAGTGATCTAGAAGATGTAACACGGCTTATTTATAAATTGGTAAAACATTTATAAAAGCATTAAAAAATGGGGAAGTTTACATCACTACCCATAAAATAAACCTGAAACACGAATTTGTTCATACCACTGATAAGGTTGAATCTGGGCGCTATTTTTGAACCGTGAACAGCAACGTTATTGAGATTAGAACGTTTATCACAGAGCACACAAAATAAAGCAAAGGTACTCGACTTTTCCATTAATATTGATCGAAAGCCTTAGAAAGCGTTCCTCCTTCAGCTAAAAATAGTAAGACATGTCCATTGAACCGGAGAATGCTGTTGCTTAACAACATAATAAAGTGGGGGTCTTCAATGCAGCTTCTCTATAGAAATTTGTGAAAGACAAAGAAAGCGTAACCTTATAATTTATTTATCTGTTTATAGAAAATGGTGTTCTTCCTGATAAAGCTCAAAAATCAGCAGAAATAAATAACAACATAAAATAAGGGAAGATTACTGTAGCAGAAACTCGAAGAACAAGTGAGAAGTAGCCGTCAGAATCCACTTATCTGTGGGGAAAGGTTTATATTTGAACCTTGGATTTATAGGGGATGCAAAAGAATTACTATCGAAGTAAAAACCGTCGCCGAGGAGAGCAAAATGGACATTTTCAACGTAGCTTTTCTATAAAGTCTGATTAGAGATGAAATAAACCAAGTCCAAAAGACAATTTCGGAACTTTGATAACCAACAAGAATATCAGGAAATCGCAGCTGAGATAAGTAATTATCTATAAAGCAGTCACATGCTGGAAGTGCTCTTATTTCATCTGTAATTGAATGTATAACGCCAGTGATGCGTTCCATCAGTTCTAAGTTGTGAATCGGGTATAATACGTTTTATCTTTGATATACCCCCACAGAAAATAGTCACAAGTGTGACTTTTTTCTATTTTTACTATTCTGTCGTCAAAATGATCAGAAATAGCTTTCAGGTTATTTTCAAATCTTTCATTCAACCTTTTTGCCTTACTTGTCTAAAGAATTTGTTGAGAATTCTTTCGCGGTAAACTTGTGCAGTGATAGTATTTGTAATAAAAATTGGGCCAACCGCGCCTAAATAACTAAAGGCACATCATACAATTAAGTGTTTTGGATGTAGAGGGCGCACAACTGCAATGTTGCTTTTCTGTGCCCCAAATCCAGTAATTCTGTCTATTGACATCATTTAAGTTAAAATGACATTCATCAGAAAATTAAATATCTTTTTTGTTCCAAAGATATGTTCTTTATTATTTGAACTACCAAATTAGCAAAATCAAATCTTTGGGACTCAGCTCCAGGACTTATCGGCTGTGCTATGTGAATTTTGTACGGAAAGAGATTAAGTCGTCTTCTTTCACTATTCGTTGAGATGTTGAGTGTTTTAAATGCCTCCCTTGTTGATGTTGAGAGCTGGTTTTTCAAGAAGTCTGGTTTGTTCGTGGTCTGCCCGTATATGGTGCTTCAGTATCATCAAGAACACTACCAATCTGAGTTAGCCTACAAAATTTAAATAAGTATTAAAATTTTAATTTTAAATAACTTAATAACAATTTAAAAAAAATACTTTAAAATGTTTGAGTCCACTTTAGTCCTATATGCTTTGCATGTTGATGTCAAGTCTTTGCTCGTGTCTACAATTCGATGATTTACATCCTTAACACTATATGTAGTCTTAGTATTAGCCATATTGAACTGAAAATTAATATTTTTGTGTACCCACTCTTTCTCTATCAGGTCATATGAAAATAATTAGTCTTATTTTAATTGTTTTCTATGAAAAGGATTAAGGTCATTATCCTTTTGGGTCACTTTTTATCTTAATGTAGAGCTAGAGAAGGATGGTATACAAAGCGAAAAGTGTTCATCCATTAATGGGCTAACTTAACAAAAGATTTTTCTAGTGCGAATTATTAAAAAAGAGGTATTTGGTACATTGTGTGGATTGTTGGGCAGTGGTTAGAGTTTGGAAACTCTTGACGTTTCGTCCACTACGGCGGACATCTTCAGAATTTTTAGAAGATCCTCTTCTTCAAATACATACATGTTTGTATTTGTTACAGTGGGAGTATTCTATTAAAGTGTCCAAAGTGGGGTTTCTGTAACTTTAACAGTCTTTGGGGCGAAGTGAAATGTCTAAAAAAGAAGAAAAACATTTAAACGGTAATGATTAATTTTGTAAGCGAACTAAAAGAAGCAGCACGCATAAAATGAAAAAGTCTACAATTATCATTATTATTTTTTGATAGAAGATAAGTAACTTGAAGATTGCGTCAAATTCAGTTACAAAAAAATGAATTGTTCTGAGATTATGAAGGTGGAATTATTTAAGCGTGAAAGCCAATTGACGCACAATATATAATAGGGCCTTAAGATTTACTTTAAAAAATGTCTGTGATTGACAACAACTATGGACAACATATTACAATACAGTAGATAAGATATTTGTTAAGTGATAAATAAGGGCTTTTCATTGTTTAGAAAAAAGATTCCTTAATCAGACGATAGATCAAAAAAATCAAAGTGGTTTATCACTTACTCCGCGTGTTTGGAATTTCATAATACCAGTAATTTTCCACAGCGATATGAGGAATATTTTTAGCATGACCTAATGTAAGAGGAGGTAGAAGGTTTGTAGTGTAGTTTTGATCGGTACGCTATACCAAGATACACTAAATACCAAAAGTAGTTTAATTTTGTTTTGTGGAGTTATTAAAAAACTAATATTACCTTAATACCCATCATTAAGAATAAAACTTCAGTAAGGGGTTAAATGGTTTTATGGAACGCGTGATCTTATGTAATGTTTGTGATGAATGCTCTGCTGGGATAAGAAAACTAATGGACAATAGGAAACGAAATAGTTATTTAATCATAAAAACAACTATGCCATAGGGGAAGCTACAGGCTAATCTAGAAATATCTGAAAATAAACTAAATTAATAAAAAATAAAGTTAGCCTATAAAATAGAAAACTTATAAGACATCAAAGTTAAATTATGAGTTGTACAAAATAACATTGAAAAACAAATACGTTAGGTCTCTAAAAAGTTTGATGATTGTTATCAGAAAATAAACTTTATCGACCTTCAAAATAATGACCATGGAAATTGTAAATAAAGGCCTCTTTAGAAATTGATCGCAGAACTGCTGTAACTAGTGACTACTGCAAGCGATGAGCATACGTCAGAGTAGTTGTCTTGCTATTTATAATACTTATGAATAACAGAACTCATACTCAACATATTAAAAAAATCATTATAAAAATGACTATAAATTAGAACAAGTTAAAGAAAAAGAATATAAAATTTCATTCTCGTACAGCAAATTCCTATTCAATTTTATGCCGTATTCCATGTTTCTCTTCCATTTCCCATAGTATTATATTACTTACGATTAGGTGTTCTTGAGTTCATGAAAATGGTTATTCAGCTCACAGCGAGCCCAAG
Organism: Sinelater perroti; assembly: GCA_036346155.1. Taxonomy (NCBI): domain Eukaryota; kingdom Metazoa; phylum Arthropoda; class Insecta; order Coleoptera; family Elateridae; genus Sinelater; species Sinelater perroti. The sequence goes on from JARFIY010000222.1 coordinate 3,458,546, forward strand.
TGATGAATATCGCTTTGCAGCTTACTTCGTTGCTTACTTCGAAATCAGAATGCCTAACCACTTGAAACAGACTGTGGAAGTCAACATCATTGTGTTCGTCTCGCCCAATTTTCTTTATCGCGGAATACATGAATTCATGGCGAATGTGAAGTCAACGAAAGATAGGAAAACTTGTTAGAACTACTGCTCTTAGTCTTTGTTATCAAAATGAAATTTGTGTTGGTTTCTTTTCGGAAGAAGTACTTTGACGATGAGATTTGAGAATCCAGCTTGAACGTTCTTCGCAACTATATCGTCTTGTTCAGACCATAAATTCACAAGGAACGGCACTTATTCATCAGGAGAATGTTGCTTTCAGCAGCTTGAAGATACAGTTAATAGAATGAATGTACCATTGAGACCCAAAGTTGTTTCCGTTATCTTCTGAAGATATATTTTAGTTAATGAACCGTTCCATTTACTTTGATGATTGCTACAATTCCGCAACGCTGAGTCATTTTAGATGTGATTTTTTTCTTCGGTGATATGCAGAGTTGTATCTACGCTGATCGAAAATACTTTTTGTCAAGAGGAATTTCAGTAATAACAGTAGGAAATATCATCTACTAAACTTCGTGAAGGCTCTCTTTATTATCCTATCTTGTAGCATATATCTCATGAAGTGGTGGAAAAAATTCTTTGGGGCAAACGAAATTTCAGAGAAAGTTGCCATTTTGTAATTTGCAGTAAAAAAGATAAATAAAATCAGTTTTTATATATATGTTATATTGTGTTGTCGTCTCAAACCTAAGCAGTTACCCCTTCTCTGTGTTTAGTCCTATTTAATAAGTCAGAATGCCATAGCTGATACCTATATACCTATATGAAGTTAAAATTTGCAGATATTTAAAAGGACATTGATACTGACTATCAAGCCCAGTACAAGTTCTAATGTTCTCTTTATTTCCTTATTAAACTAGAGATCCCATAGCTTTACGTTCATTTTCTGTGCTAATATTATTACGATGTTTAGTTTTCCTTGCTACCCCAAGGGGTCAAAAGTTAAAAAGCTCTGTATAATCGTACGTTGTGGATTTAAGCTAGGTTTGAAAAGATATATAGTAGACTTGTTAATTCACAGGAGAAAAAACAAATATAACCTATCATGGGATACCAGGAAGCAATGAATGAATTGCCCAACCGAGAAAAGAGGCAAGCAACCTCGATAAAGAAAGATCAAGCAATAGTACGATTATTTGAAAAAGTCCTAACTTAATACTTTGCCAAACTCTCCTAATACTTTCCAAGAAACATGTTAACATCATAGGGCTTGTGAAAACCAAACAGGCTAAAAGCTCACAACATTATATAGAAAAGTATTATTGAGAAGCCGTTGCTTGGAAAAACGACGTTTGTTGGAGAGAGGAAATTTTAGAGATGGACACATTTATTAAGGTGTTGTTTTAGACTTGGTTTTCTTTGAGACGGTCCTGGTCTGTCTGTAGGAAGAAACTACTCCAGCGTTCTATTAAGCTGCCTGTTTGAGGTTATTTCAGTGATTGGGGATTTGAAACATCGCACCTCTTTAGAGAGATGTTGATGAAGTAAAGAGAAATGTTTGCTACGCTCTGCTCAAAAATGGTTTGAAGTCGATAACAAAATGTGATTGTTACATAAAAAATTTAAGCTGACTATATGACTTGGAAAGAACTATTCACATTATTTATTTATATAAAATCGAGGGCTTTGTACAGTGCTCATTTGCCGACCTTTCCGTTGGTGGCACAGAAACACTGATTTAAATATCTGTAAAAACTTCACTTGTTCTAAAACTACTGCAAAGCAACTGAGTTGCAACTTGTAAAGATTATTAGAGTTCATGTTAAAGAATTCATTTGTTTATGGTACACATGTACATATTGACTAGATGATCTTGTAAGACTGACAATAAAAAGACAACTTATGTTTTAGATTTCTCTGCATAAAAACTCAAGTATTCATGCATACTGGAATGCTAAGTAATTAAACCAACCAGCAAACCAGCAGGGTCGTCGACAGGGTCTTTGTTAACAACATTTTGCCATTAGTAATTAAACTTGCTCTTTTATTTTATTTGAAAAGTAATAGAAACTGCGTTGTGCACGCACAATTTATAATTTATTATATGATTGTTGGAGCTTTAGTAAACACTATTTTTACTATTTTAACGCCATTGTCTCTCAATTAGTTGTGCTTTCAAGTTGTCAGAAATTATTTTTTAGAAATATAAGTACGTAAGAGAAAGATAGTCCAAAAATTCATTTCTAGTAGTTCACCCAACAAACCTAAAAGGTTATTTTTGTTAATAAATATTTTTTATGGAAAATGCCTAGTCTTCAAGGTACAGAAGAACGCAGTAAGAATTTAAATAAGATTTTTACCTTAAACAATTTCTAATTTTTGTAAACAATGGCAATGGGCCATTCTAAAAACAACATAGTTGAACACTTCCTTTTTGGAAATCGCCTATTGAAAGTCCGAGACGAATGAATACGACTCGTGTCATTTCTGTAGATTTTCTAAATGAGCGATGAGACACTACAATTAATTTTACGATTAATGAGGCAGTGTGAACGAACTCATGAGAAAACTACTCGACCAGTTTTAGTGGTTTCTTTGTCTAAATGAAGCTTTTAATCCAGAACGACGTGGAAAGGTTATGCGAACGGCTTGTCCTTCATACAAAACTTTGCTTTGTTCTTGTTGGCACATCGTTGTATTAATTAAACGAATTCGTTAACGTTAAACGATTTTTTAACAAGTTACAATAGTTTGTAATTAATCCTAAATTTCTGGTAAATAGCAATTTATCAAAAAATTGGAACAAAGAAACTACGCAACGGCATATGATAATTTTTATGCAATTAGAGAGAGAAAATCTAAGAATTGCAGTAATTTAGTAAACGTGAGCAGTCATTTTGCGTATTGGAATACGTAATGACCTTGCGCATTGTAACTGTATAACGATTTCAAGCAGAATTTCAGAAGATATCGGTTTTCAATATCAAGAATTTCAGGATTAAGACCCTCTGTGGACAACTCTTCGATCAGGATGTCTAGGACCAAGCGAAGAAATTGCGAATGGTGTTGGAGAAGCTTTTCAACGCACCCCCTTCATGTCCACTGCATCATCAAGTTTAGAGCTTCGCGTCTCGCAATCAATAATAACCAAAATGTGAACTCGCTTTTAGTGATGAATCATCTGTCTGAAAGAATGAATCAGCACAATGTGCGCATCTGGGAAACCGAAAATCGCCACACAATCACAGAACATCACCCTCCCCAAACTTCCATATCACCGCTGCTGTAGCTCTGGTCGACCGTAATTGGATTGTATAAATATCTGCTATAAGATAAAAAATAGCATTTATGAAATATAATAAAAATGTAATATTTGTTACTTGTATATTTACTAGCTTAATTAAGTCGTACATCGTCAAGGTTTAAGTTAACCCTAAACTGGTAATGTACAGGTCCCTGGAATTGGAAGTATTTAATTTTGCTTGTGAAAAGACCTTCACATGGGGTTGTGCATTGACTTTTTGAAATATTGTATTTTAATTTTCTCTATTCTCGCTGGCAGCTATCCCTTATTGTGGAAGGTCAATCTTATGAATTACATGCCTGGAAGGCCAACGCTGTTGATGCAATTGTAATGGAGAGGGTACAGCTCAAGAGAGTAAGAAGACAACCTATTTATATTCCTCCAAATACTCGCTGATTTAACTAGCTACCTGCAGCTCTTCATTGGTATAAGCCAGGACTACTCCAGGCCTTCCATGTTTGAATTGCCATTTATTTTGGGATGTGTCACTTAAGTAATATTGACTAGACTGGTCCAGGCCTTTTATCTTTAACATTTTTCCATTTGAAAACAATTTTCAAGGACCTACCATAATTTGGCGGGTGGCCTACTTAGTAACTAGAAATAATTGAGTACCTTAAAACAAGGGATAATAATGGCGTGGTAGTTGCCATATCGCCCCATATAAAAAAAAACAAATAGAATAAGGAAGTGTTTTGAAGTGCCTTATATTATATTTGATTGGTTGCACTTCTTTCTAAATGCACCTTGAAGTGTAGTACAACTATGAATTATTGACTGACTTTCATTTCCTTGAGAAATACTCTGCTTCACTTAATTAACTTTTCTTATCGATATATCCATTTATAATATAAATTGCTGTTGTAATCTCACAATGTAGGTCACAAAACAACAGAATTTCAGAACACACATGGAGTACTGGAAAATTTTGTAATATGATCGCACGTTATGAGAAGTTCAAACAGGTTTGCAGGTTTTGCAGTTGGCAGGACGACATCTAGATGTTATTTGTTGAATTGTAGCAATGAAAAGAGCTTGCACAGACAGCTTGGTCAAAAACCAAATACTAGGCAATTTTGTGCTACACTTTTGCATGCAATTTGAGTGTTGATCAGTGTTTGGAGCAAATAGCCCATGTGCTGATAAGGGATATTCAGATGGTATCCAGAGTTTCAGAGAGAAAATATCAGTCTGGCAGACGCTTTCAGATCAGGACGGCCTTCTTTATATGTGATCACTGAAATATTTCAAAGTCCGACAGACATTTGGTTTCATTAATTTTTATCTTTTACCTTTTTGTCCACTGTTCTACATCATAGACGGTATTTTGCAGGATCTCAGCAGCTGCAATGGGATCTTTATGTTTAACCATAATAGTGTGTAGAAGAGGTTCTAATACGCTGACTTGAGGTACACGAGTTAACTGTCGCTGGTATTTAACCTACAAATACTTATTTTCCAAATAAGATTGAGGACGATTTAATATGAATAGGAATAGAACTTTTAATTTATAGAGAAGGGTATCATGTCGTACTTTAACACAATTCTTGCTATTGTTGAGTAAGGCTGCAGTGCAATCCATTTTTTTTTCAAATAATAAATTATAAAATCTACCACTTAATGGATCTAACTAATTTTCCAAGTATGGGTAGAAGAATCATAGGTCATACAAACTAACTTCATTAGGTGGTGTGTGGTGTGCCAGATTTAAGAAGTAGAATTACTTGGGCAACTTCCATGATGCTGGGAAGTAACTCAGTTTAAAAATGGCGCATTGTGTATAAATGTTAGCAGTTGCAAAAGTTTTTTTGGGTGGAGATTAGTTTTAACCATGTTTTTAACTTGCCTGGGAGCAAAAAAATCTGATAAAGACCTTAATTTCCAGTTTAGGTTTAGGAACGTTGGTTGAAGCTTAAAGTTTAAATATTTGTATTAGATATTGGGCAAAAGGTGTCGGCCGTTTCTATGTCTGTGTACGCCCAGCTATCATATGTGTAGGGTAGAGATATTTGATTCCTTTGGTCGCTTTCCAGAGAGAATAATTCGTGTACTTTGTGGTGCTTATGTTTTAGAGATTCTGAAAACCATCGTTCTTTGATTAGGCTTTTTAATTCATTAGAAGCTTGATTATGTTGTCTTTTGCTTAAAGTTATCTGAAAATTCTACAAATTTTTCTGATGCCGTTTCTTTTTAGCTACTTTCTTCTTGACAAAAGTTCGGTAGCATTCTTGTGCTCTTTTAGACGATATCTGAGGCGTAATTGCTCAAGCTAATTCTTGAATTATTGTGGTGAAATATAGGACAGCCACTTCTAGATCATCATGATTTTTAAAGGGATTCTCGTGTTAAGTTGCAAATTATAGAAAATATCTATGCCGATCGTTACCTATAGATAGTTTTTCTGAAACTTAGAGATTCCCTAATGTCTAAATGTTAAATTGGCTTCTGCTGGAGAATTAAGTTTGTGATATAAAATAAGACATCAATGTTATTGTTGAAAAAATCTTGTTTGTAGTTAGAAAGATCATTGACGTTCCAGAGGGCTATTTTATAACTTGAAACCATTTTTATTTCTTACTAGTTTTCTCAAGTCATTTTTATAATTAGCTCGCTAATTGTTTGCTAATGGTTTGTTTTGAGTTTAAGTGTTTGCTGCGTTGAAACTCTTACATATGTGAGATATCCTGATGGTTGTCTTAATAGTTGTTTAAGTGTATTGAAGAAATATATTGGTTTTTGATAAAGGGTGATCAATAACAGATATTGGAAAGTATTTGCCTATTAAAAAATAATGAGAGACGGTAGGTCAGCGCCACCTATCACACATAATAGTTAGCTAATTGAAGTTTTCTAGCAAACTATTGATCATGTGACTATCCAATTGTAAACATGGAAATGTATTGTACAGACATTTTACAAATTTCGAAAAAGTTATGTCATGGTCTAACGGACCTTTAAGGATTGTATCTCGAAAACAAAGCCGTTTAGGGAACTTTTTTCCTTGAACTTGAGTAATGGACATCATCCTGAAGTGTGGACAGGTACTTAATTAACATCCTGTATATACAAAAGTAAATAAAACAATGATGTTCAAAATGAAGAACAATATTCTAATCTTACTGCATAATATAGAGAAAACAATAATGGAAAAATATCTTATCTCTTGCTTTTTTATTCTTGACAGTGATCGGTTCATTGCTTATCTCCAATGTCATTCTATAGAGTAAACTTTTTACTTCGATATTTGAACATTTTAATGTCGGCTATCTTTTAGTTGCTATTATCAAAACATAGTTGAAAGCATCTTAATTTGAAACTTAAACGAATAATTAAATAAAAATTTTTATTACAAATATGAATGTAATAAATTATTTGACAGTTATTCAGAGAAAATCAAACAAAATTAAAATAGAAAGTTGTGTGATTGACTTATTGAATGAAGTCTAGAATTATAAAATCAATTGTACCTGTAGCATTAATTGAACCACAGGTCATTATACCATAAAGTATGTATTTATTTCTTCCAGATAATAGAAAACTTAGAAAATTGCCCAGTGGGCTTTACTGCCATAAGTCGAACCTACGACCAAGATCAGGACGCGGATCTGTGGAGAGCAGGTTCATTTCTCTCAAGAAAAACAGAAAGGTACTTATGTTTAACAAAAACCAAAGGTGGGTGCATCTCACTTCTTCCAAGCATGTGCTTCAAATTGTTCTGTTTCAGGACTTCCAGGCTATGTGGTACAAGAAATAGTAATAGTCAACGACAAAATACCTCCGGAAGGATATTGTTTGTTGGCTAGAACAGTAGACACAGAACAGAGGGCTTGGCGTAAGAAGCAGCTGTGCTATCGCTTGGTGCCACGAAAAAGTGCTCAATTGGCTGTGACCGACATTATCATTTGTAGTCGCCTTAAGAAAGCACCCGAAGGATTTACATTAGCCGGGTATGAAACCATGATCATTCCTAAAAAAGCAGAAATCTCACTTTAATCTGTTCCAGTGAAATAAACGGTGTTATAATTTGTTACAAGATGGGGAACGTCCAGGACACAGAAAGCGAGGGTGCTCACAATGGGAACGTAAAGCCCCCAGACCGTCCTCCAAAGCCAGCAGTTCCACTGCCTCCTACTTCTGCAGTGTACCCTACCATAGATAATAGCAGTGATCACGACTATGAAATTCTTAATCCTGACTTCAATAATCGGCCTGCTAGGCCTGCTCCTTCACGTCCAGCTCCTCTCACTCCCGGTCAATCAACTCATACCTTATTGTCAACTCATGGAGGGCTGGAAGGGGTCCCTTTTGTGATTAATCCAAAGTTTATAAACATGACTAGTTCAGATAAGGTATTTTTTTAACAATAAGGATAGCTATGGGCTTTTTTTGTATTTTATTTGCTTTGCAGTTTAATATTCCAACCATTAAAGCTAGGACCCTGCAGCAGTTGCTGAAAGACTATGATTACAGCTTCACCGTTGAAAGACAATAATATAACAAAGTGGATATAGGAGGGATTTGCGAACTGATTAGTAATTAGGATTTCATTGTGAGCCCGCAAGTGATTTCTCTGCAAACTGCATCATTTATGGAAAGCATCAAGAGTTGAATAATGTTGCAGAAAGCAAAATAGTTGCAAAGTTATTACTCCTATTTTTATTTAACATAAACATGTGTCAATAAATTGTGGTGTTTGATTGATTAATAACATTAATACTTTTATCATATATTTATTCATGCTTAGTGATTACAAGGGTTCAAACAATACTTGATCATTTATTATCAAAATGTTTTTTTAACATAATTACCGGTAACGTACTAATATAATTCATCAATTTTATACTTTTAGAAGGATCATAAGCACGAGATTGTAGTTTTGAAGAACACGTAGTTAGTGGAGATAGAAATATATAGATAAAGATGTTACGTGAATTTAAAAATTTTAGTGCCAACATTTTAATGTTCTAGTTTATTAAAATGTAATATAAGAATATAATGAATAAAATATAATATTAAAAAACTGTGTTACTTTGGTCATCTGGTCCTTCATGTTTTTTACTTTCCATATTATGTGGTACTAAAATGAAACGTTTTTAAGAGAAGACAAAATTCTATTATTTTACAGGTTTTCGTCTAACAAATATTAGAAGCGCCAAATAAAATCTCTAATCGTTACTTTAATATTTTTACAGAATTATGGAAACATTGGACTAGGGTTTCCCACTAGTTTGCACAAACCATCACTGTTTACATTGGTGAAAGCAATGTATGTATTTTATTGCTCTATATTTTTTTATTTTCTATAAATATTGCAGTCAAGTTCAAAATGAGAATATAATGGACAGTAACTTATTCACTTGATTGATATCAATATCTTCTTCAAAAATTGCATTTCTGATTGGAGCACCATACTCATCTACTAAAACAAATACTTTGTTGTCATAATATAGACATTTTGGTAAAAATTGCAACCCAGATTCAACATCAATTTCAGTTAAATTTATGTATGATGCACCAGCGAATATTTTAAAAACTTCTTTCTCTTCACTGTCTAATTTATTACTTTTCAGTAAATACTGATGTTCTTCAAATGTATCACTTTTCTAAACAACTCTAAAACTTTATCAAAATGATTTCCATTAACTCGTTTAGAGTCCACATATATATATAGGATACGTAGCAAAATGTTGATCAAAAAGTCCTTATCTTGAAAAATCAATTTTTTTATTACTCCGAGGATTTTGCAACTTGAAGATTTTTCTCTCTCAATGACTACTCCATTTTCATCCACCTGGATTTCAACGAATTTCTTTACTATGCCCATGTTGGTGAATTTGCTAAATCTACGTGAGGCAGTTATCAAAATCATTGGCGTTGCTCGAAAAATGTCTTTTATCAGTAAGATTTTGTCCACAAAAGCTTCTGTGTTAACAAGGCCCTCCAAATTGAAACACCGCGTCTAAAAATTCAAATAATTTACATAATCTCGTTTTAAGCTTCTATACATTAAAATGAGAAGCCTTATGTAGAGAGTAATGTCTGTCTGTCCGTCCGTCCGTCCGTCCTTTTATTTTTCAACTCTTGATCAAGGCAGCTTCCAAGCTGGAAACAAGTTTCCATTTCTGATATCTGTCACGCCTTATAATTTTTGATCTGTGATAGATAGAGACATGACATTTTCAGTATTCAACTAAGGACCACAAGTCAAATCCAGGCGCCAAAAATCAGCCTGATCGGAAAATCTCGAGGCCGATTTGACCGGAAGTGGGCGCAAATTTTTGTTTGTGTATAGAAGCCTCGGATAACCGTGGAACTGGAGATCTACGTCCGTACTTGTTTAATTTACCTTATCAATTGAACTGCTTGCGTCTTCCATCTTTAATTGTTTGCGATTTGATTCTATGTGGGGAACAAACCCTTCAAAATTAAAAAAAATTGTATTTTCTTTGTTAAAAAATTACTGATAACAAATATTTGATTTCGATAAATTAAGGATACTATAATAGAAATGAGATGAAAAGGATCATAGTTAACGTCTATATAAAATTATCAATTCAACTAATGCAGAGGAAGGATAGGATCATAGATCACATATATAATTTCAAGTACAGGTACAGCGCCCTACAAATTCTGTAGGGGAAAGTTTAGCCACAGTAAAGTTTCTATAATTGGCAACATTGCAAGTTCTTTATAAATTTATAACCTCAATATTTCAATTTGAATGTGAAAAGGTAAGTTTTGTTTGTATGTATTTTAATTTTAGTGAAATTACAACAATAAAATTTTAAATCTATTGGTGTCACAAGTAACGTATTGCCCGGCTTTTTTATGTTGTATATTATGATTAATTTTTTTAGATTTGTTAACAATGGATGCAACAGGGGACTCCAATTACACTGCTATACATCAGCACTTGCAGTTTCAAGAAGCTAAAACTCCTATACAAGTAGCAGCTACTAAGCGAGAATGTTTAATACACAGTTATACATCATCATTGAACTTGTAAGTTTTTTTGTTCTCTTTGTCTCTGTTATAATTTCATTGACTATGGTTGTAAATCAAGGCCAAAACAGTTAAAGATGTTTGAACAGGTTGATAGGTCCTGTAAATTAAGCGCTCTTTTTTTATATTTTGTATTAATGTATTTTCTGGTTTTAATTTAAAGATTTAGAATAGCAGGGCTTTAAAAGTCTTTGTTGCAACACTATTTATTTAAAAAGAAATGGCGATAAAGAGGAGATTCTGTTGATGAATTGACTGCCCCTTTGTAAGGGCGTTACCAATAAGTAAATACTGCAAATTACTAAAGTGGCTCTGCCAACATATGTGTCAACGTTGTTACAGGAATTGAAGATCTGGAGTTTCGCTTTAACATGTCAGTTGGCACACTGCTGCACTACCCTGCTATGTCTCATACTGTGCTGGCTTGCTGTGTGTAACTACACTCTATTTAACGCTATGACAGAAGTAATATGCTGTAAGAAGTTTTCCTCCAATGACGAGCTTCAGTCAGCTATTCACAAGTGTTGATGTGTTAAACTCAAAGAGTGATTTGTACCAGCTTTATGTAAAATACTGGAGTGATAGTGAAAGTGCATAGACTTTTAACCCATGAACCTTATTGTTTATATGTGTGTGCGTGCGTGCGTATTCGCAACTCGTGGAGGATGTGATTTACCTGTTTCCAACAACTCCATCAAGTAAGATTCTGGAGCATCTGGAATATATTGATGATCTTTTTTCAATATTTCCTTCAATGAAACACAGTGGAACGAAGCTTCATTCCCTGTGCAGTTGGTGGTTTAGGAATTCATTAAATAATACTAATAGCCTTGTCAACTCAATTTTTCCTTTTTCTCAAAACTTGAGTGAGAACCTATTTTACTAAGAGGCCATTGATGTTTGGGAAAATTAAAACGGAAAATTTTACCGTATCACTCTAACGTCCAAAAAGAGTAGAATAACATAAACCTTTTAAAAAAGTTGGATTCTTTCACTTTAGATATAAATTTAGGCAGGATTTGATTTGAAGCTATTAGGCATCAAGAGTTTTCTGCTTAACTAACCGTCCTCCCTCCCTTGTTTTAGCATTGGATATCTTTCTGGATGACAAATTTCGTGTGGCAATAGGATTTTGTTTGGGTCTTAAAGTCTGTTAACTTTATCAATACATTTGAGGTTAAACGTGGAAAACAATGGATATCATAGTTTACATTGCAAGAAAAGTGCAGGATCTCATTACCGCCATTGCAAAATAAACGAAGTAATCAAACGCTCAATATCTTCTATCGATATATCTTCAGTTTTGAAACCTAACAGCAAAAGTTGGGAAGGAATGACTCTTGTGCCATAGAGTAAGGAAAAGGTTCTTATTTAGGACTTTACTTGCTCTAATATAGTGGGCCCTTTATATCTCGATTTAGTTTCTAAGCAACTTCTCTGTTTCTAAATTGGCTGCATCTAAGAAGCCCCTAAAGCACAAGAGTCTCATTAACCAGGGTTACCAGGTTTATTCCTTTTGCCGTAGAAACTTTTGGACCCGGGTGTGATGAAGCTATTTCTCTTGTCAATGACATTGTCCTTCATCTCTGGTGATTCTTGTTCTTGTTTGTATTTAGTTCGATGTATTAATTTAGAAATTCAACGTGGTGATGCTGCCAATATTCTGGGGACGTTCCCTCAAAACATCTCCATGTACGAAATTTTCATTTTACTCTAGTTAAATGTTTTTTTATTGTTAAAAATACCAATACTAATTAAATGCAAATTAATTATTTTAATTGTTTTATTATAGACTAGACTGTGAAGATTCCATAGAATTACTCAAAACCAATTTAACTAAGTATTCTGAAGCTATCGATGGCAGCAACAAAAACATTTATGAAGGTTTTTTACCGATCAAAAATTTTAATGACAATGTAAAAAGCCCTCCAAGCTTGCATAGCGTAAACATAGATGAATTACTGAAACCCTTGCCCTGCTCGGCTCTAAATAGTTTTAAATGCCAGAAAGATAAGGTGGATGAAGAGAGCGTCCGTCAATTATCGACATTATTTAACCAAACACCAGTCGTTAAACAAAACACTTACAAGGAACAACCTGTAAAGAAGATTGCAAAGAACTTTCTCTCCCATCCTGCAACTGTTAAATCGAATGTTGCTGATTTTGCACCGAATGTGCCCGTTGAAGACCCAGAAGAAGAAAAACCGTCATTCGCGTTTAAAAGTGCGCGTGAGGAATTACAGATTCAGAATATGAAAAAGTTTGGCACCCGCTCATCTTCACAGACACAACTGAATGCAGGGGGGCAAAAGAGAAAATTAGGAACTCGTCGAAATTTCCAAAACAAATTTGTCTCGCCGATGTTATCGAACAATTCAAGGTAGGAGAAAATTCAGTTACCACTTGACGTTTATAGTTGCGGAATTTTCAGTGAAGAGTTGCCACAATTGAATCAAGAGGTAGATGAGCGCTTGAAGAATATAGATCCCCAAATGGTGGAATTAATTCGATCGGAAATAATGGACAACGGTGCTATTGTACATTGGGATGATATAGCAGGTCTACAATTTGCCAAAACGGCTATCCAAGAAGCTGTAGTATGGCCACTTCTCAGGCCTGACATATTCACCGGCCTGCGGAGACCTCCCAAAGGTATATTGCTATTCGGCCCTCCTGGAACTGGCAAAACACTTATAGGTAGGTAAAAATTGAGTGAATTTACAAAATTGTCTAAGATGATTCTATTTAGGTAAATGTGTGGCGTCTCAAAGCAAATCAACATTTTTTAGTATCAGTGCCTCATCGTTAACATCAAAATGGATTGGGGATGGAGAAAAAATGGTGCGAGCCCTATTTGCTGTTGCTCGTTGTCATCAACCCGCGGTGAGTTGATTTTTAAAGGATAATAATGCTATTTCAATCTGATTATTATACAGGTAGTCTTTATTGATGAAATAGATTCGCTTTTGCAACAGCGCAGCGATACAGAACACGAAAGTTCTCGTCGGATGAAGACCGAATTTTTAGTGCAACTGGATGGAGCAACTACCGATAGTGAAGACCGAATTTTGGTTATCGGTGCCACCAACCGTCCGCAGGAGTTGGACGAGGCGGCCCGAAGGCGCTTTGTTAAGCGTTTATACATACCTCTTCCCGAACATGAGGTTATTATGTGTAATTTGATTTGCTGCTATTAGAATATTATTTTTGCAGGCTCGCTTGCAGTTGGTCACGAAATTGATGGCCACAGAGAAGCATAATCTTAGTGATGGGGATATTCAAGAAATTGCACGGCTGTCTGATGGATATTCGGGAGCCGATATGAAAAATTTATGTTCTGAAGCTTCCCTAGGACCAATTCGCAGTATTGATATGAGCCTCATACAAAGTATTCAATCTACTGAGGTATTTATTTGGATTGTTTGGGTTAAATTTTTATACAATGGACGCACAATTTATTTTATAATGTATGGCAGAAAAGTAAAGTGTTTGCATTGCGTTTCCATATGGTAAATCAGTGACATCTTACAAACCTCCAATATAAGCATCAACTTCTTACCATCACTAGATGCTTGTTCAATGTGTTTTGTAGATAGAAACGACAAAGTTTTTTCAGAAAGCCTTGAAACCAGTGAAGATGAGACTTGTTCTGGAAAACCCTCTACATCTAAAATGACCAAAACTTAGAAAAGAGTTCAAAATGTTGAAAGTTATAGACTGTTATTTAGGTTGATTTAGCAGTGAATTACATTTTCTTTCTCATGCTATCTGTTACTGAGTCTCCATAGTCCTCTTACTTTTCAAATATAAATCTGCCTGACTTGTTTCTGATCTCCAAATTGAAAATCCATTTTAAATATTACTAGCACTATGAAAAATGTTTAGAAAAAAGTCTACCATAGTTTTCCAAGAATTTTTTTTAAAGGAAATAATAATTTGCAGCTTAATAATAAATTGCTTTTCTACCATCCTCTTATTTGTGTAACTCTAAATAGTACAGTTTTCAAGGAAACCACAATTATTTTAGGTGCGGCCAGTAATAATGGATGACTTCATGCAAGCATTTTCTCGGGTCAAGGCTAGTGTATCACCAAATGATTTGGATCGCTACCTAGTATGGAATAAGACTTTTGGATCTACTACATCATTTTAACCAACCCATTTGTAATATGTATTGTATTTATTTATTCACTTGTTAGTTAAATATTTAAAATGTTTTCTTCAATAAAATTTATTCTTCAGGTTTGTGTTATGAAAAATATCAATATAGTCACAGTAGTTTATTAGAACTGTTGGACTACATTTATGAAAGAACATAAGAACCTCGTGAATATTGACGAAAACTAGTCTAAACTTGGAATTTGATGCTATGAAAAGTCCGCATAATGTCAATTTTATATAACATATTAAGTTTTAGGTTCTGTGTCTAATTATATAACCAATTTTTTTGCAGTCTATATATATTTTGAGTTTTAAATTAAAAATTATCTATTTGGTAACTTTATTATTATAGTTTTGTAATAACTTACAGCAAGTTACTTTTTTTATTATAATTACTGACAATTCCAAACTTGTGTAGCCTTAAACAGAAAATTATTTACTTGGTTTACCCCAAATCCCTTAAGGCCTTGTAGTAAAGGAGCAAAATCTTATTCACTAATCCCTTTAAATAATGTGCTATTTTAAGTCTTTTCACTTTCAGCAAATTTTCTCTAACCCATGGTTGCATAAAATTGTTATGAAATTAATAATGTATTACCAATGAGTCTTCTATATTTAAAAATTTATTTTCCTGGTAAGATAATGAAGAATTTTCTGGCAACAAACTTTACCTATAGTGAATTAGTTGGAAACAGCAAATCATAGAGCCTGTGAAGACTAGTTTACGTATTGTTTTAGTTAGTAAATTGGTTTAATTTACTTTTACCATTATTTTAAAAGTCCATGGCAGCAGAACATGGTTTTGGAAACATAAGGACCACAAAAGACAAGGTGTATAAGAAATCGGAAGTGGAGTATTGTAAAGGATGGCAAGGTACTGCATATTATTAGGTTGAACAGCCTGAAGAGGAAAAAGTGACTACTGACTTTAAAAATCAACAAGGAAAAAAACATAAAAGCCGTGGCCATGCTGCTTTAGCAGTCTAATTTGTTGTGAATGTATGTAGTTGGTTCTGACTAATGGCTTATTTGCAAGGAACAGACGCCTGTATAAAACAGTGTAACTGATATGAATATACGTCAGATGAATTTAAGTCGCAATGCTTAGCTAAAGTGGAAAAAACGGAATAATCTTGCAATTGAAGTCCACCTGTGTTAAACTTGAAGAAATTGAAAGTATTTGGTGCTTTGCTACCAGAGTATACCACATTGTTACCGGTATGGATTAGCAAGTTGAAAGCCACCAGCACTAAGCAATTTGTATCTAATGAAAAGGGCTGAAGGGCCATCTACATAGCTTCAATGTTCAATTATGACCAATGATAGCAAACTCTTGCGATGTTGTTCATATGACTAGCATAAAGTCTACTTCAAGACTTTTAAGTCTATTGATGGGATATACCCAATCAGATTTCTAAAAGGAAGGATTTAAATTGTATCTAAGTTACCAGCCAACTTCACAAAACTATGAAGAATGAATTATAAATTATTAGGCCAAACATCTGCTATCTTGGTATAAAAGGACATTTATTTGAAATTTAATGACAAGTTAAAATTGCGAGAACTAAAAAGGACTTTATTACTGTGAACATTGCAAGCGAATACTTGGCCGTGCTGTGGCATAGAAAACCTAATCACATATCAGCAAACAAAATGAAAGGTCTTACTAGTGCTAGAAGACGTGATAAGCAATATCAAATTTGGCTACAGTTAACACAAATCAACTCGATCTGGAGAACTAGTTCATTCAAACTTATGGAGATTTATTAATAGTTATTTGTGCATATATTTTTTGAGAACACTAGAAGCTAACAGTGATCTTAAATACATCAATTCTTATCTAACACCAGACCAGTATGGTTTCACTCCATAGCAAAATATAGATAATGATATCAAGAGATGTCATTTGTAAGAAGCAATGGATTGAAGCGACCACCCATATTAATGACCCACTGCATGTCAATTAAGAAGTGAATGATGACAGTAAAAGATTTCATTAGAAGAACTACAATCTCAGCTAAGTAGTACACGTGATTCAAGAATAAGTGACTGTACTCACGAAAGCAATTTCGCTTGTGCTATAGTTGCAAATGTTGATGAACCTGTAACAGCAGCCCTAGTATTAGAATCACCAGGATAGGAAAGCTAGAAACACACTCAACTGCATTTGGAAACAGTGAGATATTGGATGCTCGTGAAAAGGGAACAATTCAAATTGAGTTCAAGTTAGCTGTAAATGGATATTCAAACTAAAGTTAGATTAGTCGCCTGTAGTTTCACTTAAGAAAATGAAATGAATCTTGAAGAAGCTTTTTCACTGGTCGTCAAATATTTACAGTGGCAAAATGTGGTCTCATACTGTAACCTACTGTCTCTGAAAATTTATCTTGTGTATCCTAGGTTCTAGTAGTAGCAGACTTATCCTGTTATGACCGCAAGGGTTCATGTGGCCTATTACGGGGAACTATTATTATTATATTAGGAAGGTTGGAGAAAAGCTCAATTATCATTAATTTGTTTAATACCGCCCTTGATATAATAGGCTGACTTCCAATTTTTTTGGGATATCACAAATTATTTAATTTATACATTTAGGTACTTCTAAAATTTGAATTTGCTCATAATAAACTTGCGTTTGCCAAAATACTTTGCGGTTTTATAAATTTGTAGTCATTTCTCTGACTCTCTGACTGGGAATCCATAAGAATTTAGCCTTAATGTAGGTTTTGTCATCTATAAATGTTGAAATTTCCGTTTTAGTTTCAGTTAGGGTTTAGAGACGTGATTTAATCTTTTAAGTTAGGTCTAGATTAACTGGTTTTCTTTTTCTAGTATAATGTCTAAGACAGTCAAATCGTCTGAAATAACAAATTGATTAGACTCCATGTGGTTTTAGCCACCTTCAAAGGGAGTTTTTTATACTACTAGAGGATTTTCATGGGTTTTTTTTACAGTTGAGAAAAAGATAAATATAACTGTTTTTTATAAACGATAGACAATTTTATTTTCTATGCATTTAAAATCTGAGCAGTTGTTATATAAGATACATCTCAATTTTTAATATAATTATCAATGAAATACTAATCGTTGACTGAAGTAGACTTGCTCTGTTAAAATCGCAACCGTTTATTACCCAAAACATTATAATTACCATTTTTAGACTCACATAATTAAAATAAAAACTGGAAAAACCCCATTTGGCTTAACGTTTTCTGTTTAACAGTTACGTTATCACATTGAGCACTACTACAATAACACCCTGTATTATTGACCGTTTTGATCTAATAGGAATTGGATATATGGTGTGCCACCTATACTTTAATATTACGTTTGTTGATTTTGATTTCGCATTTGACATGGTTTGACAGCCCGTATTACACACTTTGATAATAAGCATCACAAATAATTTATTTTAGTATTATGAAATAATTATCACATATTATATAGTTTCAATAAATAAGAATGGGTAATGAGCAGTCGAATTTATCTGGATTAGAACTGGAGGAAAAAGCCGTAGAAGTGACGGACTTTTGGACCCACCACTCTGCAACAATCAACTCAGGCAGTTCCGTTTCGGTTTTTATAGGCGAGCCTTTGGTCAGTGGCGCGTTGTGGGCCGCACAAACCCCACTGGAAAAAGCAGCGAAGGTGCGGTAGCTCATATACATTGGTCCAAGTCTACACTCTGATTTTCAGAATTTGATGGTCTATCGACATCCGTGCATCTTGAAGTATATATCTTCGTGGCACAAAGGGGCCAAGTTCTATTTAGCTGTCGAAGATGTCAAACCGCTATCCCTGGTGCTACCATCTCAGAACACGTTACAAATTTGTATAGGCCTGCACTCGATTCTCAAAGCCCTGTGTTTTCTGCATGAAAAAGCGTTCGTGTCCCACAACAATGTGTGCATTGCCTCCATATATGTCACGCAAGATGGGAACTGGCGGCTCGGAGGAATGGAATATTTGTGCAGGTTTATGGACTTGACTGAAGATTACTTGCATAAAACTAGAGCACATCGTTATGACAAGGCTGTGGATGTAGATGAAAGCAAAAACTTTAAGGAGAAACAAGAGAGACCATATGTAATTGATTGTTATGCTTTCGGAGCATTGGCAAATGAAGTATTGCAAAAACGCAATGATGGTATGTAATTATAAATGCCAGTGATTTTCTGTTTTGATAAATGTGCTTTTTTCTTATTAACATTTTACGTGATTATGTAGATTTCTTTACATTTACGTTAAATATGAGAAACATTGGTAGTGGCACCTAAATTAATTTTATAAGTTTATAAGTAAAGTCTTGACATGATTTCTTAATTTTCACTGGTTAACATTGTATCACTTTGATTATGTGACTTCAATGTCTTGAAACCACAAAAATCATCTTTAAACTCATTTATAGCATTTTTGTACTATTATCTTAAATTGTTTATATATATATATATATATATATATATATATATATATATATATATATATATATATATATATATATATATATATATATATATATATATATATATATATATATATATATCCTTCTAGACGTTTCAACCGATTTCCTTGAAACTTGCACACCACATATTTGCTAATTCGGCGCAAAAAATCAGCCTTCCAACTTTAACCGTTTTTGAATTATTTAAATATTTTGATTATTGTATTGTATAGATGTCACATCTGTGACATAAAAACATTTTTTTTAAAAAAAAAAAACCGCCATCTGTTGGATGTAAAAGCAAAGCCACAGCAACACGTAACCAGGTACAGCTATTTTAGAATAAAAACATGGGGCCGGCGAAGAGATTGCTCTGTAAGCAATCCCAGAACGAACTTAAAAAACCTTTCGATTTCGATTTCGAATTTCGGGAAAATTCGAAATCGAATATCTGGAAAATTATTCGACATAGAATTTTTTCTTCATTTTCGAATTCAGCGTAAAATTTCGTATAAGAATCACATTTAAAATCGTAATGTCGAAAATTTTCCCGAAATTCGAAGTCAAATATCTCGAAAACTATTCGACATAGAATTTTTTCGATTTCATTATTGAAATCAGCGTAAAATTTTCTTTAAGAATTACTCATAAAATCGCAATGTCGAAATTTTCCCGAAATTCGAAGTCGAATATCTCGAAAACTATTCGAGATAGAAAGTTTTTGATTTCGATTTTGAAATCAGCGTAAAATTTCCTATAAGAATCTATTTTAAAATTTTAAAAATCCATAATTTTGTGACAGCGACAGACAGACCGACAGACATATAGAATTCAGTAACGAACTTTTTAAGTTCGTTGAACAAACATTTTGTTACTGTTGCCAACATTAATCTAGAGAAAAATTAAAAATTACTGCAAAAGAACATAAAACGTAAAAATTACGGGAGTGCATTATGAACGAGCGCATAAGCTTTGCATTAATTCAACTTTACGTATTACGTATTTCCTATGGGCGGCTTATGCTTATGTCCACCATGAATGGGCGTTAAATTGTTCCATGTTTCTGATACAGAGAAAAAGCCGGTCTAATTAAAAATTTATACGTTCGCACCTTGCAAACATTTGAGGGAAGGCGGGTGAAAAATTGTCAGTCTATGACGCCAAAAATATCTTTTGGCGGGCAACTCCTAGTGTGTATATATATATATAATATATATATATATATAAAAATACCTACTTTTTCAAATAGGGCACCTGGACTATTATAGAAGTTCAAGAAACTAACAATAAAGGTGAGGCAAACACAAAAATAAAGGATTTTATATGGATAAATAGAAGTAGAGAAGAAAGCAGATGTGAGACAGGATTCTTGATAAATAAAAAAATAAAAGAGAAAATAATGGAATGGAAAAAGTAGATGAAGAATAAGATCATTAAGTTAAAGATACAGGAAAATAAGTACCAATACATACGCCCCAACAGAAAATTAAAAAGAAAAATTTTAGGATAAATTAGAAAGCACAACTTGCAAACTAAAATATGACATAAAACTGATTATAGGTCATGAAAATGCAAAAATAGGAAAAGAAAAAGAATATGAAGCAACAGTAGGTAAAAAGAAAGGTAACATGAAAAAATATTATTTGTAAATGGAACCAAACTACAATGAGAGGAGGCTTCATAAGGTGTACCTGACATAATTGGAGTGATCAAGGTTACATTTGTTAGGACATGAAAATATACGAGAAAAAACCCTTAAAAAGGTATTTGAAGTAAAGCTCGTGAAGACACTCAGCAAAGGATGGATTGCTGCTGTTTTTGATTGTTTTTTGTTTTATTTTGTCGAAATTTTCTTGTGTTTCTTTTGAGTTCGTTATTTGATTTTGGACATAGTAATACTGTATGGTCTATAGATGGAAGCATTAAAAAAACAATAAAAAAGTTAGACTACTTAGACTAATTAGGTCAGATGTCCGCAACTTGCTAAAGAACCATGAACTACATCTTTGATGATTGAGTAGAGAGGCTGCGCAGTTGAGCAACAAAGAAAAAACAGTCAACTAGAAAGTTAAGTCAAGTAATAGGTGTATAAATAAGTTCTCAGCTTTTTTCTGCAAAATTAAAGTTTTATTTAAAAACAAGCAAAAAAAAGCTTAAGTATCAAAGTATTCTCCGATGACCTTTTGCCATCTTTCGGGTAGCTTGCAAATTCCCTGGTGATAGAAGCTCACCGGCTTCGAGACGATAAGTTATCGATGCATTTTCGGACTTTTTCTTCTGTTTTGAAGTGCGTATCAGCTAAGTAATGCTGTAACGACCGGAATAAATGATAATCGGAAGGGGCCATGTCTGGGCTATACGCCGCATGTGGAGAAGTTCCCAGCCTAGCGCGTCTGCAGCTCATCCGTGTCAAATGTTTGAGGGCGTCCAGCGCGTGGTTGATCTTCAAGACTAAATTTTCCTCCGCGAAATCTTTGGTACCACTTTTTGCACGTTGCATGACTTACAGCATTCTCACCATATGCAGCACAAATCATTTCGGTGGCTTCAGCAGCGCTTTTCTTAAGATGAAACGCGAAGTGGATAGAAAATCGAATATGCTCTTTCGTGATTGCCATTGTGAACACAGCTGATTATTGAAGTTATGTGCATCAAACGCCAAATCGCATGATGTTTCGAAAGACCAAATGTCATTGCTTTAAACCGCAAGAGGGCGGACTAATACGTTACATGTAAACGGTGATTTGCATCCTGTGAAATCTAAAGCTGAGAACTTATTTATACATCTATTAATTGGATACTTTTTTGTTAGGTTTTCTTATGCTTTTAAATGATTTTGTCTCTATATAGACAGTGTGATTATTTGCTGCAATATGCAAGCTTCAATATATAGACTTTATGACTATAAAATCTCGTCATATTTTTAATACTAATACATGGTCAGAGGGTTCTACCAATAGTTTTGTAAGATTTGTAATGAATGTTAAGGTTTGCATAACCTTATAACTAAGAAATTTTCTTACCAATTGCATCTGGCACGTTATAAAGATATTGTTTTAAATAAAGATCAGGAAACTATGATTTTATATACTTATAAAGCTAAGATAACAGAAGTATTGTCTTATAGTTCTTCTATATGTTTTCTTGGATATATTGACTTCCATATACTTATATAAGGAAAAAATAGATGTCTGTGAATAATACATAGCATTAGTCTAAGTATAATGTTCTCTATATCATATTAGGCGAGCGCGTCTGTATTTCTTCATTTGTCGAGGAATGGTTTGTCTGGAAATTTGTACTTTGGTATCTGTTGGAACATCTCTGCTAAGGTCTCTTGTACTGTATGGTTGGGTTCTGGCTTTTAATTTCGACATTTTTTACAGTCGTTATTTTCTGTGGACATCCACCGCTGCATTATTGGGTAGTATTTCTAGTCTCTTAAGACCTCTACTGCCTCTTTGAAATAACATTGTGAAACTTGAAGTTCCTGAGCTAGTGCGTGTTAGGTAAAGCCTAGTTGAAATTTGCCAGTAATTTGATTTAGTAGAATGTAATCCATAATCTACTTATACATACAGCATTTAGAGCAACAATGTACATAACATACATGTTATTGGAACTGTCAGAAAAGTATGGTTGTTACCTTGCTACTGATATGAATTATTATTGTACTATTAACACCACTAATATTTCCAGGAGGTGTCAAGTGCAGTTAATTAATATGTGTGATATTAAGAGTCACTTTTAAGCAGGATACATGACTGTCCGCTAATCCCCCTTCCTAATTTACTTTTATGACTAACTGAATAAATACACTAATACACTAATCTCTTTTTCAGATGATGTTCCATCTTTAACAAACTTCTACAACTTCTGCAAAACCGAACTCCAGCATTCTGAAGCGGCGTCAAGGCCAAAACTGTCTTCTTTATTGGAGCATCCTTTCTTTATGCATGACTTTATAGCAGTGTATTCATTCTTAACTGAATTACCTCTAAAGTCAGATGAAAGCAGAATTGCATTTTTTTCTTCCCTGGCAGACAAGTTGAGAACTTTCAATGAAACCATAGTTGCTAGCCAACTAGGGGGGCTGCTACTGTCTCGGATGGTGTTGCTAGACAAAACAGCCCAACAGGATTTACTTCCATTAATATTGTGCCCACGACAAGGTTTGAAAATGTCAAGTGGTCACTTCACAATACTGATCAGCTGCTTGCAGGTTCAGAAGTTGCAGCGAACGGTTTGTTTTCAATAGAGAATTTCAAGTTGCACCTCGTCCCGAGGCTGCTGCAAATATTTTGCGTAAGGGATGCGCAAATAAGACTTTTATTGCTCGATCACTTTTTAAATTACATGAAATGCTTCTCCGTTGACGAACTACAGACGCAAATTTTACCTGAGGTAAGCGTTAGAATGAGTTTAACAAGCTTATTTTAGAGTTGCCTTGTAGCTTTTAGTGGGTATAAAGGACACCAATGACCATTTGGTAGCTGTAACACTACGTGCATTAGCAGACATGGTTCCCGTTCTTGGGGCAGCTGTAGTAATAGGAGGAAAGCGTGCCAAGCTATTTAATGATGGCCGACCTATCATCCACTCATTTAAAAGGTCAAGGAGGAACTCCAGAAGAAACCATGATCCCAGTCAAGTTGAGAACGGTTTTGTGCAAACCATCGACAGTGCACATAGTTCTGTAGTTGAAATAACTCGGGAGTTAGAGTTGCCAGAACGGCCCAGCCCAGATGGCGAAGAAGGGGAAACTTCTACAGAGGATGTGGAACCATCCGTTGAGGAAGATTTAGACAATTGGGAAGATTGGGATATTAATGAAGGAAATACAGGTGACAGTGAAAGTTCCACAATAACTGCTAATTCAAGTGCAAACAACAGAGAAGGCCCACCGCCTGATGTGGACATCGTTGAGGAGTTGCAAGTTGAGGATAGTCTTCAAGCTTTAAATTTATCGACCAGGGAATCTTTGACAATCGATAATAATTCTCCACATGTGATAAGTGAAAACAATAATAGCACTACCCCATCACTGCTAATCAATCAAGATCCAAAATACACACATCACAAGAAAAAGTTGTTACCGGACATATCTGAGCTGGATATAAAAAGTCAGACTGTTACTTCGGCAAAATTAGAAGAGTTTGACTTTTTTCATGATATGGAGCCTGTTATAGAAAGTTCCAATAAGTATGCCCTTCCTTTCACATACGATAGCAGCAATGATATCATAAGCAACGACTGCAATAATCGCTCAAAAAAGTTAGATATGAGTGTGGCTGAGGTAGACAAACATGAAGAAGGATGGGGCAATGATTTTGATTGGAGCTAATTAGTGTAGCTTTAATGTGTTGTTGATTTTTAATAAAGTTTGTATTGTACATACACCAATTTAGGTACAGTAAAAGCAGATTTGTTTAAAGAATTTCTTTATAGTAGAAGCAGTGTTAACTCTGCAAATGGTTCTGGCAAATGATATCAATCTCTCCCCTATTTTAATTTGAGGATTTGAATGACATTATTCTTTCAGTTTTTGGAAAACTTGCTTTGTAATTTAATTGTTAAAATGGTGAAGTTTTGCATTTCACAAGAGAGCATGTCCGGTGAATTGAAAGATCAAGATTTCACTGCCTGATTGTTCCACACTTTTTTTGTTACATGGTAGTGTGACTTTAAATAATCATATATTATCCTTTGTTTGAATTGAATGCAAATACTTTATTATTTTTAGTAATCCCATAGGCCAAAACCCAAGGATTTGGAGCTTAGGATTGAATATTGGTGATCTGTATACACTGCAGCCAAGTATTTTAATCATTTTACGATAAACTGATTTGTGATTACTGCGCTAGGGTACAAAGATTTAAAAAGGAAATATCGGGCAAGTCTTTAATAAGAATACAAAATATTGAATTTATTAACACCACAAAAAGTAATTTTTATATGTGTTTGTAGTCATTCTATAAATATTTTTGGCAGTCATAATCCTTAAGACTAAACACCTGATTTATATACATAAAAAACAATTCTTGGAATTTAATAAAGCCACATGGTTCCTTATATATCCCAGTTATCACAAATAGCAATTTTATTGTGAGGTAAAATTCAATTATTAGGTAGTACAAGGATTCAACTGGGTTGTTATAACGTTCATTGGAATATTGGCAATATAATGAACATCTTATTTCCATGTCTACAATTTTTGTAAAGTCAAGATAGAATTTGTAAAGGTTAACACACCTTTCACCAAGTTCTTAAATGCTTCAATTTGGAGCAAAGTCAAATACACAATAAAGAAGAATAAAACATTAGATAACTTTTTATCTTTTGTATTGGACCTTTTTATTAATTCATAAACCCAATTTTTCTTGTGAAAATTGTCATTCAGTTTTATAGTCTGAGTGGTTTTCTGTATTTTAATTTTCTTTGAATTGATACCCCCACCTTCCTTGTTCTTTTTTTTACTTTACTCCAACAGTTATGTCCTTATTTTTGAATTTCTGTATTACTTTGCTATTCTTTGTTCCATGTTTTAAGATTAATAGCCAAACTTTTTTGTTTTTTTGAGGATATTCTTTGAATATTTCGATTGCTATTAAAGAATATGTTTATTATTTTACTTTTGACCTTCTTTACATGTTAGTTTTAATCAAAGGAAATAATGTAACATGAGAATGCAATATTTGGTATTTTAAAAGTGTACTATTGGAATACCTTTAAGTTTGAAGAGTTAATTTTTTTTAAAATATCGTCAAAATAATTGGCATATAAATACGCCATGAATTATTTAACGACCAATAGGAAAACACCACAATGCAAGAAGCGTTGAGGGTGCGCATAATAAAATGGTACCATATTAATAAAAATATGGGAAAAGCTAAGGTCAGACCTTGTAAGTTAACGACCATGACTCGATTGAAACTGTAATTTTGATAAGTAAAAGTATAAATTGATGGATTTAAAAGTTATTCAATACATGATTTATTAAATTGTACAGGATAGTCTACTTACCAGGCCACTTAAATCACCATGTGAACTATATGACAACTGCCCTCTTCATTGTTCTTTATATATGAATAAATATCTAACTGTAATATCAGAACCTTTGGGTCGATGCACTGAACAGATTATTGGAGACTTTCTTTAAAACATACCAAGAACTGTCTGAATGTTTATGTGGTGCTTCACTGTCATGGCTGGATTTTTAGGGGTCGATTGCTACACTGCTCTTCTGTAAAGTCGTTCTGTTCTAGAGCTGGAATTATCTGTAGAACAAGAAATTATTAGGAACTTTCTGAACTTGCTATTATATATATATATATATATAGGTAAGATTGTATATATGGAACTTGTACCTCTGTTCCTTGAAAGAACACTTCTAGTATATTTTATACCGCTCGCCGCTTGTCTAGCTAGTCCAAAGTGCATCAATTCTTTGGTATTGTCAACTTCTTAAGATCCTGTTAAATCGTATCTTGTTTTAAACAAAATAAAGCTTTTTACATATTATACTAATACAGATCATAAGAAGCGAATTACTTGGTCACTAAGCAACATAGGAAACTTTCTTCTCTATGTTAGCACCATAACTCGTTTAGACGAGCATTTTTTTTAAGAATATTCTGAGCTACACCTGAACCATGGCTGTATTGATCAGAACATCTAACAGATCTCGTATATTTTTCCACTAGTATGTTTGTTCATGAAGTCTTTGAAGCTCAAATGTTTTTTGGTCCTTTGGATCCTTTGGTGACCTACCTTATACTTTGTTCATTAGAAATTAATTGTTTCTGCATAAGAAAAATTGCGAATGCGATATACAACGTTATTTTTTTGACAACTTTGTATGCGCCCTATTATTACCTCTAGAGTTTCGGTGAAAAATCATGGTGCTCCTGCTGCCAGCAATCTTTATATATTGCATGTAGTTTTGTTCTTAATGGCTCACTTAATTGTCTTTGGAAATCTGTTCTTCTAAATTATAGGTCTTTGACAACCAGAGCATAACGCAGATTGGAGTTTGTCTATAGTATTATGGACGGCAGATCAGTTTAGCCATTACGAATAGATTAATGTAGATTCTAGTATTGGTGTTTAGATATGTTTTGCGAAGTACTTGCTTATTGCTCGGTTCATTTTTTGACAATGCCCTGTGACTGGGAATTATTCTAGTTTTAGTGATTTCTAATAATTGATATGCTTCCTGAAAAAAGACTAACTCAAAATTGTGTTCTTGATCTGAGTGGATCTTTAAGGGTTTCTAGAAGGAACTAGAAAACTCTTCAATTCATGTTTCTGCGATTGTGGAATGCCTCTTGATTAGGTACCACATACTCTTTATTCGACTTTGTAAAGTAGTCCATGGTAACGAGAATATATTTGTTTCCGTCTTCTTCGTCTTTGGGAATGCACCACCAGTCTATCATCTTATGAATATTCTCTTCTTTCCAATGAGTTTATTTACTAACGCGTATAATTTATACTTCTATTCCGTTGTGTCTCCTTTCCAGTTCACTCAACAGAACTGCTATAAAACCTGAAAAATTTTCTTAACTCCAAAATGTCCTTCTAAATCTTGATTTGATGTTCTTCAAGGTTCTCACTAGAAGACTATTCTCTAACTTTAAAGAACCCTTTACCAACGTGTGCTGATCTTTTTCCTTTATGATTTCACCTCTTGGCGCTCCTATTTCAGCATTACTTTTAATTCTAGGTGAAGTCTTTTTTGCAGTGTAGCTCCTATGATACCATCAATCAATAACCACTGTTGCTATGCACAAATTTGCAAGCCTAGACATTTATCTTGTCTATAGCACATGGGGTACAATAGTTAGGCTTTTGTTTCATAAGCATATCGAACAGCAGCGTAAAAACCGAAGATAGGAAATTACTAAACTTTTGAAAATATTTTCAATTATTTGTAATTGCTTTTTTATATACTTTGGTATCAAATTGATCGGGGCAAATAAAAGTGAACATTACATTTTATAAAATTTATGCATACAGATGCATTTTAAAAATATATTCATTAAACTTCTGGAGCACCCTGTATATTATACTTAAACATGGTTTAAGGTAGCATGATTAAATATGAATTTTAATGACAAAAAAGTAAAAGTTTCCATTTTTCATCTTATATGATTACAAAAATGTGAATTTATATTGGAATTTTGGATATTTAGACTAATCTATACAAAATTAGTCAATCTATATGAAGACACCACAAAATAGCAAAGGTTCTACTTTTTTTATTTTTTGAAATATCTTTTTTTTGTTGATACCCTGCACATGGACAAAATTGATAATTTTTAACTTATTATACATATATAGAATATACTAAATATCCAAAAAGAAATTGGAAAATTTCTGGTTCACCCTATACAAAATTCTTTACATAGTTTTTTTTATATTTGGAATCGATTCTTGTAATAATATTACTGTGTAATTTTTTGCTCAGTTACAGCTTTCATTGTATTTTTATAAGAGCAATGATTGCATCTTTCGCATTACACGAATTAATTTAAATTTCCCTCAAATTGAATTAGTTATCAGTGTAACCAACAGAGGACTACGTCATTTCCACATACGCTTGCGTACATCTTTTTGTCGGATGGCTGTGGTGACATAGTTTGTTGTCGCTGACGGAGTTTCTTTATTAGTTAGTTTATATTGAATAATGGTAAGTTCAAACGTAAAAATATATTTAGCATTGCATACAGCTCGATCATAAGATTTGATTTGTGCAAACATTTCCACGATACGGCCTCAAAAATCCGAGGATGACTTAAGATACATAATTTTGATTCTGCTCAGCATGAATGCGGCCTTTCATAACATTGAGATTTTCGAATTGTTCACTACATTCTAAAAGAATTTATACACAAGCAAAGCTTTTTGGATTCAGGATTTGAGTAGTATTGTGGTTATGTTTATTAATTTGGTTAAAATGCTCACCGCATATGTGACATTTGCTTTTAGGGGTTCGTTAAGGTAGTGAAGAACAAGCAGTACTTCAAGCGGTACCAGGTGAAGTTTAAGAGGCGTCGGCAGGGCAAGACCGACTACTACGCTCGCAAGCGCTTGATTGCGCAGGACAAGAACAAGTATAACACTCCCAAGTATCGCTTTATTGTCCGCTTGTCGAACAAAGACATAACCTGTCAGGTTGCATACTCGCGCATCGAGGGAGATAAAATTGTGTGCGCTGCATACTCTCACGAACTGCCTAGGTACGGAGTCAAAGTCGGATTGACGAACTATGCCGCAGCCTACTGCACTGGCTTGTTGTTGGCGCGTCGTTTGCTGAAGCAGCTGCGTCTTGACGAGATTTACAAGGGATGCACGGAGGCTACTGGAGAGCAGTATAATGTAGAGGGCGTTGATGATGGCCCTGGTGCTTTCAGGTGTGTAGTAATTTAAATTTTTGATTAATATGCAATGTTCTGAAGGTTATAATTAAATTGAAATTTTTGTGCAGTTGGATTTTGTCAACTTTTGTACAATCTGTACTTTCTAGATAGAATTCCTGTTAATTTCTCTTGCTTTGCCATTTCTGCATTCAAGAACACTATGGCTGTAATCATCAGTGAAGGTTTTAATTAATAATATTTTCATGGGTTTGCAAATATTTTGGCTATTACAGGTTTTTAGAATGTTTTATAAACCTCCTGATTCTGGAATGCTAAGTCAATATTTAGGCAGAACTAGAAACTGTTCAAAATAAATAGTACACGATAAAACAGACTTGTGATTGCAGTATTTCACAAATACAGATATAACAGAAAGGTTAACTCTTATTTTTATAGACATTCACATATGTTGAATGTGGGTGCAATTGTGATGGACATTTGCCACACTCATCATTATTTATCCATTGCTTTAACTGCTATAAGTCTTATTAATAACATATTGTTCGACTCAACATTCTGGAAGATGCTGGTTGAGATAATCACATACATATCTGTGCTGCTGTGGTGGGGGAAGATCTTGCAGCAAAATGATGTTGGGTACCTCTTCCAACTGATATAGCTACCATTTAGATAGCATATTGAGGTAGGTGAACCCTGTAACTGTAACTTCATGAAGAAGAAAGTGGTCGTTTCCTGTGCGGATAGATGGACAAGTTATTCATACCCCAACTTTCAAAAAACATCTACTGATTATAGTTGGCTCAATTGATCAGATTGATCAATTGAACTGTAGTATAGTGTAGACTTCTGCCATGTGTCAAATAGTACCCACATCAAACATATGTATCTGTAGAAACTTGGAGTGTCAACCTATCCTGTTATTTGTTTTGAGAAATAAATTTATTATAGCAGTCACAGGTGCTCTTTTTGTTACATTTCATATTGAGAAGTACCCTGTATTGTTTTAAAACGGAGATCTAAAAAACAACTAAATTATAGGAAATGAATTATGATGATTTTTAGACACATGCGCGTCATCTGATGTGGTGCTTCGTAACACTCTGCAGGCCTAGATGCATGTTTTATGCATTTAGTCGCCTTAAGTTTGTTTTGTCGAATCTCCAACTTTTATGATTAAAATGTGTCTCTGATAGTTCCGCTTTATGTGGTGCTACATCTTTGTGGATTGTGTGTTCGAAATTTTTAGTTTTTCTGATTTCGGTTAGGTGTTACCTGGATGTTGGCCTGCAGCGCACTACCACAGGAGCCCGTGTCTTTGGTGCAATGAAGGGTGCAGTTGATGGAGGCTTGAACATTCCCCACTCCACCAAGCGCTTCCCAGGATACGATGCAGAAGGGAAGACTTTCAATGCTGAGGTGCATCGGTCCCACATCCTGGGCCAGCACGTTGCTGATTACATGCGCAGCTTGGAAGAGGAGGATCCGGAGGCGTTCAAGCGCCAGTTTAGTCAATATATAAAACTGGGTATCACCGCTGATCAGGTAAAGCACAATCTCAATTGCTTACGATTAAAGTCCAAACAAAATTACGGCAGCTGGTTTTGCGGTAACGTTGCCGTGTCGCACTTGGACGAAATTAATGATTGCTATATGTCATTGAAGAGGATGAATTGTACTTCAATAATGTATAGCTCTTGCACATGTTGATTACTTTGGTACATATTAATGTAACCGGTAATGATACACGTACATATATATATTTGTGCAGATTGAAACAATCTACAAGAATGCCCACTCTGCAATTCGTGCTAATCCTGCTATACAAAGGAAGGACAAGAAGCCTCCTGCCACCACTGCTCCCAAGAAGAAGTGGAAGCGCACCAAGCTCACACTGGCGGAACGCAAGAATCGGGTTGCACAGAAGAAGGCTGCCTTCTTGAAGAAACTAGAGGCACAAGCCGAACCATAAATTTATTACGCATTGTCATCGTGCTTTTTTGTTAAATAAAGGAGTGGCATTGGTAATTGTTTGTTTTTATATGTATATATCACAAGGAATGGCAAATTTAAATTTTTTCAATATGTGAGGTTTTACTTGCTCTTCAAGATTGTAACTTACATACTATAGTGGAATTACTAGAATTCATCATCATTCAGCTATGGTATTACCTTGATTAATATCCAATTTGTGGTTCTATTAGGCAATCTTACAAGGAATGTCGTGGAATTGTGTGGGTCATGATAAAATTTGATATCTGCAAGAGATGCATGCGGGTTATGACTGAATATATTTGGACGGTTTCTTTTGTAAATGCATATGTAAAATATTTTACATATTTAAGGGCACTCGTCCTTTTATTAATTTTTTTGATTTTATAGGAAATAGTTAAAATTCTGTTCTGAGATGTTTTAATCGGTTTTATTTTCACTACATATCTATAGGGGGTAGTTGAAATACCGTTATAATAGCTTCCAAGAAGGTTCATTCAATATCTGTTTACACTTGGCTCTATTGTCAAGGGATTAGATTTTAAAATCCTTTTAAAACCAATTAGGGAGCTCAACTTTCCAACATATAAAAATACAGAAACTATATAACACCTTTTATACCTATTGTGTTTGTTAGAATATATTAGTTCAAGTGATAATTCTATTTTATTTGACTTTGAACAATTCGTGAAGTATAGTCCTCTGATTTGAAATGTGTATTTCATTTTGTGAAAACAGTCTGTTTAAAAATTTCCAAACGAGCAGTTACAAGAAGTGTTTTTTAAATTTAATATACAAGAAGTTTTAAAATTGAAAAAAATAAATTGATTTCATAATTAAATTTTTTATGGTTAACGTGCGATAAAAAATTTCAAATGGAGAAACATCTAGGAACAACTCTGCATATACAAAAAAGTTAATCGTTTAGGAAACATCAGTTAATATCAAATGTCGACGGTTCTGTACAGGAGATACTGACGAAATTTTCTAAAGAATTGTATAGTTTATTTGTAGGATGTGATATTCCATGTTATAACTAAATCGTCCCTTATTACAAATTTTTTAAAAACACCACTTGAGCTCGTTAATGTTCCTAGTTCTTCACTGTTAAGGAAAAAAATGTTATGACACAATTCCTGAAATTAAAGAGCACATTGGCCATGGATTTGTATGGTTTTTCACTAGATGAAACAACTTGTTAAAGATCTGTACAAGCTAATCTTGTGTTTGGTACGTTGAATAAAAAGGAACCTGGAAGAGGTTATTTGGTCAGTGTTAAAACTCTAGGAAAAACTAATAATGTAATGATAACTAGATTCATTGATGAATCGTTAAATAAAAAATGCTGCATTGTGTATGATAAACGCATCACAAAATTAAGTTTTTTCCCTAATTTAATTAATTGTACTTGTTTAGCTCGCTATTTAAATCGCGTTGCTGAAACTATAAAACGAATATCATTTTTGAATCTTAAAAAGATTTTTATTAAGTACCTCAGAGTTCAAGTATGTAAGGAAAAGTAGCCCTTGAGACCAAAGCCGATTTTAACAAGATGGGATACCTGGTTAAAATGTTTGCATTAAACATTGAATCGAATCATTCCAAGCTCTCTGAACCGGCAATTTTTGTCAGAAGACAAACATTAGGATTTTGCACCAGCTAAAATCGACCGCCATTATTTTAGTTTAATGAAATACCATAACGTATATATGGGATATTGAACATGAGAATCAAACTATAATGTGAAAAATACTATTTTCAGAAAACTATAGCTAATAATATATTTTTTTACATAATACAAAAAAATCAGATGAAAAACTTAGTGGCCGTAAAAACAAAACTATTGTAGCGCGACGCTTTCTTGTTTCCTTAAATCTTCATGTTCTTGTATAATAGCATCGCACTGCTCCATATTGGTAACTATGTCTTGCAATGTCCAATGTTTCATTAGAAGAGCATGCTCCAGAGTGAAGTAACTGTGTCGTATGCACTGGATGCCAGTGCAATGTGCGGTAGAATGTAGCTTCATGCCAATCTCATGTATTAACGTTTTCAGGTACATCTCATACTCATTTATGCAGTGAACCTCTGAAAAAATGCTTCATTTAAACGCAAAACCTTCACTTAATCAGAGGTGTACCTATTGTGAAGTCAGGCGATTCGAAATGGACACATTTAATCCCGTATATAATGGGAATTACAGAGTTGCTCGGCCTGATGGGGCCCTGACTTGCCAATTCATATGCTGTCTGAGATTGCAGTTCTACTCCACACAATCTAAAAGTAATGGATATTAACAGTCATAATGGTGTAAACTGTCGCAACGAATGTACATACTCAAACATTTTTCGCTGGTGTGCAGATTGCATAGAGGCAAGAAGATTTTCCATGTTCTTCTGTCTGATGAATTTGAAGGTCGACTTCTCCACTATCTTCCCGTCCTTGTAAAAGGTGTCTGTCGCTTGTCCCAGTGTGCCTTTGACCCTGTAAGCTCTGGTTAATTTGTTGTAGCGAATTGTAGCCGCTGTTTTCATGCCATCTTGCAAGCCCATCACTGTAATGGTTGTATTATGAAATAGGCAGTTCTATGGAGAAAAAGTGATTTTTACATAAAACCCCACTTGTATGAAATCCTAAGTATGATGACCACGCGCAGCGGATATCTTTTGGTTGATACCTTGGGCCCACAACCAAAGTGTGGTCTGCCAAGTTTGATCTTCTCATTACTCTTAGCTCCTTTGATGGATCTCCTTCAATGGCTACATAGTCGATGGGTGGCCGGCAATTCATTTCATTTAATTCTGCAATTATTGTTGAATTTAACAGACAATCTGTGCCAGTACCGATTTATTTTGAAGGGTGGGGGATGAAATGAAGATACGTAGTGAGGAATCAGTTTAACAAAAATAATCTAAAAGACCAATTGGGGCGTAGAATTTGAAGATTTAATTCAACTGTAAATGTAGAAAAGACCCAGTAAACTCAATAAGAATATTACCGTAGTACACTTTGATAATGTAATTTTCTTTCTCCACGTATGCATTAAAATCATGAATTAGAATTGGTTATATTCTATCAAGTATCTCTTGTACTTCTTTTTCTTTGCCTTTCATTTTATTTATGACAAATCCCAGTCGAAATTCTGCTCTTTTCGCTATCTAGTGATTTCCGAAATCTCACTGCCCCTCCATCTCATTTTCTGAATAGCCATTACATCTAAATCTCGTACAATTTCGCATATCAATTTTTCTAATGCTTCTAATATTTCATGTCGCTAGAAATACACTTTTTTGTTTCCTGGTTAGGTTTTTTATTGGTTCAGGTAGGAGTTTAAAAAAAGTGCGGGAATTATGTAAGGCGCAGGCGCACGGACGGGAGTACATACAGTTAAAATAAGTTTTCAAATGCCCGCTAGCGTAGGGATCACAGAGGTGGACAGTGTAAGTCGAATATATTTTTCACTGCTTTTTGCGCCACCCACCTTTGGATATTTTGAACGTGATGGTTTTTTGCACGCGTTTGCATGTCACATCCGCCGGCTTGTAGACGCACACCACCCCTTTCAGAAGATTCCAGACCGTTGGTGCATCTTTAATTAACATTCTTCTAGAATTTTGCGCTCTGTTAAGTGTATTTAACAGACTTCTCGCATACAGCTACAATTTTAAGGTTAGGGCAACGACTTTTTTCGGCTTGGATGTGGCTCAATTATCGACCTCTGGCTGTGGAATAAATTTGCCGGTTCAGTGTTTAATTTATTTATGCGCATTTTAAGGTTTGTTATGGCCAAAGGGAATTGATTTGGTCATTTATTATCTTATAACTACATATAGTATAATTTTAGTAGGATGATAGGGGAGAAATTCGTTATCACAACTTAAGATAGTAGTTATCTACATAATTTTATTTTAGTTCAATATTGAAATTTCATTAATAGTAGGTAGTACATATTATTAAGGGTGACATATTTTAGATTTTATGTTAAAAAGACTATCAGTCACGCAAAGAAAATAAGCACCATGTCTGCAGGATTAGCTAAGGTACCTGAAGTGGATATTGAAGCTAACGGTGTCTTCAAGTACATTTTGATTAAATTGAACACGCCGTCCGATGGGGATAAGCTACTCGTAAGAGGTTATGCGGAGTGTAACTATCATGGTAATAACTACAACAGGTGGTCCATTTGAATTTTACAACATAAAGCTTGCAGTGGACATCAACGATTTGGTAACTCACGAATTGCAGAAACTGCAAGAGAAAGGGGAGTTGCCACAGTGGAACACAAAAGTATTAGGGGGAGGCAGAATCATCCATGATTCTCCAAAGAAGAACATTAAGGTGTATGGCTACTCTCAGGTACCTGGGTGTGTGCTCATAAGCTGCTGCTTATAACTTGCAAAATTTGTTGCAGGCTTACGGAAAAGCTGATCACGCAACTACAGTATCCCTTCTGAAGAAAGTGTACAGTGACTACGACATTTCCTGGAGCGATGAAGGGTACTAGAGCATTTTATTACCAGTACTTTTATTTACTTAAGATGTTTTGACTTAAATCAATTTTGATTTGTGTTTAAGTAATGAATAAAAGGCGTTTTAATTGATCTTACGAAAGGAAAATTCTGTAATTTAGCGGTTTAGAAATTAGTGATGCAAAATTTCTGCTGTAAAGTGGTAGTTCAATTAGACTAAAGGATAGACATTTCGAAACTCCAAAAGTATTTTGTCTTATGTTTTTTAATTAACTTCAATTTGTCACTTCTGTAACTTTAGTTTTAATAAAAAATTAAAAAACACTTGGTAGTATATGCTGCACGTGTGTTATAAATGTTTGAGATATTACATCAAGGCTTCTCAATTTTTTTTCTATTTTTTCAAGCGCTATTTGTAACACTGGTTGTATTTTTGGGTGACCTTAAGTGTTATGCCAGCAGCTGTATGTTAGTAGTTTTTAAACAGGGTCATTTCAAAGTTACATGAGAATCGTATTTACATCCCTTAAACCATTCGTGCTAAGTATCATTTATCAATCACCAAGCAATTTGAGGTTTTTATTTTTTGTACACTTTGCTTTTAATGTATCTTGAAAGAAAGAAGATTGAAGTCTGGAAAGTATTCTGTTATTGAACCTCTCAAAATGCCCTAGACTAATAACGCGGCTATCGAATGTTTTTTTCAGTACAGGACCAATGCTTTATGAAGTCGCACCATCTTGCACAATATACATGAGTCCATTAAACTACTTACTTTGAATTGACTTAAGTGATGGTTTCTTTTTGAATTGTAGCCCATAGAGAAATTTCTGATAGCTTCAGACATTGGTTTTGTCATAGTTCTATTGTCTCTTAACTTTAATATGTTGACTATAAAAAAATTAGTGGTGGACCAAGTAAAAGAAGGGAAGAAATAAAAGAGGTGTGGAGTAACCTTTTCAAGCTAGAGCAATGTATATTGTACTTTGGTTGTAAAATTATTTGTTATGTGGTTCTGTTATCCGAAATGATTCCAAGTATATTAAATCATCAAGTCTTGTAACATAAGTGGATTGTTTTTATAGAGGGAGCTTCGAGCTCTGAATTTTTAATCGATATTCTTTATAGTATCAAGAGTATACAGATAATTTCATTGAAATGCTACCAAAGGCAACAATTTATTATTTTAAAACAAGAAAACTAACAGTGATACCAATTTATCAAGAGCTGTATAAATAAACTAAAGTGGGTTGTTTTGAATTTTCTTAATGATAACTTTTGTTGCAGAATGTAGTGCATTTAAGATGACAGTGGGTAATTGTCTTTATATGTAATTGGATGGACAGCAGCTGTCCATGTGTGAACAGTAGAATAAATATTGATTATTGTTAACATTTGAGCTGATAGCTCTGTAGCCAAATATAAGGCTGCAAATTTGGGGTTGTAAAAACTAAAGAAATTTGCAAGCGCAAACTTTTGGTACAATTATGTGTATTGTGTCCTTTGTAATAGAGAAATCTTTAATTTAGTCTTTCAATTCTTGGGTATTTCAAATTGTTCTAAAACTTATGTATGAAACCTTGTGTGGGGAACATAAATAGAACGTGCTATCTAAATCCAGTATAGCCACCATTTTTGCACCGTTGCCATTATTTTTAGACATTAAGACAGTTTATACATATTGCGGCAGCTGTCAATGTTACGGTTTGCCGGTTGGGTACGAAACCTGAAAACCATGGCTGCTTCTGCATTGGCCAAAGTGCCTGATGTGGATATTGATGCGGATGGCAAGTTCAAATACATTCTCATCAAGTTCAGCGCTCTTGCGCAAGGAAGCGAAAACGCGAATAAGCTGCTTGTAAGAGGGTACGCGAGGTGCAACTATCATAGTAAGTTGCTATTCTAACATTGTTAGTGATCACAGAGAATTGAATTTCAGCGGACATCAATGATGTCGTACAACAAGAGCTGGAAAAACTGAAAGCAGACGGCGAGCTGCCCGATTTCAAAGCAAACGTCTTGGGCGGAGGGAAAATAATTCATGATTCACCGAACAAAATGATCAAACTCTATGGGAGTTCTCAGGTATATAAACAAACAGATTTTTGTGGTATGTTATTTGATTCCTCGTAGGGCTACGGAAAAGCTGACCACGCAACTGCAGTCACAATTCTTAAAAAGGTATATAGTGATTACAACATATCCTGGAGTGATGAAGCATGACAAAGTTTCTTATGAGGTAGAAGAAATACACGGTTAATTGATGTTTATTTCTTTATTTAACAATATACAAAAGCGTGAATAGGGAAAAACATGAATACCTCTAAGGTATTTTTAGCTATAAATGTATTTTAAATTAGTGAGGATTTCGCAGGAAGTGAGGAAATGTTTTAAATTATTTGTAATAATTATTGGGAAAAATTAGGGAAGGTGATTGAACAACACTTGCAGGAATACAAAAAATGTGAAAAACATGAGAAAACTATGCGCGATGTGTATGTTGGATCCAGAGTTTTCTTGACTCCTGGCACTCGGAAGGTCTGGATCAGAAATGTCCTGATGCATTCTGATGGTTCTGCCATGCAGCGGCTGCACAGGTCTGAAATTACGGGTCAGCAGGCCTGCCCCACTGCTGAGTTTTCTGAATTTGTTGATCTGGAAAATATGGATTAGGTTTGTTGTTGAACTCGTTGATGACTTACCTGTTCAGCGGTTAGCGGTATTGTATTTTTGAACTCGATCCAAGTGACTACTTCAGAACATGGGGGTGTGGTGAGAGAGCCCCCATAGGTGAAATAGACAGATAGGTCGTCTGCAAGAAGCTTGTTCAGTGTTGGCGGGTTCTTTATGGTGGTTGAAGTCTGAGGGTTTTCTATGTATGCAAGAGAGTCTACCAGGATTTTGTAGTTTGGATTACCCTTCTTCGCGGTCTAACAAATAATTTATAATTATAACTACAGACTCGGTATTCAAGAAATTATTTTCTTACTGAAAACAAGAAGGATAGAACGGCCAACCCATCAGGATGGTGTAAGGCTTCATCGAATGATCCGTAATCTTTCTGATACAAGACTATGTGCAGTTCCATAGGGAAGCTAAAACAATGAAAGTGATATTACATGGATTTACAAATGAACATTCCTTTTGTATTTGTTATATTACAATTTTTCCTCATTGATAATTTTTTTATTAGGAAGAAGTGACTACACACTTTAATGTCCATGCATTTTTGCCATCACTTTACTAGTGTCCGTGAAGCTGCTACAAATCACTCTTTGGATGTACATCACCTATGGACAGCCAACTGAAGTTTATCCTTAGAGGAGAACAGAGCGTGATTTCTCGACGCAAAATTCGACGAATATGAGGTGTGAGGTATAGTATATCTAAAAGCCTGCAGTATGGTAACAATGTGCAACTGATTTGTGGTTAATTTTCGTACGCCTTAAATAAAATCATTCGATGACATTTATATTACATGAATTAGTTAAACCAAATTGTACTTTTGCTCATACTTGTGCAATAAAGATATATGAAGACCCAGATTATAACCTGGCATCCTTAAGGGTACCAAGGACTAGTAAAAGAAAGAAAGAAGACCAAGATTATATGAAGCATTAGTCACTATTGTGATCAAGTAGGGAGGGTAGAAGTTATGAAAAGAAAGAGGGATAGAGAGGAAACTTCTTGCTATGTTATGAATTAAATATGAATTTTATTAATTGATAGTTAGAGCCATCCGGCCATCATACAAACACCTTTGGCGGTCGTAAAGTACATTCTCCTTCTAACGGGTCAGACTAGCCACCTGCCCGGGGTACGCCCAACATGGCTCATAGTACTACACGAAATGTGTAGTTAGAAACA
The DNA here is from genome assembly GCA_036346155.1 of Sinelater perroti. Classification (NCBI taxonomy): domain Eukaryota; kingdom Metazoa; phylum Arthropoda; class Insecta; order Coleoptera; family Elateridae; genus Sinelater; species Sinelater perroti. The sequence continues at coordinate 3,498,200 of JARFIY010000222.1, forward strand.
GGCTAATAGCCTATATAAAAGTAGAAGAAGAAGAAGAAGAAGATAGTTAGAGTAAGGAGAAATTGAGCTTTCCCATAAGATCGCAGTATCTCTCGTGGAAACATCTACAGACTGTTGGGCATTAATTAAATGAACAAATATAGTTTCACTTTAACAAGATCTTAATTATTGTTTAAATGTGTAATTTGCAACTAACTTAAAGGAGTACAGTGGCAGTGGTTAAGCGAGAATCATAATCATGGTTGTATTCTCAGCGAATAAGCGTTCAAGTTGGTCAGCTTTGTTTTATGATGCAGAGAAATGAAAATTGAAAATATAATTGAAGAAATTGTAACCATTTGAAATTAAAAGGTTAATTAACTTGAGAGAGATTTTTAAAATCTTCTGTTTAAAATCAGTGAAGAATTCCTCATGTTTGTTTTGTAAGAAGTTTTGATAGGAGACCAGATAAAAGTCCGCTTCTTTTTGGATACAGGTAACATAGGTTACTGGGTAGTATTCTTCCTTGAGGTGGATTGTCAGGATCCTATTACACAGGATGCGGCCTAGAACTGATTCTTGTAGGACAATTTCACTTTTATTTTCAGCAGCTTCCTCAGGAATGGCTTTCAAAATGTGGCTAGATGCATCTATGTTGCAACATGGATTTTTTTTGTAAAAGTAACTGCGTTGCTGACGATATCAAACCCATTTAATGTGAAGTAGAACTTATCACCCATTAGCACAAAGTTCGCGTAGCTTATCTTTTTGGCTCTTTAGTTGCGTTTCATTGTATGGAGAAACTTTTCTCATTTTGATATTTTCTTGTATAATCATGATTTAACAATGGACAAGGTATTTTCCCTTTTTTGGTTTTTGCGATCTTTCCACGTTCTTCGTTCCAATTCAACGGATTTTCACTTTCTATACTTTTGATATTATGTATGCTATTTTCCCTAAAACTTCTATATTTTTAATTTGATGTAAAAAATAACTGCAATTGTTTTTTCCAAGGATCACGTGATAAAGATTTTCTCGATGTTTAGTTGCCACACCTTTATATTCATTTCTTCTGTTAGGAGGAACAACCCTAGCTCTTGTATAGTCCACCAGCCCAGAGGAGGCAAACAATAATAATTGGTCAAGACAGACCTTACAGGAAAGATAACAGAAAAGGGGATTTAATCCAAGACAAGTTGAAGCAAGGCAATCTAGTTAGGGACCGATAGTTCTCGTATTCACTAGATGCGAAACATGTTGGTCTATTGGAGCTATTTTGTTACACCCCTACTCACTAGCAAACCGATGAGGACATTTCCCTATTCCCTAATTGGAACGTGTTTAGTAAGTTTTATAGGAGTTCTCTTTAGAACCTAACCTAATCTCAATTAAAGTAACTCGCAAACCTAAACGCGTAGATTATTCATTTGAATGCTTCAGTAGTGCCAGCGAATAGGGCCTCGGTGAGGAGTTACACTTCAAAAGGTTAAAACATAGAGTCTGCACATACAAAACGAACATACAAAATAACCATATAATATTAGTATCAACAGTAAAACTATTCAGAATAACAGGCTGGCCAACTTAACGGATCAGATAATACGTGTCATTAAATCCAATTGGGGTTCAACACCAGACGTCTGAAAGATCATCTACCAAAAAGCAACGGAATCCATGATACTAGTATGCTATCTGAAGTATATAGAACTAATATAAAATGTCCCTAGGGTCATACCAAACAATATATCTTCGTAGCAGAAAGAAAGAGACACGCTCTCGAAATCTTTCAATAGACAACTATGTAAATGCAGCCTATAAACATACCAGAAATTATTTAAGTATATACTTAGAGGACATTATAAAGACAATTAACGCAGTGCACTTTAAGTGAATAGGTGTATCTTAAAAACAATTTTAAAATGTAATAAGTATTAACAGTTAAAGCAGTACTGAAGAAACTATACCTGCTGTTATTGATGGTGTTCTCGGATCCTTCCCCATCGTTAGCTCCCCAATGGAAATGAAACTGCACGAATTCGTAGTCTCCGATAAGGGGCCCTCCGGTTATAGTGGGTTTTTTGTCCGCTTCCAACCAAAGAACCACTACAACATGTTATATTTCACTAGGGTATAATTGTCATTTATGTTATAAATTAAACCACGTGCGGATGGGATTAAACTGAACAACTTTCTTTATAGTCAAAGAGTACAGTCGTTTTCTCGCATGACGTTAGATCTTTTAAGGATAAGTCGTTACCATTGTGACTTACGTTAAAAACTTTCTAAAATGAGTCATCTTAAATGCTGCTATAGTTTCTATAACGAAAGTGAAATGGGAGCAAATAAAAACGATCTCGCCAAGTATTGGAATACAATTATGAATTACAATTAAATTGTTGGTGTTGGTTTAAGAGTTTTGGTAGCCGCTATTTGTGTTGAAAAATTGAGAAAGAAGTTGAGCGTTTTCGATTGAAAAGGCCTAATCAACTGACGATAATTTTCCCGGAACAGGAGATTGCCCGGCTCGTTTGAGTCTAATTCAGTTTGTTAGTAAGCTCGCCTCAAATCCTCAATCCGCAATTTGATAGTAAGAGCACGTTTGTGTCGTTACAGTGGTAATGTTTATCGTGTTAAAGTGCTTAGCATTCTTTACACTAAATTAAGACAATTTTGCATTGACTAGCACCAATTGTACAGCGACTTATACTGAGGAAGTCGCTACACTTGTAACTCAAAGAGATTTGAATTTTATTTCAATTTAAAAAAAATAGACTTCTTGAACTTGATAAAAACAAAAAATTGTTTGTTAAAATTAATTGAAAGAAAAAAAAATGAATAATAAGAAAATTGTTCGTCTTAAGATGCTTTACCTTTGGCTTAATTTAGGGCCATTAATTTTGTTTGTCAGAATGCTGCACCTTAAGAAAAATTGAAGAAACTATTTGAAATCTAATAAAAAAACCGAAGGAGACCCTCAAAACCAGATTCAAAGTTATGGGTTGATGTGGTTTGTTCACAAAAGGATTTTTTTTACTCCATGACCTGTGTCAAGGTCAGCGAAGTACAGGGTGGGGGAAAACTCCTCCCTCTATTTCAGATTGAATAAAGAAAAAATAATAGAAGGTGTCCAAAATTTATTTTTACAGAAACTGGAAGATTTATTTCAATGTATTTTAAAAAGGATATTTTGATGTACTGGTGAAGTCGTATTTTGAAGTTTTCCAACACTCTTTTCAACATGTGTTGAGGAATACGTCTGATTCGCAATGCATTTTGTAGGGCTTGGTGTGTCTTAGGGCGCTTTTATAAACTATCTTAGCAAGAAGACACATGAAGTGATAATAATACATTGAGTTTTTTCCTAAAAATATAAGGAGCAATAACTCCAAATTTATTCACCATACATCAGTGGAGACGTCTTTGATGAATGCCTCGTGGATTGTTATTCACTCCAATCACGAAAGCTTTGTTTATTAACGCATTTCATCTTGAGGAAATACATTTTTGGGTAGTGAAAATAACTGAGTGGAACGGTTTCCAATATATCTCCATGTCTAGGCAATTTTGCCAATTATAATCGGAAAATTCCTGAATAAGTATCTTAAATGAATGAAAACAAAGGTCTTGGTGCAAAATTCGCCATACATTAAGACTAGATAAGTGAAAAGTAACGGCATGTTTGCGCGCAAATCATCTCGGAGGCTACGAAATGGAAAGCCTTACTGCATCAATGTTTTCAGTGTTCGTGCACTCCCAGGTCAGAAATCGATTTCCGATGGGGAAGGTCTAGTAACTGTTCCGAATGTACGCTTCCACAGCAAAAGTTCTTTGTTCGTCCGCATTTTGTTGAACCCCCCCCCCTCCCCCTATTGAAGTACCTTGCGCTTCATGTATAACCTTCCTTCAAAATTAGGGAGCAAGTTTTGCTCCACCGTGTATTTTGTTATATAGAATTATTCATATAGTAAAACACATCGTTTTGACTCTAATTTACTTTAGCGGAGACTGAAAAGGAAGAATTCATCTTATCATCACCAAGTCGATAAACTAAGTCAAATGACGTTTGCCACTTATGGTGTTTCGGCAACAATTTATTTTTCAGTACACATTCTATTGTCACTAACTCGATAGCTGAATTAACAAGACTAAAATTTGCAAAAGCAAACGGCTACAAAGTGCATTTTAGAAATTTTTCTATTAGTTAAGAATCCCGGTTAGTTACGAATTACTCGACGGCATATTCTTACTTACATGAAAGCATTAATTTATGTTTGGCTCATTTAATTAGCTTCGCCTGTTGCCTACTTAGTACCGCCCACTATCTAGCTAACCCCGCCTATTCAGGATCTAAGTGCTGCACTATTCGCTTGCCTCTTAGGAGATAACATAATAGTAGCGGTTTTTGTTAGCTTCGTTTTTGGGCTACCGACAAACTAAAATATCTAATCAGAAGATTAATTGTTATAAAAAAGCTTATAGATTAAAGAAAATTATCGAGGAGGATATGTCGTTGCGGCCGTTTGTTTTTGTAAGACCTTTTTTATTCAATTTGGTTTCTTGAGTTACTGAGATTAGGACGGGTAGCGACAGTTTTTATAAAAACGAAATTAACTTTTCCGTAGACGAATTTAAATTTTTTAAAGTGGTGTAACTTTGTAACCGTTTATTTCTATAAACCTGTTCCATTCAGGTAGTAAAGGACGGGTGCTGATTTTAGGTTCGGCTCCTTGACTATTTGTAGCGACAGCAACATAATTCTACGTTTAAATTCTGAATGAGGTCCTAACGCACAGGGCGACCTACAAGCTCGTTATGGGAAATTTTCATTCCAGTGGTTTATTGTAAATTTGTTGAAGGAATCATGAATCCATATAGGATTATTTTTGCAGGTAAATGCCAAATACAATTCAGAGAGTAACGTTTAAAAACACAACTGGTGTTCTGGAATTTTATAAAAAATCGGTTTTGTTCTAAAAGAATTGCGGTGATTATTTAGTATATCGAAAAATTAAAGCAGTTATTTTATAGGAATGGTTTTGGTATGAAAATGTTTGTCTTTATTCAACCCCCAGGAGCTCGCCTACAACTCCTGTACCTTCTGTTACAACTCTTTGTAGTACAACACTTTTAAATGTAGCTAGCAAGCTCGTTAATTGGTTTGAGTCCTACTTACTCTAATAACCTATGCATGTCGTCTACTCTTTTAAATCAATTTTTATAACTTCTGAAGCTAGAAGGGTTCCAGACATATGTTTAACAACAACTTTATAAGCGATGGCACGGTGCGTGAATAATGCAGGGAATTTCGGGAAGGGAGCACTGATGTTCGCGACGAAGGTGGTCAAGGGAGGAAGCCTGGAGGAAGGGGTCATTCCATCATTTCCAAACTATCCGCTAACTTCTCTCATATTTTAAGATCGTCTCTCCACAAACCTTGGACTTATTGAAGTTTGTACACGATGGACTTCCAAGATATGATTAACAATCATAAGATTCGGCGTGACAGACTTAGTGTTTTTGCGGCGTTGTTTCATGGAATTGAGGACAACGCTAAACTAAACCGCATACAGCGAGACATTAGAGAGCCTACGAGGAGCAATTCAAAACAAACGGAACAAAAGGCTGTCATTAGGGATTGTTCTGGATCGTGATGATGCTTGACTTCTCAACAGACTTAAATGGGACGTGTTTCGTCACCTACCGGATTTTCATTTTTTCGCTTAAATAAAGATGAGGTTAAAGAGATGATGGTTCAAGTCAAACGAGAAGCTGCGGGTTGGAGTGACGACTTAGTCAAAAGAATAGGCAGCAACTAGGAAAAGTGTCTCGGTTGAAATAATTACGCAGAACACAGGAAATACAGGAATCTGGAAAAATAACCTTCGTAATTTGTGTAGAACGGTTAGTAATCTTTTGAAAGAACTAGAAGAGTATTTTCATAGCAATGAAAAGTGGTACCAATCCAATAGTTTTTTATTTGTGAAACCACTAAAAATAAAATGGAAATCTTTGACTGTTATTTCCAAGTAGTGAGAGAGCTTGAGGAGTGTGGGTGAACCAGACCTAATGTAATAAACAAGTTCGCGCGGCACAATAGCATCTGGCTGATGAGGGTAGACCGTAGTGCGCGTGCGTGAATAAGGACGGCTTTACTGGCTGGGCCGCTTGGGAGTTAGATGCCGATGAGTGAGCACATGTAGTGTATGATCGCATTTATAATGGCTGAGCTAGTAGAGCAGAGAATTTGCATCAAATTATGCAGTTGGAATATTCGTCTACAAAACTACTAGGATGATTCAGCGAGCTTTCGGGAAATGATGCTACGAGTGTGGCATAAGCAAACCAAAGCTTGCACCATGCAATTTAATCAGATATGGCCAGAAATATGTTGGAAGGGATCTACGTTTTGAAAATGTTTGACGCTACAATCAACAAACATCTACAAATGACAGTTCAAGAACTAAAAGATCAACTAGACGCTACACTCCAGATTTTTCGCCCAAAGGAAGAGATTTCAGTTATTCGCGATTCCAACACAGAACCTTGCAAAGTGTTTTGAACAGTGTTTCTAATATGTTGTATTTCACGACACGACCCCCTCTCTTTTGATGCCCCTTGAGAGGCAAATAAATAATAGTCGTGAGAAATCAAGCCTAGTAAGTGGGGCGGTGTACTGTCGTCTAATGCATTCGCTCCAATTTGGCTCGATTTAGGGTGGTGCTATGGAAGTGATTTGTGACTAATATCTCATTCTCTTTGCGCGTTAGGTGTCTTTGATTTTGTTTATTTTGGTTAGGAAATCAGTGAAGACCACATTCGTGGCCTAAAATACATTTGCTAAACTTCGTTTTAGCTTTGATAGGTGCAGATTATTTTTGTATGCTTGCTCGTCTAGAAGTGTCATCACACGTTAGCATTTGATGTAAAATTTGCCTTTTGTGAAATTTTTTCAGTGCTTCAACACGTTTAACGCCGCTATGACTAATTCTCTCTTCGGCTGATATTTTTTCACTTGTCAACTGCCAATTGTTTTCGATTTTGCTGATGCAAATACGACGCACGTACTTACTTTTTCGAATTCGCCTCGCCCCATACTAAAAACCTTGAACACCTAGCTCCTTTATAACGTGTCTCTACCGAACTATCGACCCAGTTTGGGCAAAATCGTTGTTTTAAAATTTCCCTCCCTTAAATTGTATTATAAGGTGTTGCACTGTAAGACTACGTACTGGATATTTAATTATTGCAACGGTCAGCGTCTCAGTGCTACTACAACGGGAGCGAGAAAAAAGCCTCGTTTATGTTTGAGTTATCTACATGCCTACAACCGTTTTAAACAATTTTTGTAGAGTTAAAATTATTCTTTCGAAATTTTTGGAAAACTAAAGAAATTCAAATAAATACGTTAATGGTAATAAAATTTTTGATAGAGTTCTAGAACGATGTTTCTCATTGAAAATTTCACCTTATTTTTTATAAAGAGATACCTGTATGTCCATTATTTTTTAAGATCAGTCCACGGGGCTTCCGATCGAAAGTCCTTGAACTCCAAAGGAGGCAAACGGACGATTTTAACAGCGTGCTCTTGTATGTCTATGGGGCTTTGGTGCTTTCCCACGCAGTGCTGGTACTTCTTTCCCCAGTTGCTTGGCCCTGTTAAAAACGCCATCTAAATCCGGCTTTTATAAAAGCCACGTCTGCAAATCTTAACCTTGAAGTTATTGACTTTTGAGGAAATTGCGCCGGGAGAGTTTGGTTCATTATGCAAGTAATTTAGCAATAAATTTTTAAGGTTTTAATGGGATAATGTGCAGACATTGATTTACAATTTTTCTACTTGTGCTCAGACCAGGCAGGGGCACAACTTAATTCTCAGCCTTTTTCACTGAATTGCTAGATTCATTTATAAATAATTTCCTGAATTTTTATACATTTGCGCCATATATCGGGGAGGTATAGAAATTCATTTCGGATAGAGGGTGGTTTGGAGTTGATTGATAAACTCGACTGGATTTTTCTCGACATCTTCGACAGAAATGAAGAGGGTATTAAGCAGGTGATGTAGGGATCTGAAAAGGCAAAGCACGTCGATGGTTTTTTCCGAATTTCTCTTTTTTGTCTTTATAATGTTTTTTTTTGCATCTAACGCGGCATTAATATGGATCAGTTGCTGATGGTATTGCATGGTGGTGAAAAGAAATTTAGTATATATCTTACCATATACACAGCAATATCTTCTTAGTGTGGATCTTCGCACTGGTCGACTGTCGACAAACTTCTTGTGCAAGAAATCTAAAGAGCAATGATGTCTCGTAGTGTTTTCTACTGTGAGTTCGTGGGTTTTACTCTTTGATGGTTTGCGACAACAATCTCCTTCTAAAAGTCCTTCCAGTTTTTTATTTTCAACTTTATTTGGCTGTTTAGGTCGTTCAATCGTTGGAACCACTTCTTGCAGGCACTGTAGGATACAACATCCTTTTCTGAAGTCATACAAATCATTCTCTGGACTTCACCGGTGCTTTTTTCGTTTAAAACCCAATATTGTGTTTAAGGTTATGTTAGTGGAGCAGGCAATGTTTTCAGTACGTTATAAAGCTAACAGATGGCGCTTTACTCTGGCGGGAGTATTGTAAAATGAAATTAACGGCCGAGAATTAAGTTGGGCACCTAACACTTAAGAAACTGGCAGATCAAGCTTACTTGTACTTACCATTGCTCTCGTCATAACCAAAGTCGTCCCCGAAACCTAAAAATTATATGGATTATGAATACCAATCAATAGAGCATTGTTTTGAATTTTTGTAGAATGACGCAAAAGTTGTACTAAATTTAGGTACCGGAAAGCTTTGCATGAATTAACACCTTTCAGTTGAGATTATGATTTCACAAAGCGCTCGTGGAATATTAATACCCGCATTGTATAACGCAATTATTTAAATTAGAGCTCTGAACAGCTTTGGATATCCGCGTCACGTTTTTATTAGGAGATATGTATTCCGAGGCGGATTTTAGTACATTTTCATTCAACAATCGCTTATTTCACTAGAATTTTTATTAAAACCGAAGTTGTTTAGGGAATCTACAAAAAATTAAAAATTGTTCTTCATATTGAGGTACTAAGCGACGTTTCTTAATTTTGCTTAAATTTTTGTTTCCCCGAAATGGCCAAGCGATTCAAATTTTCGGGCAAATAAAAAAATCTTTACTTACTTCCGTGCGGCACCAGATGCAGAGCGAAGAACGCGCAAATGTAAAGATTGGCGGTGAACATCTCAATTTTTTCTCTGGACGCGCGCTTGCTCGAATCAGATCGGGACTGACTTCTAATCCGGATATCCCCGTATATATTGATAAACGGATTGCAAATAAGCGCTTGTGTACGCCCCGATCCTGCCGCTTGCATTCTTTATCGTACACTTTATCACCTTATCGCGGTCGACTCGCGCGAAGAGAAGATCGGAAGCTGAAACCAACCAAATTTTGAGATTTCCTATACCTCTAATTTTTAGGCGTTTAATTGTCAGACCCGTGTAGGCAGCGAAAGATAATCCCACTTTTTGTCTCTCTATTTTCGGCCTTGTAAAAGTAAATGGAAAAATCGTCGACTGGAAACATATTGAAAGTTTACCGCATCTATCATAAATTTAATCAGCTAATAAACCACATAACAAATGACATGCCAGAGAGCACCGACGTGTGCAATTTGTAATTTGATAAGGAATACAAATGCACATGCCTTGAGATCTACCGCTATTTTTTGTGGCGCACAATATGCCTCTTACCGATTCCGATTTTTGGGCGTTACTTACAAAGGTAACAGAAAAATTTAAATAATTTTACTATACGATTTATGAAGTAATCAAACACTGAAGACAGGGAACTACCAGGCATGAAAAGGAAGAGCGACAGATGATCAAATATCAAATTTTTGACTTTGGTGCTATTCCTAGATTTTAGAAAAATGCACGGCTGTATTGAAGGACATAAAATAACAGAGGTAATGAAAGAACTTTAGAAACCGGACTCAAACCAAGCGATCTCACTTTATTTATTATATACTTTGTTTTCTTCTAGCTTATTGGTTTTTATCAAATTTACTTCCTTTCCCAATTTACTGAAATTGGCTTTGATATGTTTAATGTGTAATATATAGTCCGGTTAAACTCTTAGCAACTCTTCTCCATCAGATATTTACCTTTTATTATTTGTCTGTACCATTACCAAAACATTACTTTGACAAAAATTAGTCATCTTTATTCCAGTTTTATTTATTTTTTCCTCTACGTTTTAATTTAGGAACGAGTATTGAGCATTGAGTTTTGAGTATAGAATATTCAGTATTGAGTATGGAGTATTGAGGATTGAGTAATTAGTAATGATTAATGAGTAATGAGTAATGAACATTGAGTAACGAATGTTGAGTAACGAGTACTGAGGCACCAGTATTGAGTAATGAGTATTGAGTAACGAGTATTACGTAATGGTGATTGAGTAATGAGTATTAGGTAATGGTTATGAGTAATGAGTAACAAGTAATTAGTACCAAGTAATGAGTATCGAATAACGAGCAACGAGTATCGAATAACGAGCAACGAGTAACGAGTAGTGGGTAACGAGTAACGAGCAAAGAATAACGAATAACGAGTAACGAGGAACGAGCAACGAGTATCGAGCAACGAGTATCGAGCAACGAGTATTACGTAATGGTTATTGAGTAATGAGTATTAGGTAATGGTTATGAGTAATGAGTAATAAGGAATAAGTAGCAATAATGAGTAACAAATAAGCAGCAACGAGTATCGAATAACAAGCAACGAGTAACGAGTAGTGGGTAACGAGTAACGAGTAACGAGTCATGGGTAACGAGTAACGGGTAACGAATAGCGACTAACAAGGAACAAGGAACAAGGAACGAGGAATGAGCAACGGGTAACGAGTAACGAGCACGAGTATCGAGCAACGAGTATCGAGTAACGAGTAACGAGTTATGAGTATCGAGTAACGAGCAACGAGTATCGAGCAACGAGTATTACGTAAGGGTTATTCAGTAATGAGTAGTGTGTAATAAGTAATTAGTAGCAAGTAATTAGTAACAAATAAGCGGCAACGAGTAAAGAATAACGAGCAACGAGTAACGAGTAACAAGTAACGAGTAACAAGTTATGAGTTATGAATATCGAGTAACGAGCAACATGTATCGAGCAACGAGGATCAAGCAACGAGTATCGAGCAACGAGTGTCGAGTAACGAGTATTACGTAATGGTTATTGAGTAATGAGTATTAGGTAATGGTTATGAGTAATGAGTAATAAGGAATAAGTAGCAAGTAATGAGTAACAAATAAGCAGCAACGAGTATCGAATAACAAGCAACGAGTAACGAGTAGTGGGTAACGAGTAACGAGTAACGAGTCATGAGTAACGAGTAACGGGTAACGAATAGCGACTAACAAGGAACAAGGAACGAAGGAAGAACGAGCAACGGGTAACGAGTAACGAGCACAGTAACGAGCAACGAGATCGAGTAACGAGTAACGAGTTATGAGTATCGAGTAACGAGCAACGAGTTCGAGCAACGAGTATTACGTAAGTGGTTATTAGTAATGAGTGAGTGTGTAATAAGTAATTAGTAGCAAGTAATTAGTAACAAATAAGCGGCAACGAGTAAAGAATAACGAGCAACGAGTAACGAGTAACAAGTAACGAGTAACAAGTTAGAGTTAATGAATATCGAGTAACGAGCAACATGTATCGAGCAACGAGGATCAAGCAACGAGTATCGAGCAACGAGTGTCGAGTAACGAAAAAGTATTACGTAATGGTTATTGAGTAATGAGTATAGGTAAGGTTATGAGTAAGAGTAATAAGGAATAAGTGCAAGTAATGAGTAACAGAATAAGCAGCAACGAGTATCGATAACAAGCAACGGTCGAGTAACGAGTGTGGTAACGAGTAACGAGTAACGAGTCATGGGTAACGAGTAACGAGTCATGAGTAACGAGTAACGAGTCATGAGTAACGAGTAACGGGTAACGAATAGCGAGTAACGAGTAACGGGTAACAAATAGCGAGTAACGAGGAACAAGGAACGAGGAACAAGGAACGAGCAACGAGTAACGAGCACGAGTATTGAACAACGAGTATGGAGTAACGAGTATTACGTATTGGTTATTGAGTAATGAGTATTATGTAATGGTTATGAGTAATGAGTAATAAGTAATTAGTAGTAAGTAATGAGTTACAAATAAGCAGCAACGAGTATCGAATAACGAGCAACGAGTAACGAGTAGTGGGTAACGAGTAACGAGTAACACGAGTAACGAGTCACGAATAACGAGTAACGAATAACGAGTAACGAGTCACGAGTAACGAGTCACGAATAACGAGTAACGAATAACGAGTAACGAGTCACGAGCAACGAATAACGAGTAACGAAAAACAAGGAACGAGTAACGAAAAACAAGGAACGAGTAACGAGTAACGAGTCATGAGTAACGAGTAACAAATAACGAGGAATGAGTAACGAGGAACGAGTAACGAGCAACGAGCATGAGTATCGAGCAACGAGTATCGAGCAACGAGTGTTATGTAACAAGTATCCAGCAACGAGTGTCGAGTAACGAGTATTACGTAATGGATATTGAGAAATTGGTATTAGGTAATGATTATTAGTGATAATTAATGAATAGCAAGTAATGAGAAACAAATAACCAGTACCGAGTATCGAATAACGAGTAACGAGTTACGAGTAAGCGAGCAAAGATTGACGAGTGACGAGTCACGAGTCACGAGGAACGAGTATCGAGCAACGAGTGTCGAGTAATGAGTATTACATGATGGATATTGAGTAATGAATATTATGTAATGGTTGAGTAACGAGTAACAAGTAATGAGAAATAGGTATCAAGTAATGAGTAACAAATAACTAGTAACGAAAATCGAATAAGGAGCAACGAGTAACGAGCAGTGGGTAACGAGTAATGATTAATGAATAATGAGTAATGAGTAATGAACATTGAGTAACGAATATTAGGTAATGGGTATTGAGTAATGAGTATTAGGTAATGGTTATGAGTAATGAGTAATGAGCAATAAGTAGCAAATAATCAGTAACAAATAACCAGTGACGAGTATCGAATCACGAGCAACAAGTAACGAGTAACGAATAACAAGTAACGAGTAACCAGTAACGAGTTATGAGTATTGAGTAACGAGCAACGAGTATCGAGCAACGAGTGTCGAGTAAAGAGTATTACGTAATGGATATTGAGTAAAGAGTATTAGGTAACGGTTATGAGTAATGAGTAAGGAGTAATGAGTAATGAGTAATGAGTAATAAGTTATTAGTAGCAAGTAATGAGTAACAAATAAGCAGCAACGAGTATCGAATAACGAACGAGTAACGAGTAGTGGATAACGAGTAACGAGGAACGAGCAACGAGCAACGAGCAACGACTATCGAGCAACCAGTGTTCAGTAATGAGTATTACGTAATGGTTATTGAGTAATGAATGTTAGGTAATTGTTATGAGTAATGAGTAATATTTTCTTTTAGCAACTAATGAGTAACAAATAAACAGCAACGAGTGTCGATTAACGAGCAACGAGTAACGAGTAGTGAGTACGAGTAACCAGTAATGAGTAATGCATTCTGAGTAATGAGTAATGAGCATTGAGTAACGAGTATTGAGTAACGAATATTGGGTAACGAGTATTGATTAAGGGGTATTGAGTATTGGGTATAAGTAATTTGTATTGAGTAAAGAATGAACAAAGGATGAGCAAAAAATGAGCAAAGAATGAGTAGAGAATGAGCAAAGAATGAGCTAAGAGTAAAGCACGAAAAAAGAATGGGCGAAGAACGACAAAAGAATGAGAAGAGAATGAGCAAAGAATGAGCAAAGAATGAGCAAAGAATGAGGAAAAGAATGAGTAAAGAATGAGCAAAGAATGAGCAAAGAATGAGGAAAGAATGAGCAAAGAATGAGCAAAGAATGAGGAAAGAATGAGCAAAGAATGAGGAAAATGAGGAAAGAATGAGCAAAGAATGAGGAAAGAATGAGCAAAGAATGAGCAGAGAATGAGGAAAGAAGGAGCAAAGAATGAGCAAAGAATGAGCAAAGAATGAGGAAAGAATGAGTAAAGAATGAGCAAAGTATTAGCAAAGAATGAGGAAAGAATGAGCAAAGAATGAGCAAAGAATGAGGAAAGAATGAGCAAAGAATGAGCAAAGAATGAGCAAAGAATGAGCAAAGAATGAGGAAAGAATTAGCAAAGAATGAGCAAAGAATGAGGAAAGAATGAGGAAAGAATGAGTAAAGAATGAGAAAAGAATGAGTAAAGAATGAGGAAAGAATGAGTAAAGAATGAGTAAAGAATGAGCAAAGAATGAGCAAAGAATGAGCAAAGAATGAGGAAAGAATGAGCAAAGAATGAGGAAAGAATGAGCAAAGAATGAGCAGAGAATGAGGAAAGAATGAGCAAAGAATGATTAAAGAATCAGCAAAGAATGAGCAAAGAATGAATAAAGAATGAGCAAAGAATGAGTAAAGAATAAGTAAAGAATGAGCAAAGAATGAGCCAACAACGAGGAAAGAATGAGCAAAGAATGAGCAAAGAATAATTAAAGAATGAGGAAAGAATGAGTAAAGAATGAGAAAAGAATGAGCAAAGAATGAGGAAAGAATGAGCAAAGAATGAGCAAAGAATGAGGAAAGAATGAGGAAAGAATGAGGAAAGAATAAGTAAAGAATGAGCAAAGAATGAGCCAACAATGAGGAAAGGATGAGCAAAGAATGAGGAAAGAATGAGCAAAGAATGAGGAAAGAATGAGGAAAGAATGAGCAAAGAATGAGCAAAGAATGAGTAAAGAATGAGCAAAGAATGAGGAAAGAATGAGGAAAGGATGAGGAAAGAATGAGCAAAGAATGAGCAAAGAATGAGCAAAGAATGAGCAAAGAATGAGCAAAGAATGAGCAAAGAATGAGCAAAGAATGAGCAAAGAATGAGCAAAGAATGAGCAAAGAATGAGCAAAGAATGAGTAAAGAATGAGCAAAGAATGAGGAAAGAATGAGGAAAGAATGAGCAAAGAATGAGCAAAGAATGAGCAAAGAATGAGCAAAGAATGAGCAAAGAATGAGCAAAGAATGAGCAAAGAATGAGCAAAGAATGAGCAAAGAATGAGCAAAGAATGAGCAAAGAATGAGCAAAGAATGAGGAAAGAATGAGTAAAGAATGAGTAAAGAATGAGGAAAGAATGAGTAAAGAATGAGGAAAGAATGAGCAAAGAATGAGGAAAGAATGAGCAAAGAATGAGCGAAAGAATGAGGAAAGAATGAGGAAAGAATGAGCAAAGAATGAGCAAAGAATGAGCAAAGAATGAGCAAAGAATGAGCAAAGAATGAGCAAAGAATGAGCAGAGAATGAGCAAAGAATGAGCAAAGAATGAGCAAAGAATGAGCAAAGAATGAGCAAAGAATGAGGAAAGAATGAGCAAAGAATGAGCAAAGAATGAGCAAAGAATGAGCAAAGAATGAGCAAAGAATGAGGAAAGAATGAGCAAAGAATGAGCAAAGAATGAGCAAAGAATGAGGAAAGAATGAGTAAAGAATGAGTAAAGAATGAGTAAAGAATGAGCAAAGAATGAGCAAAGAATGAGCAAAGAATGAGCAAAGAATGAGGAAAGAATGAGGAAAGAATGAGGAAAGAATGAGCAAAGAATGAGCAAAGAATGAGCAAAGAATGAGCAAAGAATGAGCAAAGAATGAGCAAAGAATGAGCAAAGAATGAGCAAAGAATGAGCAAAGAATGAGCAAAGAATGAGCAAAGAATGAGGAAAGAATGAGCAAAGAATGAGCAAAGAATGAGGAAAGAATGAGCAAAGAATGAGCAAAGAATGAGCAAAGAATGAGCAAAGAATGAGAAAGAATGAGCAAAAATGAGCAAAGAATGAGCAAAGAATGAGGAAAGAATGAGCAAAGAATGAGCTAAAGAATGAGAAAGATGAGCAAAGAATGAGCAAAAGAATGAGCAAAGAATGAGCAAAGAATGAGCAAAGAATGAGGAAGAATGAGAAGAATGAGCAAAGAATGAGCAAAGAATGAGCAAAGAATGAGCAAAGAATGAGGAAAGAATGAGCAAAGAATGAGCAAAGAATGAGCAAAGAATGAGCAAAGAATGAGCAAAGAATGAGCAAAGAATGAGCAAAGAATGAGCAAAGAATGAGCAAAGAATGAGCAAAGAATGAGCAAAGAATGAGCAAAGAATGAGCAAAGAATGAGCAAAGAATGAGCAAAGAATGAGGAAAAAGAATGAGCAAAGAATGAGAAAGAATGCAAAGAATGAGCAAAGAATGAGCAAAGAATGAGCAAAGAATGAGCAAAGAATGAGAAAGAATGAGCAAAGAATGAGTAAAGAATAGAAGAAGCAAAGAATGAGTAAAGAATGAGCAAAGAATGAGAAAGAATGAGAAAGAATGAGCAAAGAATGAGAAAAGAAATGAGCAAAGAATGAGCAAAGAATGAGAAAGAATGAGGAAAGAATGAGCAAAGAATGAGAAAGAATGAGCAAAGAATGAGGAAAGAATGAGCAAAGAATGAGCAAAGAATGAGGAAAGAATGAGTAAAGAATGAGGAAAGAATGAGGAATGAAAAGAATGAGCAAAGAATGAGCAAAGAATGAGCAAACAATGAGAAAGATGAGCAAAGAATGAGGAAAGAATGAGTAAAGAATGAGGAAAGAATGAGGAAAGAATGAGGAAACAATGAGTAAAGAATGAGCAAAGAATGAGTAAAGAATGAGCAAAGAATGAGGAAAGAATGAGGAAAGAATGAGGAAAGAATGAGCAAAGAATGAGCAAAGAATGAGGAAAGAATGAGCAAAGAATGAGCAAAGAATGAGCAAAGAATGAGCAAAGAATGAGCAAAGAATGAGTAAAGAATGAGTAAAGAATGAGTAAAGAATGAGGAAGAATGAGTAAAGAATGAGTAAAGAATGAGTAAAGAATGAGTAAAGAATGAGCAAAGAATGAGCAAAGAATGAGCAAAGAATGAGCAAAGAATGAGCAAAGAATGAGCAAAGAATGAGCAAAGAATGAGCAAAGAATGAGCAAAGAATGAGGAAAGAATGAGGAAAGAATGAGGAAAGAATGAGGAAAGAATGAGCAAAGAATGAGCAAAGAATGAGCAAAGAATGAGCAAAGAATGAGGAAAGAATGAGTAAAGAATGAGTAAAGAATGAGTAAAGAATGAGCAGAGAATGAGCAAAGAATGAGTAAAGAATGAGCAAACAATGATGAAAGAATGAGCAGAGAATGAGCAAAGAATGAGTAAAGAATGAGGAAAGAATGAGGAAAGAATGAGCAAAGAATGAGCAAAGAATGAGTAAAGAATGAGCAAAGAATGAGGAAAGAATGAGTAAAGAATGAGCAAAGAATGAGCAAAGAATGAGCAACGAATGAGAATGAATGAGAAAGAATGAGCAAAGAATGAGCAAAGAATGAGCAAAGAATGAGCAAAGAATGAGCAAAGAATGAGCAAAGAATGAGCAAAGAATGAGCAAAGAATGAGCAAAGAATGAGCAAAGAATGAGTAAAGAATGAGCAAAGAATGAGTAAAGAATGAGTAAAGAATGAGCAAAGAATGAGGAAAGAATGAGCAAAGTATGAGCAAAGAATGAGCAAAGAATGAGCAAGCAATGAGGAGAGAATGAGCAAAGAATAATGAAAGAATGAGCAAAGAATGAGCAAAGAATGAGCAAAGAATGAGTAAAGAATGAGTAAAGAATGAGCAAAGAATGAGCAAAGAATGAGAAGAATGAGCAAAGAATGAGTAAAGAATGAGGAAAGAATGAGCAAAGAATGAGCAAAGAATGAGTAAAGAATGGGTAAAGAATGAGCAAAGAATGAGCAAAGAATGAGCAAAAATGAGCAAAGAATGAGGAAAGAATGAGGAAAGAATGAGGAAAGAATGAGGAAAGAATGAGGAAACAATGAGTAAAGAATGAGCAAAGAATGAGGAAAGAATGAGCAAAGAATGAGCAAAGAATGAGAAAGAATGAGGAAAGAATGAGCAAAGAATGAGCAAGAATGAAAAGAATGAGGAAAGAATGAGCAAAGAATGAGCAAAGAATGAGCAAAGAATGAGCAAAGAATGAGTAAAGAATGAGCAAGAATAAAGAATGAGCAAAGAATGAGCAAAGAATGAGTAAAGAATGAGGAAGAGAAAGAATGAGGAAAGAATGAGGAAAGAATGAGCAAAGAATGAGCAAAGAATGAGCAAAGAATGAGCAAGAATGAGCAAAGAATGAGCAAAGAATGAGCAAAGAATGAGCAAAGAATGAGCAAAGAATGAGCAAAGAATGAGCAAAGAATGAGTAAAGAATGAGCAAAGAATGAGGAAAGAATGAGCAAAGAATGAGCAAAGAATGAGCAAAGAATGAGCAAAGAATGAGCAAAGAATGAGTGAAAGAATGAGCAAAGAATGAGCAAAGAATGAGCAAAGAATGAGGAAAGAATGAGCAAAGAATGAGCAAGAATGAGCAAAGAATGAGCAAAGAATGAGCAAAGAATGAGCAAAGAATGAGCAAGAATGAGAAGAATGAGCAAAGAATGAGCAAAAGAATGAGCAAAGAATGAGCAAAGAATGAGCAAAGAATGAGCAAAGAATGAGCAAAAATGAGGAAGAATGAGCAAGAATATAAAGAATGAGCAAAGAATGAGCAAAGAATGAGCAAAGAATGAGCAAAGAATGAGCAAAGAATGAGCAAAGAATGAGCAAAGAATGAGCAAAGAATGAGCAAAGAATGAGAAAGAATGAGCAAAGAATGAGCAAAAGAATGAGAAAGAATGAGCAAAGAATGAGCAAAGAATGAGTAAAGAATGAGAAAGAATGAGAAAGAATGAGCAAAGAATGACAAAGAATGAGCAAAGAATGAGCAAAGAATGAGGAAAGAATGAGCAAAGAATGAGCAAAGAATGAGCAAAGAATGAGCAAAGAATGAAAAGAATGAGTAAAGAATGAGCAAAGAATGAGCAAAGAATGAGCAAGAATGAGCAAGAATGAGCAAAGAATGAGCAAAGAATGAGCAAAGAATGAGCAAAGAATGAGGAAAGAATGAGCAAAGAATGAGCAAAGAATGAGCAAAGAATGAGCAAAGAATGAGAAAGAATGAGGAAAGAATGAGCAAAGAATGAGAAAGAATGAGCAGAAGAATGAGCAAAGAATGAGCAAAGAATGAGAAAGAATGAGAAAGAATGAGGAAAAGAATGAGCAAAGAATAGAGGAAGAATGAAAGAATGAGCAAAGAATGAGCAAAGAATGAGTAAAGAATGAGTAAAGAATGAGCAAAGAATGAGCAAAGAATGAGAAAGAATGAGCAAAGAATGAGCAAAGAATGAGCAAAGAATGAGCAAAGAATGAGAAGAATGAGGAAAGAATGAGCAAAGAATGAGCAAAGAATGAGCAAAGAATGAGCAAAGAATGAGAAAGAATGAGGAAAGAATGAGAAAGAATGAGCAAAGAATGAGAAAGAATGAGCAAAGAATGAGCAAAGAATGAGCAAAGAATGAGGAAAGAATGAGAAAGAATGAGCAAAGAATGAGCAAAAGAATGAGCAAAGAATGAGCAAAGAATGAGCAAAGAATGAGCAAAGAATGAGCAAAGAATGAGCAAAGAATGAGAAAAGCATGAGGAAAGAATGAGCAAAGAATGACCAAAGAATGAGCAAAGAATGAGCAAAGAATGAGCAAAGAATGAGCAAAGAATGAGAAAGAATGAGAAAGAATGAGCAAAGAATGAGCAAAGAATGAGAAAGAATGAGAAAGAATGAGCAAAGAATGAGCAAAGAATGAGGAAAGAATGAGCAAAGAATGAGCAAAGAATGAGCAAAGAATGAGCAAAGAATGAGCAAAGAATGAGCAAAGAATGAGCAAAGAATGAGCAAAGAATGAGCAAAGAATGAGCAAAGAATGAGCAAAGAATGAGCAAAGAATGAGCAAAGAATGAGCAAAGAATGAGCAAAGAATGAGCAAAGAATGAGCAAAGAACGAGTAAAGAACGAGCAAAGAACGAGCAAAGAACGAGCAAAGAACGAGTAAAGAATGAGCAAAGAATGAGCAAAGAATGAGCAAAGAATGAGCAAAGAATGAGCAAAGAATGAGCAAAGAATGAGCAAAGAATGAGCAAAGAATGAGCAAAGAATGAGTAAAGAATGAGAATGAGAAGAATGAGCAAAGAATGAGGAAAGAATGAGCAAAGAATGAGCAAAGAATGAGCAAAGAATGAGGAAAGAATGAGTAAAGAATGAGAAAGAATGAGGAAAGAATGAGGTGAAAGAATGAGCAAAGAATGAGCAAAGAATGAGCAAAGAATGAGCAAAGAATGAGCAAAGAATGAGCAAAGAATGAGCAAAGAATGAGCAGAATGAGAAATGAGCAAAGAATGAGCAAAGAATGAGCAAAAGAATGAGCAAAGAATGAGCAAAGAATGAGCAAAGAATGAGCAAAGAATGAGCAAAGAATGAGCAAAGAATGAGCAAAGAATGAGCAAAGAATGAGCAAAGAATGAGAAAGAATGAGAAAGAATGAGCAAAGAATGAGGAAAGAATGAGCAAAGAATGAGCAAAGAATGAGGAAAGAATGAGCAAAGAATGAGAGAGGAAAGAATGAGCAAAGAATGAGCAAAGAATGAGCAAAGAATGAGAAAGAATGAGCAAAGAATGAGGAAAGAATGAGCAAAGAATGAGCAAAGAATGAGCAAAGAATGAGCAAAGAATGAGCAAAGAATGAGCAAAGAATGAGCAAAGAATGAGCAAAGAATGAGCAAAGAATGAGCAAAGAATGAGCAAAGAATGAGGAAAGAATGAGGAAAGAATGAGCAAAGAATGAGTAAAGAATGAGAAAGAATGAGCAAAGAATGAGCAAAGAATGAGCAAAGAATGAGCAAAGAATGAGCAAAGAATGAGCAAAGAATGAGCAAAGAATGAGCAAAGAATGAGCAAAGAATGAGCAAAGAATGAGCAAAGAATGAGAAAAGAATGAGCAAAGAATGAGCAAAGAATGAGCAAAGAATGAGCAAAGAATGAGCAAAAGAATGAGTAAAGAATGAGCAAAGAATGAGCAAAGAATGAGTAAAGAATGAGGAAAGAATGAGTAAAGAATGAGGAAAGAATGAGCAAAGAATGAGGAAAGAATGAGGAAAGAATGAGCAAAGAATGAGCAAAGAATGAGCATAGAATGAGCAAAGAATGAGCAAAGCATGAGCAAAGAATGAGAAAGAATGAGCAAAGAATGAGAAAGAATGAGCAAAGAATGAGCAAAGAATGAGGAAAGAATGAGAAAGAATGAGCAAAAGAATGAGCAAAGAATGAGCAAAGAATGAGCAAAGAATGAGCAAAGAATGAGAAAGATAGGAAAGAATGAGCAAAGAATGAGCAAAGAATGAGCAAAGAATGAGCAAAGAATGAGAAAGAATGAGCAAAGAATGAGCAAAGAATGAGAAAGAATGAGCAAAGAATGAGGCAAAGAATGAGCAAAGAATGAGCAAAGAATGAGGAAAGAATGAGCAAAGAATGAGAAAGAATGAGCAAAGAATGAGCAAAGAATGAGCAAAGAATGAGCAAAGAATGAGCAAAGAATGAGCAAAGAATGAGCAAAGAATGAGAAAGAATGAGAAAGAATGAGAAAGAATGAGCAAAGAATGAGGAAAGAATGAGGAAAGAATGAGCAAAGAATGAGCAAAGAATGAGCAAAGAATGAGCAAAGAATGAGCAAAGAATGAGTAAAGAATGAGCAAAGAATGAGCAAAGAATGAGGAAAGAATGAGCAAAGAATGAGCAAAGAATGAGGAAAGAATGAGCAAAGAATGAGCAAAGAATGAGCAAAGAATGAGCAAAGAATGAGCAAAGAATGAGCAAAGAATGAGCAAAGAATGAGCAAAGAATGAGCAAAGAATGAGCAAAGAATGAGGAAAGAATGAGCAAAGAATGAGCAAAGATGCAAAGAATGAGCAAAGAATGAGCAAAGAATGAGCAGAGAATGAGCAAAGAATGAGCAAAGAATGAGCAAAGAATGAGCAAAGAATGAGCAGAGAATGAGCAAAGAATGAGCAAAGAATGAGCAAAGAATGAGCAAAGAATGAGCAAAGAATGAGCAAAGAATGAGGAAAGAATGAGAAAGAATGAGTAAAGAATGAGGAAAGAATGAGCAAAGAATGAGCAAAGAATGAGAAAGAATGAGCAAAGAATGAGCAAAGAATGACAAAGAATGAGCAAAGAATGAGCAAAGAATGAGAAAGAATGAGCAAAGAATGAGCAAAGAATGAGCAAAGAATGAGCAAAGAATGAGCAAAGAATGAGTAAAGAATGAGGAAAGAATGAGGAAAGAATGAGGAAAGAATGAGTAAAGAATGAGCAAAGAATGAGCAAAGAATGAGGAAAGAATGAGTCAAAGAATGAGCAACGAATGAGCAAAGAATGAGCAAAGAATGAGAAAGAATGAGCAAAGAATGGGAAGAATGAGGAAGAATGAGCAAAGAATGAGCAAAGAATGAGCAAAGAATGAGCAAAGAATGAGCAAAGAATGAGAAAAGAATGAGCAGAAGGGAAATGAGCAAAGAATGAGCAAAGAATGAGCAAAGAATGAGCAAAGAATGAGCAAAGAATGAGCAAAGAATGAGCAAAGAATGAGCAAAGAATGAGCAAAGAATGAGCAAAGAATGAGAAAGAATGAGCAAAGAATGAGCAAAGAATGAGGCAAAGAATGAGAAAGAATGAGCAAAGAATGAGCAAAGAATGAGCAAAGAATGAGAATGAGCAAAGAATGAGCAAAGAATGAGCAAAGAATGAGCAAAGAATGAGCAAAGAATGAGCAAAGAATGAGCAAAGAATGAGCAAAGAATGAGGAAAGAATGAGCAAAGAATGAGCAAAGAATGAGCAAAGAATGAGCAAAGAATGAGCAAAGAATGAGCAAAGAATGAAGAATGGCAAAGAATGAGCAAAGAATGAGCAAAGAATGAGTAAAGAATGAGGAAAGAATGAGGAAAGAATGAGCAAAGAATGAGCAAAGAATAAGAATAGCAAAGAATGAGCAAAGAATGAGCAAAGAATGAGCAAAAGAAAAAAAATGAGCAAAGAATGAGCAAAGAATGAGCAAAGAATGAGCAGAATGAGCAAAGAATGAGCAAAGAATGAGCAAAGAATGAGAAAGAATGAGCAAAGAATGAGCAAAGAATGAGCAAAGAATGAGAAAGAATGAGCAAAGAATGAGCAAAGAATGAGCAAAGAATGAGGAAGAATGAAAGAATGAGCAAGAATGAGCAAAGAATGAGAAAGAATGAGCAAAGAATGAGCAAGAATGAGCAAAGAATGAGAAAGAATGAGCAAAGAATGAGCAAAGAATGAGCAAAGAATGAGAAAGAATGAGCAAGAATGAGCAAAGAATGAGCAAAGAATGAGGAAAGAATGAGGAAAGAATGAGTAAAGAATGAGCAGAGAATGAGCAAAGAATGAGTAAAGAATGAGTAAAGAATAAGCAAAGAATGAGTAAAGAATGAGGAAAGAATGAGGAAAGAATGAGTAAAGAATGAGGGAAGAATGAGCAAAGAATGAGCAAAGAATGAGCAAAGAATGAGCAAAGAATGAGCAAAGAATGAGCAAAGAATGAGCAAAGAATGAGCAAAGAATGAGCAAAGAATGAGCAAAGAATGAGCAAAGAATGAGCAAAGAATGAGTAAAGAATGAGTAAAGAATGAGGGAAGAATGAGCAAAGAATGAGCAAAGAATGAGCAAAGAATGAGGAAAGAATGAGCAAGAATGAGCAAAGAATGAGAAAGAATGAGAATGAGAAAGAATGAGCAAAGAATGAGCAAAGAATGAGTAAAGAATGAGTAAAGAATGAGGAAGAATGAGTAAAGAATGAGCAAAGAATGAGGAAAGAATGAGTAAAGAATTAGCAAAGCTTGAGCAAAGAATGAGGAAAGAATGAGTAAAGAATCAGCAAAGATTGAGCAAACAATGAGCAAAGAATGAGCAAAAATGAGAGATGAGCAAAGAATGAGCAAAGAATGAGGAAAGAATGAGGCAAAGAATGAGCAAAGATGAGCAAAGAATGAGCAAAGAATGAGCAAAGAATGAGCAAAATGAGAATGATGAAAGAATGAGGGCAAAGAATGAGCAAAGAATGAGCAAGAATGAGAAAGAATGAGGAAAGAATGAGGAAAGAATGAGCAAAGATGAGAAAGAATGAGTGAAAGAATGAGCAAAGAATGAGCAGAATGAGAATGAGAAAGAATGAGCAAAGAATGAGAAAGAATGAGCAAAGAATGAGCAAAGAATGAGAAAGAATGAGCAAAGAATGAGCAAAGAATGAGCAAAGAATGAGGAAAGAATGAGTAAAGAATGAAGAGAAAGAATGAGTAAAGAATGAGCAAAGAATGAGCAAAGAATGAGCAAGATGAGAGAATGAGCAAAGAATGAGCAAAGAATGAGCAAAGAATGAGCAAAGAATGAGGCAAGAATGAAAATGAGAAAGAATGAGCAAAGAATGAGCAAAGAATGAGCAAAGAATGAGCAAAGAATGAGGAAGAATGAGCAAAGAATGAGCAAAATGAATGAGCAAAGAATGAGCAAAGAATGAGCAAAGAATGAGTAAAGAATGAGAAAGAATGAGCAAAGAATGAGGAAAGAATGAGCAAAGAATGAGCAAAGAATGAGCGAAAGAATGAGAAAGAATGCAAAGAAGAGCAAAAGAATGAGCAAAGAATGAGAAGAATGAGAAAGAATGAGGAAGAATGAGAAAAATGAGCAAAGAATGAGCAAAAGAATGAGCAAAGAATGAGCAAGAATGAGCAAAGAATGAGCAAAGAATGAGCAAAGAATGAGCAAAGAATGAGCAAAGAATGAGAAAGAATGAGAAAAATGAGCAAAGAATGAGTAAAAGAATGAGCAAAGAATGAGCAAAGAATGAGCAAAGAATGAGCAAAGAATGAGCAAAGAATGAGCAAAGAATGAGAAAGAATGAGCAAAGAATGAGCAAAGAATGAGAAAGAATGAGCAAAGAATGAGCAAAGAATGAGCAAAGAATGAGCAAAGAATGAGCAAAGAATGAGAAGAATGAGCAAAGAATGAGCAAAGAATGAGCAAGAATGAGTAAAATGAAAAATGAGCAAAGAATGAGCAAAGAATGAGCAAAGAATGAGCAAAGAATGAGCAAAGAATGAGCAAAGAATGAGCAAAGAATGAGCAAAGAATGAGCAAAGAATGAGCAAAGAATGAGCAAAGAATGAGCAAGAATGAGCAAAGAATGAGCAAAGAATGAGCAAAGAATGAGAAAAATGAAAGAATGAGCAAAAGAATGACAAAGAATGAGCAAAGAATGAGCAAAGAATGAGTCAAAGAATGAGCAAAAATGAGCAAAGAATGAAGTGAAAGAATGAGCAAAGAATGAGCAAAGAATGAGAAAGAATGAGCAAAGAATGAGCAAAGAATGAGCAAAGAATAGAAAGAATGAGCAAAGAATGAGCAAAGAATGAGCAAAGAATGAGCAAAGAATGAGCAAAGAATGAGGAAAGAATGAGAAAGAATGAGCAAAAAGAATGAGCAAAGAATGAGCAAAAGCAAGAATGAGCAAGAATGGGAAAGAATGAGCAAAGAATGAGACAAAGAATGAGCAAAGAATGAGTAAAGAATGAGCAAAGAATGAGCGAAAAGAATGAGCAAAGAATGAGTAAAGAATGAGCAAAGAATGAGCAAAGAATGAGAAAGAATGAGGAAAGAATGAGCAAAGAATGAGCAAAGAATGAGCAAAGAATGAGCAAAGAATGAGCAAAGAAATGAGAAAGAATGAGCAAAGAATGAGCAAAGAATGAGTAAAGAATGAGGAAGAAGAATGAGCAAAGAATGAGCAAAGAATGAGCAAAGAATGAGCAAAGAATGAGCAAAGAATGAGCAAAATGAGTAAAAATGAGCAAAGAATGAGTAAAGAATGAGCAAAGAATGAGGAAAGAATGAGCAAAGAATGAGCAAAGAATGAGGAAAGAATGAGCAAAGAATGAGCAAAGAATGAGGAAAGAATGAGGAAAGAATGAGGAAAGAATGAGCAAAGAATGAGCAAAGAATGAGCAAAGAATGAGCAAAGAATGAGCAAAGAATGAGCAAAGAATGAGAAAGAATGAGAAAGAATGAGCAGAATGAGAGAATGAGCAAAGAATGAGCAAAGAATGAGCAAGAATGAGCAAAGAATGAGCAAGAATGAGCAAAGAATGAGCAAAGAATGAGCAAAGAATGAGCAAAGAATGAGAAAGAATGAGCAAAGAATGAGCAAGAATAGAAAGAATGAGCAAAAGAATGAGCAAAGAATGAGCAAGAATGAGCAAAGAATGAGCAAAGAATGAGCAAAGAATGAGCAAAGAATGAGCAAAGAATGAGCAAAGAATGAGCAAAGAATGAGCAAAGAATGAGCAAAGAATGAGCAAAGAATGAGCAAAGAATGAGCAAAGAATGAGAAGAATGAGCAAGAATGAGGAAAGAATGAGCAAAGAATGAGCAAAGAATGAGCAAAGAATGAGAAAGAATGAGGAAAGAATGAGGAAAGAATGAGCAAAGAATGAGCTAAAGAATGAGGAAAGAATGAGCAAAGAATGAGCAAAGAATGAGCAAAGAATGAGCAAAGAATGAGCAAAGAATGAGCAAAGAATGAGCAAAGAATGAGCAAAGAATGAGCAAGAATGAGCAGAATGACAAGAAGACAAAGAATGAGCAAAGAATGAGCAAGAATGAGCAAAGAATGAGCAAAGAATGAGCAAAGAATGAGCAAAAGAATGAAGCAAAGAATGAGCAAAGAATGAGCAAAGAATGAGCAAAGAATGAGCAAAGAATGAGCAAAGAATGAGCAAAGAATGAGCAAAGAATGAGCAAAGAATGAGAAAGAATGAGAAAGAATGAGAAAGAATGAGCAAAGAATGAGCAAAGAATGAGCAAAAGCAGATGAAAGAATGAGAAAGAAGGAGCAAAGAATGAGCAAAGAATGAGCAAAGAATGAGCAAAGAATGAGCAAAGAATGAGGAAAGAATGAGCAAAGAATGAGCAAAGAATGAGCAAAGAATGAGCAAAGAATGAGCAAAGAATGAGCAAAGAATGAGCAAAGAATGAGCAAAGAATGAGGAAAGAATGAGCAAAGAATGAGCAAAGAATGAGCAAAGAATGAGCAAAGAATGAGGAAAGAATGAGCAAAGAATGAGCAGAATGAGGAAAGAATGAGCAAAGAATGAGCAAAGAATGAGCAAAGAATGAGCAAAGGAATGAGCAGGAATGAGCAGAATGAGCAAAGCAATGCAGAAAGAATGAGCAAAGAATGGAAAGAGCAGAGAATGAGCAAAGAATGAGCAAAGAATGAGGAAAGAATGAGCAAAGAAGAATGAGCAAAGAATGAGGAAAGAATGAGCAAACGAATGAGCAAGAATGACGGCAAAGAATGAGCGAAAGAATGAGCAAAGAATGAGGAAAATGGAATGAGATGAGAAGAATGAGCAAAGAATGAGAAAGAATGAGCAAAAGAATGAGGCAAAGAATGAGCAAAGAATGAGAAAAATGAGCAAGAATGAGAGAGCAAGAATGAGCAAAGAATGAGCAAAGAATGAGCAAAGAATGAGCAATAGGATGAGAAGAGAGCAAAGAATGAGCAAAGAATGAGCAAAGAATGAGCAAAGAATGAGCAAAGAATGAGGAAAGAATGGTACGAAGCAATGAGCAAGAGAGTAGGCGAAGAGGGCAACTAGGCAACAGGAATGAGCAAGAATGAGCAACAGAATGAGCAAAGAATGAGCAAAGACATGCAGCGAAAGAATGAGCAAAGAATGAGCAAAGAATGAGCAAACGAATGAGGAAGCACAGAGCGAAGCAACTGAGCAAAGAATGAGCAAAGAATGAGCAAAGAATGAGACAAGAATGAGCAAGAATGAGGAAGAATGAGTCAAAGAATGAGAAAGAATGAGCAAGAATGAGGAAAGCAATGAGCAACAGAAGAGCAGCATACGAGCAACAGAATGAGCAAAGATGAGCAAAGACTGGAGAATGAAGAATGAGCAAAGAATGAGCAAAGAATGAGCAAAGGATAGAAAGCAATGAGCAAAGAATGAGCAAAGAATGAGCAAAGAATGAGCAAAGAATGAGCAAAGAATGAGCAAAGAATGAGCAAGAGAATGAGGCAAAGAATGACGTAAAGAATGAGAAAGAATGAGGAAAGAATGAGCAAAGAATGAGCAAAGAATGAGTAAAGAATGAGCAAAGAATGAGCGAAAGAATGAGCAAAGAATAGCAAAGAATGAGCAAAGAATGAGCAAAGAATGAGCAAAGAATGAGTAAAGAATGAGCAAAGAATGAGCAAAGAATGAGCAAAGAATGGAGTAGAGAATGAGCAAAGAATGAGGTAAAGAATGAGGAAAGAATGAGCAAAGCTTGAGGCAAAGAATGAGGAAAGAATGAGCAAAGAATGAGCAAAGATGAGCAAAGTGAGCAAAGAATGAGGA
Organism: Sinelater perroti; assembly: GCA_036346155.1. NCBI lineage: Eukaryota > Metazoa > Arthropoda > Insecta > Coleoptera > Elateridae > Sinelater > Sinelater perroti. The sequence goes on from JARFIY010000222.1 coordinate 3,526,700, forward strand.
AAGAAATGAGAAAGAATGAGAAAGAATGAGCAAAGAATGAGGAAAGAATGAGCAAAGAATGAGCAAAAATTAGCAAAGAATGAGCAAAGAATGAGCAAAAATGAGCAAAATTGAGCAAAGAATGAGAAAGAATGAGCAAGAATGAGCAAACGGCACCCCGGAACGCGGCCTGGCACCCGGCACGCACCGGAACCGGCACGCAAAGCCGCACTCGCCCGGCCGACCGGCTCCCGCACCCGGCAGCGGCACCGGATCGGCACGCGGCAAAGGCACGCGGCACCGCCTCGGACCCGGACCCCGGCGCGGCACTCGGCACCCGGCACGCAACCGGCACAGGCACCGGCACCCGGGCACCTCGGCACCCGGCACCGGCACCCGGCACCCGGCACCGCAAACCCGGCCGGCACCGGCACCCGCGGCCAACGGCCCGGCGCGGCACTCGGCACGCGGCACTCGGTCCCCAGGCACCGGCACGGCACTTGGCACCGGCAACCCGGCACCGGCACCGGACCCGGCACGCCCCGGCACCGGTACGCGGCATCGGACGCGGGGGCAGGTCTCGGTACCGGCACCGGCACCGGCACGCAGCACTGGTACCGGCACCGGACGCGGACCGGGCACCCGGCACGGTGAGCGACACCGCCTCGGCACCCGGACCGGCACACCGCCGTCACCGGCGCGGCACCGGCCGGAGGCACCGGCACCGGCACCGGCACGCGGCACTCGGCACCCAGCACGTCAACCTGGCACACGGCACTCGGCACGCGGCACTCGGCACTCGGCACCCGGCACCCGGCACGCAGCAAACCGCTCTCGGCACCCGGCACGCGGCAAGCGGCGCGCGGCACTCGGCACGCGGCACTCGTCACATGGCACCCGGCACCTGGCACCTCGCACCCGGCACGCGGCACTCGGCACCCGGCACGCCAACCTGGCACACGGCACTCGGCACCCGGCACGCGGCACGCCGCTCTCGGTACCCGGCACCCGGCACCCGGCACCCGGCACGCAGCACTCGGTAACCGGCACGCGGCACGCGGTACCCGGCACGCCGGCACCTGACGGCACGCCGGACGCGCCGCCACTGACGCACCGGCACTCGGCACTCGGCACCCGGCACCCGGTACGCGGCACGCCGCTCTCGGTACCAGGCACCCGGCACACGGCACGCAGCACTCGGCACCCGGCACGCAGCACTCGGCACCCGGCACGCGGCACGCGGTACCCGGCACCCGGCACCCGGTACGCGGCACACCGCTCTCGGCACCCGGTACGCGGCACACCGCTCTCGGCACCCGGCACGCGGCACGCGGCGCGCGCCACATGGCATCCGGCACCTCGCACCCGGCACGCGGCACTCGGCACCCGGCACGTCAACCTGGCACCCGGCACTCGGCACACGGCACTCGGCACACGGCACTCGGCACCTGGCACGCGGCACGCCGCTCTCGGTACTCGGCACCCGGCATCCAGCACGCAGCACTCGGCACCCGGCACGCGGCACGCGGTACCCGGCACCCGGCACCCGGCACCCGGTACGCGGCACAACGCTCTCGGCACCCGGTACGCGGCACACCGCTCTCGGCACCCGGCACGCGGCACCCGCCACGCGACGCGCAGCTCACTGTACCCGGCACCCGGCACTTGGCACTCGGCAGCCGGCACCCGGCACCCGGCGCCCGGTACGCGGCACGCCGCTCTCGGTACCAGGCACCCAGCATCCGGCACGCAGCACGCGGTAATCGGTACCCGGCATCCGGCACCCGGCACCCGGTACGCGGCAAACCGCTCTCGGCACCCGGCACGCGGTGCGCGGCACCCGGCACTCGGCACGCGGCATTCGGTACGCGGCATTCGGCACGCGGCATTCGGTACGCGGCATTCGGCACGCGGCACTCGGCACATGGCACCCGGCACCTCGCACCCGGCACGCGACACTCGGCACCCGGCACGTCAACCTGGCACACGGCACTCGGCACGCCGCTCTCGGTACCCGGCACCCGGCACCCGGCACGCAGCACTCGGCACGCGGTAATCGGCACAAGGCACCCGGCACCGGTACCCAGCATCCGGCACGCGGCAGCCGCCACGCGGCGCGCCGCTCACGGTACCCGGCACCCGGCAATCGGCACCCGGCACCCGGCACTCGGCACCCGGCACTCAGCACCCGGCACCCGGTACGCGGTACGCCGCTCTCGGTACCCGGCACCCGGCACCCGGCACGCGGTACCCGGCACCCGGCACGCGGCACGCGGTATTTGGCACGCGGCACTCGGCACCCGGCACCTGGCACCCGCCACCCGGCACGCGGCACCCGGCACGCCGCTCTCGGTACCCGGCACCCGGCACGCGGCACCCGGCAGCGCACGCGCCGACCGGCACCCGCACGGCACTCGGCACGCGCACGCACGCACGCAACCGGCACGCGCACTCGGCACCCGGCACCCTTCTCTCGGCACCCGGCACCCGTCATGCGCCACGCGGCACCGGCACTCGGCCCCCGGTACCCGGCACCCGGCACCCGGACGCCGGCACCCGGCACGCGGCAGGCGGTACTCGGCACCGGCACGGGGCACGAAACAACCGGCACCCGGCACCCGGCACCCGGCACCCGGCACCCGGCACCCGGCACCCGGTACCCGGCACCCGGCACGCGGCAGGGGGCCCTCGGCACCCGGCATGCGGTCATCGGCACTCGGCACGCGGCACGCCGCCGGCACCGGCACGGCCGCATCGGACCCGGCACCCGCACGTCACCGGACCGGCACCCGGCACCGGCACGCGGCACCGACTCGGCACCGGCACGACCCGGCACGCGGACCGTCCGGCACCGGCACCGGGCACGCCGGCATCCAGCATGCGGCACGCAGCACTCGGCACCCGGCACGCCAACCTGGCACGCGGCACGCCAGCCCGGCACGCGGCACGCCGCTCTCGGTACCCGGCACCCGGCACGCCTCACGCCGCTCTCGGTACCCGGCACATGGCATCCGGCACGTGGCACTCAGCACTCGGTACCTGGCACTCGGAACCCGGCACTCGGAACCCGGTACCCGGCACCGGGCACCGGGCACCGGGCACCCGGCATCCAGCATGCGGCACGCAGCACTCGGCACCCGGCACGCCAACCTGGCACGCGGCACGCCAACCCGGCACGCGGCACACCGCTCTCGGTACCCGGAACCCGGCACGCCTCACGCCGCTCTCGGTACCCAGCACCCGGCATCCGGCACGCGGCACTCAGCACTCGGCACCTGGCACTGAGAACCCGGCACGCCAACCTGGCACCCGGCACGCGGCACGCGGTAATTGGCACGCGGCACTCTACACCCGGCACCCGCCTTCCGGCACGCGGCGCGCCGCTCTCGGTACCCGGCACCCGGCACTCGGCACCCGGCACCCGGTACGCGGCACACCGCTCTCGGCACCAGGCACGCGGCACGCGGCACGCGGCGCGCGGCTCCCGGCACGCGGCACTAGGCACATGGCACCCGGCACCCGGCACCTGGCACCTGGCACCTGGCACCCGACACGCTGCACTCGGTACCCGGCACCCGGCACCCGGAACCCGGCACCCGGCACGCGGCACTCAACACGCGGCACCCGGCACGCGGCACACGCGGCACGGCACGCGCACGGACTCACCGCGGCACCGGCACCGCCCCGTACACCCGGCACCCGGCACCCGGCACCCGGCACCCGGTACGCGGCACACCGCTCTCGGCACGCGGCACCCGGCACCCAGCACGCGGCACTCGGCACGCGGCACCCGGCACCCGGCACCCGGCACTCGGCACGCGGCAGTCGGCACCCGAGACGCGGCACGCGACAATCGGCACTCGGCACCCGACTCCCGGCATCCGGCACCCGGCACTCGGCATTGGTATACTGGAATTCAGAACACCAAGGAGAGTACTAATAGCGAGTTACTACGAGTTACTAGCGTCGTGTAAAGCCGCCTTAAGACTAAGAAAAAATAGAAGACAATGGACAAATGCTATAAAATTACAGACACAAAACGGATCCTAGAAACGTGGAAAAAATACTAAACAAGATAATATCACACGACAAAGTCAGAAGACTAAAAAAACTGGTGTGAACATCACACGACATTCCTTATCCAATTGTTATATATTATACCGTGTCCATCCTCTCGGCCCTGCGCTGCTCTCGTCCCAGAACTTGTTATTTTAAAAAAGGACGAAGCGCGAGTCCAACACTCGAAAGCTGATTAAAATAAACAGTACAAGGCAATAATTGACTTGTACTTAAAATTTTGCTACGTCACTGAAGGTAACCGTGCGACCTCGGGCGCACGGCCTTCCCCATTATCGCCTATGTGCTCCCCCCTAGCGGCCAAGTGCTCTCCCCCCCGTCCTCCCGCAGTCGGCACGGTAGCTCTACGAGCGCGCTGTGATTGGTCCGTTTAATTAATTTTTAATCGGCTATAACTTATTTCTTTGACCTCGGATCAAAAAATTTCATTGTAATTTTTTTGTTCGTCTCGGTCTGATCTATCCGGTAATATCAATTTCCCGAAACATTTTATGAACACCCGGTGTATTAAAAATCCTGAGCTTCAATTTTTTTTCGAGTTCGTATTTTACCAACTTTTATTTTAAATTCATGTTTATTTCGTGATAACAAATCATTTTTATTCTCATAAATTTTTTGTATCTTCAACCGTTTAGATTCGCGACCGCTTTGCGACCGATTTTGAGACCTTACGACCAAACGGCTCGGCCGATTTTTACCAAAAGCTTCGCACTGCGTTCCCTACCTACAAGTAACTTGAATACCAAATTTCAAGTCTCTAGCTCTTACGGTTCTCGAGATATCCTGTTTACTGACAGACCGACATACACACACACACACACACACACACAGACACACACACACACGCGCGCGCGCACACACGCACGCACGCACGCACGCACACACGCACGCACGCACGCACGCACGCACGCACGCACACACGCACGCACGCGCCCACACACACACACGAACCAATGGCTAAAACCAACTTTTTTGGTGTCCTGAGGCTATATTTCGTCCAGAAATGTGAAAAACTGGGTAGGTCAAATTTCCGCCGATTACATTACTTTCCTTATTTTAGGATAAGGAAAGTAAAAAGAACAAGTTGAACACCAACAAGAAATTAAGAGGGAAGAGTTGAAAATGCAATACAAACAATAAAAATCGATAAGGCAAGTGGAGAAGACGTCATAGCACCGGAGATGATTAAACGGATGACCAAAAAGGAACAAACTGGCTATGGGCATGGAAAAAATAAAAAAATCCCACGAGAATGGGAAAATGATCTAATAATACCAATCTACAAGAAAGGAATCCAGGCCAATATGCCTAGCCCAAACAAGCTACAAATTATAAACATAAATTCTAAAAAAACTTGAAGAGAACAAATCAAAGCAAAACTAGGAGAAGAGCAAGCAGAATTTAAACCAAACAGACCGACAGATAATAACATATGAAATATAATGGAAAGAAAAATAGAAGAAGGAGAGAAACTATACTTAACATTTATTGACTTAATAGTAATCTTTTAACATAAAATGACGAGACCAAACACCCAGGGATAGACCTCGACCGGTGCCTACCTGAGGCATTCATATATGGTATAAAAGACTGCAGATGGAGCATACCTTTAGAAAATATTCGATAATTAGACATCATTGCCAGCTCTCCCTGAAAAAATTAGTTATCAATCTACAAAGTTGTCGTAAAACCAATTTGGAGTTGTGGAATTCAAATATGGGGTGCAGCTAGCAGCTTTGCCAGAATACAGCGAATAGCATTAACAATAACGCACGCACCATGGTTCGTACGTAATCAAACAGCAGATATACAAGTCGACACTGTTAAAGAAACCATAAACGATACCATTACGTATCGCAATATTCTAGCAGGTGTACTCCTAACCAAACAACCAGTAAAGAGGATAAAATGATACGATCCGCTGGATCTACCACAACAATTGTGAAGTACTTTCTAATTCTAGGATATAACATATATTATGTTAATTGTAAGTAGGGATTGTCATTCGGGAAACCCACCCTATGTCACATATATATGCTTTTCACTTAATGTCTCGTGTGTAAAATTGGCTTTTGCTGCTAAAAATGAAAACTTAAATTTTTTGATAATACAATAGTTCAATATTTTCCAAATACCTAGAGCATTGGAAAGAGTTCAGATTTAAGACTTTATAACTTTAGATTGGTGGTATTTAAAAGAAAAATTTCGGTACACCCACAGAATATGACGAAGCGCCCCAAAACATAAAATAAGGAAATGACTATAGAAGACCAATTATGTAGTGATTTAAGTTGCTTTTTATAGATGACAAAATTAAATAGAAAAAACAAATTAAAAAAATTCTCTATTGCCGAATTTTAATGCATAACCTGTTCCTGTTAAGATCCTAATTTTAGAAGCATCCTTGGACTAAATCATTTGTATTACAACGACAAAAGTTGATACCGTACCACTGCCAGAAAACATTTAATAATAGTTAATATTAGATCAATCGCGCTGATCGGTTCGCTCATTCTATGAATTAAAGATGCCACAGCGAAAATTGCATTTCGCCAGGTAGAATAATAAAAGCTTTCGAAAAGCGTGCGCCACTAATTAATCAATTAACTAAACTGCCTTCGCTGCTAATTTTTTTATGGTAGGTTTACTATGCAATCTGTTTCTATAAACAATAAACAAGTCTGCTAAATAATCGAATAACGTGAAGAGGCGTGTTCCACTGAACAACACATTATGGATGTAATAACAATACTTAAAAAAATACAAACAAATAAGTGCGGAGGCTTTTGCTGGTGTTTTGGTACATAATGTTCGTTCTCGGGCTGTCAGGCCTTGCTTAATAAAGTTTGGAAACTCTTGGCGCTTCGTTCACAACTGCGGCGAAACTCCGACCAAATCAAATTATTTAATAGTTCTTATATTTATGTACACTACACAAGGAATTGCTAATGTAAAATCCCACTCTATAACTATATTTATCTGTAACACTATTTATGTTTCACTAGCAGAGTTCACTTCACTTTCGGTACTGAACTTACCCCTCCTAGACCGCTACGTGCTATTTATATAATCAGCAACTGTTCTGGAGACTACAAGAACCATTTGGTAAACATCTGGAAATTACCGGATCATTCAAGTCCTCGCACATTCACTGTGGCTATCCACGTAGGAGCCATTATATTCGCTGCTCAACTGTGACGGTTCGGCGGTTACCCCAGTAATATTTCCAATAATAAATTATATCGTAAACATAAACAATTTCTGCTAATTTAGACATTTGTCTAGTAGCAGCTAGATATATCAAACAAAAATAAAATTTATAATACTTAATGCAGTGTCTTCTGAAAGGGCTACGTTAGATCAACTTTTATATCACCTAGATGTGTTGGTCCGTGGGTGATGTTGATTACAAATGTTCTTTCCTTTTAAATTAGTCTATCCACTCATGCTCAATATTATATGACGTTGCCATCCTTGGCATTTAAGGTACCTGGGTTTAAGTCCCTAATCTTTCTTCTCGTCCTGACGTTAAAAGTTGGAGTAACATTAAGGCGCTTTGCAGATAGCGAAAGCTGATTGATGATCCAGGCGTTCAGTAGTTGCCGAACATGTCAAGGATGGCGATGACGTAGGTCTTGTAGGATATCAGCCTCGCAATGAAGTTTGTGGCACCTTGGGTGGTCGCCACGATGTTCCTGGCGGAGTTTAAGAACGCGGATGGTTGCCCAGTCTTGGTGTTCCGGCTGAAGCGGTTGTTGTTTGGCGTGCGTTGTAGGGCTGGCTGCGGTCGTGGAGATCTGGTTTGGAGAATGCGGGGCATTCCCGGAAGTTCGCATCCCCGGTGTGATGGTCCTGCCTGCATTTGACGGACCGGCGCGACTGAAACGCTGCGCGTGTCCGAAACGCTAACATTGGCAGCACTGACTGACGATCTTCTTCTTATACAACTGTTCCACCGTAACAGCCACAATGAAGACTCGCTTTTCCTTTAGTGCTTCGTTTGAATTCCATAAACAAAAGCGGCATTAGACGGCGGTGGAGCCCTTCCTCATCCTCCGCACGTGAGGATGGGAATATCGTTTACGTGGAGCTCCTGCTTCAGTTCCTCCTCGGTCACGCCTCGCATTATGACCCGAAGAAGTTTCTCTCCATTTAGCAGATGAAAGTGGTGCTCGGTTGAGGTGGTCCGCTTGAGTAAGTGCTCGAAGAGCACTGACATACCTCCTGGGTCCCCCAGGTAGTGTTGCTGAAGTGTGCCAAAGTCGGCGTTGGTCCGGATTAGCGGCGAAAATTTCTTCAAGCTACACCTTCGGCACTGCACTGTCATTGTTCTGGTTGAACATCATACAGGATGCACTAAGTAAACTCAGCCAGCCGACGCAAGCACCAGTTGGAATCACTCAGGTTACCGCGCAACTATGCGGCGCACACAGCTGGACACGACCCATCACATGCAATGTTTGCTGGTGACTTTGTGCTCCATACTGTGCTACCCCGCGAAGGATTTCTTCAGGTTCAACCCCTTCTATCCACAGAAAACACTCATTAAATAGAAGGACTATACTTCTACTCTTGTTGCCAGTTCAACACCACTTTTTTGTTTTTACCGCGCAATTTGAAAATTTCCTTTACATTCTGATTTATCTTCATATATTGAGTCACCAAAGACCCTATCAAATGATAACGATGCTGCACAAGAAAATAAAAATGTATGACAAGAATTTAGACTAGACAAGAGAAAATAAATAAATAATAAGAGAACATATATGTACCTCTTGATTCCCTGCAAGAAGATGCTGATAAGCATGAAGAGCTAAAAGTAGCTGTTATCTACCAGTACTCCAGGAACATACAGAAAAATGGTAAGATACATGCAAGAATGTGAAATAGTTATCCATACATAATAAATGAAAAAAGACAGATCATATAGATGTGTTCTAAGACATTTACACCACATAGTCCCGGTAGAAGACATTAAAGATGAAATGTAAGATGAAGGATTGGTTGCCAGAAATATAGTCAATATAAAATGTAGATAAACTAACAAAATTGCATAGCATCATTTGGTTCAATATTTAAATATCTAAGTGCAAATTACCTAATGACAAAAGAGTCAATACAGCCTAAATGTGGGTTTATAGGTGAAAAGAAAATTAAGATGCATTGCTTAGATTCCCAAGAGGTATCTTTGGCTCGAAGAATCTATTACCACGTCTACTGAAGTCTTAAAGTGTACTACTATATTTAGCAAAGTTGTAATCTTATACTTTTTCATGATTTTTTTGATTTGTGTAGATAAGTTTCTGACATCTTTTTTTGTTTAATACCATCATGATTTATTATAGGTATTGATATGTACTGGGATACATATTTCTTAATAGAACTATGTGATTGTTTGTTTAAATATCTGACTATATTATTTTCTTCTAACATAATAGTTTTCAGTACTATATAACTATATCTTCATTCAGTTGTTTGTTAGGAGTTAATAGGTAAACTTGTCTGGCTGTTTTATTAACTAAAGCAGAGAGGGTACTTTTGGACAAGATAAAAGGAGATCTTTTTTAGTTGCTTTGTTTCAAATTGCTTGTTCTGTTGTGTAATCAGTTAATGACTAATATATTATTCCTACGCTGCTCCTCTTGGACCTTTGTTTTCTTTTGGATTTCCAATTGGAGGACTGTTATCTTTCTGTTGCAATGTGCGCTCTTTTCTTTTACAGTAAAATAAAACATATTTGGTTATAATGGTTATCTTCCGACTCCCATTACCACAAACCTCAGATGCTTGACGTGCATATTGACTCTATGACAGTGGATTTGCTCAAGTACTAACGTGATTTGTTTGGCGTGGAACGCGAATTAATTTAGAATCCTTCAGTAGAATACTTTTAATGACTACTTATTAGTCAGTACTGCAATGTCAAAGCACAAATCTGTTGAGTAGTAGACTATTATTAAGTTTTACACCACAGAGTACGTAAAACTGTCTGTGATTTTGAAAAAACTTAAGGCAAAATCAGGGGACAACACCCTTATGAAGTATACCGGTGGCATAAACAATATTTGCAAAGACGTGAAGGAGTTGAAAATGAAGGTCACCGACGTCGTGATAGAGAACTGAGGAGAATATTCGCATTGTTCACCACCTTCTCGAATAAGGTACTCAATCATGGTCGACACTCTACCTACAGTTCGGATTTATTGTCCCATTTTCTTGAACCACCAAAAGAAGTAATTTAAGGGCAAATATTTGACGACCATGTTGCTGTTGTGTATGTTTGTAGTTTATGACGCTTTAATAAAGTAAAGAAAATAATTCCAGCTTATATATGTATCTCCTATATAAAATTAAAACTACGAAAAAATCCTATTGAATATGCTACCCATTTACCACGTCTGTTTTATGCTTAAATATTAGCTATATAATGAAATAAACATGTACGAAGTGTTGTCGAAATATCAACTACGAAACTGTAAAGTGAAACAGCTGTTGCTTGACCGTAAAATTGAAAGTTAAGGCTTCCATACATTTGCCCTTAGTACACGGCTATCTCTCTTTTACTCAAATGTTTTTAGCGACTCAGTAGGCCACCCGTCACTCATGTAGGTCCTCGATCAACCCAGGTCGGTTCATGCAGCAACCAAGCGACTTCACCGCTCCACCAAACTGGCACTTTGAAAAGTGAGAACTTTGAAAGTATTTAAATTCGGCTGAAAACAACTTAATCGTCAAGTAGTGGGAATTCGAAACCAATTTTGATCGATTGATAAATTATTGAAATTTGAATTTCTAATGCAAAATCTTTTCAGGTTCAGATTTATATCAGTAGGACTGGTTGTATAAATCCCCCTCCTCCTGTTTTCTCTATTTCCCAAATATTTAATTTTTTTTTAATTTTGTAGTGTTTGGATGTAACGAAAGATTTTTTAAAATTATTTTTAAATGCTGCTACAGGCAAACATATTGAGTATTTGTTTATTAATAGTGAAGAAGCTTAGTTTTTATATTAGATAAACGTAATTCTACAATAAAAAATCATCTCTAAATTATAATTTGGGATTTAAAAGCCATACCTTGACAATAATGCACACTGGTATTTAGGGACTTACTGGATATTAAAGTTCGAAATCGTCAAGAATTCTGTTGGGAAAACCACAAATCTAGAATGTGGTAAACTTGATAATGGCAAACAGGCAAATCACATTCAATGCACTGGATCGTAGCACACCATCAACCACAATTACTTAAAAATGGCAAAGGTCTGTGTATAATTGGTTCTTCATACTCTGAGACGTTCTTTGAGCGTCTGGTCACATCAGCCGAACCATGGTTTTTGACACGAAATATTGAAAAAGCAACCCCAGTCTATGGAACGGCAGCACATTGAAAGCTCTCGTTCTAAGAAATCAACGTTGGGATTGTATATCTTAAAACAATTGACATTTTTTGGAAATCTGGGAAGAATTCTACTAATAGATTAATTGGTTTCTTGTAAGAGCATTACTGTCACTCCGCTGACGTATTCAGTAACAGAAAATGAAAATACGAAGATACAACGCGTTGCTCTAACATGTCAGTCACTATACTGTTACCACTCTACTGGTTCTTGGACATACCAACCTAACTTACGCCCTACTTTCGTTGAATCTTAAACCAAACGACATTCTGTTTGACCCAGTGGAATAAATAATGCCCAGTAAAAAATTTCTTCCGACGATAAGCTTCAGGCGGTGCTGTCCTGTGCCTATCTTAAATTATAATATATTTAATTATTATCACAAATCGGCGCTTGTTTCTTATAATACTTCAAATTCTATCTAATGAATTGGCATAAACATAAACTACATTGACTACAATTTATAATTTGACAGAGGTCTCCAATAGGTTAATAAAATAAAAAACTAACCATTATAAATAACAATCTATCCTTACAGTAAATATAATAACTAACTACACGAAGTAACTAAAGTGGCAAAACACATATTCACATCACTTTCCAATGTTCTCTGCTTCCTCAATTGTGTCAGGAAGCTTAGTGTTGACTGTTTCGGGAAAAAGTAACGTTAGGAAAGCAGCGATTCCTGCCATCGACGCGAAGAGCACCAACGGGAACGGGGACCATATTTGCTCCTTCAAAAATAAGTCGGTTGTGCTATAATAACCCTTCAATTCGCCAACTTACCAGCAATGGCATTTGAGGTGCCACCATGGATCCGATCCTGCCAACCATGGAGCACGTGGCCATCAGAGAGTGTCTCAAGGAAGTGGGAAATATTTCGCTCGTAATAGTGTAGCAAATGCTGAACGCCATCGTCGCTGCGGATTTTCCGAGTAGATAGATTAAAAGCTTTAGCCAATAGATGTCTGGAAGGCAGTGGAGTGTCAGTAAAAAATATGAGATCTAACGCAACTCACCTTCAGATATGAAAATGAAGGCCACGCAGCAGACGCTAGTAAACAGGAACGCGCCGCACTCTGACTTTCGCCGGCCCATTTTATCAACGACAAGAACCATTAAAATGTATCCGGGAATCTCGACCAACGACGTTAAGATAAAGTCTAAGTAGCTGTTGCCGGACAGGGAAACGGAATTGAGCGTTAAGCCATAAAAAAGGAACACACAAGTTATCCAGCAAAAACAGCAGGTAATGAATCTCATGACTAGTATCACAGACTTGAACATCTTGAAAAGGGGGTACTTGACGGGATCGGCACTTTTTCATCCACAGAACATAACCTGGACAAATTTTCTTCCGAAATGGTTTTACCATTCACTTTGGCTGCCTTCTGTAGTATGGCAATTGCTTCCGAGAATCTCTTCCGAGCCAAAAGCCATCGAATGGACTCTGGTGTTAACCACAGATAGAAAAACAGCAGCGGGGCTAGGGAATACAGTATTTGAGTTAACGGCCTGAAAATGAAATTATATTTAATTGTTTAGGATATTTATAAGCAATTTTAATCTCGAACGATAGTTTTAAAATATATTTTGCACATTATGTTTCTAAATTACGCAAGTGAGTCAAATATAAACTGACTTGAGCATTGACTGAAGAGAATTCTCATTATAGCGTACCTCACTATCGCTTTTTTAGCCGACAATCAATACAAAAAGGCAGTTGTGCATCTAATCATTATAGGGTTTTTCCACGACAAAAGGCGTAAAATCACTTTTATTTTAAGACTTTTTCGCCATTAGTTTTGTGTGCGAACTCGGTCTCTGAGGTAAAAAACGCGAGAGGTCCGAAAAAATATTGTGCGTTAATAACTTTAAACATCGCGCAGCCGAATGCAGGAACTACTCAAGAGGGATTACCCACAAAAGTTACCCTCTCTAGTAAAACGTTACTTCACCAAGAGGATAGCACAGGTCGAAATGGGATCTTTATGCGACAGATAACAAAAGAGTGCCCCCAGGATTTGTGCTTCGGCCCGGTGTATTAGAAACGACAGTATATTCAGAGTTCGGTTGCCGCAAAATTGAAAATCATGGAATTTGCAGACGGAATTTTGTTAATAGGTTGAACGGAGCCATTTAAAACTTTAAAGACACGAGAAAACAAGGTTTCTAAAGCGGAAAAATCTGAGCGGACAGCACAAAACTGAGAATAAACCGAGGCGGTATTTTGACAAGAAAAATCAACTTTTTTGGGGGCCTTCAGCAAAGATCAGATACCTTGAGGTGGAAATTGATGACAGTCTAAAAATATATTTTGCACATTATTCCTCTAAATTACGTGGATAAGTCAAACGTAAAACTAAAGGAACGTGGTACTTGGGCGTTGTGGATAAGGTTGTTTGGAGGAGATTCTATCCATAAGACAAAGTCGAAGTCGCCCAAGGACACATATTTTGATGAGATTATTCGCTTTGTTCGCCGGTTCTCGAGAATGATCGCTGATTAATGATGAATAAATTGCTTAGCAGGTCTGAATAGGCTTCGAATTAACAATTTGTTCCAGACAACATTGAAACACCCTCTATGTACCGTTTATTTGAACCCCTAAATGAAGCACTTGAACAACAGCAATTTTACAACGACGTTGCTGCTTGAAGTGATGGTGCGCAAATGGTTGATGTCACACCCACCTTTATTTTACGAAAGAGTGATCAAAAAACTATCTATTCGTTAAGAAAAAAACGTGTTTCTAAGCTAGGAGGTTATGTAGAAAAATAATTTTACATCTTTGTAATAAAGTAAAAAGAATCTATTTTTACTTAAATTTGATTCAGCCACGTACACTATTAACCATTAAAACATGTAATACTTCAATTATTATTTAAGATGTGTTTTAAAAAGAAAAATATTACTATAGTAGAAACGTTTCAAGATCTACTTTTTACTTCATACAAAGTGTGGTCAAGTAGTTTCCAGATTTATTTTTATAAAAGTTTCAATATTTTATAAGCGAGCTATATATTTACCTCCATGATTGTATTAACCATGCGACACCTCCTGTAATAACTTCACCTACGGTATATGAAGAGCTTATGATGGTACTGACGAGAACTCGCCTTGAAGGTCCCACAAGCTCGACTCCTTAAACATTTTATTAAAATTTAGAATAAAATTTTACTACAGGTAATTTCACATAAAATGTCAGATATTTGATCACTTATTTGATTTTTGACCACCTGTCATTTTCTCTCACAGAAATACACCATACAAGAGATACTTGAATATTTTCTCTTAATTCAAAAAAAGGATTAAATAATGGTAAGAACCATTAATAAAGTGTTGGGCAAAAATACCTGCGACGAATAAGCACAATAGCGGTATCAAAACTTCGGAGAAGGAAATTTCGAGTTAGAAAATAAAGCTTTTGGACGATCGTCTTCTATCATTGATAAGACGAATTATGGAAGTTGAAGAAAACTCATCCACTATTGTTTTTGTCTTTCGCAAAAAGTTTCAACGTATCCACACGACCATAAGTTATTATCTTCAAAATATTGGAAAAGGTAAAAATTTGGACAAATTGGTTTCACATGACTAGAGGCGATCTTTGCTGCTGCGTAGGCTCAAAAGAAATTGAGACCTATGACAAAAAATGAGTTTGGTACAATGTTTTGAACAAAGTGGATAGTAATTGGATCACACAGAACCTTCCAGATAGTATATAGGAAAGAGTCTTCATCGCATAAAAGTTTTGGTCTATTAAGGTATCTCCTTGTAACTGCGCAGAATTGGACATTATAATGAGAAATTCGTTTAAAACAGTCATCCTTGCTCAACAAATGATGGCCGATGTTTTTTTCATGACACCATGACCTCACGCAGCACGAACGACTGCGAGAATTATTTTTTAGCCTAATAAATCCAACATTTCATGTGAAACTATCTAATAATATTAACTTAACTTTCAGAATACATGCAAATTTGGTCGTATTGGTAATTGTTTAGTACCGTGACGCACTTAAAGCAGCTAATTTATAAAAATGGTTGTAATACGAAAATGTTCATTGTCACCCCTATGCTCGCAAATTATTCAGATGTAAATTTGTGTTCTGGTGCTACAGGTGCTGCGTAACGCTTTCACAGCGCGCGCACCCCTGCCATTTGCCAGATTGTCGTTTGTCGAAATCAGACGCAAAATGATCGATTTTAAAGACTATAGAAAGGAGGCTAGAAGGTTTTAGATCGCAAGGAACTAGGAGAAGTATTCCTTACTAAGAGCATTAAAAAAGTGAAACTTAAAATTGTGATAATTGTGATGAGTTACAGAAATATAAAATAATTCTCAGTGCGTCAAAGCATTGAGCAACTACCAAATAATTCACCTAGAATAAAACCGCAGCTATAGGCTCCTGCCCCGAATGCCGAATCCAAGAATTCTAGCACGACAAACCAAACGTAAGAGTTAACGAAGGAACGCGCCAGTCCAGCTATTCCGGATAGTACCATTCCCCACACTAACACAGTCCTGCGGCCAAACCTAGAGAAATCTGCAGTTATAAATCTGTACATCTTATGTTGCACTAACTAACCTGTCCGAGATAAATCCCGCTATGGGCAATCCGACAAACTGTCCAAACGCGTTCATCGTGCCTACTAAAGTCAGCTTCCAAAGGTTGTCTTCGCAGTGGAGATTAAACTGTTCAGTTTATTACAAATATCTTATTAAAACATTTTCAGGAAATACAATGATTACAAAGAAAGATTATGAAAGATTAAACGTTAAATAAAAGTTGTTTTTACAAGAACAGATCAAATAATAATTATACCCAAGCAACATGTTTGTATTAAAAACACTGTCTGCAATGTTGCCTCTCTGCTCTAACATTAAGGTGCAGTTCATTGTTGGACCTTTGTGAGCAAAAAACTACAAGTGGGATAAAATTTATCGCAAAATTTTCTGTATGCTGTCTCCATAACCGCTAGAAGGTTCTCGATGTTCAAAGAAGAATGAACTAAATGAGGAATTGCATATTTTGGTTATCTTAAAATCTGAACGCTATTGATACACAGAAAAAGGAATTCTTTGTACTTTTTCGAACAAGGCTAAAAAAGTTGACAAAAGTTTTATGCAAGTGGAATCGATAATTTGCTCACACGATACATAAGTTGTTTGAAAAACCAACTATTGATAAAATTTTGTATTTTCTACTAATAAATCTTTGAAATATACAATATTTGATACTTTTCAATCTATCCTTGTATAGGACAACCAAATAAAGCCATTTAAATAAAAAATACCTTTTCCAAGGTTTTCAGGAGTAGAGAAGTATAGAAACAAAATAGTGTTTTCTATTTATAAATCAATTACGTCGCTTAGCCTATACAAATCGCAACAGAAAGACGAAAACAGAAGAAAAAAGCATAGTTAAGGTACATTATATCCTTTTTATTTGTTTCTCCAACTTTCAAAAGCCGAAAACGGTTTTTGAGTTTATATGGTTGTGTTTTAAAATGCTGATCAAAGGTAATCTCGAGATCTCCATGAGCAGGGTAATACAATGACGTTTTCTATTTTTAAGTTCGTCATGTTTATTTAATACAAAACATCAGCCGCCATTTTATTTTTCGAAAATCTAAGGTAGTATATCATTTTTCCACTTTTGAGAGCAGAAAAACTCATTGCGGTGTTTGCATACCGCCATTTTGTTGTAACATAATAAATGGCGTTTTAAATTTTTAAAATAGCTATGTCGTTTTATGTTTTTCGAAAACAAACGAGTTAGAAATTGCTTAGTCAAAATAGGCTTCTCATTTGCCCTCCGACTTTCAAGTGCTGAGAAAAATATTACTTTTATATTTTTATGAAAGTCACATTTTCCATTTTTAGATCGGTTATGTCGTTTATCCTATGTATCGTAAAAATCGAAAACAATCCGATGCTATTTTGTTTTCTAAAAACAGAAGAGAGTGAACAATGTTTTCGAAAGCGCCAGCCAAAGGGTAATATGCCGTTTCCTAATGACCCACTGACTTTTACCAAAAATTTTTCCTATAAATACTTTTATATTAAGGTTTGTTAGTCAGCGTTTTTGTGTACGAACTCTATAACAAAGGCGATGGTGTGCGGCTTCTAGTCAAAGACGCGAGGTGCAAAAATATTGTGCGCTAATAGCTTTGGAACTCACGGAGACGCTTTATATTACCCACAAAAGTTACTTTCGCTAGTAAAGGTAGTAAAGCATTACTCCATCGAGAGAATAGCGCAAGTCGACTTAACAAATATGATCCCGATGCGACAAGTGACAAAGGAGTGCTTCTAGGGTTTGTGCTTCGGACTGGTGTACTAGAAACTGGTATACTGCAGTGTATTCTGAATTCAGTTGCCACAGGTATGTCGGATCACGGAATTCACAGACGGCATTCTGTTAATAGTTTAATTTAAAACTTTAAAGACACCAAGAATCAAGGTTTATAAAGTGAGCAAAATGTAGGCGAACAGCGCAAAACTGAGAAAAAGGCCGAGGTGGTACTTTGGAATGTGATTAGGGCAAGAAAGATTGACTTTTTCTCTTAACGAAAAGCGCTTCTACACCAAAGATCACATCCATGAAGCGGAAATCCACTATCGGGTCTGGTGAAAATACATATATCTTACCCTCACAAATAACAACCAAATTAGATTGTTTGATGACAAAGGTGAACATAGAATAGCGTTAATTAGAAGAACACGCCCTACAAGATAGTACAAGCTTCAAGCGACTGTGTTGGGTGTCCTACATAAGAACAAATACTTGCAATGTGTTCAGGGACTAACGCAAGCTGATTTCCTTCTAAGAGAATGGCTTTGTTTCTAGTTCTAATTTATGATAAGGAAAAACAGTTTTCTCATAGAGTAGAGAGAGCCGCAATTTCGAGAAGAGCTGGGAGTGCAGCTAGGCAAGATGTAGTAAACGCGGTTCATGGCGTAGATCATGAAGTAGACATCCCGTTGAATGAGGAAATGCGCGGGCGGTAGAGATGCATTTTTGTGATCATGCGAGAAGAACAAGAGATTCACCGTGGACGAGCCATACTCCCAAACTAGAGCACCATTTTTCAGCGCGAGCTGATGCGGATGTTATTGGGAACTACCTGGGGTACGTCTTCAGGCATAGAGCAATCATTCCTAGATGCATTGTAATACTGACAGTAAGTTAATGCCACTTATTCTTAGAAGCGTGATAGCGTTGACGGATTTTCAAGTCGATGTTTGCAGTGTTTGAAAGACGCTGTCGACCCAGATTGAAATCTACTTCCATTGGATTAAAGCGCACGTCGGAACGAACGAAGCAGAAATGTAGCATCTTAATTGGCATACCACCGAACTGATTACTGGGCACAGCAACCTTCGGTCCTATCTCATCAGAACTGGTGAAGAACCAAAACAGATAGGCATATGATCTATCTATGATGTGGTGCTCATTCTGCTGAACAGAGGGGAGAATCCCATCATCACGAGTAGGGGGAGATAACCGCAAAACATCAAAGACTATAAAGACAACAGATAGAAACTATGGTGTAACTTAACGTAGATTAGTCTGTTTTTTGCGCAGAATTGTAACTGATAGCGGTTTCTAATTTTTGCTCTGACTCGGGTTTTCGTATTAAGGCTTATTCCGAGGTATGTAAATTTGCAGTCCTGTTAGTGTTTAACAAAACCGAACATTATAATAGGACAGGTTACAAATATTACAAGCAATAAATTGTAATGTCAGCTTATACGGTATCGGAAATAGATCTTCCGCCTACTAAAATATTCGTGGATGATGATGTGTGCCATGTCTTGCCAATTCTCAATTTCCTTGCTTCAAATGTAAAGTCAATCGTCGATTTCGGGCCAGCATTTGCTGCACTTGCTGGATCACGTTTGGGATTCTATTTATTGACGACCGAACCGAACGTGGCTCATCCTCAGTCTTTTTGTTTTCAAAGTGAAAGCCTTTAAACACATTTTCTGCTCACAGCTTCCGTCCCGTACACTTGCGGTAACATTTCATGCAGTTCCTTCACTGTCTTCTCCTATTTGCTGCAGATCTATTGGACTACGTTAGACTGCGCGCATCGGGTTTACCCTGACGATCTCGCGTATATCACGCTAGGTGGCGCTTTCCAAAGTGTGTCACTAAACTTTTTAGACACGTCTTGTATGTTAGTTATTGGCGATTGTACAGAAGTCCCAAAGGTCTACCTTACTACAATTCAGATATTAACAATAGACTTTAAAATCCGTTTACTGATAAAACCACCTTATGTTATTGCGTTTAATGCTACTGGCAGATTTAATTTATAGCCTTATGTAATCAAAGATATGATAAACATCCAGGATTGCCGACTTAATTAAATGGACAGATTGTTTTGATTGTAAAGATCCGCTTACGCAACAACTTACGTCTTGAATGATGCTTCTTTCCGACGATTTGTACACGAAGCTGTCGCATTTTTCAGTTACATTGTTGTCGAAGTTCCACAGGGTGCACGACAATGCTTCGGAGCCATTGTGGTGCACGAACTTCTCGCACTTTGCTGGGCGCCCGTTCTTGTATGGCACGGCGCTAGGTAGCCATTTTGGAAGAAATTCTGGCCGATCCTCATCACAGCTATGGATTTTGCACCTAGAACGCACGTATTTATCATACAAATTTTGTTATACTCAGAATAATTAATTCAATAATTAAAATAGGTATTGCATACTAACAAAGAACTCTAATAAGATAAATAAAAATTATCGGTATTTGCGTTTTACTGAAAATAAGGCAAATAAATGTAGACTGAATTTATTTCATCTTTATTAATCTCCTTAAGAATATTTTAAAATAATGCCCTTATCTTTTCTAGTGCGATTTTAGATTAGGATAATGATATCAACCGAAATTATATAAAGATGTATCAAAATTGAAGTCCACTTTTCCAAACGTCCAACATCGTAAAATCAAAATCATTACTGGCACTAAATGAGTGTAATGCGCTGTATTTGTAAATAAATCAAATTTAAACGAGATTTTTTTCTGGGGAATGTTTCATCAATTATCAATGCCCTCCTCAATAAGCTCGCAAATTTATTTCGACGTAGTGAGCGCAATGCATGTGCGCCACATCTTCGACTCTGCTACGTCCCGCAGCAAATATCGTGTGCGTTAAATAAAGTTTATTATAACGCAATGTGCCATACACATGCCAACAACTACCACCCAATCGTTCCCACTGCCATATCGGCAGTTTTTTTCCTTTATGGAGATGGATGATGTCAATACAATTAACGTAAGGTTAATGGTAAAGGAATTAGTAAATAGCTATACAACTTCACGTATTAATGAGTCAATGAAAAGTCGAACGAAAACTCTACTGAGCATTTGCATATCGAGGCGACGTGCGATATCAGTAATAAACAAAGCAAAGTTGTCGACATTCACATGAAAAGAATATACACTGAAAACTCTGCTATTACAAAGTCTAGCCTTACCGGTTCACCAACCTTAAAGGAGCTAGAAAATGGAGTCCTATGGGATAGGTGATGGATTCTCGTTTAACATCACCTATCCTTTTAAATATAGCAGAACATTACTTAATTCTAATTTTTGGTCCTTAAAGGTTCTCATAGGCATGCTGTTTTGGAACGTAATATCTATCATGATGCACATACAATTGTAGTTTAATTAGCTAACAGATAAAAAGACCTGCATTACATTCTTGAGATAGCGAGTTTCCAACCATTGAAGTCTTTCACCTTAATACTTTGGTTCCTCTTTTGACATTGACTTTATACTGAAGATTTCTGCCAACTTGGGTAAAACCGTTTATTGTAATTACTAGTCCACCTAATGTTTACATAGATGTAGTGTGATTTAAAGTTAGGCCTGCATCACTATCAGTGATGATTTTACTGTTGGAAACAACAGAATTGCTCTTGAACCGCGAGATAAAATAAATCAGATAAGTCTAGGATATTTCCAACTCTTCATGGTGATTCTGGTGAGTATTTAAGTGCAAGAGGAACTTGGCGCATCAGAAAAAGAAGAAAGAAAGAACCTAGCAATTTAACAATTGACTTAAGGATTTAATATTCCTTAAAACTTGTCACTACGAGGGATTCACAATTGGATTTTATAGATTGAAGTTGTCAATTCTAGAAAATCTAGTCGACTTTTAAATGGACAGGTTTCTTCTTCTTTCTTCTCATCATCATCTTCTTCTTTTTTTATTCCTAATGTGTCAAATTTCTTTTAATGAGCATCAAAATCACCATAAAAGTTGAATTTATTTTAATATATAAATGAATCATGTGATGTTTATGAGCATAAGATGATAAATCAACCAGACAAATCTGAATGATTGAAGTTGATAGGCAAATTTATATCAAAACTTAAGATACTAGATTTTGTAATCCATGCTTCTAATCAAACCGTAGAAATACCGACCTGCTAAAATGTATTAAGATCAAGGCATCTTGACGTTCCTGTTCTTATTTCACAATACCAACTATCACTATTTAATCTACATCTACATGAACAAATAAATAAAAAAAACTTTACCTGTACTCGAGATCTTTGGCGCCAAAACGAACGTAATGTGCACTGCAGAGTGTATCAGCACTGCAATAGAGAACAAAAATATGATGTAGCTCTGATACCTCCCGAGCTGCCCGACTTCGACCAGAATCAGATCGAGCGAATGGTCCGATTTAGACATGCTGGACCGAAGAGCTCCTGGATGATTGATCGTCGAAACTGATGCGGCGATTTATCCGATTGGCACTGCGTTCGGCATTGCACTTCAATGATCGCGCGCTACCGCGGTCGGTCTGCCTCGTAAACTAAGGTCCTTTGCCAAGTTAGTGGCGAACTGCAATTAATACTGCGCGCGTTATCTACACGTGAAAACCGCGCGCCAAATTTTCAGTCGGGAGCTTGAGGAATCCACGGTTTGAACTTGGCACGTAGGTGATAAGTTTCTGACCTACTCCGGGCGAAGCACGTCGAGTGATTAGGTGATAATAATGCACGGCACCTACCGGGGCAATAAAACTCATAAGGGCAGCCTTGGCGCAACGTTTAGCCAGCTAAGTTCGGAAAGTCCTTTACTTTACCATAATTCTCAAGGTTGCTTGGACAACAAAAATTTATGTGCAATATTGAATTTAAATAAATTAAAACAAAAATAATTTTCCACTCGGTAAGATAACGCGACCTTGTTGAGAATCCCATTGTATTTTAAAGACTACTATCGACAACAAAAAAGTGCCCACTTGTTTGCTGTAACTTTCCGCAAAATTAAATTAGACAAACAATAATTGGCCAATCATATCATTTACCAAAACAACTGATATGAAAATATACAGGTCCTGATGAGAATACAAGAGACAATAAAATTTACAGAAATTTCCTGACAAGAAACCAGAATTGTTTAATGCAAGAACAGTTGATATCATTACAAGTTGTACAAATATTTTGACCTAAAAAAAAATTATTAATGACCTGCGACGCGAGCAGTTAGAACCAGTACTGATAAAGCGTGTAAGAATTTATCATTGTATAATGTAAATTAAGAATTGTAGGCGGGAAATATGACAAATACGTTATTAAATAATTATTAAACCAAATAAAAAATAAAGAAAAAGAAGATATTGAAAAACGTATCGGTTGTCTTTCAAAATACTTTGCATTACAATTTTTTTTTCACTTATCATTTATTAGAAAGTAGTGCGCATATATTCTGTTGTCTCTATATACTTATGAAATCACTGATAATTTTTCAGTATGTAGTGTCCTCTTGCCCCAATCATGGAAACTGGCCTTTCGCCTGTCCGTTCATTCGTCATTCGATGGGCATGTAAATATAAATCTGAGCCGAGTGCAGAGCACACTTGTGTAAAGTCACGTCACTGTCAAAAGTTGAATCTAGCTGGTAACTGACATAATTCTATTAAGGAATTAATAGTAAAGTACATTAGTGTAAGGTGTAAGATTTTAATTAATTGCATACACCACACAATTTGGCTACGAGGATGGGATGTCTAAAAGCGGTAAGGATTCTCTTCATCTCTCATAGAAAGAAAACTCAGATCATAGTATGGTCGATTAACAATATTCTTTTCGAGTGTCACTTCACAGTAGTCTAGAATGTCAGTTATGGGAGCATTAAGAAGTTTCAAGTCCGATCCATTGACACAACAAGTTGGGGATAACCGTCACGTCTAACAAATACAGTCGTCTACCGAGGAGCCACCCATCATGCTGAATGTTAAAATCAACGGTCATCCTCATCAAAGGGAACACGAGAGTGGATGTAGAAAAGAAATGAATCAATGAAGAGTATGGAAGGAAATTAGTTCTTCAAAATTGTATCCGTCAAAAAACTTTTGATACCGTTGAAGTTCTCCTGTGAAAATTGAAGTATAACGGGGTAAAAATCATACGCCGCATTCCAGTGGTAAAACTTATTCGGTCGTAATCTGATGCGGATATTCAAACTCCCTCCCTATCAGGTTAAGAAGATTACAGCAAACAGCAACAGCTTCACATTGGAATATCTTAGAGTATGATGAGCTGTTCTCATCTGCTACTCTGCTACTCTGCTACTCAAAAATGTCGTAATGCCAAAGATTTTAAATGTTTCTCATCTCCATTTTGCATTACGTGCAAAAATCGACTAGGAGCT
Organism: Sinelater perroti; assembly: GCA_036346155.1. NCBI lineage: Eukaryota > Metazoa > Arthropoda > Insecta > Coleoptera > Elateridae > Sinelater > Sinelater perroti. The sequence goes on from JARFIY010000222.1 coordinate 3,550,851, forward strand.
TGCAGAAATGGAACACCCTGGAGCCATCGAGAGTATCTAATCCAGTGAATGGCCATCACCAATCGTTGTGTCCAGAAGCTCAATGGAAAAATCCAAATCATTGGTGACTTCAAGTCAACTTTACGGCGCCCAATATTCGCTAGCAACACACGAGGAGTTGTTTTGGTCAATTTCTGGAGGAAACAAGTTTTCCAAGTTGAATGGAGTCAACGCTTGCCAACTGGAAATGGAGAAAACTTGCAAGAAATTTCTTGTCATTAGTACACCGAGGTCTGTACCGGTGCAACGTCCTACCACAGAGTGTTGCTTCCTCTCCAGCCATATTCCAATATCCAGTCAAACTTGGACCACTGTCATGTGCTGAAAGCTATTTTAAATCGCATGCGAAAATTCAATTATTGCTTATCCAAGGAGAAATGTGAATTTATACAACAAAAGATTGAGTATTTAGGATCTAAACCAGTCCGAAGAAAGTTGAAGCGTCTAGTGGATGTGTACAAAGTACGTCCATTCTTCGGATCGATCAACTTTTACGGAATGTTCATGTCGTTTTTATCAGATGTTTGCGAACGGAAAAAAACAAACTGGAATTGTTCATTAAAGTGCTAACAAGCATTTCAACGCGTCAGCAAAAGTCCTTGCTCGCCATAAACTAGCCGTCTCCATTGGAATGTCGTGCAACACATCTTCCAGTGACATTGAAATTGTTTTATTCCATCCTTATCCAGAGGGCAAGGAACTTTCCATAGAATATGCTTTAAAATCCTGTTTGATACAAAAAAGCGCCAAAAGTTATGGATCATTGTCCCTTCCTGACTATTTTCGGAAATAAAAGTAACCTGCTACGCGCTTACACCACTGGTAGTTGTACCTATCACAGTTCTGTTACGATACCGAGCATCGTAATGCTAAGGATCATAAGAATGCCGATTTATTAAAAGAGGAAATTGAATTCAAAGCGAATCTGATTGCGGCGGAGCATCAGGAGGTTCTTCCGATAAACGACAAAGGCATTGTCACCGTTCATGTTCAAAACTAACGAACTGTAGCCATTCTATTTGCGTAGAGAGGAAATATACATTTTACAAGGGGTAATAATATGGAATATAAGAATTGTGATTCCCAGTGGACTTCGTCAGAATTTGCTATTGAAGCTACATTCCAGCCATAGTGATATCGTCCGGATAGTCTTTCGGTTGCCAGTACATTTAATGACCACAAATTGACAGTGGCATGGAAAATGTGTGCAAAACGTATCAGTAGTACTGTGAAAATCAAAACAATCCAACATCTAGCATCCACATAAATTTTGTACAGAAATATGTGGTTTATTATCGTGTATGTTCATTCCAAGTGGCTTGAATTGTTCAACATGAATACGGATACAACAGCAGCAAGAGTCGTCCGTCGTTTCCGTAAAGTGATGTGCAGTTTTGGAATCCCGGACGAGATTGTGACCGACAATGGAGGCAGTCTACCTCCAAGGAGTTCCAAACATTTTGCAAATACAAAGGTATTCGCCATATTACTATTTCCACGTATCATTCCCGGTCCAACAGTTAAGCTAAAAGGTGCATCCAAACCTTTAAAAACGGCGTAAGATACGTTACCGGAGATATAGAGTCCAAATTCTAGCAGTTTCATACTACAACACGAGTCTTACAAGTTGAACTTTTGCAAAACAATCTAATCTATTGCATTTGCTCGATTATCCAATCCCACGTAAGCAAAGCTCAATAACAACAGATCGAAGATTACGACAAGCGTCTTAAATTTCCGACTCAAGTCAACCAGAAGGTGTGGGTGCAAACATTTTCTAAGCGTCAGCCAAAGTAGTCACTGAGCAGCATTATAAAAGCTCTGGGTCCTGTTATCTACCTTGTGACATGCAACAGCTTCAAGTACAAGCGTTACATTGACCAAATCTTGAAAGCTAACTCGCTGCTACACCCAAATGCGCCCACTCAAGTGGAAGTTGACGTCCCCGTGTCAAGAATTCCAGAGAAAGCACTGAAAATTGAAGATCCAGGCCCACAGCCTCAATCGTAGCCAAGAACACCCGTACCATCACCTCCATCTAAGCGATACCCTCAATGTCAGCGTGAACCATGTCGTTTTCCTAATTAAATTTTGTTATGCTCCGTGTAGTATAGAATCGTTTTTAAACAGGGTGAAAGTAAATGTAGTGGCTGCTTGCCCAGTCATAGAAGCTTGCCTTTTGTCTGTCCGTTCATTCGTTATATATAAAGTTGCATTATTGTCAAAAGTTAAATCTAGTTAGTGACATAGTAACATAACTTTTTTAGTTAAATTGAAGAGTTAATAGTAAAGTCCATGAGCATGTACTATAAAAATTACGGCATTGGACTTTAATTAATTGCATACACCACATAGTAGGTCTTTAGATGTAGTATGGCCCTGCTTGTGGGAAGATAACTGAAACTCATTGAAAAAGAGAAATCTAGTTGGGTACTGTTGAAGGGTAATGCAACTATAAAAACGGAAATTTGAGACGCACAGCTAATAAAACTAATCAAAAGCAACTGTTACAGGAGCCTCCTCATTATTCTTTGAAACATTAAGTTTTGGAGAAGATATCTGAAATTTACAAAAGTAAAATTACTCATACGGGTGATATTTTAACTATATTTATTCATTATCTTCGAATATTGGGGAACTCCGGTGACACTATGGTTAAAAAAATCTACCTCAATCAATAATTTTTATAAATAAATGGAATAATTATTGTGGTTTTGAAGGGCTAATAAAGTCATTCAGGTTTGCGTCAGTGTGCAGCAATATCACAAGAAGATCGTCGGATAGTATCTGTGTTGTCAAAGCTTGGGACATGCCTAATTTTGATTATAACTCGGAAAACTGTACCAAGAATTTACTTTTACCATATGTTAAAGGAAATCCATGCGTCTCATCCCCAAAGACTTGCTGGAGACATAACTTGTCGAATTGCCATTTTTTTATATTAAAAGCAAAAGAAGAATGAGTACGAAAGAATGGCTATCAAAGTCAAAATTGGCATTGAGTAATTGGAAAAATAAAATAAAAATCCGCCCCGCAGGGATCAATTCCATCTAGAAATTAGTTGAGGTTTCACCAAACGGCCTCTCTTTAATTCTAGTCATTCGCATGACATGCTCTATACCATCATAAACAATCTTGAGGCCTTCATTGACTAGCGTCAACGCTATACTTTAAGCGATGAGAAACTTCTCAAGGAACAACATTTTAAAATAACAACAATTTTAATAAACAGTTGATGTATGATTAACAGAGAGGGACGCTACAGGAGGCAAAAACAGTATTTAATTAACTAAAAAAATTCCAAGCATTTGTTCTGAAAAAGTAACCCTTTTTATTGTCTTCTTTTTACACATTTTTTAGCATTCTGGTCCTCCTTAATAACTCTTAAATGCATTTTCAAGCAAGAAATTGAGTGATTAATAAAAATTAGTAAAACCAGCTGTATCGTATGGTAAATAAAATATAAAGCAAAATTTCCTTTTTACACGCGGTGAGTTAACGAAAAGTGGTAAGTAGAGAGGCCTCTACGATATCTTGCAGAAGAAAGCAGTTCAAAATGACTGAATGTGACTAAAAATAATATTTGCATTGTTCACAGTCTTCTTGAGCATAACCTCCAATTAACGGTAGCTGAAATTAATTCTGAGATTAAAATGCGTTATAGATGTGCTCGGGCAATCCGAAGCGTTATTCTCCTTTACGATACACCTCATCACCACACAAAGCTCTCCAAATTCAAAGAAAAAATTAAAGATATATTCTTGATAATTTAACTGCACCAATTTCTCTGAATTTGTTCTCGTGCGTTCCAGTTGAGCAAAGTGACTAACTGGAACTAACGTAACTAAAAGAGCACCTTTGAAGATCAACAAAGTGCAATTAATAAGATCAACTTATGTTCACATTTGCTATGTTTGAGAATGGGTTTTGGCGTTTGCTCACGTATGCCTAGATTGCTGAAGAAAACCAACTTTTCGCCACATGTCACAATTCGATCAATAATAAAAATTTGTAAGAAACTGGGGACCTCAACTCGTTCCCATGTTTGAGCTTAAGTTAAATCATGTGGTACAGATTTCTTTATCTTTTCAGAAGCAAATAGATGTCGATCTTAAAGCCCTGTGTACTTGTAGATCGAATAAATGGAAATAAAGCTGTAGTATTAGGCCTTTCTGAGCGAGGCTGGTCTTGAAGATTCTTATATCCTATCGTAAACGACAGTGTGGTTATTTTTATCAGTGAAAATATTTCTGTTGGCTGATCTTTTATGACCGAGTTGAAGTTCATATAATCAAAATTTCCGAATTAGTTTAATTTATATTTTTATTTTTGACTCTTAAAATGGAGCAGCAGCAATGCATCTGACCAAAACTGTCAAATTTTATTAAATAAATTATTGTTCTTTTCATTGTCATAAGTAATGACAGCCGCAGTGAAAATGAAAATGATGAGAAGTTTCGGGATACACTCTGTATATGACTATTAAATGAAACTCACATTTAACTCTGGGTATTTGACCTACGAACCCTATTAATGCATTCTTATATAAACTAACCCGGTGAATATTTTTAACTACTACCTCTTTATGATCGACCTATAAAAAGCAAATGTTTTATTCATCAAGAACGTCAAACATCACGAGATTAACGACTTACATTTAGACAATTACATTTAATCTGTTGCTAGGTGTGGTTATAAGATTAGTTCTATCATAGGCCATCTTAAGTTATTCGTTTAAGTAGTATTATTACGTGGAGAAATGCTGTTACAAAGTTGTTAACCACAAACGTCCATGATTTCTTTGAGAGAACATCATTAAATATTTTTGAGTTAATTCTTTTTAGAACACATCGAGTTTTATTAAAGGACAGCCTCAATAGATCTGTTTGTTAGGTACAAGTGAAATGCTTTATAGAAGTATATTCTTCACTTTAGATAAGGTCCCTTGAGTACTTAATTATCTAGTCTTCTATCTTACTCTTGTCATGTTTCTGTTTATTGCAACTGAAAAGTAGCAGACAAATTTCCCCTCTTTTTTGGTTTAACAATGTATTTATTGTAACTGGCTTTGTTAGGTTTAACGTTCATCAAATAAACCATTTCATTTACAACCTAAACTTAAAACGTTAAGATCGTCATAAAATTTAATGCACGATATAACACATTTACTAAATTTCATATTTGTTTCTTGCTAGACAATAAGATATGTAGCAATATTAAGTTACAAGCTTTGACTTCCAGAATTGTCCATCTCGATTTAATTATAAGGATGTTAGGTTTGTTGTCATAAAATACTAATCAAATTAATATATAAGGAAGAAAATCGTCTGCCTTTTAGATGGTTTTTTAATTAAACGTGGGTCTATGAGTTAGGAATAACTATCCTGAAGGTTCTATAAGTAGAGCAACAAATGGCATCTTTCATTTGTAAGTTAATTATGTCGTTGGTCTATATAACTTGGCAGTTGAATGAAGAAAATTAGTCCCCATTTTGTTTTTCAAAAGTCGCTATATCTGAAAAAGGCATCTTCAAGAAGCGTCTCATTTTGAAAATTTAAGGAAAAAGTCAGTTTGGTTTTTCGGTTTCTGTAACCGCAATTTGGTCGAAAATGGCGACTGAAGTTGAAATAGTTTCTCATATGTCCCCATAAGTGAAGGAACAAAATTGGGCCATTCATTTTTAAATCGTATGAAATTTGGTTGATACATAGCGGGACAATAAAACTAAAACACTCAGCTGCCGTTTTGTTATTTCAAAACGGAGAAAATTCAAACAAATATTATCTAAACGCTTTCTGGCGACATATAATCTTCGACTTTTGAGAACCAAGAAAAATTAATTTCATTTCCGGATTTGTGTGGCCGCCATTTTTTTAAATGGCGACTGAAGCCACGATTACTTGTCCGGGAACCTCCACGAGGGACTAATAAAATAGCATTTCCATTTTTAAATAGGTTACAGTTCTTTGCCCGATAGAGAACGTACAAAACAAAACAAAGAATATAAGCTGCCATTTTCTTTTTTGAAACGGCAACAATTTGAAAAAAAAATAACTACAAACTTAACAGAATTAACATCTGTTTTTTTTAGTGGGGCGTTGTTTCCCTAAAACTTCCTAGTAAAAGAACAAATTGACGTTATCTGTTTTTGGATTTGTTACATCCTTTTGACAGTATAAATCCAAAGAACAATACATCGTTTTTCGTTTCTCTATAAACTTCAGAAGCCAAAAAAACCTTGGAGTTTAAAACTTTTTGAAACGAGACAAGTATTTAAATTGTAAATTGACTAAGTAATACACAAAACAATAAAATAGATAAACCTTAACTGAAAGAAGAAGAAAAGTAGAATAATATACAAAAAAGTAGAGGAGCGATTTTGATCAGAGCTGAAAAAGAGTAGTAAGAAGAACACCCTAAAGATAATAAAAATCCGGTTAACTGAAGATTATTTACAGAAAGTCAGAGATTAGAGGAAAATATTGAACATCTACTTAAAACAGCAAAAGAAGAAGAATGTAAAACTAAAATTTAATAAACTAATTAGTGGTAAATAAAAAAGAATCAAAGCTGGTAAAAATAGAAAAATCAATTAAATGAAATAAGCACGAAAATAATAGAGTGGAAAGAAAAAACTTCAAATGAAACTTTGTCGAGAGATGCAGAAAATAAAGAGGTGGGGAAACAAATGAAGTTGATCTCGGGTAAAAACTTATTAATGCAAAATCCCAAACGGAATAAAATAGGACGATACGTTGTGGATAAATAAACATCAAAACAATAAGCATAAAAATGTGGCCAATATAGGTACATGGAATACATAAATATTAGTAGAGCAGGAAAAAATGGGAAAAGAAAAAGAAATAATTAGATATAATGTAGCTGTAGCTGTAACTGTGGTACAAGAAATGCGACAGTAGGAAAGGTAGAAAGAATAAAAAGAAAAAATAACAAATTAGTTAATGAAAGATATTAAGGAGGAAAAATAAAAGCAAAACAGAGAAAATCAATAAAACAGAAATTAAAAGATGAAGGAAAATGAGGATATAGGTAGTATACGGAATAAAATTTACTATATATAATACACCATAAGATGAGAGTCAGGATCAATAGGAGAACAATAAGGGGAACAGAAATAAAAAACAAGTATTAGAATGGCCATATGACTTAAGAGGATAATAACAAGACAAAGAAAAAGAAAAGGTCATAATGAGTAAGAATGGCGAGGAAAGCATTCAAAGAAGACTGTTTATAAAGTATTGCATCACACTTGACTTAGACAAGTATTTAGCAAAAATTTTATCTCGAAGACGTATCTTATATAATATACTGCAACGTTTTTACACAGTGGTGAATAAGACGTGCAAATTTACTAAAAATTACTTAATACTATTTACGTACACAAGACAGAATTATTACTAATATATAACTGGCTGCTTCGTTGCTTAATATTTAAGCAACTCAGGACTGCTTCTAGAACCTAAGAAAATTTTCGCACTGTTGTAGTCCTTGCGTGTGTCCAAGCAGCGTAACTGGAAGGCATTATGTCTGGCACTTGACACAACGAATGGGTGGCGACAAAAACTGCGGCCGCGGAGTCTACATGACGCTGCCCCTACGGGGGGACTTCGAAAATTCGTTAGAATACACTATAGATAATACAGTGGTTATAAGAAATTCTAGGGGGATACTTAGAGACCAGACTAACTTAGAATCGCTATATTAATAAAAATCTCGACTAGGCTACAATAAGCTGCGACTGTTTTACTCACTATCAATAGGAGTTCTTTCCTACACGTAAATTGTAAAATTATATTTTATAAAATTCTCCGGCAACTTATATTAACTTATATCTGCTCCGTTTAAAGTACAATTTCTAGAACCAACCTCAAGAAACTATAGCTGTTCCAAAATAAAGTGTTGCAAATATCATTCAATTCCCCTTGGTATATTTGTATTTCATAAATTCATATTAAATTAGAAATAGACACAATCGAAAGCTTAGATTAGCGACGCCACCTATCGTCACAATCTCGACCAGAAAAGCTTAATACCCCTCAAATAAGAAAACTTCTTTAAGATACTAAGGCACTTTAAGGCACTAAGTGCTATTGCCAGTGATAACAGTGAATAAATAAGCCATTAATAAATAATTGTTAAAATAATAGTGAGTGAAGGTTTATTATTTTTCGAGAAAATAAATACCCACAATGATAATCATAACAAATCAAACAGAATATTTGAAGATCAAAACCACGTATAACAACATATGATGGTTTGGCTGTCTTCTGTAAAAAAGGTGGCCTAAGCTTTGGAAACAGTCAGAAATCGCAGAGTGGCAAATTTGGATTGTAAGTTGGCCAAGTTATCTACGCGATTTAATGTTTTGACAAAAGATGTATTGTGATTACGCTGCCCACCATCAAGTGTCTACAGCAAACAAAAATCCTGTTTACATGATTTTAACTTTGGTGGTCAGAAGATAGAACAGAAACTGTAGCATCCCTGCAAATGTTATTATCCACTCGAAATTGAAAAAGAAATAAAGCTACTAAATACCAACGAAGCTCCAGGAAATGATTTGATAACATCAATGCTAAAATAATTACTTCCACAGAAACTTGAATTCTTAATTTTAAGATTAACATACTGGCCACTTCAACTACAATTTGCTCAGATTATGCTTATTCTCAAATCCGAAAACCTAATAGTATCTAATCATACTGACTTGTCGGTCTCTTCTCGGCCCTTTCAAAACGGTTAGAAAAACTTCTTTTGAAGACAAATAACTGATGACTTTTGTAGATAAATAGTTACCCAATCATCAGTTTGGTTTTCAACGAAATTATTCAGCGATTAATAGAGATTCGATAACCTTTAGAAAATGTACGGTATAGAGGGCTCTTATAAAATATAAACGGGTTTTACCTCCTACATAATTCATACCTTACCGGTCAAAAATTGGAAGTGATTTCCCCCGAAGCGAACACATAAAATGCAGGTGTGCTCCAAAGTAGTGTATTCGGCCCAATGTTTTATCTAATCTTTAACAATTAATCTTTATCAATCTTCAATAACACAATGATAGGCACTTTCGCCGACGATACAGCAATGGTTGCTTACAACAAAATCAAACAGTGGCTGCAACGGTGGAGAATGAAAGTCAATAAAGATAACTCTTTATACATAATATTTACAACTAGGTATCCATCATGGCCGCCCATCACCCTTAACAATACTCTGATTCCACAAACCAATGAAGTAAAATACCTGAAACTGCACCTTGATAAGCTTTTGGACACCAATATAAAATTTACCCTTAACGCCTGGAGGATTATACAAATGAAACCCTGGAACCTCTACATATAGGCAACCTCAACAACTTCAAATGAAATGACCCAAGGATCTGGTGAACTAAACAAGTATGGACTTCGCTAAAGCTCAAATATGTTGCTAATAAAGTTCTTAACAAACAAAGAGCGTATCTGATGAGTTAAAAGGCGTTCCAGTAGAAGCCTTTCAAGACTGCTACAAACAATTCTATCTATGTAACTGCTTTGAGGGTGATAACTTTGATTTGAAAAAAGCACAAAATTTCTGATTAAAGAAAAATCAGTCGTCTTATTTTTTGTCGAACCTCGTATTCTGGAAAATAAATAAAAAATCGACCTGCCAAGCCATCAAGATATCAAATTATTTTTTTATTTATTATTTATTTAATAACATTTCTTATTCCTTTATCTTTTGTATCTGCTAAATTGGTTAGCAATAAAAATAAGACAAAACTTATGCATAAAATAAGCAAATATTAGCATCGCATTAAAATACTTCTATTTTCACAGTTGTTGGCCTTACACAATAATAAACGTACATTAATGTTTTATTTATTTACTGTCTGTGTATGCACATAGCTATTTATAAGCGTAGCAATAAAAATAATAAAACATAAGAACATACATACTGCAAGCTTATCTGTTTACATAAGCAGGTAATAAGGAAATTTTATTTATTTTCATCAGATATTGTTATTCACTCACGCATCGTAAGTTTCTCAAATATTACTGACACCATCAACAAAGTAATTATAACAAATGCGGTACATACCTGTAGGCCACATTTCTAGCAACCAAAACAAAATTTATATCAAGGCAAGCATTCAAGGCAATGGCCAGGAAAATCAGAGTAGTGACATATTGTTGAAACTTTCCCAATTGACCGATTTCTTTTAACAGCGTGTCCAAACGGGCGTCTTTTGGCTCCATCTCGACTGCACCACACCGGAACGCAAACTTTTGAAACTAATCGCCACGTACTTTATGCAACAGTCGCCAAGTGCGACCTTGCTTTTGGTAGTTCTTATTAGTTAAATTGTCCACAGATAAAACGCACGATAATGAGTTAACGAGGTGCTACAATACAGCGCGGTAGTTCACTTCTTGCTCAACAATTTGAAGATGCGCTAGTCATTGTTTGAGTGATCCAACTTTCAGCGACTGTTCGGAGAATACTGAGAGTTATGACCACATGTCTTGCAGGTACACACATTCAAAATTTATGGTAGCCGTTTGATAAATTTACTTTTTGTTACATTTGTAGTGCCTTTAAAAATTTATTACTGCATAGATGAAAATAATGGATTTTCCACATGTGGACAGAACAACAGAACAATTAAAACAATGAACAATAACATAGGCCACTAAATCCAATTTAAAGGTTTGGTAACTACTGTAGGTAGGTAAATATGTTTGTTCTACTACGGACAAAACAACACTGAGACGCTACGATTAGATGAAGGTTGCTAACGCGTGTATGAGGCAAAACGCGTCAACTGCCCCAGCGCTGCCGCAGGCGACTGCGCGAGCGCCAAACACGACATTTTCATCTCATCGTTTCGACCCCAAAATATTAACAAAAAAATGTATTGAGAACACATTCTTACGTATTTTTTTCTCAGCTGTCGAGCATACATATGACTTTTCTGCGCATAGGGTTTTCGTAATTAATCCATTTTTCATTACCAATCAAAATACAATGCAAAAACCCTTTCCTGTTGTATCTTTGAAGTATGTGGAAAAACGTCTTTCGACACCTCTCGTCTTAAATTCGTGTGACACCCAATTTCATTGCTTTTGAATTGTTCCCATTGTCTCACGGTTGATAAATCAGCATTCAAGAAACCTGCCAATTTTTTTAAGTATTCGAGTCATTCAAGTCATCTTCAAACTATTTCGGCTAGCCCAGGTACTCCTTGTCTTCCATGTCAAAATCACTACTGAATCGTCGAAATCAATACTCACAAGTTAAAATACATAGAGCATGTTCACCATAAGCTTCGGACTTCAAATGTATTGCTACTTTGTCCTCGTCGAGGTCAGATGCATTGCTCGCGTCCGTATTCGAGGTCTTGCATAGTGATTATTGCCTAACGTCAAATTCGACCCGATCTCGTTCGTTACTTCTCATTACAATATTTAGAAGGCTATTTATTGTTGGGTTTTATTTTATCTCAGATAATTATTTTTTCCTGATGAGCTGTTCCCTTGCTTTATCTGAAATCCATTAATTATGTAGAATCTTTTAGTTAAATTTTCCATTCGAAAATCTCACAATGTAATGGAACCGCCACTTTATCTATGGCTATCGCGTTAATGCAATCTGGAAAAATTACTCTTATCAAATTTAAAGCGACAATATCAGCAACAAGTACCAAAAATAAGTTATCAATAATTGAAATAAATTTTGTTTCATTTATAATATGCGTTTTTTATGCGCCATTACACTTGTGAAAAAGTTTATAAAGGTTTTTTGAAAATCAAAACTGTCGTTATACGTTCTTGGATTGTACACATCAAGCACAGATCATTCGCCTACCCAAATTTTTGTATACGATAATGTCCACTCAGTCGTATACATATTTTCTACTGTCGGTTTCCGCCCCGTATACTAGGACCAACATTTTATGCGTCTTTGTCGCCGCTTTCCACAATGTGATGCATGGTGAAAGTGGACTGTGTTACGACAACAAAAATTGCAATCAAATATACAGGATGTTTCGGAATTGTACGGCACTACTTTAGGGATGTATTGTCCGGCACAAAATAAACAAAAAAGTTCCCTATACATATAAATGATTATGTAACGCTAGCCATTGATCTAACGACATATCCTCTCGTCGCCGACTGTAACATACCCAAAGCTCTAATGAAGGAGGTATCAGGAAAAGAAGTAAACGATGAAAACGGAACGAGGCCCATTTTTTGTTTCTGATTCCGCTTTTCTAACGACTCTATATCCAATATGTCGGATGGACCTCCCATAGTAACGTTCTAAAAAAGGAGATTTCACAACAATGTCCCTACACTTTTCCGAGAGGCTAATTACAAAGCGTGTGAGCAAAGCAATACGTAGTAATTCTCGCGGCCGTTACTCTTCTTCGAACGCGAATACAATCCAAGAACTTTCGCGACAAACCCGTCACTAATTACCAACCAACCCAAAAACTGTATCAACTTTCCGATACGCTCTACAAACAATGACACTTCTCAGCTTCCTCCTTCAACGGTTTTTAAAAGAACGACGGAGCGACCACCTGCCCAAGGCTCTACTTCAGCTAAATGTTAGCTTCAAAAAGCGCAATCGGACTTAAAAAGTTTTTAAACCCACCTAAACTAAAAAATTCTCTCACGTATAAAATTATGTATAAGTATGAAACTAAAATTACCTTATTAATATAACAATTAAAAAAAAAATTGCAACTAAATGTAAACTGTGTTTGTGGCTACACGGACAACCCCATCATTACTAAGTAATCGAAGAGACGAGAACTCACTAGACCGACGGAATAATGGTTTCAAGTGGTACTGATCACATAAATGTATACCATTTTGTGTGTGTTTCCGTGTCTCCAATTCATGCAAATTCTTCTTGCTTCAACATTTCCACAAATATTGAACCGTTTGGTCCATGAGCTGAAACCGAGTTAATCTATTTTTAGGTACCCCAAGAAAACCATTCGGATAAATTAATGAAAAATGAAACGTGATACCAAATTCATTTCTTCATAGATCAAGAACAACGACTTTAGACAGATGGGATGTAATACCTTTAATGTTTGATTCTCATATTCCTCCAAAATGTAAGACATTTGGAGGGAGAATATCCAAACTATATGCCTATTGACCAAAACTACCGCATAAGGTTTTTCTATACTTTGAGGAAGAGAGATAAGAATATAGGCCATCCAACTCATCCTTGGGTCTTTCCGTCGGAATATATTGTCCTACAATTGACTCTATAAAATAAAATGGATAGCCTTTGTTGTCAAACATACAAATAGAGATATATAATCCTTGCTGATTATTGAATTTTGACCATGATCAGAAAAGATCAGATCTATTTAATATGGGCAAAGGCATTTGATTTATTTACTTAATATCCGTTATTTTTTGGAAGGTAAGACGCGGACAGATTCTAAAACAAAGGTTGAACACTTTCATTCATTTTCGAACGATTTGCCCAACAGACCAAATCTAAAATTTCTGTCACAAGAAAAACGTAACAAATGTGGACCGGTACGCAAGTTGAATTGATAATTTTAATGTAACGAAGTACTTATTATTCCATAAAAGAATTGAATCGTTACATCAAAGACATTATCGGTAACATAAACCGCATGGTTTTCACAACCAATAAAAAATAACTTACTTTATTAATTCAAACAATGCCTTAACGTATTCCAAGGAGTATATGAAATACATTGTAGAGACTGCCAAAGAACTTATGTAGGTCAAACGAACTGGCAAATATCTAGTCGGATATATGAGCACTCTTTGTTGCTATACGGAAACGTGATAATGCTTCGGCACTTGCCAAACATAATAAAAAAACAAATCACTAAATTAACTTTTCCCAGGAAAAAACATTGATTTCGTTTCCTACCCAGCAGTAGGATCGTTCGTAAGACTACTGAAATAGAAAAACGCTTCAACAATTAGGTTCAGGAGTTGAACAGCGTCAATTCGGAAAATTCTTGACACTTCGGCATTACCTTTATTATCAGAATACTGGAGATAGTTCCTTGCTGAGAGTCTCAATCTGCTTACTCCCAAGGAGGACTACGAGCTATAGAAGAAGGCTGGCCTTTCACTAATCTCATTTGCTATTTATTAAATCTAAAGTGAAAATGTTAACAATGGTCTCGAGTGTTGCAATATTGAGAGTATTTTTCTATTTTAACAGGTCTCACGAACGATTTTACGCCAAATGTTTTTCATCTTGATGGAGACGCAGAACTATTTAAGAGTCCAAAAATGCTAAAGTTCGGCCGACGGTACATCTGTGCTGGACGACTACATATGGGGCTTGGATCAAATTGCCCATATTATTGTCTTTTGTATATTATCCAATTTCTTGTATTTTACTTTGTCTTATTATTATTATCTTTTCGTTTAAATTAAACAATGTTGTTGGCAAAGGGTCTTCCTGTCTCGATCTTTTCTTCATATCAAATTCTTTAAATATGTTATTTTCTATAGTCACTTTATTGGTTGTGTTTCGTAGAGACATTTTAATTAATATAATTAATTTCCAATGTTTCGCAAGGTCTTTAGAATCTAGAATCATACGTTTATTTAAATTCAATAAACATTACGTTCTGTTCCATGTTTCGTTCATATTTGTTACGATAGTATTAGAAAAATACGGTCCCTTTTTTGCCTAATAGTCTATTCTTTATTATTATTGCTATTATCTTATAAACCACATCTTGTAGAACTATCCTCCGATAGTTACCGCAAATAGTCCTACCATCGGTTAAGCATATTTTTTACCAAGTGATTAGTGTTTTTCTGTGCACTTAACTTCTTCCAAAATTCTGCAAGGATTCCGTTTTCGTCCGTACTTTTATTGTTTTTTATTTTTTATGCTACACTGATTATTTATTTTACAGATGGCTAGCGACTGTAGTATGTTCTTCTTCTTCGTCTTCTTCTTCCTCTATTTCTCCTTCCAATAGCTCTTCGTAGTCCGTCGGTCTCGTTTTTCCCTTCCCAGTTACTAGTAGTCTTGTTTTGTTCTTCATATATAGTGTTGATATTGTAATTCCTTGCTTTTACATACCCTGTCTATTGCTAAATTCAAAATTTTTTGTTTACTATAAAACCTATTCCATAACTTCATAAATTAAAAAGTATATAAATTTAGCAATATATAGAATACATAAGCAAGGCATTAAAAGAATGACACAATGTATGAAGAACAAGACAAGACTACTAATAGGTGGAAAGACAAAAAACTAGGCAGATGGATTCAATACTTCGAAGAGCTGTTGGAAGGAGAAATAAAGGAAGAATAAAATGAGGAAGAAGAAGATGAAAAAGAAGAACAGACTACAGTCGATGAGCCATCTGAAAAAAATAATAGATGTAATAAAGAAAATAAAAAGCTATAAAATACCGGACGAAAACGAATCGTTCCAGAATTTTGGAAAAATGTGGAACAAACACACAGAAATTGATTGATAAGTTGGTAAAGAAGTATGCCAAGTCAGTCGAACACAAAGATTATGTTACCCCAACTTGAGAAAGATGACAGGACTGTATGCTATAATTACAAGCTATGATTTATAAGATAATCGCAGTAATAATAAGGAATAGACTATTAGGCAAAAACGGAGATTTTAGGACAAGTCGATCAACAACAGGCCATATTTTTCTAATGAGGCAAATATACGGACAAGATATGGAACGCCACGAAGTATTTATTAATTTTGAAAACGCGTACGATTCTCTATTTATAAAAACTATACAAAGCATTAAAAAAACTAAGAATGTCAAAAAACTAATTCATTAATTAAAATGACTCTGCGAATCAATCAAATGAGGAGAAGATTAAGGCAATATTATTTAATTTAACCCTAAAGATAATAAAAATAAGAAAAAGTAAAATATAATGAAATGGAACAATATAATGGTGATGGCGAGAAGAATAAAATGGGAAACAACATATAAGAGGTTCAAGTATACGATAAGAAAATTAATGAGGTTAACACAAAGAATATGAAAATGAAATTAACAAATACACAAAAAATAAAGCAAATTAAATAAATCATAAACTACGAAAAATATAATTTTAGGAGGGTAACACAGTTCGAGTATTTAGATCTGACAATAACGAATACTGCACACAAAGGAAAAAAAGGGGCAGAATGGTAGGAGCGCTTACAAGCTTAATAAAATCAAAAATTCATTTAGATAAGCAAAACTAAGAATGTACAATACGATAATATGACTGACTGTTTCATATGGGTGCGAAACATAGATTCCTAATAATGAACAACAAATTAGACTAAATATATCAGAAAAGAAAATATTGTGAAACATTTGCAAAGAAATAGAAGTAAATGGGGAGAGTTAAAGAAGATCTAACCAAAAATGAGAAATCAAATACTGCATAAACAGCAAAAGTACAAAGGTTATGAAGGTTGGAATATACTATAATAATGCCTGTAAAATACTTAGCACAGGACAAGGGGACAAACTGAAGAGATTTGAAGCTAAGAGTATAAAACTTCTAGGTTTCCACGGTTAATTATGTTGCAACAACTTGGTTCGCGGGTTGAACAGCGTCGTTTTTGAGATAATTCTTAATGTTTCCGACATCTGCTTTAGTATCATTTTCGAGAGAAGTTAACTCTTCCCATGAAGCCTCAAGCTGTCTACTCCCCAAGAATAGCTATAAGTCTTTGAAGAAGACTTCTTCAATCAGGCAAAATCTAGTAACTCATTATTTCTACTTAAAGGTCGCAATTTATTACAATTATGATATGTGAAGTGTTTACCAAAAATATTTTGAAATTGATAAAAAAACATTTTTTCCAAGCTGAATTAACACGACAACCATAGGTAAAGAAAGATAACTGTAAAAACGGTTTCGCTACGTAATGCGATTTTCGAGTGGAAAGTTTAACCGAAGGAGATTGACGAAGCAATACCATAGATTTCCGATAAAGCTAAGAGCGAAAGATTGGCAAGGAAATAAGCTAACAGAAAAAGTTAATAATTGTGACAAAAAGCCTGACACTGGTGGCCTGAGGAGAAATATTTCGCTTGAGAGACAATGAACAAGATAGAGTCGAATTTGACGACACACTAAACAAGGCCGCGATTAGAGAAGGCATTCAAATGATTTTATACTACTATCACGAGCAACTCACCTGGGCTTGATGATGATTAATGTAAGGCAATGAAAGAAACTATGATAAAAGTAGCAATTCACTCATTATAATTAAAACTAAAGACACATAAATTATAAAAAAATGTGATAGACCTGATAAACTAAGGGAAAATTTTAGAAAAAAGATGGTGTAGATAGCAGAAAAGTTTTAATTTTCACTTTAAACATCAGGCCCACCTCTGGATGTTAGTTTCTATAGAACTGTGTCACTAAAAAGAGCTCACGATGTAATTTTGGCTAAAAACAGAAGACAACGCCAAACCCCATACTACCAAAAAGACTAAGGAAAAATGTCAAGAGTTGAAAAGCGTTGAAGTGCTTCCGCATCCAGTCTATAGCCACTGGAACACTTCTTGCATGACCTCCGGTTCGAATCATTCAACGTTATTGAAGAAACATACCAAGATTTCTTAGATATAAAGGCGTGGCAAGAGATCGTAGAAAAGAATGGCCTCTATTTTGAAAAATAGTTTTTGTTATTTTTAAATAGATTCATTGTTTTGTTTGCAAGCTTTGCAAAATTTTTGGAACAATCTAGTACAATGTAAAATAAAAATTTTGAAAATATCAAGCAGATTAGATTATAGTCGATCATTGGTAATTATCAAGCTGTTTCGGGCAAGAGTGGACGCAAACATTAGCGGTGGCGATTTTACCAAGAGTTTTGTGGAAAATAGAAAAAGTAAAAAAGATTGGCCAGGAAGAGAGAGTAAAATAAGTGAATGTGCATTGAAAGTGAAGACAGATTCAAATTTAGCGCGCGAGAACGTAGAAGGCGAAGCAAAATCTACACATGCCAAAGTTAAACGCAGCGGTAAACGGCAATCGGAGGTTAAGCAGTGAAAGAAATTGCCTATCAAAACAACATAACACTAAATGTACCAAGGAAATAAAAGAAATGGGGGGTAAAACAGTAGCAAAGAGTACCGATTCAAGAAATGCAGAACCATCAAGCAATAATAGTACTTTATCCTAATGGTAGATAGCTCTTCCTTCATGTAGGGTATTTCTTAATCTTAATATAGGACTTGATGGTGTTTAGCATATTGCCCTCAATGTTTTGTATCGGAAACATTGAAGCTTTTCATTGTTAGTGCTTAGTAGTTCTTCAAAATTATATTGTAAAATAAAAGCTTGTTTTCTATGTACGAATTCTAGTTCATTAACTAATACATCTTGTGATATTGTAGTTCAATGTCGATTATTTTGCTCCAGATGTGTTCCAAGTTGCTTTTTGACGAGATGGAACTTCAAGTATTGGATTTCCTCCCATTCGAAAATTTCATCAGTATTTCACTGTTCAGTATGCCACTTTTTGCTGCGTGAACGTGGCGCCCTTGTTTCACTTGAATTTCAATTTTATTAAGGTGGTTTTGAAGAAAGTTGGAAGCTTGTGATGTAACGCTGTCATATACAAATGTAACCGTTTATGTATTTAATATTATCGACATGTCTAATGTGTATGCAGAAACAGACCGAGAATATTGCCTTGCGATACGCCAGATTGGATGTCTACTAGTAGGGTTTTCTTTGCTTCACCAAAAATTTCCTATTCTTCAGGTGTGATATTAGCATTTTACAATACGGGTAGGGTAGGTTAAATTTGGTTTTATAATTACAGGAGTCGACACGTCTTTAATAATCAAAACTCTCCGATTGACGCTCTGCCTTTATTGCTTGAAAATGTGCTATTATCAACGTTATTGCTCATCACTACCTCAATAGCAAGCTCACCGATAGATGAAACAGACGAGGTGATACTGATACATAGTTCACCCGGCGACCGAACTTAAATCTCATTGACCTTTACTTACGGGGCACTTGATAAGTGTCGTGTCTGCTGAGACGGTATCTAATAGGCAATAACTTGAACAACCTGTCATTGTGGGCTATTTAGATATAATCCGAAATATTTGAACGGCTGCGTCAACCCATGACGTGATATGTTTGCTTTTGTAGTGTGACGCAAGTTGTGCACTTCGAACACCTACTCTCAAGTTGTCGGAAATAAATCAAATGTGATGTAATGATCCATTATTGCTGATTCACTGTACATTTTCGAACCTTTCCTACCACGAATCACTTCTTCACAGTTAACAATTATCTTACAAAGTTAAATGAGCAGAAGTAAATCTTTTTTGACATACTTTGAAACGATTTAAATAAAAAACAAAAGTTGATGTTCGTTATCTATCTAAATTAAGATACACTCAGAAAGAAATGGAAAAAATCTGGTGTGAACATCATACGACGTTCCTTATCCTATTATTTGGGTAATTGTGGCAAAAATCCTGGGCTTCAATTTTTTTTCGAGTGCAATTTTCCAACTTTTACTTTAAATTCATGCTTATCTCGTGATAACAAATCATTTTTATTCTCATGAATTTTTTGTATCTTCCACCGTTTAGATTCGCGATCCCTTTGGGACCAATTTTGCAACCTTGCGACCAAACGGCTCAGCCGATTTTTACCAAAAGTTTCGCAATGCGTTCCCTACCTACAAGTAACTTGCATACCAAATTTCTCTAGCTCTTACGGTTCTCGAACTATCCTGTTTACTGATAGACCGACAGACAGACACACACACACACACACACAGAACCAATGGCCCAAGCCAACTTTTTTGGTGTCCTGAGGCTACATTTCGTCTAGAAATGTGAAAAACTGGGTAGGTCAAATTTCCGCCGAATACATTGCTTTCCTTATTATAGGATAAGGAAAGTGTTAGAAATATGAACGCTCTTGTCCTTTATACATGTATTGTCTCTCTCTGCTGCAAGCATGCAGCGCAGCGCGCCGCTACCGCGTTAGCACCGCATAGAGGGTGCCTGATTCCCGAGCTGTACAGACGTGTGTAGATGCGACTAGAATAAAGTTTCTTTTACATTAAAGTGTGTTGTTCTTTTGTCTCCTCGCAAGTATCCTGCCGCCCTCATTATTACATCAGGTTATGGGCTCAGCAAGTTTCCACTGCGCGTTTGCTTGCGAGGAGAGCATTTTCTTTTTCTTTTTAAGCCTGTTGAAGTCCACATCAGCAAGGAAAGACAAGGTAGGACTGTTCTGGAAGCCCATGGAACGGACTGGCTCTGGAGACGAGCACGAGCAGCAAGGGGCGGTCTTGGCGGAAGAAGGCATGAAATAAAAGTCTATTTGTCGGGTCGGTCGTATTGTCTCGTTGCCATTAAAATTTGATGTGTGTGGGCATTTGATAAGAAAATATGACGCGAAAGAAAAATGGTGTGTTTGCCAGTTATTGTTGACGAGAATGTCCTAGAAACCGGCAAAGGAAAAATTGCTTCGCGGCGATTCTCGGAATCCAGCAGGGGTGTGGTAGTGCGGCGCGGCAAGACAGGCCTACTTGTACGTGTTCGCTAGACACACCACTGGATGGCGCTGTGAAGGGGGGACGAATGTTGCCGCTGGTGTCACCCGATAGTGCTGGTAGCTGTGCGGAGTGGTCGGGGGTTGGGGACGCCCGGCGTCTGGCCGCTCTGCCGCGTGTCCGTGTCGTTGCTTATAATAAGCGCTATGCTACCCGTGTTGTTGATGCGGGGCGGGCGGTGACCTGTACGCTTTCGCCCGACGCCATGCGCCTCCCTTACCTGCCAGACGTATGCGTGTGCATATTTATGTGCTTACGTGAGGGCACCCATATGCTGGACGTGTTTGATGTGAGACGAGGATTTGTTTTAAAATAGTCTGATGAGATTATGAACATGTTGAAAGATGAGGATATAAATATTTGAATAGGCGACAATGAAATCATTATTGAAGAGGGAAAGATAGATGTGTATTCTGTAGATACGTATATTGATGAGATAGTCGCTATTATAACTATGCCTATTGCTAACCTCATTTCTCACCGTGCTTGATCAACACGTGTGGGCGGTTCGCATCGGTGCATTCTTGCGTTCGGAAGCAGCGATGCGCATCCATCTATTTCTTTCTCGGTTTCAATCTTGGCAGATTTGCGTTCGATCACGCCAGATGTTCATATTGTTGTTTTTCTATTTTTGCAGAGAGACAGACTCGAGAATAATGAGTGGAAAATCATAACAGATTGTATTGAGAATAAAGCTAAGGGATGTCTGTTTATTTCAAATTCTATTGTTTCAAAATTGGCAACAGGCGATGCGTCGACTACTCGACAATTTGCATTTCAAAATTCAGAATTTGCTTGTTAGTCTAGTTAGACTAGTTGTAAATATGCAGTAAATAAATAAAAAAAAAAATTCAGAATTAGATGAGGAAATATAAGATAAGGACGATTTTAGAAAAAAAAATGTTTATTTTAGAAAACTTAAGGGTGATGTGGAAAGCATCGACGAGGGCATTGAAGGTATGAGAAAGCCGCGTATTATTGCAAAACAGTCATTTAAAAATTAAGACGCGTTAAACAAAATTGATGGAGGATAGGTTTAATCGACTCCAATATGATATCTATGAAAATCTTAGAGACATTAGGAGGTGTAACGAGGAGAGAATTGAGGAATTGAGGCGCGAAATCAAAGAAAAAAAATTAAGACATTGGCTCATGATCTCAGCAACCGTTGCAACTCTATGAATTTAAAGTCTAAAAGACTAGAGGAAACCTTTAATCAACAGTGGTTAGACGAAGACACAAGAGGCGAGGTATGCACAAACAATGATAATAAATTTCCGTTCTTGGCGAATCGATGATTCCTGTTTTGAATTGAGAACCTCTTTACAAGATCTGACCAGAGAACAGTTTTCTAATATTTGTTCCGATTTAAGAGACGCGAGTAAATCTAATGATTCCTTTGGAAATAATATGAGGTTGGACAACTATAATCGTTATGATTATAAGCTTACTGAAAGTACAAAATTCGAATTATTTTTATGATTTGTTGAGGTCCGAGCTACGATCGAAAGATCTGCTTCATATAATAGACGCGAAAACTAAACCAACAAATTTCGTAGATGCGGATACAAACGAAAATCAAAAGTTTGAATTTCGCAACATTTTGATAAATCGGATAGACTCGAAGTATCACAATAAAACCACTCATATCAAAGATCCGGTCGAATTACCCAAAATAATAAAAGAAATTAAAAGTTGTGAGATCACTATGACATCAATTATCATTCGTAAGAAATTGTGCATCCTAGTTTATAAATTCCGAAAAGATAGTATATTTAAATTTGTTGAAAATTCGATGAGTTGATAAAATGTTACGATAACTTCAGCGATTGCCAGCCGATGCGAGATGACGAGAAGAAAGATGCGTTCTTTAATGTTGTCATTTCAGTCCCCGAAGTCCATTCGTTGGACTGCATGCGTGAGGTTGAGGCGAGAGGTGAGGCCTAACCCAATGCTAACCAAGCAACAAGCCGGGAATGAGAGGAAATTTTCCTCTGGTTATTTCAACCGATGCTACGAGTGTCAAGATCGGGGACATCACGGCAAAGATTGTGCGTACAAGGGTACTGGAAAGAGCAGCTATCGCTGCAAACTCTTCGTGACAGATCACATTGCCGAAACCTGCCCGCGGAACCGAGCCAATCAACGCAACAGTCGCAACAACGAAAACTAGTCTAGAGGAGGCTGGGATTTCAAGAGGTATGTAAATTCAAACGGATGAAATTCAAAATTTTATTACAGCGAAAATAACTTGCGAAAACGGCAAAATGATGGTGCGGATAACAACAAATTAGATGCGAAGAAACCTAAAGTTGACGCGGCTCATGCTAGAAATAAAAATAAACAGTTTAACAATCCTAGCAAACCCAAAAATCCGAACAGGAGTATCAACATTCAAAGGGGTAAGAAAAATTATATAGCTGATATAAACACAGTTGCTACTGCTCCTTTCTCGGGTGCATCAAATGTAAACTCATTTAATGGATCTACAGACCTGATAACTTTTATTGCCGATTCGGGAGCAACCGAACGTTTAACTAATTCCAAATTAATTTTTTAAAACTTAATGAACTTGATGTGGGCATGCTTAGATGCGCAAATAATGATGCATCAGCTGACTTGGGAACGGAGGGAGTGGGTATTGTTACTGGCTTTAATAAAAATAAATATATTGCATTGCGTGACGTGATTTGTGTTGAATCTCTATCTGACAATCTATTGTCGCTAAGAAAATTTGTTGATGCGGGTTTTACACATTTATTTGGACAACAAAGTTATAAATATTTATGATCCTGTTTTGAATAAGTCATTTGTTGCCAGCATTTACGAAAAACCTTACTAGAAAATAGAATTATTCATTGATAAAGGATATGGCGCGAACAACACAAAATCTGACGTATTGCTTACGGCTTATCTGACGGCTGGATCGGGACAAGAATATAAAAACACGACGCGTAAATACGAGAAACAATTAAATTTTGATAACGAAGAAGATAAGTTAGATGCGAGGTCAAATATAGATACCGAGATACGCGCTAAGGCGAGTCCAAACGATATTACAGGCAGTCTGAATAACATTGATAATTTTGATTCCGATATTAAAATGAGAAATGAAAATTTGGAGTTAGATGTCTCAAATTTTGAATATATCCCTTGCGATAGAAAAATTAATGATGTGAACAAATTAAACGATTATAATTTATCCCTGGATCAAAACCCTCTTTGCGCTGAATATGATAAAAAGAAAATTGAGAATCCGGCCATGCTCTGGCACGTTAGGATGGGGAATGCTTCTATTGGCTATCTTAGAGCACTGCAAAAGAAATATCCAGATGATAAAAATTTGAGAAATGTCGTATTTGACGATTCTATTTTGATGTGTGAGATTTGCATGCTGGCTAAATTTAATAAATTGCCATTTCCTTCGTTTAGGTCAAGAGCAACTGATGGGCCCGATAAGCCAGTCCACGTTTCCTAATTAATATAAATTTATCATTGTATTTATAGACCACCATTCTAGAATGGCTAGGGCATATGTTATTAGAGCAAAAAGCGAGACTGGTTATTGCCTGAAAAATTGGTTAGAAGTGGTAGAAACTTACTTGGTAGGGATGCTAAAGTGCGCTCAGACCAGGGTACAGAATTTATAAGCGGTTATACTATTAATTTCTTAAATAATCTGGGTGCGGAATTACAATTAGCAAGTCCCCATACTACAGAACACATGGTACTGCAGAGAGGTTTAATCAAACCATAAAAAAGATGGTGAGGGCCTACATGTTTGATGCGAAATTGCCTGCTAATATGTGGACGTGACTTTGAGTGCAGCTATGTTCCCATATAATCGCACTCCCCATAAATCTAACAACATGGAGATTCCTCTGCAGAGGTTTGCTCCAAATCGATCCTTTGACTTAACTCGTGTGAAACGATTTGGTTGTTTGGCATATTTTAAAGTTCCAAGAAATACTGAAACGAAATTTTCTCACATTGGTAGACGTGTGTTAGTTGGGTATACCAACACAGGTTACATTCTGTTTGATCCTGAAGATGGAAAATTCTACCAAATTTTAATTTAATGAAAGGCTGGTATATGGAGATGGATATGGAAAACAGGAAATTAAAAAAACTGGAAAGACGTGAATGAGGAAATAGATAAAGAAAAGTGACTGGTTAATTTTGACAAGGATGAGTCTGGAAAAATTTTAAAAACGGAGGAGAAAAACCCGTAAAAAGAAAGAGAGGGAGGCCGGAGAAAAGGTTGGTGATAATACCCAAAAGGCTTCGTAAGTGCAAGTGTGTTTAACTGACACAAGTTTTGCTGACACGCCTATGATATCTGATCAGACAATATCTGAAGATGAGAATTTTAAAGATGAGGTGATGCATGCTTTGCTGGCTAAAGTAAATTTAGATCCAGTTAATATCAAAGAAGCGTTGCAATCAATGGAAAAGGAAGAGTGGAAAATTGCTGTGGACGAGGAATTGTCATCTATGTACAAGAATAAGGTGTGGGAACTGGTTGATCGTTCGATTGGATTTAAAAATGGCAAGAAACCTAACATTATTGATTCTAGATGGGTATTGAAAAGGAAAATCGATAATGACGGTAACACAAAATTTAAAGCCCGTTTGGTCATTCGTGGTTTTAAACATAAAAACAAATATTATCAAAAAACCTCTGCTACGGTTTCACGACTGGCACTAATTAGATGTGTATTGTCAACTGTAAATAAATACGATTTGGACACTTGCCAATTGGACGTTAAGACAGCCTTTTTGAATGGCACAATAAATGAGGAAATTTTCATGGAGATACCAGAAAGTGCTAATTACACAGACTGATCTTGGCGAAACGATAAGTTTCCTAGGAACCAATATTGGAAGAAATCGTAAGACGCGGGTAATAAAATTGACACAAGAAAATTACATTACAAAATAATAGAACGTTTTGGTTTCGCGGATTCGCAGCCTCAACGCACACCTACGGTGACTGCACAGGTTTTCAATCGCAAAAGAAAGATGAGGTAGAAGAGGAAAAGTTTGCTAAAACCATTAACCCTGTTAATGCTCTTTATAGAGAAGCTGTTGGTAGTGTTCTCTATCTAGCTACTACGGTGGAACCAGATATTGTTTCCACAGTAAATATATTAAGCAGACATCAGGTAAATCCTACGGAGGATTGGCAAATGATGAAGAGATTATTTCGGTACTTAAATGGTACTATAAAACAAGGACGTCTGACTTATACTGGAAAAGGTGAGACTCTGGAATTTAATTCTGATGGGAGTTTCGCAGATTGCAAAAATTCACGTACTGCCTGTGGATGATGTGTTTGATGATGCGGTAGCTTGAAGGACACATAAAACAAAGCTATGTTTCATTGTCCATGTGTCAAGCTGAGTATATAGCGATGAGTGAAGTATGTCAGGAGGTTATGACCTTGAATAACTTGTTGAAACTAATTTTTAAACAATTTCTTTAGTTCCGTAATGCTTTGGTGTAATAACTTAGCTGCGGAATCATATACAAAAATTGGAAGGGGAAACAAATTGAAACACATGACTGAGGTGAGAAAACATTATGTGAGAGAATGTGTGATTAATGAATTTATTGAAGTACGTTGGATTAGATCTAAAGATCAAATAACCGACATTTTCACCAAGTCTTTTCATTTGAACTCCACCGAAAATTAACAAATTTAATTACTATTGACGTGGAATAAAACATATATATTTGAATGATGAGAGTTAGATGCGGATATATTACATTACAGAGACTGATACTGATATGTTTTGTGTATATACTTGTTTCAGGAAGGAAATCTAGCTAGACAAGGAGCAACAAGGCTGAATAGGCGAAAGTACTATCTTATATTTTTATTTTATTTCTTTTAAATTTTATGCGATCTGTATTAATAAAGGACTGCGATCGGGAGGGAGTGTTAGAAATATGAACGCTCTTGTCGTTTATATACGTATATATCTCTCTCTGCTGCAAACATGCAGCGCAGCGCCGCCGCTACCGCGTCGACACCGCATAGAGGGTGCCTGATTCCCGAGCTGTACAGACGTGTGTAGGTGCGACGGTGAGATATTAGAATAAAGTTTCTTTTACATTAAAGTGTGTTGTTCTTTTGTCTCCTCGCAAGTATCCTGCCACCCTCATTATTACATCAGAAAGTAAAAATGTTAAAGAGGCGAAGTATGATAAGATTAAACAAAATTGTGTTTTCAGCTTTTGTTCTTAAAACTAATAGACCAAAGTCAGGAGAACTAGGGAAGTGTCTTTAAATAAACTTTATACAGGATGCGCAATAGCCTTGTCCATTTTTACTAGTCATTTAGAATTAAAAGATTTATAAAGAAGTTTTCATTGGTACTGACGCATTAAAAAGGCTACGACGAGAGCTCTTTGTGTCATTGCTGAAAGAGTAAAAATCTTTCGTCTTTGTTATAAAAACGGTGAGTTGTCAAGAAGCGAACAAGAACAGCATTGTGCGGATCAAATTATTAACCATCGGCATCAATGTTATCTGGTTGTGGAGCTACACAAGGCAATCAAGTCCAGAGAATAAGTTTCACAACTTAGTCGATTTGGAAGATGCCACGAAGAAGTCTTTTTCGATTGGACTACTGCTGGCCGTAAATGTTGCATTTGTTTAGTTTCCTGGCGATATTTTTCTGCTGTTTAAGAAGTTGTAATATATATTCTACATAACCACCAAACAGTGACCATAATATTTTATCACATGTGACAATGCGATCAAGAAAGTGATCATTCGTAACGCAAAATTGCCTGAAGCTCGATTACCTCACCAGGCACCCATTTTTGCAACTTTTTTATTTTTCCAGTTAGACTCAAACGTCGGATTATCATAGGCTTTCGATAACGTAAAACATTCAAAGCTAATTTAAATCTTGTAAGCGATAGGCCTTGACTATAAGAATATCAGACTTATTAGGAATTTCTACTGAAACCAAACAGCGCATGTCAAGGTGCCCAAGGAACTTTCCTTTTTTAACATTAACACTGGAAAAAAGACAAGAATATATACTTTCTCCCACCTTACTCAATTTTATTCGAACTATATATTACAAGATGCTCTGCATAAAGTGGAAGTGGCCAGATTTTGAAAAATTCAAGATACACAAGCGATGCCGTATTACTAGCCAAAACTAGGTATTGGTAAACCAAGTGGAAGAAACTACTGAAAAATATAAATTAACAATAAACATCAAGAAAACAAAAACCATGCTGGTTATCAAACAACTTCTACAATCACATATCTCGTTTGGTAGCTACACTCTCGAAAATTAAATATCTAAGATCGATGTCGCAGCTTAATAGAAATAAAATAGAAAATTGAATAGTCAAGGCAGGTTTTTATTAAAATGCTAGGTTTACTGAGTAATGGAAATCTAGATCTACAACTGGGACTACGACTTGTTCACTGTTACATATTTTCCATTTTATTACACGCAGCTGAAGCGTAAACATTTAATAAAGCAAGCACAAGAAAATTCCATGCGTCCATCGAGTGAATAATAAAGAAGTACTGAAATGCATAAGGAAAGAACTAGAGATAATGCGATATACCAAAGAAACAAAACTTTGACACGACAGATATCAAATTCTCCAAGTCATAATACAAAGTATAATCGTAGGCATAGGGATTGTTAGCCTTTTTGGTTACGAGATCTGAAAGAATGGTATGGAGCTGTGGATAAGGTAAAGGTCCCCAACCTCGGCCAGGAGAGCCCTTAAAAGAAAAAGAAGTCGAACAACTGTTAAAAAAGCAATAGTGAGTTATTTTGGTACCCTTCGAGTTATTTTATCAGGGCAAAATATTGTCTATAACTGAAAGACACGATCCTCTTTATCTTCAAAGCTTTTATTCCATCACTATATTACTCTTCGAAAAAAAAGTATATTTCGAGCAGTTTATGTTGCTTTACGTCCAAATTTAAAACCGTATAACAAAATACATGCAATGCAAACATAGGCAGTGGCAAATTCGAGAACTTCATTATCAGACGTCGTAAATACATAGTCAAATAATAACTATATTTAATTATTTATACAACATAGCCTTTGTACACTAAATCAGTGTTAAATTGTGCGCTACTTCAAAAACCTTGACTTGACAAGCGGTTTTGTTGGTTTTTTAAGCGATGTTTTTAAGCTGCATTATATAAACACCATCAAACCATTATGATGCTGTCATCAATAAGTGGTACAAAAAGTGAATCTTAACACTTCAAACTAAATTTACAATTTTGATTAAATGATCGTTAATTGTAATCACGGCCGTTCCACAACAGATTTGAAAATAGTCAAAGCCTTATAACAAATAGCAGAAACTATTTAAAGTGTTAAGTGATTACTAGAGGGAGATAAATTTAAGGGCAATTAATTAAGCAAAAATAAAAACGTAGTTTAAAATATTTGAAAACAAGAGTGTCGTTGAAAGCCATAACGGTGGTTTCACAAAGGGAACGAATTTTGTGCGTTGTCTGATAACTGTCATGTGAGTTGCCTACATTTAAGGGTGTAGCTTGTAAATTAACAAATTCAATTTGTAATAATAATTCGCGACACTGAATAAGTAGTATTAAAATAGTTAGAAGTAAAAAATTATATATACATTAAAAATAATAATAATGTTTACTTATCATATGATAGTTCAACTACAGGGGAGAAAAATTGTAAAGAAATGCATGGGGTGGAATAGAAAGCTTTAGTAAAAGCTGGGAAACATATAGAACATCACCAAATAACGACACACGGACATAAATTAATTGAAAGAGATTTCATATGAACAATAGATGAAATAAAACGGATCAGCAAGATTATAAGGAAGAAATTGCAAAATTAAAAGAGAACGAGAAAATAAGAAAAATAATTAACTTATTAAAAAAATCAGGAAAATAGAAAGGAAAAAGAGAAGAAATAACCAGAACATGTCAAAAAAGAGAAGCAAAAAGTAGAGTCGAGATGAAGTAATAAGAAACAGATCCCCGGCATAAAAAAGAAGAAAAGTAAATGAATTGCAACAAAAAGATGAAATTATAAAGAGCTTAAAGAGCTATATAAATGACGATTTAACTACAAGATAGGATACAAATGTGCAAAAATAGAGTTTAAGCGATTTGGAATCGTACCTTTAATAAATTAGTCATTAAGCAACATATCAACTATTAAGAAGTCATAACAAGAACCAACGTATATCTACAATAAAACAACTGCTGTACAGTGAAAACAAGCATGTCGAAGACTATTCGAATTCAAAAAAAATAACTAAGAACAAAATATAATCATTTTTTCCATAAAAAAATAAATAATGAACAGAATTAACAAAAAATATATTCCAGATATAACAGAAGAATAGACAAAGATAAAAGTCATACTAAAGGCGTCGGAGATAACGTATGAGAAGAAGAGTAGGCAATCTTATGTTCAATGGTTTAATGCAGAACGCAGAAACAAAATAATACAAAACTGACAATTCTAGAAAACAATATACAGTAAACAAAATTAAAATATGAACACATAAGAAGGAAGGCGAAGATGATATGTAAAAGAAGAATTATATGAAACAAAATTACAAAAAGTAGAAAATAATTACACCAACAAAGGAAATTAGAAGAAAAAATATGAGATGTGAATGAAAGTCTCTATTCTGTAAAGACGAGGTTGGTAACATGATAAGAGGATTATTTAGCGATTGCAATAAAAAAGGAACTATAAAATGTTTTACAGCGATTAGAAAAAGCCAAAATATTGAAATATATATATATGAGAATTAAAGGTGTTACCAAAAGAAGAGAAGATAGACGCCTGAACGATAAAAATACCGCAAATAAAGAATGTGTGTTTACAGAAATAAAGAATTTTTGCATTTCATTGTGACAATTGCAAATAAAAACTAAGCGGGTCCAGAAAAAGGAGTAGGGGCTAATTTCCAAAGATATTTAAATCGAATAATATATTGCTACAGACCAAACTAAGAATGTATAATACAGTTACATGGCCAGTAGTAACGTGGGCTAGTAAGTTGTGAGTGCTAAACAAATGTGAGCGTCAAAGGCTTATGATATGGGAAAGCAAAATCTTTAAAGGCAAAAATAGATGGAGAGTGGTTCAGGAAGTCGAATACTGAAGTGATGCAACTGTATGGAGAAACTAACATTACCAAAGTAATAAAGTCCAAAGAATGTAATGGCTGGGACATGTAGAAAGACCGAGGAAAAGCTGAACCAAAAAAGCTCTGATAAGGTACGACCAACATAAAATCAAATTTTCGGTATGGTAAAGAACTAAATGTTAGAAACTGAAAATAGCAGTTAATAGAGAGAGGGAGATTTTTTTACATTCTTTAGTTAGTACATTCGTTTTCCCACCCCCCAACTTAGGTAACACTTTTGATGCCATTTTTTTGTTCACCAATATACCAATTTTTGAGACTTTTGCACTTATTGAAAACAGTTTACAATACAAAAAAAACAATATCCTCTCCTTAATTAAACATTACCCATTACGTCCAATTCCTATTTTAACTTTAACTAAACCAATGGTACTCCTGTGGCTTTCCTGCCTTCATCCGCCATACACCTTGTCCTAAATTATGGGAGCACAATTTTTTGGGCAGAACTTTCCGGATGGACAACCATCAGACACGAAAATACGCGTGCACGGTCTGTCTCAAAATTATAGAAAAAGGCATTTTTTTTATTTTTCCATATTGCCATCAGCGTTTTTAGCGTTAACATTCGAAATTTTATTCCATGTGTTAAAAATGGCTTCACTCAAGTCATAGAGTCGGTCACTAGCGTAAACTTTTCAAACCATAATGCCCGAAGGGTTCAAATCCGGTTAGCAAGCTGGCCAAAGAATGACCTTGATCTTGTTTCTCAAAAATCTCTGTTGAGCGATGCGGTTCTTGTGAAAGAAAGCGTTATCCTATTGAACCTGATAAGTCTTCTCGCGGTGTGCATTTAAGAACGGCTTTAAAGAGATGAAGATCTCTAGAAGATTCTAGATACTTTCGATGTTCATTTTGTGGGAGAAAACTCCAACATCACCAAAACTCCACAAATGCGCAGTTCCCTTCACCAAGCCTTCTGAAACAGTTAAATTAAACTTATTTTTATCACTGAACGTAACTTCTTCTTCCATCCTCCTTTTATCCTTGAGAGTGTCGGAGAAGACAAATTGACTTACAAATTTTCAATTGCTGTCCATGTTTTCTCAACACCAGCCGTTCCGCTTGACCTTGTGGTCATCAGTGAGTTCAGGCACCTTCGCCAGTATCTAGTGTTCAATTTCTAGGTTGCCTTTCAGGACATAATGTAACTGTAGATTTGTTTATGAAGTAAATCCTCGAGCGCGCTGGTATTCGTTTGTACAAAAAATCGGGCTAGAAACCTCGCAATGCGTTCTGTCAACTTCTTTGGGCTCCTCGTGATCGTAGCGACATCGCGTACGTTGTTGGACTTTAAAGAAGTCTCGCGATGATATAGGATCCTCAAGCCTTTGTCCAATCTCTTCAACTGTCATTCTACTGTCACGGCAAGCAAAAATTTAACTCTGTTCAAAATCTAAAAGCCGAGTTTCGCGCGGCATAATCATGAAAAACGAAAGGATCAAAAACGGTATCGAATAAAAACTACGTACGACAAAGCTGTCGTAATGCTATAATTTCGAAGTTCCACGCGCGTATTTTTATTGATCGATGATTGCGCTATTGTGGAAAGTATATAATGAAACCGTTTTTCAAAATTTCATTCTAGAAAAGTTATGGCCAAAAAACTTTTGTTGCTATACTTTTGGGGCAGGTGTAGTAAAACTTTTTTTTGAAACGTATTTTGAAACAAAAGCTTGCACATCCTTTTACATTAAACCTGCCTTTTGAATACGATATATTGATGATGCTTTCGAATCTGACTCATAGACAAGATTCGTTCCCCGAAGTTTTTTCTCTCCTAGTTCAAATTCACACCAGCATCAAATTTATCATGAAAACAAGCAAAATAATTCCTTCTCCTTTGTAGACACTCTTATAACAAGAAATCTTTCAAATTTCCATTACACTGTCTAGAGAAAACCTATCCATGCTAACTGCTACTTAAATACCAAATCCCATGATCACCCTGCTCAAATACATTTAATTGCAAAATCCTTCATTACCAGATCCGTCAGACTTTCCCATATAAAAAATTGATAAATATAACTTAAAATATTACCACAATGGAGTATCCCAACAAATGCTTAAATTATTATATTAACAAAAATATCAACTTCCAATCCCAAGACAATTATGACCAACAAAAATCCCTCATGTCTTAGATCAAAAACATTACCACACGATCTTTACGACCAATAATAAAATATATGAATTATTCATTCACTGCCCTAAGCAATCCCAAGGAGTATACAAAATACCTTGTGGAGAATTCCAAAGACATATATAGATCAAACAAACAAACAAATATTCAGCCGAATATATGAGCCCTCTCTGGCCGCATGGAGAGGCTGTAACTGTTCGGAACTTGCCAAACAAACCACAAAATCAACTTCTCTCCTCCATACTATAATAATTTCTCCCATCTTCCATCTTACCAATAAAATTATTCATGAGGCAATTAAAATAGAGAAACACTTATTTGTCTTATAAAAAACCCCTCATTATTCCGCACCATCAGTTGCACAACACCCCCAAATCAACACACTTCAGTTTCAATTCTATAAATAGTAAGGTGCGGCACAAAGAAGGTCAATCTTCTTCAAAGACTTATAGCTCTCCTTCAAGAGTAGGCATATTGTGACGATGAGTGAAGAGTTAAATTTTATTGAAAACACAGCTACCGTTAGGAAGATGCTAGAGTCCGACAAGCATATGACCTATCGCCAAATAGAAAGGTGCTTGGACATTGCTACATCGGTAATTCATACTGTTCTGTATGTCTATCTTCAAGTGGGAAAAGTTTGTATCCTACGAGTACTTCATGCTTTAACCAACGAATAGATTGCACGACTCGTTCTGCAATATCATGAGATGCTCAATAAATTTGAAAGTGAAATATCTTGCTATGTCAATAGCACATAACAGGTCATGAGACTTTTATAACGGTTTTTCAACGACGAACTTTCTAATGCCGTTAGATGATGAGTATGACCACATGTCTCCATAAAACCTCAAAGGGTTAGATTGACGACTGGTTTTGAAGGATGCAAAAGTGGTGGAAAGTATTTTGACAAATAATAAAAATTAAAGTGTCACAAAGCTTTCTTAGGGCCCTAGATTTCTTTATGGAATGTTGAGTGTACATCCAACTAAAGTGTGAATTTCACAAGGAAGCGTTCTAGAGCTTGTGACATACTCAGAAAAGTCTCGTAAAAGACAATTGCAAATGAAGTACTATTTTGGCTTCTACTAACTATTAGTAAAAGAAACAGTTCTAAAATTGGCGTAAATGTATAGTGTGTAGTTTCGAGGAAATTGAAGTACTTCCAACTGTAAAATCTTTCAAAGATTTTAGTCAAAGAATATTAATGAATGCTTCGTGTTACGACCATAATTTTGTCACCACGATCAGTACTTTGAGAAACTCATCCCAACCTTTTAACCAACAACTTACTGAACAACAATATAAGCATTAAAAGACTATAAAAACCAATCATCTTGATTTTCCTTAGAGGTTGCTTAATTAAACCTAAACTGGTAACAATCCCAACAAAACCATGTGTATTGGAGTATGTGGAAAAACAACGTTCATTACAAGTCAGTCAGTTTAAGTAAAACCAATTATTCAATGTTCTAATCAGAATAGATTATGACTAGGAAAACCCCGTATGAATTGCGTAACACTTGATATATGAAACCTTAAATAGGAATTAAAAACGTTTAAAGTCAATGACCTTCAATTGTGACAGATATATAGGAATACAAACGGTCGTCTTAAATATATGTAATGATGTAATGATGTAATGATAAAAAACTATATAACGCAAACAATTGTTGTGTATATATATATATATATATATATATATATATATATATATATATATATATATATATATATATATATATATATATATATATATATATATTATAATATATTATCAAATAATATATTTGGAGCGTTTTCAAAATACATTGTTAAAATAGGTTTAACAGAACATCACTCGTATTTGGTACATAACAACTTTCATACAAGGATGTACTACAAAATATCACACGTAATTGAACTTCAAGTCTTTCCTTTTGGTAGTTCCAATGGTTTCTGCGTCTTCTATCGTGTCTGGCAATTTGGTGTTCAATGTCTCCGGAAACGTAAGAGACAACAACGCCGCGGCAGTCGCCATTGTTCCGAATAATACTACTGGTAAGTGACTCCATTGTTGAGCCTGCATGCACCAACATGTAACAAACAAATGATTAGAAAGAGAGAAGATAAACATTACCAGAAGAGGAGTTTGGGGCGCTATCATCGATCCGATCCTTCCTATCATGGAACAGGTCGCCAGTAAGGAATGCCTGAGGGACGTCGGAAACAGCTCGCTGGTAAAAACGTACAGGACGGTGAACGCTATCGTAGCTCCGAATTTTCCGATCAAATAAATAAACAATTTGATTATGGCGTTTTCTAAAATCAACGTATCCATTAAGAGGCGTAGGTCGCAGTAAGACAATTTACCTTCTGGTATAAACATAAATCCGAAACAGGAACACCCAGTAAGAAGGAAAGAAATGAACTGCGACGGTCTCCTGCCTAAGCGGTCCACTACAGCGTACGTAGCAAAATATGCGGGAATCTCTATCAGTGAGGTCATGATGAAGTTCAGGTGACTGTTCCCTGATAGGGCCACCGAATTTAACGAGAGCCCATAGAACAGGAAAGTGCATGTCATCCAACAGAAAGAGCACGTAACGAGACGGAACATGATGGAAAACGATTTGAGAACTTTTGCGATAGGATATGTCGTTTCCTTGGTCCCATTCTCCTCTGCCAAACTCAGCTTTTCTAAGGCATTGGGCTCTATTGTTTTTCCGTTTGTGGTTGCTGTTTTCCGGAGTATGTATATAGCATCGGTGCATCTTCCCTTGGCCAATAACCATCTAACGGACTCGGGTATCAGCCAAATGTATAAAAGGATAAAAAATCCTGGTGGATAGATTATTTGCAAAAGCAACCTAAATATAACAAAACATAGGATTAAGTCACATTCTGTAAAAAATACAATTATTTCATTAAGTTACAGCGGCTTTAGCTTACTAAATTTTTGTTATACTACTATTATCATATTTAGAGCATTCATAAATGATTAGCACTCCTCCTCGAAAACCCTGTTGTATTGCAGACTAAAATCCGCAACCAGTAGATGTGTGAAGATAGACTATAGTATTATATGATGCCATCAAATGGTGTTGCTGAAAAGCACGGAAGAAAGGATGATCGTGCGATGTTGCGAGTCCAAATGTGGACATGAAAATAACAATCATAGGTTATGAGAGGTAGCGTAATTGCTTTGAAGGGAAGGAGTAAGTACTTTGGATGTCTATACGAGATTAGTAGATCTGTGTGAAAATGTGTTTCACTGGATATCGGAGTTCCAAGATTACAAAGGCTGTGCTAAAAAAGGTAGAAGCAACAGTTTGTACGTCCGACATGATAATAAAAAATGGACGAATCACATTAGATATGTTGGTGGATGCAACATCTCGCGAAATTTACGTATCATAAGGACTTGAAGATGACAAAGACCTGTGCACAATGAGTTCCCATGATTTCAGCTCTTAGTAGAAGCAGAAGTATGTGGGGACGTTCGTTGACAGATTGATCACAGCAAATAAATCATAGTTCTGGTACGATATGCCGGAAAACGCCAATCTATAATAATAATAATAGTTCCCCGTAATAGACCTTGAAGGCCCTTGGAGGTCGTAACAGGATAGGTCTGCTACAATCTAGAGCCTACGGTACACAAAGATAGTAACGTGGCTAGCGCTACGTACCGACCGCCTATTATTACCCCAGAGTTTGACCTCCAGGTACTCATTTATTGCAGCCTGAGTCGAGCTGGACCGTAAAAATGCCAGCGATTGAATTGACGAGAGCGGGATTCAAACCCGCAACTCTTGGTTTCGTAGTCTAGCAACCTATCCACTAAACCACTACGGCTCAAACGCCAATCTATGCTTATTCTAAAATAAAGGACAAATATCTTTTGAGACCATGAGGAAATTTTGCTGATGGAATGGCTTCTCCTTCTAAGACCATTAGCAGTGAGCGCTATTGCAGTCACTGAATCTGTAGCTTAATAAAATTTTTATTAGACTCTTTCACTTATATTGACATTTCTCCTTCTCCTCCTCCAAATTCCGATTAATAATGGCAAGATAGATTTCGTACACAATAATCCATGAGAACATAAAGATCAAAATCTGCACGCAATGAATTTCCCATACTTCGCTCAGTAGAAACAAACGTATAGAAGTTGCTGCAGCTATACAGGGTGTATCTGGAAACATTCTCCTAGTATCTGGTCACAGGCCAAATTCCGGAATCGGGAAGCGATTCTGCCAGTAGATTGGCTATTCCGTCATAAGAACGTTATCAGTAAGCGACACTGCAAGTTACTGAAGCAATTCCATCGACATCCATTATTCAACAATGTCTCCACGGTAAATAAAGAAGCTATTATGTTAGCTGTTCGAATATGAGAATGCATGACCACATATCTGCCCTCACACCGTTGCCATCCTCCAAGTTCTCGAATAGACGTAATGAAGGAAGCATCCTCTAACGAAAATCTTCAGTTGGCTATTCACAAGGGTAACGTGCTATAACCAAAGCATAGTTTGCAATAGCTTTACATAAACTTCCTGAGTAATGATATAGACACTGAAGAGAATTTGAATCTTACTATTGGTTATTCAATAGTATGGCCCCCAAAGTCACTTGATTTGACCCCCATGGACTCCTAAGGGGGACATAAAGAGTTAAGCATATACCAAATGGTATTACCTCAATAAATCGAATCAGGTTATAAAAACATTTAATAAATGCTCAGTGCGCTTGAAAGAGTTCATTATCGATCTTTTCGAAAATGAAAGTTAGACGACTTTTTAACTCCCAATTATAATTGTTTATTAATACGTTCATTATGACTTTTTGACTCATTTAGATCTCTACTACATGTTCACCATCAGTTTTTAACAGAATCAATTTTGTTGATCACATTGTTAAGTAAACTATTTGTTACTTAGAGCTAACTACAAGTATTACCTCCATGACTGCACAGACCAGGCGACGAAGCCTAAAATCGTTTCTCCCAAAGTAAATGCGCAGCTGAAAATCGTGCCAATCAGAACTCGGCGTTTCGGTTCCACAAGTTCCACTCCTGAAAATACGTAAACAACATTACTGTGAGCCTCAATTAAAGTTCATTTGTTAGCTCAACTTACACAAGACTGCAATTCATATTGTTTGCGAAGCTAAATTTAAAATTGCGGGTGAAAAATGATCAAGTTCGGTCCAATTTTATGTGATTAACTTTGTTGTCATAAAATTTACATAACAATTACTTGCTTCCTTGTAATTATTAAGTACGTAATATTTATGTGAAGGTTGGAGCATCCATTACCTTTTCGATGTTATAATTTAGTCACGACGTTATTTATTACATTGCAGATAAGATGGACAATAATAGAAAAATAATCTACATATATTAACGTAGCAGCGTCTGAGTGTCTGTTTTACACGCTCTACAACGTTCCAACGAATTAACTGATTTATAAACAAAAAACGCTATTGTATACATTTAGTTGACAAGACTAACGGAAAACTGTTTCTGATTTCAGCCGCCATCTTGAAACAAAATGACGGCTATATGAATCTGGAAATTAAGACAATTACCTTTTCATTGTGTCTTAATTTGAAATGCTTTTTGACGACATTTTTTCAAAAAATAATATGGCGTTTGATTCTTTATTTTACCTACATCAACCAAATGACGTAACCAAAGTAAAAACAAAAAACGCCATGTGTTTCTCTCTTCATGAAGATTCCTAGAAAACCAATTCCTAATTGCAAAAACACATTTAAAATAATCTTTATCTTGGTTATCAAATCTTGAAGAGACAAATGAAAAACGGTGTATCGTACCTTGGAAAAAGCGTTCTTTAAAGTATTTATTTCAGCACGTTTTCAAAATCAAGATAGAGAAAAAATTTCTTCAACTTAACATATTTATAA
This sequence comes from Sinelater perroti, assembly GCA_036346155.1. Taxonomy (NCBI): domain Eukaryota; kingdom Metazoa; phylum Arthropoda; class Insecta; order Coleoptera; family Elateridae; genus Sinelater; species Sinelater perroti. The sequence goes on from JARFIY010000222.1 coordinate 3,589,764, forward strand.
TTGGTTTGAGATGAGTTTAATAGGAGAGATGAACAATCATGCAGACCAAGCAACTTGTTCTTTTGATTATTCATTCCACCATTGCTAAGCAGACGGTAATCTTGCTATTTTATAGATTGTTTTACACTTGGACATTATCATCAAGAAATCTAGTACACAAATAGATCTAAAATCGGCAATGGTAGTGGAACTAGTTTAATGGATGCACATCTCCGGGAAAATAACTGATAGTGGAAATTCATCCTATAGAAGTGTGAATGAGCAACAATGGAAGTAGATGCTATAAAGATAAAGATAAAGTTGCCCTAATAAAAGAGCTGGACCTTGCCAATTACCAGACCAACTTTAAGATTTTTTTTTTTTTTATTTGGCATTGTGTGCCTGCTGTTAAAACTAGTCTATAGGACTAACCATTAACTTTCATCTGAGATCTTAAACTAGGTATTTGTCTATACTAGAGTCCATCCAATGATGTCTTCTAGGCTTCTTCTGTTTTGCGTACTTCACTGCACTCGCGCACTGTGCTCTGCTTTTATACACAACACACTACACAAGGTCACGTGGTTTTCTTCTCTTCAGTCTTCGGACTTGATGTTGGTTATCCAGCAGTTGAAGAGCTTCTGCGTTGACATGGAGGTGAAGTCTAGCTTCATGCTTTTCAGCAAACCTCTTGATCTCATTCTCAACGGTTGGAATTCGTAGATCTCTGTGAAGATCGGAATTTCGGATATACCAGGGGCATTTACTATGTTTCGTAGAACTTTATTCTGAAATGTTTGGATACACTTGATGTTAGAATCACTGGCACAGCCCCAGAGCTGTATGCCATAAAGCCACACTGGTTTCAGTATCTGATTGTAAATCAGTAGTTTATTGGAGATTGAAAGTTTGGAGTTTCTTCCAATCAACCAATAATATTGTCTATATTTTAGGCTAGTTCTGCTCGTTTCTTCTTCACATGCTCTTTCCACCTGAGTTTGGCGTCTAGAGTCATGCCTAGATACTTGGCGTTGTTCTCGTAAGGTACGATGGTACCATTAATGTCTAAAGACAGCGGGTGTTTGAGCAGTTTATTGGTAAAGTTGACATGGGTAGATTTTAGTTCATTTAACTTGATCCTCCATTGTTTGGTCCAGTCAAGTATTATGTTGCTGGCTGTTTGTAGTTTTCTAGTGGATAACTCTTGGTCTTCGTCTACTGCAAATAGAGCTGTATCATCGGCAAATGTGGCAACCGTGATTCCTCTAGATCCGGTAAATCGCTGGTATACAACAGATAGAGTATGGCCAGTACACTACCTTGAGGTACACCTGCTTTTATCTCTTTCAGTTCCGAATACTGGTCTTCTTGTTTTATTCTGAAGAGTCTGTCCGAGATGTATGATTTTAATATCTCTACATGTTGTTTTGGGAGCAGTTTGTTTAGTTTGTGTATCAGGCCCTCATGCCACACCTTGTCGAAGGCCTGTGCAACATCTAAGAAGACTGCCGAGCAGACTTTCCTTTCTTCTAACTTTAAGATGGTCTGAAAATGTCTGCAAAATCTGATGCCCTCTGCAAACCACAATAGATTTACCCCTATGCGAGTGTATACTAGATAAGAAAATGTACTTACCAAAAAAGTATCATAAACCACTTTTACTGAACCCAAACCAATGCTTGGAGTAACCACAACCACAGTTTACAGTTAGATAAATTATTGGATAAGTAATTTTTACCAAAACCTCTGAAACTAGATGGAAGGACTGAAATATGGCAAAAGAATGCTTAATACGCCGTCTAAAAATCGTGACATGATTTGGTTAATCAGGCAGCAAGTTACACTAATTAGTGAATTGATTTATAATCACTTATCTACCTATATGCATACAACGAGTACTTTTAGAAAATACCTCATGAACAAAACAGACTCGTATATTATATTCGACTATAAAACTTCTGTCAAATTGAGAAATTCACTTCTGGAACTCTAATTGGAGATGATGTGGTAGTCTGACTTAGTCTGACGAGGACTACAAAACTATTCAACAGATTCAACAGATGAGTAATGCAACAAGCATTAAAGCTATAGAGACGGTGCTTCTTAAAATTCTCACTACTACCACCCCCCTATAAAAGTTCAAAAGCCCGCCTCGTTTAAGCCTTTTAACTTTAATACGCAGTATTAACTTGATCATTAGTTTATTTAGATAAATATTCAACTTTTGTTGGACTTTTCACTGAATTATTTTAATAACTTCTTTAACCAGTGGTATTTAGAAGTTGTTCTAAAATAATTGTGTCAATTCTACGATCGATCTGTTTGTTGTTCTAAACAAGTGAATACCGTAAATTAAGATTGATTATACGGTTGGTCTATCATAAGTTATATATGGCACCGAAAATGCTTTCTTTTGTCGCTTCTGAATTAATCGCATATAATTCTGTTTTTTTTAACGTGAAATAGACTGTCAAAGTAAATGTCACAAGTTAGGCAGTAAATTTCTTTTTAGTTTAAACAAACTTCTCATCACATCTCTTCAAAGATCTAGAAAGCAACATTTATTTATTTCCAAGGCTTCTCCTAACTTTGATTTGCTAGTTAATTGATAGCGTGATCCTACCGAAACCCAAACTGATGGTTGGGAATAAATTTAATTCCTGTAAGATTAGTAGAAAGCCCATTAATAACATGTTCCCAATTATTTTAGATAACGCTGATGGTGAACTACGGGTTTTGGTGTTAATATTACTTTAACTACTTTCCATTCGGTAGAAAAGTGACTTTAACTGAGTATAATGTTAAAGATCATTATCACATTGATGCCTGTTGCATGTAGTTACATTCTGAAGCCTTTGAGTGCACTTTGTTTCCGTTAGTCTTGTTGATTGGTGAATGCATTTAATAAGGTACTTCCAAGCAATTCGATATCAATAAAATCAACATTCGTCTAAAACACTAAAAAAATAATCTACACCTTACAATAATCTTTAAAAGACATCAAAGTCAATAGGTTCTGTGCTCGATACTCGTAACGGAAATATGGATACACCTAGATCAGCCAAAACACTCTGGAGGTTTTTAGGATAATAAACAACCATTTTGGACATAACATAATCACTCTCCACTACCCCAATCGTTATCCTGGAGCTATAAAATTGTCATCTTATTCTCTCGACGCAAACCCTTATAAAATTTTCATAATAAAAGTTTGGTTAACAAATAACTATATAATATTGCAAATGACCTTAAAGACACTTAGACTTGGCTTGTATTTTTAGTCTTGTTCCTGTGTCTATTGAATTAGTGATCTCATCAAACCTTTTACTCACGATTATGGATGTTGCTTTCCAAAGACAACGTTCTCAGGGACAATTAATTACTGAACGTGTGTGGATACTGCGCAGTTTACAACTCCAAAGGCTATACCTACGTAATAGAATCTAGACTAAAAGAGTGAATGCGAATGTGCTAGTGCTAATCATAAACTTTTAGATTTGGTTAAAGTTTAGCCTGAAATAATACCGAAAGGTGGTCCCAGGGCTAGTGGATTGTGAAAATGGGGCTAAGGAAAATGGAGTTTATTTAGTAGGGCGTAAGCGAGTCCCCCACTACATCTGAGAGGTTTGCTGTGCGTAAATGCATTCCCCAGACCCAGAAAACAAAAAGATTTGCTTAAAGCTGAGCTTTTCCTTGTCTCACTATTAGGAGAATAGACCATCTGCAAATCAAACTTTGGAATAGGCAAAGCCTTTAACATAACAAAACATTGGCATGCTGAGAAACCATCACCTCTCACTATTCAGAATTTCCCGACAATAAAGCGAACAGCCACCATTCTCTTCTTTACGGTTTAAGATTTACGTATAGATACGGGCATACCCCATCTTCAAAGAGACGGACTTTGTTTTTGACTTTAATAGTCAGGTTTATTGACAGAAAGATGTTCCATTTTCAAACTTATCAAACGCATCGTGCCATCTGATCATCGATTAAAACACTCTTCCATTTGAAAATAGGTTATAAGCTGGTCGGATTTGAGCATCTTCTTGAAAATAACGAAGTCCTCCTTCACAACAAACCAGGATGGCCAGTGTAACCTCGGACACTCTCCCAGTTTAAAATTTTCTCTCTAGAACTCGCGATATCAGAACCGAATATGGTCGCATAATGAGCTTGATCATCTTTCAGCTTAGAAGACATTCAATACAAACACAGATCAGCACTTACAATTAGAATTATTTGGTATTTCGCTTTTGACCAATATGACGTCGTTATCTCTTTTCGTTCGAGAACAACTAACACCAAAAGATCATCCTGTCGGCCACATTCGTATATAAAACTTTGCAATGATTTACTTTTTTCTTCAGTATTTTGAATCAGTGATCAAATAAAGTTTTTTTTGTCCTGTAATATTTTAATTTCACTGATTATTAAGCCATCTGTGCCTACACCTATTGCAAGATTCATAACTGTGTTATATTTCTATAAATAATATGTCTATATATGTTAGCATAAACGATGCTGATTTCTGCGACAAAGGTATAGGTAGCAACATCAGATTTTAATCTACCTGTACTATCGATATTTGCTAATATCGTTCGGCTCGCATGCAAAAAACTTACCCAAAATAAAAGCGCAGCTATAGGACCCCGAACCCAACGCAGTGTCCAAGAACTCGAACAGCAGAAACCATAGGTACGACGTTGTAAACGATCGAACCAGCCCGCTCAGCGCCGATAGTACCAGCCCTCCTACTAAAAGAGTCCTCCTGCCATATCTAGTCGAACAAAAAGAAATACATCACAAGTTACTTGAAGTGACATAAGGCATACGTAGGTGCACGTTAGGTGCACAACGTTCTTGAACTTTCTCTACTAACCTATCGGATATAAATCCGGCAAATGGTAAACAAACAAACTGCCCTATATTATTGACTGTTCCGACCAATGTTAGCTTCCATACATTTTCATTGCAGTGCAGGTCAAACTAAAAAGTGAGTTTATGTTGTACTGCGATTGCAGATACTTTCATGGTGCTTAAATAAACATAGAATTGTTAAATATTTAGCATTAGTCAAACAGAAGTAAAATATTAACTAGTGCTTTCAGATTTATGGTAAATAAAATACAAATGTTTAGCTAAAAGTGTAATCTAGAAGTACTAAATTATACCAAGAATAACCACTCAGTATAAAATGGTATATCTAAATTTATATATAATTACAATATGCCAATTAGAAATAACATCATTAACATATCATTATAATGGAGACGCTCTGTATTAGAGAATAGCCCGAGAACTGGAAAATTAAGACTTTCATTTTTTATAGAAAGCGATATGACAAACATCGCGCTTCAGACGATCGCATTATTACCCCTTGTTCGAAGTGAAGGCTAATACTCAATTATTTTTAATAAGTGAGTAGGGTACCAGCCAAGCATATAAAATACCAGATCGAATTAAGGTCTGTCCGCAGCACAACTAATTGTCTCATCCTCTCGGCCACAGGCTGGTTAGCAAGCATTATTACGACACAATATTTCTTGGTTTGACTATACACAACCGTATAACCATTCCCCGTCTTTTTTAAGTTCATTAAACTCGATACTTTTTGTGCCTTCCTGTATTTAGTTTTAAACATATTACAATAAACGTAGCTGTCTAGATATTCATTAAAAATGGATAAAATTAAGATAAATCCGCATTTCGCCACTTTTTACCTTTTTTGAAAAAAACCCCGCAGATTCTGTTAGTATTCTCTATTATAATTATAGATTATATTGTATTGTCCTTGGTCAACAAATTAATGATCAGATTTTTTTTTAAGTAAAAAACGAAAAAAGCGCGCCGACTTATTTGTAGTGATATTAGTGACAAGCAAACGCTGCCGTCCTCTAGCGACAAACAGCTGTAACTGAAATAAACATTAATGGCTGTACCTGCCATAATTTTTTAGCTTTGACAACGACCGCCAATATTCAGTACATAAAAGTGTGTGTTTGTAACAATAACGTGATTTTTTAGTTCATCGAAAATGTTGGTATTCCAGTCAGATAAGCGTCGCTTTCGGGAAGTATTTCTTCATCACTTCACTATAAAGAAAACTGCTTATAGAAGCTTATCGTGAACGCGCTCCATTAAAAATATCATGCAAAAAGTGGTTTTAACGCTTCAAGTGTGATGTTTTTGACGCGGATGATAAAGAACGTTTCGGGACGACCAAAATAATTTGAAAATGAAGATTAATGTCAGATATAAAAACAACTTGGAGAAGCTAAATGTCACTTAAATATTTCAAAGCAATGGAAGAATCGACGCTATACGAATTGTAGGAAAGAGATATTGAAAAGCAAGAACGTGCTAAATCCTGCTTGATAAGCAAAAACAAAAGGGGTTTTTGCATCGTATTGTTACCGAGTACAAAAAAACGATTTGTTTCGACAATTCTACACGGAGAAAATCAATTTTCCATCAACGTCGGTGCCAAAACGAAATATTCATGAAAAGAAACCAATGGTCTGTATTTAGTGGAACAAGAAAGGCGTGCTACACTTTGAGTTGTTAAAACCGAGTCCAACGACCACTAGCGACCTATACCAACAACAATTAACAAATTTTAATGCGCCAAGAGGCATGACAAAATAGTCTTTCAACAGGACAACGCTCTGCCCCATGTGCGGAAATAAATGAAAAACCTGTTGTAAGCGCATGAGTGAGATGTCCTACCTCACCACATTTGATCTCTCTATAGATCTTCCCAAATTACAATTTGTTTTTCAAAACAAAATTCCCATATTTTCAGAAACACAGAAAAAAATCGTAGCTAACGAGGTAGATGCCTTAACAAACCGTAACATGCCAAGGCAATTTTTTGTCAGTAACCATCTTCTTGAACCCTTACCACTTTCTAGAATGTGGCAGCATAAAATTTTCAAGATGGAAATTGCTTTCCCCCAATGATCTAATTCACAATTTCAGTCTATAAATCAACTATAACTCGGTTTTTTCAGTTTATTAAAGTTTAAAAAATATATATATAAGCATGCAAAATAGTATTTCTGCAAAACCTCTTGCTCTCGTAAAATGAAGTTGGTTGTGACTCTAGCCAAACGCCCACGAACGCTTCGATAGCAACATCGTCGTCAAATCATCTCTGAAGTATCTCTTTTAGTGCTCAAAATAAATAATAATGGCTGGTTGAGAAGTCTTAACTATAGAAAAGTGTTTCAGTATAGTCCAGAACAAATTCCTATTTTTTTTTTATCGAATTTGGCCAATTCTATAGCCCTTGTCGTGAAACAGGAGAACGTTTCAGATTGTCTGAACACTTCTGTAGCTTTTCCAACCTCAGAAAATAACAACAGTTAATCAGTGGTTATCGTCGAAAAGACCGCGAATATTATTTTTAGTCACGCTAGTTCTCGGAAAACCTTGGTGACCTTTGTTTTCAATTATTTCTTTTCTTCTCTAAAAGTATTTGTCCACGTATATTGAATTTTTTTAAAAATTTATCTAAACTGCCTTAAATCTTTTTAAATTTAGGCTAGTTTTAACTCTCTGTCGTAAAAAGATGATAATAACCGGCAACGGTAAATTTTGCTCGAACATCGTGACACTGACTAAAAAAAGATAGTGTGAAGTACCTACAACTCTTAGATGTCGTTTACTTTGTGTGCAAATAGACAAAGCAGCCACTTTCACTTACTAGAATGATCCATGCCGTAGGACTCAATACAAGTTTAATTCTGTTACAGTTGCTATGTAATCGTTGAAGGCCCAATGCTTCTAGTCCACCCAAAAACTATTTATATCAGGCGTACACTTAAATTTTCTTAAGGTCATTAAGTCTTAAGCCTTCTAAAAATGTTGGACCCATTTTAGGCGCTCTGTCGTGAGAAACTTGATAATAATCCATTGTGTTTTGGGTACCCATTACCTTAGCCTCTCGATATCGACTAAAGAAACGGTAGTCCCGCATCCGCTTTAAGTACCGCTAGATACCGAACCCTTCTCCATTCACTTTATGGCGCGTAAAAAATTGCTATATCACAATTCTACAGTTGCAATGAAAAAAATTAAATGAGGGGGTTCAAAGTGATTTCTTAATCTCTCCTATATTCTTCAGATTTAGCTCCGAGCGACTTCTTTTTGTTGCCAAACCTAATAACAGCGTAGTGGAAAATAATTTCTATCCAATAAGGATGTTCTTGTCACCAATGACGACTACTATTCAGTCCTTGAAAGGCAATATTTTTCACAATGTTTGAAAAAAATTGAAAATTCGTTTGATTAATCGTGCAGTTGCAAATAGAAACTATAACAAAAAAAGATAACGTTTTACTTGTCTGTTTTACCTTTACGTTATTGTTGATACAAAGAGATTATATAAACAATTAAAATACGAAAACTATCATATTTCGGGTATACCATGAGACAGCCGGACACATACAACATCTTACACCTAATCGTACAAAGAAAGATCGAAGGCAAGCGGGGAGCTGAAAGAAGAAGGACCTCATGGTTAAAAAAACTGAGGCAATAGTTTGGACAGACAACAGAGTCACTTTTCAGAGCAGCAGTCGACAAAGTGAACATAGGCAACATTCGCTAACGGATATGGCACCTACATGATTTGGTCAACGATTATCGAAAATCCAATTAATATCAGAATCATCTAGAAGTTCAATGGGTCTTAAAGAGTCCAGATTACAATTCTGGAGAATGCGACTTCCATCGAATACTAGAAATTACACTCAAGGTTATACAGGGGGGACTATAAAAATTTAAAAATTGAAAATGTAACAAAGCCGATTATCTATATAGCTGGTGAGTTACCTTATCAAATGGCAGAAAAATAAATTCACAGAGAATTACATGCAAATTTGTTGTAAATGCAGATTAAATATTTCAATTGTTATATAACTTAATCACAATTAAAGTTTTATCACTCATTAAACAAAACTCAATCTTACTATGCTTAGAAGCAAATATCATCGTTGAAACGACTTGTTAAACATAAAAGTTGAAAGCGATTCTCACATTATCTAAAGAGTGCCGAACCGAAAAGGTGCAAACATTCAATATTTGCTTGTGATAATAAATAATCTGAATATAAAGATAATGTTTACGTCATTAAAAGATTATTTTATTAGCTTGTAATTGAATATTTTATAAAATTTGCTACAAAGTTCCCACAAATGCTAATATTAGTAGCAGTTGATAAACCGGCATCTCAAAAAAAATAATAAAATTCTTTGATATCTGATATTTCCCACTTTCTTCCCAAATTGTACAAATCCTACTTATTGTATGTAATTAAATTTGAAAAATCCAATGAAGTAAAAAAATCATTATCGTTTCTAGTTCAAGGTCCGCCCCACATGATAAGGCAATGTCAATACTAGTAGAATCAAACAGTTCTAACATTTAAATACAATTAGTTCAATGCAAAATACTTTTCTAATGTCATAAAAAGAACGCGAAAAAAGAAAGAGCAAATTTCTATAATAATGAATGAAATAGCCCTTTGTTATACATAAAGACATAGATGTTTTCAGCCATGGGTGTATGTATCACAGGCAAGGCTCACCGTGGTGCCTTGCAACGAAAAATAAACGAGTGCCAGGTAAAAATTATTTGCATAGTATGTAGCTGAACAAACTTGTTGCCAAGCTAAAACTCTCCCCAACACCCAAAGGAAATAGGACAACAAAAATGTGTTCTCAACCGCATCACTTCCGACAAACGCCCATTCCGCCAATTTAGAGGCAATGGTTGAACCTGAGTATGGAGGTATTCGTCCAATCAGTTGGATGATAAGTTCTTTCACCAGACTGTAAAATACTTGTGTAGGATGGCATTTGTTATGGTGGTAATTTAATTTTGAGCGACAGACGTCTACCTATCTTCAATAATAATATTCTTGTTATTTTCATGGAGAATAGAGTTCCTCGTGTCATTTATCACGTACAACATCCACGTTGAGAGAAATTTAACTGGACTGGGGCAACCTCCAAATATAAACCCAATTGAAAATCTGTGGGACAGTCCAAAGGACTGCAATAGCCGAGCAATAAATCTGAGTTAATAGCGGTGGGAGCAAAGAAAACTACCCGTCAAAAAGATCGGATAATGATGTTAAAACACTTTGTGATGAACCGGGAAAAGACTATTGTACATGCTCTACACAAAAACTTGATATTGTAATTAAAAAATTTAATGCTCGTATTGAAAAGGGATGCAAACAGATAAAATTACAAAATAATAAAGTATAAAAAACAAAATGGATACAAAACGACAGGTCTGGCTAAATACCAAAGTGGAAAAACAAACATGAAGGAGCTTAAAGATAGAAACAAAGACAAAAAGAGAAGCTGTAAAGAGGTTACCGGCTTAAATATTTTTTTTTAGAATTAGAAATACGTGATTAACAACATTCCAGATGAAGGAAGAGTAATCTCAAAAAGATATGATAGATATTTGGAGGCACTACAGATAGAATTCAGAACAACGTTTGAGTCAGATAAGGCATCTCAGAGGTTGACGTGGTGATAAATAAGATGATAATATAACATGTTAATAAGTATCGTACAAATAACTTCACTCTCGTCACCTGCACGGTTTGATTATAAAGATACACAGGATACCATTTAGTGGAGTAAGAGTATATTTTATCCAATTTAGAAGATCAATTGTTATGTGAAAACAATATAAAATACGTTATAACATCTTTCCGATCGCTACGAACAACTAATATGGTTCAATCGCCGATCAAATCGAGTTTGGTATGGGACGGGAAAAATAGTATCATTTCGAAAATAGCAAGAAATGAAGATAAAAAATATTTTTAGGTGATTTTTTTGATATATATATAGTTTTAATTAAAGATAAGCTTTGCACCGGAGAAAGTTACAAAAAAGCAAAATGTCTAATCACAAAAATTATCATCTATTAATTTTCCCAAACTCTTCAATTTTTAGACGATCTGAGAGGTAAGAACCTAACTAGACCTTCCGACACAATAATTCGGAAGATATTAAAAAACAGGTGAAACCAGCCCTGATCCTTGTCTTAGAAGTACAAACTATTTCAAAGAGTCACTAAAAAGCACTTGAAATTTTTCAGATAAATCTCTTAAATATGTATAATCCTTGGACATCCATGTAAAGGTCAATAGTAGAGAAAAACAAATACTAGTAAATGAACCACTGCGAACAGGGTAACCTAATATTAGGGTGACAATTTGGGCTACACGACTTTACGGGACAATGTCGTTTTCTACAATACCAACAAGAAATGGTTCCACCGTTTTATGAGATTCTGACTCGCATAGTACCAATGTCCTCGACAATCAAAGAGAGTCGAGGAATGAAGAATAAGAACAACTTTTGGAAGAGAATTTTATTGTCACATTTAGAAAGGAAATCGAAACGACATTTCAAAACATTTCTAATCGTCTACACAAGCTGAGGAGGATTCACAAGGGAAACTATTAATTTGGGATGAGAGTTTTATAACTTCCAATTATCACCTCTTCAAATCTCCTCAACATAATCTAAGTGATATTGCTTCACTTCAATCGAAGATGACGGGAAAAATTCGGTTGTGTGTATTAACTTCAAACCACCGTTTTTCCTCAAATATATAAAATAGCGCAAAAGCTTTGAAAACGAGAAAGATTGAAATTGATTAATGTCATAATTCAGTAAATGATCATAATGAATAATAGTGATGTTGATTAATAACAAATCAATTAGCAGCAGTAAGAAGCAATAAAAAATGATAAAAGCAAAGTTTGTAACTTACATCTTGGACAATCGTCTTCTCGGCTGTTTCATAAACGAACGAATCACATTTATCTACATTACTTTTGTCAAACGATGAAGCCGAACAGGACGATTCCGAATCAGCCGTGCCATTTACCATCTGATACCTCTCGCACTTGGCGGGCTTGCCTTTGTTCAGAGGAACCGCGCTGGGCAGCCACACTGGGCTGAACTCGCCAGCGACCTCGTTGCACTCGTCTATTTTGCATCTGAAATGCGCATCGCATAAACCACCACGCCATAAACTCATCATCGCCGCATACCTGTAGCTTACGTCCTTAGCGGTGAAAACGTAGCTCAAATGCACTGCCGTGTAAACGACAGCCAGGCATATCAAACCGAAGTTTTTGCGCTGGTATTTGCCGAAGTCCCCCAAGTGGGCCAAAATCGCGTCGAGGGACTCATCTGACATTTTGCGTCTGCACAAAAAAAGATGGTTTTTATGATGTACGTGCATTTGTATTGCGCAATGCATTTTTAATTGAACATACGGGAGACGAAAAATTATTTTATAACATCAATATAATCCAAACTAAAGCATTTATAAATCGGTACAAGTTTGTATTTACATTCAATTTTGAAAATATTAAAATTTACTGTCGACCAACAACTTTTCGAAAAAACTCTATATATTGCAGAATTAATATTTTTTATAGGTTCCTTAAATAGATTCAATATTTTGTTGTAGGGCAATACAAATACACGTAACGTGTAAATATGTAGTTCTGTTATAATGGTAATCCTCTTTAGGAAGTTAATCCACTACAAACAAAGAGATGCCTTTTAAAACAAAAAAAAATTAATATATCTAGCAATAAAACAACCCGCATACTGACCGTTTAATCCCAGTACATCTGGAATTGTCCAAATATGTTAAATTTTAAAGAGATTTGACTCAATAAAATTCTTGTCTTGAACTTACCTCTGATCATACACCAATAATAGTTCCCACATCAACTTACAAAACCAAAATGACTATCACTATAGAGTAGCAAGATAGATTGTAATCCCTTTAGAGGAAACCTAGGTCAACTATTGAATTTAGAAATACCATTAAAATACATTTGATATAGAAGAATCGATAGAAGGCAACTAAAGTCATACAAATGGCAGCATGCTAAACAACAACGGACACAGGAAGGGCAGATGTTATAGAAAAATACTCTACAATTTAAAAAATTATATAACAATCAACAAGAGCAAATGCAAAAAAATACATTATAGACGCAATCTCAAGAATCTTCGGGCCAAATATCACAGCAGGCATTAGTTAGCCGGCCTATTCACCCGGGTTATACTGCTATGAGGTACAATCAAAGCTATTGTGCTCTACTCGAATTCAGGATATCTGGAGTACTTTAATGTCTTAAAAGAAAGCATCACCAAAGAAATCAGGCACAAAACTACTAAACAACTTTTGAAGCCATTAGCTATGATCATCAAGAGTAAAGGGCTATATTTTGGAATATTTTTTCCAGTCCCGTCTTGTATCTACTAATTGCAATTTGAACGGTTTCAATATCTGTTGCTTTTTCCTGATAACAGAAACTTTTGAGACCCGGTATATCTGTCTGGTGGTCGACCCCTAGGGTGGTATAAGTAAACGCAGGTAAACTTTAGTTATGTAAAAATTGGATCAAAAACTTAATAATTCATTCATTTTTTGGTATTCAGTCTAACTTTCAAAATTAAATACATTCTCAAAGATAAAGAAATTGAAATGAGGTATTGGAATGTGGATACATAAAGCATGCGGAGATGCCATTTATAAAGTTTCCTTTGTTAATACAATCGTGAAATGTAAGGAAGCTTGAAAATGTCGAACGCGGAGGGATAAGAACCAACTCGTACAAAAAAGTAAAAATACAGTGGGCGAGAAAGAAAAAAAGAAAGAGAGGAAAAAAGAAAAGGCGAAGGAGATAAAATTTATGAAAAAGGAAAGGGAAGACAGAAATGAAGACACGGGAAGTTAGAAATAAGAAGGGGGAGAAAAATAAGAGAAATAAAAGAAAAAAAGAGGAAAAAAAGGAGAAGAAAGGAAAAGAAAATGGTAAGGATTGAAAAATTGAATGAAGAAGAAGTCGTATAAGATTTAAGATTGTAGGAAGAACGCTATTAGAACTATCAGTTATTAAAACAAAAGATTGTTCAAGTTCCACAAGACATTCCAAACTTTTTAGTTCATTAATATAATTCTTTTTTAAAATGTAAAATAGTCATCCAGTATATTGACCTTTTAGAACGTGATGGAAAAAAACGATAAACAAATTTGAAGGTTTTATAACAACCTTTGCAAAATCACAGTTTTTAACTTTAAGGAAGTAAATTTTTATAACTAACAGAACTTATAAAGAGATTACGAAAAATTAAAGAAAAGCTTTGCACTTACCTTATAATTACAATTTAGGTCAGCAGACCAGTATTTAACGATCAAAACTGGCACGAGATACCAAAGTGAAACTTGATAAGCCTCGCTTGGAGGAGTTACAAATTTATCTGTGGCAGGTCTTATCTGAGTCCCTGCTTTTCCAACAAGCTGTTTATCCTCATCATTACGCGCATACCAGCACTGCTGCCTATAAACGAAGAGATGGCGATCTGAAAAATATAAAATAGGTAACACACTTTTAAGTCAGAAGAACATCGGTAAACCTAAATGCGACCCGCCGCGGCCTGTTATTAAATGAAGTTGTAACCAGTTTTTACTGTAACACGAGCGGTTACGACTGGTTCTAACCGAACAAATTAATTGTGTCGAATTTTTGAAATGCGCTCTAAATTGGCGGGTTTAACCGTCAGTTCGTCATTTATCCTTGAGTGTGGATAAATTCAAATATGAGTTTTTGTGTGGAACACTTGGCCATAAATAAAAGTTCAGTGGCAGCCATCGGTTTGAAACATGTGGGCAAAACTTGTTGCACACATTACGATTTTTTAAAAAAAACATAAGTAACTTATATAGTAAAAAAACTTATATAAGAGTCTAAATTTTTTTACGTCTCAAGATGCTTTATATACCTGCATGCTGGCTCAGTAGTAATGATTGTAACGATTCATTATGCATTCAGATATGCTAACGGCATTGAAATAACTTGCTTTCTATGCTAATACTCCTGTGCGTTCAGTGCTTAAAAATAAAACAATTTTAATTGAAGCAAATACTAGACATTATCATCCAGCCCCCACGTTAACCGGTTTTAAATTTCTGTATATAAGATTGAATCAAATATAAACCGCCATTTCCATTCCCCGTAGGGTACCTCGAACTACTGCTCAGTATCACTATGTCAGAGCTAGAGTTACCCTCGTCACGGCGAAGAGTGTAAAAACCATTCGAAATTTTGGATTCGGGGATAATACCCTTAAAAAACTGGGCAAGAACCAGTTGAAAATAAAGCTTACCGACGTCGTCTGGAGACCAGTGTAGCTGAGGAGAATATTAGCATTGTTCGTCGCCGATTAACGAGTACTAAAATTGATTCTGGAAACTTTTGGACAAATCGTCAGAAAAGATGCAAGTTTCCAATCCAAGACATTATCATACTTGAAGACAATATCCAGATCCCCTGCAGCTGCTCAAACTCGACAAAAAAATGAAGACTACACTGTAACACCCTCCCTACAGTCAGGAGCTAACGCCCTGCGATTATCATTTGTTTGAACCATTAAGAGAAGTACTTAGAGGGCAGCTGCTGTAGCAGCGTTCATGCTGTTACAACCACTTCTCCTTGATGTTGGAATATCTAAACGGCATTTATTCCGCGATCGCCAAAAGAAGCCGATTAGCTTTTTACCGGTTTACAGATCATAACGACGGGCACCGAGTACGTGACATGGCAGAACGATGGGTTTCATGATCGATTTTGCAATCGCGTGCGGCGACAAAAGAATATTGCGTGTTGACGCTGAATATTGCAACAACGTGTGGTCCAGTCAGCAGTAAAAACACTACTTTACCTAGAGGGTGGCGCAGGTAGAAACGGAAAACAGTGTCGCGGCTCGACAAACTACAAAAAAGATTCCCCAAGGTTCGTGCTGCGGACCGGTATACTGAAAGCTGGTATAGGAAAGCAAATTTAAAGTTCGCAAACACCTTGCTGATAATTTGGGTGACGCAATTTAAAACGTTAAAGGCGCGCGTAAACGTACGCACATAGCTAAAAAATAGAAAATAATATCAAAAAGATTAAAGCGGTATTTTTCGGAATGCGACTATGGTAAGAGAGGCCAACTTCCTTACTAAGCAGCAAGAGCGTCTACTGCAAGAATCACATCCGGCACCAGTAGAGATATACAATCGGCTTTCGTGGAGAATTTACATTCGGGGGTTTGTGATAAGGAAAAACAAATTTCCCACAGAATCGGGGCGGAGGTGTATTTAACGTGGAGTTTTTGCAGCAAAGCGGAGGCGGGAGTATTCGAGGAGACAGTGCGGTCGGCGATATTAAAATTCAACGCAGTTAAAATATGGGTAGAAAAAGTGGAGACCTCTTAAATGTATCAAAATCTCTGTTAAAAGAGACGGCGTTATTATTAAGCCAGTTACATTAGCATTTCATTTTTCAGAAGGCAGCAAACCGGAGGCAGTTGACAACTGGCCCAGAGCAGCCAGAAAGCAGTCATCTTAAAATGCGCTGTAATATCTGATAGCAAGTCAGCGCTACTCAATGTTCAAAGCCTTCCAAGTTGTCTGCTGAGATTAATTCTATTGGACCAAGCCGCACATTGGGACTCCAGGAAACGAGCGTCCGGACCAATTGACCAAATAGGCAGCGGCAGGAACAGGACCGTCTATATTCGAGATGGTTCCAATGGGGCTGGTAAAGAACAGATTACGAGCTAGGACGAGAACAAAATGGGAGCAAAGATGACAAACAGCAAAAACAGAGCGATATTCATGTGGCACACCATTCAGCTTATTACAGGGCAGGACAACTTCCTGTGTTATTTTATTAGAATCCGAAAGCTAGCGAAGAATCAAAGTAGCAGCTACTCTTTTACAGAAGTTGACAACGACCTGCAAAGTAAATAAAAACGCAGAAAAAAAAATCGAAATACTTTCAGGAGTGCGCGAGTGGTGAATGGCTCTTGTCGCATTTCCGAAACGATACGCGAGATTGTGCTTATCTTGACTAGGGTTTTTGTGGTTTTCGCAATTCCTACACTAAGGAGAATTCCAACGTAGATAAATTTACTTCCACAATGTACTATAAGAAATTAAGTGTTGTAAAATTAAGATTTAGAGTGTAAAAATGATGAATCTATTAGTAAAAGTGCTGATGTAGTGCCATGAGCCGGAACACCAGTCAATTTGTTAACATGCACCTGAATGTTACTGTATAAATCGAATGAGCAAATTGTATGTCATAATCACCTTCATTATACGAAGGGTCAAAAACTACCAGTCCGTTGGAAAAAGCGGGTCTCCAAGTCAGGAAACGACGTAACCTTGTACGTTTGTATTTTCATAATGCTTCAATATATTAAAAAAATAATTCTGATTTATATTTGATGCGCCCGCGTAAAATCTAGTAATTTTGTTGATCCTCTTACTGTACATCCAGTCCTGTGTTACTAACTGAAGTGTCATAATTTTTTAAAATAAAATCCAAAGAAACCGTCTATTTTTTGTTGTTATGTAACAAGAGCCTTATTTTTTACGTATACGCAAAAACTGTGGACAGGCGTGGTCTTTCCAACTGACGCACGTAATTTTTATCTTGTAAATATTGATCTTTTGCTAGAGTGTTTGTGGCACCTTTTATAATTAATCGTGAGAATCAAAATGTAATGTTTTTTTTTTTGCCAAATATGGATGAGGATTTTTTTATGCATAATGGTACGTAGGGTACACAGAGTATTCCATACATTTTCAAACATTTTCATCCCCACTTTTGCTACAGTTTTTCTTTAAAAAAACAGATAATTCTTAATTGAAGAAACACTCACTTGTCTACATAATTAGAGAGTTTTGGTTACTAATCCATTTTGAAGACAAATGAAACTGATCCGAAAGCTTACACTAAAGAATGTTCCATTAATAGGTGTCATTTTAAATTTCGCGTTATTTTGTTTATCTGTTAATGATCGAGCTGTCGTTTATCGATATGTATCTAGTAAAAAGTGTATGGTTAACAAAAATTAAACGATAGATGCCTGCACAACTTATCAAAATTGTAAATGCACTCTATAAGGGTGAAAAATTCGACGAAGACAGTTTGAAAGGCGCCTTGTCGTACAATAGTTGTGAAACTAATCGAAAAATTTGAGCTCCTTCGGTCAAGTTTCGGATGTAAAGAACGCAAAGCGTACTCGACCAGACATTGTAATTAAAGGTCTTTCAGAAGTTCCAAATTTACTAATTTTAGGACATTCACGACAATTAGGCATCTCAGAAACTAGCCTACACCGCATAAAGATCCAGGTCTAGAGGGTAACGCAAGAACTTATGCTATCAAATTATAGACACCGTAAATGCATTACTTGGATGCTGGAGATACAAAAAACTGACCTCGATTTTTCAGGAAAAGTATCCTGGCTAATGAAATACATTTTCACATCACTGGGTACGTTAGTTAGCAAAACTGTAGCTTCTGGGAATCTGAAAATCCGAGAGAAATAATTGAGAAACCTCTCCATCCCCAACGAGCTACAATGTGGTGCGCTTTTGGGTTGGTGGTGTCATTAGTCCAACTTTTTTTTAAATGAGGCTGGCGAGAAAACATTATCCGAAAATGCTAACTGACTGATTTTGGACAGAATTGGAAGCCATAGACGAGAGACGACCTTTATTTCAACCTACATGGCGCTACTTGTCACATAAGTCGCGAATTGAGCGAAAAACTTCCTAGAGGAGTAATTTATTAAAATGAAGACTTCAATTGGCCGCCCAGATTGAGCAATCTAACACCATTAGACTTTTTCTTTGGGGGTACGTCAAAAATAAGGTCGATGTCAATGCTCCAGCAACGATTCAAGCACTCAAAGGCAATATTAGGGCCGCGTTTTGCATTTGTGCGAAAACATTATAAAACATTTTCTCTATTGGAAGATATTGTGTTTCATGGTTGAGGTGCGCTTTCTACTCAAAATCTAAATAAAACTATTTCTATGATCATCAAATATATGTTTTTCTAATTTCAATCAACATCCCTTCATGAAAGACGCTGTATATAAATCCCAACGCGATCACAAAGCGACGGAAGCGCAAAAAAACGTTTGCATCGAGAGCAATATCAGTGTAGCCATATTTCGAGTTGTTCGAGACGTATAACTGATGTTGGAGCTGATGATTCCTTCATCAAATCAATTGTTACGTGTGATAAAATCCAAGGTAAACAGCGAATCTGGGTCTCAAATGTGACAGATATGAACACAAGTGGATGTTATGCGTTTAATGGAACTTTGAAGGTTCCGTTTAGTTTGAACTTGTTCCGACTGGTCGCGGCATGGCCATAGAAGATTACTCTTCTTAACTGAAAAATATGTTCATCACTTTGGTCTAATGCTATCCTGTACTTGTATACAGAAAGCGGGTATCGTTGCAACAAGAATACGTTCCTCTCCATGCAGCCCTAAAAAAACTTGGTGCAATTGACGTTTCAATATAGCCCTAATCTTTCACTAGAATAATAGCTCACTTTCTTTATAATAGACTGTTTGAAGACATCGAAAAAGTAAATATTGGAGTACGCTTTCTTGGTTCTTTAGTACAAGTGCTGAATTGCCACTTTTTGTTTCTATTTGACTAAACTTAAATGGTAAGAAATTTATCGGACACCCTTTGTATACTTATCAAATATTGCTACAAATTATCTCGATTTTTGTTCTTCCTTATCCTATGACCTTAGTGATTTTGCTGTCTGGAGCACAAGTACCGAGTTAATAACAGAAAATGGAACGGTACAACGATAATTTTCAATACTTTTTCTAAACTGTTAAAGCTAAATAAAAGATTTAAAATTATGTATGTAAATGTTTCGGAATACTACAAACCGGATACTAATTACAAAGATAACCAAGTAAACAATTAAAATAATGCGATACTTAACATTGTAGAAAATTAACCGCGCCGAATGAACAATTACATCTTATGATAACAGCCGTAATAAATAATACATATAATTGTGATAAGAAAAGATATAATTATAACCAACTAATCAATATTTATGAGTAAAACAGGAAATAGATAAAACATAATGTCACATAAAGAAAAATCTCGACTAAAATAAAATGTAAATTAGAAATCCTGCACGATCTAGCAAAAATCCTGAAAGCTCGATTTTTGAATACTGAAATTATGTCTAACAAATGGACACCTCGATTTCGGTGCCAAATTACACACTTTTTGCTCAGTTTCATCGATAACACGTCGAATTTAGTTTTGGAGATTGCTAACGTAGACCTTGAATTTTAGTTAACCCCACAAGGTTGTTAAATCACATTACTGGCATGTCGCGAAATTACGCGATCATAAAATTGTTGGTGCAGTAACTGAAGTTATAGGACGGGTGGCGCTGTCCTGCTGGAACTATATTTGTTCCAGGTCGCAGTCGGTGTCAAAAAACTGCAAAAGACAAAGGTGCGAAGTTTAAATTCGCCATTTAATTTGGGCCACCATTTTCTACTGAAAATTGGAGTCGGATGTACAGATATCAATTAGTATGAATCGGTTTGATGAAATCACAAAATTTTTCATCTTACTAATAATCAAATAAGCAATAAAAGTGATATAATTCAAATAAATAATGCCTGACACTACCATTAACATAGACAAAACCCTTCATACGTGGAAAATCGATTCGATTCCGCTTCAAATTGTGGATTAATGCTGATTCTTCAGGCTATACCCGTCAGGTTGAACTAAGTGTGATTCGTCAACGCACTTTCCCGCAACTAGATCAAAGATGCACTGTCATAGGGTTAATTCATCATATGCAGCTAAAAAGGGCTACTAAGCCATACTTTCATAACCCTTTTATATTTGTCAGTGTATTGCAAGAATCGGGAGTAAGTGAGAGTGCAACTCTAGAAAAGCCAATTTCAATGATACAAAAACTGCCAGAAATAAGTCTAGAAAGGATTAGTTCTTTAGCTGTTTGTTAAAAATGTTGTGACATAAACCTACAATATAGTCCAGTCGCTACTTACAAAAAGATCCAGAATTCATCGCTCGCTATAGCAGCGACATGGAGTTTGTGTGAATATTACAGACCAGTTGATTGCACACCAATAGAGAATCCAATCAAAGGCACATGCTAATATATTAAGATGGGTACAAATGAACAATCATACAAACAAAAAAATTCTAATCGTCACGCCTTCTCAGGTCAAACGGTAAACGAAATTGCAAAAATTCCTTCAAATGTAGATTCAACATGGCCTAAAGAGTAGTAGACCTTTCATGTGACCATGGTGCCACATCCCGCTCTAGCCGAAAGTGCATATTGCATGCAGAGTTGATTGTTATATTGTTGTCTTGGTTACAAAATGTTATTATTAAGTTTTGACACCACTTTTCAAAGTCACTTGGAGTTACTCTTGAAGTTTGTAGTTCCCTACAATATTCACCTGGTTTAAAAGAACTTCGCAAGAATCATACTGACCATATTATCGTCGTACAGAATATATGGAAATCATATGGTTTACATGACCGCGAAAAGTGACGCATCCTTACCCCACAGACCATTTCAAAATTTTTCAAAATGTGTAGTGAATTACAAAAAATAGATTTTGCAAGAAATAATTTTCAATTTATACAAAAGATTATAGTAAAAAAGATTTTTTAAAAAATCAAAATAACATTAGCATATCGCATATCCCTAAAACCCCACTGGCGGCTCGCCCAGTTTGCTCAAGCCGAACGCCGTAAAAACAGCCACTCTTGTCCAGAAACAGTCCGTCTATGGCGATACAGCGAGCTGGACTCGCTAGAAAAATGCTACAGCACGCGGAGAATAAGAATGAACGGAGAGAAGAGTTCCGCCGTCCTGGCGAAACTCAGAGCCTTCGACCGGGACATGCCCTGAAGAAAAGAGGCACAATGCCTGAAAACGACCTTAGACGAGGAGCTCACCTCCGACGTCTTCAACGAAGTCAATGTCAACCTCAGTAGTACTAGCCGCTACCCCCCGTTTGGTCTGACTAGCAGCTGTCCTTCACGAAAACACTAATCAAAATATTTGACCACAACCTGTGGTGGGACCTGCCCCTGAGGGCCTATCCCTATCCATACGGGAATATATTTACCAATCCGAGAGTACTGGAGCAGTGCTTCATTCGAGAAAAAATTGGCCAGAGCTTGGTCCGATATACGATAGAAGTATCGGATATTTTGAGTACTGTTTTAAATATTTTTAGAAGTTCTGTATATCCCGTAGTTACTCACTTCGGGGCTATCAACAATCTCTTTTTGCGGAAAGACTTGCCAGCGCCTAACCCCGATACTTGGTGGGAGTTACCTTTGCATGGAAATCTTACCCAGAAGCTTAAAGAGCGTAGATACTACTAACGAAAGACTCGTGAAAGCACATTATTAGTTGCTTTTGCCCTTCGCTACTCCTCCGTCCGATGACAATCTGTGTAGACACCACTCGTCCACTTATTAAAAAATATAAAATAGCAAAAAGAGTTAAACTCAAATCCTCTTCAGTTGGATTGTTTTCATTTTCAATCAAAAATTTAAAATTTAAAAAATTGAAAAATTTGAAAAAGTCAATTATGGTTATAGAAAGATGATCCCACGAGATCCTGTCCAATTCTAAATTTCAAATTTTTCCGCATAAAAAGTTAATGAAATGAAATGAAAGTGAAACTCCTGATTGCAAAGTGTCCGGGGGACAATTTTGACAGCTGGTGCTGAAACTTGCACTTACCATAATTTTGGAAAATTTAAAGTGTGAAATGATGACAATGATCAAATAAAGAATCATCTACAAACCCAAAAAGGAAAAAAATAGCTCAGCCATCTCATAATTTTAAATGTGTAATAAAATGAAGATCGCCATTCACACATCACGAAGGAAAAGGTAAAAAGAAGACCTGTACATATAAGCAAGAGAAAAAAGGAATAAACAAATTGGGTTATAAAAATCATCAACCTCAATGCACAGCCCAAAATAAATTGCCATACAAACAAGACGATCTTGCCCCCCTCACCCGTACAGACTAAACGGTAAAAGATATCACAAAAATTCCTTCAAATATGAATTCCGTATGATCCAAGGCTGTGCGGTAGACCCTCCTAGCCTGACCGAAAGTCTCTAGGTAGAGGAGGAAAAAATTTTCAAATTCAATATCAATCACAGTCATATTTCACCGCCTTCCATAATAAACAAAACTGGCACCATGGAAGAGTAGCAAATCTCAATACATTCATGATTCAAATTATATTTCATGAATGTCGACGGGACGTCGTTTCAGTTTTAGGCATTCAATTTGGACCACCTGTTAGAAAAAGATATGAAGGGAACTAAACGTAAATGGACTATAGTTTAAAGATCTGCGTAGACAAAACCTTCAAAAATGTTTCCGTTAACAACCTTCCGGTTAAAAATTTATTGCTTTAGTAGTCTTAAAATCAGTATCTTGTGGTCGTCATTTTTTACATACTTTTACTTCACTGCCTGTGCACACTCTTATCAAGTCGTGACGGAAACATTAAATATTGATATTGTAACGCAGCGAGAACTTTAGTACTTAGGGTATTAATGAAGAAAATAGAATAGATAAAAAATAAATAATAAACAAATGAAAAGCCAATCCTTTTACGTTGTGCCGAAATTTTTCCAACAATAGTCATGTGGTTTCGCATGCGCAGATTTGGACCTTTCTGAACACACATCCGAACGAATTTTGACAATAT
Organism: Sinelater perroti; assembly: GCA_036346155.1. Taxonomy (NCBI): domain Eukaryota; kingdom Metazoa; phylum Arthropoda; class Insecta; order Coleoptera; family Elateridae; genus Sinelater; species Sinelater perroti. Next base: position 3,613,434 of record JARFIY010000222.1, read on the forward strand.
CTTTTACCGTTTGGTTTATAGACCAGTTCCGGGTTACAGGTTTTTCTGATTGAATGCTTTAGGCTTCCCGTTATCACAATGTGATGACTACTAAACTGCAAAAATGTATATATTAAAAACTAGTAAAAGCACGATTTGATTGGACAAATATCAAGAATCTCTGTGTAAAGATAGTGATAGTTATTTTACTAGCAATCGTCGTATTTAAGGGCGTCTGCTACAGTAAACATTAAAACGTTTGATGAAACTGTAGTGGGAGTTGAAAATGAGCACATCGAACTCTTATCTTTTACCTGTATACTAGAAGCTTGTAGGGCAGTTATCACTTGCTCTTAATGGTTTACAAGCCTTTAATTCGACAAGCTCATCAATTGAATACCACCCAAAAACAACTGCTATTTTTCAACAATTTTTTAAATAGTCTGCACTCCATTGCTGAATTCATGAAAGGCAGCTGACCACAGTTCCTAAACGTGACAAAATCGACTATATAGAAGAAGATAGGATCAAGGTAATTTAATTAAATTAAAGATCTATAATGTTGAAAAAGTTGTAGTGGTTGTGATGTTACATCCCTCAATTCTATCGATCAGTACTCATTCCAATACTCTCTCTACAAGAAATATAGACGACTTTGTATTAATACTCCTGGTCTTGATAGCCCTTTGTAATAGTACTGTGCGTGCGTGACTTCTAAAACAGGGTTAAGCTTCAAAGAAACACACATAGAAGTGTTTATCGGAAAAGTAAAAGGAACAGAGCTTGACAACAGTTCCAATAATAAATAAAGACAAGTAGGGTCGCACAATTGTTACAACTCTATATAAGGAGTTTTTCTATTATCTGAAGAAGAGTAAATTTATCTTTCTAGGAAGGTCCGTTATGAGAATCTTGGTGAAGATTTTCAGGTTCTCAAGTTGTTAAGCTTTTCAGGGACCAACTAATCCGTTGGTTTGCTAAAAGTAGATATAAACGTTATAAAATTGTCTGATCTTATTCAGAGTTTCAACAGTTGTTCCTTTCCGGCGATACTTTACGTTATGTTGGTTATATTCTCTACGATCCAGGCTGCAACCTTAGGGAGAAAACAACACGAGCGAAGTGATGTTTGGGCGTGAAATGCTGAATTACTTCACTTGACGAGATATCAGGTACATTTTTAGTTCTAATGCCTTAAGCTCTTTTAAGTCAAGTTCTTCAGCTTTACGCATAATTTTAACTTGTAGACGACCAAGTGCTCGTCTTTGGCTTGTTTTTTTATTGTCAAATTTTCTGTAGAATTCTCTCGTTCCATAAATTAAGTAATGATTTTGAAATCCGTTGCCCGAATTTGTTTGGTCATGAGGAAGGTTGACTCAAAATATGGATAAAATCTGGTACAGGCTGTATCACTCGAAAGTTCTCTACCTGATTTTATATCTTGTTAAATGAGTGAAATGAAAACAGACTATAAAAACACGTGTCTGAATCGTGCATAAATACTAAAACATTTAAACAAAAGCCGATTTAATGCTCTGTTTAACTAACAGCCGGAGGGATGTACTATCTGTTAGCCTGGCTAAGAATTTCCAAAATGCATTTTAACATAGCACAAAAATGCCACAATGTGAAACCACGTGTCACTGAATTAACCTCATCAATTCTGTGCAACACTGGACAAGACTATATTTAGAAATCAAATAATTAACTTGCCTTCTGTTGAAACGACTTGCAGGCGGCGCTTTTTCAGCGATCACTGCGAGCGTATACTGCAGCCGCGAGTGGGAAATATCTAGTACGACCACTACTATATCAGTATGCTGCGCACGTGATTGCTTTTTCATGCCAGTTGTAACACTGATAGGCGGGAAGCACTGATACTTATCAGTGGTCGGCCTGGCAGAGCGCGAGTGCGGCGCGATTATGGCGGACACTTCGAAATTTCCAGCCGCGATGGCAGCACAAACCCTCTGGTGTCATATCTCAAAGCAGCCACATCCAGCCCAGCCGCTGTTTGATACGCTTATTTTTGATAAGTCGCGTAGCATCGTCTGATTTGTTTGGACGCGATAGGATCGTTGACCTCCCGCCGTACGAATATCTAAGCATTCTAACAATCCGCCAGCAGCCAGAGCCTTTTCAAAATCCGGATTGCATACCATTCATTATGGCAACTGAATTGCCGGTCAATCGACTGGGTCAAGGGAATGCACTTTGCAGACCAGCAATGATGGCCTCAAATCCGTTCATTTGTTTCGACATTTAATGAGCCGCGCACTACTTTTTACACCGCTATCGGCCACACGTTTTCCGAGTGATTGATATTCATTACATAACGCATCATTGTTGTTGCGTGTTGTCAGAACAATAATTGCGCAGCTGCTTTTGTTTCCAAAACTTCAATTCTTAGACTACTGTCTATAATATTAAGAATCGGTCTTTACTAAACCAAGGTCAAAATAATTAAGTATTTTCGCATTTTTTCAAGATTTTTCTTTCTAGGCCAATATAGAGTATTGATGAAAGAGATTTCGCTACAGTTTTTAAGACTTCTCTTTCACTTCATCATAATAAAATATCCACCAAACTATTGCAGATGGTAGATAATGGCCTTTATAGACCCTTAGCGTTAAGACACTTCTTTGTATGACCTAGCATACACCTTATCATTTTGTTTGTTGACGAATTTCTCTGTCAGACTCTTTTTCCATCTATAAACAGAATACAGAAGAATGCGCGTATTCAGTCAACAGTCTTTTCGATCTTTCTTTAAAGCATCTTTCAGAAAATGATCGATATGCCCCTTAAAACAGCTAATCCTAAATCTCCTTTAATAATGTAAGACATCAAAGTATTATAAATTTAGACCTCAATAGATAAATCATTTTAAAAAAGTTTCGTTTGACTCCGAAGTAATCTGATTTGAAGTTCTTTCAGCTGTAAATGAGCAAGTTCTAAAAATAAATACAATATTAGAGCTGCGGACAGCCGACTGGCTGGTCTCGGGATCAACAAGAAACTCTTCATTGGACATCTTCAACAGAATGCGGCAACATTCCACACATCACACATCAGCATGAATAAAATTAAGTCCTCTTCTAGTAACCAAATAATTTTAAAAGAACTCTAGGCCCATCTGACTTCTATCATTCCAGTACAAGTTATGATGTATATACAATATGTATTCAGAAAGTAACCCAACTTCAAAATAACAGAGCTTTTTAGAAGTACGTGGTTAGCAGCACTGTTTTCAGTATAATCGAACGAATAATCTCAGATTACTTAACCCCGCCGAGGTTCAAATAAAAATACTTATAAATCTCTGCTCGAAGAAGATAAAACATCTTGAAATATCACAGTCAGGTGAAGCCGACAGAGCCAAAGAATCGGTCAAAATTAAGTTACCATCCATCTTTTCGCATGGTTGGGTCAACCACAAAGAAGTAATCAACGATATTAAAACTCTCGTTAGAGAGGAATTCTCCAGATCCCTTAATTCTTCAACCTTAAAAATTACTCTAACGAGAGAAGATGACTACAGAAGTTTGGTCAAACATTACTCAACAAAAATATAGGACTTCTCACATACCAAAACTACAACTACTACTCTTGGTTACTTTTAATCAACATCTTAATAGCAGCTTCCTTAAATCTAAACAATTCTTATTATCACATCTCTTGCCTTCTCTTTTTAATGGACCATAAAATCAAAACTGTCGCTTAATTAAAAAAAAATAATTGGAAAGCCAATGGCATCAAATGCAACTAACCCTATTTAAATCAAGACATTCTGTTGATATGGCGTGCATTAATCGTGTAGAATAATTTAAAATAGCTAGGTTTCAGATCTACAACATAGATAGAGATACTAGAATCGCATCTAAAGGTATGGCTATCATAAAGCGCAATATAATTTATCGTCAATGTCAAAAAATTAACACCATAAACCTCGACAATTGGAACGAAAATCAAAATTTACACCGTAATATGTGTTTACTACAGTCAATCCAACCAATAACTTCTAGAACAAGACATTTCCTTACTATTTAACACAAGCGAGCACTTCCTTCTTATTGGAGATCTAAACTCAAAAAAACATAATATGGAAAGGTAGAATAACTAGTAAATTTTATGTATGCTTTCCAAATGAAAGATCCTACTTACTACCCGAGTAAAATCCATCACAAACCTGACATCGTTGCTCATAAGAACTTCAGTCAAACAAGTCTTTCAAGAAGTGCTCACTGAATTAGAATGAATATCCCTGCGCCTAAATGAATCAAAGAGTTAGACAACTGGATCATTTTCTGTACAAGGCTTGACAAACGCCTCAAATATCCAAGCGATTTTCAGGCTCTGAGCTAAATTGATGAAACAATCTTACACATAACGAAAATCATAGTGTTGAAATGACCACTTAGCATAGTCAAGAATAGCAGAAAAGTGCTTTCGACAATTAATCATTCAAACATATTTCTATCGAATCGACTCACGTTAAAAACAAATTAGCAACCTCGAACCAGGAGATCTGGTCTTACTGAAGACAACCAGACAGATATTGTTAACCACAAGAAACGCCTGCAATCTCCTCGAAAGTAGATACATATAATTCCGACGTAGATTACCTAGAGAAAACGTTTATTTCCTACAGTATTTAAAAACTTAGCTAAATCAACTAGTGAAAAAATCTGCCTTTTTAAAGACAATGTTGCACATATTTTCTATTTTGGTAAGTCAGTAATGTGCATTTTGCTAAAATTAATTTCTAACCTCAAAATCAAATAACGGTTTTCATGTTTGATCAGTTTTATTCATAATTTCAAACCCAAATAATACGTCACAGATTCACACGTTACAACACTGCTCGTTGCAACTAAGTTCATGGTCGCGCAGATTAGCTCCGTCCACAGGACCTTTACGAATTACGAAAACTTTAACGTACGTAATAAAAAAGATGCTGCCACTTATAGACCAATCATCGTACTATCAATGACTTGAAAAATACCCGAAAAAGTTTTCCACTTCCGACTTAACGAAGAAGTTGAAAGACTAAACATTCTTCCAACTTTCCAATCGGGTTTCAAAGAAAGCTACTCCCTTGTCATAAATGACAACACATGTCTGAAATCACAAAGAGAGAGAGAATTTGAAAACTACCTTGTTTATAGATGTAACACAAGATTTTAATCGCGCGTAAAGAGACGGCCTAAAATTTCAAATTTCATTTCTTCGAATTGGTCTGTGTTGTTTGCCGATTTTCGAGAAAAGTTGCTATATCACAATACCTACCAAACGTTGAAACAAGCATATGATGGCAAGTCTTTAGGCCGCACTTTGTATTATGAGCGGTTTACTCGTTTTAAAAGTGATCGAGAATTTTGTGTGAACATCAAATGACTGTTCTTCCCCAGACCTCCTATTCCCAAGCTACCACCAGCTGAATGTTTCCTGTTCTCAAAATGACAATCAGTGTTAGAAGGACTTTCTGACTCAGTTGAGGAAAGTAAAATAAATTTGGCACAGACTCTTAATTCTATTCCAAAAAGGCTAAAGAGGATTGTTTTTACAAAGAAAACAAACGCCTACCAGAGGAGAAAAAAATTTAAAAATCCATAAATCCAGATGTGAACCCTAGAAAACTAAGAACCTGAAATGTGGTTACTTTTCTTCTTAGAAAAAATATGTAAATTAAACACGAAATCTAGCACAAGCATAAGGCTCAAAAATAAAAGATCAATCCTCGTATACCTCTTCAGATAATTATTTGTCGTTACTTTACCGACTGTGCGATATCTTCCGCATTTTTGCGCGACACGTGACATTTCACACGTCTGCACCTGTTAATAATCTGTTCAGGTGGCAACACGACAATATCAAATATTTGTTTTTGCAAAAATTTAAAATTTCACTCGAAATTAATCTTTCAGGCATTTTTTAAACGATTGCGTCAGCACTTGCGAGAAAATCGCTTGATTAGATAACATCTCGGGCAATTGTGTACAGTTTAATAAAGTTCATGGCCGACGATTTTGCTGTCGTAACGTAGAAACTCTGAAGCAAAAAAACGAAATATTTCCCCGCCACTCGAAAAATTATTATCGCACAAACTTGAGTTTCTTATAATTTAAATGAATTTTTCATCTATTTTTGTGCTGTACTGAACAGGACAGCGATTCCAGAACTTCTGATAACTGTTAAATCCCTTATAAAACTTGCGGAAAAAGGAATGAAAATGATCAGATTATCTTAACCCCAAAACCTGAAAGGAGCCCAAAGGAAAGGACATCATATAGACCCATTCACTACTCTAAAAAGGATGAAACCAACCCCCAAAATGAAAAATCACACATCTGACCACCTACTTAGATTTAGAGAAGGTCACACTACCACAAATCAGGTTCATAGGCTTGTCACTAGTTAACTATGATCTCCAGCTAAAAAGACACGGTTCTGCAATCTTTTTAGATGTGTCACAAGCATTTGACAAGGTGTAGCAACATCTTAAAATAATATCTGGACGAGAGACACTTTCAAGTCAAATACTAAGAAAAACTGACTCATCTCCTTTCAATTCGGCCAGGAGTCCCACAAGGCAACATACCAGTCCTATATCTACTATATACGTTACAGTACCTACTTATGTCAATGATGCTACTGTTTTAACCTTCCACAATGATCCAAACACTGCATCGCAAATACTTCAACAAAAATTGAATAAAACTGAAGACTAGTTGAAGACCTGGCGAATGCACGTAAACGAAATTAAATCCCATACATCCCAATTAAGCTAAATGGCAATATAATTCCACAACAAGATAGCGTCAAATATCTTGGTTTAACTGGAAAACACAAATATGGAAAAAAGGCTACAATTGGGACTAAAATTTCGTCGACTATAGTGGTTAATAGGCAGAAATCCTCAACTATCCACTGAATGCATCGTAAAACTTATATAGGTATACGGTATTCACTTATGGGTGTCAGCCCGTAACTCCAACCTGCAGATCCTACGTTTTCAAAATCAAGTTATAAGAGCTGTCATGGAGGTTCCATGGTACGTCCCTAACTGGCTAATTCAGCAAAACTTTTAATAGGTTACCATAACAGGTCAAGGAGAACTAAGAGATCAGCAAAAAAGTGATGATCGATAACCATGTCTTACAAATATTTATTTTGGTCCTAGAATATTTGAATTGAAATCTACTTGGCGAATAGGGGGAGTCCCTCCCGGCAAAACAACTAAAAATTGCCTCACAGTTTCATGATTATTATAAACGAAGGCAAAGCTCAAACATGTCCTAAAAATATTATTAAAATTTCTCTAATCACTTACATCAAGAATAAAAATAGTCTATATTCTAGTTAGAAGATTAGATTGGTAGGTGACAGTCAATAATGATGTGCTATACCTTGTATATCTAAAAAGTAACCATCCATATACAACAAAAAAGTTTTTGAAAACAACAACTTTAAAATACATAGATAATTAACTAAATTTGCATAAATCAAACAGAAAAAAGTTAGTATTCTTTATTTAATTCAAGTTCATAACTCAAATTTTGTTAGTGACGTGCATTACTCGTTGTAGCCGTTTCCTCATCTTTTTATTGGCATTTCTTTCCTTTTTTCACTTATGAGGAGTATAGCTCTAAATCCTATTACGTCGATTTTTATTTTTTGAAGTAAAAAAAAAACGGAGACCAGTAATAAATTAAATAAACATTAAGAGTAACTTAATAGACTAGTGCAGTCTGACAGGTAAGTAAAAAGAAAATTTTTTAAATATCCCCTTTTCAATAACTTTGAGTGCTTCTATAACTTACCGAAATATATTTTTTTTGTAAGTAATGGTTTCAAAAATTTTGACGTATACGTAAATGAGACAAAAAAATAATGAAAGTTGTTGTGCAAGCCAATTTAATGAAAAGAGAATTAAAAAATAATTAATTTGAAAACTATAGTGGTCCAACGACCTAACATCTCGTCTCCGACGATAACGTCCCCGAAGCTATAATAAAAGAAGAATCGACAAGAAAAGTAAACAACGAGGATGTAATTTGAATTGCACACCTTTTCTCTTCTTTGTTCTATTATAGCTTTTATAATAAATTAAAAACTCTAATAAATAGGAAAGAAAACAACATGAGGAAATTACAATAATAGGGAAGATTGAAAAAGAAGAGTAAGATACAAACAAATATTAAACAAAAATCTACCTTACGCAAAAAAACTATTAACAGAAATAGTCAAAAAGTAATTAATTTTTATCATAAAATATTTTATGAAAAGGGAGAAAAATATACGATCAAATTGGTTGTAGGAACTGTAGTATAAAGTAGAAGAAGGGGCGCAACACACAAACTAGAAATTATGGAAGTGAAAGAGAAATATCAGCAACAGGTAAAAAGTTTGAAAAAGAAAACTTAAATACGATTAGCCATTATAAGAAAGATTATGAAGTTAACAACATCATCTAGTAAAACCAAATTCATTCACGGGAAGAAAAATCAATAAATAATTAAAACATCAAGTTAGTGTAATGCAAAAGTTAAAATAGCAATAAAAAAAGAGCAAGCATAAAAAATTGTTATAACCAAACAATTAAAAGTAAAATTACATAAGATTTTAGAAGCAAAAATAAATCTGATATGAAAAAATGCATACATTAAATACACATGCAAACAATTAATTCCAGTAACATGAAAAGAGAAAGAGAAAACAAAAAAATCGGCAGCAAAAATTAAACAAAAAAAATAAGTATGATAAAATGGATGAAAAGTAGATAAATGAACAATGAGTTCCAAAAAACCCAACCTGAAAGCTGAGAAAATAAATAAACGAATGATAGTGAGTATGAAGAAAGAAAATTGTATAAACATGTACAGAGTGGGTAAAAATAACTCTCTATAAAAAAATCACAGCATCAGTATAAAATAAAAAATATTGTGGCCCTTAAATGGTAGAATTACAGATTTGGAGAAACTATCTTTGCTTGGTATGCTGACTGGACCCAATTATCCCTAATTTTGGAAGTGGCAAAATCCCGGTGCCATTGTTACAATGTAATTCAGCATGATCTTCAGCCCACTTACGGCACAATTCCTTATTTGGGACACAATGAATGTAGATGGTTACATGACGATGCATAAAAAATGTGGCGTACTACCACCACTTAAAACAATGAAATCATGCAAGATCGCGCCCTTCTTCTTTCTTTGAAACAACATCCAACTACCAGAACGTTAACTAGATCGTCGCAATCCACATAAAACATTGGATCAGTTAGAGGAACACATTTGGCATGTTACGGTAGAGATAACATTTAGCTTCCTTACTGAATTCAGCCGATGGTGTTCTCAGAGGACAATGCTGGTGCGTATGTATAATTTTAAATTTTTAACATTGTAGTTAAGTTGTACCCTTCTACCATTAAAAGCGACCATTTAGTATTAAAACTATTAAATATTTCTAATGAGGAGCTATTTTTCCCTTACCTTGTGTATAACACTGAACCTAAACCCAAACTAATATGTGGAAATAATCTTGAGTACTTCAATGAAATGAAAGATTTAAGGAAATGCATGAAAAAAGATGGTACTACGTAACAAACAAACAAGAACCGATAATATAAAAAAAAATAAAAAACAAAATAACCGGAACATGTAACTAAGATGAAGAAGAACAAACTTTCTAAAAGAGTATAGTGGAGTATAAGTGGAGATATAAAAGATATAGCTAGAAAAGATGGTAGAAAAGAAAGGAGAAGGAAGAAACTTTGCCTTTCAATTTTACTCATATCTAAAATATTCTGGACTAGCCATATTACGTGACAGCACCTCAATTTGTTGACAACTCAAAACTTTTGATAAGGGAATATCGAAGATATAGTTTAATTTAGAACATGAACTTTATTCATATCAATAAACCCCACATTAGTGTGACTCAAATTGTTATTTACAGGAGAAAAATAAACCGAGGGCTATCTATATGTATGTCATTAACCTGCCTGTTGACAACAGGGAAGATTTACCATTACAAAGCAGAAGACAGTTGGTGATAGTAGCTTAAAAATAAACACGTTACCCGTACAAGAGAAAGTACATTGATATGCCACGAAAACACTATAATTTTATATTATTTTTTCAGACTTACATGACTCTCAAGTATCATTTCTCGGTTTTTTCAACTCTATCATTATTTCAAAGCTGTTGCTAATTTTAATGAAATGTTACTTTACAAATAATTGCAAACAATATATTTTGGTGACTAATATGACCATCATTACACAGCCATTGAATCCGGACGTAGGCCTTCCTTGAAAGTTTTGCAATTTTGCAATTCAAGGGAGGATTTGGCAATTAAACGCCACAGTTGCTGGGCGGGTTGGCGAGTGGATAGGGTGTATGGAGGATAAAAGTATGTAGATTACGGGGAGAATTGAGGTTGGGACACGATTCTTCCCCGGTGTTAGGAGATGGGGAAGAGTCGAGGCTCGCGTGGGCAGGGTCGCTTCCCTGAAGTAGATCTAACCTCTATCGGGATCATAGAAGAGTATCTAACCGCTACCACACGATGACTAATATACAAGATTAGGAATCTACCAAAAATTCATGGCAAAAGTTTTCTCGTGGATTATCTTACCTTATACAAGATGAGCAATGTATAGCTTACTGATTTGATCTTCCTGTCATTCTAAATGTAGGCATTGTCGAAAGTTGTGAATTGAAGATTATATAAAGATCTTGTGGCAATAGCGTGTGTGCACTGTCAAAATATTTTACCAAAATAATTAGTCAATTAATCAGTGTTAACACAGTTAGTCAGCTGGTAAAAAATGAAGAAATGAATGATGTTGAAGATATTCTGAGCTCCAACCGCACTCGTACTATTCGTTCACCGGAAACTATTAGAAGGATTCGACAAAATATGCCCTACAAGATCCAGTTGACTCGAGAACTTCAGGAAGTTCTCTTACCGTTAATAAGGAGCGTTGCCATAACATAATATAGAACTTTTTTGTTTTTCAAATTGACAAACTTAACTTGGAAAACATGTGGTTTTGGCAAAATGTGAGACATGCCATACGCCATGGAGATGCTAAGAATAATGTTTGATATCCCATTTTGGTGATGTGCTTTGGGCTCTAAATCGCTACATTTAATAGCTCCAAATTTATTTTTCTTTATGAAAATGTCTTGATGATTCCAAACCAAACATAACTAAGGCACTCAAAAAAAAAAAAACTTACGGAAATACAGTGTTTTGTTTTAGACGAAAACTATTTAAGGAATAAATTGACCACTTATATATCGCCCATCCTGTATAAGGCAAGTAATTCTTTTGTGGTTCATTTAAGTACTCTAGCAATTTCACCCGATTTGCGTGCCACAACTAGTTTTCAGTACATTACAAAATTTTCCAAGCTTCCTAAAATTAAAGTATGCAAGATGCGGTTCCTTCGAAACCAGCAAATTATTGATTAACTTTTAGTTGTAGCGCAAGTCAAGCAAACTTCAACTGAATAGATGTGTAATGGAAGATTCCAACAACTAATTTCTCCTGCGCACACTTTGACCACGACAAATAAAGAAAAAGAATATAATAATAATGGTAAGGCTCTCATATGTACGCTCTCTCTTTCTCTCTCTGTCCCGTCGTCGCGCACCATCTCTGATGCGGGGCGATGTGGTAAGCCTTAGACGACCGCCATTATTGAAACCCGGGTCCGTCCGCACTGCAGCCCGCGCCTTAACCACGGAGCACGCTAGCAAGAAAAAGAATATAAACCCCTAAAACTCTTTTCTAAACAAGATCGTATATACACATTAAACAAATTTTATAAAAATAAAAATTCTAGAACCACAGTAAAAACATTAACTCACTTACTTCGAGAAGATTAGCACCTAAGTTATTTTACGAAAAAAAGGGAAAATCAAGAATGCTCAATGATTGCTCTGCTTTCTCAACTTATCACAAACACAACTTTTATATTTAATATAAGTAGCAGTCACTGCCATATAAACCGTTGTGTCCAATGGTCTATATAGAACGATTTATTAATTATATTGCTTCGTAGTGCCATCTACCACTTAATTAAAACAATAACTAAACAACTGTACAGATTTCTATAATATTCAAAAAAAAATTATGTACATTTAGACATGCATTTATAATGATTAAAAATCTCATGTAGCACGGCCAACGAGAAACAGATATATTTTTTAGACATAAAAAATTGAAACCAGAACTTGATATATATTTATAATTGTTTCCTTTCCCTTTATATGATTCTCTTCATTCTTAGATCACATGAAGGTGTGTTTCAGAAATATTAGTTCAAAATTGAATCTAAATCTGACAGGAAATGTGAAAAAAAACATTTGGAAATCGTTTTCCCCATCTCTTTGGCCGATTTAGTTGAAACATTGACCCAAACTTAAAGTTCCATTCGAATTCAATAAGAAGGCAATTATCAATAAGATTCCGTTGTATCACACACACCCGTGTGTGTGTGTGAGAGAGAGAGAGAGAGGGAGGGGTGGTTTTGAGATGCCGGAGGTATGTAATTGGATAGTGGTACTCAGAATTGCCTTTTTCTTTAACTGTATTTCTAAATTCGTAAAAAAGACCGTTCTTAACAAGGACTGAACAATGACAGACGAATGACATTATTAACTTATCCATGATTAATTAAGTTTGTTTACACTTAACTTCCTATGTACCTTCATACTCCCATCTGAATTACTTCAGTAATTCACTCATTAGTCCTAAAAGTTTACTAAAACTTCGATGATAAATCCACTCCAGGATTTCATTTTGTTGATTCAGGTTCCAGAATATTTCATAAAGTTGACAAGTGAACTTGATTCATCCAATGAATCTTGAACCTTCAACTTGTCAAAACAATGTCTTCTCCATCATTTGCAGTGTAGATCCAGACAGCTCGAACAATGTCATCTTGTGCAAAAGCCAACTCCAATTCTGGCTAATAGTGACTCAATTCTCTCCTCATTATCCCTTAATTCTTTATGAATTTTCTTCAACTGCTTCTAGAGTCAGTTAGCTTTCCAAGTTCCAATCTTAGAAATTAATGTGTTATTCTGTAGAAACATAGTTGGAGTTAAAGAAATTAAACCATCTGGGTCCTTAAAAACAGAAACTACGAGATGAGTATTGACCATAATTTCAGCCTCATTGAGACAGGTTTCCATTTGGAGATATACATAGTTCATCCTCTTTTTCTACTGCAACCTCTTAAGTAGTTCTTTCAAAGTGCGGATTATTATTTTTCAAAATCAAATCTACTAGGTTGTAGTTGAAAGGATAGATTTTCAATTTTATTTGCTTTACTTCTGCCAAATTGATTTTTTTGAACAGATAAGTCCAACAAAGTTTTTATTCATTTTCATTGTGTACTATAAGTGGGTAGCTTTTTCTATTAATTAACCGAAAAATGGCTAGAATGAAATCCTCAGTTACCAAACTTTTTACTAATTCCAAATGAACTACATGGAAACTCACACAAGTAAAGATATCAATTATTAATTCACTTTCACCTTTAAGGAACAATCTTTCTATGAGATCTACTCCGGCGACATCAAATACTTTGCTTCCTCCACAAGACCTTACTACCTTCTTAACAATCTGTCTTCCTCTTAAGATCCAAAAATAAACAGTATAGCATAACCGTCTGACTGGCGTCTGAAAATATATGTAATTATCGATTTTCCATAATTCCTACTATAATGTAGTGTAAAGTCCTGACTTCTTGAATTAATCTAACATCCTAAATAAACCCCTTTGTTTTCTGCGTGTTCAGGAACTTCAGAATTTCATTCTGTTTTCTGATTCCATTAAAAAAAAAACTATTACTGAAACAGTAAACCAACCAGATCAAAGAACTCATAAACCTTCTCTTTTGGTTAACTTCTTCGGTAAATATTTATCTTTAACCACAAGCAAGAGTGTCTGGTTACACATCCCAAAACTTTAATTTTCAACTCCAAGCCTAGTCCACAGCTGCTACGTAAACTGATTCCAAGATAAAGACTGTGATTCAACAGACGAAGTTTAAAGAATCGATTACTCATTATCTCATAGGTCTAGGAGAGTCTGGAGACTAAAATTGTCGCATTGCCCACGTAAAGATTTTTTCAATTTACAGCAATTTCTCGATACTATTCTTTGACCTTACTCAAACAGTTAGTAGCTCTAAGCAGGAGGAACAATGGACATCACAGGAAACTCTTCAATAACAGAATAATTGTAACTCGCTGTTTGGATTCCGTCACAAAAATCATAAGTTGAGTCTTTTATATAAACAACCATTTAAAGATAGATTCCTTCCCATAAAATACAAGACATCAAAAGCAGGTAGGACAGAGGAGTGGTTAAATTCTCAGGTTTAGTTACTATTTGGTAGAGCAAATAGCAACTTTCAGATCCTCAGATCCCTTTCATTGGTTATATTATTCCTTTTTTGGTCTAGTCCTTGAATGCTTTGTTATAATATTAAAACATATTTGTTCATCTTACAAAGGGAGCCCGACTCTTGGGATTATCAAAAGTATTGATACAGAAGTACCAAATGTACTTATTTCACATTTTAATTGTTATTTATATCCGGACAGTCTGCCCCAATATTAGAAATCCAAATGTATTCTTCTTTAATTTATTAACCGTGGACCACTACTTATCCTAGAATTATGTGTTTTACTTTCCAGTACATCTAAATCCATGGCAAAATTAGTCCCTGTATTCTAAACTGTTATATTGTAAACTTTATGTTTCGTGGAATTGTTCTACTTCAATATGAATGGTCCAATATCTCAACCATAACATGGCTCGAATGCGCCCACATATACGTGGATATTCAAAGACACTTCGAGAAGCACCAAGTAGCGTACAGTAAACATGCCCGTCAGGGTAAACCACTGCGGACAGTCCAATGTAATCAGTGTTAGAATAGAACATCAAGTTCTACTGCAAATTAATTATGGAGACGCATAAAATATTTGTGCAAATGTACGGGACAGAAACCATGAGTAGAAAATGCAATTTCGCGGAAAGAAAGAAACGACTGAGGATCAGCGACATTATTTGTTTGATGACCGAAGAATTCCTAATTACCAAGGGCATGGTATGCATCATCGTCCGAGAAAATTTGGTTGGGCGGTTTGTGCCACGGAATCTGACATACAAACATAAAGCAAAACGAATAGAATCTTCTAGGGTTTTCATTACCATATGTGATCATAATCCATTCTTTTTCACCTAGTCTGTCAGCTATGAACTTCTTTCTGTTTTCCCACCTGAAGTGCAGCATAAGGCACAAATTTTGCGAACATGGCGGCACCCTAAGAACGTATCGCAACGGTTCTGCAATCTAGGCTTTTGCTAACAGTTTCCAGAATCTTTATGAACGTTGTTAAAGTGTATTGTGAAGAATAGCGATGTTTCTATCTTCATTCAGTGAACTTTTAGATCTGATGTATGGTAGTGAAAACAAATCGATATCGAAGGGAAACTTTCTCCAATAAATCATGTCTAAGGAAATAGGAGGTGGGTAATTATAGTCAAGTATTCAATAAGAAAGAAAATTTAAACCCTCATTATTAATACAAACCTTCTCCCCAATATTAAAAACTCTTTATACTCCCTTTACAAGCTATAACTAGCGCCTTTGGTTCTTCCACCCGCAACTTAACCAAATACCTGGCCAAATTCTTCCAGCTTCCTAAAGAATACGTAAAGACATCATGATCAATTTTGATGTCGTCTCCCTGTTTTACCAATATTCCTATTCCCTCATTAATTAACTATTGTCTATGTCATAGCTATTTTATTTTTCAAAATAAACTTTGCCATTAAATCAATGATGTTCTCATGAGTTTCCTACTTTTCATGGCCGATTTTGAAATAAAATCCAAACTTACTTTCCCTTGAACTATCTCTTAGACAAGAACAGCACCAAACAATTTGGTTTCTTTAAAGTGTATAAGCATTATAAACATTTACATATAATTGGACACTCACTATCATAGAAAACTGTATAAGAGGTGGATAAATCGAAAAAAGTTGTATTTCAGAAGATAATAAAAAAAAATAACTATAACCAAGTCATCTGAATATAGCAGGTCATCCTAGAAAACTGGAAAAGTGCCAAGCACCAAAAACGCCAAGAATAGTTTAAAATAAGGAAGATCTCTATTTCCTGACTGGAAAAGACACCATCCCGATCAAATGACTGGAATCGAAAGAAGCAGTTAGAACAAGTAAAAAAATATGCAACATGAAAAGTAATTACCATAATGGCCAACTGAAATACTTGTACTACTCTTTTCATCTGTTCCTCTGTTGATTATTACATCCAAGAACATCAAAATTGATGTAAAAGGTTTATTTAACTCCGTAAGAAACATATTGAGAAGTGAAGACTATCCCTAATCTATAGGAAAAGTTCTGTATGTGTAGGGTAAAAAAATAATCAATTATAAGTAACCTTCAGTTATCAACATAGTTTATTCTTAAAGACTATTTAAAAATTGAAACTCAATTTAAAATAAATAAATCCATTCCCGAGCCCTAAATAATTTTACTTAAAAAAACCAATAAATAGATAAAACAAATCAAAACTAACTTTGTTTTATTTATATATTATGGTGGAAGTGGAAGGTGAGGAAAAAGGAAAACCATTATTATTTGATCATCAGAAAAAAACAGTTTTTTTTATTTCTCAATATCACTTAACCGTTTTCTTTTTGCGCATATACAGACACTGTAGCCTCAAGGGCTTATTTTGTCCACTAACATGCATTTAATGCTAGGACATTCACACACACCCATGCGCTGAGCGAGACTTGAACTCGCCCGCACCAGCTAGAGCACAGAGCCAACTAGTTGAACCATCTGAGCCACTGCGTCCCCATTATTTAACTGTTTCTAAAATAAGAATGTAACATTGTTATTAGAGAAGTTTATGATGTGATTTGCTGTAGCTCCATTAGAACATCTTTCCACGAAATTTGCACCATAATCCATGATTTTGTCAATCAAAACTAAAAATATCCTTAAAAATGTCCCCCGCAGTCTTTTCAGTTCTTCTAGAATCACTTCATTTCTATAGTCTCCCACATCAGCATTGTCCAAATGTATGCTACAATAATTGATTTCATCATACAAATTTGTATGACAATATTCATTGTTTTCGTTTATTTTTCCTTCTACTTTGCAACTATCATTTTCCTTCTTGAACCTTATGATCAGCTTTTTAATAATAATTCGCTAAGTCATAAAACAGAAGAACATCAAAAAAGGCACTACAAAAAACTAAGTGTTATAGCAACCAACTTCCTGTTCAAAAGCTGGCGTGTTTCTTGTTTCGAAAATATGTTCTAGCCTAACTAGTTAAGAGGCGAGTCATATCTAACAAATTAAAACGGTAAGTTTCGGAACAAAATGGAAAAATAATAAAACCACCCTTGAATACTAATTCAGTATTTATTGGGCTGACAAAAGTTCAACCACAACATAGCAGGCCAAATAGTAATGTTAATATAATATATTTACAAACAGTACAATGATGTGCTACCACACATGCCGACTGCTTGTGATGAGTAGCGCTAACACTGGATTATAGCAATGCAGTCTCCCCGCCGGGCGATCACGTATGGCCGAGCAAAAGGAGAATGCAAATAATGACACTGGGTTACAATTCAAATCAGTGACATATAGAAACAGGTACCTCTAAAATATTTACAAAAAAAAAATATGGAAATAATAGTAAACGTCATGTCCACTTGTGTGTTTTGGAGAATTTGGGAACAGGTGGACGGTCCGATTACCTATATATTTGGGTTGTTGGTCTTTGTGATGTGCTCGTTACTTAAATCCGAAGGGAGGAAATTATAAAATCAAAGCTCGTACCCCCTCTCTTCGTCCATATAAAATCTACTAATAAATAAGCAAAATCTACTCAACTAAAATATAAACAATAAATACATTTATAAAAATATAGTACAATATTTCAATTATGCAATTGATAACTACTTAATATAAGCAATATTCTCATAATTTGATTATGGTTCACAAAATTATTTAAGTGTAAAATGCGAATCTAGAACTGTACACTATTCAAAAAAACAAATACTTGGACTGGTGAAGCAAATCATATCATTTATACCTGTAGCAACTACTATGTACATAATAATCAATAATTAATTACTTAATATTTAAACAACAAAAACTGACACTACATGTACATTAAAAATGAAATGCACAGCAAACTACACTTCCCTAAAAATTATTTAATGGCCTGTGTATAATTTAAAAGATATGGCTTACTATTACCCAAAAATATATTCCCTAAATTAACGTTTGTAAAGAAGCTCTCCGACATGGAAACGAATCCGCTGAAAGCAGTGTGAATTGTGAAAATAAGCGCGCAGCCTGTACTCTCGGGAATCTCTGCTACATGCAGTAATATCTCCGTCAAAAACAAACGCTTTTTGCATACAAAAACAATGGTGTCTATTAGTACGGCCCAATGTAAAGCAATTTCGTTTTCAAGTATTCACTTCTTTGGCTTGGGATGAATTCGTATTCAATTTGTTAAAACTTAAAGTATACTACCGATTATTTTATGCTTTAGGAAATATTTAGTACATGCAAGATAGCATTCGCCTTACGTAGCAAAATTCCTCGGATGTCTGCGACACAGCTGCCATTTGTGCATTTAAAAAAAAACAATTAACAACAAACTATTGAAGATGCATGCATCTTTGGAAAAACTTCGAGTAACTGGCATGTGCCTCCTAATAAACTGGTTTGATGTCCTTTTGCCCACATTATCACAGTACCAAAATCAATAAAAACTACCAACCCAATGATAACATTATTGTCGTACAATATTTTTCTGTTCCAAAATATGACTAGAAAATACAAAGTATGTCGTCATCTTGTTCTATTCCTTCCAGAAAAATTATTATTACTCTATCATAGTATGTGACCCGCTGCAGATAGGTAATTGATAATCTACTTCTCTATGATGTATTCTCAAATACATATGTACTAGTTAGACAAGTATTATTGAAAGCCCAATTTACGTTATAATCTTTACATAAAATCAATTATGTAATTATTAGTACAAATTTTAAACATTAGGCAAACATCATTGTTACTTCCGCAACTCTCGCTTCTTACACTAATTTAAAAAAGGCATTTTAAAAATATCTTCATTATCGTACAACTGTGATGCATATTTATAGGATTTACCGTTAGGAAACTTCACCAATACTAGAGTAGTAGATACAGGGCCCTATACACAAACGAACTTATCAACATTAAGAAGCATTCATAAAAACTGTTCTTATTCATAACGTGTATTACCAAAGTATCTCAGCTACGTACAACCTCTACATTTTAATTGTATTCGATGTTGGTCCATTCAGTTTTTATAGATTCATTCGCTCACTTATGGCTGCTGCTTCGCAGGCGGCCCGGTGCTTTCCTCGCGACGGCCGCCGGCGCTGCATCCTCTTCCCCTTCAACGCCGTTGCGCCTGACATTTTTGTCCAGTTCAGTCATTGCCTCTTGTATGGCATTTTCCAGCTGGCTATCTAATTTACGGCTTCTGCAAATGCATAACAACATCAAAAATGAAACCAACCTTCTGCAGTTGTGCAGAAAAATTAACAATGGTTTTTAAAAAATTCCTCTTACCTAAAAGAACAACAGCATTAAATGAAACAACATTTTTATTTATTACTATTTATTGTAAATTTGAATGTAGCAACTAATTTCAGCCATTGTCCGCTAAAAAGTACAGAAAGAAAACATTGCATACCCACTTTTGACCCTAAGGCAAAATTCTTGCAAATTGGGTAAAATGGTTTAGGGAGTGGACTTAAAGTAACTGTAATTATTTCAAAAAGTGATAAACAAACTTTCAATTTCATAAAATCGAAAAATCCCCCTCCTCTCAATTATTCTTAACTTGCTTTTAACCTTGCATATTGTGAATTTGAAATACTTATAATATGCATTCCTATTAAGGAATATGGCCTGTGAACTGGAAGGTCAAGACTTCCATATGTTCGCCTGGTTGAGTACAGCAGCAATTATTTTTAGTGACTGCCAAGCGCCTGAAGCCCAGAATAGAACCCGGGTCTCCCTACATCACAACCGAGCACCTTAACCACTCGGCTACAAACTGGTTAGACAATACTTATATCGATTATTTTATTTTCTATATGTACTGTATATAAACTTAAGACAATGTACTCCTGAAATGTCAACAGATTTCGTTTTTGGTATGTGTGAAGGCATTTCTTACGAATTCCTTATCAAGAAAAATACTATCCAGACTAATTTTTTCTCAAATTCCGTTGTGGTATATATTTACCTTTATTCTTTATACGTCATTTCCCATCATATTATCGTTTGTAAAAGCAGAAAAAATAATGGACTTCTTTCCAGTAAGAATTTTCTTAAGAAGTTTGACAGTTTTTTGGTCGATAGCAAATTATTTTTCTACGTTCTATTTCTTGGAGTACCTTAAAGTGTGTTTTAGAAGGATAGAGCAAATCTTTCAAATACATCAATTCAATTTTCAACTTTGTGTATTATATTAGAGAAGTACTTTTTCTAAGGTGGTTTTAAAAACTGAAAGACTGACCACTAAATAATCTGTAAGGCGCAAATTTTTGTCTTCTCTGGTTTTACTTTATAATAGCCAGTATTTTTTAACAGATTTCGGTTCTTAATTCTTAATGCTAACCCATAACTCTTGCCATACTTGGCCACATTAGGTAACAATGCTACTGACCCAACATTATGATCAATTAATGTCCCCTACCGTTTTTATTGCCTTTTTATCGAATGCTCATGCGTGATAATTACCCAATACCTTTTCTACCATTGATTTTGGCATTTCTAGTTTTTCAGTAATTTGAGACTTACTCTTATTATTATTGATTTTGTTGGCCATTGTTTTTCGAGCTTCCACTTGCTTTGAAGAAATCTCAAAAATACTTAGCTTCTGGCTATACTATTGTCCAACTTGGCTAATGCACATACTTACCATATAATATTTATTTTTGTCTGTTATATGAATATTGAAGACAATAGCTGAAACTAGGCACTTATAATAAAAGTCACCAAAAATGGATTTATTTCTTAATTTTAAATTAAGTGATAAAAGGTCTTCTTTCGTATTTTTCAAATATTGTAAATCGTTTGTATAAAGGAAAATTGAAAATAGACCACAAACAATTATGTTATACACAGTTAGTAGTTTTTAAAATTGCCTTTAGTAACAGAATTAAACATCTTTACGGTCAAATTTAGAGCAGTTACCCAATCCTAAGTATGCCTGAAGGATGTTTCAATAATAGTACATAGTTTACATTTCTAATAAAGAACATAATGCCCCTCCAGCTCCATCAGTCTATCGGCACACTCTTGCCTTTTGAGTCACATTTTTTAATTACATGTTATCACAATTGTGGCTCCTTTCTCATAATAACATGATGACCCCGTTTAGATAGCATAGACCTAAGACTTCTCAGAAATCTAAAGAAAGAAACCACATGGTGCTTGACTGCACAACCGCCTAGTATTTAGACAAATGAATAAATATATAACCAATAACATTGTTTCACATGCGTCCTTCAATTGAGACCACAAAAACTCAGCTTCAATAATACACCTCATTAACTGTCAATTCATTGCCTATTTTTCAAAAAGTATGGTATAATCCAATGATTTTAATATTTTAACAAATTTTAATGCAGAATTTGAGCATGAAAAAAATATATGCAGAGATAGTTCTAAAGAATATCATGGCCAATCAGGAGGATGTATGTGTGTTTTGATCTTGAATATCGCCTTTAGAGGGAACCAGAATGATAAATCATGAATTTTTTCTGTCTCAAAAAAGAAAGAATAAGCAAGTTGAAAATCAAATTGAACTCATTTGCTTTTTTGACAGTCAATGGATCATCCACAAGGACTTAGTATCCTAAAGACCAATAGTCAAACAAACTTTTTATTAAAAAGTCATTAAAGGTTTCCATTAACAAGTCTATAATAATTTCATGGTCAATAATATCAAAGTCAAAATATTTGTATTCAAAGAGCTACAATTGTCCAAAAAACTGATGCGGTAGATTTCACCGACTATGGCTCTCTTTTTTAGTGTGAGATAATTCAAAATATTTTGATAAAGTTCGTCTATTTGAAATTTGGTTAAAAGTGATTACTTGATAAACTATGACGACGTTTTCTTAATTAAGACCAACAAAATTGTTTATATTTGACTCACATATCACCATTTTTGACATATAAAAACCATTTGGCTACAATTTCTCTTAAATGAAAGCAAAACGTGTCACAACGACCAACACTTGACCATTTAAACTACCCACCCTCCCCCCAATATAGGAAATTTGAATGTACTAATAATAAATAATATCACAATGAATTATAAACACATATATTTTACTATTTAAAATTTAATAATTGTTTGCGATCTATTTATTGCCAGCTCTCCTTCACACTTATCCTAAATACCATTTAGATGTATGTAATGTAACTAGTTTATTCATGAGCAAATGTCAATTTCTGTGGGGCAATATTAAAGATGTGGCTAATATTGTTGAAACAGACACTCACTTCCGGCAATTCCTGCGAGCACGATGGTGTGCATCGAGGCCCTCTGTGAGGGTTTGCAAGGAACAAGGGTCAACTTTGGTGGGCGATTTGTCGCCGCCAAACCATCTTACCAGCACGGCATCGTCATCGCACACCTCCATCAGTTTGCCAGGCCAGGCTGGGCGACCTCTGGCGGGTCCCCAAACCAAATCGCCCGTGGCAAACGAGTGAGGACTCTCAGACGTCCTCCGTGCGTCCTCTGGAGAGACAAACGATATTCATTTAAAGGTGAACAGTACGATGCAAGACTATGCGCATAGAGCTTAGCAGGAATAGGAGTAGCGTATGAACACGGAATAACTGTACAAGAGAACTCAATCGTCTGGTAGCAGAGTGATGTACGTGAGAACGAAATGAAAGAGTGCAGTGAGAGATGTAACGAATTATTTACACGTGTGAAGTGTAACATACACCATTTAGTTGTAACTGGTGAAATGCATATTCCTAGCAAATTGACCTCAACTGAACAATTGTTAGCCACACCAGTTAATATCACACAACAAAAATTATATGGACATTATTGTCATATATGTACAACTTTATACATTTCAAATACATCTTTAAAGTAAACATACTTAGTAATTAATGATGTCATGCATAAAAATCTACAATTAACAAATAACTGTACCAACAATTTTCTAAGTACACTATTAGTTATTACAGAAATGCAAAAAATTCAAGGTTGTTCGAAAAGTTCGTAGTGCATATCAATACTTTTATCCTTTCAATGGATGTTACCTGAAACATTTTTAAGAAGAAAGCTAAAAAACCTAAAAAATAATTGGTGTTGCAGAAACATTTACTAAAACAGTTACCTATTAGTGATAAAAAGTGCATAAATTAAAATCAACTAAAAGGAAAAACAAAAAATTATATTATGTACAGAAGCAAATTGAATTTAAACAAAACTTTTTATCTTGACAATGCTATGGCAAAAATAAAATGCTGCAAGTTGATAGAGATTGTTGGAGTATGTGTAGACTAGTTTAAAGTCTGTAGTTACTTTTATTATCATTTTATTAGTAACACTCATGAAGACTCAACAACTAATATCTAATGTTACTGTAGCACGCATTATACCAAAGTTTTTTTTCTTAGGAGGGGAGGGGCAATGTTAAATCAACTGATATTCTGTCCAGACTATGTTAACAGTTGGGCAGAGACATGTTATCAAGAAGTCGAGTGTTCAAAGTGCAAGATCGGAAATATAATGCACCAGCAATAACAAGGCAAATGCTGACATTGGAAATATATGTTGCAGTGAGTTTTAGCCAAGTTAGTGTTGAAAGCTCAAAAGAGTGTCTACAAAATAAGTTCCCTGCTTTTTTAATGTTTAACAAGGGTTATTCCACATGAGATATCTCGGAAACATATTACCCATTAAAAAAAGGAGGGTAGCAAATTTTTGCTTCAGATAAAACAAAAACCTTGAACGATATCAATAAACATGTGTGTTATCAATAAAAAATTCTTAAAATGGTTTTTATAAATAAAACTGTCCAATTTCTCAATTACTAACTTTACGAACAACCCAGCACTACTGTATGTTATCTAAAATAGCTAAAAACAAAAACATACAAATATGACAATACAAATGGAACTGACAGTATTTACCCAAGCAAGTTACCTCCAAACCAAACATAACTAAGAAAGAATAGAAGAAATAACTAATAAACAAAGCACAGTGATTTGCTGGAAGTAAATTTGTTAAGCTTTTACAAGAACGAGTATAAGTATAGGCATTTTTGGTAAGAAAAGCACAGTTTCAATAAATACTACACCCTCATCTATAATTTCTATGATAGATTGATGATGGTAGAATGATGTGTAGAAAGTAAACAAGTATCTAATGTATGGATACAAAATAAATAGTTTAATATAATAAATTAGGATGCAATATAATAGTCAATTAAAATATAAAAATAGAGGAAAGAAGAGGTTGTCCACAAAATTAAAGCAAATATTGAAAAACAAAAAGATTATCCAACGTTTTAGGACAAAGTATTTGATGTGTGTCCTTCCCATCATGACCTATGGACAATCACAAAAGAAATAACAAGAAGACTGCAAGTTACACAAAGAGTCGTGGAACGATCAATGTTTGGGATTATAATAAGAAACAAAAAGAGAAATGCATGGATGTACAATAAAACAAAAGTAACAGCTAAGGTCAAAAAAGTGACCCAATTGAAATGTGACTTTGTCAGTAATGTGTTGTCAAGATAATAAATGAAATACCAAGATACTACAATGGAAATTGTGGTTGGGGAGAATAAACAAAGTAAGAGTAACAGCATGATGAGTTGATGAGATCGAAGCTGGTCTGTAGTAGTTTAAAGTAGTACAAAATAGAGATAGATGGGGGCATGGATTGGCTGCAAGAAAGCTCGAAAAGGAAAAGAAGACTAGACATACAAGAGTAAAACAACTTTCATAAAAAGAGTGGAACTCAAAAAATTGGTGAGAAAAATTTTAAACTTGTGCATACGATTGACTGTTGCATATAAAAAATATAATCGATTCATAATCAACAATGTATAGTTTTGATATCTGTCATGATGTTGTCTTATAAAAAAACTCTATTTCAACTATCGAAACAGTTTAACAGAGATTGTGGCTGTGATTACCATGGTAAACAAGATCATGATCAACACAGTTATCAACTAACACTACATAAACTGGCAGACATAAAAACATTCACTATTCTGTATGATTACTTGATACACTATACACAAAGAGTTCTAAGTTTACTAACACTAAAACAGGAACACTGCTGTTACAAAAGACCAAAAACAAATACAAATATATGTTACAGTTTGCAATTAGGAAACTATCGCTATTGTGATATGAAGCATTGAAGCAGTCCTGAATGCAGTTGTCTATGTATACCACTGATAGGTGGTGGTAGATCTACAAGCAGTGAAAACTGCCTCAACAGACTAGTCAAAGCTGATACACAGTAAATACAGAACTACCATACAATTCACGCTGCATATGTATATTTATACTTTATGTTACCTTTTCCAGATAAGGATTAAAGCAAAAAGCAAAGCGTCAAAATTCATGCCTTCATTTACCAAAACTAAAAACACAAATTGACCGGACATACCTTCATCATCTTCAAAAAGTGATAAATGCATGTGTCGATTTTCCAAAACCACTAGGGTATCACCATGCTTTCTTTTGCTGGCCATTTTCTCAAAGTTTCTAGAACTGATAACAGCTTCTTGTGGTTTTATGTGGTCTGTAACAAATTGAATGCCTGACACGACAGTAGATGATTCTGCATAAGCCATGTGAATAGGAGTGTTGGGCTTTTTAGTAACATGCAGTTGTCCTCCAACACTTGTTATGTCTGTATATTCTGATTTTGGCTGTATGTGATGAGTGCGAGACCATTCGTTCTCTGAGCCTTGTACATTCAGGTCGGCTGAGTCAGGTTCACTGCTAGATATACAGTGTACCATTGCCTAAACAAAAAACATAAGATGTAGAAACAAAGATAAAATATAGAAAACAACAATACCATTAAGTGAAAAAAGCAATAAAAATAATAACTCGCATAGTAAAAAAACTTACCATTGAACATGACTGTTGCCTGCTACTTTGCAATGTAACAATATCTCCACAAGACCCTGAACAGTTAGACGGAGAAGGTGACAGTCCATCATCAGTACTTCCTGTATGTGTTGTTGTGTCAGCAGTAGGTGGACTTTGCCCTTCAGGCGCCAAAGGGCTATGGGTAGTGGTGTCTGGTGGACTGCCAGCAGAAGTAGTTGCAGATGTTTGGCAAAACGTATGTGTATTTTGATTTACAGCAGTCTGTGTGGACACTGAATGCCGACAAGAAGCAGAAATTTGTTGCGGACTTTGGCGTTGCACCAAAACAGCTTGTAAAGGTCGACTATCGCCAGAATTCAGTATAAAATTTTGATCAACATTTAAAGTTGTCCGACTTGCAAGATTCTGATTATTGGATGGATTGCTGGGTTGTAATGTTTGTAACGGTTGGTTATTTGAAACCATTGTAGTCTGCTGTTGCACTATAGTGGTATTTTGTTGTACATATGTTGTGTTTTGTTGATTAGATGATGAGACCGTAATATTAGCAGTTGGTACCATAAGAGTTTGACCCATCTGACCACATTGTATGAATTCTGGTTGAGTCTGCTGGGTAGGTCCATTTGGTCTAATCGGTTGAGGAGCAGTGCTGAATGTGACCTGTGTCGGACTAACGTTTGCTACAAGTGGACTGAGTTGCCCATTAAATTGAGTTCCATTCACAACAAATTGATTTCCATTTGGAGATAAAAATTGTGCCCCTGGACTGTGCTGTTGTTGAATAATTTTACCTTGGGAGGTCCCAGGTGCTCGAATAACCATCCCAGCAGGTCCCGCTGCTAAAATGCTCTGACCGCTATTGAACATTCCGTTATTTTGAACAGGCGTCAAAACATTCTGTCCATTGACATTCTGCAATTGCAGCTGCATACCTAAGTTGGATGTATCCTGCAAAATAGTTGCTGTTCCATCAGCATTCATCACCATACCTCCCAAATTAGGTACAATAAACTGTTGAATCGTAGGGAAGTTTTGCATCATACCCGCTGCACCATTGATCAAATTAACTGGCTGCAATAGATTAATCTGTTGGGTTTGTTGTGAATTTGTTATTAGCTGTTGAGCTCCAAACTGCCCAGCATTTCCAACAGTTGCTTGACCATTCATGACAATTTGGGGTGGAGCGCCAGCTTTTCCTGGTACAATGGTTAAAGCTTGCATTACAGGCCCAGCAGTCAATCCCTGGGGGCTGTGTGCCATTTGAATTTGTTGTGGAAAACTTTGCTGTGACATCACAACGCCAGAATTTTGCTGAGAAGCAATTTGCAACATAGAGGCTATAGTCTGTGAAGACATCTTGCGCTTTTTTCCTTTCTTCTTTGATTCGGGAGACAACATTGCTGTTGCACGAGTTAAAACTCTATTTGGATCAGATCCGTCAACTTGAAGCTGCTGTTGAATGACATTTCCAGCAACTAGCTGTGGTATTTGTACATTTTGGCCAACAGTCATGCCATCCATTGTCATAGTAACTCCTGGTTGCAATACAAAAGGAGTGGGTAAAGCATTAACTAAAACAGTTTGTTGACCGAGTACTTGCTGAGCAGCAACAGCAGGTATTACTTGAGTTACAGCAGCAGTCACGTTTGTGATCATGGGCGATACTGATATAGGAGGCATTGATGTATGATTGGCTACAATTTTTGGAGGTGGAGGAGGCATAACACCTGGCTGTCCGTTATTACTTGTGCTAGCCATAATTAACTGCCCACCAGATGATACTAAAATATGTCCAGGTGGTAAGCTTTGTGTAGGAGAATGCTTAATGATCTGCAGTGGAGACATTTGTTGATGCTGATTCTGTTGAATACCAGAAGCAAGCATGTTATGTTGTGTGTGTGGAACTTGAATACTGCTAACAACACTTTGCACCATTTCCAATGGAGATTTTGATACATTAATAGATATAGCTTGAGATGGTATAGCAGTTGTGGAAATCAAAGGACCAGTTTGGTTCAATAGCAATGATGGCACCGTTGTGATGGGAACATTAGCCGGGCTATTCACAGAAACAGTTGACGTGTTAGCTCGCCCCGCTAAAACTGATGTTATAGTGTTGCTTCCCACAGTGCGTCCACTAGCCATAGTGGTTACTACTCCTGGATGCAGTAAACCGCCAGATGCAGAATTATGCATGCGTTGTTGATTTGCATGAGACAGTGTGCAATAACCATCAGATCTTGTTGGATTTTGAAATGACGTTGGAAGCGTTATTTCTCTTATTTGTGAGGCAGAATTAGCACTGCTGCTAGAAATTTGCATTTGCATATTAATCTGAGGTGTATCTGACAAACGAGGTTGAGGCGTTGTTGGAGTGTGAGGAGTTGGCGTGGGTGGGTTTGACTGACAGCCTTCTGTAGGAGACACGTTACTTGTACTGATGGTCCCGCCCTGAATGGGCCTGGAATCGGGAGAATTTCCAACATTGGGCTGCTTGTCAGAACATGTAGAAGATGTAACTGGATCATCGAGCATATTGGACGAACTAGGAGTACCTGGCTGACTATTTGGTCTCGAACTATTCTGATGAAATATTCTCACATCTTTGGAAATATACTGATTAGAATGATCAACAGCATCATTTTTTTGTTGCTGTTGATAATGTGCTGCTTGATCTGCAATGCAACCTTGACACTGAATGTGCTCATTAATGCCTGTGCTATCTGCTGGTCCCTTGGCCATAATTTGATTGTACTGTTGTGGCACATCAGAAGTTATGCTTTTCAAAACACCAACACTATGCACATTTTGATTATTGCGATTATTAAAGTTTTGAGTTTGCTTAGATTGAGACACAAGCATGTTGCTAGGCAAAGGCACTTCGTTTGATTCTGATCCGGGCAGGTGATGTGTTGGTTGAGTACTCTGTACAGACGTCACTGGACTGTTGCATACAAAACCACCACAGTTATTTACACCTGTCTGCCTAGATATAGTGCTGTTCAGAAGTGCAGTCTGTTGTGCCAAATATCCACTAGGATCTTCCATAAATGATGGACTTGACGCATCCTGGTTGCTTTGAGGAGACTGATTTATCATAAACGTCCTACCACTATCGGAAATTTGACGAACATCAATATTTGGGCAAGCCACAGCAGAGTCTTGTGAAACTGCCTGAGGTGGCCTATGTACATTTTCAAGCAGATTGAAGGGCCTCTTTTTCATACCCTTACCAATTTTCACTTTTTTCTTTCCTACATCATCAGACCAAACAGATGGCGGTGGGGTGTGTTGATGTAGCGGAGGTACTCTTTCTTCTACGCTCTGTAAATTATGCTGCTGCATTATTAACTGATTGTTTTGTAGAGAATTAGGTGTATGATTTGAGGAGCGATTTTGCCAAGATTGTTGCTTTTGCTGATGTACTACAACAGGACCTATCGAGCCATGCTGAGCCATTTGATTTCCTTGCTGAACTATGGCACTATATTGTTGACTATCAGACTTTATGTTGCAGTTAGCCATAAAAGACGCTCTAATACCAGCTTTATTAGGATCATATGACTGCATAATGCCCTGATACTGAAACGGTTGATTGCAAAACGTTTGTTGTGGTATACGTTGTTGAATATCTTGTTTTTGTAGATTCGATGAAGCCATTGGCATCATCTGAACATTTGGTCTTCCTGGAGCGTTAGACTCTATTGCTTGACTATTAATGAATACTTTGTGTTGCGCTGACTGACCTGACATCACATTTTGTCCGTGTATAATGATACCGTTGGGGCCATTGGTGATCATAGCTCCATTACTAATAACTTGGTTAGTACCGACCTGCTCCTGCTGCTGAATACTTTGAGTAACGGGACTTTGCATGCTAATTACTTGTCCATTTGGACCAATAATATGTTGCTGCGGAATTTGTAGATGAGGACCGCAACCCTGCACATAATTTGAAATGCTCTGCTGTAACACAGTTTGGTTTTGTTGCTGTGCCTGCTGTTGCTGTTGTTGTTGCTGCTGATGTTGCTGCTGATGGTGCTGTTGCTGTTGATGCTGCATTTGCTGTTGTGATATGTTAGTAGTAGAGGTTGAATTGTGTGAAATCATTGCCTCGTTTATGTGCTGCGGTTCAATCATTACCCTGTTCACTGAGGAATCTTGGTTCTGATATCTAAAGAACTGTACATTTGGTCCAGAACCAGCTGGATTTGGTATGTTTTCCGCAAAATTCCGGTTTGCAAGATGTTGCTGTTGTTGGTGGTTGACTGGAGACCCAGGCCACAGCTGCAAGAACAATGACAAGTAGAAAAAGCGCAACCGACAGCCAGACACCTGTACCTGATTTGAAAACTGAGAATTCGGAGAGCCATCTTTGCAAATCACTGGCTGCAAGGATGTCGATATTTTCTCTCGCTGAGACAATATCTGCGATACTGAAGTACCGGAATACGGGCTGCCGATCCTTCTCTTCTTTCTTTTCATTGTAAAATCTGGAAAAACACAAGCATTCAGGCATAATTCGATCAAATATCGCTTATTACATTTGTAATAATAGATTTATTTAAAATGAACACTAATGCTAATCATATGTTAAATTGATTTTTTTGGTATCTTTTAACTTGGTTTTAATTTTTTCCATTTCAAATATACATATGTTGGGTTCCATATTTCATATATGCCTTTATAATTATCTTCGTCTGTATTATCAGTTTACTACTTTTGAGAAAGACCAACCTGTTTTAGGATAACCTGGGAAAATCTATAAACCTTCAATTTAATTGATATTGGGCACGAATATGTTAACGTGATTAGCAATGAAGAGCTAAGTGTACCTTGATGGTACTTGGTATGGTGATCTCTTTTTCTCCAATATCAATCTTATTATCATGAACTATGAAGGTCATTTGGAAAAAGGATGTGAATCTTATCTGAAAAATAAAAATCTACAAATACAGATCATCGTGTATATACCGTATATATCGTTAATATATAATCGTTTTTATGGAAAAAACATACAAAACCATCCAAATAAATCGCTAATTTTTTAAAGTTACATACTTTCAACGGT
Organism: Sinelater perroti; assembly: GCA_036346155.1. Classification (NCBI taxonomy): domain Eukaryota; kingdom Metazoa; phylum Arthropoda; class Insecta; order Coleoptera; family Elateridae; genus Sinelater; species Sinelater perroti. The sequence goes on from JARFIY010000222.1 coordinate 3,644,755, forward strand.
TTTCCCTTCTCTGTTCAATTGATTATTTCATTAAGGTTATTACATGTGTTCTTAATTATGTGAATTCATCGTACAAAATTCAAAAAAATTCTCAACCATTCACGTATATGTAAAAAATTACATTCTTTCAGATTAAAAGAATTCCTTTGCATAATAAGTAACGTCAGCAACATAATATTCGAAGATTTAACGCTAAAAATACATCGCCTCGGGAAATATCGACTCTAGAATGACATTTGCATACATCAATGTTAATAAACGGTTTATGGCCCGCGAGGCCTTCGCTGGGTTAAACCATGTTTACATTTGCACACATTAAATGCGCATTAAAATACGCTAATGATCGACATCCAAACAAATAAGCAAGGCGAAATGATCACGATGGTACAATTTCAATGCGTGCCTTATGCACATCAACCGCAACGTTATTGCTAACCGCATTCTTTGATAAGGCCATTTAAGCAAGAATAGTAATAATTGTTTTCTTGTTTAGAATCAACCAAAACTTAACAAAAATATGTGCAAAATTTTTCCATATAACTTCAAGAACCAGCCATAATCACGTAGTTACATCCGTGTCAAATGAGCTAATAAATGAAAACGGCAAGTGTTCCATAGTTACAGCAGGGAAAATGTAGATCAAACGGGCCGTATAGTCAAGGTAAGGTCCATCTGTCAGCTTTACAACGCACTGCAAGACGCTCCTATTCTACATACATAACCTAAAGATCAGTGATGAAAGCAATGGAGTGCGACAAGAGTAAACTTTGCGCCAGTGTCCCCTTTTATTCCCAAAGAAGCATGGTAAATGATTTGTGTGATTTTGGAAAACGAATATGTTTCCTACAATACCTACAAGAAGTGGTTCCAATGGTTTAAGGATTGAATTTTTGACCTGCGTAATACTGAAAGTTCTGGATAGTCAAAGATAGTAGAAGATAAAAAACTGGAAGTAACACAATCTGGGGAAGGCTCTTAAGGAAGGCCGTTGGGTTCGCTCACAAACTCACAGCTGAAAAAAAGGATAGATACTACGATATTGCTAACGATCACCGGTCTGGCCTAGACGAGAAGATTTTATCACACCTTGCGTATTTGCCAAACTTCACCCCTTCAAATTGTCGTCTCCTCAGATCTCTGCAACATAATTTGGGTGACGCTTGCTTCACTTCGAAGATATTGAGAAAAGATGGTGCAAATGCATAGAAGGGTTATTTTGAAGATCGAGAAAAATGAATATTAACATATTTTTGATTACTTTCATTTAAAATTAACAGTACAATATTTAACAATTTCAACAAAATTTTAAAAAATGATGAGTTAATGGGTAATTACCAAATTAATTTCAAAAGGCAACATTCCAATGTTGCCTTTCTTCTCGTTACCTCGCGATGGCGCGAGAAACTTTAAATTTTACCTAGGCACGTTTAACTGCTCCCTACCGATTATATGGTATGTTAGCTCTCTGCCGATCGTACAACGCCTTTAAGTCGTTCGACCGTGACCGCTCGAAAGAAAAGGCTCCTCCTAAGCAGATTACGCAAGCTAAAATTGGATTCGAATAATGCTAAGATCGGCGAGCACCAACAAAACAAACACTTTCTCTTCAATGCGCTAGAGTTCGTAGGAATTAAAGGCAGCGGTTCTTTCCAGGCGAATTAAACCGTGGCTATTATAGTTGTGACTCGTTACCTACCACAGGCCGAAATTGGTTCCTGAACTGTCGGCGTAGGCAACGGCCCACCGCGCGCGTCGTCTTTTCACTCCTCTTTTCGGACTGTTGGTTTTAAACTTCATTAAACGACCTGTTCATGCTACGCCGACTTAACCGAGACACTAAACGACAAAAACAAGGCTTTCTGCCGCTTACGATTGAATTACTCATTATTCCGCTCATGCAAACCATAAGCCACCGGTAATTCTAAACTATGTAATTCGAAGCAGCGCCGCATTTGACTACTTCGGGTTCCGCTCCTTTCGTTAAGGAAATTCGAATCGTCTCCTTCTTGGACAATAAAACATAATTCCAGCTTCCGTAACCGAGTACCAGTAAAACATTTTACAATTTTAATTAACTGAATTAAATAATATACACGTTTGTGCAATAGATTAAATGAAGTACAAATATTTAAAATACAAAAAGAAATATCAATAAAGTGTAAGAGAAAACTTGCCCCAAAAAATTAAAAACTAAATACTTCGATAATGAAAGATAGGGAATACATGGAAAAGAAATTGAAAAATGCAAACAACCATATTCTATGAAACTAAAGAAGGCTTATTAGTAAGAGATAGAAAAAGAAAACTGACGAGATGGGCGCAGTATTTTCAAGAATTATTAAATGGACAATACCACGAAAGAAAAGAAGGCCGAAAAGAGAAAGAGAGATATAGAAGAAAGAAGAACTATCAGAAAGAGAAGTAATTGAAGCAATCAAGAACTTCAAGAACATTAAAAGCTTAGAATAAATTTAATTCACGCAGAAAATATTGAAAAAGTGCTCATCTGATAGACTACAATGATACTATGTCCTATATACAAAAAAGAACAAAAAATAGAGTGTACTAACTATCGAGAAATTGCTCTGTAAGACGTAACCCATAAGATATTAATAACATTATTAAGAAACAGACTGCAAGTAATATAATAAAAGGGACTAGACGAATATCAAAGAGGTTTTAAAAGCGGACGATCGACAGATTCTATTCCAATAAAATCAAAATGGGCCTACAAAAGAGAACCTACAGAGTGACAGTAGAAGAAAAGTAATTATTACAAGCTAAAGAAATGGATTAATCTACAATAACAAACAATGTGTATCTTGCATTGGTAACGAAGCAAAGAAGGAATTAGAAAACATGGGGCCGGCGAAGAGATTGCTCTGTCAGCAATCCCAGAACGAACTTAAAAAAACCTTTCGATTTCGATTTCGAATTTCGAGAAAATTCGAAATCGAATATCTGGAAAATTATTCGACATAGAATTTTTTCTTCATTTTCGAATTCAGCGTAAAATTTCCTATAAGAATCACATTTAAAATCGCAATGTCCACATTTTCCCGAAATTCGAAGTCGAATATCTCGAAAACTATTCGAGATAGAAACTTTTTGATTTCGATTTTGAAATCAGCGTAAAATTTCCTATAAGAATCCATTTTAAAATTTTAAAAAATCCATAATTTTGTGACAGCGACAGACAGACAGACAGACAGACAGACAGACAGACAGACAGACAGACAGACAGACAGACCGACAGACATATAGAATTCAGTAACGAACTTTTTAAGTTCGTTGAAAATGTTCAAGTACCCAGAGTATTCCATCACGTAAGTATGGACTACTGATAAATGAAGAGCAGGCAAAATGTATGAATGTGAAAACAACACATGGAGATGAAGAGTAAATTACAAGACAATAAAGGCTTTAAGTAATAAAGAGCTTAATTTTGAAAAAAGTACTGCGAACTGAATGTTTAGGTGTGATAGTGACGAATAATTGCGAGAAAAAGATAAAACTAAACAAGATGGCAAAAAATGACAAAGGAGCGCTCACAAAACTATTACTAGCAAAGTATCTATCCATAGCAATGAAACTAAAAATATGTGGAACAATAATAAAATAAACAGTGTTGTATAGATATGGATCCTCAATAAGCAAATAGTAACAACACTGGACAGAGAGATTAGACTAGAGAGCAACAAACCGGGAAGTTAAAGGTAAATAAGAATCATAGAACAATGCCTGAGACATCAGAAAATAGACAACAAGAGAGCAACGAAGAAACAAAGATGGCTGACAGCAGCAAAAATTGAAAGATAAAATAAACCTGCAAAGCTTGCAACGCATAGCGAAGTGGCAAAGCAGTCGCCAAATTTGAAATCGTAAAGGTCACTAACGCTGACCTTTGACCAATCAGTTTCAAAATCACTAGCAAACAAACCTTTTTGGTCACCTATCGATTGGTGAAAACAGAATTTGGAAATTCCCAGCCGTTCTCGAGTTATTGCTCGGACAGACTGATGGGCGGACGGACGGACGGAAAACATGAAGTTAGTAAGTGACTCCGCTTCGCTTCGCCACTTAATAAAGTGAGAAACTGGAAAAACTTTCGAAACTATGGGTTTACATAACCTATAGGATTATAATTATCATACATGATATAACCATTCTTTTTAAGGATAAATTTTAGAAAAACTAAAAAATAACAGGATATTCTTCTTCTTCTACGTACATTTTATTTACTTTTTCAGGCGACAAAAGAGCGATCCGTGTTCTGTATTCATTCTTTTCATGCCTTTTCGTTTCTAACTAAGGTGACAAGACTCCAAAGATGATTTTTAGATATGGAACATTCCTTTTTTAGCGTTCTGTCTATGTTATCCCATAGCAACTATGGAGTTGAGGTTTGTACTTTATCGTGACCACGTTATCATGTTAAGACCCTTTGTTTTTCTTGATGTGCTAGATAGTCCTTATAAAGCTTTGAAGTACGTTTAGGATTGTTGTCTTACATTATATACGAGGTGTGGCAGAAAAGTAATGAGACTGGCAACACTGCAAGCGATCTGGCAACGCTACGCTGTTGTCTTTGATAGAGTACGTATATAAATACCCTCCCATAGCTAAGTGCGAGTTTCAACTCGTTCCGTTAACTACGTGATTTTTGTGACTACTATTACTGAAGTTATATATTGGTTGTGCGTCACGCAAAATGGTACAGCGAAATTTCAGGGAGGCCTTCAACTTCGAAAACCGACGAAAACATCAAACGTGTGAACACTCTTGTGAGATCAGACCGTCGTTTAACATTAAGAATATTGAGTAAACAATTAAATTTGAACAGATTTACCGTTCATCAAATTTTGACTGAACATTTGCACATGCGAAAGGGACCTCAAAAGGCATTCCTGTGGTTTCCCACCCCCCTATTTACCTGACCTTAGTCTCTGTGACTTTTTCCTTTTTCCTAAACTGAAAAATGTCCTCAAAGGACGTCATTTTGGGACTTTAGAAAACATCCAAAAGAGTGTAACGGACCTGCTGAAGACCATGCCGGTTGAAGACTTCCAGCGCTGCTACCAATAGCGGGAACAACGTCTCGATAGGTGTGTAGCTGCCCAGTGGAACTACTTTGAAGGGGATAACATTGATGTTTGAAAAAAAAAAACTTTGGTAAATAAAAAATAAGTCTCATTACTTTTCTGCCACACCTACACATCTACATATTTCGATTATTATAATACAAAGGTAACACCAAATTTTGTAGGCAAAAATTTTTATGATTAATTTCAAAAGTGTCGCACTTAAAACATTTATAAATTCGATAATCAGTTTTCAAAGTATAAATTTCACTCTTTGAACCGCTTTCAAACTAAGGTTTTGAAACTTTTGCGGGAGTTGCAAATCCTACACCATATATTTTATTCGTTATTTTAGAAAATAAAGAGTAATCAAAATATACCAGGTCAGAACCAGGCGACGGATGATCTAGCTATATTAATACAGAAACTTCTCAAATTTCTTTGTTTGATGTCGGCTATGACTTAAATAGCTAGTACAAAATTGATTTTGAGAAAAAACATTTGAAGGTTGCTTCGCTTTGGTAGAAACAGGATTTATTGTGTGGGAAGTAGCGCCCCACTCTCTTCAGAAACCCCGGTTTATATTTGATTCACCCTTGTACCATCTGCAAACTGTCCGTTAAGGTGGTTATAACTCAGCACGAAGTTGTGCATCGCTTTCTTTTAGAATTAAAGAAATGTAAATGATTGTCCTAAAATTTTCTCTGGTTAAATTCATTTTTGCTATAAAACATTTACTTTGAAAATAGTTTCGAAAGTTATTGTTACAGATAGCAAAAATCAAATTTGTTCTGTAGCACGTTCCATTTTTTCATTAAACAGAAATGTTCAGTTCTACCTTCGCAATAACATTATTTCAACAACATTACCCCATCATATTTTTTATATACAATACGTTAGAGTTATGAGAAATAGATAAAGCATAATCTGAAAGCAAACTGACTGCTGCATTAGTTAATAAAGAACATAAAACTAGTTCACAACTCCAAAAATAAATCTACAGGGAGGACCAAAGTCTTAGCGGAAAATTTTCCCTTTATTCCATTTTTAAATGTACTCAACCCATGCCAGCGTGGTCCCGTGGTCAAGGGGCGGGCTGCGATGCGGACGGATCCGGGTTAATTCCTCGGTACTTTCTGATGCCTGGCGGGTGGCCTAGTCAGTCATTAAAAATAATTGAGTACCTGCGTTCACTTCGAACAAGGTGTAATAATGGTGGTCGTCTAAGGCGCGGTGCTTGCCACATCCGCCCGCATCAGAGATGGTGCGCGACGACTTGGCAGAAAGAGAGCCTTAACCTCTCAGTTCGCAGGCCGTGCTCGCACGCGGGGCTTTAGAGCCTTACCATTACCATTATAAATGAACTTACGGACCACAAGGCCTTGAAACTTATTTATTGGTTTTATTGGCTTAATCGATAACTCTTATTGACCCTCTATTACTGCCAGAATGAAAAAATTTGAAAAAATTTCTGGCTTTTCCAAAAGTGAAAAAGGTGAATATTCTTAGCATTAGCTCTATGGAGAAAATCTCAACTTTGACCTTCTAGATGACCGCGGTCCCACCAATATTTTTCAACCAGATTTCGAGGACAGAAATGAGGCTAGTGAAGGTCAATTTTAACAAAGTTTCCAGATGTGATATGGCTGCGCACAAGTCAAATGTATAAACTTGTAGTCAGGACCATGAAATTCATTATATAAACTAAATCAAACACGCTGATCGCGTATTTGAAGTTATAATTACAATATCTCTTGTAGTTTCTCCACTACAGGGCGCAAAATTCTATCTCATTGTTTAAACCTTCGACTTTTGCTCCCTCTATCCCTTATTTGATTGTATGATTGTTTCAATAAATGCTGAAAAATTCCTCAACTTCTTTGATCTTTTTGACTTTGTGCTTCAAATAAACAAAGACCACAAAATTCTTTTCGTTTGTTTGATACACCAAAGTCTTTAAAGCACAATGCGGAGGTCCCCGGTCCCCGGTCCCCGGCGGTGTGATAAGTATTGGTTCCCAGAGTAACGCGTTCGGAGCCATGCGGAAATATACGAACGATCTTTGCTATATATTTCGTAATGTCAACATAACGTGAACGCCCATTACGGCGATGCACCAGAGTGAGACGGAATTCGTGACTGGTACAATCGTTGGAGGGCAGCAATAGTAACGATTGCTACAGAAAGTTCTTAACACTTGCATTTTCTATAGTAGCCAAGCGTAGCTGGCTGGATTTTCTAGTCATTAATAAACGGTAAATCAATTTGAACTGCCAAAAATCAACTATTTCATACAGGGGAAAAACAATCATCAGAGGGGAAAGCAAAGAAAACAATTACAACGTGATTCTTATACTATAATATATTTGTGAGAACTAAAAGTAAAAATAAAAAGACATGCGCAAGATGCTTAAAAAGGGATAGCAGATAACACGACCAAAAATAAATAGAAAAATCTGAATACGCATGAGTTTGGAAACAACTGATTCTGAAGAGATATTGGCAATTTTTGATTATGCACCGTTAAAAACTAATGTGTTGCTGTTGTCGAAAATAAAGCGACATTTTATTAGAAAAAATGCTCATAGCGCGACCCACCCTACCTCCCGTACCCAAATACACCAGGCTATATCCTGATATTGAAGTAGGCTTATTCGATGTGTTGTTGGAATTGTACAGTAGTTACAGATTCTATGTAGATGACTTTTCCGACAAGGTGCTTCCAATTTAGTACAAAAGACATACTAAAACACCATCCTACATGTACTATGTTCCGCCAAATGTTCAGTGGTATATATTTTGGGAATCAAGGTAATATGCCTGTTAAATTTAAAATTTCTGCAAATGAGCACCTAAACCATCTTCTCATAACTTTTAGTTGTAAATTTTGACATCTACCAACTGATCGTCGTCTGTATACTCTGCTATCTATGATAAGTCTTAGTAAATCGTATCGTTTGCTCATCACATGCTCTATTTATTGTTTTTCTTTTTTTAATCGTAGTTAGTAGTTCTCTTTGCTTATTCATTCGAATTGAAATTTCGTTACTAATTACTCTTTGTATCTATGAAATACAAAACATTCGTCTATATAAGTGTATTTCTAAAGCATTTAATCCATAAGGTAAAATATAGCATCTAATCATACAAATTCTGAGTTCCAAACTAAAATCTGATTTAGTGAAAAGAGTTTTCATGTTCATGAACATTTTCATAGCTTGTTCTATTCTTGGTATTATTTCTTCTTTAGATTAATACTGAGTATCGATATAATCCCTACATATGTTTTTAAAAAAGGCAAAGCTAATGTTCAACTATTTCGCCTTTGATGTATAAATTTGGGTCTACATGCATTTCCGACTGACTGGTTAGGTTCAATTGCACACTACAAATAACATTAGATATATGTTATTTGTAGTGTGGTTTATCGTAATCCCAACTGCATCCCTAAATGAAATAAAAGCACATAACCCTATCATACACCCTTTTTTATTAATATATCTACTGGTTTCTCATTCTATTTTGAGTTTCGTCCTCTTAGTCTATTTCTGCCAATCTTGGGATTTCCAACAATTTTTATGTTTACACAATTAAAAGCCTTACATGATCAATAAAGCGCACGTATACATTGATATCTTTGCATTTTTGTGTCAATATCCTAAAGTAAAAACTACTTTTCGTATTCATTACGAAGCCATTACGAAGTCAAAATTGTGTATTTTCTATTTCGGTGAACACGTGCATAGATAATTCTTAAAAATATTTTCAAAGCATAAGACACGAGACTTATCACGGAGTAATAGTGCTTTTTTCGGAATCATAAATGTTGATCGAAACCAATCTGATGGTATCTTGCCTATTTTATTAAATAATAACATCATACGATCTAAGCTTTTACTTTTGTTATCTACTACCATTTTAAGGATTTCTGCGTGATTTTATTAGAGACGGTGGCTTTTCGAATATTTTTATAGCATAGATTACTTCACTTCTGCACATTTTGAGATCTTTTCTCACTTGTTTTATATTCTTATGGTGATTCGTTAGATATATTATTGAAAAATTCTCCTACATAGTCTTTCCATTTGCCCCTAAGGCACTTTTATTGTTTGAACTACTTAGAATGGACGCTTAGTATTCTCAGTTATGCATGTGATTTTTTTGTGGGTGTTGAATGGATCCATGTATTTCTTGAAACTGTTCTATTTCTTTATATTCTGTTGGTCGTTTCTTATGTCTTTTCTGTTCACTCGGGACATATAAGATTTCCTGTGCCATCCATTCTTATTTTCTGTTTTTTTTTTAAATTTATTTATTTATTAGTTTGACATTTATCGCGTTCCAGGTCACTTGCATTTCTTCTTCTGTTCCTCTTCTATTTTTAAACTTATTTTTTTCTTTACTTCAGGATCTTTTAATGTGTCAATGTCTATACGTTTAAACAGCTTTTTGATTTTAAGATCTATAACTCCAGAGTTGTGGTTGTTATTAATGTCAACACAAGGAAAAACTTTCATTGATTTTATGTATTTTTTGAATTCCATATTTAACAAAATGGAATCAATTTGATTTCTTACAATTCTTCCTTTGTTGTTTCCTGGCGCTATCTAGGTGTATCGTCTTCTTGGATGTTATAGAAAGAGAAGGTATTGTTGACAAGGAGATTACTTTCGATGCAAAACTGAATCAACTTGTCTCATCTGGAATTGCTTATGGTCCAATGTTATCTTCCTCAATTCCCGAGCCAGTTTTGGCATTAAAGTATCTGATTAGCATGATTATTTCTTCTTTCTTTACAAGGCGTGTTGCTTCATCTATTTTTGTGCAAAAACTTTTATTTATCATTCTGTTTTATCTTTGGTTGCAGCATACATTTGATTAATAATCAAATTTCTGTGTTATTTGCTATTTTATGCATGATGAGTCAGCTGAATTAGCTTAATCCTAGGATGTGTCTATGTTTTTTCTTTTTTTTTCTATTTTTGCGTTTGTTAGTTTATTTGGCATACTGAAGCTACAGACATTCCAAGTAGTAATGTAAAGAATGTTGTTATATGTTTTAGTTTTAGATTGTTTCCAAGTTTATTATTATTATACCAATGGTCTGCAGTCACCTCAATTGAAAAACTCCATTCTTTTCTTGCGAACTCGGGCCTGTTGACTGGCTCGTAAACAACCGCCATTTCGTCGCCGATTTTCCGTAAATGCCGCGTACTAAAGGCCCATTCAGCTCGAGCAATTATGCAAGTAAACCGCACAATCGGCAAATGGCCGGCGAGCCATTAGTTGTGCGAACGGATCTAAGTGTTAACCATCCTACTAAATTACAGGAGTGCGCTCTTTGCGCGAATTGCTTCGCACGGTTCATTAATTTAACAGCAATTTTACGGTCGCTGTCAGATTTAATGGGTCGTGTTTGGAATAAATTATCGTTTATATTAATTTTTATCGCCGCTAAACAACCCTTCGAGGCGCTGCAAAAACGGCGTACGCTCAGATTTCGAAAGCAGATAAAGACGTGCATTATCATCGGAACTGTTGCTTTCCAAATATGACCACGCAATTGTCGTAAAATTTTACGGCCGCCGCTATTGTTCTCGGCAATATTTTATACAATATCTGTATCAGGTTGCCAGTGTACGTAGTTTTTGTTGTGGAGTGCTGAATGCGCCGTTTGGTTTCGGGCACATAAACCTGTCATAATAAAGATCTGCTACTTTCTTAATAGCCTTTCAGATTCCCTTTCGGATTCGATAAAGATACGCAGGAGAATTTAAATGCCATTTTTATATAAACCAGTTGTAGGGATTCTGTACTATTTTCTCTTATTTCAGAAAAATTGTACTAAACTACTGTTCTAAAGCAAATCATTAAAACTATCGTCAATAATTTTGACAATTACTACTATAACTACTAACAGTTCTACTATGCGCAATGTTAGATCACATACTATTTCTACCATTCAGAAAGTCTAACGTTGTGCACCATGGAATTGATGCAAACAATATTTTCTCACGATGCATAAGTTTCTACAAAAAGAAATGATTCTGTTAAATTATTTATAGTCGCAAAGGCACTCACAAACACATTATATGAACGGAAATAGATATCAAAAGCACACATCACCAGCTCAGATGAAGTTGTATAATTATCCCTAATTATAATAAATTTTAAAATTCAATTCCAGTCCCGTATAATGTTCACCTGTCACAGATAACACGCAGCGGTTGCATTCATTAATTAACGTCAACGAAGAATTTTTGTAGTTTATTTTCCTTCACAAATACGTAGAGGTATGCAGAAACGCTAAGTAGGGCTTAATTTAGTTATCCCGCAATTTTGTTTAAGTGCTGATAAAGTTAATTACAACTTGTCTCAATGCATCTCTCTGGAGTACCGTACTTTATGCAACTTGAAGAGCTTTTAAAATCTATAAAACAAACTCAAAAATTGGCTGATATAATTAAAAGATGGCAAACTTCATGTAATATGATAAAGAAATATTATCGTAATTAGATATCATATTTAGAGAAATCTTTAATTTTCTAAACAAGAAATTGGATTTTCGAGTACAAAATAACAGGGTAGTGGGTAGGCACTCTTCCATTCTTGTGTATGCGAGCCTTGATTCTTTCTGAACTCCTATTCTAGAGAAGGATCATGTCCCAACTACAATAATCTCACTATGTTTCATTATTCACCCCCCCCCCCCCATATCTTTCAATCACCTTCCGACCCGTACAACCAGCGTAAAAAATTATAAGTATTAATTCAACATCATTATCAACGATAAATTCCATAGAATACTAAATAGAACCAAATTAAATAGAATTTTTTTGGTATCAGCGCGGAAACATACATTTGGGTAGTGCAGGTATCTTAATTATAAAAAATAAAACGCATGATTATTAAAATAAAATCGATGTCACCAAATGATAATCTATATCATCCTAAAGATAAATAAGAGATACAAACTCCTAGTGATTCGTGTATATACCCCTACCAGCACATCAGAAACGAAGAAAATAAAATAATTGTATATTGCACTTAGATCAGAGAAAACACAATTCATCTTAATAATAAGCGACTTTAAAATGCCAAAGTAGGAAGCTCCAATGAAGACGCATACCAAACTGCTACGAACGAAAGAGAAGATATGTTAATAAATTACCTGCAAAATGATTTTTTTTCGGAACCATCGTTGAGAAGATGAACATGAAGGAAACTTGATGAGTAAAAATGAGATCGATTACATTATATCAGACAAAGCATATGTGATAAAAGATGTAGTTTTAAACAAACCAATACTGGCAGTTACCATAGACTTTTAAGGGCAAAAGTTGAGATTGACACCAGATTAGAAAGGAACAAGCTTATAAGACAACATAGATTTTCCAATAAAGAACAATTAAAAAAATATACCAACGTCTTAACAGAAATGCAAAATTAACCAACACAAACCAAAAATAAAGAAGTACATAAAAATGGCCAATAAAAGATATGCTCTAAGAGCATGTAATGCTCTTCCATCGAAAAGAGGAGAAACACAAAAAAGCTCCCCAAGGTACTCAAGAAAAGAATAAGAGAAAATATAAGAAATTTCAATACACAAAGAGTAAAAAAGTCATCAAAAACAATAAAAATATGAAAGTTAAGTGTGAAAGGAAAATCAGAAAACATCAACTGAAAAATGATATAAAATTAACTAAAATATCATAAGATAATTATCGAAATTTCCGAAAATTTTTACAGCATTTTATATTCGTCTACCAATCCTCAACCATCAAATGTATATCTCCAAAAATGTAAGAAGTCTTAGTTCAAAGGAGATTCCGGGCATTATAATGGATGAAATAGAGTACGGTTTAGCTCAGATGAAAAACGAACGGACATTAGGAGAAAATGGTGTAATTACCGACATGTTAAAATTGGGTAGTGCCGTCATAACTGAAGTAATAAAAAAAATGTATTAAACGAATACCTAGAAAAACGCACAAATTCTTGTTATATAAGAAAGATAAAAGTGAACAGTTAAGGATCTACCCGTAAGTCATCTCGTTCATCCATACAAACTATTTACAAAAATCATTCCTATTACATACAGGTTTTATTAAGGGTTGAAATATGATAGAACACTTCTAGACAATGCGTATGATATAGAGAAGTGTAATGAATACAACATCCAACTCCATCTAGTGTTTGTAGGTCATAAGAAAACGTTTAATTCAGTTGAAAGCAATTTTACCGGCTATAGACAACACAAGAATAAACTCCAGATATAGAAACAGGTTAAAATATATATAAAACGCTACAATCCAATTTAAATTTACGAAAACCTAATAATAAACAAAAAATTAAAAAAACTGAATTGCGATAGAAAAATCGCCTTTGTTTCGCAGACGACACCGTCCTGATCAGTACCAACCCCAAAGAACTACAAAAAGCTTTGACTGAACTTAGAACGTAATTCGAAAAAATAGGCATCTTCATGAACGGAAAGCCAAAACATAACGTTCAGTTGCTAACGACAGAAAATATAGCAAAGTACATATATTTAGATCACGCAGTAAAACTTGGTAAAGAAAATCAAACTCCCGAATTCAAATGACATAAGCAACCGGTGGTAAACTAGTATTCATACTTTAAGACTCGAAAATACCAATCAACTTAAAGAGAAAAGTATTCGGCATGTTTGTACTTCCGGTGTTAACGTATGGCTTCAAAAAATCAATGTAGAAAAAAAAATAAAAACAATCTAACGGACAATAGAATATATGGTGTTAGATGTAAGCCTAAAAGATACAAACAAATAAATTAGAAGTAGCGTAAAAGAAAAACTGCGAGACCAAAGCAAAAATGTGGAAGATATAACCAGACAAGTACAAATGTAAAAAAAAAAATTCTCACATTCAAAAATCCCCTTTAGTGATTGTTCTGGAATAAAAATTTGTTTTATATTTTTTTGACAAGATTGATTTTTTTAAACATAAGCTATTTTTATATTAACATATGTACTTTATAAAGTCTGCACATGATAACCACAAGTTAATTTGGATACGTTTTTACCTTCCTTTCTAATATAAGTATCTAAGTACGATTCACAAATTTGCTTATTTTTGTATATTCGTACTATTTTTCAAAATAAATGGTTTTAATTTGTATGTGCACAAAGTTTCGTTATATAATTCTTAAAATGCTATTCCATAACGCACATTTGGTTCATTGCATTTTGTTTCATTTGAAGAAGTTTGTATACTTTTATGTCGTTACTAAAAAAATAACTTTAAAATGGCAAAAGTTGCAAAGGTATTGTCTTAATATAAGCAGCAAAGAAGTGATAAAAAACCAGTCTCGAAGATCAGATACGTTTTCATTCTCCAGTCACAAAGAAAAATTGTCAAATAGAGTGCAAACCATTGTAGAATAATCTAACTAATTCCACAAACATCGTGGAATCGGCCCCTTGCACAAGATAAGACGGGATAATGGACAGAAAAATCTATCTGAATATTCTTGAGAACGTCATGCTCATCTTGGGCGAAGATGGACAAAGAAAAAAGCAAAAAATTCGGATGAGAATGGGGAATTGTGCAGTCGTTGCCAGGCTGTTATTGATTCAAAAGGCTTTGCTTTTCGTGATTAAGCATTGTTAGATTATTATATTTTTTTTATATTTTTGTATGTCTTTGACTTCTTGATTTCGATAAATATGATATTTTTATTTCTTTTTATCTTGAACTGAAAACGTTTACATAGTGATGAAATTCCTTCAAGAAAGTGCGTTCCAAATTTGAGAATATTGGTAGAATTTAAAAAAAAAAGTTCATGACGAAAACACGCACCAGTGAAATATTTTTGAGAGGTACTGTATCCTTTTTTGCACAAGTGACAAAATACTGGGAAAATGGTAGAGAGATTTTTCTCGGGAAAGTAATAGTTTCCTCCGATCTATCAATAGACAAACAATAACCAACAAATTTCAGCCGTACCCTGTATACAGCCCGGAGCTTGCGTCATCTGACTGGTTTTCATCTATTTCAAGCGGTGGCACTGTGTGAGCACAGTTTCGAATATTTAAGGAATTTCCAGATGGGATGCTGCAAATGGTTTGCCTGAAGACGTCTTAAAAATGGCTTCTAATAATTAAATCTTTGCGTCGAAAAATAATTTTCATTGGGTGTGCCATTGCTTAGTTG
The DNA here is from genome assembly GCA_036346155.1 of Sinelater perroti. Lineage (NCBI taxonomy): Eukaryota > Metazoa > Arthropoda > Insecta > Coleoptera > Elateridae > Sinelater > Sinelater perroti. The sequence continues at coordinate 3,660,032 of JARFIY010000222.1, forward strand.
TGCCAGTTCCAACGTTAAAAAAATCACAAACGTATGATTCGTACTAGAATCTGTTTTGTTCACAAAAGTACAAGTGGAGAATAAAAAAAATGCCATGGACCGTAAGTTTCGCAGCTTTGCTTTAAAGCTAATCTTATATGACTGTAACGTTATAATGTTTATTTTTTAACAATCCTTTAGAACTGCACAGCAATCTTAAATTCACGGAAAAATTCGAAATAATCTTCCATAATGTCCTATTTCTCACATTTACACATTCCAAAAATGGATATTTCATATTTATGTGTAAAAAATGTTTCTATAATTTTTTCTTCCTCAAAGTTTAATACAACTATACATAACTATACACATAATAGAAGTCCAATTCAATTCTACCACTTAAGTCTGATATTTGTATGTTTTTTCAGAATTTCCAATAATTTAATAAAAAAATTTATTTGTAATGAACTTTAAAGTAAGACATTTTTAAGGTGACTACAATTTTCTTTAAACAACTCAGCAACGACAGATAAATCTGTGAAGATAAAATCAAAACATAGAAAAACTGGTCGTTTATTATGTAGGTAGTAGCAGCAACGTTCAATTAAGTAACTACCTAACTGTAGCAGGCGGAGGCTAACGCATTCTAACGCCGCGGAGTAACTACAAGACGCCGAGGGACAACATTTATTACGTGATGTCCACATGCTCTCACTTAAGAAGATCGTTTCGACGGGGACGTGGGCGAAAAACTGGAAGTGTCGGCAAAGAATGGCGTTTTGAAGCAGCTCCAAACGAGAACACCGGTACGTATGTACGTACGAAGAGACGCGGCAATTGATTTGGGTCGACGGCCCACGCTACGCCACCAAGACGACGGGGTGAACGTGAAGGGACGAGACGCGTCCCCAGGAGCACAGACGCTGCCGGTCATTCACCGATGACCCCCGTGTTCACGATCTCGCTGTCTCTGCAGCCACTGCTGCCAGGTAAGCCACGATGTGATCAAACCATACTGCAGACCTATGCAAGAGACGATGTTTGTATCCAAGTTACTTCGTCTACAAATAGTGAATCTAATTCTTAAAAAGCTGCACATTCGAAAATATTACAATATAGTGACACTTAAAATATATGACCTCTACATATCAACCTAAAACCATGCTATACACCTTTATTCATAAATTTTCATAATTTATTCATCTAACATTAATATGCTAAAATACTTTTTGCTTTTATGGTCGTAATCTTTCGCTGAAAAGTTTCACACGGTCCCATTTTTAATTTAACATACATTTTAATATTACAATTTATTATGTAAAAAAATTAGTGCCAATTAGAGCTCACCCGTAAAATTGGAAACAAAAAATATATATTTTTTAAATTTTAATTTTACCAAATGGCACTGTTGATTATCTTAATAAAAGGATATGTTCCACCCAACTGATCCTTTTTTCTTCATTTGCAGTCTTTAATATTAATTTATTGTATTAAATACGAAAGTTTTTTAAGAGTAAGAACGACAATCCAAGAAAACGTTACTCTGCGATTGTGTGCAAAGAATTGAACAAAGAAGGTCGGTTTGATTTCTAAGAAAGAAGAATATAAATGGAAAGATCATGAAACAACCAATTTGAATAATAGATTCCAGAAAATTATTAAAATTAACGGTGTTAATTATTTCAATTCCATCTAGAGAGGCAAGAAATGAGTCGATTGATTAGTTCATTAATTTCTCCTAATAAGGGTATTAGAGTTGCTACCCAATCCATGTGAAATTCTAGAAGGATGGCACATTGAAAAAAAAATACAAACACCAAATCTTATTTGCAGACCACCGAAAATGAGAAAATTAAAATAAAGTACAAAACGAAGAAAGGAATACAAAGAATAAAAAACAAAATATATGAAGAGTAATCCTACAACTAAGAAAAACTAGAGAAGAGCTAGAAAAAGTAGCAGGGAGTGATATAGAGCTAAACACGAAAAGCAAAAAAACGGTACCCTAGAATAGCAAAAATATGTATGAATATATAATCTATCCCTCTTCTACTGTTAAGTGTGGAGGATATTATAATTGAACTAGTTCATTTTTCCTTCTGATTTTCTTTCACTATTTTCCTTCATTTCTTTCTATTACTCGTTAAGGTTCCGATCTGTATGTAATTTAATCACTTCGTTATCTCATGTCTGGCGAGGTATACCTCTTTCTGTAACCTGAATTTTATTGTGCAATTTTTCACTCAATTCCATGTTTCATAGTCATTTTAGTTTTAATGCTTATTTTTTTATTAATAAAGCTACCATACAAGTTCATCATTTCTTATCACTACTTATTTCGTCTTGTTAATATTGATTCTCATTCTATTAGAATTGTAGATTTTTCTCTGTATTTGCCATTATTGCAACATCAACCGGATCACACAACTTACCCAATCTTCATTTTATAAAAACCAACATTCATTTTCTTGCTTGAACTGTTAATACTTTTTATTTTATCTACAAATGCAATAAACAGTAATGAGCTGAGGTTATCTCCTTGTCTAACCCCCCTGTCCAGTTCGGAATACTTCAGACTCTCGGATACTTGTATCAATCCTCTTACTACGCTATTGCTTTCCAATGCGATCCATATTTCTTGTCTCATTACCTTGTCGAAGGCTTTCTCTAAGTAAATGAAGCACATATATATTTTGTTATTATACGGTAGAATTTCTTTGATATATTTCTTATTGTAAATATACGGTTTTTAAGTGTTATCCCCAAGTCTAATTTTTTTCTAAAATTTTTCTTCTATAAAACTTTCTTCTACAGTAATTCTATATGCTTCACAAGGAGTGCAAAGCAGTGATATTCCTCAATAATTACCACATTCGTTTTGATCTTTTTTTAAAAATTAGGACTATAACTGAAGTTCTCCAATCGTGTGGAACTATTAATGTGTTCCATGCTTCGTTAACAATTCTATGTAGTAGCTTAAATCCTTGTTTACCCATTCATTTCAGTAACTCTGCTTTTATCCCGTGTAGTCCTAGAACTTTACCATTCTTCAGTCTTCTTACAGATTTTCTACTTTTTTGGGTTCTATGTCATCATCTTCTTCTAAGTTGGTGCCAGTATCTTGTACGCCTGCTTCTGCTTCTACGGATTCGATGCCCACCCTTTCTAATAAACCCTGAAAATATTCTTTTCATCTGTTCATTAGTTTACTATTTCCAGTAAGTGGCTTTGTCTTTAATTTGTCTTATTGTTATGGCTTTCTTTATTTCTCATGTTTTTTAAGGCTCTATAAAATAATTTCTCTTTCCATCATTCTCTCAAATTCTTGCCATTTCTTTATTTTGGCTATTTAACCTTCTCTTTTACTATTTGTCCAGCTGTTTTATAATTTTCATAAGTTTCGTTATTTTTCTTACTTAAATATTCTATCCATGTCGTCTTTTTCTTGTGATAAAATTTTTAATTTCTTCGTTTAATCAATTCGTTCCGATTATTGCTATACCGCAGGATGTAGTGCCGGGTTTGTATAAAATTTCTTTAAATTTTTCCCATTTCCCTTCTAATGTCGTATGTTGTAGCTCTTTTTCTGCATATGTATCTCAAAAAGCTGTAGTATAAAGTAGCATAAATAAAGAAACAAGAGAAGAAGCGAGAGTTGCAGTCTTGATGCATAAAAAAACACTTGGATAGTATACAAAGTTACAAAGCCATTAACGAACACAATAAACATGATATTATAAATAAATAGGAATATACAGTCCCGAAAAACTAACAGAAAACAGAGAAATGTAATGATACGCTATAGAATGCAATAAACAATAAATACAAACGAAGAGGTACCTGCAATGAGAGGAAATCAGCTTGTATCAGAAACTGTAGGAACCTGTAGAGACAACTCTTTGAATAATAACGGAACATCCCTAGCAATTTTGCTCTACATAAAAAAATTAAAATAACATCTTTTATAAGAAAAAGGATTTGCAAATATTCTAGTACGCAAGAAGAAAAAAAAGTTCATTAGACTACATGAACTCAATAAAAAACGGATAAATTGAGTGAGGATCTATAGAGGATGCGAAATAAACCCACAATATCATAATGCATAAAAAAGAAGAATGTTCATAATTCACTTGCACAGCAAACAAAACAATATTCTTCAGAACAGGAGCACATAAATACATCAAATAGATTAAATTAGTGTTTATTGAATTAGGCATACAGCTGAAACAAAGAATTAGAAATAATCAAGGATAAAAAGTACCAAAAATAAACAAACAAAATTAATATAAAACAAGAAGAAGCACACCAAAACAGAAACCCAAGTACTCAAAGCCAAACCTAGGAAAATTGTCCACAAGAGTTGGAACAACATCTCTGCACGGATGACAGCTCTTCGCCTTTAAAGTCATCTAAATCTAAGTAGTAAAAAGGAAAAACAAGAATGTGTGGAACATTATAAAAAATACAATAGTAAACATGGGGCCGGCGAAGAGATTGCTCTGTAAGCAATCCCAGAACGAACTTAAAAATTCGAAATAGAATATCTCGAAAATTATTCGACATAGAATTTTTTCGACTTCATTTTCGAATTCAGCGTAAAATTTCCTATAAGAATCACATTTAAAATCGTAATGTCGAAAATTTTCCCGAATTTCGAAATCGAATATCTCGAAAATTATTCGAGATATAAATTTTTTAATTTCGAATTCGAAATCAGCGTAAAATTTCCTATAAGAATCCATTTTCAAATTTTAAAAAGTCTCAATTTTTGTGACGGACCGATGGACCAACAGACAGACAGAATTCAGTAACGAACTTTTTAAGTTCGTTGAAAATTATGGTACAATAACAATTTAAAACTAGAAACAGATACACACAGAATAAAATATATTATACTTACAAAATTAAATCAAGTAACTACGAAGTAGTAGACTTTGACATAACAAATACCGATCTAATGAAATATGGAAAGCTAGTATTAAATCAAATATATATATATCTCATTAACCAATGCTGGCACGCGTAGTACAAGCTATATTTAAAAAGAGAGAGATCGAAGCAAATGTAAGAAATACTAAGGATCTCTTTCATCCTCCCAGCTCCTCTCACCCCGTTCTCCTCTCTCCATCAACCTCCATTTGTCAATCTTTGGACGTACGTTTTCCCAAGGTTCTTATATTTTGAACTACCTTGTGTTTTTCTAAACCAATTTCTTTCTGCCATCTTCTTAACATTTCGCTTACCATCCCTGGGTTTACTATATTTTTTTTCCGTCTGGTTTCCTGTATCCTAGCTACATTTTTTCTGTTATAGCTACTGCAATGTTTGGCATCTTTGTTCTCTCTGTTATCGAGCAATTAGTCTTTCTGGTCGTTAATGCAATTACCAAAATAATTCTTTCCATTACTCTTTGAGAAATTTGAAGTTTTTTTTATGACGCATTTAGTAAGCGTTTAAGTTTCTTAACATGATTAAATCTGAATTGAGTACTTTAACTTTTTAGTATGTTGGCAATTTTTTATTCTTGAATTTAGAGAATAGCTCTTCAAATGCTGATCACGCCATTTTAATCCTTCTCTTTACCTTAGTAGTCTGATTTCATATGCCATTTTTAATTATTTTTCCTAGGTACACAGAGAGATACGTGTAATACATGTTGCATATAAAATATAGGCAAAAATAATAGATGTAAGAATTCGAACCATAGTACAAACGTCAGTAATAAAAAAGCAAAATGGACTTTGAAGATGAGATTGATTCCGCTGTAGATGTAACATTTACCCTACAACAAATTATACAAAAAAAAAGAGAACTTAACTTGAAAACTCATCTGACGTTTGTGTAACCTCTGTAGAGAGAAAATACTATAGGACACTATGAAAAAGAAAAGGCTTCCCAAATGACATATCACAATAGTCTGCATAATAACACCCGGGAGATATAAATTATATGATAACAAATTAAGGAATCAAACAAGGATGCCGCTTCACACCAACGTTATTTATCGTGTGTTTATATAGACACAATTATATAAGAAAATTGAAAACACGAGGGATTCAGGTGGGACAAAACGGTGGATAAACACTCTACTGTAATATATACATTAAGTATAAGATTTAAAATGTATCACATGGAAATATCTATCCACAACATGAAGAAACCCTGGTAAGATCTAAAATCGCCCAAAAAGTACCACACTTCAACTGCCTTAGTTACGAAACAACAAGGACCGGAATACAAAAAACATAATATAATATAATAATAAAATACACTAAAAAAAAAAACAAGAACGGAAGCATAACTTAAATTATACAAAACCATAGCGTACCCAGCAATGATTTATAGTAGCAAAACCTAAGTTGTAACATAAACGTAAAAAAAAAATGTAAACGGCAAAAATAAAATATATACAATAGGGTTTCATGAAGAGAGGATGCCAAACGAACAAATCGGAGAATACTTGAATATATATTCCCTAATAAATAAAGTAATATAATGGATAAATCACTTTAGAAAAATTGGATCAAGAAAGGATCCCCCAAAAGTGTTAGTATATAAATCGCGAGGAAAAAGAGACGTAGGAACAACAAAGAAAAGATCAGTATGCTTTCACAGGAACAATGTTAATGAGTATTCTCGATGACTTTCCAGATTGTCCTATACTAAACATGAAGATTATAAGAAAAACTAGGAGTTGCCCGCCAAAAGATATTTTTGGCGTCCTAGACTGACAATTTTTCACCCGCCTTTCCTCAAATTTTTGCAAGGTGCGAACGTATAAATTTTTAATTAGACCGGCTTTTTCTCTGGACCAGAAACATGGAACAATTTAACGCCCATTCATGGTGGACGTAAGCATAAGCCGCCCATAGAAAATACGTAATACGTAAAGTGGAATTAATGCAAAGCTTATGCGCTCGTTCATAATGCACTCCCGTAATTTTTACGTTTTACGTTCATTTGCAGTAATTTTTAATTTTTCTCTAGATTAATGTTCGCAACAGTAACATAATGTTTGTTTTTATTTTAAAATAGCTGTACCCGGCCACGCGTTGTTGTGGCTTTGCTTTTAAGTCCAACAGATGGCGCTGTTTTTGCAAAAAAAAAGTTTTTATCTGTCACAGGTGTGACATATATACAATACAATAATCAAAATATTTAAATAATTCAAAAACGGTTAAAGTTAGAAGGCTGATTTTTTGCACCGAATTAGCCAATATAGTTGTGAATGTGGTGGCAAGTTTCAAGGAAATCGGTTGAAGCGTCTAGGAGGAGATAGAATTATAAGTTTAGAAAGAAAGAAAGAAAGAAAGTTAGGAAGATAAGACAATTATATTATAAGATGTGCACTATGTGAAGCTAATTAATGAATTGGTTGATTAGAATAAAATGTATTGATATAATTACTAATTTTTTTGGGAGACAAACTTCCAATATGTAATGCTAAAAAAAGTAAAAACCATTAACGACATAATATAAAGAAGTCAATATTGTTAGAATCCGCTAGGTGTGGCATGATTGATAAAGTAAAAAAAAATTATAAAGAACTTCCAGTGTTACAAACACCAATACTTAAAACTCAAAGTTGCGCGTCCAAGACGCGCCCCTTTATAATTTATAGCGACGTTAATTCTATAAATTTAAAAAGCACGTGCAATTAAAAAGACCACATGAATATTAAAGTTAATTAGTGAAATAGTTCAGCATGTTTAATTCAAGACAACATATGGAAAGCGAAAAGCAAAGCAAAATTAGCTTTCGTACGTCTATTAGCATAACATGCGGCGGCGCAAACACAACAGTAGGTCATTAGAAAATTAAATACTGAAACCAAGAATTAATTAGGAGCAGTTAATATGCGCGGAATTTACATGATAAAGCACGTAGTTTGCGAAGAGCGAAATTTCGTTTGATCGCGTCTCTCGATAAATTACAAGTATCAAGAGGAGATAACCTAAAAAGCCAGCCGACTGAAGCAATGAATATACATTAGGAGCGCGTCCTTTATTTACACTACGATTAAAATAAATAACGTGGAATCGCGCGCGCTGGCCTTCGAGGCGTAAAATTCAGTTAATAAACTGCGAGTAGAATGCTGATCACTCCCCCGTAAGTAGGAAAGCTCTAGAAAATGTCCTATGGGGTATAAATGAGTTTTTCCACCAATAAAACGTTGACTATAGGTGAAGAGCTGGCAACAAATTCACTTATGGCATTTGAATTTGAAATTTAATTGCTAATTTTGAATTTAATTTGCTAAAAACAAAACAAGATGCCTGGTTACCCTTTAGCACTCTCAAACATACGATTTTATAATAATAAGTGCAAGCAAGAAAACATTATACGTTTGAACGAATATATAGCTTCTGAAATATACTTTGAGGTTATATATATATATATTGTTATATTCATTTTATCTTTGATATGTTTAACTTACCATAGTAATATTGTATGCTTTTGTCTGACTTAAATTACTGACAAATGGTCATAAGAATGCTGAAAAATACAACACAACTACATTGTAGCTGATTTTTAATATATACTTAACAAGTCAGTAGAAATATCGACGCTAATAGGCAAAAATTACTTGAAGTTTTGCAAGGAGTGCGAGTTTTTACAATATTACGCATTTGTATGAGTATAAGAAAGTTTATGTTTATGTTGGACGACCGCATTGTTACTCCGTTTCCGAATTAAATTCAGACATTCAATTATTTTTAGTAACTAAATAGGCCACAAGCCAGACAACAAAACAAACTCTTTAAACTTCTGTACAAACACAGTTGAAGTAACCAACTAACATCTACTGTAACCGATCAGGAAGAACCACTAAAAAAAACGCATTAGGAAATACGAATAATCTTTTACTTCTTTGGGACAACTTTTATCTTATGATGAAGGTAACATATGAGATAATATATATTTGAATAAAAAATGATGTCCTATGTACCATACCATATCCACTAGACCTCTTACCAAAACATTTCTACCAATAATTATGATCAGCAACAATAATTCAACTTGAACAGTAAAATTAATATTGTTTTCAGTAACTAGCAAAAATGGTGCAATTGGCAATTCTTTTGACCTCTATAAAACGTTGTTTATTTTATAATGTCACACAAAGAGTGGCAAAAAATTATCTGATCATTTTGAAATGATAATAACTTTATTTCTCTTCATTTCTAATTTCTTTTATTTTGCAGTTAAAAATTGGGGAATTCGATATGGAAAGGCGCACCTTTATTCAGAGGACTTATATAATAATATTTTATTTTGCAAAGGGGGTAGTCTTATATGTGAAGCACTCCGTAAGAACACCATTAAAATAATAGCCCAAAAATTTTTTAAAAAAGGAAAGTGTTGCCGATCAACCCCGAATATCCACCAAAAGACGGCTATCTCAATTGATAATCTCCCGAGATTCATTTCCATCAAAATCCAGTTTATTCAAGCTCTCCAACCTAAAATACCAACAACTACGCTCCCAATATATTCAGGAATTTTTAAGTCTTGCAGAAAATAATGTAAATTTTGTGCAAGACTTAATACTGCCCAACAGAACACATTTTCACTTAAGTGGATTTGTTAATAAACAAAACTACCGGTTTTGGGCTGGAGTGAATTCTAGATTAACACAAGAAGAGCCACAACATGCAGCCCGTGTAACGGTTTGGTGTGTCATAAAAGGTGACCGCATTATTGGCCCTATTTCTTCAAACTTGTAGGACGTTGTTCAGACGATCAATGGGAAACGCTGTAGGGCAATTCCGGAAAATTTTTTCGTACCACAATTACCCTATGACCACAACTTATAGTTCCAGCCAGCTCACACCGCTCGAGTCTAAGACAACCCTTTCCCATTCGCCTCATGCCAAAAAATGGTGATGTGTGAGGATCATCGAACTTGACGACTCCACATTTTCCTCTTGTGAGTTTACATTCTAAAAGAAGACATTCTTCAAGAGACAGCCGCAATATCTTCAGAAATACTGACAAATAAGTCATTTTTCACTTATAATGTAAAAAACCTACGAAAATAAAACATTCAGTTCATGTTTGTTTATTTATTCCACTTTGTTTGGAAATTATACAACAAACAACACCCTCAGAGAATTCTGCGTCACCCCGATGTCGCAAACATTTTGACAAGCATTTTAAAAACATCCCAGATATAGTATTTTTAAAATAGGTTCGACCTTCAACTACAAAGCACCAGTGAAAAAAGCAAACGAAATATAAATTAAAATCCACCAATTCTTTTGCTTGGGAAATTAAAACCGCCAAGAGCTTACCCGCTGTTTTAATTATTCCTGCATTTCTAACAAGATATTTAGCAATTGTAATTACATAAATTTGTATAAGATCAATCGCTACTATAGTATAGCGTGGGTTCCAAAATTACAACTAGGCATTAATAATTCAATTCTCATTATAAATGTTCCACAAGCATTTCAAAGAGCAATTATCTTCCGGATCCTCTTCAACGAAAAACTAATCAAACCCTACAGCCCGAAATTCACTACCGAAGTTAGAAAGATCAATGGAACCGTAATTTGAGTCTAATTACGGGTTCGAAAGAATTTTCTGCTTAATTTGACAGTTTTATTGCACGAATTGCATGCAAATGAGTTTTCACGGAGATAAATAACAAGGCAGGACGCAAAAAGGAAACTCCCGAAAGGAAATAAGTAAACCTTATATCAAGTGACTGGTAAATAAACTAAATACATTCAACGCCATTTCTATTGGCAAAACATTTTTAAAATTAAAATTAAAATTGTAATTAAAACCTGTACAATGTTTTTGCGTAATTCACAAAATGTAAACAAAATAAAATTGGTTCTATAAATCCCTTGGATTATTTAGTACGTCAAGATTATTTCACGTACATGGGTGAATCAAGCATAAACAGGATTTTTTTTATTCATGGAAGCATCACAAAGCTATCGTCGTCAAATCTCTCTATCAATTAGTCGTCCAAATAAATGATAACCGTATGACGATACGTTCCAATTCTATAGATGATGTTCCAGTGTAGTTCAAAAATAATCCTCAATTCTTTGTGGAGTTTAGACAATTGTATTATATATTATTGTGAAGAAGGATAACGACTTGGGGTTGTCAGAACACTGGCATGGCTTAATCTAACCTCAGAACCAATTTCAAGAAGCTTTAATCGATACCCATTGTTGAAAAGACGACGAACACGCGATTATTCTCTGCAGTCACGCTTATCATCCTCGGCAACGTCAGTGACTTTCATTTTCAACTGCTTGTCATCCCAAAATTATTTTTTATAAACGTTGTCTGATAGCGTATAATTGTATTTTAGGTCTTCTAAAAATTTTGGATGGTTTTAAGCCTTATGTCGTAAAAATAATCTGTTGCGCAACGAATGAGGGTGTCTCTTGCTCTAATATCATGACATTGAGCAAAGAAGTGATAGTTCGAGGTACTCTATGAGGGATTTATCCCTGTCCCTGTCTGCGTTCACGGCGCGTAAAAAATAAATGTCGGTTTATATTTGATTCACCCAGGTAATATAATATTTTCTGCTTCTATTTCGCCGGAAATGATCCCGAAATTTAAATTGCACACCCAACCCGTCTCCACGCTTTTAAAGTATGAGTCAAACAAAGAGTTTCCGGAACTATTATTGCCACATTAATTTTTATTAACACCAAAATTAAAAATTGCAGCATCACCAAAGAATTTAAACCAAAAAGGTTTCCATGGTAGTGTGAGCTAAACGATTATTCAGCAAAATCAACTAGTCCGGCATTGCTACCTGAATTATTCATAATACGTGTGAGATCCAGAGCTAAAGCATAAGATTATTCATCGAAGCATTTCGCTTTTTTCGGTTGTTGCTCATTCCCGAATCATAATCTTTATAATTTATTTATTGCTTTAATATTTTTAGAAAATAATTAAAGATACCGACACCTCCCTTGTTCAATTTAACAATACAGCGATGCTATAAAACAAGGGAACCATTTTTTTAATTCTAAGAAATGTACGAGGACTAATGAAATATAAACTGAAATTCTTTTTTTATGCACCGTCAGGTGAGAAAGGTGTAACTTCTGAGTATTGTAGATACAGAAACCCGAAAGGAATGCCCCGTAGGGTAGTATTACAATGTCAGAACAATGAGTACTTTCATTAGTGGCATAATGGAATATTATCAATTTCTCATGATAGAGGGCGTAAAGCCTCACAAATTTGAAGAAGACTTACAGCCCTTAAAAATACTCAAATGTAAGTGTAGTATAAATAATTTTCGCAATTACGAGAAGCAATTGAAAATTAAGTTTATAGATGTGGTTTGAGGATCAGCACGAACTAGATGAATATTTGTATTGTACGCTATATTCTACTTCCATATAGTCTGCGAGTATCATTTTTTGGGCCATTAAGAGTAACACTTGGAGGGCAGATATTTGAAGATGGTGTTTATAATATCAAAGCGTTCGTACGCTATTGGTTGGTGTCACAGCCACTTTCGTTTTACGATAGTGGAATCACAAAACTATATATTGGAGAGGAATGTGTTTCTAAGTCAGGAAATTATGTAGAAAAACAAATTTTGTCATTTGTATTTGTAAAAAAAAATATCCCGTTTATATTTAATTCGCTTTATAAATTGATTTTGTAATATTAATAAAAAAATTAAAAGTTGTAAAATGTTTACTACTTTATTTAAATATAAAAACTATTATCATGAAGTTAAATTATTATTAAGTCATAAGTTGATATTCAACAAATCAAATAATTGCATCTTTCAAAAAATCAATAACTAAAAAATACAATATCAGAGACGTCTGCTTGAAACTAAACCCTATATGTTTAGAAACAAATGTTCGCAATCTGGCTACTTCACATCAAGAAAAATACTTGCAACGATTGTGTAACTCCAATCATTATAGTGTTACAGCAGCAAGTGACTAAACCACATTTACGATTTTTTTGGGGAGATGGTTTTAATGAAATCCACTTCCAGGAACGAGTTGACACTCAACATCAGTGGGAAAGTAAACAAACAATGTTCGCACATGGGAACTAAAAATCCTGCACAAACGGTGGAGCATGTGCAGCAATACGAGAGGTTAATGTGTTCTGTGTTGTACCCAAAGAGCGCACGGAATTTTTTTCCTGGGAAAGCCCGAGCCTTAATTTGTCTTTGTTGGTTTAACTGCGAATAGCGGATTTTTGAGCACCCTGTAGGCGTTTAGCGCAAAAAAAGTTTGTTTCCGAGTGTCCTACACCTTACAATTTGTGTTATTAATCTAGAACCACCCTGTATATTAGATACCTTATACCGTTCGCAGGTTTAGTTAAATTTACCTTAATTGTAATCTACACAAATAAAGAACATAAATGGGGTACCTTAACGTGTATATTCTTTGAGAAAGGGTAAATAACTATACTAAGAATAGCTATATCGTAATTTACAGGAGAAAAACATTGGGATGGATAAAAAACTGCAAATTTGTTCATTTAACACTATGTTTCACAACGAGATTTATGAAGAGAATGAGTGATATTGCCACTGCGCGTTTCAAGGTCATAACCGAAACCAGCTTGGTTGAGCGGTGTATGAGACTGTTCAAAGAGGAGTGCTTAGTTCTCTAAATTAGCCTTAACAATTGATTTTAGACTTTGATGAAATAATCATATAACTATTGGGTCTGCCATTTGATACCAGTTGTTAAAACTTTTTTTAACTTTCCTTTATAATCACCATTATAAGGTAACAGAACATTAACAAAAACTCAATATGGATCAATTGATACTATCGATCCTATGTACTTTCTTGTAGAGATAGCTGGTTTTAACATTATTCCCCTCCCCCTTACTTACATAGTACAATATTAAAAAAGGTGCACAGCGTGTACACTGCAATTCCTACAGTTTGTCATTTTGTATTTCATATTACAGACATGTCACCGATACGGTGTAAAACGAAATGCAGTTCTGGCCAACCGTACAGGCGCAATAGGGCTAGCTGGCCACGCTAAAACAATGGAACGGCGGCGGCGGTAAATAGGGGGCCGTCCAGCCAGCCGTAACGCAGCATTGTTTCCTTGCGTTCCCATTATTACGGCGTTACGTAGCATATTATATGATAACTAAATTCAAACAGCTGCCCGCCGAAACGGATAGCCGTGGATTCGGCGCGCGCCAGGTGTGGACGGGGGTGTCCAACAAACAATACAAACACTGAAAAGAAGCTTCCCGCTGTATGCTAATCACTATCTAATACCGGGAGCCTAATTAATGGTTGTTCACTGGTATTAGTTTCCAAAACAAATACACCTATGTATGCACGTTAAAAAACTGATGGGGGTGGGTGAGCCACTACTGGCTTGACGACTATACAAATTTAAAAAAATATCGTCTACATGCCTTTGAGGATAGAACATCACTTAATTTCTATCTACTGTCAGATATTCTATAAAAATTCCAAAAATAATCGAACTTAGCTGAATGGAGCCGAACTCAAAACAAAAGTCTGTCTTAAGTAAAGAGAAAATACAAAAATAATGCCGCCCTTTAGATCTACCGGCAAGTATAAAACTTTGTACACCTAAACGTGGAGATAACAGACTTTCTAATAATAAAAATTTGGCGATACATTGAATAGAAAAATAAGAAAAACAAACAGTACATTTAGGAGAAAAAATTGCCAATCATAAATCCTGACCAATTGTTAATAAAAGTAATTTGAATTCTGTATCAAAAAATGTAGTTTCCAAATTAAACTGGATGTCAATTCGTCCAGTTTTCTTAAGTAATCGATGCAGTTCAACCCGTGAACCTTACATATGAAACAAGTTATCACGAAATAACTGGGGTATCAATAATTGCAAGGAAGGGTCAGTGCAATGGCTATATTAATTCTAAATAATTCGTGTAATTTTGACCTACAAAATTATGGTTTGCTATCTCAGTGAAAGCATGTAAAACACTCCATTCATTTATGCTTATTGACTCTATAGTTAAATTGTTTATGTGTAATCATATAATATATAACGACAAACATCATTCCAAAAAAAAACATTAAATAATTTACATACTTCCAATAAATTTTATAATACGACGACCACCCCACGACTAAGTTACATAAGCGTTTTTCATAGTTTTCATTCTACATTTTTCCAATTGGTAAAGTGTGTCAAATTAATACACTTTAGCAACGAAATGTCACTTTATCACCTACTGTACCTCGTTTATACCATCTCAGAACGAGAGTTTGTAGGTCGGTGGCTTGATAACTAATTTGTTTTGCAAACTCAGAAAAGACTATAACAGCAACTACACATACGGTTGTAGTTTCCTTCTTACAAACGAACGTTCAATCATGGTTACCTATTGCTCCGGTACCAATTCGTTGTTTCACAGTTAATCAAATGCAGGATATCGCAAAAATTGTAGCTGGTGACCTGCTATATTTTTTTAGATTGAACCATGAAGAAATAATGGGTGGGTCAAACAAACCAGACTAACTTGTGAACAACGAAAATATATATTAAAGTACGAAACCGCCGTAGAAGTGTAAAGACGATTAGAAGACAATTTTAAACTGATCCGTCTACTAGACTCGAGACGAATTAAAGACAAGTTTGAAGTAGATGGAACTATTCAGAATGTCCATAAATAATGTTCTGGAAGACTAAGAACATCAACTAACGCTGCCATCGAAGAAGGGTGTTGGAAATGTATCCACAAAATTCAAAAACATCTGTTCCGTTAGGCTTCTTATAAATTAGGATTACCAAAAAATGGTTTCAATCGCATTCTACATCGCTTCCGATGGAAAACTTACATACCAAGATAAGTACAAGCTCTTAATGAAGATAATTCAGATAGGAAAATGGTGTTTTGTGAATGGTACTTGCTGAAATGTGAAGAAGACTAGCAGTTTCTAAGACAATTAGTTTGGAACACATTCAAATAAAATGATAGAATTAACCGCCATAATTGTAGTTACTGTGCACGTGAAATCCGCACATTGAAGCATTCGTGGCAAAAAATGATCGAATAGTTTTCTGATATAGTTTGGTAGTAACAACAAAACAATGGTCTCTCAACTCAAAAAAATAGGGGTTAATGTTCCCAATTTTACTCACACCAAGACAAACAGTGACATGTTCGCTGTGAAGAGGCATTTCATGGATGTCTCGTGGGTATATAATAATGAAAGGGAACTTTTCAACTATTTACGTCTAGTGAAATCACTTTCTAGTCTCACACCATTCTTCGCTTTATAATCTTCTTTTAATGTCAGAAAAGACGTTTTAATCCACTTTGTACATACGTCTTCACCAATATTCATATAAAGAAAATTTCTTTCATACTTATGTGTTCTATTCATGTGCCTTATAGTTACCTACTAAGAAGTAAGGCATCGACTGGAAAATAGAGTAATTCGATAATGCCAAATCAGTACTATAGGCGAGGTGGAGTAACAGTTTGATTCCAATTTCTGGGTAATTTTTTGGGCCGTCTTTGTTTGATGTTATCTATATGCACTAACACCAGTCTTCGACTTACCATATTGTTTTTCCAAGACTACGTTGACTACTTTTTCATCATTTATGTGCAAGAGTCAAAGCTGAATGCATAATGAGATTTTACCATTTGAAAGTAAATC
Organism: Sinelater perroti; assembly: GCA_036346155.1. Taxonomy (NCBI): domain Eukaryota; kingdom Metazoa; phylum Arthropoda; class Insecta; order Coleoptera; family Elateridae; genus Sinelater; species Sinelater perroti. The sequence continues at coordinate 3,676,671 of JARFIY010000222.1, forward strand.
AAAGAACATTATTTGTATTTAATATTTATTAATTTATATTTACTAGATGGTCCGTCTCCAACAATTAACTACATCTCTTTTAATCTCATTCAAAAATGAAGTCAATAATAGTGCGTTGGTATAATGAATATCTAAATCAGCAGCCATTTTAACCCTAGATTATTAACATAAAATGAACACTAATAAGCCCTAACACGGGGTTATATGCAACTCCAATTTGTAAGCATATTTTTAAAATAAAAAATTAAGATATTACAGGAATACTGACACTGATTGAAAGGACAATTTTATTCACAAATATCTTAACGATGGTTTTGGCAAACAGGCACTGAAAGCTTAACACTGCAGTTTTTATTTTTATATCTGTTGATCTTTCACATAAGCCACATCGCGCTTATTTTTGGAGTTTGGTCTGAGCAAATGAACTTTTGGTTCTTCTCTATGCTTTTCTGTAATGCCTTCAATGGTAAACCGCAGCTCCCTTAGTAATTTCTTGTCCAATCAACTTTCCGTAAAAGGCTTGGCCAACGCTAAACCAAGATCAAAAAGAAACTTCTTTCTAACACACTCATACTTTTGCTTATCAAATAAAATCATTGAATTGATATCTGCCTGATCAAGCATGCCATAAAAGAAACGCAATAGCCATTTATGTGTTTTACGACTTACAGAATAATAAATGGACTATTTAATCAAAGGTATCAACAGCTCCTTTAGTCAAATTATAGAAACGGATTATCTCTGGCTTTAATTTGTCTCGTTAATTTTCTTGTAGCTATGCATGCTAAAGAGTAACAATTCTGATTTACATTTCTTTAGTGTAAATGATACTAAAGTGTTCTTTTTATCAAATGCAAACTGGAACGACATAACTGTTTGTTTTCATTATTATTTCACAGGACGCAAATCACCGTTTACATGTTACGTATTAGCCCGCCCTCTTGCGGTTTTAAAGCAATGACATTTGGTCTTTCGAAACATTATGCGATTTGGCGTTTGATGCACATAACCTCAATAATCTGCTGTGTCCACGATGGCAATCACAAAAGAGCATATTCGATTTTCTATCCACTTTGCGTTTCATCTTAAGAAAAACGCTGCTGAAGCCACCGAAATGATTTGTGCTGCATATGGTGAGAATGCTGTAAGTCATGCAACGTGCAAAAAGTGTTACCAAAGATTTCGCGGAGGAGAGTTTAGTCCTGAAGATCAACCACGCGCTGGACGCCCTCAAACATTTGACACGGATGAGCTGCAGACGCGTTAGGCTGGGAACTTCTCCCACATGCGGCGTATAGCCCAGACATGGCCCCTTCCGATTATCATTTATTCAGGTCGTTACAGCATCACTTGGCTGATACGCACTTCAAAACAGAAGAAGAAGTCCGAAAATGCATCGATAACTTTATCGTCTCGAAGCCGGTGAGCTGCTATCACCAGGGAATTCGCAAGCTACCCGAAAGATGGCAAAAGGTCATCGATGCCAACGGAGAATACTTTGATACTTTTGAGCTTTTTTTGCTTGTTTTTAAATAAAACTTTTATTTTGCAGAAAAAAGCTGAGAACTTATTTATACACCTATTAGAAGGAAAAAATAGTGCAACTTCTTTTTTGTTCTTCTTCAGGGTTACAACAACCGTAAGCTTGTATTCATTCAACATTCTGTCTAATAACGGGACATTTAAATATCTCCGGTACATCCATTGACCACATCTCTTTTGTAGTTAGATACTCGTCCTTTCGGCACCCGGCAATATATAAGAGACCAAGCAATGCATTTAGATTTGTTATTGATAGGTCTTACGTGCCTGCAATCATTATTATACTGTGTCTTTCTTAGACCAATTTCTATATTGGTAAAAATACCGACTAAATTTAGCATAGCGTCAACAAAAAGCAATCTCCAAACTTCCAATGCAGTTGTAACATATTGCATAGCTCCTTTTCCACCAGGTACACGAAGCACAATGTTTGTGGAGTCTGAGATCTAGGCAGACCTTCCATTGACCTCCATTTTACATCTGAGTACATTATTAATTCGCAAAAGTGTGAAATCTCAGAACTTTCTGCATCTGAAATTGACAGCTTGTCATTAGATTCCTCAAAGTTCGGATCAGTGGGACTTACCGATAGCTTTCTACGCTTACTTAAGATTTCAGCCATTGCAAGCTGAAGAAAAATATTATTATCAGAAATATTTCAGTAATGTTAATACAAACACGAGGTTGTCGGACACTCCGAAATCCAAATCATTACGAAAAGAGCAACAAATCGCAAAGATTTTTTAAGATTTTATCAAAATACTTGGAAGCGCAGAGTTGCCAACTTAGAAATAAAAAAATGGTGGAGCTTCAAATCGTGTTAGGGTTATGAATAACCCCTATTAAGGTTCTAGGGTTAAAAGAGTAAAACAAATGATTTTACATAGACGCCAAGATTATAAAATGTCGCCCATCAGCTTCGAACTGATTTTTGTAATTACATTTTTGAGCGAAAGTACAACATAAAGTATGAAATTTCGGTTTTCCCTTGATCTTTCATGTTAACAATTACCGCAACTTGCGGAAATTCATCAGTCACATTTTTAATAAACAATACCATTGCGTAATTAAAAATTTAAAGAGAAGCCGGCGACATCTTTACATGGTTTAAAATTAAACAGTGACAGCGGCAGTGGAACGCGGGAAGATAGGTACGGGGGATAATGAGAGTTCCGCGGCCTATTCACGCCAGCATGTCACATACTAACCAACTCTCCAAGAGAAAAAGGATGGCGGCACGGCGCGTAGCACCAGCAGAGGAACAAAAATTAACTTTGATGTCTATCGGTCGTTACACAATCCGCCTGGTGCTTTGTGTGCTAATTAAAGCTCCATAATTAAGCGAGATTAGATAAACAGCCTTAAAAACGGAATACAATTGTGCTGTTGGAGAAACTTATATAAATTTTAATCACCTTTGGTAGTGGCTTCTTCATTATACATGCTCCGAGTAAACAAGGATCATTTTTAAATGCCCTTGAATCTACCGGTTATGATTTTTATATCATAGCTGCCATTTTGCGACGTATAAGAAGATGCGCAAACATAACAAACAATTACTCAGATTATTTAAAATTACAAGGACTTCCATAATACTTAACATTGCAAATGTTCCATTAATATTTGCATTTATAATAAAACAAATTGTTTTTGTCAATAAAAAAATATTAAGCTTCATTTTTTAATTTGAATTTAAAAAATCTGATTGTAGAGCTTGTTATATGTGTCAACCTATATTTCTTGGATAGCCACATACAATATAAATGTGTTGAACAATGACAGAATACCACACGAGAAAGCATAATGCAGACTACTGATGAGATTGCGCTACTTTTGCCTTGTACTTAAATTGCAGAATATTATCGTAAACCTACAGCCTTTACAATTTTTTGTTTATCCAAATTATTTAAAATACGGTTCATTTGAGGAATTGATACCTTGGCTTCAATAAATTTTAACTGCCGTTTTTTGTTATCTTATATTATTGAGAAAAGGCAGAGCTACTTTAACGTGCCTCACACCAATTTCTAGTATGTTATATTTGCAAATTGTACAGTCTTTGGCCTTCAGTTCTCTTACAGGTTGCTTAATAAAATGTTTTCATCTAAAGAGCTTCTTGAAGACAATGATGCAAGAACTTACTTTGGTTTGGCACCTTTCACGTACAAGGTTGTGCGTCTGTTTTTTTACTATTATCTTCCTTACTATTAACTTGATTTTCTTTTGCACCATTGCTTTTTCTATTAAGAATAGATTCAGTTACCATATCATCACTGGAAGTTTCTTGGATTTGAGAATCCGGTCTAAACTGCAACCTGTTTTCTCTTAGATGAGGCACTTGATTGTAGCCTCTAGCATCCTTGGCATTCAAAATCTTACCACAGCCAAAAAACATCACACTTACCAATGCTCTAGATTGACCTTCTACCCTTTCTAAACGTTTTCTTCTTCATAGTAAAAGAACACTTTTTGGAATCCGTATCATCCGCAATATTCATCGCTTAATAATTGTAAATGAAACAAATTGGGGAATTATTTCAGTCTTTTGATTTTTTTCTCTTTCTAAGTAGATGTTATGCGCGCCACCTGTTTGATCAACGAGATCAGAGTTCTTGCGTTTCTGATTTGATCTTACTCTAGAATATGGATAAGTCATGCCTCTCAATGCCGTTTCAATTACTTACGAATCTGCACTTCTTCCATTTTAGTGAAGAAACTCTGTTCCAAGTTATCGACTTAAATAATAGATTGTAACCGATTTCAAATGAAAGACAAGTGATATACACCATCCTTCTCCGACACCGCCCAACCACGAGGAACGAGAAGTCGCCTTTACAGCTCAGCGCAAAGCTGGCGTCTTCGCCGACAACCTGAAGCGTGAGTACCATTACAGCTATGACAACGGAGACTTTGGCCACCCTGACCACGTTGATCGCTTAGTGGGTAATCTCCGGGAGCAGGAGATCCCCAGGATTATAGGCCGATAAGTCTCCTATCGACACGCGCCTGAGAATGACTGACGAAGACCACCAACTGATTCCGGATGGTCAGTTTGGCTTCCACTTCAGCCACTTTACTACCCTTCAGCTTCTTTGATTAGTGGAAAGCTACACCAAGAAGCAAACCATCGGTGTAGTTTTCTTAAATGCAGCCAAAGTCTTCGCCAAGGTATAGCATCATAAGTTAATGTACAAGATAGCCTCCATCACAATTTCGGTGCCAATGGTTCACTTTGTCCGGTCCTTCATCTCCGGAAAAAAGTTCCATATTAGGTTCGGTGCTGTTCTCGATGCTCTACAACCGAGACACTCTTTACTGGCCCAGTACGCAGACGATACGGCGGTGCTGTCCACCTCGCTGAATACATAATTCGTGATTAGAAGACTCCAAGAGAAACTGGACCTCCTGAAACAACGGTGTAACCGGTAAAAATTGTGAATCAACGCAGAGAAGAGTTCGGCGGTCCTATTCTCCACTCACTTGCGAGACGATCTGGCGAATCTTACGATCTTTGGAAAGAACATATCTTGGAAAGAAGAAACATCCTAACTCGGATTTGAACAGGAAACTGACCTGGAGACCACACAAGATCAGCGCCCGACTCCATCTTCCACTCCGGGAGCCAAGACTGTCATATAACTCATCATGACATATGCGGCTCCAGTTCAGGTCTGAGCCGCAAAACCGACCGTCAACAAGCTCCAAGTCATTCAGAAACGGGTTCATGAGAAACTACAATCTTCATCGAGATGCCAACATTCGTACGACTGAGGAGTTTATCTCCCAGACCCCGCAAGACCTATATACCAACATTTAGGGACACGTAAATTCCATCCTTTATGGAATTTACAATTGTGGTCGACAGAGGCGCCCGTCATAAGCAACTGATCCCTCCGTGAAACGACATGTAGGCGGCCATCCACCATTCACTATACGTCATATCAAGAGGACTGAGGTTAAAGGCTGTACTCAGGAACCTCTGATTTCGTTAGTGAAGTCAACGTCAACGATATACACCAATACCATTTCCATTTTAGAGGAAAATCTAGATGATGTAATCATTAATTCTTCTAATATATTAAAATGCCATTGTCAAACAAAATTGTTCTAAAATTATGCTAAAAATGTAATTGAGAAAAATGCTGAATTTATAAACAAACTTCTATGAATAATAATGTGATAGAAAAATGTAGAATAAGAGATATTATATCGCAACTAGAAGCAAGCAGTTATCATTTATTACGTCAGCGAGTGCATCAATTCGTTGTTCCGTTATCTTTCCCCGTTGATTCCGCAAATAAATGCATTACAGCGGCAAATATACACATCAGCTTAATAGAAAACGTCCTCGGATGATAAATCACCTGATACGTAAAGAAAAATAGAAATGAGTTTATAGAAGCGCTTTTCGAAGGATAAACGGGCGATATCCTGCTCACTCGAGTGCATTCCCGGGAACTCGTCCTTATCTTGTCGTAATGAATCAAAATGAATGAGAAACGCCTCGCAATTATACTTTACTCGATAACATTTAGAAGCACACAAAAAGCCCGGCCGAGATAGCGTGGCCACGTCATGAATAAAACGAGCTATAAATCGCGCGGTATCAGGAAGCGCAGCAGGATCGCCAACGTGAAGGCGCTCGACAAGACATGACGTCTCGGCCGCATCGTTTGCAGGTTCGCACTCTCCTTGCAGAAAAATTCAACGACCCGCGACACCTCCCTCCTCATAAGCAAAATCACTCGCTTTGTGAGAGAAGCGAATCCGCTCGGTTCGAAGGAAAGCCCTGCTCGCATCCCCCAGTTCTGTAATTTTCGGATGCTGCACCCGCTTAGAGTGAAAGATGTTTTGGAAAATCGGCTGTAAGTAAAAGCGATCGGCTTATGAATGGGATTATGCCTGAATTTATGGCGTCGCTTAAATTTCCGGCATCGAATCCGCTCCCCGACACTTAATGCCGATGATAGGTTTGAATGAATTTTTACATATATTTGGGCAGATATCAAATTTGTCCGGGATTTGCGATGGTTAAACCTGATAAATTACGATCAAGAAAATTGATTTCAAGAATCGAATCCCCCGATTATCATATGCGTTGTAATTCTACCAAATAGCGTATAAATTACTATTTAGAGGTAAAACACTTTTGATGGTTTCATCTTTTGTTTAGAGTGAATTGCATCAACGAAAATCTGAGACGTGGTTTTAACAAGATGGTGTCACCTGCCATACTGCCTCTCAAACTATAATTTACTACGAAGCTCCATGATAAGATTATTTTGAAAAATTCAACTAAAAAGTGATCACAAACTTGTGGTTTGACACCATTATACACTACCATTAAAGATCTAAAGCAAACACCATTCGTGCTATTGGTGAAATACGACCCGATTCATATTAAAATAACAGTATTCTGTTTAAACGAAGCGTAAAATGATGTATAATAATGCAAAATAAAATAATTTCAAAATTCTTATCTGATTGACTAGAACTTGCGGGCACGCAAGAGAAAGAGAGACTATTATAATAATAATATTATAATTCTATTATAGAGTGAATGCCTATACTTTTCGTAATAAATTATGTTTTGTTTAACCATCTACCATCTCCTTAAGCAATATTGTTTTGAATGAAAATAATTAGCCACTTGTAGATTTTTTAAAAGCATTTGTTAGATCGAAAACTAGAATAAAAAAAAAATGCTTTTACATTCTTGAACTGTCACTCAACAACTTCGAATCTTTTTTCTGTCCCTATATCTTGTTTTAAATTTTAGATTTCGGAGCTCGCCAGTTTATCATCAAACCTTTTGCAGCTTACTTGGGTTTTTTCACGTCTAGTTTTGAATTTTTGAATTCAATGACCTGTTGTAATCCCCTGTCCATAGAAATTTGTTCAGCCATTCCCACTTTATATCGAAAAAGGTTATCAGTGCGTAACATCGCGAAAAAATTAAGGATTTGTGCTTCGACAGTGAATCTTACATTACAACGCTACAGAAAGACAGGAAGTCTTAGGAATCTCCATCGCCCTGAGTCATCACAGGTAGCATTCGATGCAGGGATCACTTCATAAGACTGTTGAGTGAGTAAGAGAAATAGAAGATTAACTGCTCCAGATATTGCTGTGGAGTTTAACCGGGGGCGTGATAACGCAATATTAGTCAGCACAATAAAGCGGCATCTTCAGGAGGGGTAATCTTCATGGTCTTATTGTGGCAAAAAAAAAACGTTGTTACGAGGTGGTAATAAGGCTAAACGGTTTAAGTTGGCGCAAAAGCATCATTTCTGGGCAAGTGAACAGTGGCAAAACGTATTATGGACCGACAAATCCAAATTTGAAATTTTCAATCAGAAACAAACAATCTTTGTGCGTCAGTCTAAGACTAAAGAAAATCTGCATTGTTCCGACTGTCAAACACGGAGATGGGTTTGTTTTAGTGTGGGGTGCTCCTCTTGGGATGGCGTGAGGGACTATCTAGCAAACCAAGAAGAACAACAAATGCTCAAAGATGACATGACCACCACAGAATCCAGACTTCAACCCCATAGAGTTGCTATGGGCCGAGTTGGACAGAACACTAACAATAAGGAAGAAGCGTCCCACGTCCAAAAATCATCTTTGAAGTCTTCAAGGTGTCTGGAGAGATGTACTATTCGAGAAATTAAAAAAAATTAATCAAAAGAATATCTAGATTCGTACAAGCAGTATTTAATTCTTTAACAAAACAAATGTTTAATATTCAAGTTAATTTTTTTCAGTGTTCATGATGATTTTTGTTTGCTTTTTACGTGTTGTATAATAATATATTATATAATACATTGTTTTCGTACATTAAAGCGCATAAATTCATTTTTAAATAATGTCCATACTGCTATGAATGGTAGTGTATATTTTTAGGAAAAAGTGCTTCCATTATCTCGGTAGCCGCAATCGCAGACTTGCGACAGCTCTCCAAAAGCGATTGCAATTATTGCTCGACGCTTTGTATGCGCAACGACGTCGAATATATAAAACATGGGAGCAGAGAATTTCAATCCGATAGACGTTTATTTTATATGAAGCGAATTCTTGTTTCCGCTGTTTTATTCGAACGCTCACGCTCGGCTTTCAAATAAATCTATATTACCCGAAAGCGGGGGCTGGAAAACGAGAGCACAACATATGCAAACTTTCAAGGCGGCCAACGAAATGCTCCTTCTGTGCTCTCCCTGGGACAGAAAATCTACATTACTTTCTTCTTGTTTACCCGATTCCACTTTAACCATTTGCTCATCGCTTTGCTTTATTTACGCTCGGCTCCCCTATTTGTTATTTGCTTCCCCGTTTCGGTCGACTCGTTTATTCTTTATTCGATGGCGCGAGACAAAAGCGGGGACGCTGCTATTACTAGGTAATCGCGAACGGCGAGAGGCAGGATTGTTTGAATATCTCCGGCGAGTTTCAGGAGGATCAATAATCCTTCCCCGGAGACCGCGACATCTCTCTGACATGTCAGTTGATAAGGGTTAAATTCGTATCAAATGCAAGCCTAGTGAAACTTGTCAGCGAGATTCGAAATGTCCACGCTTCGTTCGACGACCGGCGCGTTCTCTGTGCGCGTTACGACGCCACAAAAACACCCGAAATTCTCCACCGCTAAAAGTGCAGCCAGAATTCCCATCCACCATTTTTGTCCTTCACATACCACTTCGACTTAAAAACAAACCGCTTATTGTATTACAACTTATTTAAAGCTACATAAACGTAAAAACTGCGTACTCTATGAAAATCCTAGACAATCTAAACATAGTAAAATAAATTAAAAATTTGGGAACGACAACCAAATTTTGAACTATTGATAGCGATTAAAACCTGCAACATTTTGTAGAAAAGCTAAATAATTTTTACTGCTTGGAATATGCCTAAGCTAACCAAATTTAAACAAGACTTTTGTTCCTCTAGCCATATAACAACTCTGTAACGATGCGATTGGTTGGGGGTTATTAGCGTATAGGTGTATATATTAGCTGGAAATACATAGCCACACTTCCACATCGTTTAAATAGCCAGTAGTTGAGTGAAAATGATAAAGTAACCGATATTCTGCTCAGGCTACGCCAACAGCTCGGTAGAATCACATTATCAAGAAGCTAAGTACTCCAATAATAGTATAAGATGTTCGCTACTGGACGAAACAAAGTTGAAAATATAACGAACGTACGTTATCCTCGCACCAATATCATCGTGACGAGTGGTGTTTAAACTTGCAAACTTATTAAGGGAAATCGACAAAATATGCATCAATGTGATTATTAGAGAGCCGTTTATTTCTTCTTAAGGCTCTAACGCCCCGTGTGGGAGCACAACCCGTGAACTGAGAGGTTAAGACTCATATTTTCGCTCTGTCTGCCCGGTCGTCGCACATCATCTCTGATGCGGGGTGACGTGGAAAGCACCACGCCTTAGACGACCGCCATTATTGCCCCTTGTTCGAAATGAACGCAGCTACTCAATTGTTTATAGTGGCTGAGACATCAGACATCAGAGAACTCCGGGAATGAAACCCGGGTCCGTCCGCATCGCAGCCCGTGCCTCAACCGCTTGGACCATTCTGGCGGTCCAGAGAGCCGTCTCTTTAATATTAAAAAAAGATACGAGATTTGAAATATCTCAAGAGATTGGTCAGTCATTACGAAAAGAAGCGAGATGGATTTTTTTCATCGTCTACTGACGTGTGACGAGAATTTAATCTATCATTACCCCCAGTCTAGACGAACAAATATGGAATGACAAATGAAAATACAAAAACCTGTGCCCTCCAAAGCCAAAATAAAACTGCTTGCTAAGAAGATTCTTGCAAATATATTTTGGGATCACAAAGACGTTGTTTTTATTGATTTCTTAACTTGAAAAATATCTACTAGTTAAGGTAAGAACTAGCCGCTAAAAAGACTTAAAATCCAGAAGTGTCTCGACAGTCACAAATTAAGCAAATACATTTTATTATAGTGAACTACCCACATTACAACTCTAATTTGAATCCTTGCGGTTATCATCTGTTTGGATTAAATCACTTTTTCGTTCTTTTTCGAAAATATCATCAAATGCATCGAATAGAATCCTCGTGCGTTGGGTTACCACATCTCGCTTCAATAAACTATTATAAAAAGTCTCGTTTAAATTTACCATACCCATGTTAGTTTAAATAAAGGGATACATTTCTACTTTTTTAAAAAAGAATTAATAAAATTCTTTATATTTTGGCAAACACCAAACCAATTTCCCTACACAAACACGCACTAAAAATGTGCCGCAATAAAAAAAGTCTAATCAGGAGTTGTCGATCACTCAAAATCACTCCAAGGTTTTTTCGACGTTTTCCATCACAAGCAATTTTTTTGAAAGAAATATTTTCAAATGTTTCCATTTTTTACAGTTTTTTCTACATGATTATCATTGCCCTACTCTTTGTCAGATTTATGAGTCTTGAGTAGCCCTTAATAAGTTTGAAAATACCACGTTACTTAATCTTTCACCGAAACCCTCTCCCAAACGATGAAATAATCAATCAAATGATGGCATTGTAAAACAATTACAAAATTTTTGTTTATTTGACTAGATAAATTCAGCATCACTACGTCCAATATACCTGGATGCATATATGAAAAATATGCTGCATAAGCACAAAACCGTAGATGATATGTCTGAATAATAATGCAAAGTGCAGATAATTGTAACCCAAAGATGAAACAATGGCAAAATACTTAATCTAAAAAAAATTGATTAGTGATTTTGCGAAGATGAAATATAAAAACTACTATGTATATTACACGAAGTTTACGTACTCCAATATATTGTAAGATAATTTTTATTATTCAAAACAAAGAATAGATAACAACAAAAGTATTGAAACCGGTTAAAAAAAAAGTAAAAATACTAAAAATTAAAAAATTATAAAAAAGTTTTTGCAATGTTACACGATAGATATTAAAAGAAATTTTGCAAACACTTGGAATTCTAATGTAAATATTTATGCATAAACAAAGTAAAATAATAGTTAAATGTAAAACAGAACTTGTAAGGGTTTAAGAACAAATAGTCGAGTGATAAGTATAGTCAGTCATTTTGTTAATTTTTTCATATGTTCCAAATATTGTAGTTATTGAAATGTTTTACAGAACTTTCATCAAACCATTTGCATTTCAAAATTCTAATAAAACAAACCTTAATTTTTTATTACCCCTAATAAAGATATAAAAGTGCACTTTTTAACAAATTTAACTACCTTTGGAGTGTCTAACGTTTAAAATACAGTAGAATGGTGCATAAAGTGTAAAATTTTGTTCCAAATTAGAAAATGTCAGATAAAAAGGTGTTTTAAATAAAAAATAAACAAATATAAAAAATTAATAAGAAATTTTTCAAAATTAAAGAAGAATTAGGATCAAACAAAAGAATCTGGGATATCAAAATAAGCAACAAGACGAATTTATAAAATTGCTCCAATCCAATCATGACAAGCTAAAATTGTAGACACTCCCTCTCCCAACCTTCATTCGACCACCTTTGGACGAAAGTTCCCCTAAGGTTCTTCCATTCTGACCTATCTTGTGCTTTTCTAAACCAATTCCTTTCCGCTATTTTCTTAATACCGTTGCACGTCATCGGTCTTCTAACATCCCCCTTACCATTCCATGGTCTCTAGATTGCCACACTTTTTTCCCATATTGTTTTCTCCACTCTAGCCACATACCGCTATAACTGTTACAATGTCTAGCATTACTCATTGATTGGTCTTTCTGTCTGTTAATGTAATTTCCAAAGTAATTATTTCTGTTTTCCTTTGCATTTTTTGAAGCTTTTCTATAATACTTTTAGTAAGCGCCCAGGTTTCTGCACCACATGAAATTACTGAAACTTGTATTGATTGAATACTACTACTTTTTGGTATGTTGATAATTTTCTATTCTTGAATCTGATGTCACAACAATGAGCATTATTGATTTTGTAAAAATATAAAATAATAACGCATACGATGTTGTATCTTCAACAAATCCAGCAAGTTTATCATATAGAAACATCAAAACTCTGCCATGATTCAAATTTAAAAATTTATATGAAAGAACTATCTGCGTCATTGCACTCTTGTCAAAAATTAAACGAAGGGCACAAGAGACTAATCCAACTCTACCCACTGCTAAACCGAAAGTCTACCTTGCTTACTCAATGTACCACTATCCTGTACAAATCACTGTTACGACCATTAATCCTCTATGGGTGTGTCATATGGGGCAACACATCCAAATCGAATCTTCACAAAATCCAAGTATTCCAAAACAAAATCCTGAGAATCGCTGTCAACGCTCCTTCATCACAAATCAACAACTACACTACGAACTGGGTTTTCCCACAATTGAACAACATATAGCGAAACTTACTAAAAAATTTCATGCCAATCTCAAAAACTGCAGCTTACTACTCACTGGGACAACGCGGTTTCCGTGCAAGTCTAAAACGAAAACTACCCCAAGATATATTTCTCAGTGACTACAGTGATGATAATTAACACAAGTGACCGATTCTAAACCTAGTGGTCTCATAGTGAAAAATAAACTATATCTTGCGGTCATACTCACCGCTTATGCTATTCAATATATGTTATGTATTACATACTTTGTTGTCAATGTCTTGTATAACAGTGTAAATTGTTGAGCAGGCAAATGCCTAAAAAAAAACTCTTGTCAAAAAAAGTGCTTAAAGGATGTAAACATTTTTCTTCTATTTCCATAAATAAGCTATATATAACCGTTAAATGAAAAGCCAAAAATCGAACTTCTGTGAATAATCTAAAAAAAGCACGTCAATTTTGGACGTTACCACTTAAAAAAAGATCGAAAATGGCGAGTCCATTTTTTAATTTCTTATAGTTAGCGAAATGCCCTATAAAAACATTCAATATTTACCCACTTTGTACACGTGGTTATAAAATTTCCTTCTTATAGGTGAGTATCCTATGGTTACAAATCATTTTGACATTAATTCGTTGTTTGACAGTTGCTTAAAGACGGCGTTTTGAGGAATAGTTTTCTTCTTCTTTGCGTGTCACTCCTATCGGAGATTGGATATCATCAGGATGGCTTTAATCTTCTTTACAGCTGTTCGGTATAGTTCGTTGGTGGTGCATCCAAACCATTCCTTCAAGTTTCGCATCCAGGACATTCTTCTAGGGCCTTGGTTTCTTCGTCCTTTAATTTTCCCTTGCATTATATTCTGAGCAATAGTACAAAATGGCTAAAATTTGAATTCGTGGTGTAATTCAATTCTTTTTTTCCTGGAAGATGACACAGCAAAGAAAATCATAAAAGGAATTTACTTACATTCAGTAACTAACGTTTTTCACCATAATTTAAGTAAATGAATTCAAATGCAACAGAACAAGCATGGCAGACACACTATAGTCTGGAAGTTCGAAAACAACTGTCATGCTAGAAATCATCGACAAAGTCCATGATATGGTGTTAGCCGACAGATGATTGAAAATGAAGAAGTTCAGTTCCTTTTGAGTGGGGTGTCTACTAATTCCAAAGCAAAAAAAGAACATCAGGCGACCGTTTGCAACTGTTTAAGAAGAATTGGACGGATTGTTTGTAACATTTTGTGAATGTGGGCAAACTACTATACTTAGCGTTTGTTAGAAAAGCTATAGTGTGAATTTTTTGGATGCAAAAGAAATGATCCTAGTTGACTACCTTGGAAAAGAGAAAAACATTTCTGCCAAATTCTATGCAGCACTTTTGGAGAGAATAAAGGCAGAGAAAGCAAAAAAATGTCCTGAAATTACTAAAAAGTATTATTTAATTATGACAACGAATACTGACGTAAGCCGTAATGCTGAGCAAACATTTATTGAAGTCAGTTTTATAATTCTTTTGTGTCCATCCTATTCGCCTGATCTACCTTCTCCAGATATTATATGTATAAGTGGCTAAACTCGATCTATTATAATTGCATTTTGGAATTTCCGTATGGTTATAAGGTATAAATTATTAGACCCAAAATAATTTGCAAAAAAATATCAAAAAAATAAAATCTGAAACTGCAATTCATTTAACAAATTCTTTACTCCAGGTACGTTGACTTGTTAGCGCAGTAGCAAATTTAATTAAATTTGGATTTTCATGGTACCTATCCATCATCAGACGACGCGCTCCCCCACCGGAACTAGCGCTTGATGCACCAATAAAAACTGTCGTGCACTCGTAACGTGTTGTTTAAACACTGATAAACGCGTTCGGGTGTGGCGAGCAAACGTGTAACGATCGCCGACCGCTGAACAATGGGCATCGATAATCAATCCGCATTCCCAAATAAATTAGTTCTGTTAATTTCCAGTGATGCTCCAATGTTTGCACTTAATTTCGAAAGCGTGAAATGCCTTTTACCTTTGCGGAACTTCATGGGATCGGGCGGCTTGCACCCCAACGAGGCCATCGCTATGATTTTCCTTTTGTGGTTGCACAGCTTGGTCAGGTCCCCTGTGTTGGTGTCCGGCGGGAACGTCCACGGCTTACTGAGAACCTGCAAATAATTGCTCGTTATTTATCGTTCTTGCCTTCGCCGACGCCAAATTTCTCGTTATTATCTCATGATGAATTATCTGCAAAGTTTTATGTAGTTTTGGTACAATAGACCTAGAAGTCATAAAGCAACATTCGACCTTTCCGGTTTTCAAATACGCAATTCTACCAAAAATGGCGTAAAGTCCTTCAATTTTGTAATAAAAAAGTTATTGCTGTTTTTATAGCACGTTTAATTGGCCAATCAATCAATCGATGTAACAATTATGTTGAAAGTAATAATTATCAACACCCAATAGTAGATTAAACATTGGTTGTACCCTATACAATACACAATAAAATAAAATAATTGAGTTTTTCATAAAGAAAAAATGCTATTATAATATTATACTATCATAAAAACATTACATATGTTCAGTCATTATTGTATGAGATAGCTTACACCAGGAATCGAACCCAACCTAGCTGTTAACAAAGCACTCTGCTAACATTTTCTATGTCAATATACATAGTATGTCCGTAAATATTCCAAAATAAAGCAATTTTATATGGTGTTCAACTCATAACTATAATTATTATATAATAATAAAAAAAATAAAACAATAATGTTATAACTTTAATTCTAATTTCTCAACATAGACCTATAGCTTTCTGATTCCCATTTCATAGAAAATTATTGAATTCAAATTTTCACCCCCTTAAGTATTCTTTGGAAAAACTAAAAATGATAAAGTTTGGCTATAAGGTAGATGCGACGAAAACTTTCGAGTGAATATTTTGTAAGTTTTGGCTGTTGCTGAACTGTCGTGGAAAAATTGCAAGTTTTGAGCAAAAAGCTGGCTTGACTTTATTTTCAGCAAATTTGATAGAGTTGACAATGTTACGGTCTTCAAGAAAACGGGAGAAATTAATCCTAATCAGTCCCAGAATATGGTTCTCCAAATCTTGAAGTAAAGCGATGTAGACTTGAACTTGATGAGCGTTCTGTACAAAGGACAACTCTTTTGGAACCCATCGAGCACCGGCTTTGTTGAACTATATTTTAACATAGATTATGGTTTCCACACTGCCTATAATTATTGGATATATATTAGCAATAGTTTTTAGCGTTATTTGTCGATTTTTACGAATTAAATAGTTAACTACTGATTTCATTTATAGGGGTAAAGGTACGCAATTTTGAAAGTTTTGAATCAATCATAAACTTGAGATTAGATAAATGAATTTTCCCGAACAATGCATCTTAACTAAAAGCTTTATAATGACTATATATTCTATTTGACTTTCAACAATTAGTCACTGATAATCTGAATGCAACGTATCAAAAAAATTATAATAAAGTTATAATATAAATAACCCCAATTTTCAAGATGTATTAACCGATTATTGGCAATTATATCTCTAGAGGAAGATAAAAAAATATCAGTGCACTTGATTATCCGCTTGCATTAAATTCGCAAAAAACGGAAGGTGCAGCAAAAATCAATTGCTGTGAAATAGTAAATAGTAAAGTGGAATATATAATCTTATCAAGGGTATAGCAAAAAGTCATTAAAGTGCCATTAATAACTAATAAAATAAATCTGTTGGAATATATAAAAGGCGAGATTAGAACTAAAGGAGATACTGGTCGTTTTAAAAGGAAAAAAATAAGGAAAAATAAAAGAATTCACAAAATTTCGACATTCGGTAAATTAAGCTACACCAGAGAGGTGGTTCATATTCAATTGAGAAAAGAGCGAGAAGGAAAATAAATTTAGAGGATATGGGAAGGATCTTTAGTGGATGTAAAAGAACTCAAAGAACACCCAATAAAGATAAAGATAACACACAAAAAAGATAAAATTTTAAAAATAATAGACATGCTGCAATTAGAAATAAAAGAATTGAAAGAATAATAGAAAGAATACAGCAAATAAATAAGAGAACTACGAGAACAAAATAGCAAAATAAAACAAGAAAATATAGTCCTGAAAATAAAGTAGAGGAAGGAGCAAAAGAAAATTAAAGGTTATAGAGCCTTATCGTGACATAATGAGGCCTCACCCAATGACGAGTCCTCCTTCTGCAAGGTCAGTTGACCATTTCCGTTTTAACCTTTCACGGGATGGCGATTCCAGTAATGAATGCAATAGAGGATGACTTTCCAGGTTATTGTAATGTTTTATGCTGTTTTATTTAATTACCTCTTTAACATAGGGAGTCCACTTGTAAATCTTCATGGAGGGTTTGGTTTGTGATGTACCAAGGAACATCCGTGATCATATGCAATATTTTAGATTGGCTTCTCTGAATGATACTTATAATTTGGCTTGCTGGCACATCCCCAAAATTCTATTCCATAGGTCCAGATTGGTTTGATGATGGTATTGTAAATCAAAATATTGTTTTCTAAGGATAATTTAGACTTTATATAATATAATTCCCTTAGTCTCAGATCAATCTGTTTTCTTTTTTAACAATAAGGCTAAATATTTTGTAGGACATGGTTCTTTTCTGAGGGTAAAGTTGATTTGTATGGATTTTTTTCATTGATTCTGATCTTCCACTTTTTTGTCCAGGTTTCGATTTGACTTAAGAGAGCCTGCAAACAGTTCGATGCTTCGCCTGGATTCTTGCTGAATACGAGGATAACCGTATTATCGACAAATGTACCATTGGTGGTGTCTGTTATTGTTGGAAAGTTTGCATTGTAAAGTACATAGAATGAGGGGCTGATGACACTGCCTTGAGGGACTCTAGATTTGATGACGAAATTTTCGGATATGCTATCATTTACTGTAGTTCTAAATTCTCTCACTCAGGTGTAATTTTAGAAGGCGATATTAGGTTATAGAGAGGAAACAACTGCTCGATTTTGTGCAGCAAGCCAGGGTGTCACACCTTATCGAAAGCTTGGATGATGTCTAAAAATACGCAAGCGCAATATTTTTCATTGTTTAGTGCTTTGTTGATTTCATGGCTTATTTGGCGAGTTTGTTGGGCAGTTAAGTGGTTTTCTCGAAATCTAAGCTGATGCTAAAATATCCACTCTTCAGTCAGAATTTATTCAATGTGAGGACTCTTCATTTTACTAAACGGACACACTTAATTTTATGTTTAACTTTTAATTTCAACTATTTTTTAGTAGTAAGCGTTGATCGCATCGGTTGAGTGTTGGCTTATAATTGTTATCATTGTTTAACAATAGCTATTAAATACGCAGCAATGAGGTAAATCCGTATTGAGATCAGAAAGCTAATCTTTGCAGAAGTGGTATTCAAAAAAGTTGTCTGCGAAAACTCGCAAAAATGACAATGGAGGAACAACTTCAGTCAAAAAAAAACGTTGTGGAAGATTGTACGGATTGTTCTAATTCAACACCAAACTTATTATGTTCTTATGGATGTAGAAACATACGTCAAAATAGATAGCAGTACGTTACCAGGCGCTAAATTTTACAACGCTGTTGTAGGACAAGAAAAATTAAAACAGATAAAGGCCATATGTTCTTGTGGTTTTAGAAACTCCCCATTTTTTACAATTAGTACAATTGAAGGCGAAATGTACAGGAAAGAATGCATACAAAAAAAGTTTAGTAAATCTATATCGTAAGCACACATTCTATCATTATTTTGGTCAGACTTAGCATTTGCCCACTACTCTAGTGCGACGATTCAGCTTTTGGATTCTGAAAATATTAATTTTGTGAAAAAAGAGGACAATTCGCCACACTGCCCTGAGCTTCGCCCTACTGAATGATTGTTGTTGGACTATTAACATTTCAGAACATAAGCCCGAGAAGCTAAAACAATCCAGAAATTCAAACAAATTTGGAGTGTAGCTGTCCGAAAAGTTTCAGTGGGGAATGCACAAAGGCTTATGAAGCAAAAGTTAGAAATTTCTATGGTTCTTGATTGTATAAAGCTTTTCTACCACTGCTAAATTTCGATCATGTTATTTCGTAATTTCAAAATAAAAAAGTTTATCATTTGTAACAACAATTACTATCCATTTAGTGAAATAAATAGCAGTCGTTCGAAGTTTTAAAATTATAGACAATAAGCTGATTACTCGGTACGATGACGTTTTTGTATTTTCCAGGTTTAAGTATTCATATTATTTCGGCAGTTTTCATTTGTTTAGGCCCGTATTTTCATCCCTTTTGTGGTAGTTCCTTAAACACTTTTGGTGTTAATTTGTCAGGACCTGGAGTGTTTCTAAGATTCAAATGGTTCATTTTTTTTCTATTTCTTTTAAAGTAGCTACTTAATAGATGATGAAATTTGAGGGATATCTATCAGATCTATTTCTATTTTGGTATTTGCAATAGCATCGCATTATATCGTATACGATCCGGAGTTCCCTCGGGCAGTGTTTTAAGACCCCTGTTGTACCTCCTTTATACTGCACAATTGATATTGCAATTCTAGTACACTCATCAATCAAATATTGTATGTATATTACTTTAAAAAATGTTGATATACATTTAGACATTCGATTGCATTTGCACCGTTTACCTCTCACGATCAACTTAAGCCCTACGACGTGCTTCACAACTTAATCCAATTTTTAATTTGACATACGATTATTGTAATTAATTCTGCGTTCGCAACGGAAAATACTTCTGTCACATGCTGTACCAATCAATCACACACTTTTTGTTGCGCGCAAAAATGCGGGAATTATCTCTTTTTCCTCCTTTTCTGTACATCAACGTCAACTGCGCATCGCGTCACTGTCACAAATTCACGCGGTTATTTATGTTCGCCGTAAACGCGGGTTGTTTAAAACCGGTCGCCGGCATAATTAACATGGAATTTATAATTTTTGAAGCGATCGAGCCTGTTATTTATGCGGAGCTCGCTTATTATTTATTCACGAAATTAAATACGTAACACGACGCTCGCTCCGTGCGTTCGCTGTCGATCGCTCCCTTCCCGGCCGCTTTAGGATGTTAATTAATCGACTTATTTATGAACAGGATGCAGTCGTAAAGTTCGCTGGAAATTCGGGGCTAATTTGGCCGAACCAATTGATTAGTAATTTGTGTTTTGACACGTACTCTGCCGGCTGGCACACGGCTCGGGAACTTTAATGGGATTCGCGCACCTTAATTCCCGTTATCCCCCCGCTGGCTGCATCGATTATATAAAGAGAAGACCGAATCGAGCACTTCGGGCCGAATATAATAGCAGTAAAGAGATCAAAAGACCTTTTCACTGCAAAGGTTAAACGAGGTTCGTGTTATTGATGATCCCCGCGGAGGCTGAATGCATGATTGCCCTCAGACCGGTTGTCATTGGCGGGATCACGATTCTCATCGCGGGTCAAAGGTCACGGATGGATTGTGCTTAATCTTGATTCACGATCGATACACTTCCCCTCTGTGCTCTTCTTATTGCGAAGGGGAAGTATTTACAGTTTTATCGGCGGCGCAAAGAGCTGGCTCGTTTACTGCTGAAATTTATTGGGCGTGCTCGGATCGGTTTTAGACTCATTACGGCGTATCTACTCGGTTTATGGACAACCCGGTCGGTAGCAATGATATGAGCAGGATTAAGAGCACTTTGTATCCGTAAAATGGTCGTTTATTTGTCGAACTTGAATGGAGTTGCTTCGAATGCTTAGCTCTCTAGCTCTCCCAATTCTCTCGCCGCATCAATACTTCGAATGAATGCTGCAACAGCCAAGTGATTTTTTTTTGAATGACAAATAATTTACGAGAATTCTCTTATATATTTTGTAATGCCCATCTGCCATAAAAAAATAAAACTAATTCTAAACACCCAAATTACGTACATCCACAAGTATTGTGGTATAACTCAAGGTTTTAATGCAAATGATAAACCGTATGAAAAAAATAATATAACCCATCAGCAATTTAAATAATTGTAACGTGTGCGTGCAAGCGTTTGTATATGGAACTATAAGAGAGGGAGTGAGAGCCTATTACCTTGTATTTTTGATCATCTTTCGTTCTCATTTGTTTTAAATATTCCAATAATTATTTGAATGTTTCTTTCTTTCATCGTTTCTAGAATATATATCTTAATTTTGATTTCTACTTTTCTGTTATTTACTTTGGTCCCTTTGCAACTAATTTTTAATAGTTCACCTTCATTGCTCCTGTTTGATTTCTTAATTTTATTTTCTGTAACTATACATAATATGAGGGTGTGCATCATTCAATTGTTTTATACAACCCTAAAGAAAAATCCTAGGACTAATTTTTTGATCTTTACCTGTGATATTCAAGTCATCTGATGTGATTTGAATAGACATGACCTTGGAAATATGTCCATATAAACTCACTAGGTGGCGGGGCTGTGCTTAACAACCCTCTGTTCGGCTTGTTAATCCAGTTGGTTGGAAGTTACATGAATGACGTGATGGATGCAGATTCCGAGCAGAGAATTAACATTCAGTTCCGTGATAAGCCAGGAAAACTTCATGGTCAAATATAGAATATGAGAAACTGTGTCTTTAAATAGCACTAAAAATTTCTGGGGGGCAGAGATTCGGTGTAAAGCGATCCCAACGTGAGACAAGAAAACCGTCGTATTATTGTGCGTATGCTATCAAAAGAACTAACATTGACTAGTGATGTGTGCCATCAAATTTTGCGCAACCATCTAGGGGAATAAACTAACACAAAAAATAGTCCCTCACTTAAAAAGTAAAACAAAAAAAAAACTGCTAAACTGTTGGTCAAGAATTTAACTCACATTTTTGTTAAAAATATTTTTGCTAAAAATTCCAGCCTAGAACATCTAGATGGATCAAAATATAGTAAAAAAAATAACCTCGATACATTTCTGAAATATTCAAAAGTTGAGAAGCAAACAGCAGAATTATTAAACAGACAAAACTAATGCGACTACCACTAATTGAATAAAACTAGTATTTGTTAAACAGGCTAGGGAGGCATGGGTTAGCGATTAAAACTTAGATATTTTAACAAAGAACCAAAACAAACATCGAAAATATTTAAAAATTGTCGTTTGCACCGAATGAATGTTTCGAACACCATGGTGTGATAATAAAAATTATATTTAGAAATCCTCGGCGGCAATACGTATTTGAATTTTAAAGTGATATTACAACATTCAAGAATGCTTCAGTGAAATACCACACGACAAAATTGTGTTCGTGAACTTTCTCTCCGATATACTTTACATTGCCCGTTTTATTGTATGTAAATGGCAACGACAATAAAAAGTAGTCCGACTCATTCTTTTGAAGTGCGCGCTAATAGAACACATTACCGTGATGAAATAACGTCGCACTTTTGAAATATATGTTACGTATGTAATATTTCATGTATCCAAACGATAAATAAGTACTGCCGCATTTATTAACGTTATTGATTTTGATTTGATTTGAGAAAGCTAAAATGTTTGTTTAATATTCCAGAGAAGCTACAGTACGTGAACGAATCAAATATAAACCATGAGGTGAACGGAGAGGCTCAAGTTTCTTAAAGAGAATAAAATTGTGACATTTTGATAAGACAAGAAAAAGTTCGGAGATAACATCCTTAAGAAGATTTAAGTGTACCGTGGCATAAACAATTTTTGAGATAGCGAATAATTGAAAATGAAGATCACAGACGTTGGTGAAGACCAGCGCGACCGCCCATTAATGGTTGTTGAAATTGCTTCTGTCAACTTTTAGACAACATAAAACTTATATTCTCAAAAAAGCATATTTTCAATCCGAGATGTCATTCTGATTCAGAAAATGAAGATTTCTTCTGGTCTACACTGGTAACTCGGGGTTGTCATTTGGTTTGGACTACTAAAAGAAGCATTTGGAGGACAGAGGATTGACAACAACATCATTGTGTTAGTTTAAAAGAGCCAGATCAAAAAATATGTCTATTGCGTTTCTAACAGATTACTTATTTGTATGATGCTTGAATCAATTTAAAAAATTCCAATTTATATTTGATTCATCCATGCAGTTCAAAGCGTTTCTTTTTTATTACAAAGAATTTTTCTTTATTTATATTCACATATGAAACCTTAATAATCAACATCCTTATTCTTGAAATATTTAAAATAAAGTGCTCATTAAGGAAATATCAAAGACATTAGAACATTCCACGTTATTCTTACATACGTATCTGCAATACGCTACAATAATTGCATGCAATTACGTGTTACGACAAAATTGATTGCATTCACTTTCACAAAGCACTGCTGCTACTTTGTCGTTAGCTTTTAATCACAGAACTTATTATACATTCATTTATAAAATGTTGATAGCTTGTCAAAATTTTAGAATTTTTATCTTGTTAATTTTTTTCCCAAAAAGCAACCAAACATACTACTACATTTCATATTGTTACGTGTCAAATGTTTAGGGAAAGAATATTTATAGCTATACCTTTAAATATTTTACTGGAACTTCAACTCACCCATCTGAAGCAGTGGGAGACATCTCACAAAATAAAATTCGTTTGAAAATAGTGTGTTTAAAGTTTTAAGACAATCGAAGAATTTATCACATGGAAATACGTGTCACTTCTCAAATTCAAGGAACGTGATATTGTCTTGGCCACTACCTTAATCTTCAGAATATAAAATTAGAATTTTCTAGTATTCATACAGTTTAAAAAAATTAAACGGTTAGATATTTCCAGTATTTATTAAATAGATTTTTTCAAAATGGCTAACTTTAATTTCAACGCCTTGAGACGTTTCAGTTAGTAGTCTATGGTGGAACATACTACATTCATTTGAAAGTTGACAACTGCAGACGTTGGAGTTGCTTAAAAGAATCAATACTGAGATGTCTATAAGCCTAAAACGTCACTCATCTATTTTTAAAAAATAGGCTATTTTTTACTCAGTACACATTAAACTTTGTTGGTTAAGCTAGAATCCTAGAGAAACTTCCAACTCCCATCTCGAATAGGTGTGTGATTCAGAAGATACACCACACCTTTTAAAACATTGGCAACATGCTTACATACGCCCCACCATACCATTATTTGTTACAGCTTTTTAAATTACGACTTAGTTGGACGTTTTTGTATGTTTGAAAGTTATCTTATTGCAATAATTCTGGTAAAACTTTGTGCAATACGCCATGATTTGTTTATTGCACTCGTTTACGATACTTTTAGAGTTCTTTGGCAATGCACATTCTGCTATGTCTTTTGACAGACATCAAAGTGGCAAGTGGCTGCCAGACTATCGCCTGTCAAAATAAGCTTCATAATTCCTAACTTTACAGGGTATAAAAAGGAGCGCAAGGGTTGTAGGAGAGCTAGGAAGGGTGGAAAGCGTTATCTGATTAATAACACACATTTACGTACTGCAACTACTTCAAGTGTATTAAGGTATTAAACGGCTACCTAAACCTACAACCCGGATAGATATAATTATAGAAAAAATAGGTTATAAAAAAGATCAAGAAAGATTAAAAAAATTGAAAAATGAGGTATTCTCTGATGATGAACATCCTTCATCGTTTGTTATAAAAAAGCCCATCGGAAAAAACTCTTGATACTCTTCAACAACGTATTATCGACTCATTTATTTCAACATAGAATTATTTTGTTGCCAATATACATACGTAATTGAAGATGTAACTATGTTTGAAACTGATGATACTTGAAATATAGAAAATGGGCATATAATAAATTGTTAAAAGACAAAATTTGAATAAGTTGTAATATACTGCTCTAAATTCATTTAGTTTTTTTAAGTAAGTAGACATAACAGAAGAAAAAATTAGTTACAATTATTTTTAAATATTTTGAAAGCTAAACGCAAATATTGTTCAGCAGACTGTTTTTCGCGTTATATTTACCTGGCCGGTTCCTACCAATTATATCAACAACAAACGCTTTGCAGATATGTTGTACGAAAACAGTTGCAGTTAACGTGTTAAGAGAACACGGGTTAGCAACTAACCTGTATGAAATTATCTTCATCGAAAAACTTCCTTGAAGCAATTTTTCCCATGCTTGTTTAACTCTGCATTGCATTTCTTTTTCATTTTCGTTATTAGAGGAAATAACTCCACATATTGCTTTGTAAAATGTTAAGTTTTTTAGTTTTGTTATTATTACTTTTTTTAAAATATTAATTAAAACTTTTTTTAGAACAATTATATTTAGGGCTGTATTTGCTCCTATATCTTCTAATTGGCCTAAGAATTTCTCAAATTTATTTTTGACTAGCACAAAATTAAGATTTTATAGCTACTTTCTATTTGATTTCATTTTACACCCCCTGTCCTAAAAATAACCAGAATTCTTTAATAATCTGTAACAATTTTAGGGCCATATCGTACACTCCAAGTTAAAACACGACGATTAAGACATTAGTTTGTATACCTAGATCGCAAAATAAATAAAGAACAAAGTATTAAAATTAAGTTCTGTGTTAATGGTAGTTAAGTGCGACACAAAGCGCTCCAAATGCTTATGGAGATAATTGTAAAGATTTCTAAAACTCCTCGGAGAAGAATCCATGGAAAAGAATATTCAAGCCAATAATTCCTTACATTTTAACAGAAAAAACTTGGTGTGAGGAAGCTAAATTCAAAGTTTGTTCCACGTTGAATGACTGATAATTTAAAACTGTTCCGAATTGAACATTCCAAAAACATTAGGGATAGATGCTTTTTTAAAAGGATGGCAACTGATGATAAAACGTGATATTTCCAATACGATACAGAAACCAAGCGTTGAAGTGTTAAATGACGGCCACCAGATAAATTGAATCCAAAAAAACTCGTTTAAAGACTTCAAAAATCAAAACAAAGCTGATTATTTTGTTACAATTTCAAGGAAACTGATTATCCGAAAAGAATTCGCTCTAAGTGGTATAAGGCATAATACTGAGTATTATCTTGGTATATTACAACGTTTAGTACGCTGCTTTCCTCGTGTCCGCCCTAAATATCAAAAACCAGGCAATTGGTGATTATTATACGCCTTTCAACCGTGGTAAGACGATGCATCCTAAAATAATTTGGTTACATCACTAGAAGAAAACGATGATTTAGAGAGATTTGTAATACAGGAAAAGGTTCAAAGGATAAGAACACGAGGATGCTCTCCCAAAAGGTGGATAGAGCATATAAAAAGCTTCACAGGAATACGGCTGCAGAAAAATATAAGAAGCACCGAAGATAGAGAAAGGCGAAGAAAGATAATACATACGCTATTAATACACGTCATTTCGTTAATGAAGCTTACGACTATGAGATGAGGGAGAGAAAGCTCAAATTGGAGGAATAAATTGTTTTTTTTATCATTTGAACACATCCAACTGTCAAAGCTGAGTAACCTTAACAACATTTCAATCAGCCATATAAAAAATTAATTTAAACTCGTATTTCTGTTGAGGAACAAAAAATACTTTTTGATAAGATTTCTTAACGATTTTCGATTATTTTTGGAAAAGAGCGTAATTTTTTAAATATTTCTAATTTGACAACGAATAATATCGGTGACAAACGACCTCTCTACTGTACTGTCTTGGTTATTTTCGTTGAAGCTTTTGCGTCCAAATAGATATGATTATTTATCTTAAGCCAAGCATGCTTTTAAAATTCGTCAATTCTGTTCTAAAAAGTCAAAAGCTTTACTACAACGGTGAATCAAATATAAACAAAAAAAGTTTTATAAAATTTATTAAGAATTATAAAAATAAGGTTATAAAAAGTTATTTCCCTATATAATCTCCTGGCACACTTTTCCCAACGGATAGGTAGTTTCTTGATCCCGTTATAGTAAAATGAAGATGGTTGTGACATCAGTCAATCGCATATTAACGCTTCGACAGTAAGATCTTCATCAGATCTCTAACCTTCAAGTGCCTTTTTGGAGCCCAAACAAATCATAGGGTAGACTAGAATAATCCAAAACAGATCCTAAACTTTTTTGTTGATTTTGAATAGTTGCATGGGGGTGAGCGTTGTAGTGGACCAGGATAATGTATCGAAACTGGCTGATATGCGAATTTTGTTTCGTCCAAAAATTAATAGGAGTTCCAATCATGGAGAAATACAAAAAATGCAATTGCAAGACTTCTTCCAGCTAAGAACCGAGTTTTAGCTTTAATGGGGTAGATTCTTTTCACTCTATACTGGGTTTTTGAATCCCGGAGTAATGTGTCATCACAAATAACGATCCGATATAAGGGTCTCTATTTCGAAAAGAATCAAGATAGTACCATTTCTACTGTCCGTCGAAAAGACAAGGGACCTACTTTCAAAAAATTTTCGAAACCTAAGATCGACAGTAATTATAGCCGTAGTTTATTCCGCTCTGAGAAAGAATTTCAGCAATCATTGCAGCAACCGGTCCTTGGATAACGTTGGTGACTTTAATTTTCAACTGCTTCATGAACTGCCAAAAATTGTTTACGCCACACGTACACTTAAGTTTCCTTAAGGGTGCTGCACGCTACTGGGGAATCCCCTTTAGCAAACTCGACTATAACGTCCTGAAACCGCGGATTCACGTTTATATTTGATTCATTCTCATATAATCAACTAGCCTTTATGTTCCACATACTATTAATTATTGTAGAATTTCAACTTTAAGGAAATCAAGTTATTTCGTTAATCAACATCAATCCTGGTCAGATGATAATTTAAATAACTAAATCACTGCAGTACACTCCTCAGACATACTTAATACAAAGAAATGTTTTTGAGAAGAATAGAAAGAAGTAAAATAAACCAATATAAAAGTTGTGAAACACAAAGCCGCCCCCCCTCCAAAACAAAAACTTACAACTCGTAAGACTCAAAACTTGAGTCTCATAATTGCTACGTCACGTGTCTAAATTCGCTTTCGCATTGATTTAACACGTCTATTGAATTACCATTCCACCTCTGCTAAATAATGAGGCGACGGCGGTCGCTAAGAAGCAGCACATTGCAAATTAAACCATAAATTATTTATGGCCGATTTAAATTCCATTTGGCGTCTCCGCTGTTTGATATGCATGGAATTTCGGATTGTTAAAACGTTTCCCCGTTCTACTTGGATCTCGGCTTATCCATTGCAAATCAAATAAACCTGAATTAAACATCATCTAAGCTCGAGAAACCGCGAATGGAACCGTTTTCGGGAGTGCAAAAGAGCACACACGCCGCGTGACAAACGCCATCAACTTTTTCTGTTTAGTGAGGAGCGCAGGGTGTACTGCGGCATTTTAAGACTATGCTAGATGGTTACTCGGACTGTAAAAGTAAATGGACGATACAAATACGGGAGCATAAGAAGGAATCGACCAAAAGGTCTGAGGAGGTCGCTCACTTTATCGGATCGAGTGGGAAGTGGAACGTTGCTCCATAAGGCCAAATAATAAATTAATTATTTTGTAGTGAAAGTGCATTATTTGTTTGTTCAGTTTTCTACCGTTTCTTCTAAAAACATTAATCACATCATATGTGGGACAAAGCGAGTCATTTGATGGTTCGGAAAAACCCAGGCAGGTTAAAGCACCGTACAAAAATAAAATCTAATCATTAAAGCTCCAAACCCGCGCCCAATAACCAGTCACAGTCGTAGTGATTCGAGCATATTAGCGGTACTGTACTTACAAAACCTGATTCCTTACATACTCTTCGTGCGGCGCAAGAAGCATCGTCGCAATGCATCCAGAAACCGCATTCCATGGGTGAAGCACGGCAGACAATTTACACGTTACTGTGCATTCATCATCCCATTTTAATATCGCGCAGAAGAAAAATCGCAGTACGGTTTCACACCAAATCGCCATCAACAATGAAGATTTTTGGAATTTCTCGGCGTAAATTCCGCAAAAACCTGCTAGAGAGCAATTGACGTTGTGCTACAATCATAATGTTCTCAAATTTCCTCATAAGTAAAGCATCTTAGGCGGATACACAGCTGAAAACGCTCGCGCTAATAAAATAGCCAAGTGCGCTTCGCGAAACTTGAGAGTTATGGCCCGCATACAATATACTGTTGTGGTAGGAAAGTGGCATATGTACTCCTATAAATAACGGTGATTTAAAATACGAACTTGGCTCTGCTCCACTATTTATAACTCTAGAATAATAATAGTCCAGTATTGTGCGACACAATGCTATAATTTTCCTAAGCGGAAAGGAAAGTCGAAAAATTGTATTAAATGCCTCAAGCAACGAAGCAATTAAATTCCAACTGACGAGGCACTTTTCATTTCTTATTAAGAATTTAATCGGGGGCTCTTTAATTACCAATCAATAGGAATAGACCTGATGTTAAAAAATATTTGGTTGCAGGTAGAACATAATTACCCCTTATTTTTAAAAATGACAAAAAACCTATTTTTCTTCATGACAATGAAAGGTTTCAAAATGTTGGCACAGTAAATGAGGTTACAACATATCTTCGTGATCAATCTTGACGAATTTATAGGATTACCATTTTTTCATTAGACAAAGAAATCCTTGCACTACAAGATTGCCAAGGTAAATCCCATAAAAATTCAAATACCAAAAAATCAATACACTTGCGTGAAATCAGCAAAGAACACGTTGTCTTATTATTGATTTTTTTAATATATTACTTTCAAACACCTAAACTGGTTTATATTATTTACTATTATTTTTCTCATGAAAATGTATTGATTTGTGTAGCATGTACGTGAGTGAATACAGTATAGAAGAGGCAAATGAATGGCAGCAACAAAAGGGGGAAAATAAAAAATTCAATAAGTCAAATATCCCCAGAAAAAGAAGAACATAAGGAAAAATTAAAAAAAAACGCAAACAATAAGAAAGAATCCAAAAAAAACTAGAAAAAGCAAATAAAACAAGTCCAAAGGTAAAGTATATAAATACAGCAAGAACAAAAGTAACGAAGAAATGACGAAGATGCAAGAATCCAAGAATTAGGATTATATCGTGGAATATGAAGACATTGTTGGCCCCTAGAAAAATATAGGACTGAAATGCTTACAAGAAATAAAGTGGGAAGAAAAAAGAAGAACTGAAAAAAGAGGCTACGCAATTTGGTGTTCAGGAGAAAAAAGGCAAGGTTATGGAGAAATAGCCTTTTTATCGCAAAAAAACTAACTATTGCAATTTAAAGCCATCAATGGAAAGAATATCATATACTAGAATAAAAAACAACCAACACTACCTCAATAATAAATGTTTACGCACCAACAGAAATAGCAGACGATAACTCAAAAAAATTCTATGATAAAACTTAAAGAAGCGCACGAAGAAGTTTCTAAAGAAGACATGAAGACGATAATAGGCAATATTAATGCCCTATTAGGAAAGGAAGAATGAAACAAAAAAGTGATAGACAAACACATAATACACAATGAAACAAACAACAACAGACAGCTACTAACTAACTTTGGAACAACAAATATGTACATCATCATCTTCATCATCCAGCCTCTCTTGTCCGCTGCTGGACATAAGCATCCTCTGTGTCTTCCATATTTTTTTATCTTGGCCAGTTGCTATCCAATTGGGGATTATCCTTTTTTATCGGCTTGGGGGTCTGCCTCTACTTCGTTTGTGTTGTCTAGGGCGTCATTCGACTATCCGCTTTGCCCAGCTGTTGTCCTTAAATCGCGCGACATGTCCGGTCCATCTCCACTTTAATTCCGCAATATGTTTTACGATGTATTTTAAGCCGGTTCTTAAGCGTATGTTATTATTGGGGATCCTGTCTCCTCTTCTGATTCCTAGTATAGTCCTCTTCATTGCAAGTTGAGCTATTTTCAGTTTATGGGTTACTCTCCTAGTGAGAGTCAGGGTTTCGACACCATAGGTAATCACTGGCACCACACAATCCTCAAACACTCGCCAAAGGCAGCCCATCCCAGACCTATTCGTTTTTGGATCTCGCAGATTTGATTATCTCTGCTCAGTCTGATTTCATAGCCTAAGTATTTATAGTTAAAAACTTGATTTGTATTTTGTTTCGAGATACTGATTTCTCCTGTTGGTACAAGATTAGTCATAAATTTAGTTTTGTTCATATTTATTTCCAGACCTGTTGTTTCTATGGTTTCCTTTAACTGTTTTACCATTTTTGCGTTTATATTTTGTGATGTCTGCTGTATCTCCTTTTTTGTATAAAAACATTAGGGTAGCGTTGTTCCAAGCTTGGGGAGTGATGGCATCATGCAGGAAAATATTGAATAACTGTGATAATTTCTCCAAAAGTTTATTTCCTCCAATTTTCATAGCTTCTATCGCCACCTCAACTTCTCCGGTAGCTTTTCCGCTTTTCATTTCCTTTAAGCTTATCTCAATTTCCGCTAAGATTATGTCTGGGATATCTTTGGATTCCTGGTTTTCACGGAATCTTCTTGTAGTAGCAGTTCATCTCTTGCTTGTCTGCTTCTATATAGCTCCTTGTAGAACTACTCTACGATTATTAGCATTTCTTGTCTATTTGTAATGTCTTGGTTTTCTTTCCTAAGTTTAAAAACTCCTTTTCTTCTCGTTGAGAGCTTGTTTCTAAGTATTTTTCTATTTTTGTTTTTGAAATGGTTTCTTTAATACTTTCTTATATCTTTCCTAATTTCTTTAGCTATATTTTTGTTCAGTTGTTTCAAGTTAATTCTGGTGTGCGTTAATATTTTGTCTCATTTGTTTTCTTTCATTAATAAGGTCCTTTTATGAGTGATCTTGTCTTCTTTCTTGTTTCTTTTAGGGAAATGCATTTTTCTTTTTCCTTTATTGATTTTATAATGCTGGTGCTTAATGTCTCCATATCTTTTGCGTTCTTTGTATTTTTCTCCAGATTGATTTCTAAGGTGTGTTTAAATTGTTCGATATCCGCAGATGGTTTCCACTTATTTGATGATAGTGCCTTACGCATCATCAAGGGATAGCAATTTTGTGTTCTTTCGATGATTTGCCAAGTTTTTGTCCTCCCAGAATCCATGGAACTGACTAACTTTTGATCAGTGTGGGATTGTGGACTAGGAGCCCTACCCACCTGGGGGTTTTTTGTTCTTAAAATTGGCATTTCCATTTAGAGAGTGTCTGGCATTAAAATGCCACGTTTGCCAGGAGTGTTGGATAGGAAAGGTAGGGGGGGATATTTATGTGTTTGTTGGGATTGCAGGTTAGGACATGATTTCTCCCAGTATTTAAGGATGAGGGTTAGTCATGGCTCGCATAAGGCAGGGGCGCATCCCTGAAGTAGACTTGACTTCGTCGGGATCACGAAGTGCGTCTACCTGTAAAAGGCGATGAAAGCCAAATTGAATACGTTTGAGTAAAAAAGAAAAAATGTAACTCTGTTAATCATATAAGATTATAAAGAGGAGTAACATAGGCATGGATGACTGTCTAGTCATAACTAAAATTAAAATGAAAACGATAAAAACGGAGAAAATCAGAATAAGTCAGAAAATGTAGACCATAGAAAAATTTCAGGAACAAGAAACAGAGAAATATAGAAATGAATTAAAAAACCGAAAATCTAACATAAAAGATGATTGGGCTCAAATTAAGGCAGTAGTAGAAGTCGTAGAAAATACTTTAAGATACAAATCCAAAGAAAAGGAAAATATTGGTTCAACAAAGAATGTGAAGAGATAAAAAACATTGCAAAAAAGCGACTCAGAACAGGAATTGATCAGGATAAAACCGATTACCACAAAAGAAGAAAAGAAGCAAAGACAATAAATAACCACACATAAAAAAACTAATGAAAGAAATTGAAAATGAAAACTAAAGAAATAACACAATCATTATACTAGTACATAGAGCAAATAAGAAAATTCTAAAAAAAGGAATTGAGAAACTAGTCCTCTAAATTTTTTGAAAATAAATGTGTAGAAAGTACACATGGAAGTTGAAACAAGGAAAACCCAGAACAACTATCAGATGTTAATGAAATAGATAGAATACAATGAAAATTTTATAGATGATACAGATGTATTTATACGTCCCAAAAAATCTAACCGTTTTTAAAGAGTGGGAACGAGGAGATTAGCCAATTAGACGGGCAAAAGGTTATGGAAAAATAAACGTACAAGATTAACCTTTCTAACATGTGCGACATTAGTTGTTCCAATGTGAGAGTTTTTTGTATAATTTACAATTTTGGTATCACGTAGAGGAAAGTTTATGTTAAATCAAACATGTGTTCGTCAAGTAGATTGTAGTCCAGATTGGAGAGGGCTACAAATCGACGGACCTGAATTCCTTGAACAACTCTATTGGAAGATATACTGCTCCTCCTCTCAGCAGACACCTTTACAGAGTTTCACAACTGTTTGCAGCACTTTGAAAATGGAGCAACATAAGATCTTCATTGTCTCTCACAAGTCCTACCATCATCATTACCAAAGGAAAATTTGGTATGGGTGGTATTCAGACTTTAGGAATGCTTTGGGTATACCATGTGTAAGTATTTAGTGCAAAGCGACTCTATTGTTACCTTTATATTGTTATATAATTACCGGTATAACCGTGGTCGAATTCCTTGTTCATTAATTCAGGAATGGGCATATATAAAAATAGGACAATAGACTTTCTTCTAAATGTCAAAATTTATTGGAACGAGTTTGTATATCGATATTCACTAGGTTATTCATCTTTCAGTGTCCGTCTTAACCTAGGTTGACGATCATCAATGCAACCTTAACCTTGTCCATAGATGACCCAAAAAACAATGAAGTACTGGACACCATATCATGGACATTATTTGATACCAGCCACTCTAGTATTAAATCATACAATAAAATAGTTTCATATTATAAATTATTATAATGTCTAAAATTTTCTCGACATGTGACCTATAAAGATATCATACTATATCACATCAACGTTACGTTATGATGGAATTACTCAATACACACAAGTATTTCCTTTTGTTTCGACTCCATTTTTCATTTTAACAAGTTTTTGCGTTTGCATGCCGCCTGATTAAATTTTTCCTCTTCGCGCTATCCAACGATTTCCATATTTCTTCGGCTGTAAACGAGCCTCGGACTGCTGAAAATATTAGCTTTCGTGTTCTGCTGATTTCCGCTGATATCTCATTCGGGTCGGAAAAATAATGGTCACAGCTATAAAAGCGCAAGAACTTATACTGCGGCTTGCGGGGAGGCGGCGGGGGCGGCGGGGTCCGCACTGGAAGCGGCGCATTCCACCTCGGTGCGGCATAATTTCGTTCCCGGCCAGTTTCTTTATTCCGGATTCGTGTTCATGATTTATTTATGGCGATAAGAATTCATATTTGTACACCCACTCCCCCCGCTCGCCTTGTACAATTGCCCGGCATTATGCGGAAAGTTTTGTCCGGAACGAAGAATAAACATAGAGATTAATAAAACATGAAGCTGTGCGCAATGTTCCGATAATAAATCACTCTGCTGTCGCCTTAATGTAAACATGATTAATTATAGAATACGTTTTGTTGTACACACTGATTTAAATCGAATTAACAAAATGTTCGATTAAATCACATTCAATTAAATTTGAATTAAAAGTGAGAAATGATACGATACCAGCAAAGTGGCAATTTCTCTCTAGCTCCATTATCTATGTATGGTATATCCTGAGCACTTGATTATCGATTGCTTGCCTAATGATGTTTACCTTGAAAAAATAACACAACCAAGAAACCAAAGAAAACATATAAACTACTAATTAAATACTGGACGTTCACCCATTACATAAAATTTCATTGTATGGGTAGAGGGAATTTATATCTATTGACACTAGCCATCGAAAATAAATAAAAACTTTTTTACATCGTATTTACACGAACTTCTTATAAATAATTAAAAATCTATCAATAAAAAGAAATCAAGAAAATTTTAAAATTTTGTCTAATTTTTGGTTTCAAATTTCAAAATTTTAAAAATATTGAAGCACACTTCTTCGAAATACTAAAATTATTAAGTCTGAAGTATTTCTAGCTTTGGTTTCCAAATTATTAGAATTATATATATGTATGTATATATATGTATATATATATATATAAAAATTGAAAATTCACGGCACCAAAATTGCGCGGTTACGGTAAACTGATAGTCGATGAGGGTGGCCTGTAATGCGCAAGCGTGAATGAGGACAATTTCGCTGGGAGTTAGACGTCGGTGAGTAAGCACACGTAGTGTGTAATGATCGCATTTGCTAAGTGAGTTGAGGAGTAGTAAATCTACATCAAATTTTGTGCGAAGCTAGAACATTCGTCCGTAGAAACTATGTGGCTTTCCAAAATGATTCAAAATAGGACACAGGACATAGAATACCTTAAAAAATAAAAACAACGCTGGGAAAATTATGTGAAATCTAAGAGTGCTTACTTTGAAGAGAATTGAGGCTAAGTACAACGTTTTTTGCATCTTGTACCATTGTTACTTTGTTATTCTAATTGTAATTTTTTTTATACTTTCGAGACAGACCACGTACGTGGCAAATATTATTTTACTACAATAGCCTACCCTTAGCCCTCATGTAAAACAGTGACATTTTTTTTTTAAAGATTTATACGCCAAGAAAGATAAACGATACAATTAACTCTTTTGCATGTCAATATCTGAAGCAAAAGTTCACTAGAAACATCGAAAACGCAGTTATGAAAGTTAAACAAAACGTTTCGTCAAAAACCATGTATTGCTCTGTTAGAAATAACGTTTAGACAAAGATTTCACCCTATCTATTAACCATCTGTGGTCTTCTACTCTAAAAGAAATGAGAAAATAAAAAAACTTTTAAAACAATACTTTTTTTACAGATAAAGCTAATATTCATTAATATAAAGACGTACAAATAATACAATAAATTCAATGAACTTGTTCGTCTCAAAAAACAAAAAAAAAAGCAACGAAAATGCAAAAAATGTTATTCTTTATTAGTGGTATATATCAGATTACTAAAGTGCGTGCTTGAATTACTGCCTGTATTTGTTTTACGATCATGCTTGTATATCGAAGGACATACAATAGCATCGTGACCCGATTCTTGGGAGAAAGATATTTTTCAAAACAAAACATGGGGCCGGCGAAGAGATTACTCTTCCCAAAACAATCCCATAACGAAATTTCGGGAAAATTCGAAATCCAATATCTCGAAAATTATTCGACATAGAATTTTTTCGACTTCATTTTCGAATTCAGCGTAAAATTTCCTATAAGAATCACATTTAAAATCGTAATGTCGAAAATTTTCCCGAAGTTTGAAGTCGAATATCTCGAAAATTATTCGAGATAGAAATTTTTTAATTTCGAATTCGAAATCAGCGTAAAATTTCCTATAAGAATCCATTTTAAAATTTTAAAAAATCTCAAATTTAGTGACGGACCGACAGACAGACATATAGAATTCAGTAACGAACTTTTCAAGTTCGTTGAAAACGAAAATTTGCATTTGAACCATAGTAGGTTTCAGAAAAAAACATGGGTGTTAAAACCACAGCACAAAATATTCAAAACGTTTATTTGGATCGTGCCTCTGCCTCTAGAACAGTAAAAAAGTGGTTTGGTAGATTTCGAAATAGTGATTGTAACCTAGCTTCCAGCATTGATGGTAACGTTATATCTGATTTAGTGGAGAATAACCAAAGGATTACAACTACATACATATAGGAAGTCTAAATATTGACAGAAAATGTATATCTGTCAATTAAAAAAAATTGGAATCGCTTCCAAGCTCTTTAACAATAAATTAGATGGTGCCTCTACTTGGACTCCATGAAAATGAGCCTTTTTTAGTCAAATCGTAGCAGGCGATAAAAGGTGGACTATGTACAACAACGTACAACGAACAGGTGAAAGTACAGAACCTGTAGAAAAAACTAACTTACATCCAATAAAAGTGTTGATGTCTGTTTGATGCAATTGCAGGAAAATCATTTTATCGAATTTCTGCCACCTGTCTAAACAGTGACGGTAGCAAGTTCTGTGAATAGCACTTCAAATTCAAAATATCTTCCATCATGGTAATGCCAAATCGCATGTTTCAAAACCAATTAAAAATGGGAAATCCATCTGCACTCATCGTGTCATATACAGTTTACTTCTCCAAATCTCATTAGATGCACCGTATTTCATTAAGAGCTGACAAATATATTTGTCTATTTTCCGTATATTTACGGAAAAGTGCGAAGATTGCAATAAAAGTCCACCCAATGATTATGGTAAGGAAGATTTAAAAATACAGAGCAAATTTTCCAATTGCTATCCACAAAGAAAAAATACGTCTGTACGTCCCTGTGATGTTATTATAAATGAATACTAGTTAAAGAATTATAGATAGTATATACTTTTGCAGAACATAATCAGGAACTATCATATACTGTAGAATTATCAAAATGTTTGTCCGACGTATCCTGAGTTACAGAAATATAAAAGCGTAATGAAGAATAAAAAACAATTTATATTCAGCAATGTCATCTGACTTTGCCATATAACCATTACACGCAATACATTTTTGATACTGTAGCAGTTGTTTATGCCTCTCCCGTTTGCTTTATAGCCTATATATTTTGATTTCGTCATCTGTCCTTCCAACTGAAGGAACAAGTAACACTTGCTCTGCACCATCTGGAAACTACAGTAGATTGCTAAAAAAAGTTCCATCCATTTTTTTTTCGAGCGGTATAAAAACAAGTATTATATTCAATTTTATACTCTATAAAACAGGAATTTCTGATTTATTGCCAAGTGAAATGTCGTCCAAACTTTGCAACACCTGTCTATGTTGAATATTTTCATTCAGTTCATTTCTCGCAGTAAATACGAAGATATTGAAGATCTTTGCCAAAAAAAAAAATAATAGTGGGACGTATATATTCTATCCTATTTTAGAATTGTTTTCACCCTTTCGTTCGCATTCTAAGAGAAGAAAAAGAAACTTAGTACATAGACGAGTATCGTAATATATTATTTTTAAAAATTTATATATAAAAATTAGTTTGAAATATTGAAAAAACGTTATTTTAAACAATTTGGGCATATGATAGAATACAGGAGTAAGAATCTGTTGCCCTTGTAGTAGCAGAAAATTCCCTTGGTCTTTAGTTTTGGCAGTTCTTAATTAGTCCAAAAAATGTAGTACTTCCACAAAAAATAATGAACTATTACTACAATTTAAAAAAAATAAAATATATGATTCGATGTGTCTACTAATACTTGAAAGTGCATCTTCCTCTTGTTCCTCTTTTGTATAAGCATATCTGCTTGATTTATTTGACACTTTATAAGCTGTTCTTCCATCTTTGGTGTAGGTGCCCTATGCTTCTTCTACCTCACGGTTTTTTATTCCTGGGTATTTTGATAATTCTTACATATGTTATACGATTTGTGTAACTTCCATTTTTGACTTCTCTTTCGTATCCAATCCATTATATGTATGTCGTTCCATTCTTCACATGTCATTTTCATACGATTCTGTTTATAAATCTTAATATCCTCTATTTTGTAACTCTATTCTGTATTTGACAGACCATATTATTTGAATTTAGTATCCACTTACACTTTCTGCTTTTTTGCTTTGTTCCTCAGTCGCGTTATTAATATTTTCAGCGCCTAGATACTTTGGTGAATCAAATATTAACAAAAATTTATTTTTTGCACGTCGGGAGATGGACAGATAATGTCTGAAAAAAATTTCCTCGTGCGGTAACTTACACTCTTTGGAGTCAAAATAAGAGGTATAGTTGTCTATTGCACAACGGATTATTAACAATTTTCTCGCCACAAAGGACGTAAAAACATTATGGAAAGACTTAAAGCAAAGCACAACACCCTTAAGAAGATTCAAGGCTGTGCTTAACCTAAACAATTTTTGAGAAAATGAAAAAACAGTTTTTTTAAGGGAACATTTTCCATGGCGCGTCATTTCACTGTGCTGGATTATGGAGTCGTCCTCCAGATCACCGTATCCTTCACCGTGTGATTATTTCTTATGGGGCCACCCGAAAGCTCAGGTTTACATTGAAAACCTATAGACTCTTGAAGCTCTTCCGGAAGCCATAGCTCAAGAAATTCGAGCAATTCGCCTGCAATTCTTGGAAGGTGTATGGACAATTTTTCCACCCCCTGTAACAATGCCTGGACGTGATCGGTCGCCACTTGAACGGCGTCATCTTTCACATCTAAATTAATTCTTTTTGTTTGTGTTTTATGTTTCTGAAATGTCATTATACACATATATAATCTTTGGGAAAAATGAAAATTGAAATTTGTTCAAAAACTTCTGTGTTAAGAGTATTTTTAGAAATATAACACTCCCTGTATACATTTATCTATATAGGAAGTCATATATATTATAATTTCGCAATAAAAAATTATTTCCAAAGAATCTGAGGAAAAATTAGATAAGTTCATATTGATATATTTTTTTATTGTTTGCCATCATCTGGTTTTATTATACTTTCTAAACAGATAAAATATAACTTTTATGCGCTTAAAAAATAATGTTTACACAATCTTATACACATGTAATCAGTTGATATCTTAATCAAAAGTATCATAAGTGACTGACTACATGTGTTCTGAAAGAATACATTACAATTACATCAGAAAGTTTACCATTAATATTTATAACTGCTTACGTACATTTTTATCTACACCACATTTACATTGACAACATCAAGTCTTCTCTAATTTAAACAAACTATAATAAATAAAAGTTATCCACTGTGAGCGAATTAAAAGCGCCCATTCGGCTAGACCGTAAGGCATAAATAACTCTTAGATATTAACTCTGGTAGATGGATATAACGGCATTTTTTATGAATGTGAACAGCCGGAAATGAAATTCGGGGCTTGCCGACGGATTTCTTATTCCTTATTGGAATTTATAAACGAAGTAATTCCGCTCGAGGAGTTCGCTTTATTTTATATCAAATGAAAACGGAAACTCGATTTAAGAAGTTTATGCGAGGTAAATGCTGTTTTAACGAGAACTTGGCCGAACCAATTTTCTGAACGGCATTTCCTCGTTCCACAATTAGGAAAAGTTCGCGCTCGCTGGTTCTTTTTCATCGCAACCCCGCAAGAAGCAAAATTATTTTATTATTACAAACAATTAGCAAGCGCTACTAGTGATACGAACCGTCTAACAAGATAGTTTTCAGGCAAAGGATATCCAAATACAAAAAATGCATTCGCTCTTTAAATGACAACAAATGCAGTGTTTATTAATTTAGAAACGACATGGTGAATGGCTCAATTAATTGATCCAATTGCATACTTACAATGCGGACGTGACCATGAGACACCATACCAGGAGTTACACTGTGGTGTGAGATATCAACATTTGGCATCCTAGCATAATTATTTTTTGAAAAATTGCCACTGGTAATGTTTACCTAAACTTATTGCAGAAATCCGTTGGTCCGCGCGTCAAAGAGCTGTTTGGTGACAAAGAGATTTATTTTCAGCAAATGGAGCACCCTTGCACAATTGTGAGGTAAGAGCTTTTCCGAATAAGTAGATTGAGCCAATAAGTGATGTTGAATTACCTACATATTTCCTTGATCTCACTCAAATGACCTTGTATTTATGGGGATACCTTAAAGATACAATTTGTTACACAAAACCAGCAACAATCCATGAACGAAAAGAAGAAACACATTATCGAATATGTTTAGAAAGAAGTTGTAACCATGCATATTCTCTTTTTTTCTCATTCTGGATATGGTTTTAACCTACTCCACTTAAACTTTAGGCTTATTCTGCCACATTTAGGATTCAGTTGATGAATCCAATCGCCATTTCTTTCGATTCTACATATTAATCCCCGAAGTGCATGAATCTTTAACCGTGGGGATTAGACATTCACATAAGAAGTGTAGTGCTGTCTCTACTTCTTCTTCATATAGCCTGCAGGTTGAATCATTAGTAATAAACATTATGTTAAATTGTTTTATGTTTATTTTTAACATCTCCTTTGTTCTCTTATTGGAAAGTTTAGAGTGCCCATGTCCCTGTATTTGTTTCCAATAGACTTTACATTTTTTCTTCAGTACGTCACGTTAGATAAGAAACCCCGTGTGTAGATTCTAAACCTCAGAAGGTAATTGCGCTCTTTCATTAGGTACTTTTATAACCTTGTTATTCTGGAACCCATCTAAGCAAACTCTGTTGCGTTAAGTCAGTATCACTGGTGTTACAATACAATTAATCACGACTATAACTGTATTTTAGTACTTTTTAAAGCCTTTAACACTGCTTGGTTGTCTGTTAAGATGGAGGTTTGCTATATTCAAAACCATACTAGTAACTATGTATCACTAGAACTTTATAGACAAGGAGAAAATGACAAGTTCTGCGATTGGCAATATGAAAATTAAATTCTAATAAAGTTTTATCTTTATTTTTCTACATAATCTCTTGTCTTTATTTAATATTCCTGAAGCGTTCACGATAAAGCTTCTGAATACTTACTTTGAAGTAGTTAAGTTCTTCACAATTGTAATTACATACTTTGTTACTTCTCCACTTCTCAATTTTCTCCCTACAATTTCATCACCAATTATAAAACGTCTTGTCAGTTTTTCCTTAAACTTATCCAAATCAAATTTAAAAAAAATATTTTGAACGGGTTTGCCTTCTGTAAACAAACGTGGCATTCAACTTGCAAGCAATTTGTTTATGTCCAGTTTCTTTAAATAAAATATAACAAACCAATTTTTTTGATATGCTTACCATCTCTGCCACCTACTACAACTTAAATCCTCTATTATTTAATACTCGGTTAATTATTTCTGAAGTTAGAAAAGGCCGTCTATTGCAAAACAATAAGCCAATAAGAAACACTTGAATAAAAAAGGATATCCTCAAAAATTTTATATTTCCTTTACAACAGTTTTTAAAATATTTTATCAAAACTGAATTTCTCACTCTCAAGAAAATCTACCCTCATAATCTCTACAGTAATATCAAATGTCAGAACAAAATAATATTTTGCAACTAACACTATCTTAGATCTGTTCCTCTTCACCAACGCTTTGTAGGTTGTTCCAAACTTCTTCGGCCTTTAGAATTGTTATCTTCTTATCATATTTGGATTTCTGGTTTCATTCACCCTATCGACATGTTCTTTCCGTTTTTATTTGAATCTTTCTAACTTTTCTTCTAGTGGTTTTATGTACTTGTAATTAATTTCACATTTTTTCGTTTTTCCACTGCCTTTTTATGTATCAGTTAAATAATATTGACATTCCAGCTTACTGGTGCTAACACATGTTAAATAAATGAAATAATTATCTGCCGAACTTATTTCTTCCTACAGCTTTTCTGTTTTTGTTATTTTTTAATGCTTCTTCCAATTTCTTTGTCGTCAAAATGTTTAAAGTATATGGTCCTTCTGCTGGTTTTTCTATAATTTTCATCTCATTTGCGCCTATCTACAGCTTCTTGTAACATTTAATCCGTTTCAATTCGGTTTCGTTAGTATTATTTATTTTAACGTTATACGAATAGTTTGTTTTATTACAACTACAGAGCCGTACTAAAAAATAACATGAAAAGCTCCGCTTCTTATAGTTCCATTAACACGTGTTACACATATGAGAGTCAAAAATGGTCCAATTATCTTAACACTGCAAAAAACTGACTCCATATTTTAAAACATTCTGTGCAAGATCACGTTTTAAGAAACATGTAGGCATTATTCT
This sequence comes from Sinelater perroti, assembly GCA_036346155.1. Taxonomy (NCBI): domain Eukaryota; kingdom Metazoa; phylum Arthropoda; class Insecta; order Coleoptera; family Elateridae; genus Sinelater; species Sinelater perroti. The sequence continues at coordinate 3,719,355 of JARFIY010000222.1, forward strand.
GTGTCTATAGAAAGGACTAAAGAAAGCCAGTTCGAGACTCCCACGCTACAGTTCCGGATTTTATTTTTAGTCTAGCTGTCGAAAGCAGATGGCAGAGCAAAAAACGCCTGTGACAAACTGGCGAGCAATCCGATACACGTCGGCTAAAGCAAAAAGGCCTAATCCGGAACTTGTGCTCTTCTTAATGCGTTAATTGCAAAAAAAGCGGGAAAAAGGCCTTTGTTAGGGCGCAAGCAACGGGCGAAGAAGAGTTATCTGTTACTGTTGCGGCCCCCTTTTTGCGATTCAAGTAATCCCCGCCGAAACCAGAATTAAATTCCGGGATTAATCCGACGCGGATGGGGAAGGCTCCGGCGTAATCTGTTAGCGGGCGACGCTTTTGCGGATGAAAAAGGACGAAAAAACCCGGGCGCTTTAAATGAGCGAACGCGGAACCGGAGATGCGCCGGTTTCATTCCTAGCACTGTAGGGATGTTCGCAATAAAATAAATGCCGGCAATGGAGTTCGGAGATTTCGGCGAGTTCGCATGCCACACCGGATGTATAGTTTTGGCACGCACAGGTTAATGACCGTCCTCAATTAACAAGAATAACCGATAATAAACGAGCATTTTTCATGTGTCCCGCTGCTCACAGTAGATACAGAATTTAATTTTAATCTTACATGAAATAAATCGCCTCTTTAATTCTTGGTAGGGTGGGAATGGGATTACAAACAAAATGTGTAGGACAACACATTTCAGTTAACAAACAATTTCAGGATATTTCAAGACGTATCTAGAAAAAAGCAAACAAAACATTAAAGTAAAAGTAAAATTCATCAAAAAATATTCATCATTTCTGAACTAGAAGAACACAAAAAGACAAGTGTCACTATTTCTTTCTTCAGCCACATCTTCACATAAAAAACTATCAACAATACAAATACGTTGTTTGCCAATTGTCCCAGGAAATCCATATCACCTTGTTGAATGGGAAATCTAAAATAAAAAAGGCTAGTGCTATAATCTGACCAAATGCATAATTATCTGAAAATCACAGGTAATAAGCCGGCCAATGATGAATTACTGCTTGCGGTGCGTTTGGAAAGGGGCGGAGTTTCAGCGCAGCTAAGAGTAGTAAAGATCCAACGTGGGGGTTGTGCAGCGGGCGAATCGTTTTGCAATACTCAAGTTTATAGCAGCATTATTGGTTGGCTTGTTATCTGTGGTTACCAGGTAATTATTAATTTGGCCAAATTATAACACCAACCTTTTTTGTTCTGGGTTTTCCATCCAACACGGTGGTATGGGTTTCCTGGGACAATTGTCAAACACCGCATATACTAGTTCTTAGTAGAAAAATGTCAACAGAACAATGTGTTTACTCATTTAGTTACCACAAAAATTGACTATTAATTTTGAGTACTATAACAAAATTGCTAAAAGCCCATACCTTTGATGGATTATCTTTTATTGCAATAAAATAATGAAAAGTAAGATATAGTTGTGCTTTGCATCATTGCTCTTTCAAATCAGATACAATTTTCAGCTTATTAAAAGAGCACCAACGATGTCGTTACTATACCATCAAGAGGTACAACAAAACTTGTCTTGTTGGTCTTTGCTTTATAAGTATTTCAACAATGATTGACATCCCAGGTCACAAATTATCTTAAAGTGATTAATCTTAAAATTATAGACCACATAATAGAAAAACATTTGACTACTTAATTTTTCCATCGATCTTTAGCATAATTGAAAATACCTAAGGTTAACGATACAATAAAATTATTATGAATTCTTCAAAAGCTATATATTGTTTGCCAACCCTTAAAAATTTTCTCCATCCAAAATGAGGAAAAGTTCAAAAGGGCAAGTTATTGGAATTGCCCAATAATGACAGTTACACACATAGTAACCAAAAAGTTCTTTCATATTTGAAGCCAACGACCTTCAAATATAATTAAAAATATTTTTTGGAGTAAAGTTTTTCAAACTTTTTTCGACTACGAAAAAAGAGATTAAAAACATATTAAAGATACAGAAGTGGCGCCATCGACTGACGTAATTTTGTTAATCGAGGAATATACAAAGGTGTTTTAGAAAATCTTGTTTCTTTGGGCTAAAGCTATATGTTTCCTATATGCTTAGAATGGTCTCTACTAAGGAGTGTAATTTTATGAAATTTATATGCAATCAGTAAGAGAACAAGTTTTTTCATCCTACCGGGAAAGAAATTAGGCGCCTGGTTGCTGGTATCTCTAACGCACATGTGCTTACACTTCATAATTAGGGTATTGCTCGTCTCTTCAGGTTTTCCCTCAGCTGCGATAAAAGAAAAAATATCAAGGGTTTGTAATGCTTCCTGCTTTTGTTGACTGTAATGAGGACGATCACTATCATGATAAAGAATAGCTATAATTGAACTCAGTTTTTTTCAAAGTGTTTACGTATTGGATAAAATTTGTAGAGTTGTCTTGTTTTAAAAATCCATGCGGAATATGCCATTCCAGTTGTAATAGACGGATATCAGCACTTTTCCTGCCAAAGTAAAGGCTTTAATTTTTTGTTTTAATTGTTGCCTCTCCTCAGGTCTCGTTGCCAGTGCCAATCTTAGAGAGAAAGAAATCATCTTGTTCTTATCGAGCTAAAAATTGCTAGCAAATCTTTCGCTTGTGTCATTTCAAGAATCAACATGCTTTTTGTAACCAAAGCATGTGAAACTCGTTCTAAAAAAAAAAAAACGGTTGCTCTACAGGCATTTGATGCGGTTTTTCCATGGGGTCACCACAAAGAATCTGATCATGTTGATTTGTTATGGTGAATTTTTCCTATTACACTTCTTGCTCGCCGCCTATCAGTACTGACATCTACACGTTAGTTTCAACCGAATGTCTATGCCATCTGTCATTTTGATCCACCTAATATTGGAAGAAAATGCTACTGGGTACTTGATAGTTAATGTAAAGCTGCTGACACATCTCTGGTTGTTAAAAGTTGTATTTTCTCAACATTTAATTAGTATGTACAGGTTATATAATATAGAGAAACAAACATAAATACGAAGAGCAAAACCAAAATATAAAAACTTGTGCAAGATCAGTACTTATCTATGTCGTAGGCACAAGAGCGAAAACAACAAAAACAAAAAGAATTATGAGAACAACGGAGATGAAAGTGTTTAGATCTATGAAAGAAGTTACCCCCAGAGATAGGTTAAAACGTAGAGAAGAGCTTGAAATATAGGATTGCAATGACGATATGGGAGAAACCACGTCGACAAAATGGACGCAGAACATGTAGTAAAGTGGGTCAAAACACAAAGATCAGATACTTAAAGACCACTCCACCTTGTTGAACCCACATGTGCTGTAAAGCTTAATAATAATAAAAAAAAATCTAAAGAAAATTACTTTCTAATATTGTCTTTTTTACTATTTCTGTGATATTTGAACTTTTTTCCATTTTCTACTTTTTATGTACACATGGCGCTTTCTGTATTTTTTGAATTTTCACGTATAATCTTAAGTAATATTTAAAACAAAGCTTTTCCTTGCTCAGTTTCTTCTTGCAGTGATACAGCAATAATTATATTGTGGACACACCAAAATTTACCATTAATCTTACAAGCATGTGGCCAAATAAGGAAGTAGACAAATGACAATTATTAAAACTATACATTCCAGCTGTGAATTACAAAGGCAATTTAAAGATTAATAAAACACAAGCACGCAGCTCGCTCTGTACGGCAAGTTAAATACCTCTAATCAAACGAACACGAATTTATGGTACGTGGAACTATCACTAACCGTGTCGTATCGGCATTGTTTGCGTATTCCCTTGCTGGCACATAAAGCAAATTTATTACTCATATTGTCTACTTTATTTCCGTTTAAATGCTTTAAAGCGATCGCTAATAATTATTGTTAGGATTATAAGACTTAGCAACTTAAATCTAAATAAGTGCCGCAATAAATACGGGACGTGGGCTACAAACATTTTTATTAATGACAAAAGCTCAAGAGGCTCGTTGATCATTGTGGTTGCTTAAGATTAAGGGGAAATAAATAAGCCGAGGAGCGCGTGACAATATTGGTATTAAATGACATGATACATGACACCAAGTAAGACGTTACAGAAAGCATGATTTCATTTTTTAAATTTAGATTTGAAACTCGTGGTATGTCGTGATAAATGTCGTAACTCAATTTTTTACAAATGAACTTTAATGTCATGAAGAATGACACATCAAAATTGTACTAGCACTTAAGACCCTAAAAGCACTTTTACTTACAGATGACCTTTTTTGAAAAGTGTATGTATACGTGACTACTAAAAAAATTACTGCCCCGCACAGTTTCTATTATCAACGCACAGTTGTGCTAGCGTGTTAGAACAAAAATTTAATTGTTATGGGTTGCTGTTCATATCATCAGTTACGTTAGTTCCTTAATTTCATGGCATAGTAAGTTACTTTCTTTGGTGGATTCAATTTTTTGTTTTTCACTGATCTTTTAAAACCAAATTTTCATTCAAATGTTAAGAAGTGTAAAGTAGATATTTGACCATCTCCCTAGAAAACATCCAATTTTAATATAATGAAAACATTTATGATTGCGATGTAACCTGGCAGCCGTTGAGTTTAGGCTGTAAATAGTCGCATTTGTAATGAGTAGAGCAGCGAATCTATATTAAAATTTGTGCACAGCTAGAAAACTCGTCTGCAGAAACTATTCGAACGATTCATAAGGTTTTTGATATAAAATACTAATAAAACCGCCAGTCACATATGCGGCAGACACTAAGTCTAACCAGAAAAGAAGAAAAAAGCCTAAAATTATGGATATGCAAAATAATAAGAACTATACATGGATCAATCAGGATAGAAAGAAGGAGATCCAAAATAAAACACCAGTTATTGCAGAAGCTGAAAACAGATGATACTGTAAGGAACATCAAAGCACAAAGAATTATATGGTTGGGACATGTGATGAGGATATAAGAGAAGAAAACAATGAGGAAGATAAAATGGCAAGCAATGAAGATAAGGAAGAAACGAAGACTAAAGATTAGATGGTAGGATCAACTTATGGAAGATTTAAGAGGGTTTGGAATAGAGAGTTCGAAAGCAAAGATTACTGCCAGAAAAGCCTGAAAGGATATAATGATAAAAGTCAAAACGCACACAAAAATATGTAGAAGCATAGAGCAAGGATTAATCCACCTTAGAAAATTAGTTTAAAATGCTCCAAAAAGGAGCAAAATATTCCGAGACGGAGTGTGGCCTTATTTGTACTATCAGGACTATTTATGCATAAGAAGCGTAATTTTATTTACTGAGAGGAACATGCTGGTTCATTTTCATTTAATTCTGAAAGTAGGTCATATTGTTTATGAATCCTTTTACTGTTGCATCGTGGTGGATGGAGATTGTTGCAAGGACAGGAGTTGATTTAGAACTTTAATAATGTGACTCTTTCTGTAGAGCTAAGTATTCATAAGTGTCTTAAAATCACTAGTTTCTTCGCTTACTTCAAAATCTATAAACGGTATTTTGCATTAATAGAATTTTGAAGATGCATGTATAACAAACTAGGTTTTGACAACACACTGTACTACTTATTTTAACATTGATGGCACTATCGTCAAGATATTTATTTCCACAAAAGCGTATATGCTTCACACCATACTTGGACCACAACTGGTTCTTGTACGCTTTTAAAGAGCTCTTCTGCTAAGTTCTACAATTCTGGCTAGGCCACGATAAGAGTACTTATTGAAGTATCCACGCCTTTCTCGGCGACCTCTATGTCGCGATAGTGCTGCAGGTTGATTTTTCGGGACTAATTGTTACACATATTCTAAATAAAAGAGAATTAAAATCGGTTGCTTCTTCGATTCACAGCGTGTGTTTTTCCTTGGCGCTTTAATAATATAGATAGACAGCATAACTTCCATGTTTTTTTGGACAACTCTGGCATAAGTGGAAATAATCGCGTCTGGCCTTTATTCTTAACATATCTGCGGATCGCTATCTTCTTCTTCGTATGCTCTTGACGTGATGGTGATCATTTTGATATTGGAAAATTGGGATCGGTTGGTGTAGATTCCCATTGCTTTCCCCAACTTTGGCTGGGAAGAGAATTAATGATGGGGTAGGATCATGGGTTAGAACATGTTTTTTCTCCTGCAATGGGAGGTGAAAGAGAACCAAGGCTTGTGTAGACATGGTTGTTTTCCTGAAGTACGTATCGTTATACTAGATAGGATAAAAACCTTCATGAAGGTTAAAAGAATATATACGTACAATTATTTCAAAAATTGTCAATCAGTGTAAAGGTAGGTTAAAAAAGCCCGAGAATAACTGAGTGAATTAAAGAGCGATGAATGCCATGAAATGGTTGTATAAATAGTCTGTCGAATTTGAATATGAAGAAATTTTTGTGATGCCTTATTGTTTATCCACCAAGGGGTTACAATCTACTGGATTAATCCTTCCCCATTGCATAAAAATGGGTTGACTAAATAACCACTGAAAGCATGATGCTTTTGAAAGAAAATATCAAAAGAAGCCAATAATAAATGAATAGAAAAGACGCGCTTATTATAATTGTTAAACACTTGATTATAAGATATAACCCCGAGTTATCTTGGTCTAAAGAATGTTGCCAAATTTGGTCAAAACTTATTGACTTCTAATATAAATGGTAGTAGAATTTTTATAACTTTGATCCTAGCTGACTTTGGGGTTTAAATATAAGTACTTTCTCTCATTCTACAGAATCCTTAAGCCAATTCACTTGCCAATTTTTACTCTGCACTATCAGATTTATTTATTTTAGAAACCATTTCTTATGTATAATTTTATTTCCGAAGTTATGCATTGGTTTTATTGAACGAGCAGAATATTACGAAATATTGAACTTATCAGAAAACAACTAGCAAACGAGCTGCCGGTTCCAAAAACCAAAGTCCGTGAAATTTTGGGGGAAAAACTTGGCCTAAATCCAGAGATCCCAAGATGTGGAGTAGGTTCAGACCAATACCGCGAGGCAGTTATTTGCGATTCCAATACAGGGCACTTTGCAGAATGTTTTAATTAGTAGAAGTAATGCTGGCTTACTTTAAACGTTTCCTGTATCTCGTACCATTTTACTAAATTTATGGATTTTACTATTATAATTAAATTTTTGTTTTTGAATCATATGGTTCGATTCTTTTGGGACAGGCGACTAATTATATCAGGTAATATCTACGTTCAATAAATTTTACAATATATTTGTAAATAAATATTCACGTACCATGACATACATACAATCCAATATGGATTAACAATGCAAATTCATAAAAGTATTTTGACGTATACTCTCCTAAAATAGCTAAGCTAATATATCTGGAGCATACCAAAATTGCATTTTGGAAAATCAAACAAAACAACTTATTTAATTGTTTATTTGATTTTTACTAAAGACAAACCATTTAACCACATATTATTATTCACAGATGATATAGTCTACTAAAGTCCTCAACAAAAGTGGTATTTGTCAATATCAAATTTATTATTATAAATATTCCGTCTAAACTAGGAGTAATAAACATTTTGTATTTTTATTACAACACAACTACTTTTCTGTAAAACAAAGCAGTTACTCATAATAATATAATTGTCAGCCGTTTAAGAGATAAACAAGCGTTCAGTCAGGGTAATGCATGTTACTCATGTGACTCGTTACGTACGAACTGATAGGAAGCAGCAGTAGAAATGTAATTATTTATCCACGTACGTTTAATCTCTGTGAAATAAGGCGCCCTAAAGCGGCTCCGTAATTATTCAAAAACATTCACACCACTCACGTGCGGAATTAATGAATTAAGCGGCGTAATTTAATTTTCTTAGATTATTCGAGCGGACGCGGGCCCACGCGGACTCCCAAAGGGGGCGAAGGTCGGCGCCGTGGCCTCTCCTCTCCTGCTTATTAATCGCCATTAAGCCCTGGCAATGTCCTTTAGAGATTAATTACATAAACAACTTTAAACAAGCTGCCCACAGATAGCAATCAAGTATAAGATTAGCGACAAAACTGGCCACTTGTTCAATTATATCGCGTCGTTAATGTCGCAAATTGGCGGTGCATTATAATTATACATGTAGTTTGTAAAAACACCACCTCTGCAAGCACTTATCTCCCAGCAGGCTCGACTAGAAACAGCACTTTGAAGACAAGACAGCGCCGGCGAAAGCCATTAAATTATACACGTCTTTTATTAAGCCTATTTTTATCTGCTACTTGCCAAACACATGTTTCAGCCCGGGTTCCTGCATTAACTAGAACGGTTTCCTATGCACACAAGGCATGCAGTAGTTTTCATTAATAATTGCTGGCTATTTTACTAATGCGTACTTTCAGCTTATTTTCCTACGTACCACAAGAAGAAAGCATCAGTCAACCTGATTTCGATGTATATTAGATCCCATCAGATGTTAACCGCAACAACTTCCCCTGGTAGAATCTGAACAAACTTACCACCGTTAGAGAAATCATATCGTGAGTCTTCAATTTTCAGCTATACTACATGATATCGCAAAACTCTGTCATCAGACTTTGTAGCGCCATCTCTAAGCCGTTCATTTAATTAGAGCCAAACTCTAAGGTTTTGTTTACTAAAACACATGTTTTCGATTTCTCAAAATGTCTTCACAATAGCAGAAATACTCGATTCCCCAAAGGGTACAAATCATCGATTGATACAGATGCGACAAAGACACCACCGAAATCGCCAAATTAAAGAAAAAAGGGGTGGATTGCTGAACAGTCATCCGCTAAGCTTCAAGGAAAATATTTTATGCAATCTTCGATTATAAAAATTTTTTATTTTCATAAAATACAGTTCGACCGAAAAATAGAATAACGGAAGTGTTCTGGATGATAATGAGAACAGAATCCGAAGAGCACGCACAGTGACCAGTGATAACAACGAAAGAGCTGAGAAACATTTCGAAGAAACGCCCACAACAGCAATGAGAAATGCTTTAAAAGAGATCATTACTTCGCTAGATACAACTTTTTGGTTATGAAATACAGATCCATCAGACATTGAGTGAGAAATCGATTTTAGTTATCTCTACTGTTAACACAAATGATCGAATCGGAACAAATTGATTCTAAGAAGATATGGTTTTCTGACGAGCGACGATTTGGAAATTTTTGCGAACAATCAGAACTACTGAGTATGGCGTTTGGAAGAAACGGAAGTTACTACAGTGCGCCCCCTACAATGGAAGCGCATAACTGTTTGGTGTGCCATAAACTACTATAGCATTATCGGATCATATTTCTTGACCGACACAATCACTGGTTAAATCTATAAAAAGGAAATTTTGGATCTCTTTTTCAATCACATAAATTCACAAAAGCCTGAATTCTAATTTATGTCAGATGGCGTCAGAACATTCAGTTCGAATATCATAGCTCTAAATGCAAAGACAAAGATAGGAGGCGGCACTGACTGGCCGGCTTAATCACCGGATCAGAATCATTGTGACTATGCATTAAGGATATTGTGTACTGTCCCAGACGAGGATCCCAGAAAACCTCAAGATTCTTGAAAAATGGATCAGTGCAACAGTATAGTCAATTTCAGAAGACCGAATGCACAAAATGATTGGTTACACTTTTGAAGAGCGGTTACCTAAGAGTAAAAGGCGTAATTTCGAAAACATTTTTATCTAGTCTAATAATTTGTCAATACAATGCAATTTACTCGGTTTCGATGACATTTGTAGTTTTTTCCCCTACGACAAAAACTTATGGGACATATTGTACCAAACAAAAATCCTCGTCAGCAACTTCTGTATCCCGTGTTACAACTACATACGTTAGATGTTATTGCACGCTCGCGATGATTCTGGTAGAAATTTGGTTGTAACACTCATCTACAATCCTTTTAACCCATTTATGCTGCATTTTGCAACGCATTTTGACTTATAGTTCCAGGGTCATTTGACAAAACGGGCTATAAGTATAAAAGTAGGAAAGTCACGCTTACATTTCACCTGGAGTGCTGCGGTCTGGAAAATGTCTAATTTTACAGCCTTGATGTTTGCCAATAATAAAGACTAAAGGACTTATGACTAATTAAGTTATTCATGACCTAATGAGGAGTTAAATTGTCAGTTATAGATACTTAAAATGATCGAAATTTCAGATATGAAAGCAACAATTACGGCAAATTTTGTTTTGGTTTTATAATAGCTCTTGTCATAGAAGAAGTAACAAGTAGCAAGAAGAAATAAATAGAATAAAAATATTTTGAGACAATTAGAAGGTACTGCAAATATTTTAACCAATATTAAAAAAAAATCAAGACTAAAATATACAGATACATTGTATTTTAATTGTCGGAAATGTGGAGGTACACAGAAATAGCATTTTAAACTTTTACTGAAAAAGTTCTACCTTATAAAACTTTAGCTTTTTCTATAAAGAAATATAAGGGAGTTAAGTGAAGAAAAGAGATAGCTAGTAAAAATTCAGATAATGAAAGACATTTATATGTACAGATAACATTATACAACAGCTACTTGGTCAACTTCTGCATACATTCAATTCCATAATAGATCATTCATCAAAGAGGCCCCGTACATAACCAACAATGAACTGAGTACATAATCATAAGAGTGGCAATACTTAAATCGCTCACGTCGAAAAATCTACCAACGATTGATCATTTCGTAGTTTGCCTTTAAGAGGACAGAACCAAAAAACTAAGGAAATCTGATCACCAGAAGCAAGTTGTTAAGCCTTGCATAAAGAGGTATCCACTGATTCATACAGCAAGAAAAATATAGATTTTTTTTACAACCTACCATTAGTTTCTTAACTTATATCTTCTTGTAAGCTCGACTGCAATCTCTTTCACTACTACGTGGTCTGAAAGTTAATGAAAAACATCACAACCCCAAGGATGCTCTGTAGTAGTTTTCCATTAGGAAAATTATAACCTACACAGAAAAAAATCAAGTCTTAGCTGATGGTGTCTAAATTGGATAATTTGATTTTTTTGTTCTTTTATATCCCAACTTTCATACAAATTATTAAATGGGATGCTGAAGATGATAGGTTTCATTAATCATTCGAAATCTACGTACAAATCGAGGGTAACTACCAAATATCAAAACTAATATAAAATTCAAAAAATTTTCAACACCGTGAAGACAGATAAAATTCAAAACTTGAGTGATGATTATACAGTTCTCAGAATATACAAGTAAACGCAACTAACAGTTTTATTGCTAGAAAAAGAGACGTAATTTTCTTCTTCTCTTGAAATTTCATGAAGAAACTGTACCGTGCATTTTAATTTTATGAATTTAGGTGTATGCTTGCGTACTGATTCTTGAATAAAACATGGCAGTAGAAAGACCCGCCGTCGAAATACAGGGGAAGAGGTAGAGTTCGATGTTTTACATATTTAATTGGAACGGGGGCTGATGAGGTGTTGCACACCTGCACACGCTGTTTGCACGCGCGTGCATGATTCACGGGGGCCGCGGCACGCCGGCCCCTAAGGGAGCACCTGTTGACACGGCCTCCAGACGCCCATGGACATATGGACACGACAGTCGCCATAAACCATTTTGCTAATTTCGTTATTTAAATGGAGCCGACCACTTCGTAGATTGTGTTATCTTTCGTTTCGTGTGACAAATAATTGATTCTAATTAACATTACATATGTCGCATTTTTTCGATATAACCAAAAATTGTTAATTCGAATGGTAGTTAAAAGATAGCAATAACAAATTTCCTTCAAGTGTCGTCTTCATTCTGAACAAAACGATATAGGTACACTGTACTAAACAAAGATCGTAAAAATTATAATAGAAGTTGAAATGAACCTGTAATAATAATGCACGATAAGGTATAGTGTAAAAATAGATGTGCATTATTTAATCGAGATGTAATTGTAATTGAAGTACACTTTTTCAAGAAGTCGACTTGATATAAGATGGCTATCAATAAAATAGCTGTAACATCAACATGGCAATTCTATCAATCTTAAGTTGGTTTAATTATTTTTTTTTACTTTTTTCAGTTGTAATAAATTAATGGAATATCTGTGATAAAATTTGACTGAAGAATAGAAGAACTCCACTTGAAGTGCGCTCTAATGGATGCCTTGAAAAATAAAAGCACTTGCAGAAATAATCAATAGTTGAGAAAAAACGCATCTAAAATGTAACGAACTATTTGACTAATGATATACAATGGACATATATGTTCTTAATTCAAAAAGGCACAAATTTATGAAATGTAGAAATCACATACATTGTTAGTCTTTCATGAATCTCCATTTCAACCATTTCTATAACCACATTCGGTAATAAGTATGTATGTAGATTCAAAAACGAGAAGCACACTTTTAAGGTGTTACCGGTAGAATTACCATTTATAGCATTTCCAAATTGGTCAATTTCCTACATCTTTAATGTTCTTATATGAAGCAAGATTTTTTCAAAAACGAAGATACAAAGGGTACCTTAAAATAAGTTGCCTATTTACATGAGTGAAATAACATGTTCTGACTGCTAACCTTTTTTAAAAAACACCTGTACCTCAAAAATCGCTTATTCTAGAAATAAGAGAATTTGTATATGCCCTTCATTACAAATAAACAGGTTCTTTAACACTTTTCTACCTTGTACCCATAATTAAGTAAAAATAGAATAAATTCTACAAATCTCAAAAATCACTAAAGATAAAAATATGAAAATCCCAAATCCTAAATTTTACCCATAATAAGTAAAAACAAGAACGGTGTAATACCGTAAAGGAAACTTTCTACAGCGGTGCGAAATCGTAACAGTCACTTCCGGTTGCCGTTAACCGATTTGGCTGAAAATCAATCCCATGAAAGGTACTGACCTAAGATGTGTGTATGCCTAGTTTGAAGTGAATCCGCTGAATAGAACGGAAGTTATAGTGTCTCCAGACACATACACAGACAGACAGGATGATAATCTCATTAACTTTCTACTATAAGCTCCGCTGTAGAAAGTTACTAAAGTTGTTTTTTAAACAACAACCATTTATTATATATTTTTCGAGACATACATATATTGAGATCGATGGATGGATATCTACAACACAATATACACAAAAAAATCTACGCATACAGACCGATATCTTCACCATCTAAGTAAACAAAGAATGGTTATAACAAAATTTGTGGATCGGGCACGCCGAATATTTAAACCTCAGTTCTTACATAAGGAGTTAAAATATCTAGAATAAGTCTATCTATCTATCATGTCAATCTTCTTTATCTTATATCAACAAAGTTACGGACTGGATGAAGAGAATTTGAAACAAAAATTTTAGTGAAACCATCTACACCACCGCTACTAAAGTACATGATTTTTTTCGATCAGCTAAGGACAAAATGAATCCACTTATTAGATCTCTATTACATATCATGTTCGTGTAAATATGTCCACAATATGGAACCAAAATAAAAGAACATTAACGATGGATTCTATTTGGCTAGGTCTTGGTTTGCCGCCCTTAAAGGGCAAAAAACAGACTGTCATGTTGTAAACAAGACAGAACAATTAATGACGTCACGATTACAATCAGCCTACTGATTTGTTGACGTTAGTAATCATCCAATTGAAGCTAAAGCGCACTAGAATGTAGCTTAATTTTAGATGATTTTTCTTATGACGTCCGTCGTAGCTATGGATAGAAAGTTTCAAAAAAAAAAAAACTTCGATTATAACCTTAACAACCCTAGGACAGGCAAAATGATGTATTTTTAAATGACATCTTGAAAGCTGCTGAAGATGAATGCAAGTAGACACCTTTTGTTGCAATCAGCCATTCGGTGATACAATCACAGCAAAGGTTTCGAACTCACTTCAATGTTGATCAACGCTGTACCGTTCTATGTCGCCCAAAAATACTAAAATGGTTTAACAATTCTAAAACGAGAGGAACTGTGAGACCTGGAACAACTCGGGGAGATGATCGGATCCGTTAGAATACCAGAAAACATAGAAGCAGATCGACAGGCTTTTGCGAGAATTTTTGGTTTCAACAAGATGGGGCTACTACTTGTCATACCTCAAGACAACTATTTCATTGTGCTGGGATGTGGTGTGGTCCTCTCGACCATCGAATCTTTCACCGTGTGATTAGGGGGCTACCTAAAAGTTCAGATTTACATCGAAAAACCACGAATTCATTAAGCTTTTTTGAAAGTTATAACTCGAAAAGTTCTACGCGTATGGACAATTTCTCCACCCGCCTGCAGCAATGCCAGGACAAGATCGATCCACTTGGATTGCGTCATTTTTGACATCTGAGTTACATTCTTTTTGTTTGTGTTATGTTTCTTGAATGGTATTATATACGTAAACTTTGGAAAACATAAAAATTGAAATTTGTTTAAAAACATTAGTTAGAACGTTTTGAAAACCTCTCCATCAGGCCCTGTACTTAACATGGCGAGTACAAGGTATGCCCGGAAAGTAATAAATTTGATTCCAGAAAATTCATCTAATTAAAGATTAGTTATATACATTTAATATTCTTAAAAATAATATATTTGAACATCAATACAGCGTCGTTGCCAAAAGTCATGAATTAAAATCTATTTCAAAACATTCGTCATAGCAATCTGAAGATTTTTAACAGTTCCAAAAAGTTGTTCTTTCAAACTAGATTTGGGTTAAGAAACAAAAGAGCGAGCGGGGCCAGGTGAGGACTGTAAAGAGATCGAGGCAGGGTTGCTACAGTTTATTTATATAAATATAAGCATATTATATAAACGCTTTAAGTCAATTAAACACTTGCGATTTCAATAAAGCAGATTTTCCGTGGGCTTTCCATGACGTAACAAGCGTCTTAGTTGTAGATATTTCGAATAGCTATGCACCTAGTAAGCGATCCGCACTCTGTAAAAAATCAATCACAAATGAGCTGGATCGGATCGTTTACCTGACATCCCCCCACCATACGCCAGGCCCGAAGACTCCGCCCCCCTCGCTTGGACCAATAAAGTCACATTGCTTTCCAGACATACCTTGTATTTTGCTATAATGACTAATAACAAACATTTTATTCTGTTATTTTCGCGTAATCTCTCATGTAGAATTAGACATTATTTTGTAAATGTTTAAGTTAATCATATTAGCATTTCAACCTTCAGTATAGCAAAGCTATAAAGTACTGCTACACAATGTTTTCATATTTCGTTACATATGAAATTTCATGCTGTCGCAAGGAAAACATTTTCAATTAGCATTGTTACGTTTCATAGAAACATTGAAAGCGCTCCTCAGATTACGTCCCATTTCGAGCGAGCAACAATTTTATATTTAAAAGTAATTTAATTTACATTCTGCGACTGCCTCTGCGCCGCGAGGTAACTCGACTATATGAAATGATGGAATCGGATAATTTAATTAAACTGGAAAATGCGCCGTCGCTTCTAATTCTAGCGTTTCGCGTTATTATTCGTATTAGTGGACGGTTGTTTGCCTGCCTCCAAAATTCATTTTTATTATCGATCCCGTCACCCGCCCTCGCTCGCTTTGTAGCTTAGTATAAAAAGGATTCAATTATTTACTCTTCGCCGTCAAACGCCGACGCTCCGGCTTTTGAAAGAAAATTATTTTATCCGACACAAACTGGAAATTATCTTAAATTGAACCCCATTTATGCATAACGCTGCGCGCGTAGAAATTCTTTTCTCCCGGCGTTGGAAATATTACTTTATTCAGTGGAAAATCGATTTTGATGAGGACGAGGCGTTGCCGCTAAAAGTAATTTCGGGAAGGTTTGTTCATCAACATTATATTTAAAAAGGCCTTGCGAATAACGTCATCCTGCTATTTAATTTAAAAAGTTGGCTGCAGTACATCAAACAATCTAATTCAAATCAAAAATTACATACAGTACCCAATCTATTTTATACGAAAAGCAAAGCAATAAATATTAACAAACCATCTAAATTAAGGGTGTGTCTCGGATTTTCTGCTTGCTTTGCTTTTGTTCCTGGCAGGTATACAGCCTTTTACCCTTTGAATTTAAAAATGTTTAAGCCTAAAATCGAAATAATGTTAGGTTCGCTTATGCAATACAGTTCACATGCTTTTGAAAAATAAATTAAGCAAAAATATCTTATAAATTTTAATAAATTTAAAGTGGACTTTCTTCGAGATTAGCGCCATTTACCAAATCACAGCAGCCATATATGTAATGATATGAGTGTGATATTTGACATGGGCACATAGGCACTGAAATGTGCAAGATTCCAGAAATTGTTAAAATTGGTTGTGTTCCGTTTCATAAGAATTTGAAAGTTTAATAAATCAGTCAAATTTTCATGAAAGTGGGTATATTTAACATACTTGTAATCAGTAAAATCTTCCATTTACTTATAGAACACGATGTCGGGTATATGTCCACATGCACCGAGTCTGCGTGCATTTATGCTTTCCTCAAAATTAATGATAACTCTCTCGCAGATGTCTAGTCTGATGCCTCCAATAACGCGTATGATTTCCGCCTTCAGTTCCAGAATTGTGGGTGGTTTGTTAGCCTACACTTGTGATTTCACAAACCCCCATAAGAAGAAATCACAGGATGTTAGATCACAGGCCGTCCATTCCTGGTCATCCTACAAAGAAATCACTCGTTGCGAGAATTTTTCGTGAGGTAAGGCAACCGTCTCGCGCAAAGTATGGCAGGTCGCTCCATCCTGCTGAAACTAGAGATCTCTAATCTCCATATGTTCAAAAGTAGGCCACAACCGAATGGAAATCATGTTACGGTAGGTAACGTTGTTCATTGACGATAACTGCAGTCCCCTCATCATCTTCAAACAAAAATGACCCTAATCACCCCACCTGCCTTAAAATCACATCGCACAGTCGTCCTTAGTGGATGCATTACATGCTCTTGGATTATTCGATGATCCCCAAATCCGACAGTTCGGTTTGATGACATACCTACTTTGGTAAAAATAGATTTCGTCACTAAAAATGATTTTTTTTTGGTTAAATTTTCGCCCGCTGCCAGTCTCTTTACAGGTAGTGGACGGGGAGAAACACGTCGTAAGTAGGAGTGCTTGAAGAAGTTTTCTCCCCATAGGGTAACTACCTTACACTATCGCTTATTTAGCCACTATCTTGATATTAAGGCAAAATATAATCCTGTCCGTTACGCAACGTATTATTATCACCTTATATAGAAATTTTAAAAAAATTTAGACAGTTCGGGGACAACACATTTAAGAAGATTCAAGTGTAAGCGCGGCAAAAACAATTTTTAAGAGGATAAGAATCAGTTTAAAATAAAGATCACCATCTCCGCTAGGGAATCAATTAACGTGACTGAGAAAAACATCCGCATTGTTCGACGCTCTCCCCAGCATAACCACCTATTAACAATTACTGAATGCTCGGGCAAACGTTACCCTGAATTATTAAAACACTTAGCACCATAGAACTGCCCAAAATTCGTTAAAAAATTGAGCAGTTGTTTTGAACTACATTATAATACCCTTTCTACAGACCGAACTTATCATTCTGAAATTACCACTTGTTTGGACCACTAAAAAAGCACTTGAGACATAATATTTATTTTTTTTATTTAATCAAGAACCCTTCTACAGATTGGTGTAGGGTTGACATAATATTTGATGACTATATTACTGACTAAACGATTGGCTGGTGTCACAATCATTCTCATTTTACGAGAAACAGCTGAAAATAAAAACCACCGACGTCGTCCAAGCTCCAATGTTACTGAAGAGAATATTCACATTATTCCTGAATTTCTTGAGGATAACCGCCGATTAACGATTACAGAAATTGAGAACTTGATCTGGATTATACTAGAACACTCCCCATACAACTAGAACTTATTCCTCCCGATTATCATTTATTTGGATTGGAAAACAGATTTTAGGACGATATTGCTGTCGGAGAAAATCCATTGTGTTTGTAGTTTTCTAATCGACTAGCAGCCCTACAGAATACACGTTTCTCATCAAAAATATCCAGATACTTATCTCTAACTCGCAACCCGATGTCTAGCGATTACTAGTATCTAATTAACAGGTATGAGAGGAGTGTGAAGATGACTTGGTCTAATTATCGGCTTCCAAATAAGCAACAAATCTTTAAGAAACGTTTTAGCCATTCTCAATTTGCCCAAATGAACTGTTAGACGTAGTTGTGAAGTAGAAATGTTAAGATCACGGTTAGGTAAGGTACATGTAATTACAGAAACAATCCATTATATGTTAAAGAACGCGATTTGTGTAAAAAAAAATTGCTAAAACTTCCACAGTGTTACTAATTATTCAGCCACGATCACGATTGTACGAAAGTAAATTAAATATAAACCGGAATTTCTTTACGTGACGTTGGCTTCGTCAGCTACCTTGGGGGGTCTCCGCGTCCAACCCTTACCCCCTTTCTCTTTGGTGACCTAGCGTGGAAGGTGGTGTTAATCTTCCCCCGTACATCTTATAGGGAGATCTAAATATTCGGGCACTAACGGCGGATGCTTCTGTCCAGCTCGTGGTCGTAAAGGACACGGGTTTCCAAGCCCTCAAGGCTGGAGAATAGCTAAATAACACATTGAGAAATAAACTCCTGAATGGTTGGCATGTCAAGATCGCGATGTAGGATGTATTCCTGATCTACCAGGGCGCGCCAACGATGATCCCGAAGGCATATTTGCGCAGTACCCCCAAGAGGAGCAGGCGTACATCATGATCGGGCGGAGGATGGTCTTACATATTGCGAGTTTGTTTCTGAAGGATAGCTGGCTCTCGGGATAGAGTAGAAAACCAAGGATCTGACAGACTGCCTTCGCCTTCATTACCGTCCGATCAACGTGTGGTTTCCAGGTGAGTATTCATCTAAGATCGCTTCCAGGTATCGTATCTCTTCTCTCCTGGGTATCTCCCGGTCGAAGAGTCTCGTCAGGTCAGGTCGCCGACGAACCGGAATTTCTTTTTACGAGCCGTGATGTGAACGAAGGAGAGAGGCTCAAAGAGTGGTGTAGGTAGGTATTTCTAAAGAAAATCCCTTTTCCTCATAGAGCACATTACACTATCGCTTCTTTAGTCAACATAACGGTGTCAAACCATATATAATTATATTATATTATATAATATATATTATATAATAATTATTAGGTTTCTCACTTTAGAGAGCGTAAAACCGTCCGAAATCACTAACATCTTCGAAGACCAACGTGACCGAAGAAAATATTCGTATATAAGTTAGTGTCCGGGAAATCTTGGATATCGAAAAATTGATCCCTTGCCCATCTCCATCCGGCTGGTCAAACTCGACAAAAAAATTGAGAACTTGTTATGGACCACACTAACCATTCCTACGATTTAGACTTATCACTCTACGATCACTTTTTCAGCCACTAAAAGAAACACTTGGAAGGCAGAAATTTGACGATGATATAGCTGTCGAAGTGTTCGTGTGCGATTAGCTAAAGTCATAATTACCTTCATTTTACAATAACGGACCTAAAAGACTACTTGTACGTTGGAAAAAACTTTTGTACTTTCGTATTTTTATTAAGCTTCAATAAATTAAAAAATAATATGAAATTATAGCTGTTGCTGATCGTATAATTAAGAAACAAAACTTAAAGCCCATATATTTGAAAGCTTTTTATATATTGACGTATATAAGAAGGTAATAAATCGCTGAAGTAATTTATTATCCTGAAAAAGTAGATCGCACTTGGTAACGATTAGACACGGGGAAGCAGTCGTAGGAAACATTTTACGACTCCATATCTAAAATAAGATCGGGAGTAATAAAATCGGATGAACTGGGTACTCCGAGCTCGTGGTGTCGGCAGAGATAGAAAGGTGGTGCTGCTGATGACGCCATCATATGCAATCCTCACGAACAAATAAACGGATCAAATTACTGCCGGCGTTTTATTGATGCAGCAAGGCGCTCTGCAGATAAAAGCCTGCGCTTATCGGGTTATTGTATTTGCGCCAACTGGTGCAACTTTGTCTTCGGCCCCGGTGCGCCTCGGCCTCGGAGGTGTACTTTCAATTTAACAGTCCATTTAATGGTGGCAAGTTGGCAGATGCACAATGCTAATCGCGGGCACAATCGCATTATGTTAAGTGACCCGACAATTATAATAAGACAAGCACACACAATGAGCGATCCAAAAGCGGTACCGATATTAGGAGCCGACAAAAGAAAGGAATTGAAAAGTGAAAAACTGAGTCCGATTAATTAAAGGCATGCTCGAGATCGGAGAGTTGCTAATATTGATTTTCAATGGATCGGTCCAGGAAAGCGCATGTGTAGGTATATATACAGATATAAGTGATGAAATTTAGAAATATATTAGTACAAAAACTAAAGTGATTTAGTCGCTTTCATATCGTGTTTATGACGACCTCTACACATTTATATGCAAAAGTTTCCATGAGAAAATAATTTAATAACTAACGTATTTTTTTATTTATAACTTCAAAAGACGCAACTGAAAAAAAACTGATCTTGAAATAAAAGCTGATTTAAAAAAATAGGGTAAATTTCAAACAAAGGAAAAAGAAAGAATTTACAGAACATTAAAAAAGTAAAAAGATGTCAACCGAGAGTAAATTTATATAAAGATTCGAAAGGAATTTGGTAGGTAGTAAACATCTGTATATGAAGCTATGGAAAGAGTATTTTAAAATCCTACTGAATAAGGCAGGAAATCAGGGTGAGAATCTGAAAAAGAATGGCCCAAACAGGAAGAGGCAAATGAAGAAGAAGTAGAGTTACCAGCAGGAGAAATAATCCATAAGCAAAAGATAAAACACCAGATATAAATCTAGTAACAGGGAAAATAATAAGATACGGTGGAAAAGATCTGGAAAAGAAAATATACTTATTAAAACAATATGTTAAGAAGAGGAGATGGCAACCAGCTGAAGAAAGGCGTAAATCTGTCCTCTACATGAAAAGGATGCTACAAAACTACAGAAGAATACCACTGTTGAATGTGGGGTATAAGATGTTAAGTGCAACAATAGCACAGAAATTGAAAAAATAATGGAAAGAGAAGTAGACGAATATCAGTGTGGTTTTAGAAAAGGTAGCTCAACCTTGAAACATATCTTTGCTGTGAGACAGATAATAGAAAAAAGTTATGAACAAAACATCACCCTTAATTTTTATTGACTTCAGTAAATCCTATAACACTGTTATAAGAGAAGAGATGTATATAGTGTTAGAAGAGTTAAATGTGCCGAGTAAAATAATAAGAACGGTAAACATGCCTAACATATTCCAACGCGATAGTAAGGGTACAAAACCAGAATTTGTGATTAATGAAGGTTTAAGTCACGGTCACCCCCTTTCAACTATCCTGTTCGATATGGTGTTAGAAGGGACAATAAGAAAAGACCACATTAAAGAAAGTACAATTATAAATAGAATCCTCGTCTATGCAGACGGTGTGGTCATAATATCGGCTTAAAAAAGGTATATGATTATTTTGAACAGAACACAGTTAAGGTTAGACTTAGAGTTAACAAACAAAAACCATGTATATGATCACATTAAGTAACGAAATTGTACAGAAACAGTCTCTTGAGGTAAATCAAAGCAAATTCCAACAACCGATAGAGCTTTAAGTAGCTTGGAGTGATAATAATTGAACCAAACGAAATAACAGAACACATAGCAACGAGATTAGCAGTAGTCAATAGTTTGTCAATGTTTTAAGGCTAAAGATCTATAGCGAGGTATGAAGCAGAGGCGTGGACCCTGAACAAAAGGTAAACAGGTGTATTGAATAAGTGGGAACGAAAAGTACTAAGACACATCTTCGGACCGGTGGAAGAAAATGGGGAATGACGTAGGAGATATAATTACCAGTTAAAGAAGGAGGACAATGTACAACGTATAGTAAGTGAAATCTAAAGTAATAGGCTGGGTTTGTTGGGATACCTACGGATGATAAAGGAAAAAAGAAGTGTTAAAATAGTATTCATAGAGAAAACTTGAAGGAAGTCTACCAAGGGCAAGACCGTAAGCAGGTTGGCTGGATATAATAGAAAAAAATCTGAATACAGTAGGAGATAGCGACTGGAGGACAGCAGCAAAAAACCGAACCTAGTAGAAAAGTATAAGAGAGAAAGTGAAGGTGGTGCTTGTCCCGCTAAAACCAAAGTTGAAAAGTTCGTAAAAAAGAGGACATGGCCTTCAATTGACTGTTAAGGATTAAGGAGTACGTAAGTTACAATACCTTAGCATTAAACGGAAACCAACTAATGCTTGGAAAAGGATAGTTTATCTAACGGAATGCTTATGACGTAGGTAAAAAAATTTGTTTCTTTTCCTGTAAACTCATTAAAAAGAAAATAAAAGAGACATGAAAAAAAATGCTCCATACCACAAAAATGGTAAAATTTAGAGTAGATTTCAAATGTCTCAAATAAAACTAATTTACAACGGAATAACCAATAAATAAGAAACATCCAATATATGAAAGAAAGTCAGAAAGTTTCTATAACGAACCAAAAGATGGCATTGAGTGCACACATAATCCATATTTTTTAAGTTACATCCTTCAAACGACTGATATAAAACAGATCTTGCATCAAACTATATAATAAATCAAAATAGACAATTCTCGTATTTTTTAATCAAAAACAATTCCGCGCAGTGGTAAAACATGTCCTCTTGAAAGACAAATATTAAAAAAATAAAAACAAAATTAGATAAACTTCATGGTAAGACTATATGCAATCGTTGTGAAGGAGGTTGTTAAGTTCAATCATGGCCGAACGAGGAAAGATAATAGACCATGTTCTGTTGTAAACCCAAAACAGGTACAGAAAAATGACCAGAAACGTCCATAGAATACTGATGAATAATCATTAAGTAGGTTAGAGAGAGAGATGGCCGTGCCGGTAGAAATTTCATAAAGCCACAAAGTAAAATTAGAATAAAAGAAATAAATCACTACACTGTCTATACTAAGAACAATATGAGTCCACATCATTTTTATCGACTAGTAGCACCACCATAAAAGACATGTATTATGAGTCATTATTAGACATTTAAAAGGAAATCAAAATCAAAAAACCGCATTAACATGGGAAAGTCTTTTGCTATTGAAGCAATATTCCATCCATAATAAAAATACAATTTGAATTGAGAGAACACGTATTGTACTTCCCTGGTTAGGCTCCTTGAAATTCCTTCCCGTTTTTAAACCTCGAAAAATGATTGGTTCTAAGAAAATTCTCATAGGACAGTGAAGTTGCCGAATACATGTTTCGGAAGTTTAAATAGTTCTAATTTCCTGGAATGGTCAAAAATGTTATAAAATATATAGGTTTCAAATAAAGTAGAAAAATGCGATTTTCCCCCAAAAAATTGTATCATTCTCGAAACTTCAGGATTACCCTCGTAAATTGTCGAACAGACCTTCAAAATGTAATATTCGCAAAACTGCAAATGAAAATATGTCACGTATTCTTTAAAAATACAAGCAAACATAAAAACACATGTAAAAAGCTTTTTTTACTTCCAATAGGCTAATGCACTGATGTGCTGAAAAATTACCGTTGCAAGTAAGCAAACACTTAGCATAGCTATAACTTTTGGTAGAGTTAATTAACAAAGTACTTATATGTACAGCGTCACCGTCATCACTAACTTCATCGATATTACAAGCACAACCATTAGTTGTTGCACTTGCAAATTGATGCATCTAATATTCCATCCTTATTTACTTTTCTACCAGTATTAGCAATTATCATATACTGTTAATGGTAAACACATTCATTAGCAATAATATATACAAAAAAATAATACAATAATATAACAATTACAGGGTATCCGAAAAGAAGCCTCACCGCTAAATAAAATAAAAACCAGTGGTTAAATATTTATTTACTTAATAAATTTTATCTTGCTTGTAGCATTTTGAATGATATTCTCACATAAATCTTGATGATTTCAAGATTTTCCTTCAGGTTTGTGTTTATTTAGTGATTCTTCTATACAATTTTTTATGCGTTAAATTAAGCAGTTCGGAGAACAAACAAATCGATCTGAACGAGAGAGTAAACAATCTATAAAAATCTGATGTGAACATCACACGACTTTCCTTATCCTATTATTTGGGTAATTCTGGCAAAAACAGCAAAAAACCCGCCATTATCTCCTAAAAATTGTTAAAATCTCGCGAACGGTAAGTTCTATCAAAAAACTACTAAATTTAATGTGTAGGTATGCAACATTATTATTTTTCCATTAGCTTCACGTCTAACTTATGGCTCAGTCGGATATGACCACGGACACTGACCAATATGTCGCGGGTTCGATCCTGGTCTTCAATTTTTTTCGAGTTCCTATTTTACCAACTTTTACTTTAAATTTATGTTTATCTCGTGATAACAAATCATTTTTATTCTCACGAATTTTTTGTATCTTCAACCGTTTAGATTCGTGACTGCTTTGCGACCTTGCGACCAAACGGCTCGGCCGATTTTTACCAAAAGTTTTGCACTGCGCCCCCTACCAACAAGTAACTTGCATACCAAATTTCAAATTTCTAGCTCTTACGGTTCTTGAGATAATCTGTTTACTTACAGACAGACAGACACACACACGAACCAATGGTCCAAACCAACTTTTTTGGTGTCCTGAGGTTATAAGTCGTCCAGAAATGTGAAAAAATGGGTAGATCAAATTTCCGTCGATTACATTACTTTCCTTATTATAGGATAAGGAAAGTAAACAAATTACTTCCCACAACACTATTTATTTTGCAAGCTATATGAGAAGTGGCACCATCTCGCTGAAAATAAATGCCGACCACATCAAAATAACTCAAATAAGGCTGCAAAAATGTCTGAATCATGTTTCAATATAGTTCTCTAGTTACTCTAAGTGGTTTACCTGCAGTATTATCAAAAAATACTAACCAAGAGCAGCTTTTGCCCACATTCCACACCAAAGTGGCTTTGATGGCACGCTACTTTTGAAAATTTATTTTTTATTTTTCAAAGCAATTTCAATTGAACTCTCATTCTGATAAGAAAAATCATGTTTCTTCTTATCAAATATCAACTATCATTTAACATAGTCTCAAAACAGTAAACCTATTTTAGGCTCAACTAAAAATATTAAAATCCGATAACTTTCTATCAGTGCGAAGGAAAAGGCCCGTTAATTTTCAGACTTCAACTTTCTATCTTTGGGGGATGAAGTGACAAAATAAGTATTTCCTTCGTATCAAAATGTTTGTTGGGTTGTTTTATTTTATCACAATTATAGTGCGACATCAAAAAATAACATTTATTCCCACTTTCATATGCGGATGAATCAAATATAAATCAGACGTTAGAAAAAATCTTAGTAACAGGTAATCGGCAGTCATGTTAAGGAAGGCGGCGAAAAATGCGAATATTCTTTGTAAGAACGCTAAACCTTGGGTGACGTTAGTGATTATTTTAACGTTTTAAACTGCTTCTCGCCCTCGCAAAAATTGTTTATGCTATGGGTGTAGGGGGTTCCCCTCAAAAAATCCTATCTACAACTCTTAATATGCGCGCCCTTTCCGTTCTCATTTATTTTTGATTCGCTCACGTATTTGCTTTAGAATGTAATACAGTTATTAATACTACAAAATCTACATTAGCATCTATATACACTAATACTCATAAGTACTCATTGTCAGACTCCTCTGACGCTATGAAGTATTATCCACATTATTTAACATACTAAGTTACTTCATTATTATTGTGTAGCATATTTTCTACTATTAAGGTCTGAAATATCAGAAATGATAATAATAAAAAATATTTGGATAATCCAGCAGTAAGGAAAAAGGAGATTTTGGTCTTTGATTTTCTTTAGCAGTTTGAAATCATTCACGTTTAACAAGTTCAAGTGACAAACCTCAAAATTAGTTTAAAGTTTGACAACTTAATTTCATAGTCTTTCTTTGATAACCTTTCTATTTATTTATTTATTTTATTATTAAAGGGGTTGGTGACTACGTTGCAAGCCCAAATCAGCATTTCAACTCTGTGATCTTTTATGTTTCTTCTAAATCCCATACGAAAGTTTTGTTCCTTTTATAAAGTGCAGTAAGTTCTTTATGAGATTCTCGTGGTTTTGTGTTGATCCACGGAGAGTTGCTACAATGAAAATTCTATCTTCTGTAATATAGTGCTGGATAGTCGAAGATTATGAGTAAGGCTGTTTCCTTTTCCTCATTACATAAGCTACAGAGTGTATCATCTCTGTATATACTCATTTTCATGTTTTCTCAGATGGCAATCAAGTCCTAAGTGAATGATGTCCGAGGTTAACGTGCCAGAAAGTATCCTAGTTAATTCCTTCCCCAGTCTCTGCCCTTGAGTAGCAGCCCAGAAAGAAGCTCACGTCACTTATTGCTGTTCGAATGTTACTTTTCAGAAATCAAATACAGGTTCTGATCTTATAAATCGAGTAGATGCCCCAGTTTTAGCAAGGGCATCTGCTTTTTCGTTACCTACCACATCAGTGTGGCCTGGAATCCGTATGAGTTAAACTTTGTTTTTCTCAAACATTCCTTCGCCAGTTTGGAGCTTTTGTGAGATGATTCCAATGCTTTTAAAGACGCTTGCCTATCTGTTGTGCTTTATTGAGTATAACCGCGCCTCATATTCTCCCATATGCATTGCATTATTATAAAGGTTTCAACTTGAAAGACTGAGGCGTTAGTACCCTATGATGCACTTATGTTTACTTTTAGTCTCACACATTGTAGCCTGTACCCCCCTGTACCGTGATCCTATACCAGATTAGCCTGCTCGTTAGGTAAGATGGCAGCCAAATTACAAGAAACTTAAAAATATCTAGTAATCCACTAGACATTAACACTTAGGAATAACATCAATGAGCAAAAGAAATCGAGGTTTAACAAGAGGCAGATAGTGTTTCAATTGTGAAAAGAAGATAAATAAATAAATCTGGATTGTATGAAGGGATATTTAATTGAAAACCGCACGTCCGACTAATAAACAAAAAGAAAAGGCTTGAAGGACAGCAAAGTAAAATAAACTTTAGATACTAGATGATTGGGAAAATATCTGTGGATTCCAAGTTTCAAACGATCGGTTCAAAAAATTGAATCTTCATTCAGAGATCAGCAGAAAAACAGATGTCGAATAATTTCTTCGATTAAACATGACGGTAAAACATTAATGATGAAGTTGTTGAACAAAGAAAGCTACAAAAGGTAGTGGAGGATTCGTTTTTCAAGAGGACAATCCTAAATACACATAAAAACTATGTATAGACTTCCTAAAACCAAATCAGGCAAAAAAATTATGATTTAGCCATCACAATTCCCAGATATTAATTCCAACAAACTCCTGAGATGTGCCCTATCAAAATATTCGTAAGACTTGCCGAACAACACAAAATCTTTGAGGAAAAATGCAGAAAAAGCGAAAAAACCTGCGCCAGAGATTTTGAAAATATTGTTTAACAAAATCCCTTGACTATGTAAAACAATTATTGCAAAAAATAAAGCTTGAAGAGTACTATTTAACCATTCAAATGTTTTTGCACTGATGTTTGGGGTACAATTCACTGATGTAAGAAAATCAGGAAGTTCAGATAATTATAATCGGTAGGGTATTTCAACCATCTTTGGAGTGGGTCAGGAACTTCCTATCGATGGAGTACATAATGCACTTTTGGACCGCGTCCAAAATTTTACAGCGGACATTTTACAACTGGTGTTAGAAGGATCGAAGCAAATAAAGAAAAAGTTCTCGTACGCTCGTGAACTTTAGTATGGTGAATTCAAAATTGTTTGTTTTTGATATCGACATAATACACCCACTTTTTATAATTTTGAACCCGAATAGTAAATACATAACCATGTCGCAAAGTCTCGCTTTGTTATCATTAGCGAACACGTGGGAACTTTTGCAATCGAATAAGTAATTCATAATTTTACTTCTTGAATTATTGTCTTCCAACAATTTTTAGTTGTCCAAAAGGTATGAATTCCTCTACAACGTATGTATCCATTTTTTACGCGTATTAGAAGATACAGCACCTCCCCCTAATACCTGACAAACCATTTCATTTCCCTGAACTTTTGTTAATTGTAATGCAAAAAGCAAGAAAGTAACGGCTAATATGTTGTTTGTCATATGCCATTATGCTTACTGCACTCACGATGAATTATTGGATGTTATGTCAGCTATTCCAACTTTATATTACATTGTACTGATACTGTACAATCAAAAGTAATTTTTTTACATAGGTGTTCTGATTTAGTATTAATTAGTAAATTCAATATATTTTTCCCTGATAATTCTAAGTTATCAATTGTTCTATCACATTTCCCTCTAAACGACTGGAAATGCATTATTTATTCGTATATATTGTTCGAAAACAAATTGTTTATTTGAAAACAACAGGCGAATATTGCTTTTATGGTTAAAGTTCACGTGTTCTGGGTTTGGCCACATAATATTTAGTGGTAATAGTGTGAAATAGTGTATTGCAAATTGAGAAATACTTGATCGTTTTGTTTCCTTAATTTAAAACAAATTCGAAAATTGGACAATTATTTGACATAAAGAAAGCATATAATTTGTGCACTTCCGTACTGCAGTACAAGGCACTAGTTTAAGCGTGCAATCTGATATCAGTTATCTTTGTCACGGTAACAACCTTATATCGATCAATTAGCATTAGTGCACATTCTGTAGGCGAGTGGTTCAACTAACCGAACGCAGCGACACTAATGCAATTTGCGAGTTTCCAAGCTGCAAGCAACTGAATTAATTGTACCGTATGGGGAAAACTCACCTTGGGGTCAAAGTTGAAGACGGTGTCGTACTTCAGCGGACACTCCAGGCCGCACTTGCATGTGCCCGGCGTTAACAGGTACTCTTTCACTTGATCCAGAGAGCCCAGAGCTGTGTTATTAGGACTGAAAAGAAAACGACTCATTAGAGTTGCAGAACATATTAAAACCAAACGAAAGTTTTGTAAAATAACAAGTGATAAACTAATTCCTTTATTTCTAATACTCATTGTTATATGCTAGAAATTCAATTCAATTTAAATTTATTTTCTATCAGTGAACATATCTATAATTGGCAATCTATTACAGTTTGCATATAAATTGCTGTACACCCATGGATATTTTCATATATTCATTTATTTGAAAATAATATGCTGGAGCATGTTGAAGAGAACTATACTTTTTTGTAATTATTAAAAAGAATTTTATTAAATGTGTACACAGATAATATTATGATTATATGAGGTTGTTTTGGAAATGCTCGTCTTCTAGACGACAGATCTGGTAATATTGCTTGAAGGCACATAGAACAAATATCGTAATATTCTCTAATTCATTGACTACCAAAATATCTAGCAAAGTATATTTGCAATATAAAGTGACTCTAAAGTAACATAGACGTTCGAGTGAAGTAACTGAATTGAGTTTTAAGAGTTGAGGGTGGTGTGTGTGCCTATTGAAATTCAGCGAAGTCTATGGCAGCGCCTATCAGGTGTTGGACAAGAAGTGTAGAAGAAATTCAGTTACAACAAATCTGCATAATCAGGTTCGATATGGCAAACTTTTGAAAAGCATTAAACGCGAGTAGATAAACTTACCGTATTTTTCTTGAATAAGTAATACCTTTTGCAACGGATAAAAAATTGTTTAGCGTGCACGCGTGAAAGTAATTACCGCCCTTGATAGAAGACATTTCAAACTTTTACAAAATAGATAGCTTATTTGTTACTTTATCCATTAATAAATTATCGCAAAAAAGCAAAACTTTTCAAATACCCTCTTATAACAAAAATTTGAAAATGATAAGCTATACCAAAAATTATAACATTAAACTGGTGATAAAAAAACTAAACAAACTAGCAACCCATTCACAGCAATTTCCTCAAAAAAACACAACTGTTTCCGTTACAAACAAGGTGAGTATCGTGATATTGTCAAATTTGCAATTCAGTTCCACGACGCCAAAATTGGAAGCAGCACCAACGAAGCACAAAGCAAGAGAGAACTCGATAAGTTACCCTTAGTAATTGTTATCCGGCGTGCATCTTCATTACTCTCCGGGGGGATTGTCGACGGCGAGAAAGTCCCTTATTGAATAATCCAAGATAAAGATGACTAACTACTCCACAGTCTGCAGCGCGAATTAACGGGCCAAACGATCAAAGAAATCGACTTGGGCTTGCAACGAGGTACAATCCGCAGGCCGCCGCCACCGCCGCCGCCATCGTGTTTATAGACGCCGTAAATTACGCCGTTTGACAACATTAAGAAATAATGGACCTTTAGCCGTAAACATTTATGGGTTATGGAAATGGGGGAAATTTTCTATGCAAATTCGCTGAATGGGGGCAATTTGGTGGTGGGTTACGACTTGAAAGTCGTTTCCGCAGACGCGCGCTTATGTATTCGTTTGCTTTTGCTGTTTTGAGCTGTCCACAGATATAATGCTTCGGCAATTACAAAACAAAAACCATTAATTACCTAAATAGGATTATGCTAATTTATCACTTCTTAATCACCCATCATCATTTGGCTACATACGGCGAACACACAAAACATTAATAGAATGATAAAAAAATCATATTCGTCATTGAAAATATTTACTACAACAATTCAGTGCAAACTGAAATGAATCAGTGTACATAATAAGAAAAATGCGTTCTTTGATCCTTGAAATAATGATCAGACTCTCTTGTTCTTATGCAAGGACTCTTGACGCATCTGCACGCAGGCTTTGCTCTATAAAGTGGCGTATACACAAATAAATATCAAAAGAACAATTTACACAAAGGCACAAGTCCGATGAACAAGTACCGAAGGGTCACTTGAGCATTCGTGTTAAGAGCAGCTGTTCAGAAGTTCGGAGGAAGAAACAAGGAAAAAGAGTACAATGGAGAATAAACACTTTGAATGTACGATGTTTAAGGGGTGATGCTTCTATTCAACAAAACTTCGTCCGCACGAGTATTAATCCCGTCTATTCCAATGCAGATTATCACATGTTTAAGCTTACCTTACAGTAATGCGTAATAGAAATATAAAACAAAAATTAATGCGTATTTTTTATTCAACTACTACCGGATGTGATTTGTCGGTGGACATTTTAAAATGTGTAAAACTTGAGAATATTAAGAACGCTTTAAGTATTTAAACTCTAATTCAATGACAGATAACAATAAGCATATTTTCAGCATAATATGTTTGTATCTTTTTTAACAAAGAAAACAACTTAAAGACAACATAAAAAATAAGTTATTGAAGAAGTATTTAAGAAACAAGCAATAAAAATTTTTAAGTTACATAAATAATAGAGAAATAAAGTATTTCAGATTTGAAAAACCTTAAAAATATATATAATTATAAAGAATTCACGACGTAAAAGACTATTAAATAGATTATAAGACGATGGAAAGAATATTTTTAAGAATTATTGGATCCGATAATGGAACAAAATGAAATACTTATAAACGACGTGCATGTGCAAGAAAACTCTATTTCAAACAAGAGCAATTGAAATAGTAACTATAAAGACTATGTAAGAGAAGAAGAACATAAGACAAGTTAAAGAACTTAATTATGAAAAGTTATGAAAAGCATTAGGTTGAGACAACGTATCTGCAGAAATGTTAAAAAATATGAATGAAAAGATAATAGAAGTGACCAAGACATTTTATTACCGTCTGGAAAAAGAAGAAATACCACAACAATAAAGCATAGCAATAATTTGATCATTACACAAAAGAGGAGGTCGAAAGTAGTACACACATTTTATTACTATTATTAAGATATATTCCTGTAAGAACAGGACCATACATCAATATTAGCAAAATAATATATACAAGAAGTAACTGAAGTAACTGAGAAATCAACAAAGTAGACTGTGGAAAGAACACAGAGTAGACAACCACATATAACATTACAGCAGATAACAGAGAAAACCATAACTACAAAGTATACAATATAAACAGAAAATAAATTTGGAAGAATTAAGTAAAAGAAGCTAATAAAAATATGAGCCTACCACTCTTTATATGCGCTACTGGTAAAATTAAAAAGAAAATCACAAAATAAAAAAATATACAGAGTCGATGATAACAAATGCGATAGTTGAAATAAACAATCTCAAATAATATACCTCAATCCCAGAGCAGGAGACCAGGCCAAAGGAATGTCTAGAAGATCAGTCGGTACTGATATTTCCCTTGAGGCACTGAACGCGTCCCATATTAATGTTTTAATAATGTAACTAGTCTTGAGAATAAGATGAAGCCTTGATGAATGTACTTAACTCAGTCGAGGCTGAGGAAATCAGGACTGAGGAAGAGCAAACTGTCCGTTCCGACATGAAAACTGTAACACAAACCTCTGAAACTGTAACCGAAACAACTAAGCAACCATCCGGTGCGCAAAGACGAAAGATTGCCATTGAAAGAACACATTTTATGAACCGGTAGAAATCAAACGGAAGCACTCCAACCCCAAGTAAAACCGCACAAAAAGGGCAAAAAGAAGGATTTATTTAAAGGAATAAAAATGGCCATAACTCCCCAGGACTACCCAAAGAGTAAACTGACGAAGGTAGAAACTGACGAATTTTAGCTAGCATTGATTGGACAGATATAACCCGGTGAAGAAGACACAGGTCCACAGTTCATCAGCTACTATAATAAAAAAGTAGTAATCCTCTCATGCAAAAATGAGGAAACTAAGATATAGCTTATATTCACAATTTCTAACCTTAATCTGTGGAAAAAAGCTAAACTTAAGGTGGACTTAGCCAGGAAAATTCTGAATGAGACTAAAGTGCTTATGTGGGCTCCCAAACCCTTTAGCACCTGGAGAGTGATCAACAGTGTCTATGAAGCCAACGGCAGAACGTTGATCATATTCATTGATAAAGCCTTTCTAAATGGCATAAGAAACCTGGATATGAAACCATATCTAGGGTTAGGCAAAGCAACCTATAAATATCTATCTGCATTTAAAAAATGGATAGCAAGGGGCAGAATAATTAGTCTCGGTCAAGCTAGGGGTAAGTTTCTATATAACAAACCCTCTGATACGCCCAAATCATGTATTTTTGTTTAAATCGGTATAAAACTTATATATTTATACAATCTATGTTTTAGGGGCGTATTAATCGTAGAACTACAAATAAAGGATGGTAATCTGAGTGAAATTTTATTATCCTCAGTGTACCATCCATTAGAAGTCAATCTACCACCAGGCATGAAAATGATTGAAGTTGTGTTATTCTGCGAGGAAAACCGCCTCAAATAGTTGTTAATCGGAGTAAACGAGTTTTGTAAGTCGACGTCGAAAAGAAGTCATTAATTTAACCTTGGCCATGTTAGGACTTCAGGGCAGAATTAAACAATGGCATGCATCACAGGGACATTATCGGAACACCAGAAAGACTGAGAGGCTAATGTACAATACAAGCAACTAGGAATAAGTTAGCCCTTGCCAAAACCCGAGTCTAGACTCCTGAAGACATAGGGAAAACGGTCGATTAAATATATGAGACTAGCTGCCCCGTGATCAAAAGACATGTAGTATGACATAGAAATTTTCAAACATAGCAAAACGTGCGGATGAGTGGGACCATGCCCAGGCTCTAATCGAATACAATGAAGCTCTAAGAAAAGCCAAGAGAAACTGTTGAAGGAATTTCTGCAAGGATGTTGAAAACACAACCCAAACAGATCGCCTACATACAGTTCTGTCGAAAGAAAGTGAAAGAAAAATGCCGGAAATGCTCCTTCCACGCATTTTCCGAGTTCATTGATAAAAAACAATCTGAACAAGATAAATCGGTGCCTACTAACTTTCCAAGAAACCCCACGAGACATGATTGGAAATTTGCTAGGAACGCGATAATGTACAATAAGATAGTTTAGGGTGTCAAATCCTTTCAATCCTATAGATGTACTGGACCTATTAAAATATTCCCAGCATTTTTACAGCAGGGAATAAATCTGCTGATGTCGTCTTTATTAAGATCTTTCGATCGAATGTAGCGAAAAACCATTTGCTACCAGCATAGGAACTTACTAAGGTAATCTTCATTTCCAAACCAGCATGGTAATTATATAACCAACCAAAGACCCTCAGATCTATTATATTAATATACTTCTGTTTAAAAACGTTGCAAAAGCTAATAGATACGTGATGGCGATCTAAAAGACAATCCGCTCCATTGCATCCAACATATCTACCAAACAGAGAAATCATGTGAAACCACACTACGCAACCTTATCAGAAAGTTAGTAGTGGCGTTAAAAAGCAAGGAAACTGCTCTGGCAGCTTTCGTTGACGTAAAAAGAGCTTTTGATGGTATCTCCCCCGAATCAATAACTGCTGCAACCCTGAGACATGGTG
This sequence comes from Sinelater perroti, assembly GCA_036346155.1. NCBI lineage: Eukaryota > Metazoa > Arthropoda > Insecta > Coleoptera > Elateridae > Sinelater > Sinelater perroti. The sequence goes on from JARFIY010000222.1 coordinate 3,753,828, forward strand.
TTGATCGACTACTTAAACCGTTAGATAAATATCATATTAAAAGGCCATTAAATACAAGGAATTTTCTCATATTAGTAAAACTTCATGCTGAGGGGTACCATACCCAAGGTTATGCAGATAACATAGTTAACCTAATCAGGGGTAGAGATCCGAACATCATTACGGAACTAATCCAAAGAGCATTAGATATCATTAAAGTTAGTGAAAAATGGAGAAGTACTCCTACAGTATCTATGGAAGCTCTTCTAAGTTAATTCCCTTGGACATAAATCTAAAACGAAAAATCTGCATTGGTACATATACAATGAAATCTGTCAAAATATGAGGGTTTGCCGACCGACAAGACGAAAAAGCAGCGAAGTTTAAATCTGCTACTCAATTTGGGCCACCCTTTATATACACTTCTGGAATAAAAGGTAATATTACTAGATTTACAGTTGTTATTGCTACCAAAATTTGTAATCACACTTTATAAAAAAGATTGTCAACGAAGATTTGCATAAAAAACTCGACAGCCTTGTACCCCCCAGTAAACAAAATTCAAATTAAAATATGCTTATATATTTATCCATAAAAACAATAGCGACACTTTTTAAATTCTCCATTGTCCTTGCTGTCGCCCAGAAACAGTTCTGGCGACAAAAAACAGCAATTACTTCTAATAGCCCTGACCTTCAACAGCATTAAACAATTAATCACAAGGCGATGCGTCACGCGGTCGTAATCGACAGTTTGAAACCACATCCTTATTTACTGCGGCCTCTAGCATGGGTTTAATTGATTTTGAAAGATAAAATGTAGCTGTGGGAGGAGCAGTTAATGGCGCGAATAAGCAGTAAGCTACCAATAATTATGGGGCGCTGATTTTTCCTAGAATAGCAAAAAAGTGTTTTGGCGCAAATGCTAAATGTAAATATAAACTGAATTTTCTGAAATATTTGTTAAAATTTAAAATATTCTGTTCCCTTATTGTCAAATACAGAAATAACGAACGGGTAAGATACACCGGTTATTAACATTCTCATCCTTATCTTCCTCTAATAATGGCCGCAATGTAAATCATGAACGAGCCGCTATCTCACGTCTCCTAGCGGAGGTACATTTTCTCATCCGGCAAAAATATGACCGCCGACTACAAATGGAATAAGTGCGCCGTAGGAATGCTGGCACTAACGGGGTAATAAACCAAGTAGTTTCTTTTAAAATTTCCGTCTAATACCCCGATTTACATACGATATGCGTCGTGCACATCGTTAATGCAACAAAGGCTATTGCAAACGAGCAAATAACAGATACGTAGAAACTGCTTCGGGCTAGAGACCGTAATGAACCGACTGCGGAAGGACTAAACAGGAACACAAGCCGCCATTGTTCCTCCAAATAAGAGATTTCTTACCCATTGCAAATTATTTTTGATACTCTATTATACAGGGTGTCCAACGAGAATGTTCTAAGATTTCGAATTTAGGTTCTTTGAAACATTTTAAGCAAAAAAGTTCCAACAAACGTGGATCGAATTCCTAACCGTTTTTGGGATATTGACGAAGCATATTAGGGGTCTTTGGGGATGTTTGGTCGTTCTAGCTCTTCCTTCTTCTTCGCTACCACATATGCTTGGTAACTATAGTATCAGATAAAATGATGACTGGTCGCGAGGAAGAAGAACTAGAACGACCAAGTACCCCCAAAAACCCTTAATTTGCTTCATCGATATCTCAAAAGCGGTTGAGAATTTTATCCATTTTTATTGGAACCTACACGCAGTCTTGGAACGGTCCTAGTGGGACACTATGTATATTAAAGACCTTTTTATTTTATATTATCAATAGACAACTAATCATATCGCCAGTATGTATCTTCAAAGTAAATGTTTACTAAAACTTATGTAGGAGTCTAGTAAATGTAAACAGAAATAACAAAACTTTCGGAAATTTCGAAATCAACGCAAGCATCGTCCGAAAGCCATTGATGTGGTTATGTTACTCACATTGTGTAAGCAAGATAATTTTTACCACCACTGTCCAATTTTGTTACTGAAATGGTTGTGGACTGAATAAAAAAATTATATTGAGCTAAATGGAGCCGATAACTAAGAATTTTCTATTATTTTTATTATAAACATACTTTCATAACCTGAACGGAGATGCAACATCAATAGTTTCTTTTTTCTACCACGTTATCCAATAATATCCCGAATATTTGCTAGGCTTCTTGAAAAAACTTTTAGCCAATAAGACCACCAAAGCAACCAAGCATCAAGATGGTGTATGTGCATCCCACCCCTCACAACTATAATAGATGCAAATCAATAGTGTGCACTTATAAAAAAAATAAAAATAAACATACAATTTAATAGTTAACTATTTCAACATACAACAGTGGTAATGCATGACACTTTTTCCAAAATTCATGTAATGCTAGCCGGTAGCATCAAGCGGAGTAGTATTTCCAGAAACGAATGACCCTTAAAAAAATTCGGCGCAGATAATATGCAAATCAGCTATTCAAATTAAGTGAGTACCTTATAGGCGTTGTTGCAAGACCTGTATTGTTAATTTTCACCCGGAGAAACGCTCTTTGTGCTCGCTGACCTAGATTTAATGTGAAGAGTATGTTGTAGGGTGGCAGCGAGCGCGAGTAATTCGTACACAAAGGAATTCGGGACGATCGTCTTTTACGACGAATTTATTGATTCGCTAGCTGCGCATAAGTATAATTTCGTTTTATTGGAGGCTTTCTTCTGGAACGAATCATTATTCTGCTTTGACGTAAACTAAGCGCCCCTACAACTATTTCGCAGTCATTCCAATAAACAGCAGTGCGTCATTCGTCTTCGAAATGTTTTGTTAGCTCGCATGCAAGTTTACTTCCAACAGTTTTGATAATAACGACAATCCTCTAAACTATTCTTTCTAATGTTCAACAATTATACAACAAAAGAAGATGGACAAAAATGCAGAAGGTGATTCTTACAAATACCCCCTACCCCACACACAAATATTACGATGCAAGTTCATACGTTTTTTCGAAATATCAATATTTACATAGTAGTTAGAGAGAGTTAAAATGCTGATGCCCTATTGTACTTAAAATTACTTGTGTTTTCTCCTACGTTGCATAAAATTGCTGTTATTTTTTATATTTTTTGCATCAGTTTCTTTGTTTTTATGTTACTTGCAACTTTTTGTTTCATTTGGTCTTTTAGTGTTTTTCTTCTTTCTTGTGTACTTTTTTATGTATACTCTATGTACTTCAATTTATTAATTTTAGGCGCTACTACTTCGTATTAGCCATCAGAGAAAACAAAGTAGCGGATGTATTTCTGCATTATTTAAGATTTAGACAAAAGAAAAACATTAATCATCTTGTTTAGATATTACCTCAGACTATATACTCTAATAATAGTAACTTTAACTACACACATAATCAATAAATCAAAAGAGCCAACTCTTTATAGTAAAAGAAAACAACAAATTCGATAATGTATTAGGGAAAGATCTCGACATTTCATTGAAATCCGAGTTTAATATAGAAACAATAGCAAAAAATTTAATTTCAACCATATAAACTGCAGCATGGCAAGGTACGCTACATGGCCACCCCTTTGAAAAAATGAGTCTGGTTGTTACCCATACTGAAACAGAATAGAACAATATAAAAGTGCAAATAGTAGCATGCGTAGATGATACATGTGCGTTAGACAAACAATGACTAAGTTGGCAAAGAGTGATCACTGTGTGATATCTTTAAAAAAATGACCTTGCTACAGGTGCCTAAAGCAACTTTAAATGATGCCATCATAAAATGGAAACATCTAAGATGTGAAAGAACTGCAAACCAAATGCTAATCTTAGTCATCTAATTCTCAAGAGAGTAGTGATAAAAAATCAGATGTCCTTGGTAGCAACGATCACTCACAATTTTCAAAGTGCTTCTGGAGGGTCGGCTAGCAACAAGGCAATTTGTAGGAAACTAAAAAACATACATTTTCATGGACGTGCGATTGCTCACAAACCCAACATAAGTACGATCAATACCAAATATTGCTTGATATAGTGCAAATTTTACCATTTTGGATCATCGAACCACTGAAATAAGCTTTATAGAGTGATGAATCTCGCTACACTACTTAGCAATCTGTTGGACGCGTCTATGGTGAGCCTAATTTAGTGGTAAAGTATCCTGCATTTGGACTGTTTTCGTGGTTCGGTTTAAGTCCCTTAGTTCCTGTAGTCGAAAGAACGAACGCTGATATGTATCTACATATTCTTGACAACTCTATGCTTCCAACTCATCAGCAAAAAATCGGGAAAGGACCTTTCTAGTACCAACAAGATAACTGTTTTGTCTACTCAGCGAAGGTTATTCTGCCGTAGTTTGAAGAGATGGAAGTTGAAAAACTGAATTGACCCTTATAGAACCTCTGGGAAAAATTGAAACGTAAATTATGCCAGACGAAATCGTCCATCTTCAGTGACTGGGCGCACTATCACTCTTATCAAGAACGGAAGGCAATTCCTACGGGCATACGTTAAAAGCAGATTAAAAGTATTTCCTGGCGAGTGCAGGCTGTGAATGATGCTACATGTGAACCAGCATCTTATTAATACATGCCACATAAGAGTATGATTTTATAATAGTAAATGTCCAAATATTTTTGACCATATAATGTATGCCTGAAACAAAAAACATAAAAACTCAATTATGTCAAGAAATTGAAAAAAAATAAAATCGTTATATAAACGGCAACTAATATAAGGATAAAACTAGAAATAACAAAGTATATAAAGAACTCAAACAAATGTTAAAAAATATATAAAACTGCTTCATATAAGAGTACCTTGGTGAAGTATCTGCAACAGCAGCCACAAATTATTCTTTATAGAAAGCAACTAATCATCAAAAAGTAACTGTGTTTGCAGAACATTATCTAGTATAATGATACAACCATTTCCCTCGGTAAAGGTGCACGAAGAATAGATATTTAACTAACTGCCTAGGCACTATATGAGATACACTTTTCGATAAAAAAACTAAAGATCAAGTCGAATTTATCACATTTCAAGAAATTAACTTCAAAAAGACACTCAGATACTATTTAATTACTGATAAAGTGTTCTCAAAACATATATTAAACAATAGCCCAAATCTTCAATGCTATAATTCTAGTTCAATATTCTCTCAACTTGTGGAAGGTAGCGTATATATGATACTCAAACTAAAAAAAAATTCAAGAGAAGTTATATGCTGCAGGCCAATAAGCCTTCTACCACCATCATGAAAAGTATTGGAAAAAATTGGTGCTAAAATGTCTAGAACTGATTAAACAAGATAAAAAATTATTACCCAATTATCCACTTGATTTTAGATCAGTAGTATCTACTATCAAATAAGTTCTTAGATTGGTTAATACGATAAATAATAATCTAGGTAATGTTATTTTATCTTACTAGTATCATCCAAGCATTTGATTATGTACGGAATTTAGAGTCAGTCTATGGGCTAAAACCAATTTGCCATATCTTAACATAATACATCAATAAGCGAACACTGATGTTAAAAATTAGTCGTACTTTCGCTATAACATATCTTTAGATCTTCCGTGCATACAAGGTTAGAGTTGATACTACTTTGGTCACCTTATCGTTTGATGTTGATAGTGTCATATTTTAGTGTAAACGTGGTTAATCCGTTAGCAGTGCACTGAGAAAGCACAAAGAGCAGTGATTCAATTTCCCTGGTCGGAAGATATCCCAAAACATGGGGAAAGTGCTTCACCACGTAGAAATGTGTATGAATGACTCTAGGATTTAAAAAGTGCGCGGACAAGCGTGATGCACGAAGAGAGAGAGAGCAGAAGGCCCGTCAACTACTACTATTGACGAGAGAAGATTTCAGCTTAAGAAATGCTGGCAGCCGGCAAGTTACCATCAACAATGTAGTGTCATTCTGTTAAATCATCTGCGAGGTCAGCTTCCATAAAGTCTATGCATCGAAATATGCACAGCATAAACACACTATGAATCCAAATAGATCGTCGACATTTTGTAAGACAATAAAGTGCGGAAAATGGTGCCTAAATGGAATGGCGACCAATTGAAAATCTTCTTCCAAAAAAACCCGCAAGATTCTGGACTGCTTGATCAAATGCTTCGAAAAGGAATTAGACTATATAGAAAAATGTTCAACCCCTACATTTGTGTAAATAAATCCAACCAGCAATGCTTAGCTACTATAGAGGATACTTCCAACCTGACTATAATCCAAGGTCGATAGAAAAAAATAAAAGAATTACTTTTTAACATGGTCTGTATGTGTTTCAACAGTTTCATTACTTCTCGAAATTAGCAATTCAACATCCTTTGAAAAATAACTTGAAGTTTTATTTGCAAACTTCTCCAAAACATCCTCCTACAACTTTACATTATTATTAGATTACCTCAAGTCTTTTTGAGATTTGAATAGAAAGTAGTCTCTGGGAGCTAGGTTAAGGCTATAGGATGGACGAGGAATTACAGCCTTATAGACGGGCGTTATCGTGCTAAAGACGGACAGTTGTAATTAGCGTGTCACTCCACTTTTCCTTGATAAGGTCGTGCGATTTATGTAGTAAGTTAACATAATACTCTACGTTTACTACTGGGTTCTTTTTCTTAAAATAAATTAGCAAAATTCTTTTTGAATCCCAAAAGATTATTGCCATGGCCTTCCTTGGGTATTTTTCGTTCGGTTTGCACCATTCCATTAACTCTACTTTTACTAGAAGATTCATAGTGGTTTCATCCCCTGTAACAATAAACTGAAGAAGTTCTTCTTTTGTTATTGTGATAGACGTTTCAGAATTGTTCACAACAGGTCACCACTGACAGACGTCGGGGTACCTTATTTATATGAAGTTGTTCACGGAGAACTACATCGAAAAGCCTTAACCTGGCTGATAATCTTGCAGCATCTCACGTTCGACAAGGACAGCTTTCTTCCGAAAGTACTTCAACTAGTTGACCTGCACGTGGTTCGCCTTCGATGCTTTCTTGGTACAAATAAAATTGTCTTGCCCATTGCTTTACAGCAGAAAATGAAGGTGAAGATTCACCGTACACACCATCCGAACGTTTGTTAAATATCACTAGGACTAAGACCCTCTTTAGTAAGAAACTTAGTCATCGCTCAATCACTCACTCAAGTGACTGTGCTACACGGCTGAGACAAATTGGTTATTGAAATTTTTGAGAACGTTCAACCAAAAATGGCGCTAGTAATACTACCACTACTTTGCTTCTATTATTACTAACTGTTGACCTATTAATTAGAGACATTATTCTCTTGTTGTATGTGACATTTACAAGATAAAAATAAATAAAGTGAAAAATATGTTATTCCTCTTAAATAAATATATCAAATACAATAGAGTTGATGTGATTTGATTTCACTGGCGTCATATACTAATTAGAGTGCGACGATGACAATTGCGAATTCTCCATCAATCTGTGTTTTAAATACGGCAGCCATCTGATGTAAGCATGAAAACGCTGGTTTAACAAATAGTAAAGGATCAGACTTATATAATGTGCTCAAACACGACAGTGTGTCGAGTCCCATACAATATCCAATGAATATTCATGAGAGGTTGCTGCAGATTCGCTCTCCGAAACTGTCAAGACATCCTCGCCTTAACCTTCCCCTCGCTGCGCCGCGATACACCAGGGGAGCAGCATGCAAGAGCTGGTGGAGCGGCTGCTTTTTCATGGGAATTTGTTGCCTTTCTTCGCGACGGGATGCTCTCGCTGTTTCATCATGCACACAGGCCGTTACCAAATGATCTCGACCTGCCACCCCGACTCGCGAGTCGCGTTGCCATCGACGCCGCCTGCAACGGATTCCGGAAACGTGGCTGCAAACGGAACGTTTTATTAACGTCATCAAATCCCCATAGGTTTCGCGACTGCTTCCGCCAACATTAATTTCAAATAACACATCCAATTTATGCCGGTTCGGTTAGGAGAGCTACCTGCTGAGCAAAATAGGTTCATTAGCATGCAGCGGTGATCAAAGTGAAAGCGGCGTACAGACATGTGCAACATTTCACGCGTCACATTACTCCTGATGATTTATAACGCAGCACGCCGCTGACTTTCAATTGGATCGGATTGCGGAAATCGAAGGCATGAAATTAACCGGCACAGTTTGCGTCGAGATAATGCTAATGAAATCAATAATTTGTGGAGACAAATAACTTCTGATGTCCGATTAGAGTCGGCGTTGGCGTAATTGTAAGCTGCCAATTTACTTGCTTGCCTGTAGCCCCACCTTACTCTTTGACAAAATTATATGTTCCACTGGTAATGCGGTTTTCATTTCAATGAGAATAAAAAATAAAAAAAACTTTGCAAATCGAATCAAATTTTGCCACATTTTCTTGACCCATCTCTGTATCAAAAATAAAATTCTTGTATTCAGTTTGTCTCATAAATATTTATATCTACCTTTTATTCTAAAATAATTCGCATTTTCAAAAAAAAAGCAACCAAAAATATAAAGCGACTTCCGACTTAAAATGACGCAATAGGATAAGCACTATACGCTCCATAACTGGAAAAAGGAGAACAATACTAATACAAAAATAAACAGCTGAAACTAGCAATACACACTCTTATACGGGGTCCGGCAGGGAGGAGCTACGTTTTTGAGACGGGTATAACATTGGTGGTGGGGGAACTAGCGTAATGATTGACGTACACCGCAAGAAGAGTACTTTCATGAAAGGAGGCTCCTTACAGGTATGGTATGTAGTTTGAGGTAGTTTATAAAGCTGATATCACTGTAACTTTGGGCACTATAAGCCATTGATGAAAATAAATGATGCTCTGAAGGGAAGAAGAAAAATTTCCGAAATTTACTACAGATACTAATGGAGTTCTACTTTGTAAACGTTCATTTATAAACTTTATTCAGAAGTACAATAGTTGGTATCACTTAGAGTCAAGTGTATCATTATTAATGACGAAAAGACATCAAGCTTGGTGAAATATCCACATAGAGACATCAATTCATAAAGAACCTGCAAATCACCTTAGACAATATGCTTTCAAACTGCAAAATTGAAGTCGTCATTCAAGCTCCATAGTGAATAAAGTAATTTTGGTGTGTCAACCCTATAGTATTCTCCACATTCCTCAATCTAATCTTGCAACCATAATATAAACCAGAAGAGCAGCTTCTGCAACTTCCTTTCATTCTTTTCAGATTGTTTATATAGAATAAGACTAAGCACTTGATGCACTTTTATTCTTTCTTCAATCATTCTTTGGGTGAAATGTACGCTTAAATAAATATTGGAGGTTAAATTTCATTAAAAATAGCCAAGCACAGTTCCGAGCACCTTAGAGATGTCGTGGGAAAGCAAGACACCAATGTTGATTAGCTAGATCAAATTATGTCTATATTCATTTACCAAAAAAAACTTTGCTACATATACAAAAAGCTCAGGTCCTATAATTGCCACAATATTACAACCAGAGTGTTTCATTTAAAGGTTAAAATAGCCTTTTCAAACTAGGAGAGTGAGGTTCAATGTTTCGTATTCTGTATTAGTAAAAGATTTTGTAAACAGAACTACACATTTTCCATGACAGCATCGACTATGTTTTTTATGATAAAATTCTTGACCCTAAAGAGAACCTTCTCTTTCACATTAAGTCCAACGCGACACATAGGCCCTGAGACAGCATTATTGAAATCAAGTGTGCAGTTATATAACTATTTGATATTATATCCTCCTATCATCTCGTGCTATTACGTATTTACCATAGCACAATACCCTTAATTTTTATATCTGCAAATAGACCAGCAAGGATAACGACCGTTGAAAATGAGAAAGCTTTATAAAAGTGACTTCAAGATGATGCGTCGTTATTCACTTAGATAACGATTAATAGATATATTTGAATCCGAATAATTTGATTGATAGTGTCAACAACTTTTCTCAAATAATATTTCTGGATTTCTTCTAAATATGCAAATTCAATAAACTTATTAAGATTTTTCTGCAACCTTAATGCCGTCTTATTTTGTGTGGAAGTGTCATCATCATCACACAACCATTGGAATCCACTGCAGGACGTAGGCCTCCCTTGAATTTGCAGTTTGTAATTCAAAGGGGATTTGGCAACTAAACGCCATGCTTGCCTGGCGCGTTGGCGAGTGGATAGGGTGTATGGAGGATAAGAGTATGTAGATTATGGATAGGATTAAGGTTGGGACACGGCTTTTCCTCGGAGTTAGGAGACGGAGAAAAGTCGAGGCTTGCGTGGGCAGGGTCGCTCCCCTGAAGTAGATTTATCCTCTATCGGGATCATAGAGAAGTATCTACCCGCTACCCGACTATAACAAGTTAAAAAGCAAACGGAAAAAAAAGATATCGAATCTCGAAATACACAAAAGCAGTCATATTATAAGATAATAACCATGTACAAATAATGCTATTGAGTGCAATTATGGGCATTCTTTGCGACATTTGAGTTTCAGAACGTATGTTGAGCATACGCAAGAATATGGAGAAATAAACATCTGTTGTACAGGATCCGGCACGGAACTGTTACGTTTTTGAGATGGGCATAACGTTGGTAGTAGGGAAACTAGCGTACGCGCAATAGTTGACATACACTTGTTAATTGCCATTTCAGTAGCCATGGAGCGGTGTCATTCAGTAGTGCAGATACAGCGATTTAGAATTCCCTTCAATGTTGGTCGAAGAGGTGCTGTCGCATCTCACCCAACAATACTGAAATGGTTTAACAACTCTAAAACAAAAGAAATTGTAAGACCTGGAACAGCGAGGTAATCGAACCATTAGAACACCAGAAAACATCGAAGGAGTTCGATGGGCTATGAGGCCAGTAGTCGCTGTTGAGCGTTATGATACATATCAAACTTTGTCATGCTTACAAAATCTTGGTAGTTGAAGAACTAAAAGAACGGTGGTTTACGTTTGCAGATACGAGGCAGGAAATCTTGCCCTTGATAGGGTTTGGTTTCAAGAGAGTGAGTGGAGCTACTTGTCTTAGCTCAAGAGAATCCATAACTTTTTTAAGGGAATATTTTTCAGGGGGCCTCATTTCGTTGTGCGAGGATGTGGAGTAGTCTCTCGATCACCGTATCTTTCACCGTGTGATTATTTCTTATAAGGCTAGCTAACAACTCAGGTTTACATTACAAAACGGGCTCTTGAAGCTCCTTCGAAAGCCATAACTCGAGAAATTAGAGCAATTTTATGTTATGCTTAAAAAGTGTATGGATAGTCGCCACTTTTCACACCTAATTCGCATTCTTTTCGTTTGTACTTTATGTTTATTAACTAGCATTGTACATGTAAGTTTTAAAAAAAATAAAAATTGAAATTTGTTAAAAAACATTTGTGTTAGAGTCTTTTGTAAAACGTAACACCTCCTTTTTGGACCCTATTACAAACTAAACAAATTCAAATTATATTTATCTCACAAATACTACAATTTTTTAAAATATTTAATTTTAATAATTAGCTGTGCTTTTATTTTAAAAAATTATTATTCCCAATAACTTATTACCAGTTTAGGGCAATAATCTTTATCAGAACTACTCAACAACGGTGAAGATCATGTGTTTTATCTATATGTCTTGGATTTTCTAATATTTCTTACTTTTCATTTTTCTAAAAACAGCAATGTAAAATTGTTAGAGAATTCATTTTCATATCAAACTAATATTAGTGCATAATGTGTTGACAATAAATGTGACTAAAATGGCAGATCGGCAGGCCTTCTCAGAAACGGAAGCAGGCATTTCTGCAAACACTCGATACTTCCGCATAGATGGTACCTGATGTCACGTACGAAGGTCTTTGAAGTCCACACTGACGAACTGCTTGCCATACAAAATACTTGAAACAGAATCTTCCTATAGTAATTCGCAGAACAATTTCGATTTCAAAGACCGCGAAAGCGTCAAAAACCACAGTAAACTTATGTTATTTAAAATTAAATATATGCTGTTTCGACTGGTTTAATCTTTTAAGATACATGTTGTAGGGAAGAGTCAGAAGATAATTTTAAAAAAATTAGTAATTTTCTTTCCAGATCTTTGAGCTACAAGAAGCGTTAATGGCAATACCGAAAGTAAACCAATAACAACAATGGCAATACCGAAAGTAAACCAATAACAAATTTGAAAAGAATAATTAAGTTATTGATACATAGAGATCACAACTGCCGATATTAGAGAAACGACCTATCGGAAATGACTATAGGTAATATTATTCACCGTTTGCAAGAACCAGAAGGCCATGTTCTGTCTTTACAATCGCCAACATATAGCATGCAGAGGAAAGCGTCTCAGATTTGATAGGATTTAGGAGTTACATCTATTTCCGAAGAAAATAGAAAAAACTAACTACGCATTCATAGAATTGCGTCAAAAATGTTCTCGTTATTTTAAAAAATATTCATAAACAACAGAGCTATGGCATCTACCAAAAATGACTTTTGGATTGACTTTCCAAAACGGTTAGATATCAGGATGGGGTTTGCTCTAAGTGATTTTTTTAAGACTCGATTCCATGAACGGATGACAGTTTTCCCTCCTTTATGTTAAGAAAACAGATGGAAGGAAACCCCTATACAGGACCCAGAAATATCAATTCGGATAAGATCAATGAGATTAGGAGTCAGGCGCATTTTAAGACATTTACATTGTTTTTTTTTTTACAAAATCTGACTAGTTCAACAACTGTAGCCATAAGATTATCAACGACTAAATTTTTCCTTCCATTTTTAACAGCTTGCTGGAAAACAGGATTTTATAAACCTCCTAGTAATGAGCGGCAACAGTTTTTTTCAATACACAAAATTCTAAAATCTGATGTAGGCAAAATTCATCAGCGCCAGCTACACTCTATTAAATGCACAGTGTGATGTGAGAATATTTTTTTCCAAAATGACCATAGCGATACAACAACTATTGCTAGAAATAGATGTCGAGAAATGATGCGAGAATTTTTTGCGTGACGTAATTCAAAATGTAGTTTCAACAAGATGATGCTACAGGTCACACAATAGGAACATAATGGAAATGTTAAGATAAACTGTAGGGAACGATGAAAGTCGAAGCTAGCGGAAATTCAATACCTAGCAGGTTCTTCGATCTCACAGAGCCCGGCTTTTGCCTATAGTTACTTAAAAGAAAAAGTGTAGCGGAATAAACCTCAAACCCTACAGCAGATGATAGGCAATCAATATCCTGCTGAAATTCGGATGATACAACTGGTAACATTTAGATATGTTATGGAGAAGATCCAAGAAGAGTAGTTTTGTGTGAACCTGAAAATGGAAGACATTTCCGCGCTCGCTGCAAAACGTTCTATCAATTGAGCTACATTTCAGTAAAAAAATTTAAATGTAAAATAAATAAAACTTTGGTCCTACAATTTACTTATAGAAGACATTTTTAAATAATCCTTGATCGAGATTTCCAAGTTTTACTTTGTAGGAAACTTTTTGTAAAACTCTTTCAATAACTTTAACACTTGTATACTTTAATTCAAAATGACCACCTCATTAATAAACACAGCCGACAATGCGGACTAATGGATTTCACGAGAGATTGTTTTTCAATTCATCGATTATTGCAAGATTTGTCCAGTAAGCCTCCCTAAAAAGAAGTACATTGGAGTGAAGAAGTTCAATGCCAGCTCTTCGTTCAACCCATCTGTTCGAAAAAATCGTATCAAGATAGGCCATTATATTGCAAGAAGAGAACCCCGCAGGGTCGACGAAGCCTGATCTAGACGCCAGGCAGTCGTGTAGAACATTCCACATGTTTTGCGTACATTTAATACTACAAACAATAGAAACATTGGGAGGAATTTTCCTTGTAATCAAAATATTTAAATAATTCAAAAACGGTTAAAGTTAGAATTAGCAAATATAGTTGTGCAAGTTTCAAGGAAATCGGTTGAAGCGTCTAGGAGGAGATAGAATTATAAGTTTAGAAAGTTAGAGAGATAAGACAAATATTACTTAAAGATGATAACAGAGGCTTGAAAATACATCGCATCCCTTTGTAACCAAACAAGCTTTGGATGTGTGGACCGACGAATTCTTACAAGTATGTTTACGTAAACATCATCGGTGATGGTTTGGTCAAAAGGGAATGGCAATGAAATGCCCAATACTGTTATTATAACCCCTGTTGAAATTGTATTCAGTGTGGTTATTGAGGAACTTATCAGGTGAAATTGTGCCGACTAATCTCATTTAACTTAAAGGTAGTCTCATCGCTCCAGACAATTTTGAATAAAACTTTTAAGCTCCGACTTATAAGTGAATATTTAAATACAATTGTTTCTAATTGATAATTCATCATTAAAACTTGAATTGAGCAATAATCAAAAGTATAAGCCATTACTCAAATCATTAAAACACCATCGGTTTTTTATTTTAACATTTAGATAACATATTTTCCGATATTCTATTCAATAGTTTATGCACATAACCTTAACGTTCACGACTGACTTTTACAGTTTGCAAACAATTGATTGGCCCTTAATGGTCCTACAAAAACAGCGATTGCAAGCACAATACTCATTGTACCGCAGCCATCGCGGATTTTATTAATTGAGCCTAAATTGGCACTAATGCGAGTGAACAACCTTAACAATCTTATTTAGGCGCGTAATTATCTCTTTATAACGTGAGCTACGCTGCGCACGACTAAATTAGCGGTGGCAGTTCTTGCGGCGCAGTTCTAATCAGCCGCAGCGAGCGCAAAAAACAGCAATCAACATATTTGGAGCGTCTGCGGGAAGCTTTATTGCAAGCTGTATATGGACGGCACAGGCTCACGTGCTAAATACGCATCCAGCGACGATGTAATGAGCCTAACACCGTCTCGCCACATTCCAAAACGACATTGCAGTGGTTCCGAACAGGAAAATTAGTGACTGCAATTAAACTGGAATGATTATTGAAGAAGTGATCATGTTGCGGTGCAATAATATCCTTTGTTTGATATCTACTTTAAGGAAAATAAACTACAGCTGAATAAGCAAGCTATAACTTGTTTTGTTTGTAATCGGTGTAATCTACTTTGAAATTACTGCTATATTAAACTAGAAACCTGCACCTTTTTAGCCTGTTCTTTATTATTAATTACGTTATAAAAACACAAACCGCAGGTTGAAATATACAAGAAACTGCTTACCAGCAGGTATATAAGGGCCATAATAGATGATGTCCTCCGATTTGCATTTAATTGCAAAAATACAAACTCCTGGTATTATAAGATTAGGATATATGTCGTATAATAATGATAATTTTTACTTTGCCCAATGAACAATGAGTTGAGAACAAAAAAATTGGAAGAAATAAAACTACGTAGTATTCCCACAGATACTATTACAAACCGACCCTTGCTTTACACAGCATAGAAGTATTGATGACATTCACGTACAGTTACATTTGTCGAGTCTTGAAGTTGTAAGTAACGGATGAAACAACTTTAGAGTGGAGAAATCTTTTAACAGACAAAACGATAGTGTATATGTTAGGTCGTCCAAAGAAGAATCTCAGCTAGTTTGGTGGGGAGTCTGTTATGATGGAGTAACTAAAATTAATTTTTGTGAAAAGGGAGTCAAAACTTCGGTCGAAGTGTATCAACAGAATGTTTTAGAAGGTGTAGTGAAGCCTCTAAATTACACGGTTTTGGACATGAGCCTTAGATCTTTCAGTAAGACTCTGCACCCGCCCACAAAACACAGCCAACTCAAATTTGGCTGACCTACAACGTGCCTCATTTTCTAACAGTAGTGGATTAGTCTTCTGGTAGCCCAGATCTCAATCTATTAGATTACTTATTATGGGTAGTTTGCTCAAAAAGACACCCTAGAGTTGATTCTTTAAAACGAGCCCTGATTACAGTTGTCAATGAATGTAGTGCGTGCTGCCATACATAAGGGGCCTGGATGTGTTAAAGCTTGTGTTTGGACTAACGGTGGTCATGAGGCTGTAATGGCTCAGTGGTCAAGATCATTGAACCTCTGTCCTGAGTTGGCGCAGACGAGTTCGAGTCTCGCTCAACCCATGGATGTATTTCGAATAAATCCGTTATAATTAAACTTATCAATAACCATCTAATAAATCCCGAAAATATTTACAAAAACAGTTAATCGTTTTATTTTGATGTTCTAAACAGTATTTTTATGGGCATACTATGTATAATTCCGGTAAAGCTATGCAATTTCCTATCCTAGATTGTGTTTTTCATTCTATTGCAATGGCTTTTGTTCTTGTCATACAATTATTTCCAAATGCCCGAAAATCTACTATACTGTTGTGTTAAAATATTTTCATTTATTTTTACACAAGAAAACACCATACATTTGTACAATATTTTATAACATAATAAGGAACAACGTATAAATATTTTTAAATTGCAAATATTTATTCATGCTTGTTATTATATAAGGTTGGAAAAGAGCTATTATAATCTCTTTTTTTGAGGAGTTACGAGCAATAGAAGTAGAAAAATATTCTTTAGGTTCCTGCCTCGTATACACAAAATTATTATTTAAATACACGTGCCTCACTGCAGCAACCGGCCGCACTGCGGCAAAAAGATAAGTGCCATGTGAGAATGAATGGGCGAGATATATTTTAACAAGATTAAATTTCATGTAAACATGCACATTCTTCTGAATGCACCCGCTCTATATTCATTACCACACATCGCTTGAACATCATTAACGAATTTTTATCCCGCTAGCGGCACTCCGGTGGTAGAGATGGTAATAAAATTTGTCTATCGCGTGAGTAGGATACGCAACCAACTATTAAAATTTGTACAGAGTGGTCGGCCACACGTCACCGTCGTACATAAAATGCAATAAATCATAGAGGTTCGAGCAAAGCCATTACGGCAATCACCGATCGCATCCGTCAATTATTAATAAATAAGGTCGATCAACGCAACGCAGTCGAATTTGACAAACAGAAACAGATGGCCAACTTATGGATGCATAATGTAAATTTGCCAAACAATAAAATTACACAAACATTAACCCTTGTTAATAAGTTCTTTTCAATGATTTGTTTTTCAGAATTTTTTATACACAATATTACAAAAAAAAACTTACACCAGACAATTTTTTAATTGAAAGCTACTTTTAACGAATATATTTAATTTCAAATATTTCTGGCCTAATTACAAGTGTGAGTTACAAATCAATTTTGGGTTTTTTGATAAATATAAGGGTTGGAGCATAAGTCATGGCAACTATCTTTTTTCAAAGGACTCAATGAAGCCATATATTCATAGTATGTGTCCACAACACAAGATGGCTCTGTGATATTCTGTGATTGTAGAGAGGGCAATGTTAAATCAGTTCTTAGTCAACAGCTGTGCATCCGAGTCGAACAGCGTTCGTATATCGAAATAGCTGTTCTCAGTGGCAGAAATGCCAGAAAATGCCACAGAAGGTTGGTAAAAGCTGTCGAGACTAATGCTCTTCCATACCGAACAGTCGCAAGGTAAGTAGCAGAGTTTCACCGAGACCTCAAAGCAACCAGCGACCGACAACGGACAGGATGAGTGAGTGAGCGGATTGATGTGTCTTTCAGCTTATCGATTTTTGCTGATTTTAGACAGAAAACCTTAGCTTTGAGATATCACTACAAAAGGAAGTCCATTA
This sequence comes from Sinelater perroti, assembly GCA_036346155.1. Taxonomy (NCBI): domain Eukaryota; kingdom Metazoa; phylum Arthropoda; class Insecta; order Coleoptera; family Elateridae; genus Sinelater; species Sinelater perroti. Next base: position 3,771,544 of record JARFIY010000222.1, read on the forward strand.
AAGCGAGGTCTGAAAAATGAGCAGAAAATCCAACACCACTTCCCAATCTAATTATTTGAAAACCTCCATCGAAATAGACCTTACATCATAATGGTAATGAAAAAGTGCTCCATCAAGGAATAACTCTTCTACATATTCCTACAACATGTTTAAGAGCCAGTTGAAAAAGGCCCTGGGATGTCCAATGCTGGTATTCCACAGTAAATTCTATTGGTGTTCCATAGCAACATGCGGATTTTGAGAAACCCAATAGATGTAAATGTGTCGATTAATTGAGTTATTTAACTCAAATGTAACTCCAGATAATATTAGATGAACATGCTAAATTTTACAGACTTTTGCCCAAGTATCATTTCCAAAAAATTAATTAATTAAAAGCTACTGTTTCAAAGTCAATAAACATTGCATTTAGTATCAGTCAAAGAGCGAGTACATTTTTGACACATCCTATAAACAGATGGTTTCTGTATTGTCTAGTCGGAACAATTTACTAATATTTATGTAATTCATAGAGTATGTTCAAGCCAGCCTGGTCCCATGGTAGAGGAGCGGGCTGCGATGCCCGGGTTCTTTCCCGGTGCTACCTGATGCCTGGCGGATGGCCTACTCAGCCACTAAAAATCATTGAGTACCTGCGTTCACTCGAACAAGGAATAATAATGGCGGTCGTCTAAGGCGCCCCGCATCAGAGATTGTGCACGACGTCCGGGCAGAAAGAGCGAACATATGAAAGCCTTACTATTATTATATAGAATATGTTCAGTTATAACGGTCTTCAAATTTAACTAGAAGAGAAAATTGAACTTCTGGACAGACTCATTTGTTAGAACGAAATGTATTCAATTCCGGAATGCAAACTTGAAAGAACAGTTCATTACTAACTGGTTTTCTGAGTGTTCTTTGAGGTAGCTTTTAAACATTCTTACAAAGATAGGGCATGTATTTCAATGCATGTTGTAATTATATGAAAATTTAATATAAATAATGTCACAAATGTATGCGAAAAAGTTTTTCATTATTCATTTTCGAATATTTGCTCTTAAAAAAAAACAAAATTGTTCTTGAATCCTGGTTCACAACATTGTAATGGGAGTTTTATTTATACATGTAAGCATTTAGAATATATTTTTCGCATGTTATTGTATTTTGTATCCTGATATATGACATGTAAATATATATAAAAAGAAGTGTCATAATCGATCTTCCTTCTAAAATGGAAATGTCATTTGAGAACAATTCAAAAACCGAAACTCTAAAAAGCGAGTCTTTTTCGTTAAAATCACAACAGCATGTGCAATTGAAGAGTTAGTTTTTAAATTTGTAAATCAACAGAGACAAATTAAAATAAGCCCATTGAACTAGTCAAAACATATACTTTAAATTTCTACCAAACCCTCATTTAAATATTATAAATGGCCGACAAAACAATGTTATAAAATACAGTGTCGTGTTGATATTACTAAATACGTATATAGATTTGTAGTGTATGGGAAGAAGGCAAAGAATATTAAAGTTATAAAAGTTAGAAAATGCGTAAGCAGACATATATGCGCTAAGAATGAGGTGATTATATATTAATAATGGACAATGACATTTGTTGCAACTGTTGAACATAAACGTTTGATAACAGATTTGTAACAGGTTTGTCCAAAAGGAAGCAACTTCCTGATTTTCAACAAAGAACAGCTGTCTTTGAATATCGTTCTGAGCGTTAAGAAGTTTTTCTTAAGAAGATAATAAGTGAGTCCATATTTTGCACATCATCATAATAAGGAATCTAAGCTGACCATAAACGTGTTAGAATTACAAGAAAAATATGTAGAAGCACCTGCGACAATTGAATATAATAATATATTAATGAGTGACGTAGACAAATAGATGTACTCTGCTCTTTATATGGTAGGAAAAAAACCAATGGTGGGATAAACAAAGTCAGAAAAGGCATATATCAATATTTTTGAAATTCACAAAAACATTCATCATAATTTCCATTAGAGAGAATTCTTAATAATAACATGGTGTCCTAACCAACACATCAGATAGACCATTAAATAAAACATCAGTTTTACTACTATGATCAAAAGAGATAAATGTTTAACTCTCTATTTCATAAAAATTGGGGTATAATGAAATTAAATAAACACTAAAATTTTTAAAATTTGAAATTTTGGCGAAATGCTTATGCATATATAAAATTTTTAGAGAAAAGTTGAGTATTAAAAACCACGAATTATATAAGAACATAGAAAAAAACTCAAACTATACTTGACATTTATTAAAAACTCGAAATCGAGACACTTCAATGAATCGTGGTATAGAATGATCTAAAACAAATGACATTATATGATTGACTTAAAAATAATTCAAATTGATGGATGCATTCGCCATTTCAGAATAGAAAACATGGAGACTCAATAAGTGCATTCCAATTCATTATATATAAAGATAAAATAAGGCATAGCTGTAGTAACACCAAAGACAATCATAGGATAGAAACACACCACCCTACAATATACACGCGTTAATATATTTATAGTGATCATAGAGACAAGTCTGTAAAATGCAAAATTTGATAAATACATAGACAGAAGATATAGAAAGATATGCAAAAAAGAGAAGTAAAAGCCTTTACAACTTTTGAATATTTAGGATCAAATATAAGAAGTGATGCAAGATAAAAAATGAAATTGCAAAGATCAAAGTCAAGAAATATATATTAGTACAACAAACAAGTATTTATAAATCAATGGTGTTCTTAAGTTTTGTATATAACAGAGGTATTATCAATTCATAAAAGAGGGTAACAAAAATATAATTTCTAAGAAAAATTCGAAATTTGGCTAAATTAGACAGATGAAAAAATGATATAATATACAAGGAAATCAAACAAGAACAAACCGTAACAGAAATAGAGAAGAAAAATTAGCACGGTATGAGCATGTTACTAAAATAGAAGTTGCATGGTGTAGAGGTTTGAGCTTTCACAGTAAAGCCAATGGAAAAAATATAAGTTCTTAATTATGTTTTTGACGAGTATAGTAAATTCCAAGTTAATGATCTCTTGTTGAAACACATTTTAATCACTTTTTAGGATGGTTTACACTGATTACGAGACCATAGACAATAAAATTTAGGTTTTGTTACAACATTATTGGAAAAAAGATCTGACGAGGCCGAGGCAATTTTTGAAGGAATTGAAAGTAAAAGAACAGTAGCTCAACGAATAGTAGCCAAATGGTTAAAGCGCTTCAATGAAAGAAATTTTTTTGGTCGACCATCAAATTTGAACAATGAAGTTTTTTGACGGCATTAGAAGATAGGCAGTCGTCGTGATCTAGCATCTGTTTTTGGAGTTTGGTCTTTATTCGGAAGAAGCCCCGAGAAGTGGGTCAAGCTCTGCCGTTAATTGCTCAACTAAAGAAAAGATGGAAGAGCTAGACGGCATCTACTCTACCAGTCTAGACGCTGTTCCATCCGATTAATGGAGCACTTCTTGCCAATTTGAGTCTTTTGGTGTGGTTAAAGAAGCGTGTTAAAAAACTAAGATTTGAAGGGGCCAAAATGGTGCTTTGATCAAATCCGATAACCTTGAGAAACAGTGGCAAAAGGTCGTGGAAGATGATGCTCTTATATTTTGAAGGCTAGTTGCTATTTTTTTTTTGAAAAAATTCATTTATAAAGAATACTAAAGAATATAAAAACAATGATCAATCAGCGATTATCGATGACGGTCTAGTTCTTGAGTTTTTCATTAAATGTTTATACTTACTCCCTTTGCAAAATAAAAACACTACAGGGTGTTTAACAAGATGCTACCAAATAATTCAAATAAAAAAATAAATAAATGTTTTTCAACTACTAGAAGCCATTTTTTAAGAAAGAGTTGCACTATGGGCATGTTCGATTAAAGTTGACTACTGTAACGCATCAGCTGCTCGTTTTTTCTTACGAAAACACAACGCAAAAAGTTGAATTATACAACACTCCTAATTTGACGCTACAGAGAATTAATAACCATGCGCATCTTGCGCATCCAGATCACGAGCAAAAACAGCAGGCAATTTATTTAGATAACCGCAAACGGAAGATATGGTAATGAAATTCGTGAAACCATTAATCGGATTGGCGCTCAGCGCAGTCGCTAGATTAAAAGACAATTAAACAAGATTAAAATAAAACGACACGACGAGCCTTGTTCTCTTGCAGCGCACAAAATTAATTCATTAGCGGCGCGCCAGGGGCAACGATTACACAGATAATCTCCATCCGTTCTCTCTCCTCCAGGTTCAATGGCGGTTCGATCTTATTTCGTTCGCAATTAGAGAGATTCATGGCCGACTTCCGCGACTTTTGGAATATTTGTGGTCAAAAATTTGATGCTCTGGCGACGTTGAAATTAAGAAATATTTCTGCCGGCGTTCGTTCAGATTCACGCTCGAGGAGAAAGAAATCACTACATAATATACGAGTTATTGCAGCAAATTACCCATTTTCAAGTAAATTATGGCGCACGTTCGAAGCGATTGACGAGGTCACAAAGTACCATGACATACGTAATGATACCCTGCGCGTGTTGCTATGCAATTACCATTGTACGCACGGGCGTATGCAAATCATATTATTATGAAAAAGTGACAAATAAATAACCAACTCTTCCTTTAAGATTGACAAAAATTCAATTTTTCGATGAAAAACAAAATTTGCTATTATGTCAAATATTCCTAAATATCAAGATATTTTTTATAAGTTATATGTGGATTATAAACTATTAATTTTCTTAAAATAATAATTATTATTACGCCATTCTAACGGTAACATATTAAATTTATCATAAAATGTATTTACTACAATGGGTTTCGTAATATACAATAAATAAAATAAGTAACAAACTGAGTAAAAGAAAAAAATTGTTCATCAATGATACAAATATGAAGAGCGTTTTTATTTCATATGATTTATTAAAGAAAGCCATACTTCATTCCAAAATCATGTATATAATATTTTTACCATCTTCATCTCCAATGGTTATTGAAAAGCAACCAAAGGCTAATAAACATTGATTTTCGCTAACAGAAAATTTCAAACCAAACGATAGCAATGTTACACATCAAATTTATTTTGTAGATTCTAATTTATACATCCATGTTCTAGATGAACTATAAACAGCAAAATCGCCATCCGTCAAATCCTTTCGGAGGCTCGAACCCCGGAACAACGATATGCAGCGTTCGCCCCGACTGTCACGCATTGGAGAAACAAGCTCCAACCAAAACACATTGTAGACAACAACACAATGAAATGTTCGAGTAAATTAACATGCCTGTCTCGGCACAATGCTAAACACGACAATAAAACCAGTCTACTGCCTCGAGGGACATAATTTCAGCAAATGATCCCGAAATAGCTGCAGCCGCGGAGATATAATTTACCGAGCTCGACCAACCTTCCCAATTAACCGTGGATGAGTTTTTGTTCAAGCAACTTTTCACCTTTGTGACGATAAAAGTCTCTTAACGGTTATTCGAACCATTGTACGCAATGATTGCTTCAACATTGCGTCTTTCCGTTCATGATACACATACCAGGCACCCAAACGAAATTCTATTTAAAACTTGTCCTTATGGTAATTCCTTTTTTATTTTAAAACAAGACAGATGCGATTAATATAATTTAAATAAAAAATAAGAGTGCTTTCGCATTTTTGTTTTGATAAAACCAGTTTCGGGCTCCATTTTGGGTCACACATCAGATATTCTGTCCCAAAGTACCCGCAACCGTAGCTTCAGGTCAAGATATGACCTCTTAAAGTTTTGACTTAGAGCAGTGAAGATATCTGGACTATTTCGAATAAGTTATATGGATTTTGAAGCTTTTTGAATTTTTTCTACATTTAGACATCAAATGGTAATTAAGGAAAAAACGTAGAGAAAATTTGCTAACTTTTGCTTTATTTAGGCAAACATAATACTAATGATAATAAATGTTGAAGACTGTACAGGGCGGGAGCAAATTAGAATATAAAGATTATGAAGCTAATGAAATTATATTTAATTTAAAAGAAATCGGAAAACTATGAACAAAGAACACGCGAGGGGGGGGTAGTACAAGACAATGGTAAATTTTTCGATCGATACATTCAATGAGCCCAAGAAATAAAACGTAATTGTAAATAAAAAATACATGCAATGGATTTCTTGACGCATGATGAAAAAATATGTAATATTTATTTTTAACTCCAGTTGATAAGAATGAAATGTTCCATATTACGCCTAACCTTAATTAGTTAGAAGCCATGTAAAATTGAAAATATACCAATATTATAAACTGCTCATTTGGTTGTTTTCCTAATATGTTAAAGTTAAATAAAATTATGTCTATTCATAAAAAAGAGCAGCTATTGCAAAATTGAAAACATCAGGCCTGTCATAATCAAGACTTTCGAAATAGCACTTAGGAAGAGTTTATTGGATTTTTTGGTTTGTCACAAGACCTGTTTCTCAACCCAATATAATTTGGAGAAAATCTCAGTACATGTGACCTGCTTGGAGAAATATTAAGAGGAATTAATTTACACTATGCCAGTAGCGTGCGACATCAAATCCGATATTCGACACTATTAGCTATAAACTCCTGAAACTCGAATTTCATGATATACAGGGTACATGGTAATGCGTTAGATTTTTATACCCCTTTTGTAAAATAAAATGTATTAACTGAGTCAACTATGGGGTACCTTAAAGTATATTTTGTTATTTTGCTCGTAAATCTTAAAATTTTCCGACGATTCGGTCGCTACTGGAATCTATGGACTTAAATATCAAGTTAACATCGAATTGCTTTAAGACCAACAAATGAAAGTTGAATGAAGAAGAGACCCAGTCGTTTGAAAGTCAACTTTCCTGGAAGATTCATATTCTAAACTATATCTTCCTGATGTTGAGGTAAAGCGTAGACATTCATAATTTATTATTACTATACACTCCATTATTCCGGAATACACTATGCTATAGGATTAAATTCTGAGTAGGCAAAAGTACTACTATTGAACTCTTGAAGAAACAAAAAAGGGGAACAAATTGGCGACGTACATTTTCATTTTTGGTTATACTAACTGTTCCCACTTTGTATGTGCAAAAAATGCAAAAGTAACTATTTTAAAATAAAGATTAGCCCCCCCCCCCCCCCAATAGACGTTCCAAGTAGTGCATATGGCAAGAGATCGCGTGCGAGTGCAAACATGTTTTAATTCACAAGGTAACTTGCTATAAGAATATGTAATATGTTACCCTAAAACTTTAAAGATTTCAAATTTACCCGTCAATTGTTTGCTATTAATTATTTATGAAATTAATATGTAATCTTGGAATATTTTTTAAGTTACATGGTAAAACTCAATATTGGCTATCGTATGTCCAACCGATTCTAAGCAAAGTCTAGAATTTTGTAGTCGATACCTTGAATGAACTCAACAAAATCAATGATTTTATGAAACATTTGGGGAGATGAAGCAATATTAGCACTGTTAATAAGTAATAAAAAATAAATCCATTGATTTTTTGCTATGATATAGTAAACATAACAAATTTATGCCGCGTGATATGCGTGTCCGTCCCGAGCATCGAACCATGTAATAAAAAAAATTGTAGTAACAATAAAATAAAGAATGCCAAAGATAAAAACCATGTTTAATAATATGTCCAAAGAAGGAGAAATTCCTAAACCGTCGCTGCTCTTACAGAATTATGGATTAATTCTATTTTCATGAATAAAGTAACAAACAAATTAGATCATTACCAATAAGTACAACATAAATACTTAAGATATACGAGAGATTATAGAACTCTAAAAAAATATATACGAAAAAGCAAAGTTATCTGTAAAAGTGCACGAAGGTACGAGTAAATTTTATATTAGAGATATAAGACAGGGAGATACAATATCACTAAAGTTATTTACACTAGTTGTTTGTAGAAAAAGTATTTAAAAAATGAGACTGGCCAGTAAAAAAATAATACATGTGGAGAACACCTAAAACCATTCAAAATTTGCGGGCTAATTTGTATTCGCAAATAAAAAAACTACAAGTTAATGTTTTCGACTAATATATTCTCACTGTCTTGACATATGCAGGACAAACATGGAGCATCACATAACAAATAAAAACCAAGCTATAAGTCACGCAAAGAGCCGTGCAGAAATTAATATTGGGTATCACAAAAAGAGAAAGAACACGAAACGAATGGATTTGATAAAAGACGTACTCAAGAGATTAATATAATAATATAATATAATATAAGACAACAAGTAGAACAGTAAAATAATACAATAGATATCGCAATAAAAAAAGTACAATTATCAGCGTGATCAGCAGGATAAGGGCTGCAAAAAACAGAGAAAAATGGAAACATCTAAAAAAACTTTACGGCCAATATTGCGTTCAAGAAGACTAAAGAAGGACGTACAAGATACAAAAAACATTTACGTAGCCTCAGTCCCGTTCAAAGTAAATACAACAACGCGTTCACTATTCAAAACATTCTAAAAAAATATTGAGTTGAAATCGTGAATAGTTGCTTTGCTGTTTTGGCTTTAGTCGACGTCTGTAATATCTTCTTTTTCAAAGATAATGCAAATTCGCTGCTGTAGTCGCTAAGTCATTCCAAATGTAACCACACACTACATGTGCGCATTCACCGGCATCTAAATTGATTCGGCCAAAGAAGTGGTTTGGTTCTCGTTCACGCATGCGCGTTTCGGTCCACTCCCATCGGCTACCAGGTTAAATTGCGACCGGGAAAGATATTTTCATTATATTAAAATTGGCTAGTTATTTTTGGGACATACTACGTTTGCCACAGGAATGAGAAAAAGTATATGACTTATTTAGAAATATGCAACTTCATAATTGTGCTGCCACTGAATTCCAGCAAAATACCTGAATAATGCAGAAGTTACTTTCTCTATTCTCATAAATAACCATAAGAATTTTCGCAAAAAACCGATGTTCAATTTTGGTTAACTTCTTAAAAAAAGAGATCGAAGAAGGTGGATTCATTTTTCGTATATTTATAGTTATCAAGAATCGAGAATTTTCCCACCCTAGATACGCATCATTTACAACTTATAAATTTTCCCCTACATTGTTATAAAGTTTTTCAATTAATAAATTTATTTTTAAAAATATAATAAGGGATTCACAATTATATATAATACAAGTCGATAAAATTTATATACAATTTATATAATGCTCCTGAGTTACAAAGTTGATGTTAATAACTGCAGATTTTATTCGGCAAACAGATGTTAAGTTAATAATAAGAACTTCCGTCTTATATAAACAACATTATTGAAATAACAAAGGCCTTGGTAAATTTAGTGCCAATACAAAATAACATTCGGTTTGCTTATCGTAATCGACTTGTGTGCGGAAATACTTGCGGTATTTTTAACACATAATGGTTTCTAATCAGAGTTGTACGATAGTTATATATTTACAGCCGCTTAAGTTAGCTAGATACCACACTTTCTTTTTGTACCAAATTCCATCTGTAGAACACATGCCTGCTGCATGTGTCACGACACCAATTAGTTCATCGTTCCATATGAACTGTATGATACAAGTCATAAAACTAAATGGGAGAAAATTTCAATAGATATTTTGTTGAAATATTTATAAATCAATAATTGTTTAAACTTTATTTATAAGAATATTTTTATTTTATTTGATATAAAAATATAAATAAATTTGCCTACAATGTTGAATAAGTTATACAATGAGTTATTACAATACGTATGTATGTTGCACATAAGATACGGTAATCAAATTTTTTAACAATTCAGATGATTTTAAATATAAACATAATTTTTGTCAATATTGACCTTCATAATAAACATGGCCTTAGGAGCCTGCACTTGTAATTACGTCTGCCGGCGTCCATAATTCATTAATACGAAAAATAATTAGTGCAATTACATTTATTCTACTATTAATACACAATGTAAGAAATCTGACCCCTAATCTCTTCTTTTATAAGTTAGTTAAAAAAATTGTTCAGATAAAAAAAATTCAAGGCTGTTTAATTTGATGCCATAAAAGCAAGTTAAACACAAAATCAAATACAGGGTGTTTTTAAGAAAGTGGTCAGACAAAACAAAACATGAATTATGCTTTAGAGTTCTTTATAAATGATGTTCTGATGTTCGAAAATTTAAGTTTATTGTGAAATTATTTATAAAAATTTTTAAAAGTGGATTTCGGAAAGGAAACAAATTTTAATGTAAAGCTTACACAGGTAGAAAGTTTTAGTTAAAATTAGGCCCGGCGCTTTTTGTCAATTGAGCCATTTAAATATTTATTCCCATTATTCCAGTTTTGTTTAAATAAATGGGAATATTTCAAATTGGCGAGTCGCACATTCTTCAAAAAAAAATGGCTATTCCCATTAATTGATATTAATTCCTACTATTTGAATTACATGCATTCCACTTTTTGATCTTCTATAATAATATTCGAATTATTCCAATTATACATACAGGGTGTTTAACTTAAGGCTCCCAGAGAATATACCTAGGAAACGGAGATATTTAAATTATGTAAAGACTCTTAACTAAAGAATCTAAATGGTTTTCTTCAACAGCACATTAGCATTTAGAAAATCAGAATTAAAGGTGGCGTTATTCAAAATAGAAAATTTATTTAAATCAATAATTTACAATGAAAACTAAACCAAATGTTCAAAATAAATTTTGTCGCAAAGGTCGACCATACCTTCAATAGGTTCTTTATAAATCTCATGCTTCTAGTGCCCCGACAGAAAATAACTTAATAGGGCGAGATCAAGTGAACGAGCTAGACAAGAGTCTTATTAGTATAATTATGACATTTGCATTGTGCCAGGGTGTTCCATCCTGACAAAACTGACTAAATAATATTTCGCAATTGAGTAGGTAAAACCTCTAACAATATTATTGGCAACATTCGTCGTGAATGTGGGCAAATTAGGTAACCATTTACAATACCACACACGCCATACATTAACTCAAAAAACAGTCTAATTTCATATTTTTTTTACTACATAAATTTACTTAACGATGGGGTTTTGGTCTATCTGAAACGCATTCACTATACGCATTTCTATGACACTCTAAATTAAAATAATTTTCGTCTTCATTTGCATGCGTTTTCAGAACTAAATTAATTATAAGCACAAAAATAACTTACTAAACAAAAATTATTCAGATAACAGAAGTTATAATAATGTTGCTAGTCGATTATTAAAAGGAAGCCAACCGCATAAAAACATTTAGCATTTATGTTAATTATATGTAATTATAGTAAATATCTTTGAAATAACTGAGATTACGACATCATTGTACATTGGATTACAAGTTTCTTGTGATAGTTTTTGTGTCCTGTTTATTTTTAGATTTCGAAACACTAATGTGCCGTTTAAGCAAAGTTCTATTAAATACATTTTACATAATTTAAATACTTCTTTCCTTTTCTCGGATATATTCCCTAGGAGTCTTAATTGAATCGCCCTCTATATTAGGTACACAATCCTTGACTTTTTTAATTAAAATGTGGTATTACTTTATAGCCATCTTTCGAAGAACAATTGAATTTTATTTTAGAAACAAAGGGGGTGATTTGAAATTAATAAATTCAACCAAACTTTTTCGGACATCCTTAATAGAAGTGAAGCGGGTATCAGCCTTGATAACAATCTAAAACAGCGAAGTCTGGCGAATACTCTTAACTCTTGTTCTCAGCTATGAGTTTGTAGAGAACCCACTGTGTCGTTGCTTGTGAATTTTCTCCAGCTTTTGTAAACGCTTATAAATGGTTTTATGATTTAGTCTGAGTTTCTTTGCTCTATATGCGAAAGCAACATTCTTCCAAAAATTGTTCCTGTTCCTCGTCTTCGATTTTCATGCAGGTCAAAATTTCTACTAAGGGGGTATTATAGTCTAGCCGGTCCAAAAAAACGATTTTTTTATTTGGCATTTTCTTAAAGTTTGGGATCTTGAGAATATGTCTGTAAAATATTACAATGAAATTCGTCAAATTGACCAACATATAAAGGTTTAGATGTAAATCTGTTTCGAAGGCTATGGTATATGTTGAAAATTATGTCTTTGAAAAAAAAAATGAATGAGTTAGCTACGTACAAAAGTGTAAGCTAAAAACAACAATGTAAAAGGAACGGGGAAATTGACAGAAGCTATTATAAATGAATTAAGTACGTACTACGGCTTGGCAATAGGAAAGAAATCCAAAATCAGTAGAAGAAAACTTTAAACGCGTTTTTTTCGAAACGACATTTTTCAACTTCGGCTTGTATTTTTCTCAAAAACTACTGGGCCGATCGAATTTTTTATACATGTAGTGTACATATTCAGCTATCGTTTGAACCTGAACTTTTATATCTGTTCTTCTTCTTCCTCTTTTTAACCCTTTTACCCTAGACGGGTGTCGGGTTTTGAAATTTTTTAATAAAAATCGGATATTTTCTTTCAAGTGCCGCCAATTTGTCAGTTTTTTTCAAATTATTATTTACACACACACACACACACACACACACACACACACACACACACACACACACACACACACACACACACACACACACACACACACACACACACACACACACACACACACACACACACACACACACACACACACACGCGCGCGCGCGCGCACACACACACACACACACACACACCCACATACATTGAAAACGGGCAACTAAACTATAATACCCCCTTAAACCACTGGAACTACTTGCAGTTACTTAAATTATTTCCCCAGATTTATCAAAATTTTTTTCGTTTGAAACGTAAAAAGAGAACAGTGTCGCAAATGTCTGTCGCACGAGATTGCTTTCACTAACGCTTTTTAGGTTATGTTGGCAAAACAGGCATCTCTTGGGATGCGTTGCAAAACCGACATATGACGTTTCACTATGACTACACGGCGAGCACGACGTATAAATTTGAAATTAAGGAGCCGATAATTAAGTTGTGCATCTGATAACTATTATTCATGAGTCTATTCGAATACAAATCCCAGTCCTAGTTCAAACATTAAATGAAAAGAACTAACAATTAAAAATTAGAGATGACACCGTTTTCCATTATGTGGAAATAAATTGCATAATTTACTTGAATGCAAGTATTCAAAGTTAAATTATTTTACTTGATTTAACTAAACGTTGTTTTCAATTTGATATATTTCAACGTTTATTAGTTATTAAGCAAATCAATTTGTCATTTTGTAATACGTGCAGGATTAAACGTAGGCAGTGATAGAAAAAGGCGCGTCGAAAACGAACGAAGGAACGTAATTTTGTTGAGAGCGTGTGCAAAGGCCAGATTCTGTCACGATACCAGTTTCCATAGGAAAAAAGTTGTTGTGTAAGCATTCTCAAGGCTATAAAATAAGTCAATATCCTCATTAATAACGTGACAGTGAATTAACTTGAAATATTCGCGTGTAACTGGCAACAGGCGGCCGGGCCAAGCGCGCACCTAGCAACAAAAATATATCACTAGATGGGCGGATGGACGCGCAGCAAAGGCAGAAACGGAAATAGTGCGATTAATTATGACTTAGATGTTCGATAAAAATCTATAACCTTGAGCGCGACGGCAGCTAGAGGCGAGGCTTGAATAGGCCGATGACCATGTATAATCACAATTTCAATGTAGGTACTAGTAAAACGATTATAATAGAGTAAATGTACCGAACCAACTCAAGAAAGTACCTTACAAAATCGATCTTTGCGAATTTCGTAACAATAAAATTTGTAATAACCACATTTAAGTTTATTCTTGTAAGATGAACCACACCTGTTTGTTAAGTACTTTCTAGTTACTAAATTATGTATGTAACATACTTTATAATCGAATTTCTAGCTGTCATGTGCGACCATAACCCTACCTTACTTTAGATCTACCCCCATCCCTTATATAAACTTCCTTATTCTGCTTCTTATACATCTAATGCCATAAAATGTTTTAACAGACATTTAATGGGAAAAAATAATTTGCACAAAAATTTATTAGTAGTATTCAAAATGTTGCGCCATCTAGTGACAAACAATTATAGCTTGAAGTTTTGCTGTGTCGAAAATGTCAAAATTTCTACAAAAAACGCCATTTGCAGAAAGCGGTGCTTTATTTATTATTTCAACAGAAAGAAGACCGGTGCTGAACTCATAGAATGTGTGAGTGATGAAAAGCAACTTAAACTGTTCAAGTGTGGTAAGTTTGACATGGAAGACAGAATGGTTAAGACATTCGTAAACGAATAATTCAAGAAATTATTAGATAAAAATTCAAGTCAGACGATAAAAAAAAAACTTGCAGAAGTATTAAATGTTAACTTGAGATTTCCAAACGTTTGAAAAAGACATGAGAAAGGATTACAAAGAAGAAAATGAATCAAAAACACATAGAAAGACAAAAAACTATGTGGAAAGTCTTGCTTAATAGGTAAAAAGGGGTTTTCGTATGGTAATGTGCTGGGGAGAAAAAGTGGATATATTGCCCAAACGGCAAAAATCAATTTTCGATCCAGGTCAACTATCAAAATCGACATTAAATTGGAATATTCATCAAAATAAGACAATGCACTGCATTGGATAGGACCAGAAAGGCGTGCTGTACGTTCAGCTGTTAAAACCGAGTAAAACGATCACCAACAGCAATTCATCTATTTGAAACCAATGTCCAGAATCCGCTAAAGACATGACAAAGTAGACTTTCAACAACTACGCTCGGTCACATGTTGGGAAACAGGTTAAAAACATGTTGGAAATGTTTGATACGTTTCTTATATCCTACACCTGCCGTATTCATTAGATATTACTCCTTCCGACCACCACTTGTTTAAATCGATGGTACACGCAGAGCAGTACATCAGATTATATGAAGATATCCCAAATTGGGTCTTGATGAGAGAAAATTATAGTTACCGATACCAATTGCTTTGATGTGGTTTTCGTTTTACTTGACGATAAGAAAGAATACAGGATGACTACAAATTCAATATAGAGTTGAGAAAAGCATCCGCAAAGTCGTTGTAACACTAAACTAATGGCAAATTCTTTTCACATAAATACCAGACTTTATAAGTAGTACTTTTACTAGATGAAGGCTATTTGGAAATAAATTTTGAAAATAAGAACCACTGATCCCCCCCCCCCCAAAAAAAAAGAGCAACAGAAAAAACCTCCAAGTAACTACGAGAAATTTTAACCAATCTTGTAGAAGCACAGATAAACCGTAAATAAAAGTGATATCGCAGGTGCCAGCAGTATCTACAAAAGAAAACACAAATGACGGTTTCAGTGTAGCCGTAAAGAGCATTAGCCATAGAAAATTTCCCTTAAATGTAAATAATAAAAAAAACTTTTGATGCTGATAACGCATATGTCAGCGTGGTCCCGTGGTTGAGGGGCGGTCTGCGATGCTGACGGACCTGGGTTCAATTCCCAGTGCTTTCTGATGTCTGGCAAGTGGCTTACTCAGTCACTGAAAATAATTTGAGTATCTGCGTTCATTCGAACAAGGGGTAATAATGGCGGTTGTCTAAGGCGCGGTACTTGCCACATCGCCCCGCATCATTAATGGTGCGCGACGACCGGGCAGAAAGAGCGAACATATGAGAGCCTTAACTAACCTCTCAGTTCACAGGCCGTGTTCCCACGTGGGGCGTTAGAGCCTTACCATTATTATTATTATTATTGTCAGAAAACTTCATTTTCAGGGTCCTGAATTATAATAAGTGCCTATGGAGAGCATGCGTTTTTCGCTGTTTATCGCTCAACAAGTCAGGGGGGAAGGACGAACAGTGCCATCAATGAAAGAGCAATTAGAGGCATATCTGATGATATCACGAAATGTTAAGTGACGGAAAATTTTTCGAATCCCTTTTTGAGATATTCCGAGTCTAAATAGCTATACATAGCATATAGGAGTGTGGAATTCCTTTTAGATTATTGTAAAGCAATGCATTAATCAGTGAAAAAAAGATGTACTCCACCAGGGTTCAATCGCATGTCCTGCCGCAATCGTGATCATTAATTATCGAGACCTAATCCTTATCGTTGGCAATCACATTCTTTTCTTGTGTTCTCTTATTTTTTGGATTCAAGGATTTTTCCCTTTTTGTAGAGATTTTTATTACGCTCATTATATCCCGACTACTACTATTTACAAAATCATTTCTTCCACACATGTTTATTTATATACAAATTATATATCATATTTATTATTTACATTATCTATTATCCATATTATATGTATGTGGTCCTCCCGGCCAAGATAGTACGCTGGCACATCGGATAGAGGGAAGTGATCGTCTAGAAACTAGGATGCTGACCATTTTCTTGATATCATAAAACAGCTATAGTACAAGTATCAATCAGAGATAGAACCGGAATACAACTTTGAGTGTTGCGTAGATCATCACGGCATTGGTAACACCATTTAACTACACTATCAACACCTGACATTGCTAAGTCGATCATCACATATACAATATGTATTTCGTTGAGTTTCGACTCCACGTTAATTTTCAGTAATAATGGTCTTATAGGTCAATATCGTGTTACTCCCATTTGCTGAAATAGAACACTAAGTCCCATGTATGCCTGGTCATAGTAACTAATATGGATTTAGAAGATTTAATTGTACGGAATTCAATTATGGGAACTCATGCAACTTATAGAAGTCTACGCTAACCAATCTTGGTATTTTCCTGCTTAAACCTTCTGTATCAATAATTGAATCTGTAAGGTAATTTCAAACAACTGGGTTGTATGCTCTCTTAACGAATAAGCTGTTAGCAATACCAACTGATCGATTTTTTACCAAGCTTGAAACTAATCGTATTTGGATTGTGTTCGAGAAACAAGTGTGGAATTTGATACTTCTGTTTCTGTTTTCCGCAATATACTTTACTAATTTACATTCATGTAACTTGTTTGCTTTGAGGTCTTTCAATTGGTTTTCTTTAACTTCGAGAAACGTTGGCACGTTGACAATGTAACTCTGTATCCTCAACTCCTCAAGATAGTTAACGAAGCCATGGTTTAGTACAAATACGTCGACGCGTCTGAACAAGACATTAAACCGGAGTCCGTGCATTATTTGGCGGAAAATGTCAGCATCAGAATCTGTTCTTCGATGGTTGTTGTTGTGATTATTGGTTCGACAAGATTTCGATGTTTGTAAGGACTCCAGGCCTTTCTCTAGAAACGATTATTTATACTTTTGTTAAGTTATAAGTATCATTCGAAATCGTTATTAGTGGACCAAAGAATACTTTCTATGAGAATATTCCATCCGAAAATACTCGTCAATAACTCATGTCTTCAAGGCGTTCCGCACTTTCGTAATATACCTTCTTAGTAATGTTAGTGGTACATTGACCCATTCAGCTACACGTATCAAGGTATCACCCGTGTGAAGTATAAAAAATACAAGTGAATAACTTAAAACGGATTGAAAGTTTAGAACATTGCACCAAACTCCCCTTCCTCATAAATATGTTGTCACGGCACTGTTAATGTATGAGAGTCTGGGAAAAGATATGCATATTTGGGGAATTTTTTTGTTTTCAACAATGATTTTTATAATTGGACCATAATTCTGACTTGACTCATGATGACATCAGCAGGATTCGAATTCTGATGCAACAAAACTTTTTAATTTCTTTCTAATTACTTCTTCACCCCACATACTGTTGTCCATCCTTCGTTGATGCTATATATAACCGCCAAAAGGCCAAAAAATGTCGAAAAAGTCAATTTTTTGATCGAGTTTTAATATTGTTCCCGTCATGGAGCTTTCATGCTATCATTAGATGCGCCTCTAATTGCTCTTTCATTCATGATACAGCTCATCCGTCACCCTGACTTGTTTCACCGTAAACGGCGAAAAGCACACGTTGTCTATAGGCACCTTTTATTCAAGTTCCTAAAAAAGTATTTCTTCAATAATGTTTACATATCCATAATTAACATCAAAAGTTTTTTTAGTTGCATATTATTTTTAGTCTTATCTCCGTGAGAAATTTTCTTTAAACAAACCGTTTGTCGTTGTCATTGTATACAAATCAATATCGCTTTGGATTCTAATAGGAAAATAGCAAATTCTAAATTTTTCTGTTCACATCTAAAAAATAAACGTTTTCAACTCTTTTGACTTCCCAAAAAAGAAAATAATACATCACCAAATGAACAAACACTATAACTATTATTATGGCTCGATATAGCGTTCGCAAGTCAACTTTTTTGTAGTGATGATGGACTGGCGTGGTCATAGCAAATTGCCTAAAGCAAACAAAAGAAACGAACAAATGTTCGAAACGCAGACGCAAAAATGCGCAACGAGAAGGCAACAACCACCTGCCGCTTCGGCAGCGGTAATTACAAAATTTGCATCGTCGACCCCTGTATTTAACTATTCACCTACTCGCTAAATAAATTGCATATCAAGTTGATCAAAAACAGATGCTCGCAGTTTTTTCTCGTTTCTAAAATTAGACGAGTATTCAAGGACCCGTGACTTGTAAACTACGTATAATTATGGCTGGCAGTGGCGTTCCTATTACAAAGGAGTTTGCCTATGCAATAAGACAGAGACAATAACACTTAATTAACGCGTTTGACCTTGAATTCTGCTTCTTTGTCCGATTGTTTTGCCACACGAAATAAAATTAAATTAATTTGCATAAATCCGTTTCGGAATATGTTGACATTTAGCGGAAAACATCAATGCGACGTCAGAATCGCCGTATGAAAAAATGCAAATAACTTCTATTTATATCTCGCTGCTATCGTTTAGCAGAATCCGCGAACAGCCTTGAAGTCAGCCACGAATCGCACCGAATGTCAAAGACACTGCAATAAATTCGCGAGTTCGATGAATAGAACGGCGCCGAATGTTCGTCGCGCGAATAAATTGCAGAATACAAATAACTAATGAATTGTGTAATTGAAACAAACCATATAAAGCCGTGCACACGATATCGACGGGCGCGCTGTTGTTGCTCGCACAAGGCAGCAAAATAATGCGCTGAAAACGGTATCCTATAACACTCGTTATATAATTTATGGCTGGCGCATTATAATACCTACAGCATAAATGCAGCAGTAAAAATGAGTGAAGCTACAACAAAATATGCAGTTAACAGAAACCAACTATTAACAAAACAAAATGGAAAAATAGAATTGCATATATTCTTGGAAGGATTAAAAATATCTAGCTGACAAATTCCAGTTTAGCTCAGACCAACGTCAAGAAATCGTTGATGATTAAATCTATAAGCATTTCCTTCAAAAAAACACCGTCACGTCATTCTCATTAAACAATTTATTAATTAAACACATGAAAAAAACTGAAGAAAAGGACGTTACATCCAGTAGGTAATTAAATCTTATTTTTCAGTTAAAGCGCCAAATTTAATTATAGCAGATTTAAAGAAAGATGAATCAATCCATTATTGGGATGTGATTAAGGAAAATGTAAGTGAATAAATTTAAAAAACTTTTTTACTGCATAATAAAAACAGTGAAACCTCCCTACATTAAACACTGTTTGGACTACCACAAATCTTTCAACATATAAGAGGGTTTAGTTCTAGGAGGTATAGAAATATTAACGGAGCCGGAGAGAATATTACTGTATTTACATTTACAATCTATAATTATGAAATAATAGTGTAGAAAACTATAACTATACTAAACTAAGTTATAGGAAAATATATAAAAAAAATCTGGTGTGAACATCACACGACTTTCCTTATCCTATTATTATACATTATACCGGGTCCATCGTCTCGGCCCAGCGCTGCTCTCGTCCCGGAACTTGTTATTTTAAAAAAGGACGAGGCGCGAGTCCAACACTCGAAAGCTGATTAAAATAAACAGTACAAGACAATAATCGACTCGTACTTAAAATTTTGCTGTCACTGAAGGTAACCGTGCGAGCTCGGTCGCACAGCCTTCCCCATTATCGCCTGCGTGCTCCCTCCTAGTGGCCTCCTACTTTCCTTATTATAGGATAAGGAAAGTAAAAAAAAAGTTCCCCGGCATCTGTTAAAAAACTAAAGTTCTTTTTTTCACTTCCTCATTCTCCGTTTTCTTCAGTTTTATTTCTTTTTTTTTATTGGTTACAGTAACCATTGGCACATTAAATTTTTTACTCACTTCCTTGTAACTGTCACCTGCATGCAAACAGTTTAGAAACTTCTTTTTTCTTCACTGTTAACTCGTCCAAACATTTTTTATTTGTTTGAGACATAGCGCCAAAAAAATGTTCACTTTAAAAACTCAACCAAGCGCGTACGACTCACAGATAAGAATTAAACGAAGACAAACATTTGGTGAAGGGTTAGCTGAGATTTTAAAAAACAGTAGAGTATACTTGGAATGATTTTCTTCATACTGGACATTAAACTCTTCTTGATGCTCGGCCATATGTTAGGAAAGAGATAAAAATGTAGATGTTTTACTCCATCCGCTGTATTCACCAGATACTGCCATTTCCCACTAGCACTTATCTATATCCATAGCACACGATCATATAAAGATATCCATAAAGAAAAGGAAAAAAGGAAATATGAGTCGTTCGATCGGAGCAAAATCTGTGAATTTGAACATTCATATATTTTTTAACATTAAAATATTTGTCAATATTACGTTTATACGTAGGCCTATTGTTTGTCTGTAGTTCCATTGAAAGACTTTGTCATGCCTTTTGACATATTCCGGACATTTTACCTTCATTTCTCGGTTCAAATTGATTATTGTTGGTAGAGGTCATTAGTACTCGTTTAACTCGGTTTTAACAGCTTAAAGAATAGCAAGCCTTTCTGGTCCTACAAATACAGAGCATTGCCTTCTTTCAATGAATATTTCCTTTTGGCCTCATTATTAATAGTTGGTTTAGGTTGTAAATTGATTGTTTGCGTTTCGGATTATCCAAATATTTTCATCACCAGTAACAATACAATACACAACCCTTTTTTTTTAGCTATCAAACAAGATTTTTCTTTCGATGTCTCTTTCGTTCAAGTTCCATAGCACTTAGATTGAGTAACATTTTATGTTTTTGTCTCTGTCATAAATTTACTTCCAATAATTCCTACAATTCTTTGTATCAGAATTTTGTCAAGCATATTCTGTTGAAGATTTCTCGTCTTCTAAGTCAAATTCATTCTTTACATGTTCTTTGTGCTAATTAATCACGTTCGCCATAAGCTTCGAAGTATTTGATGAGATTCAGCAGAAGTTTATATTAAATTTGACGCTTATTAGGTTGGTATACCGACATTTTCGATGCAACAAAAAAATATTATTACAAACGCAAATTTTTATGTACTAAATATTGCTATTGACACGTCATTCTAGCACAATTAATTTTTTATTATTCGGTAGTTATGAGCATAATTCTCAAATATATCTTTATGTATTTGTTTAAAAATAAACTTTTTAGAAATGTTTAATCACCTCAGCATTTTTAAAAATTACAGGAAAATCATTTAGTTAAACTTGAATAATGTTGAAAATAAGACATACGTATGCTTTCAATTTGATAAATTGTTTTACCATGCAAAGTACCAATAAATCGTGACAATATACGCTAAAGTCCTAATATACTCTGCGTCAAAGACGACAATTATTATACAACCCTCGTATATAAAACTCCAATCATAATTCTATTTCACTAAACAGGACAACAATAGATTCTTCTAACTTCACTTTTATCTCCACAATGAAAGCATAAGGAAATAGTGTAAAAGTTATGATATCAGATAGTAGCGAAAGAATGTTACGGACAAATCATACATAAATTTATAAATAAAATAAAACTTTTGAAATTTAGTTGCAAAATGTGACAGAAAAGTCATATTAGTATATACTCTGTTGTACCGTTGACTAAGAATAACCTTAAGAAAGTTGTTGATATTTCAAATATTTAATTTTTCATTGCAATATAGAAGAATAATCAATTAATCAAACAGCACTTTTTATGTATATTATTTATTAATTCATATGAATTCGATGATTATTTTCTAGCGCATAGTACGTTTTTCTCCCTTTTTGAAGCCAATTTACGTGGTTTGTCCCAAAAGTATCGAACCATGTAATACAAAAAATATGCAAAAATAAAAATCTATGTACTTATTAAAAATGGTATAAAATATAAGATATATTATATGTTACCCCATCCCCCTTTAAAATAAGCACCTTGGGATCTCAGACATTTCGCAGTATTGTTTTTACTGTTCTAGACATTTTGCATCGTTTGTGTAAGCCCCTCAAACCGTCAGAATAGTTTTTGCTAACAAACATTCCAATTTTGCACAAAATTTTACGCATATTTGCTGCTTTACTCACTCAGTCATTGCAAATGCGACGATCACATACTATATGTTCTCACCTAACTCAGAAGTTGTCCTTATTAGCGAATGCCCATTACAGTCTACTCTCATCGGCTACCAGGTGACAAAATATTTTCATCATTTATTTAACGTTGATTCTGTGTTTTTGACACATATTACGTGTAGTGACAAATTCGTTTCTAATCTATTGTCACAGTTCGTTGAATTCTTAAATATTTGTAAACAGTCTGATGTTGTTAGCATACAAATTTGCTTTTACTCTAGAGTGATCAGACACAACGGCCATCTTTACATAGTTTTTTGTGTCTAATTTATTAATTAGAATAAAGTAAACTCGCTCACTTTTATGTGGCCTCTGTTAACTGACTCACATTCATTAGTTTGTTGTTGAAAACCATTTTATGAATTTTGTCGATGATTCTGTCGTGACTGGTGTTTTCGGCGGTTTTTCTACTGCCCTTGAATTTGCTTGTTTAATATCGAACGGTTCCATGAAGGGATGAATTACCTAATACAGAAAATTCCTTTCGTTAATTTGCTTCGTTGTATTCCCTTCCAAAAATAGTTTATTCACACCACGAATTAAAAGTTTATCTATTTTATTTTGTCACTCGAAGAGTTTCTGTTTGAGTAACTGTCAAACAACGAATATTATTTCGGTCTCTACCTCGTTACTTATCAAACCAACCACAGATTACTATAAAACATGGAAGATTTGTTTCTCTATAACACTGCTGTGTGCATTTTGCATGCGTTGGGCACCACAATAGATCTTCACGCTCATGTTTCCTAACTTTAGTTTAAATTAATGGATACTTCTTAACCCGGTCTAACGGCAGTCCGCATTTGAAAGCCCCAAATTAACGCGAGACTGGCAGTGAGCTGAGCCCGTTTTTATTTAGCGCCACCGCGGCGGAGAGGCCTAATTACGTAGTTAGACAAATAAACAGCCAAACCAATATTTAGGCTGTACGTTCGTGTCGCGTGTTTGCTTAGTGGACAAGTTTCGTTGGTACGGGCCATTAGCTCGAAACACATGCTAATGAATTGTTAGCCGGGTCGGTCGGTGTAATGGCGTATTAGACAAGAGATTTCTATCTCGATTTCGGGCGAGGGTCCGTCCAGCCACGTGCGTGTTCTTGTTCATTGCATGCTTTTGACCTCTGCGGTGTGCACCTTTTACAACACGGTTTGGGGAAGTGCACGACTCGCACAGCCGAGCTATTATTTTAATATACCTGGTCTCCAACCATTTTACATGGTTTGCTCGTGAGAACTCCACGGGGCTCGCTTTCCGACATGAATGAGATACGTTGCCGCTTAAACTTCTCTTATTTTATTATTCAAATGTTTATACATAAATTCAGGTATCTTTTAGTACGCCGCATTGGTTGGTTAAATTACAATTAACAATTTTTGTTGTAAATGGTGCTTTGAAAGCTTAATGTTTAATTATCTTACAAGACAAATAGCAAATAGGTAATTCCAATTTACAGGGTATAAATATAAAATAATAATTAAACCATTCCAAAAATAGTCAGTCATAAGAGACGCCTACCTGTTTCCAGTAACGTTAATTGTACTGAAAATAAATGCTGTTCTAATGTCTTTATAATAGTAGTTGTATTTGTCAACATACCAAGTTCAGAAAATCACAATCCATTACAGCTGCTTCAATAAGTATTAAACAAAAAGTAGCTTTTGATTTATTGAAGGCATCCATGAATTATTCATGCATTGACAGGAATATTCTCATGAATAGTAGATATTTTAACACGAAATTATTTGTTGTAACCCTAATTGTAAAGTAAATATCTAGTTAAAAACTATTACTTGATGAAATCGGAAAATCTATAGCCTTGATCTGGTAATCATCTGTAATCAATGGTCCACATCTTGGTTAGACGCTGGTTTATCAATTTTCAGAAAATATAAGAAAAGGTATGATCAGTTTTTTGATTCCAAACTTCAAGAGTGATACCGACGAGGTACAGAAAAATTAGTTAGTAAATAGATGGATGGATACTACATAGTATGCCCATAAATACTGATACACACTGATTAGAACGACAAAATGAAACTATTCACTGTTTTTGCATCATATGTTCAGGATTTATTAAAAAGTTATTGGTAAGTATAATTATAACAAATTTATTCAAAATAGTCACCCTTAGCCTCTACACAACCTTTAGGATGTCTATGCCAACATGCACTGCATCTATTGGAAAAGCATTGACCTACAACTTTAGGGTGTATTTTTGAGAAACCCAAGTTCTATAAAACTAATGGATTATGGTCTGGGCTACCAGAAGGCCAATCCTTTACTGTTATAAATGACACACACTGTTGCTCAGTCAAGTTTGAGTTGACCATGCTTTGTGAGCTAGTGCGAAGTCTTGCGGAAAGATTCAAGGCTCACCTCAAAAACCGTGTGATTCAAAAGTTTCATTACATGTTCTAAAACATCCTGTTGATACACAGCGCCCAAATTTTTGACTCCTTTTTCACATAAATGAATGTCAGTTACTCCATCACAACACACTCACCATCATACCATTACAGCTGCTGGATGATAGCCTCTTTGAACCCCTGGGACTAGCTAGAATGCCATTTTTTTGAAATATTCATTCACTGTAAAAATTTTCTTAAACAGTAAACACATTTTTTCGTAGGTATCATACGCGAACTCGATCAACAACTTGTTTGCTTTTTCTCTTTTTCTCTTTTACTTTTCTTTAGAACATCTATCAATCAATGTCTCATATGTTTTTTGTAACTAACTAGTCCTTGGTCTTGCCTAATAATACAAAACATTAAAATTTTGGAAATTTGCGTTTCCCGAGATATAATCCTCTTTGACTTTGATTGTCTGAACGTGGTCATCCAGACTTAGACGATCCTCAACACTTTCAGTCTTATTAAACAATTTAGGTAATAATATTACAGTGATATGATTTTCTTTGACAGCCCACTCCATTGGTAAAAAAACAATCTTAAAAGGAAACACATACTTGACAATTGCAACCATATGTTAAGCTTATCGAAATTTTGATGTTGTGTAAAGCAAGGGTAAGTTTGATTTTGTAATATTTATGGCAATACTAGATAGTTTAAAAACAGAACACTGTAATGATAAATGTTAAATTGTCCTTATTTATTATAAGCGATAAACTTACAAAACCTTACCATATCCTTAATTTTAGTTTAGAAGCAACTGATTTAGTGAGCTAAAGTTTATAGGCATAAGTATTTTTGACAGAGTTCCCGCATTGTTTGTAAATCCATTTTATTATTTTAAAAAATTTAGCAAACATCTTATTTGTCCATTTATCGTGCGAGGAATAAATTTATGAAAACAATCGCCACAGTGGGCCGCTAAACGACAATCGCTTTCAGATCGGCTAGCGAAGGGTTTATATTCGCATTCGAAGCTGCGGCGATTAAATTTTACGAGCTCGTTAATTAAGCGCAATTTTACGAGGGAAACTTCGACGAAATTGGAATACACATAACCACCTGGTGCAAAAATAATAAAACTGGTATCGTAGGCGGGCACGCAACAAAAGATGGCCGTGTATCTATCATCTGCAGTTGCCTATAAATCTGTGCGCGTCCGCGCGCACCTGTTCTCTGGCATTGTATTCCAACATTAACACACCGAAGAATGCGTAATGGAAAAAGCCGCACGATTTACATGGGGCATATAATGTTCCTCCTGGAATTAAAAATCTACCGAAAACAAACTTTTTTCTAAGATCAATTTTTCAAAGTCAAAGAGATGCAATTCTAATAGATTTATTCCAGCACAACTCTATTAAGTTTGTTTGTTTTTATTTTGAAATGATAAAAATTAGCCCCCAACAAAAAATAAAACTATTTAAAACATTCAAAAATGATGGGCATCGCGTTATCCAACGTATGGCCAACTTGATGATAGCAAACAAGTAAATCACGTTTAATGTACTAGAGGAAGCCACAGATATGTCTCCGTGAACTTAACATACCCTCCATGAAGATTTGAAGACGTTAAAGTTTTGTGCGTAATGGATTCTCCGTACTTTTACCGCTCAAAAAAACAGAAAACACCAACAGATGCTGCAGTTACACAGCGGGGATCTGGGGACATTCTTAAAATACCTTACAGTTACAGTTAGAATCATGGTTCTGTTACAAGAACTCCATTCTATGGGCAAGACTGTTTATTCCCAAACAAATGATGAGTGCCTTTTAGAATCGCGAGGGGATTCTGTCGATGGATCGGCTACTCCTTAGCATTACCATTAAGTGGTACGTACGGTGACTCACTGAAGAGATTTTATTAAACATATTTTTATATTGTGTACTGGGGACTAGGAAGATAAGAATTACTACAATATCTTAAATATCAACATTTACTTGAAATGTTTTATAACTAGAACAAAGCCGACCAAGACCAGTACATTTTAGAGATGTCGTTGGTTTATCACTCTTCAGTTTATTATAGAAGATATTCATCTCAATAACGGACAACAATTTAGAAAGTTAATTAGGACTCTTGTGATGTCAGACCTTCGACTGACATTGAGAATAATTAGTAAATTAAATTTGAACATTTCTACCGCCCATCAGATTTTAGCACAAGATCTTAGTATGAGAAAAATATACTCTAAGATAGTTCCAAAGAATCTCACGGTTGAGCTGAAGGTCAATCGGAAAGATTTGTGTCTTAATCTTCTATACTGCCATGTAATCGCAGATAGTAATTTTTAAAACAAATAAAATTAATAATCACAAGTAAATCAATTTCATTATTTTTTTGCTAAACCTCATATAACAGTACAACGTTGTGAATTATTTTATAGTGTTTCAATGCTAGAAACAGTGTTGCAAACCTAGAAATTTTCTCTTAATTTATAAAGGAATTTTTTAAAACTTGCCCTCAATTGAATAATAAACGCAAAATTTGTTTCATGTATAAAAAATTATGACCAATCTATAATCATACTATGATGTTATTGTAATCTGGTAAATAATAATGCAAGAAGTTGGGGATTCTGTAAATTACTTCATATTTATTGAAATTCCTGGCCACAACAAAGTTTTAAACAATTCATGTGTGGGTAATTTTGTTTCACAATTATACTTAATTACTACTATTCAATCTGAGTCGAATGGCACTAGTCTGAGGTCTCTACGATGTATGAACCAGAAGTTTAACGATATACAATAATAACTAGTTAATTAAAAGAAAGATTTTACTGTTCGTTTTTCGTTATGCACTGCAGCTTTATTATCTGCTCTAATTTTAAATGTTATTTATGATGTTTCGTTAAAAAAGTTTCATAATTACTCCGATAAAAACATGAAGAAAAAGCCAGCACCTACGGAAAAGTTTTAAATTAGCAGCCGATAGCACTAATTATAACTGTTGCGTGGTATTGTAATTTATTTGCGAAGCAATGGTTTGGTATGCAATAAATAGCATTTATTTAATAGTGCAAACATGTATCTTTTCAAACAAAGTGCATCTTTAGGAACGTAACCACATCCTATATGGGTGCAACATGTTTGTATGGCGAATAGTTCCTAGTGCTCCATTCAGTCAGTGCTACCGCAGATCAATTCACAGCAACCGCAAAATGACGCAACAATTCTAAGATGATATGGATTGACCTAGAAACATTGGGTAGTGTCAAAATAACTTAATCATCAAAGCAAAGTAGATTAGGAAACCTTTTAATTATTTAAGCATAGTATACGTCAACATATCAGGTTTTCTGCCAATAAATAGCTTATTACAATAGTCGCCAAATTTTTCTAAAGCCTCCCATTTTGTCAAGAATTTTGCTGGTGAACTCTCCCTCATCTTTTCCCGTAGTCAAATTCATTTATAATAAAATCGCGACTAGACGGCAAAACGACCTTGAACATCTGTCACCATGTAGTGCAACTTCTTTCTTCGTGTTTTCGGAACTTCCCGCCATATTCAAGAAAGTGTCAGTTAGGTGCAAACCGTTGTTTTTAACTAGCTACTGCTGAGTGTAATGTCAAATACTTATCAATAATTTAAGAACTATACTCATTGTTTTCCTAAATACGACTAGGTTTTTAAAATGTGGAAGTGATTAGAATAAAAAGAAAAACAGACTGTAAAGCAATGAATATTTTAAATATCTTTATAAGGTGAATCCTCATCAATCGCAGTGCGTTGTTTTTTACACCGAGAATTTTTATTTGATGAAACGGATTGTATTACAGGAAGTATAATAAAAATAAAAAGCTATGCAAGCATGTATTTTTAAACAAATTTGTAAAAATTTGTGTTCTTCATTTATAAATCTTCTTCACGAAACAAGAGGAGTATTGTCTTGGAAAGAACTTTCCAGTTTAAAGAAAAACTTTTGATTCTCCAATTCTCTTTAGCTTCTAATGATAGGCACGGATAAAATTAACGGAGTTATAAAACGAGTTGGTTTATGGTCGACTTTAATTGGAAGAAATATGTTTGACTAATTCCAGTGCATTCAAAACTCATGAAAGATATAATAAAGTATAACATATTAAATTCTGTGCAGTTTTGCAGATAAGTCAGTCGGTTTGGACAATTTAAAATAACAACTTTATAACTGCTTCGCCAAAGGAATTAAAAACAGTCATGACATTTACAAATAAATATTGAGTCTGCGTTAGACAATTCCTTCTAAAAAAAAAACAAAAAAAAACTAGATTCGTTTAGATCACTTGACAATAAATGTTTTAATTTTATTTTGGATATCCTCTTCATCCCCACCCCCAGAGTCGCAATCTACATTTCTGGAATCGCTGGTATATACAAGGTCCAGCAGTAAGATATTACGTTTATCAAAACATTCTAACACGGATGTTTTTGAATGAATTTCAATTTTTACTTTTTACAAAGATTACATATATAGTGCCATTTAAGAAACACAAAGCACACACAAAAATAATATAATTCAGGTGTGAAAGATTCGGCTTTCGAAAAGAAGGGGCATTCCATATTCCCACGCAATAAAATGAGACGCCCTGGAAAATGTTCCCTTAAAAAAGTCATGAATAACTCTTCAAGCATGCCTTCTCAATTCAGGCATCAAGAATTCTGGCAACATCGTAACCTAACGCTGTGAGTTACATTGCGTCCGTTTTACCAGTAGGGTTAAACGATGTCAAATTTGGCTAATCCGCACCACAAAGTTACTCTCTCAGTATGTGGGGGCCCTTTAATAAGAGTTCCTGTGCAGTATTTTCTGACTAGTACCAGAAATTTTGTTTGTTTGCAGCAGCCGATAAGTGAAAATGTGCCTCATCACTCCTTATCAGAATAGTCATTTTCCAATGTTTCCAGCATCGTTTCTGAAAAACCTAAGCCGCCGTACATAGTCACTTTCCTTCAGTTCTTGAATCACCATGATTTTGTAAGAATTGAAGTGGAAGACAGTGCAAAATTCGACGAACTGTCCTGTTTGACATGCGCAAAGCGCGATCGTGTCGTACCGCTGAACAGCGAGAGCTGACCTCCAAAGCCTATCTCTTAATGTTTTCTGATGTTCTAACGGTCCGATCACTTCCCCGAGCTGTTACAAGTATCACAATTTCACAATTTCAATATTATTTAGCGAAAAGGGATATCCCCGCGTCGACCAACATTAAAGTGAGTTTTAAATATTCAGTGTCTACAAAACCGAATAATCAATTGCAACAAAGAGACGTTATTCAATTGTCCACGGGTCCATGGCTACTAGAATGGCAATTAACGAGTGTATATCAACCATTGCGGATGCGCTAATTCCCCTACCACCAACGTTATATCCATCTCAAAAACGTAACACTTCCCTACCGGACCCTGTAGATTCATAGTACGACATAAATGCATATGAGCATTCGGAAGCGTTTCCCAGGATTGCCTGTAAACTAAAAGTTAAATGTGAAAAATTATATATTTGTTTAATACATAATTATATTAAAATCGTTACCAAACCAAGCTGTGGAGAAACATTTAGAATATCTGCCAGAAATTAGAGACGACTTTTTCACTTTAGAAGTCAGTGACAGTATCGAAGAATTTTTTTAATACGCAAGTGAACAGAATACAAAAGATACAAGACATCCAGCTTTTGAAATGGAATACCTCTGCAACTAGGATAAGAACGTCTTTGCATCAAGAATGTTACCAACTCATGTTTGAATGATATGGAGAAGCAACCTCCACATTATTTGATTATATGATTATACAGAAATTAATATTTTCGTGGACATTCCTTGCACTCTTTGTAGATCAATCTTTTTATTATGAGTTACAAAGAAAGTGAAGATACGTAGAACAATTAGGGCATTAAAATCCAAGCAAGGTTATCAAATAACCTCGACATAAATAATAAAAAAAATTAATTACAAAATTGTTTATTGTTTGTTCTGAAGTCTAAATTAAACTGATTTTTAATTACACTCAACATTTTCAGCTGGTGGTAATGAGGCAAATATCACTGTAAGCACTGATAATTTGGCATTTTGAGGTTTACGGCGAAAGTTAGCACGCAGATTAATTAAAGCCCGGCTAATCTTTATTTCCTAATTAAATTCGAGCAAATCCTGCTGTCTGAACAAAATGTCGTGCCGAATTTATTACGCCGCATAAAGCGAAACCGATAAATTATCGGCGGTATTCTTGTTCCCTAGCGAGCGATCGCCTTCTTCACGAAGGAGCGCATAATCCCATCCAGAAGAGAGCGGGCACAAACAGAACAACGGGCGGCCAATATAAATTGCCGGCAGGCTAATAGCGCAAACGCATAAAACTCCTTATAAGATCAATATATTGGTCGTAAGAGGCTCGGCTGACGGTTAATAATGGCGGATAATGGTGTAATGCAATGCTGCGAGATCCATCAGTGTCTGGGAGTTGGATTACTAGAGACTGCTACAAGAGTTGCTTCTGCTCGAAGCAAACAGGACGCCAAGACGTGGCGAGGTCTTTGCCTCCGATGGTACGTTTATGGTAACGTTATTTAATTTCGTTTCTCAGTTGGGTCTTAACGTAATCCAGCGATTAAATATGAAAATAATATAATCAATCAAATTTCAATTAGATATGTAATAACAAGCCAAAAATAATTCCTTTTACAATCAACAACACTATATAGCTACCATATTTTCTTCGTTAATCTTGTAATTATTACATATTTACCTTTATTACATCACAAAAGTCGATCCTCGAAAAAAGAAAACAAGGAAAACAATAAAGTGGTCAGCTGCAGAACCAAACAATGCATTAAAAAAAAGGAAGGCGGCGTTACGATAATCGAACGCTTGACGAGGCGTCTACTTCCAAAGACTTGCCTTCATTTTCACCATTACGAAGGCCATAAGTCCAAGTTACAATGCTTGCCCGCTTTATCACTCTTCAATCTGATTTTGTAGTCGGCAATAAAATTACCATAGAAATTTTAAATTCCCACTCTGTCTTTACAGCACGTTTACGGAAACTTATGCACATACATTTTAGGGTTGCGCTGGGATATTTACAATTTGTCCTTCTGTTAGTTTAAAATTCATAATTAAGTGGCTTAAAATGCTCCTCAAACGAACATTAACAAAAATTATATACACCGCCAGGAAAAAACTCAAACGTGAC
The DNA here is from genome assembly GCA_036346155.1 of Sinelater perroti. NCBI lineage: Eukaryota > Metazoa > Arthropoda > Insecta > Coleoptera > Elateridae > Sinelater > Sinelater perroti. Next base: position 3,803,592 of record JARFIY010000222.1, read on the forward strand.
GCACGAAAATATCGTAATTAATAAAATATAGCGTCATGCGACCCTGAACTTCGCTCAAGGTTTATTATTAGACTAACAATTTTCCATTGCCGCATTATATGAAACTACCGAATTACCTAATGGATGTAAATGCGACAAGGTCTGGATTTACATCGAAGAGCAAGGAGTACGAAGGCAAATCACGTTTGGCGTCTGGCTCGCAGCAAGTCATGCACGTTATGTCGTGTATGACGCGGTATGTTGTTTGTATATAACTTAGTAGGTAATAAATAGCATGTTTCCGCGAGCCGTGAGGCAACAACATACGACTCGGTTGGGTTTGATCAATACTGCGACGATTATATTTTTGTAAAACACGAAGCCTACAGGATGGAGGGCCGAGAAGGAAATGGGGAGAATTAACATACGGTCAGCGGTAGATAAGGCATCGAGTTAAGGTATCAGATCGCGCATGAAAGAAGCCGTCTATGCTTCACCCGAAAGAGGGTTGATACAACCAGGCAGTCTCCCCGATCAACTAATGAACGAGTGCATGTTCAACGCGTCGCGTGACTGCACTTTACAGCAGGCCTCGTTTTATTATTGAACTCGGACAATCTGCAAACACCGTGGGGAGTTTTGATGTCTCAGTCGGATAACGCCCGTTAGTCAGAGTGGAGAATCGAGAACAGTTTCTAACAATCAAAGATGTTTCGGCAATTAAAATGTTTATATTCGTTTTTCAATAATAAACATATTTGAAAGAAATAAAAAGGAAACTTGGCAACAAAAAATATTTTAATTGTAATTATTTTCGAGGCAACAGGACTTATATATTGGAAATTTGAGTAGATATATTTCAGTTTTAAACTATTTGAAAACAGCCGTGACAAATTAATCAAATTTTGCAAAGACACTTCATATAATCTAACATATTTTGGCTAATTTGACGTCGATGCTACTCTATTGGTTTAGAAGCAAAAAATTTTCGGCAGACATTTTCTATTTCCTTTAAATTGTTGTCGGTCTTAAAAGAAATGTGCACTATAATCATTTAAAGCAATATCCGGGCTATATGACAGGTGTGGAAAAACTTCAATTATTTGTATGTTCTGGAATTTTTCCTACACCAAACGAAGTCTACGCGCTCAAGTATTATCGTGTTGGACCAAAATTATGTTCCTGTTAATTAAGGCAGATGATATAGATATCATAAGTAGATCACCACAAGAAGTAGACTCGTACATAGAAGGGGTAGCAACGCAAGGATTACAAATCAGTATCAATAAGACAAACTATATGACAACCACTACAGAGATATTTAGATATGATAACGTTACTGATACAACAATAAATTAAAAAAAAAAACGTACATAAGCACCAGCAACTTTAAGTATCAATCATTAATAAGAACAATGAAATAGGAGAGGAGGTAAACGTGCCAATAGTAGTCGGCAATAAGTGCTACTTCGGGTTACAAAGTGTTATGAAAACCAAGATGCTATCGGTGAAGAAGAAAGTGAGCGTGCGTGACAAAAAAAAAACAGGCGTGGGGAAAAATCCTTAGGAAAGTTTATGGACCAGTAAATTAGAATGGAGCTTGGCGTGTTAACAAATCGAGAACTGTAAGCAAGACATGGAGAAGCCAGTATTTCCGTTGAAATCAGAAGCAAACGAATAAGCTGTCTTGAACACGCCGAATCGATAGAGCTCTCCAAAGGAGTGAAAAAAGATTTAGATGGATGGAAGAAATCCAGGACAACTTGAAAAGGCTGGGAGTCACAAGATAGAGGGAAAAGGCAAGGAACCGAACGGTGGGTTACTACTGCCGCCTGGTGAGTTTATATGAAACACTTCAAAGCCCATTTCTTGTGTTTGCATATCACAGGTAAAGAATTAAAAATCTAACCTGAATCTTTTCTGACAAAGGTGTAGTGTTTCTATCACTTATTTTTCTTATAATAAATGTTTTTTTTTCAAGTGTCTATTTTTTTTTGGAAACATGGTTGTCTAAAGTTTTAAGGTAATCTTGTAATACGGCTAGCCTAAAAATTTGTTAAAATAAAAGCCATGTCAAAGTAACCCAGCTTTGGAGATTACTTAAACACCAAAATAACATTTTCTCTCTCAAGAGCCTAACTCTAAGGTAGTAAAAGAAATTGCTATTAAAATATTTAGAAGCCAAGTGTTAATCGTTCTAATAAATTGTATTTCAAATAATTTTGACAAACGATATAAATGTCAATAGAAAACCTCTCGGAATAGAAGAGAGGTAAGATTATTGAAAACATTAAAGAACACGCCTTTCTAGAACACATTAAATTAGGTTAAGAAAATCACAGCTATGAAATAAATAGATATATTAGTTTCACACACACAGTCGTAGAAAAATTGTCACGGGGTTGAGGAAATTAGGATAATGCCAATAAATTTGAAAAAAACATTTAATTCCTGTATAGCATCCATGATAAAAACCAAAGGCCCTCCCTATTAAAATAGCCAATAAATTTGGGCAACACAAAAGAATGATGTTAGAAATAAATTTTATAAACCACGTCACAAATGAGAAATTAGAGGTAAAATTAAAGGCGAAGCTGTCATGATACGCATAGCTCAATTAAAATGGCGTTGGGCGGGGCATGTTGCTCCACAAAATGAATCAAGATGGACACAACATATTGTACAATGGAGTTCTTGCCTATATAAATGTAGTGTTTCCAACCACAGTTACGTGTCTGGACGGCATTAAAGAGAAAGTAGGAAAAAAGTGACATCACTCGCGCAAGACGTTCGTTGAAAAATATAGGAAAGCCTATGTTTAGGAATCAACTGTAAAAGTTGAACGAAGAAAAAGAAGAATAGTAAGAAGCGTGAACAATCTAATTCTAATAACGACTAATTACAAGCTGCTCCTATATTATATTTATCAAACATTATTAGAATTTACCAACCCACTTTCAATTATCTGTGGCTGTTTTTAAAGACCCGCAAAATTGAACTGGTAAATACAACGTATTGTACGTGTTATATTTAATAATAGTATCAGATTTCTTTTCGAAAAAAGACTGTTGTAGAGGCGTTAAACAGTTTACAACTAGACTTAAAACATGCATTTCATTCATGGAGTAGATCTCGTGTCGCCATTGATATAGAGTAAAGCGAAGCGATAAAAGCAGTACTAAACTTGCGGCACTAACGGCTCCACTTTTATTTCCTAGTAAAAAGCCGATCACTCTGGAAAGTCACGTTCATAATACAGCGGTAAAGGGAATAAATGCGAGCGATAACGGCGTTACGTGCACGTTTCTGTTAGTTTAACAAAGTAGCCAAGCAACGAGCACGATACGATCCTAGGCATCGATTATATCTACCCACAAAAAATGGTTCCGAAATAGTTGCACCGCGATTATAAATACACCGGCACTGCTTCCCAAACGTCGTCAGTTTAAGTCGTAGATGCCTTCTAAAATAAATGAATTGAATAAACGACAGGAATGAAGATTTTTATCGACGGTACTTGTAAAATACTTCAAATTGGTATCACGATATCATTCAATAACTTTAATAGCTGCAAGACATTTTCAAATCGCTTTTAGCAAATACCAATACAAAAGTAATTTTGAAAATACAATTGGAGAACCAGTTTATGAATATTTTCGAAAATGATTTGAACAACCCCTGGTAGTTTTTTGAACATTGTCTTTGATAATAATTACTACGTTATGTCGTATTAGAACGTTTTGGTAACATTCCGGACTTCTAAATGTACCTTTGTGACAATCAAACCAAGCATATGTATGACCTTTCAACACGAGAACTTTTTGGTAGACTTCAGCAGTAGTGAGTGAGTAGTATACACCGCCCTGTTGCTTTTTTTGTTCAAATACTCGATGGCGACAATTTTTAAGCAAATGACATAGAAATACTCCCAAATGCAAAAGCCTTCATATTACAACTTATAAAATCTTTTACTATAGTTGAAAATATTTATTAGTTTACTAACAAGTAGTTTCCTGACTTTTTAAAATCTGTAAAACCATTATATGCAAATAAGAATGTACTGAAATGACTAGATTAATCAGAGATATGTTAAAACCTGAACACACTCATCGATAGAAAAGTGAACGAACCCTTTTATTGAATTAAGATTTTTCATTAATTGAGATGGCTAATATTTTAAGGTTATGGTGTTACCAGATGTCCAACCTCACGATATGACGTTTTAGATCTGACAATTTTAAGCATAACTTACTGGTGAGGCCATCTTTTGTCAAACGGCGGAGACTTATTTGTACTCCCTTTATTCCAAATATTGCTTCTAAAAGATAAAAAGTTGTCAGATAAAAAATTATTTTTATTGTTCATTAATAAGATAATATTAATATTACAATGTTTTGATTTTAGCAAAATTAGCATATTCTGTTCCTTAAAAGATACCCTAGTAAAGGACTCTGTGAAAGAATACCTCGAATAAATCATTAAAATGGCAAAGAAAGTCAGACTGGAAGTGAAGAAGGGAATTAAACTAGCTAGCATAGGCACTATTTAGGAAACTCAACTATATACATCCAAGAATAGAAAATGAATCTGGGAACTTACTAAAAAATTATGAAAAAGCTTCAAATTTCCAGAACAAGAATGGAAAGAAAACAGACAAAGCACTCGATAGACAAAAGAAAAAACAAAAAATGCATTGCAACAGTTATAGCGGACAAGTGGAAACGGCTACCCCGTTTATATACGTGGCTAGGATGGAGGAAGCAAGATGGAAAAGTACGGTAAACTGTAAATCAAAGAATGATAAGCGCAACAGGGGAAGACCGATGATGCGCTGGAGGAAAGTTAAGAAAATGGGAAGAACAAATTGGATTAGAAAAACATAAGATAGGTCAGAATAGGAGAACCTTGAGGAGATGTCAGAAAGTTATAGTTTGACAAAAAGTCAAATTTTTATTTATCTAAATTTGTGGACAACTCCCCTAACTTGATCCTTTTAATTTTGCTATAAGCTACATAAACATATGGTACAAAATGTGCACTGTAGATCTTTTTTTTTAATTGCCATCTGACAACAAAGAACAAGACCACCATTTTTAACACCCCCCCCCCCCACCTCCCCCCCCCCCAACCCCACGTAGCCTTACTGTTTCTTCTACAAATGTTCATTTCAAATTATAGAAACAAATTACAATTTAATATCCAATTCTAATTTGCCGATAAAATCGAGACTGATTAAGAAAACTCAGTTATCCCTAGGGGAAATGTTCCTCTGATACGCAGAAGTCATTAATTTGGTGATATCGTTCGTGGTCGTAATTTTTATTCTCCATTTCAATAAATGACAATTATAAGATAAGAATTCACCTTAGAAATTAAATTTTTTAGCTTATCTGGATACCAATTATATTCTGTTTTCATCACTCATGTACTGGACGAAATGTTTATTTGAAAATGAACTTTACTAGCTCAAAACATGACGAAGGTCCTTACTTATGTTACTTTATAATTTTAGAAACAATACTCACATAATATTATATGTGTATATTTAATGTACAAACTAATTTAGAGAACAAATAAAGCAAATGCAGACACTCGACCTAGATGAACTGCTGTTCTACATTTGCACGAAGTCGAGTAGCGAATAATGTCGCATGTCGATGGCATGCAAGTAGTGGCGTCTGGTAATTTACCACGCAGGGATACCAACCTTATCTTAGTACGGCACATTCAATGTTTATTTAAAAAATGTTTTCATGATTGATAAAGTGGAAATACCCCTTACCAAAAACATCGTCTAAGATAAGAACTTTTTAAAATTATTTTTAAACGCACATTTTTCTGTAGCTTTTACAAGCACTTCTTGATCTTTAAACTATTATATTTTGCAGCTAATAATATGTTTGACATCCATATGTTCTGGTCGTGCTGAAGCAAAGTATTTGTGACACTGGAAAAGATTTTTTTGATCTATTATTTCAACTCAACTTTCCATACAATACATAAAAATGCACCAAATTATTCTTTTCCTATCAAGACATTTCAGAAAATCATTCGTCTAAAAGAATTTTTACTAATTTGAAGTGCGTTCTGCAGAAACTATGACATAATTTTGACTACAATAGAATGAAAAATACACCTATCAAAGCATTAGCTATTATTAATTATGACTTTCTTTGATTTTTCTGGAGATCAAACTATTCCACTTCGAATGAACTAGTCTTTTGAGATGATCCATTGACAGGCCCAATTTCAGACATCTTCATATCAACCGAAGCACTGTTTTATAAGCGAGTATCCCATATATGTAAACAAGTGGTACTCCAAAGAAGTAATGCTTGGTGAATACGGAGGGTGTGGCAGGACATCCTAGCCAAATGCTTTCAATGTGTTTTTGGCCTGTTTTCCAACATGTGGTCAAATGTTTCCTACTGAAAGACCACTTTGTTGTGTCTTTTAGAGTATTTTGGACGTTTGGCTTTCAATGCTCGATTCAAATTGATTAATTGTTATTGGAAACGGTGGTAAGTGATCGTTTAACTCATTTTTCACAGCTTAAAGTAGAGCGCGTCTCTCTGGTCTCACCAAATACAGAGCATGGTCTTCTTTCCGTTTTGGTATTGGTATTAACGGTTAGTTTAGGTCACAAATTGATTTTTTCCGTTTGAGATTATTAAAATATATCCACTTTTCACCCACAGTAACAATATGATAAAAAAATTCTTTATTTTTTGCCCATCAAGTAGGATTTCGCACATGGTTTTTCTATGTTTTTTATTTTAATTTTTTCTTCTTTGAAAAGCCTTCTACGTGACTTTTGAACTTTTTAAAATCTTAGGAATAACACTAAATGCAAGTTGTTTTACGTCGGACATAAATCCTCATCCAATAATTGCAACAATTCTTCGTCTTCGAATTTTTTATGGCGTCCTAAATGTTCCTGATATTCCATGTCAAAATAACTACATCTGAAGCATAGAAAATCTGATGAATTGCGTTCGCCATAAGCGTAACTTTTATATACAGAATAAGTAAATGTTGTATTCTGGTTTTTATTTATATTGCCGATTGTCATATTTGTTGCATCGCAAAGTCATTTGTCTTTTCATGTAAATTTACTCTCCTGCTACTTCCCTTATATATTTAGAAATTTATAAGACACAATCTAATTTTTTTTTCATTTATATATTATGCACTTTCTGCAAATATATTTTTTTCAAATAGAAATATATTTTGAAATGAGTATGTATAAACCAATAATTGATTTGAAAAAAAAAAACAGAATATTTGCAATGGTTGCAAAAGTCAAACTTTCACAAAAATTTTGATAAAACGGAAAATTCAATTGTTTTTTTCTTTTTTATATAACAAAGTGTTAAAATTGAATGTGTATATAAAAAAAACTTCGAAGGAAAATGCCTGGTATACAAATACAGAAAAGTGTTAAAGAAGTAAGACGTAAATACGAGGTCTGTCTCGAAAATATCGAACTAATATTAATATAATGGTATAGAGCTCGACATTTTCTAGAGACATACCTATAGAATACCAAAATTATTAGTTTTGATCTGCAACATAAATAAATTTCAATCACATATTTTAAATGAATTTTAAACAGATCATAGGTGACAAACAAATCTTCCTACCTTTTACTTATTTTTTCATTTTGAGTTATATGGATAAGATTAGCTTCGAGTCACGCGATTACACTTTTACAATTATGTCGCATGAAAATATTTTATCATCAATCGACCTTGCAGTGTCTTAAATAGACTTGGAAATTTAATATATTGTAGTGGAACAGATACAGGTCTTTATCTACGTCGTTGTTTTTCTCCACCTTAGATATAGAAACGAAATACTTATATGCTACATTTTGTGTTATAATACCAATTTGACTTCCCAATCAACATAAAATGCATATGTATCGAAGCAGTCGCGCCGCGGATCATTTTCGAAACGATTTTTTCTAAACAAGGCAGATTTGTTGCACCAACAATTTACAACTTAAAACGTGGTCCGCGCACATCTGTACCCGTTCTGCCTGATAATTGCACACCGTGCTCGCAGCATCTTTTATTCATGGCTTCCAGTCTGTGCTCCACGAGTTTGTCCGGTCCCTGCCACTCACTCACTCACTCTCTTGCTCATTGAGAGACTGCTTGGAAGCGCGTTTGAAGTTATATCTGCTTAGAAATAGTTCGTTGCATGACCGTTGCTCGGACTAGCAGCATTTCGATTTCAAGCGAAACCTGTTTTGATCCTTCATCTCGAGCAATTATACACAAATTGATAAGCCGGAGCGATTATTGTTACCGATTCTCAGGCGTTACTTGCACATGGAAGCAAATCCATTTATATGCTAATAAGGTAATATCCCTAACCGTTAAAACAGACAGCTCAAAACGTCCAACAGTAAATGAATTTACTGCTCAAGGAGCACCAACACACCAATCAGTAGTGTAAAGGCAAACAGTTGCATGCTGCCCCTTTTCCATCGGTTAGAATTAATAACCAACTGGAAACTGTCAGCAATTTTTTGCTGATGCGATTGGGGTCGTTCGAAGTTAAGCGAAAGAAAAACGCTATTGTTAATGTAGAATGGAGGCTTGGCTTGCGACCAGTTTTCGCAGCCGAGGCGAGAGTGCCTCGAAAGAATCCGCTGCAACCGCAGCCGGTCTTCCCTTATTCGGTTAAGCATCGCCTATAAATAAAGAGTGGTACAGACTAGTTGCTTTTTTGCTTTCTCTGGAGCCCGAGCACCTCGGCAAAGATATTATGGAGCAGATACGTCAGGCGAAACGATGTGCAATTAATTCACTGAGAAATGAATGCATGCGCGCCGCTTTTTTCTGGAACACGTGGCACCGCTGGATTTTTCTAGACCACTGCCTCCTCGGGGCTGTACCCTTTGGTAACATTGTTTCCGAATACGTCACGAGATGCCCCCTCTGAATAGATCAAACAATTTTCGGCACTTCAGATCGCATAAGAAAATAAACCAGAGGGATGCTGCTGTGTGGAGGGTACATAACAATACCAAATGCGCATACATTTATGCAAATTACTTTTCAGTTACAGTAATACACCGCAATTAAACTTTGTCTCGGTTGCCATTTTTGTAAACCGTTTTATGTTCGAAGAAATGGCACCCCCACACGGTTAGTTTATAGAACTTAAATTATTACGGCGAGCAAGCCCACGCGCTCACCGTAAAAGATTACAGCAGTGTAGCAAATTGACAATTAGAAAGCAAAATGGTTTCAATTAAATGGAAATCAATTCGTGATGCTGAGATACCAAGATGGGCACTAAAAGTCGCACGATTAAACAGAACCGTTTGCTGCTGTTGCGAGAGATAGCATGCAAGATAGGTCTCAAAACAATGAGAATAATTTTCTTATGCTCAATTTGGCAATATACCGTAGTTACGTATTAACGTGACTTGATAATGAAAAGCTGCATTAACGGGACGTTTTGAAAACGAAATACATATTCTGTAACTTACTGACTGACTATCGAGGCACTCAGCAACAATATTAAGTGACCCTATTGTAGTGACCAAAATGACAAGTGATATAGACATCGGTTGGAACAACCGAAGTGAAATCCTAACGGCCGAGAGTTGTGTACATATTGACATTAATCCACTAATGAGTGCTATGGTAACGTCTGCGTGGCTATCAATACTATGAGGTTAGCCTTTAACAACCACAGATGAACAGCACCAAGTGCATGTCACATCTCATTACCCCTGGCATTCAAGATGCGTGGGTCTAAACCCACAACCTTTTTTTTGGAAAGCCCTGGTGTTGGATGTTGATGTGTCCTTTCAGCGACATTCAGAGTGGTGAAAGCTTAAGTGACCCAAGTGTTCGGGGAGTCCTGAATATGCCAAGGACATCAGTCCCGCGACTACCTCCAGGAAATTTGTGGCGTTCTAGGTGACCGCCGGGTTGTCGACTTGGGGAATACAGGACTTCCCCGAAAGCTGACCGGATGGGAACCCTGGTAATTTGCACAGTTCACGGGTTTGCTCCGGGGCCTTCTGCACTCTTTGGAGTGTTGGTTCTCACCGCACTTCACGCTGCATGTGCTTGGAAAGCAGAAAAGGTGGCACTGACTAACCATTTTCTTGTTATGTATTGTTTCAGAGTAACAGACACATGGAAGATATCTCTGATCTTGCCCTTATTGTTTCGCTCAAGTTCCATGAACACGAGAGGCATTGGACGAAGGTGGATTCTCTTCCTTACCCTCTGGACTATGAAAATTGGAATGTCATCGTCGTGAAGTTCTTGCTCCAACTCCCCCTCGGAAACGTACTCCGAAGCGCCTGCCTTAAGCAATTAGAAGTGGTAGCTTCGTATAAGAAGCGAGTCGAACATGCGTAATCGTCAGATATGGCGGTATGAATGGAAAATCCATCCGCTACATTTTTGGCCTTGGTGAAACCAATCTTTTTTCTCGTGTACGGCTTTCCTCACAGAACGCCAGACCTATTTCATTCGCAAAATAATGGACGGGACTCGTTCCTAAGGGGAAGCACTCATCGGGCTAACTACTGCGTCTCGACGAGCATTTCAGCCTCTACATGGTCGCTCAGGACCCCGAAGGCATTGGTGATAGTTGTTGATGTCGGAGCTGGGGGTGAGGGCATCGACACCTTTGTTTGACGTCGGCGCTTATGGGCAAGCTTAATGTCATGTTCCTCGTTGAGGCTCGTCGAGGTGGCGGCGCTGGAACAACTATGGCGGCTGGAGCAGCTGGAAGGATGACCCACGTACTTTCCCGCGAACGACGCTCCAAGAATTCTTCGAGGATTACCGACAAAAAGTGTTACTGTACTCTCGTCGACCCTATCAAAAATATCGACATCAGACTCAGCTTAAATCTCCAATTTCCTTTGAGGAAGAGATATCCAATAGCATCCTAACATGTAATCAGGAAATTATAATCCATCCACAAGAGTCAAATTACAAATCATTAATATGATCTACAATCCAATATTTTTTCCATCGATACAAAGCACAGAAGGGAAGTGGATCACAAAATGAAAAACTTTATAAGATTAAGAAAAAGTGTTTTGGCGTTTTTAGAGCACCATCTAATTGTTTATGATGATTATATATAAACGATGGGCCATCAGGTCAATAGGTTCCTCCCTCAACGCAATTTTCTGCATCTTGAGTTTTCATTTACAACTGAAAGAAAATGAATCGCGTTGTATTTTGGAAAGTATCCAAGTTTGCCTTGAAGATCGAAGAAAATGCAGTCCATTGTCTTGGAAGTCTAGTCACTTATTTCAAATGACTTTCTGCCACATTGAGTAATTAATATTGATCAATGCTCATTTAATGTAGAAAAAGTATGTATAAATTCTAAATACCAACCAATACTTATCAACTGTTATGCCTGTAATAACTGCAGCCGCTCCTTGGTTTGTATGTATGTATGAAAAAGACAAAACGAGATGTAACACAAAGCAGATGTCTGCAATCAAACAAATTGTACATAACAGAGAAAATCTTAATGCACCTTGTGAAACAGAAGATAAAGTATAAATAAAATCTAAAATCATTAGAAAATAATTCCTAAAAGAGCTAAAATTATGCTGAAACTTAACGACCACATATCAAACAAAAAAAAAACACTAAACAAACACCAACTGCAATGTTCAACTTTTGGATAAAGAAAATAAATATGTATTATTAAACTAAAATAAAAAAAAAGTCAAATTACAATAGATCAGTTGACAACTGAAGAGAAAGTGGAACATGTTCTATATGCAAAAATTAGCTCCAAAGTACAGAGCGTTTCAGAGTCGATAGAATGTGGGAGGGGGTGGAGTTATACTCATTTCTAAACAAAGAAGAAAAAACCTGATTATTCACTCATAGGTATATTTGTAAAAAAGCATTTATTGCAAATTTCACCTCGATATTAGAGAATTCATATTCGAATAATTCGAATAATCCTATTCTTTACGACAATGAATTCAAGAAGAAAATGTCGCATTAGGCTTGATACAAAAGTATGACGTGCTTCCACAGACCAAGATGTATTTCCATCCAGTAAGATGATTCGAGAGATAAAAATCAGTTTATGAGCGACATTGATCATTTAAATCAGTTTCTAATCTACTACTCGTTAGTTGCTTTTTAGTTCGCCAAATTTTGCACTTTGACTTCCATTTTCATTCTTACAAAATCATGGTGGTTCAAGAACCGAAGGAAAATTACTATGTACGACGGTTTAGGTTTTTCTGAAACGATGCTGGAAACCTTGGAATATGAATGTATCCTGATAACGAGTGACGAGGATCATTTTCACTTATCGAGTGCTGTAAAAAATAAACAAAATTTTTGGTATTGATTGAAAAATAATCTCAGGGAAGTCGATTAAAGCTCCCTACATAGCGAGAGAATAAGAGTATAGTTCGGATTGACAGGATTTTTTATATAATTGGACCCTTTTTCCGAGAAAACAGACGCGATGGGAAAGTCAGCTGACAGAGTTAGCTTAGGATGTTGCAAGAATATTTGATGTCTGAACTGAGAGAAGACATCGCACTTTTGATAGGGTTTGGTTTAAACAAGAATTTATGGCTTTTTAAAAGAACATTTTCCAGGGCGCGGAGATATGGAGAGTCCCCCTTGTTCACCGGATCTTTCGCTGTGTGATTATTTCATATGAGCCTACTTGAAAGCTCAGGTTTACATTGAAAAACCACGGACTCTTGAAACTTCATCGAAAGCCATAACTCTAAAAATTCGAGTAATTTCACATGCAATGTTTGAAAGGTAAAATACCTGGACAAAACGATCTCCAGTTGGATGACGTTCTTTTTTGCACCTAAATTACATTCTTTTTGTTTCTGAGATGGCATGTAATCTTGGGAAAGATTAAAAATTAATTTTTTTTCAAAAACATCTATGTTAGTGTTTTACAAAACGTAACAGCTCCCTGTCGGACCCTATACCCCAAGACATGCGTTAGCTGCCTTACAGAAGGTACAGAATGTCATAACTACGCAAGAAAAAAATATTCACATGTGCCTGACTACACGCTGTATCCCAATTGTTTCATTCACCAAAATTTTTTTATTTCCATTATCTAACACATTCAATACGTAGAAAAAACGATAATGGGAACAGTGATGCATAGTGATAAAGAGAAAAAGCGTCCCACTGCAATCCTGTCATTGTATGCGTGAACCCGTGTCAATCGACCACTGCATCAATCGGGCACGACACCATTAGTTGGCAACGGAATCTGCGGCCAAGCGAATTAGCGCCAGTTGATGTATCGCCGATTCTAATCGCGGGCCAAACTCACAAAGGGCATCCCACTCATCAGGCCGGCGAGATAAATTAAGGGCCACCTTGGAGAAAAATGTCCGCACAGGGCGAAACATTTCGGCTACAGCAATTTAATCAGCTTACCCCGCTCGACAACATCACAATGCCTGTTGGAGAAGCCGTAATGTCCACGGTAAATCATTTAGTTCTGCAAGCCAGTGTATAAATAAGATTAAGGCCAATAAAACAACAAACAGGGCCCGCCCGGAGCGTGCGATGCTATAACCGAGTGCGTGAAACCCTATATCCGGCGAAAACCGATAAAAGCGCGGCCGATTTTTTAAGGGGAAGAAAAACACGCCTATTTTTATCTCCCCTACTTGTTCATTAGAAACGCCGACTGTTATCAGGTTTTTAAAATAAAACCAAGAAATTGTTATTTTTTATTATCTTAAAGTCGTTTCAGCCAAGAGTTATAGAAGCTTAATATTATCAACTTGACGCATTTTTTTTAATTTTATCTCCCTTAAATTTATTTAACTTTATCGATCAGTTTGAGGTTAAAAATTGAGTAAAAAAAAGTTCACAAGGCAGTTATAATAGCCAATGGTAAGGGCAACGTAGTACATTTTATGTGGGGTTCAAAAAATATACTCTTTAAATAACAATATAAGCAATGTTTATTAACTTAGAAGCAATAGTTTTAATGGTTTGATCAAAAAAATATTACATGAAATTAAATACACGTTTACCGAAACTTACGACCATTTATTTCCAAATATAGCGGATAACACATCAGGAAGCGTTTATTAGAAATTGGGGGACATGGTCTTTCAATTTTTTCTTTTAATTAATCGATTGTTGCTTTTTTGCAGTAGTAAACCTTATCTTGGAGGTAAAATTACATTTATAGGAGTAAAGTCTGGAGAACGCCCATCTCTTCGTCCAATTCATTTATTTGGAAAAGTCTCATTGAGATAAGTTTTTACATCACGCCAACAGTCGGAAATGCTCAATCTTGCTGAAAGTCATCAAACAACTCTCGTAGCACGTTTAGCTAAACATCATCAGTTTGGCCAAAAAAGAATGGCCCTAGGATGCTCAATACTGATATTTCACATAAATCTGTATCTTCTACTATGTTCAAATTGTGTTCTTAAGTAATATGTGAATTATGAAAAGCCCGATATTAGCAATTATGTGAATTAATTAAACTGGATAGTCTCATCACTCCAAATAATATTAGATGGAACTACTGCGTCTTCCACGCATTTGTTTTCAAGTAAATAAACGTATTTCTCATTTAAAGAGTGAGTATATTTCTTGAGACACCCTGTGTCCATGGATATATTGTTTATTAAAGCCCTATATTCTTTCATTTGACGACGTACTCACAGATTAAAGTTAAAAACAAGTTATTTTAATTTGGAGATTAACATCTGAGGATGTTGGAAATCATATTGGCCCATTTACATTTATCCGCAGCTGTTCAAAATATTTTTGCGTTATCCGTTCCAGCCCACTGTCTAAGGTTTTTCATTCACAATGTACGTCTTGTACTTTTCAATTTTGCCTTGCAGAACCACTCGTAGACGCATAACGTGACAAAGGTAATTAAATTTTCTTTGTTTGATAATGTTTATTAGCACTTTTTTCTTCCCCATACCCTGTAATACTGTAGTATTAGATATATGATATATTCATGATATTCGGAGCTTTATAGTATTCTTCTTGAAGGTTTAAGCTTCCACCCTATATAATAACACTAGAAAAATCCATTTGCCTGCGTAAAATGTGCTGGACCGCATGATACAAAAAACTGCCAAGAAAACATAAGCAACCCTAGCAAAATGTATTCTTTGCGAGGGACAACATCAGAAGACGCATGTTCGTACTTTTAAATTTAACCATGGATTACAAAGAACTGTTTTTCACTTTTGTTAAATGCAGTTATTGCTTTTTCAATTGAAGGGTCTCGTTTTTCATTTAATGTACATCCTAAATAAACGATTTTGTCTACTCATGCTCTATTAGCGTATAATTGTAAGTTGGGTATGTTTGGTATATTAATAATCATTATTTTTGTTTTCTTAGCATTTAGCTTCAGCTCTCCAATCGACTACCCTGACCACTAATCTTTGCATACCTTCTTCTGTGCTTGCTATAAGTATTATTCGCATATCTAAGATTATTGATCAGTTGACCGTTGATTGATTGATTCTTCATCAAATTTCTCCGGGATTTTTATAAAAAATTCCTCACTAAGTGTTCAACAGAAGTGGGAATAGCACACATCCTTGTCTTACTCCCTGTTTGACCATCTATTTTTACTGTCGCTCTTTGATTCCAATATAAATTTTGTATAATTCGCTTCAAGTTTGCGTGTTGTAGGACAGTCATCAACTTTCCGTGTTAAATTTTGTCAAAAGCTTTTTCATACAAAACACAAGTAGGCATCTGTATTGACATCACAACATCTCTCAATGCTAAATAGTGCTTCTCTTGTGCCTAGATTTATTTCGAAAGTCAAACTGTGTTTTGCTAAATTTTTATAGACCTTTAGTATGTTAAGCTTATCATTCTGTGATCTTCGCATTGTTTTGAATTAATTTTCTTGGCTGAAGATAGGCTGAAGTGTAGAGTCTAACTAATCTTCTGGAATGTAATTACAGAAGTTTGTTAGTGTCCCTATGTACTTGTCTTTTTTCACTTCTCTTTTAAAACGCAGTTTCACCATAGCCTGTGGTCAATGGGTATATCAGCTCCTTTGCTGACTTAATTGAATTGCGAAACCTATTGTTGATCAGTATATAATCTTGATTGCAGATTATTTTCTTGTCTTTACCCGGGTGTTTCTAAGTATAAAGTCGTCTGACTGCTAATTGGTAATATGTGTTAGTTATGAGCATTTCTTTTTCTTTGTGAAATTTTACAAGCTAATTCTCTCTCTCAATTCGTGTCCCTAGGTCAAACTGTCTTATAACTTCTCCATATGGTCGCCTTGGATGATTATTATGTCATTTCTTGGTGTGGTTTAACGCTTCGCCAACCTCTTTATAAAACTATTCCATGTCTTCTTCATTACTCTTAGCAATTGGTGCATAAGTCTGTATTATGTTCAGACGAAATAACTTTGTATTTATTTGAAGTATCGCTACTCTGTGAGATATTGGTAAGAATCCCTTTAATATGCAACCAAATTTACTTTGAGTTCACAGATTCAGCGTTTGAATTATCTCGACAACTTTACGTGAAAAAAAGGTTTGGCGAGAGAAATCATGTAAAATAAATAATAAACCTGCAAAACTTGCAACGCATAGCGAAGTAGCGAAGCAGTTTCCCAAATTTGAGAACCCTCTAGCTCACCTTTGACCAAAATCACTAGCAAACAAGCCTTTTTGTTCACCTGTCTGTTGGTGAAAACAGAATTTGGAAATTCCTGGCCGTTCTCGAGTTATTGCTCGGACGGACGGACGGACGGACGGACAGAGGGACGGACAACATGAAGTTAGTAAGTGACTCCGCTTAGCTTCGCCACTTAATAATCAATCAAATAAAAATTGTAATAACTGTTTACTCAATATAATGCAAACACACGGATGGATGGACAGAAAATCAATGAGATATTTTGCGTGCCCCTTAATTATTGAAAAATAATTTACTGTAAAACAAACGATACTTAACTAATGAAATTCTTTGAAGTAACAATAGCAAATCCCAGTATTAGGGGGAGCGAAGTGTCAAAGAAGTTACTAATGTGTTGCGTGTAGACCATACGCGTGTCAGGTGTAATGGACGTCTTATCACGAACCCCATTTACCTGTTTCGCCTACGAACAGAGCGCGATAAAAGTAATGATTCATCAAATATACGAACAGTTCCGGCATGAAAACTTAAACATTCTCGGTGAAAACCAACAGAAATGTATATTATGGCAAACCTTACCGACAAATTAAATTAATTATTGTTTTCGTAAACAATTATATGCCTTTTCATAAACACAACACGTACATGATTGCGTTCTGCGGAGTGAAATTTAGAAACCATTTTCCGGAGGGAATAGGAGATCGGAACTTTTAAGGCAACTGCTTGCGCGGCAAAAGAAGCAAAAGTTCCCGAGTGACCCGTCGTCGAATCAATATTAGCCAAGGCTTCGCCACACCTCGCTCTACCTAATTGATCTTCCTCCCCCAGCTTGACACATTTACCGCTGACTGGACTCGACCGCTGAAATGGAAATGCCAAGCGGGGGCGGCAGCCCATCTTGGCCCGTTAATAACGTTAAACCCGAATTGGATTCCGCTTCGCATAATCCTGTCGGAACTTAAGGACACTTCCTAAATCGCAATCATCTTGCCAAGTCCGACGATGTAATTAGACCATAATAGGATTTCGCTCCGTCCTCGCAAAAATCTTTCCGTCGCCGCCCTAGTTTCCCGTTCTTTGTGTCGGGGCTCGCCGAACGCACGCCTCTTAATCGAAGATCCGATCGGGAGAAACGAAAAAATATGTAATGGCGTAATTAAATTCATCGGAATTCAAGGGCGCAAATTCCCTTCTTAGGTTAAATTTGCAAAAATTCAACTTCACTTATCAATTAAGTTAATCGCTCCGGTTTCATGTAATAACTATCGAAAAAAATAAATGAAGAGAGACTTAGAAAACATGTAGTATGTACTATGGTGCAAAATATTTTTCGATTTTTTTGAGTACTTAGCTTTGGATTTAAATAAATTGAAGAAACAATTAAATTAGGCTAAAACAATCTATAAGGATAACGGTCATGGTACGATATTATATCGTACAGCCCAAAATTGATTCCAAAAATTCCTTAGGGGTTACACCAGTCTTCTATAGTAAATCAAAAAATTCCAAAAACATCCCAAACTATATATAAGTACCCCATAATTATCACAAGCTTAGATCATCCTGATAGGCAATAAGTATGAGCTAGGCAAATTCAACAAATGATGCAGAAAAGCACCTTACAATTTAACACCGGGTTAATAAGTGCAGACAATTACTTGACAATCCACAGGATCTTCGATTCTTTTGCCTAATTGTTATCAGTTATCTTTCTTCCTAATCCAAACAGACCAAATCAATGGTTAAGTAGAATAAGCTGCAAAGCCTGTTGTAGAGCCTAAAAGTTTTAAGTCCAAAGCTATGCTTTGTGTCTAGTATTATTTACTTTGAACTGGTTCCTAACGTCGGGACATCTTAAAACGACACCCTGGTATGGTTAATCAAATACGGATGTTACAGATGCATAACGCCAGACCACATATGGCAAAAAGAACTCGATGGAACCCAATTGTCTCCCAACCCTGTCTATATTCTTGATTTGACACCAGATTACCTGTAATCAATGGTTCACTTTTTGGATGGACACCGTTTTATCAATTTTCAGGAAATAGAAAAAGGGTTCTTTGATTCAAAACTTCAAGAGTGATACCAACTTGGTTCATAGATGGATAGACACTATACAGCACAATCGACGTATATTGTAATTTTTCATTTTGTATTTTCTTTAGAACACCAAATAGTTTTTACATTAAAAACAAAAACTTTTTCGGTACCTTAATGTTAAAACTGTGTGAACGGATAACTATATTACGTGTGAGCATGGCATATCACTGTGAGTAAAATTTTATAAAAGATTACTGGAATATGTATAAAAGAGAATGTTTACAGCAAACCATAGGATGGCAATAAGAAATTACTTTCTTGTTTCCTTATAATGGTTGCTGAGCAGTGGCGTAAGCGGTCCATTATACAATTATACAGAGTAGATATATAATTTGTTTTAGTATTCAAAACAACCATCTTCACTCTTGGGTAAGTTACTATTTTTTGTATGTAGTATAGAGCTTGACAATTTTACCTCAAGATCTTGCAATATTTTGCAATCATTGTACCGAATGAAAATTATTTTACACATCAGCCCGTTGAAAGATTAGGCACCCAGAAAACATTTCATAGTCATACTGTCGCTCCAAGCCTGTTGAAACTAAAAGTTTTCAAGTTGGAATGCATCCAGATTCAATGCGAAAAATTATCAAATCATTTCAACATATTGATTGATGTCAACTTTACTCGGCAAATAGTGACACTTTAATCAATTAAAATCTCGTTTATTAACGCATCCCAACAAATAGAAATGTACTTTTTTTAGTAAATAAAACAAGTGCATGTGATAGCCCTTCCAAGATGTTTTTATATATTTCCTGGCGATTTAGCCAAACACGCCTGAAGGGGTCCATACAACAACCATCTTATATAAATGAAAACGAAGATCTTGGTGTAAAATTCACCATACAGTACAACTAGATAAGTAAAGAGGAACTATATACGCACAGATCATCTCGGAGACTATGAAATGGAACATCTTAGTGCACTGATATTTTACGGTGGTCTTACACTCCTAAATATTTCTCTTCTCAATACTTCTGAGATTCCTTACCCATAACAAAATCGATTTTCTATTAGGAACACAGATACAAAGTGCGACCTAAAAGCACGTTGTACGATTACACCAGAATCATTTTTCCGAATTTATGCTTCAATTGCAAAAGTTTTCTGTTCATTCGTTCATCACGTTATCTTCTAAGGATCTAATAAAATCACATTCCCCACCTTCAGACCGCTCTTCGCATCACAACCTTCCTTTTAAATTAGGGAAAACGTTTTGGTCACCCTGTATGTCCGATACCAGTCATGGTACTTATATTTAAACAAAGATGCTATTAGCCATGCTAGGTATTTTAAAAGAAGAGGTTTCAGAAATGTTACTTTATGACAAAGAAACCATAGACATATACAATTTGGTACAATATGGTTATAGAATTTTAAAATTGCAAAATTAAACATGATGTAGAAAAACTGTTTAAATTTTAACTATTATATCCTTGATTTTATCTTTAAGATTTAGATGTTCTTCGAAAATAATACTTTATTGTATTAAATTTATGGATTAAACTTCATTACAAATGTAAGCAAGTAAACTTAAAACGATTTTCAGAAGGTATTGGAATATTTATATAAACACTTGCCCAATTGTAATAAATACAGATATATAGTTGCTAAAAAAGTGTTCAAAAGCTAGTATACGGAGCATTTAAGAAATTATACGTTTTTAGAACATTTTAGACATCGGGTGACGCAACATCTAAATCACAGATTTCCTAAATGCAAAATCAGTCATAATCGTTTCACTTATTGACTGTTATGTCAGCAAATTTTACTTTCTCAGATTATTATTCATAAAAAAATTAAAAAGTACATGTACAAGAGAATAAGGAACTGTGGTAACAACATAATAAATAATCTGAAAAAATCACCGCCGCGAAACGACAATATTAACATCTGTCAAAATACACTGTAAAATGAGCAGATGTAAAAGGAACTAAAAGGGTCGTAGATAAGAGTTATAATCAAATTAGAGCACATTGTACAAGTTGACATCTGAACCATTACTATAAAAGAACTCGCTAGTGTGTAAAAACATTCAACGATTTCCCACTTCAAAGGGTTGTAACAAAGGTTGCAGGGGTTTTCTACGGAAGTTAAGTGAGCTCTCTGAGTCTTAACGAACATTCTTGTACCACAACCATTATCATCGAATATCTTCAAGTGCGTAAAGATACCCGTGTTTTTTTCTACTTGCATTTATAGTCATTGGGAAGAATTTTGCTGGAATATTTTTTATTTATTTAAGAGAAATGAGTTTCTTATTACCCCAATTTAAAATTTATATTTGTTTGAGATTGATTTAACCGCTTAAATGTCTGGAAATTACCAAGAAAAACGAAGTAGAAAAAAACAAGAATAGGTTTTTCAAGACAGGCATTACATGATTAAAGAAGCTTTAAGTCGTAATAAAGTTATTGGAATAAATTGTAAGAATAAAAAAGAAGCAGAAGATGAATGGTTCCGGAGTGAATACGTTACAAATGCATTACTCAAAGCTCTCAAAATGTCATTAAAATCTTTTATGGTGATATTGAAAAAATCCGCTTTGAAAATAAGAGACTAATATTCAACCTCGATGAAACAACTTTTTGGCATAATCATCTGCAAATTCAAAATATAACGAAAGCAAACTTTCACGCTTCATAATTTTTACGCTCTATTTGGGTATCAGAAAATCAGATAGATGGATGAGATTATTTTTAAAGAAGTTCAAGAGGATGTTCTTGAAATTCATTTTCTTCAGAAAACAACGAACAGTTTTCATATTTTTTATGCAAGTTTTTATTTAGTTACTTTCTCATGAAATTAACTCAAGATATATATATATATATATATATATATATATATATATATATATATATATATATATATTCTCCAAAAGTTAATAATTTTATTTAACCTTTTAATAAAATAACATTTAAAACTATAAACGTTGATTAGAATCAGTTGCTTCTGAAAAATCATCGCAAGTTCCCTGGAAAACTCCAACGAAAACACATTTTACTTCCAAGTTTACGGAAGAAATTATTTTAGTTTCGCAATATAGAATCAGGTTTTGTATCACATCGATTCTTTCCAATTAATTTTATCAATTTTCAAAAACAGTATATCATCTGCATAACTAACCGAGGTTAATTCGGTTCTTCAAAAAGTTATTCTTCAATTAATTCGTACAAAATATACTTCAAAAGCAACCTGTACATAATAAATTTCTTAACACTGTATACTGTGACAGCAGTAACGCCAATTTAGGAGTATAAACGCCAGAAAATGATTTCGAACAAGAAATATGCTATAACTTTAGAATAACCAATCAACCAAAACCAAGTACAATACCCAGGAACTTTTGGATATGTTCAGCCCACTGTTATGCGTATAAAATAGTTCAGCCTTTTCCCTTATAATCATAAGAATAAACAACTTAATGACACATTTGAAATTGGTTATAAAAGGCCGTTTTAAAAATTCGGTAAATTATCCTATATTCCAATGGTAGATGCGTGCGTACGCACATGCTATCCAAACACTTCCAGAAGTGCCATCTAGCGTGGAATATACCTAACTGTCGGGGTAAACTCGCTGCGAGAAGTCGAACGTAATCAGTGTGAGAAGTAGGGTATTAGTTTACAACGGAAACGCATAAAATATTGATACAGGTGTGTGGGACGGAACATATGTACAAAAAATGTGTTTGCGACTGGTTCAAACACTTTCGCAATGGGAAAGAAACAACTGAGAATGAAGTACGTTCGGATCAGCTAGTGATACGCAGAACTTCACAAATTATTAAGCGAGTGCAACTGATACTACAAATAACGGCGGAGAAATTGAACATTAGCAAGGATACGTTGTACACCATTGTGCACGAAGATATGAGTAGGTAGAAGATTTGTTTATGGTCTGTGTCTCACAAACTGATAAATGAACACAAAGCAAAACGGATAATCTTTGGAGATTTCATTACCCTGTGTACCCATGATCCATCTTTTATGAGGCAATCCAAAAACGTTCTGCGATCGATTTATAAAAAAACCTTTTCTGGCTGTAGAAGGTTTATGAACGTTATGTAAGGTGTGTTGTGAAGGATGGCGATTATTTTGGAGTCCAATTATAGTAACTTTTTTTTTTATTTGCACAAACCTAAAAATGCAATACTCCTGTTATGGTATTTTTAATTTTTACAATAGAAACAAACACTAATACTGATATACAGTATGAAAAAAGTTGCCCTTGCGCATTCAATTTCACGTAACATGCTGCAAGTTGCTAAATTGTTCTCCAAATTGTGATGGTTAAAATTTCTTCCCGCAAAGCACTCGCAGGAACGCTATCCTATTAACTAAGCCGAAAGTTACTTTACGATTGAGTTGGTAGACGTGCACGAGCAGAGAATTTCAAACTGCATTATTGGCTTTCTAAAAAGCTTTCGGAAGTAGGACGAACGCCCCGAAGCTTTTATTTATCGCCGCCTGAGCGGCCTATTTTTCTTTCTTAGAGGTTATCGCCGAAGTGTTGGGCATCAATTTGTTTTCTTTTCCTCGGAGGAAACAACCGGTTGGCCATTAGCTGGAAGAAAGACCACACGTGCGTGCGAAGGGCACGGCAATCATGACCGCGATAGGGTCTGGTGATTAACCCCAATCATCACAAAGAACGCAAAATTGCGATGTGTTAATTTATACGCAGGTCTTTGACAAATAAAACTTATTTCTACTGTCCTTATAAAAGTTCAGGAAAACGGTAAATTTCTCCGACAAATTAAAAATGGAATAAACAGAAATGTATTTGTGAAAAGGCCTAAATTAATCTACGAGGGAAGAACAAAATCTAAAGGAACTTCTTTATCCGAATGAAACTTTAAAACGCAAAAAAAAGAACTTTCTCATAATGCTTTAAATGCTACGGTGAAATTACCAAATGCAAGAGTGGTATTCGCTTATTATTCATTTATAATCTTGGTTCAGCATAGACAAGTGTCTGAAGAAGTTATACTTAACATATACTTAAATATTTTTTCGATGTTTTAAAGACATTTGGTCGCCGTGTGTGCGTTAAAATTTTGATTAATAAATAAATTGAAAAGCCACTTTAATCAAAATGCACTCTAATAAAATGCTCTGCAAAATAAAGGTGTATGCATTTTTATTACAATTGTTGCGGTATTTATATTAGTGAACACTAGTGATCACTAGGCTGATTTTGGAAAAGAGTAATCGGAATATGTTCTCTTCCTCCTAATTATCTGCCAAATGACAACTCACTAATTTATCTATAAATATGGCTAAACTAAATTATATCTCAAGCAGGGCAATCCTCGAAAGATGAAGTAAATTTGAGAAATCATACAATGGTAAATTTTTGAAATTCTAGTATGTTACCAGGGTGGATTGCTAATATGTCATACCAAGGTTATAGCTTTAAAAAACAATGACTATTCATGAAGATATTCCTAAAACGAAGGTAATCAACATTAACAAACGGGCAAAAAAATACCAACAACCTCGATTACGTTTATAAAACGCCATTACTTTTATAAAACCTAAAAAGTAAAGAAAACAATGATAAAACTAAAGAACATTTTAAAAAGATTAAATATGATGAGAAAAAGTAAAGATAAATTAGAAAAATCTAAACCAAGTCACTTTCTATTTTAAAAACCAAAAGGAGCTGTTTTTTGACTTTCCGCGTTCTCTAGGATTACATAATTAAGGTGAAAAGCATATATGAAAGAAGCAGACTGAATTTTAGCCGAGAATGGAGAAATGGGCAGTTTTTCTTACTATCTCATCTTCCCCAGTACCCAAACTCCAGAATGTAAAATTTTGAAAATCCAAGAGTTGTACCATCAGCTGCACCCCGTTAAATGCAGTCTGGTACATCACATTAGAACACATTATTTGGCCCTACTTCTTTGA
Organism: Sinelater perroti; assembly: GCA_036346155.1. Classification (NCBI taxonomy): domain Eukaryota; kingdom Metazoa; phylum Arthropoda; class Insecta; order Coleoptera; family Elateridae; genus Sinelater; species Sinelater perroti. The sequence continues at coordinate 3,828,256 of JARFIY010000222.1, forward strand.
AGAGTGTGAAGGTAATGTATGGAGGGTAACAGGTGATACCAAAATAACTGAAAATTTTCTTCGTATCAAAATGTCACAAGCAAAGTAGGTGATTTTAGCAGGACGGGGTAACTGCCCATACCGGAAAAGTACCAATAAAGCCGTTTGGCTAAATATTTAACGACAGACTAATTTCATGCGGAGTAGCAATTAATTGAATCTCGCGTATTCAGTTTTCTTCTTGTCTTTAGGAAGGAATTTATATAAACTAAATCCGAAGTGAGAATTATCGACAAAATTGAATTAATTACATATTGTTCATAATAAATTGCTGATCTTTTGGTGATAAATCCGAGTTGAAACGTTTTTATGATATTTTGGGTAAAGTGTAAAACTCATTATCACGATTTTTTCCGATCAGAAAGTTTATTTATCCCCATATTTAGGAATATGAATAAATTACATAAAATTTTTGCCATGCATTTGTAAAACAGTTTAAGTAGAACTTGAAAACAGCTCACACAACTCAGACCGATCCCAAGCCCCGTCACTAGCTGTTATGACAGTTTTTCGGTTCAAATTAATATAATTCCAGAACTTTTAAGTGGCGTTATAGTCATATGTGTCTATCTTAGTACATTTTCGTCGCAGATCTAAAAATATAGCATAATCTATAGGTAAATTTGGTTCTTGTGAATTTTTCTGATTAAATACTTCAGCATTTTATCAGAAGACCAAATTAGCTCAAGTGCCTGATACTATAATCTTGGAAACAATTTATCAATTTAACTTTAGAGAATAATGCAGAGATTATGCGTTTCAAATGAAAAACCGGCCCGATTATATGTGGAAGTTAATTCTATGGGAACTACACTAAAACTGCATTTTTTTTTATAAAGGACAAGAATATAGTTCACATTATATTCAAAAAGAGGATGATTCGCATCAAGTAATAGAAGTCAAAGGGAACGAGCAAATATTCGTATATTCCTTACATTCACATTTCAGTAACTTCAATTTCATCTAAGTTATAGTTAGTTTAATCAAAAACTGTCAGAATAGTCTCCTATCTAACAAAAATTAAAATATACTTTCATTTTCAAGTAGGATATAAACTGTACTAAATAAAAACAGTCTACTAAAAAAGTGCAAAAAATATAACTATAATAACAAAAGATATAGGTGAGTAGCTTCAGTAGCTTCAAAGTCAGCAGATTATAATCTCACACATTTGATGTTGCTGTAATTTTTACAGACTTTCGAACGCAGCGACCAGGAAACTTCCAATAAGACCACTAAGCCTATAGACCAGAAACCTACGTTTCATGTACGATTATGACCTTTTTGGGGAAATCTGCTTCATTGGATGGAATCTGAAGCTACTGCAAGTTCATGTTGCTTTTGTTCTGATAAAAATTTCACACACATTAGTTTTGAGAACTCCCAGCTCAATATCTAGTTTTGGAATTGTCAGACACCAATCGTTGTTGGTTGTACCCTTTACACATTTAATATTCTCCGTTGTTGCTGGTCTTCTACAACATGGATCCCATCCAACAATTCCATGACTGTCTCTGAATCATCTCCACATTGAATGGTTTCTTAAATCCTTCTAAATCATCCGAACAGTTTCTACTGACAAAATGTTACAGTTTTGCACAAAGTTTGATGTACATTCGTTGTCTATTCGCTCAGTCATTGTAAATGCGACGATCATGCCATATATGCTTTCACTTAGCGGCGTCTAACTCCCAACTGACATGCATGCGCATTACAGTCTACTCTCATCGGCTTTCAGCTTATTTTCAGGACAAATCACGTATACTAAGTATAACCAAAGCTGAGTAAAATATATAATGTTCAACGTTGTGTACAAGAGTTCCTTCTTCTTCAATGTTTTTTTTTAATCAGTAATTTTAAAGAAACAGAACACTCCCCCAATCTACCATGTAGACTATGCATTGCTCTTTGGACCGTTTGATTGGTATACCGATAGTCGTTTCCTGTAATGTAAACTTGAGTTAACCAATATTTCCGGGTTTATTATTCGAATGGTTCCAGAAAAATAGCCATACACTGAAAAATCTGGTAAACGTACCGGCCATAGAATTTTTTGTACTATGTAATGTTCTCACGAGATTTATCTACTGTGACGCAGTTCTGGAGCAAAAAATGTTTATGACATTCTATGTACCGTGACTTACGTTACCGTAATTGATTAATATCATAAAGGTTATTACATTTTCTATGATATTATAATTCTATATGTGTATGATTCTATTATCTAATACGAAAATTGCAAAATCATCCGATCCAAGCTCCGAACAAATGCGAAATGAATATTTTAAAAAAGCAAATGCAAAAAACAAAATGTCCATACATGTCACGTTTATTGAAAGACAAAAAACTTGCGTCAACTTTATTTAAAAGCAAATTAAACTAAAGTAACTAGGAAACGCCCCCTTGTGCGATAGTAAAAAGGCTCGTCCTCAGGATGGGCCACACCACACATAATTATGCCTGAAAAAATTACTAATTAAAATTTTTATTTAATTATTTTTTTCGTTTAATTTTATTACGACCTGCATACCACGAATTTGCAACACACTGTCATTCGTTTTGACAGATTCTTTAACCGAAAAATGATGTGACAAAGCAAACATCATTTTGACGTCTTAAAAGTTAGGTTGACACCACATACCTAATTACTTTATAATAGGAAACGCCTCCTTGTGAGAAAATTAAAAATGCGCTGTTTTGGGTATTATCTACCGATTAGTTTTAGTTCGAGATGGTTAGCTCTCATCGTTTCGAAGACACAACCTTACAAAATTTTAGATTTTTTAAATTTCGACCCTGTTCGTAATGTAATTAAAAACTTTTTTCAAAGTACGTGTCGACTCATTTTCGATGGAGTGTACACTCTCATATGATCAAACTTGAACTTTACTCAATTTGAATGTTGGGAAAACAGACAAACAGCTGCTATTATATATAGTACAGATAGCTTACAGAATTATTCTAAACCCCGTCTAGTCTTGGGGAAGTCACTTCAAGATACCTTGCACTCACAGCGTTCTTAAGACCAGAAGTTCATAATCACGAAACAGTAGCTACTTCTCCCGGCAAAATGTTATCCTGTAGAAGGCTATGTAAGCCATTGTTTGGTGCTACTACCTCTAGATCTGACGGCTCGCCTTCAATCGGCCTTTTGGAGTCGGCATTACGACGGGCCGAAAATTTACAAGCGTCGCTAAATCGCGGCAGCTTGCCCCGGCGTGCTAGGGCCCGGTCCACCTTTCTTCCGACCATTGTGAAAGTAATAATTACTTTGTGCGCCGAACAATAGGCAGTAAATTTTCGTCTGAATTCGTAAAATTGACTACGGGTGTCTCGCGGCCGGAAGATTTACGAGCGGCCCGGAATGCTTTTTCGACCTAAGCAGCTGAGCTGGGACTAATGCAGGGTACAGGGCGGTAAATCCGTCCGGCCGCAGACACACTGTGACCCGGAAATCCCGATTAGAGAAAGTGAAGCGGGCTCTCCGAGCGCAATTTGCTCCACGCTTTCTGCTACACTGCGTTTTTGGCATCAAATCGAACCGCCCCATTACCAAAATATGGCGATTTGGCGAAGTTATTGCGGATCATTAGCAGCCCGCGGCCGCTGCGAAGCTTTCCTTTACTACAAAAATAGCGCTATAGATCTGGTCTATTTTTTTTTTGTAAAGTATAAATTATAAACGTCTTTTTACGCATATAACATGTTATTTACGAAGACGGTTTGAAATTAAAACAACAATTTAAGTTTTATATAGTAGAAGGCAGAAGGTAACGAAGAAGAAGATATTAATGAAGATTACAAAAACTGCAAACAAATCAAAAAACTAAACGTACTTATTGAACAAAGACGGGGAATACGGATAAGGAACACAAAAATATAATAATATAAACCAAAGGGAAGGAAATATTAACTCTAGAAGAAAAAGGATTAGAAACTAAAAGTTGAAAATAGGCACATGGAATATGAAGACATTAATAACACCAGGGCAAATGCAGGAGGTTACAAAACAACTCGAGATATAGCGTAGACATCACTGGGCTACAAGAAATCAGATGAGGTGAACAAGGAAAAATAGTAAAGGAAAAATGCGCAATATGGTACTCGGAAGAGGAAAAAGAAGGATACGAATTAAAAGCAGAAATTCATGTATAAGAATTAAAAGTAAGCCCAATAATCTATCAATCATATAACATATACGCACAAATAGAAAAGGCAAATAGAAGAAAGAAATCTAAACTTCCCAGCTGCTACTGAAATGTACATTATTAGTTTGAAATTCAAATACAAGAAGAATTTACAAAGTTACGTGGAAACATCCCGAAGAAGAAACGGAGTCAAGTAGACCTTGACGAACAACAAAGAAAGTAAAGATATAGATAGACAAAGTACGGTCTTTCAGAGGTGCCAACATAGACTCTGACCATTACCTAACAGTAATATCAAAATGCAAAATTAAAAATAATCTACTAAGAAAAAAGAGAACATAGTATAAAAGATGAAAAATAAGAAAACCGAAAATAGAAGAAAATACTTAAATGAACTTGAAGAATGACATCAACACAAGAGGTAAAGAAGAAAATGAATAGAAGAGGAATATAGGATAATAAGATAAGATATGACCAACCCAACAGCAGATATATGAAGTACGAAAGCAATAAAAGAAAAAAGCATGTCATATAAATGAAATAGTTAGGTACAAACATTTTTCTAAAAAAGCAGATACTAAAGGGTAAAAAACTGAGTAAAAAACTAAAATGAAAATATACTTGACAACAGTTAGACCTGTAGTAAAGTATGTGACTCAAACAGCAAACTTGGCACAGAAAGAATAACTGAAGGTTCTTGAAAGGAAAACTATCAGATCGTAATGGAGTTTAAAAGATTAAATAAACAAGAAACAAGACCTGTTAAAATATGCGAATTGTTAGAGCATGCAAACAATTTGAATAATTAAGGCGCGAATAATCAGATGGTATGAACATCTAATAAGAACACGGGAAAAGACAACCTAAGCAAGAGGAACCATGAGAAGAAAATGACTTTAGAGCAATGGAAATAAGAAACTGAAATGCGTAGAAGAAGTTTGGGAAGCATGCCACATGATACAGTTTTCTTTACAAACGAATAGTATTTTCATTTTTCGAAATGGGTTAATAAACAAACAAATGCGTCGCTATTTAGTGTGTAGTAGGCAGTTGGGGTTATTGGTCCTTACTTCTTTGAGAAGGAGGGTTAATATGTTAGTGTCACTTAGCGCCAAATCACGATGCATGTTTGGTTCCAACAGGATGGAGTCGCGTCCCACACAGCAAGAGCTTCACGCTAAGCGCTGCGTGAGATGCTTCCTGAGCGCCTAATATCAACGCGGTGACGTCGCTTGGCCAGTCCGCCCACCGGATCTCGTGCTGTGTGACTTCTTCCTATGGAAATATCTCAAGGTTGAGATTTACAAGCATTGCCTTACATTATTTTCCACTCCTGCCTTTTAAGTCTCCTGCGAGTCTTATCTCATTTTTTGCTCCATCTAACGTCTCTTGCAATTTATTATAAAAATTCTTCTATTACTTCTTTTTCTGAGTTTTCATTTGGACCCTAGGGCACGACAAAATTCATACGCTTGAATTTATATATGTTCTCGCTGCCTCCAATATCTATATGTTAGTCATGCTACTCGCTCTTTTGGCTGAATTGCTAAGATTACTCTTCTATTAATCTATAGGCACTGCTTTTAATTTTTGTTCTTGTTAGTTCTACTATTGTTATTTTTCTATTTTGTTGCACTTTGCCTTTTAGTTGTTTTATATTCTATGTTATTATATTCAATATGTAATTTTTCTTTTCTTCGCCCATTTTGTGGTTTTTGTATTTTTTACTGTCCCTAGCTTTATTTTGATTGACAATATTCATGCCTGTTTCCACCGCTATTGTCATCTTTATTTGTTTTTCCTTTTTGGCTTCTTGGTTTTTTCAGTGTATAATCTTGTTTTGTTCTAAGACCTCTTTATGCTTATTTCGTCTCCATATTTTTTCTCCATTTTTAACTCGTACTTACTTAGATTCCTTTTGTTTTACTTCTTGTTCTAGTTAATTTTTACCTTGTCATTGGTTGTGAAGATTCGGTCGCTTCTTATTTTTCTCAATTTTTGATTGTCTTGCACATTCTGTAATTTTATTTAGTACGTTTATCTGAATTCCTAATTGCCGTTCCGCATTTGTTTTTTCTTTTAATTAGTTCAGATCATTTGTCTCTATATACAGACTTAACAAAACTTTTTCTTTTTACTTTCCCTATAATTTCTAAACTGTTCTGAACTATCTCCAATTACTTCTCTGTGTACACTCGTCTTTGTTTGTGCTTGTTATTTTAATTATCAAATTTGTATTAAGATTTACTTATTTCCAAACTGCAACTGATGTGGTTTCTACCAGATTTGCAAGTCTATAATAAATATATTACATTTATTGCAATGTCTTAATGTTTATTAGTATTTTATTGTCCGTAATTTCCCAATTTGATTTCCGAAACAAAAAATCACGAATATTTTTCGTTATATACTACAATCAGGACACCAAAACAATTCAACATATTAAATATCTGGGAGGGGAAAGTACTGAGAGACATTTTTCAAGGGTAAACGGAAATGGTGAGCGAGAAGATGTAGTTACGACTTAAGAGAGAGCTATAGTGCACCAAGAGTAGTGAGTGGCCAATATTAACAGACAGCAGATTGGATAAAGAGCATGTGAAAAGAAAAATGTTAAAAGAATCCTATGAAACTTCCAAAGAAAGGCTTAGAACATTGTTGAAAATATAGGCGTCAGCAACTGGAGAATTTTAGGAAGAAATTGGAAAGAGTGTAAATGTCAGAGAAAAGTTAAGTTAGTGCAAGACTTGACATAGATGTAACTAAACTGCTGTAGATTTATTAAAAGTTAGAAAACTCATAAAAAGGCTTTAACGGACTGTTAAAGCCCGTGGAGTTAGCAAGTAGTCAAATAGATGTATAGGAAAAGGATATGAGTCACCTAATGTAGACAAAAAAGTTTTATCCATGTTACACTGTCACTCAAACTTGTGTTTAAGCAAATGTTAAACGGCGAATTAGTGTCAAATTGATTTATATTCACAGAATATTCATTTATAAGGAGACAACTTTACGACTACATGTATATACAGTTGTTGCTGTCGCCCTCTATGAGTATGCAAACCAATTCACTTATCAAACCACCCACGTACACATAGTTTTAAACAAACTTAAATTAGCTAAAATGCCTGTGATTTGCTTTAAATACAGTTATGGATGGCATCAACATACTTTGCCAGTCACGAGAATTTTACAACATGCAGAAACAAACCGGCAAACACAACTTCTAGATTTCACTTGCAATTAGGTCCCTGCAGACTTAAAAAGTTGTAGGTAAGGAATTGGCGATTTACTGCAGCATTAAACGTTAAGCACGTCGTTAAATTTAAAAATTGGTGTAAACAACCCATTACAAGCGAACTAAAAAATTATTGATAGTAAAAATTTGATGATTTGCGCTTTAAATACAAACAAGGCATGCATTATTTATTCCAATATAAGTATTTCAATCTAATGCAAATGGAATGCAATTATAGGAAGTCGAATATACATGGAAACAAAATACTAATCTAAAACGCAAATTGCTGTGTTTGGATGCTATTTCTGTGGCGAAATTAATTAATTTCTAGCAAAAACGTTACATCATGCTAACCTTTAATCTTGGCTGATTTAAAATAAAAATAAAATAACCTTTGCACAACATTGAGGACTAATTTGCATTCCAGAAATCACGATATACATTTTGACAAGTTGTAAATGGTAAGTTGGCATAAAATTTTCTAGTTAGTTTTAATTTCGATTTTCTAATCTAATATGCAATTAAAGTCATACCTGATGTAAACGACGACCCCGTTATTCAACAGCCTCTTCCAGCCGAAGGGCACTGTGACGGAAGGCGGTGGAGGTCCTTGGACAGCCCGAACAAGCGGTGCAGCAGGAGACTGCGGCTGTGAAATGCCAGGTCCCACGGCAAGCACTACCCCACCTGGTCTGACACCAACACTCCCGTCATACACGACCATCTCGGAGCCTTGCGGCTGCACCACGACGAGCCCCTCGTCCGCTGAACTCAAGCTGCTGCAGCTGGACTCTGCAGTCTCCGACCGCACAGAATCACACCGAGCACCCTGCGATGGTCCCTCTCCCCCCATGACACTCATGTACCCCGAGTCCGCAGACGAGTACCCCTCGCGGTTATCACAATCCTCCCGCACTTTGAGCTCAGGCCGGCCAGGGCCCGCCTGTCTCTCACCCGACAGCACCTCTGCACTGGCGCCTCCGTAATTGACCACATTTTTTATAGCTGTGCCTCCAAAGTTAGTTTGGTTGAGGATTGCACCGTTATTTACATTAATGTTTTGATAGCCAGTTATGTTGTTGATTACGTTCGTGGCGCAGGACTGCGGGAATCCGTTCTGTGAAATCACAGCCTGAGTGTTGCTGGCAAAGTAGCCCCCCGAGCCGTTAACCAGCTGCCCATTGGGCTGGTATTCGGGCGGCTTGAGCATCTGCATCTTCTCGGGGAAGCCTTTCGAGGGCCCCACCACGGAGGCCATGGAGTGCGACGAGTTCGCGTAAGCCACCGTGCCATTGTGAGGTGCCTGCGAGTTGAACGGAGCGACATTCTGTTGACCGACGGCGTAGGCTTGTGCAAAATTACCATCGGAGACGTAGACTACAACATTTTGCACTCCGGTCGCCGCCGACAACTCAGGTTTGCCAGCCATCCTGCCAGCATATCATCGGCCTACACTTCGTGCCACTTTTTATCTGGCAATTGTCCTAAAAAAAATGATGCCAAATTATTTACACGAACTAAATATAAACAGAGATGTAGGGAAACCCTTAGAAACTGCAAGGGCACAAACCACGGTCGATTACGAGCGCTGTATTTACAACTCGATATTCGAGTAGGTGCCCTTCAGTTTACAGCCCACAATAAATCTTAAAGGCACTAAAGCAAACCGAAATTGTAAAATTTAGAATGGGCGCGCAATAAACGCGATCATTACCTGCATTTCGCCTTCTTTTCCTTCGGGCGACGGCAGTTTTGAGAAATTTGCATTACAATCAATTGGACGACGACGAACACAAACACCAGCACTACTTAAATATGTTTGAGTAAATCTTGCGACCGTGGTTAACTCGACACCTGCCCGCCTAAATTTTCCTCCTGCTCTTATGAAACACGCCAGAAATTAGCATTTTTCGGTCTATTTTAGTGTGTATTATCTGGAAAATAAATAGGAGACAACATTAACAATGTCCATAAATAGCAACTTTCTCACAACTATGTTTGGTTTCACTCACTCACATAAAACTGGACACTGAAAAATATGGTTCCCGTCTCGCACTCCCAGCAGCACTTGCGGTTAGTGGCCCGTTTACCAACGGCAGAGGTCCGACATCTAGTGGCGAAAATGCCAAATGCACCGACACGTCGTTTGCCGCCAAATTTAAACGCTCCTGCCACTCTGTTGTACACTTATAGTTATAATTAAAATCATCTAACTAAAACGAAGTGAATAAAAGCTAAATAAAATGCAAATTTCAGAAAATAAAAAATTACATGACTGCAAAACTACAAAATTTTACTTTTGTTCAAATATTTCTGTATTTAATTAGGCATAATTTCAAATATGTAAATTTTATTCTATGAGTCAAGTTCATAGAGTTGTTATTGCTTGGCAGGACATTCCAAATGTTAATGTTCAGCTAATTAATGTTACGTATCACTAATGATAATTGCTACTATTGTTTTGTTAAAACAAATATAATTTATCTAACTGTTTATAGATTTAACATAACGAAGCACTCATTATTGTTTTGTTTCCTTTATGTTTAATTTGTAATCACTTATAGCTAATTGAACTTTACGGTACATCAATATTAGTGATCAAAGGTACGGCACGTACTTTTTTTTTAATTTATGTAGCACTTTACTGTCTCTTACATTAGCAACATTCACTCAGTGGTATAATAATGTCAAAAAGACGTGCTGTAAATATTACAATCAAAATTTCTGTAATTAAATTGAATGTTTGTTTATTACTTAACACCGCACATATCTCTCAAAACTTATTGGGATGTCTGAGAACGTTCGAATTGTAGTTCTTCTATGTCTTTGTTCATGAAGTGTTCCACAAGTGAGTTGGGAAGGATATTGATTCTGTCCTTGTAGCGTACATTAAATTTTCTAATTTCATAATTAAGTGTATGACTGAATTTGGAATAATTTTAGACTGGAACCATATCAGAATGTCAATATTTAAATTACTGGCAGTATCCCACAAATGTATTTTATATAATCAAATCAGTTTGTTTATGGTCTTATAAATGAATATGTTATTGGCAAGTAACAAATGGGGCTTAGGACCAGTGAGTCACTACATTTTCTGTATTAAAATACCCAGCTGTTACCTTTTCTCTTATATGTACTTCTTCCAGGTTAGCCGTTTGTTTAAATGTTGGTTATTTAATACTTTCGCAAAAACAATAAATTTATTGGTTCATTCTGGAAGACGCAATTTTTTTAAATATTGTTATCGCTTTTGTTATACCTCAAAATACTTTCTTTTTATCCCATTCAATACATTTTTAATCGTTTGACTGCTTTTTGTATGTGGACCACCGATTTTTTGCAGTAAATTGAGATTTAACGTTCTGAAAATGGGTTCCAGACACGAAAAATATTGACATTGGGTTGCATCCCAAAAAACAGCAGCGCCATAGGAGCCGAGCCCATCTACTTCTGTTCTGCTGGATTGACTACCATCCACTCAGGAATCACCAATTGTCCAACAATCACTGCTCAATGAGACACCATCTAATAATCAGCCATCGTCAATTCACGCTTCACTATCCTCGCAGAAATCATCATCTCTTCATTGTTACCCAAACAGTCAGGAGCACCCCAGAATCAACAAAGAGATATTTTTTAGTTTGAATGTTTTAAAGATTTCTATAAGCCTTCAGAGAGTGAATGATAATGATGATACATCTTCTACAGATGATAAAGATGGATCTTCTTTGAAGGAAGATGGCACACGCGGAACAGTAAATGAGGAACTTGCACAGATTCTGAAAAAATTGGGCTGCAAATAAATAACGTGAATTAGTCTGAACCCTTTGATATCTAGAAACTGCTTTTAACTGATGATATTTTAGATCTCATAATTCTTCGCCCACGCTGCCTAAAGTACAATTGGGTAGGCAAGAACAGAGAAGACATTTTTTTTAGTGAAATGTTACAAAAACTAGTTCGAATGAACTAACAATCTCTTTTAATTTGACAAAATATTAAAACTGTATTAAGCTAAGTTGTCTCACTGGTTGGCTAATTAGAGCGGTTTAGTTCGCCTAAGTCGTCTGGTTAGATTCCTCACATTTAGTAGCCCAAACGCTTCTTCGTTAACGTGATGCTGGAGGCGATTTACATGAGAGGTAGCATATCTCGTGATGATGGATGCGACTGTTTCCACTCCGAGTTCTCGATGGATGTCGCTGTTACGTGCATACCATGGCGCATTAGCTATGTATCTTAGCACATTGTTCTGGTACCGCTGTATCACATCAGTGTTGCAATTTTTCGCACAGCCCTATAATTGGGCTCCATATAAGAGCAGCTTGTTGTACATTGGCAGTTCGGTTCGTCGTCCGAGTAACAGGCACATTTTTCGAAATTTAATTTGTAGTTCCTCTTGTTTCTTTTTGATGTGTGGTTTCTATCGGAGCTTGGCATCAAAGTTCATCCCAAGGTACTTTGCTGTATTAACCGGCTGCAGCCTTACGCCACTGAGAAAGATTGGTAACTGATTAATCTTTTTATTGTTGAAGTTGATATATGTTGATTTGGTTTCATTGAGCTTAATGCGCTACTTATATGTCCAGGTGGTAATAATGTCTGCTGCTTGTTGCAGTTTCCTTGTTGAGTCTTCGATTGAATTGCCCGTTGCCATCACTGCTGTGTCGTCTGCAAATGTAGCAATCGTGCATTTCGTCGTTTTTGGCATGTCATTGATATACAACAAATATAGCACTGGACCGAAGACACTTCCTTGGGGTACACCGGGTTGAATTTCTCTTAGTTATGAGTACGCACCTTCGTGTTTAATGCGGAATTTTCGTTCGCTTAAATACGATTTAATAAGTTTATAATATGAATAGGGGAGAGTTGATTTTAGTTTGTGTAGCAGGCCGATGTGCCATACCCGATCGAAGGCTTGTGCAATGTCTGTAAATATTGCGGAGCATACTGTTTTGTCTTCGTGATTTTTCTATGACATCAGTTATTCTGTGGATCTGGTCAATGGTTGAATGTTTACTACCAAAGCCAAACTGATGTGTTGGGATAAGTTGATGTTTTTCGATGATGGGTTTGAGACGTATCAGTATAAGCTTTTCGAACAATTTTGACATAATCGGTAACAGTGCAATTGGCAGATATGATTCTACTTCATTGTGGTTTTTACCAGGTTTTGGTAGCATAATTACATCAGATACTTTTCAAGATACTGGAACATGTTTTAACCGAATTGAAGAATTAATTCATGTAGTTAACTCGACCAAAGCTTTCCTTTGAAGTTTCTTAAGTATGGCTCCAGTTATCAGGTCAAAGCCAGGTGCTTTCTTCGGATTAAGGTTCTTTCGGTGTGACCAGTGGAATTGTGTCATTGTACTCATTTGAAGTTAGTTCAGGTAAGTTGTCTGTTCCCGTATTTGGAAGAAACCTTCTTTCAAGGTGGTCCGCGAACGTATTGGCTTTACTACAATCATTACGAGCCCATTGTCAATTGGCTTTTCTAATAGGAGGTACTTGTGAAATGGAACGCTTCAGAAAAAGAATATTCTACAGAGAAGACATAAAACACTTTTTGGCTATTCTATTGATAATGACGTAAAAATGCGTCTGTATTGATCTTGTAGTAAAATGTACTGTAATGACAGTTTAAAAAAAAACATAAACCATTTCAGACGATAACGATCTTGCAGCCAATAATAAATATCTTAAAACTATTTTGTCACTAACTACAGAAGACACTAGTTTCAGATAAAGAAGTTGTAACTGAGGAGATGATAGTCCCCTGAAGGGACAGATTAGTCTTCACACAATATATTCCTGCTGAGTCATACAAATATGGTATAAAGATTTATAAAATATGAACACATGAAATATATACTATAACCTAAGAAGCCTGTGCAGGAAGAAATTACCCTACTGGACTGCAGGAACAAATACAATCGGACATACATATAATATACACATGGAATTACAAACAGGTTTCACAAACTGCGGTAGGACATTTTATATTGATAATTTTTACACAAGTGTAGAATTATGCAAAAATCAGTGAACTCTAAAGCGTATGTTTGTGGGACATTGCGAAGTAATAGGAAGGGAAGACAAAGATATGCGTAAAAAGAAACTGAAGAAAGAAAAAGTGCATAGTGAGCAAAATAAAGAAGGGCTTAGAGTGATAAATTGCCTAATAAACGCTCAGTGTTGATGATTAACTCTGTTCCCTAGACCATATTTATCAACTGGTATCAAATGGGTCAAAAAATCGCAAGAAAATCTTTTGTCGTTATTGCATATAATAGAGTAAAAAAGGAGTTGATGTGTCTGATCAAATATTTTTATGTCTAAAAAAGTATTAAATGGTATAGAAAGGTTGTTTTTGAAGTGATGTTAGGGACATGTATTGCCAATGCATTAATAATTTACAACGACTTCAGTAACAACAGAAAGAAATGGATATGCCCAAATATCTAGAAAATGTAATAGAAGGGTAATTGAAGATTTGGTCAATGAAGCTAGAGAAAATGGGGCTGCGAATAAAAACGTGGAATAGGAAAATATGAGCAAGAAGGGCAAGACTAAAATCATTAAGGGATTAACGCAAAACCATTAACAAAATTCTAATCTCATTAACAGAAAACAATTAACAGATTCCAATTAACACACAACGACTATTTCCATTAACAAAAAACCATTAATAAAACTAAAGTTTTATATTAATCTTGTATTGTAATATTAATTGCATTTGTTAACAAGTTTGTGCTTATTGTATTTTGCTATACCTATTTTCGTGCAGAGTTAAATTATCTGATCACCAAACCGTGTTGCTAGTATATAAACATACTACTCATGTAAACATAGTTACAATATATAAAACCCCCAATACAAACAAAGACTTTCAGAAGCATTTCATAGTATGTGATTCACCGGTGGGTCACGATGTCACAAAGTGTTAACTGAGTTGGTGGGCAAATGCCCCTTTTAGTAATGAAGATTATATGCATCGACTTTACTTCGATGCGCTATTTCTTACATCAGTCCTCCAGTTGATGCAGATAGTTTTAAAGATATTCAGGTTCTATGTTGGGGTCAACATGTGATGAAAGTAACAACAAAAGTTATCTGCGAGGTCAAAAGATCTGATGTAAAAAACAGAGGAGGTATTAAGCCCAAAACACTGTCCTCGAGAACGCTTGCATTGATGGTTATAAAAATGTTTGATAAGAAAGGTCGTATCAGAAAGGTATCGTTGCAATATCTGATAGTAATCATGTAGAGAAGGCCTTGTCGGAAGCGTTTGGGTCGAAAAGCTGTAAGAAATTGTATCCGCTTGTTCTGTTGCGGAGTAATGTCTCTGAAACTAATGGTTTAGTATAATTGATTGTTTACGATTATCAATGTAAGTTTTGTAAGTAGTTTTTTTTTCGAAAATCTTTGACTGAATTAGTGTTATTTGGTCTGTAGTTTTCATTCGGCTTTTCTAGTCTGAGTGTAATAATAATCGTAACTACCTTTCTGGTGTTTGGGAAAATATCTTAGTCTAAGAACGTCATTGTATCTTAAATAATTAATGTAACTGCAGCCCCCGCATGTGGATCTATAAGTACTTTGCCAATTATTAAATTGTTTTGCTAATGTTTTAGCAATCAGACAGAAATCAAGCAAATTTGGAATTTTTGTTATGTGAGAGAGCCATAGCTTTGGTTCACCTATAAATAGTGCTCTTGTTTATTATTATTCCATGAACGATAATAAACTGCTGAAATAGTTAACGTTAAAAGTCTTCAATGGTTACCAATATAGTTTAAATATGTTGAAGGTTGCATTTAAGAAGTTCGCAATATATTAGTGAGCTTTTGGCAATAATAAACATACTGACATGTGCTATACCATGTGGGTGGTGAGTTGCTTAGACTGTACAAGTGCTTTTGGTTATTTTTAGGTGGCTTTTATTTGTGAAGTGTAATCCAGATGTTAGCATTATATCGATGAAATTATTTCGTCTTTTGATTTGCAACGCCATTGTCATTTCAAATTACTATTTTTGAAAAATATGGTAAGTTATGGTAAGTTTAACATGGCTCCCATTTGTTCTTTTAAGCAATTTTTTAGTTAATTTATATTGTTGGTTTTATTTACTCACGTGAATTGTGGTTGTTGCTGAAAATCCTGGCGTTGAGTACTAATGACTATTTTGGCATTGGTACATAATACTAAACTAAATAACTTGATGTTTGACAAAATGCTTCATCTACTGTCAGTTTTCAGTCAGATTCATAAATCCTAGCAATTATACTCAAAAGAGCTCTCACCATCAGCTCCTAATTTTGGCGTTTATGTGAGAAAATAATCATAGGAGGGGGCATGTTGTTCGGCAGTTCACATACACCTCATAGTGGTGTTCAACGTTCCTCTTTATCCAGACAAATTTTTACAAAGTTTTCTGTGTTTTTAGATTTAACAAATGTGAGCCCAATTTCATCAATGATAAATATTCTGTTTTAAAATTTTCAACGTTTTCCACTTAAAAGATCAGATTTTTTGTTTTCGAAAGACTGAAGAGTCTTTAAGGACAATTGAGAATTATAGTTCAGAGACAGCCTTAGCTAATTCCACTCAGTTGACTTTGTTTCCGTCGAAAATGGTTTGAACAGGTTGCTTCTAAGAATAAGTAAAAGTTCTTTTCGATTTGCAGATGATAGAAAACTAAATCTTCTAAATGTGGCAGTCTAATTTGGGTATGCCATATACTTTTAAAGTTTTCAAGGTGTTCATTTTATTACGTTATGTTTTTGCTTGATATGCTCCACTGCTGCTTTTTTCTTTAGAAAAAAAGCGACATAGAAAACATACTAGTTGTTACAACGACAAAAACACTAAATCAAAACTTGACAAAAGTTGGAACAATTAGATAAATCGTAGTTCTCTTTGACATATGGCTTATTTGTTCATCTTAAGTGCAAATGGCGCCGATATTTCATCCGTTGACACATAAAAATTGAAAAAGCTACTTTAATTTAATTTAATTTTACTATATGATATAGTTTTTTGCAAACTACCTAGAAAGTACCTTATATGGGGCAAAACGGGTCAACTGCCCCAGCGCTACCACAGACGTTCGTGCGAGCGCCAAACACGACGTTTTCATCTCGTCGTTTCGACCTTAAAACATTAATGAAAAAATGATTTGAGAATACAGTATTACGTATTTTTTTTCAGCTTCCCAATGGTACCATTATTTTGTGCGAATTTTTACTCTATAACCTCAAAAAATGCGAAAGTTTGAAAAACGTTATATCCATCATCATCATCAAAGAACAGCATCATACAGTCCACTCCAGTTTTAGATATACGCCTCCTCGAGATTCTTTCACTCGGTCCGGTCTTGTGCCTTTCTTGACCGTTTGTAGTTCGTTGAAATCATTTTTGATGGTATTTGGTCTTAGAACGCCGCATTGGCCCTGCGCGTTGGCGAGCAGAGTTGGGTGTGGAAAAGGATGTTTAGGGGTATGAAATAAGGTAGTTGGACATGATTTACTCCCTGGCACAAGATAATGGGAGTAAGTCAAGGCTCGCGTGGGCAGAGTCGCTTCCCTGAAGTAGTCCTATTCTTCACCGGAATCGTGAAGAGTGCCTATCCGTTATCCTGGATGAAACCTATACATGAACAAGAATAACCGCCGGGAAAAACAGAGAAACCTTTTCTATTGTTACATTTCAATTTAAATTTTTTACCAGGCTCATAGGGGACTACATATAAGAAAACCCAGTTGCTATTTTGTGTCCATATCAAGTTCATATAAATGGGAAAAATGATATTCAGATCAGACCAATTGCATTTATTCAAGTGAACATTGGACTAGATTAAAATAATTTTAAAATGTCTTCCTGCGCTTCTGGTCATAACTACCAAGCCTTTCAAAGGTTGTCAATGACTTAGTGCCTTCTTCTTCTGAAATTGAATTTACAGTTTCTGTGATTTAAAGATTTTGCGGTTTCCGTGGTTAGAATGGTATACAATGTCTGTAATAACCATAAAGAGTAATCACACGGGTTTAAGTCAGTAGAAAATGATGGTAAATCTATATATTTGATCGCTTTCTCACTCGCTACCTAATATATTTTAAATTTGAAGGCAAAAGTTACATATCTTCCTTCATTAACATATAGTGCAGATTTTTTTAATTGGGGGGTTTCTGATCTACGTATTCAGATTTTACATTTGATGTTGTTCAATTTTATGACGCTGTTCGCTTTTCGAACGCTCAGTCAGCCTGTTCTTCCTTCATTATCGAGCGACGGACTAAAGTTCATTGATACCGTTATGATATAGGAAACGAACTATTGCGAATCGTAATATTTCCTAGTAATGGTTAGAGGAATATTAAAGGCTCAGGAAATTCTACGATCTTGTTTCCCTTCTTACCGTTAGAGCAAATCCGATATGATAATATCTATCTTCATACAGCACGGAATTCTCAGAAGCGCTTTAGCACTATCAACACTTTTTCTTGATCTATCCGGTATTCAGGCGATTTTACAATCTTTTGCGTTAAATGTATCTGTCAGCCCATGGCAGACCAGAAATATTAT
Source organism: Sinelater perroti (assembly GCA_036346155.1). Taxonomy (NCBI): domain Eukaryota; kingdom Metazoa; phylum Arthropoda; class Insecta; order Coleoptera; family Elateridae; genus Sinelater; species Sinelater perroti. The sequence continues at coordinate 3,846,274 of JARFIY010000222.1, forward strand.
TTTATTTGTACAATTTTACCTAAATAAACTGCCCATTTGACTCAGCATTATAATAAGTTATTTGTATTATCGTTTCCATTAACTGTGTTTCGTTTCACTCTCTCTCAACGTTTTCATTTTTATAACTTTGCGTGTACTTACATACAAGGTGATTAATAACACGCGTAGAAAAGTATTTGATTATAATTTCTCACGTAACCGACAGACTTTCAAAATTTAAGAAACGTTTTATTCGACATGGTTTGAAGTTTAGTTTAACAAGTTTTCAAAATGTGAACATTCACTAGCAACAAGATGGCGCGGTCTACTTTCGAAAGATTCATTTACTGCTTAAAGGGTATCTTTTCCTATAGCCAAAACTTTATTTTTATGGCCATTTTGAGATCTTTGAGTGTCCTTGGAGACCCTTTGTATATCCTTCAGATATCTCCATAGAAAAAAGTCACATGGATTCATGCCAGGGAAATATAATAAACATATTTAGAAAATTTTCTAATAACCCAAGAACCAACCACACGATGTCCCGAGAATCTTTTTCCCTGAAATTGCACACCAGGCGGTCACTTTTGCTGAATGTGAGGCTTTACAATTGCAAGGTGATGATTTTCGGTACCCCAGTGGTGCATGTTTTGCGAATAAAACTAAGCCTCATTACTAAACCAAATTTTCGAAACATCAATCAAATTGTCTTACACTTTTTCAATCATTAATTGGTCAAATTAAAATCTTCTCTCAATATCGCGCGGCTTCAAAGCGGGCTTGAATCTTGTACGGGAACATTTTCAAATGTCAGAGCTGATCTCCACTTGGCGAGCTGCTCGCAGAATCGACAAACCTAGCTAATCTTCAAAGAGATCTCCAACCTTTTCGGTATTTTGTGACATCACAGCGGTAGATGCCCGATCAAAGTTTGTGTGAATCAGCCTAAAAATAGCGAGAAAAATGACTATTGCATGTTTTTACTCTAACATTCCTTTCTTACTTGCTTATCGTCCTTCCAAAATGTTTGACTCTGCTTAAGGCGGACTCCTTATAGGTCCGTCAGACCATAACACAACTTCTTCCAAATACATAAAATTGCAGTGCAATAAACAGCTTTTACACATGTTTACAATTGGATAGTCACATAATTAATAGTTTCGTACAAAACTTCAATTATCTAGTTATTATGTATGATAGATGGCTTTAATCTACATTCTCTCAATATTTTTTAATAGGTAAATACTTTCCGACCTATTCCAGCTTATTATTCATTACCCTATATATGCATATTAAAGTAATTATTTACAAAGAGAATAAAAAACAGACAACATAATCAAAGTGATTTCTTAAAATACGTAATAGAATTTGTAACCCAGACCGCAATAATCAACGAGAAGTATAATATTGAAATCACAAAGCACCGGAATTATACCTGAACAATAAAGGTATGCTAATGTGATTATATTAATACTCAATAAGGATTTTGCAAGGTTGTATTATTGTAAACCACGTTCATATTGATATTATAGTAAGCTATGGAAAAATAATATAAGTATGAATGAAGCCTATGAAAAAGTTTTTCGTAAAAATACTACCTACCGCAGAAGCCTCCGTGTCGTAACTTCCGGAATTTTTTAGCCCCCCAGACTTTAAAATCGCCGCCGTTTAAAACGACAGTATTTGATTCATTGAGATAAAAATTTATTTATTTGTAATAAATAATAATAGGTATATCCAATCTACAAATTGACCTACGTAATAAAATTTTGAAAATTAAAATTGAAAAAATCATAATGTTGGACATCCATGGTAAATGTTTTTGTGTGATATTTTAATAAAATAGGACGCCAGTGTGGTATCATGGTTGAGACGCTTGGCTGCGGTACGAACGGAACCGAGTTCAATCTTAAGCTCAGATGCCTACGTTCACTTTGAACAAGGGGTAATAATGGTGGTCGTTTAAGGAGCGGTGTTTGCCACATCGCCTCTTAATAGAAATGATGCGCGACGGCTAAACACTGAGGTTAAACATATGAGAACCTAAATCTCTCAGTTTAAAAAGCTATGCCACCAAGTGGGGCGTTTTACAGAATCACAATTATTATTTATGTGTTATGGGCAATGCTTATAAAGTAATGAAAGAACACCTTTTGTTAGTTGGTAGGAGGGGGGGAGGAGTTAATATAAAAAAAATAATCCTCAATTCGAAGACTAACAAAAAGCGTTTCTTCTTAAATCGAAGACATCATTAATAACATAAGCCACTTATTACTTACATACGGTCTTTGCGACCAATAACAAAATAGTTAACTTCATTCGTTCAGCCAAGAATGACTGCCCTAATAAATCCCAGAAAGTATATGAAATACCTTTTGGTATAATAATCTAAATAGGCCAAACATATTACTGCAAGAAATATTTAATGTATTTAACCGAATACACGAACAATCTGGGCTTGCAGGAAAAACCAGTCGGTACTTAACCAGCGTCATAAAGAAGCCGACTTCTTCAAAGCAAAAACCATTGCTTCCACTTTCTACCAGTAGAATTTCTCATAAGGTAATAGAAAAACGCCTTCAGTGCCTAAATACCAGAAACGATAGCTCATACTTACCTGTCATATAGTATTATTACTTTCATTTCTAACCCAAAAAATAGGAAAGTAGAGCATACAAAAGATTAGTTTTCTTCAAAGACGCATAGCTTTCCTTGGGGGCAAGCAGACTGAAACTCCGATTGAAGAGTTAAATTCTCTTGAAAATGGCGAAATGTCAAGAATTATTTCAAAAACGACTTGCATACACACATAGAGAAATAGAAAAGACGATAGGCAGATGACAAATTATATGCAGGAATGCTATGGTATAGAATGGCGGAAAATGGAAATAAATAGCTCAATATGAGAGACTCTTAAAGAGGTCGAAAAAACTTATAAAAAAACGAATTAACTAAAAGTACAAACATTTCAATAAAAGATACTTCGTATAGTAATAAACACACTTGCATTTATACCTCATCTATAAATCCATTCTGATTTGGAAATTAGTACCATAGAACGGTTTGTACAAAAATTGCTAAAAAAATTACTACTCTTAACAGGAGCAACAACTACGGTGTCAAATAACTGTGCAAAAAAATCAAGCTGATAAAATAATAGTGACTAAAATCTATAGCTTTTAAGATATATTTGCCTTATGTGAATAGATATCATATTTCGTAATAATATGTTAACAACCATGGTACAACATTCTGGTTAGCTACTCTATAAAACTGCAAAAATGTAACCATGTGTGTTTTGTTTGTAACTCCTCCTACAGTTATGAACTGATTTCAAAGGTCAATATCTCATTCGAACAGGTTTCTTGCCAAACCTCACATAAAGGTTTATAGTTTTTCAATTTAAGTCACGATTAACCTGTTATAGGTCAAAACATAAATTACCATGAAATAATTTGACTGTTTGTGCCACCTATCGGTATTTCATGCACTACGTGGTCAATTCTTGCCGTTAGTAGGCGCATGCGGTGCAACTTTGATTTATGTGATTCGTCTTTGGGACGAACCTCATTACTAGTCTAGCGATAAAAAATTAAAAGGCAAGTGTAAAAAAGTAGCTTCTTGTTTCTAAGAAGCTCAACAAGATGACAATAATCCTTCTGATGATTATATGCTCCTACTCCGCCTGGGCCCTCAAGACCATCTCCAGCACTCTGTAGTTTGTGAAAAATACCGTCCTCTAGATGCCGACGTATTAACTATATAAAAGTTTATTTCCCAGAGTACCAAACAGCTGTTCTCATCATTCGTGGCCTCTACCACTACGAGCTTGACAGAGGCAAGCACCGTAAGCGTCCGAAGATTTTGAAATACAGGCCAAATACATCGAAGTCAACATCAATGTAACAACTTAATTTTAAACATATTTTTCTGAAGATGACCATTGCAGTTGTAGATGGAATGTCAAGAGTTTCCAAAGTCCAAATAGACCTTAATAAAGCGAGAACAGATAAGACGATTTATCGATCATTGATTTAATATTTAGAGATCATCATATTTTTTGTAAAATAAGGTGTATCACAGTACTAAAAGACGGTACACCATTGATCAAGGTATTTTATTTTTTGTCAGTTCTCACTTTAAGGTGATTCGGTTGTTACCTATTAATAATATTTTAAAAAACAAACCAAATAAATTATCTCCATTCTGTAGTAGGTAAGCTAATAGCGTACATTTTAAAGTTAAATTGAATTTAGAGTATATAGAGTATGTCTACTAATTGTTGATTTATTTAAATTCAGTATTTACTTTATTCACACCCAGGAAATTGGGCGAAATTGAGTTTATTAGACCGTAACTCTCCTCTTTTGACAGGCTGCGGTTTATTCGCAATTTCCTCTCACATTATTACAATTACAAATAGATAGTGATGTAATCCCCCGGTGCGGCAATCCTTTACAGGCCTTCGCCTGTTTTACCTTTTTCCACCCTTTAATGTTTTTTTTTTTATTTAGTTCACCATTGATGCATTCCCAGTACTCGTAGGTCTGCTGTTACTTCATCTAGAAATCTACCTCTTGGTCGCCTAATCGATCTTCTATCTTCTGGTTCACTTAAGTACATTTTCTGTTCCATTCTTGCTGTTTTCTTGACGTCTGGCTATCTGGTTCCTTAAATATTTGGTACGGTTTAAAATTATAATGTTATAGCCATTTATTTTTTAATCGATCTGTTGATTTAAAATCAATAAATAAGTGGTGTTCTTATATTTCTTGAGCATAGAGTTGATCTGCTGCTTTTGCTTCAGCCAACAGGTATTTCTTAATTTTTCCAGCCAGCCATTTTATATTTTATTTGTGATACTTGTTAATGTTACAGTTCTCTAGTTTTCACATAGTAATTGGTCTTTTTATGAATGGGACCCATAACTCCGATGTTTCATTCTTATTTATTAGGACATACATTTCATCTTCCAGTGATAATAACAAATGATGAAGACATCTCTTAGTGCATTTCATGAATGAAAATAATAAAAGAGAAAAGCATATAGCAGAAAATAAAGAAATAAAAAATTAAGAGGAAGATGTACCACCACCGACAATGGAACTCGTACTATACAGAAACTAAATAAAAAAAAAATAAATGCAGAACTAATAAAACATTGGAGAAACCTGCTTGTATAAAAAATCCATCGAATGATAAAAAACACATGGAAAAGAGAGATAACGCCAAAAAAGTGAAAACAGCGCAGCTAGTACTTATATATAAAAAGGAGAAAAAGATTACTACTAAAATTACAAAGGGATTACCTTACTAGATACAGTATATAAAATAATGGCAAAAGCCGTAGAATTAAAAATGAAAGATTACGTGGTAGGTGAATATCACTACGAGTTCAGACCAGACAGGTCTGTGACCGATCATATTTTTGCATTAAAACAAGCGCAAACTATGTTACATCAGTATGGTGAGAACATATATGCTGTGTCTATGTATTGTAAGTTAATAGAAGACCTAGAAATTTCAAAGAAATTGATAAATGTAACAAAAGTGACTGTAGAATTTACTAAAAACGAAGTAAAATTTAATGGATTTTCCAAGTTTCCAAACAAACGTCGATTTAAAGCAAGGGGGCCTTCTTATCAACATTTTATTGGAATGGTTAATAAAAGATTTATAACAGCAGCGAAAATGATTAATTTGAGTAAACAAAAACAAATCCAAATATGTAGAAGTCCAATAAGGAAAATACAAGGACAAAAAGAAGAACTGGCCTTTTTTCTCTAGATTCTTCTGGGGGGTTTTTCTCCCTCATGCAACTTTTCCTTTTTTACTTCCGTGGATTAAAGTAGGTTTGATAACTGTTTTGTACAGATGTATCTTGGTTTTTCTATATACACTTTATAGTTTTAGTATTGTTTCGTGCGCATTTGTCTCCTCTTGATTCGATCTCTTCCTTTTCGTTTCTCGTACCCGTTTCTAAGTATGCATATTTCCTAACTTTTGAAACCTTAAGTTGTTCGTTGATTCTATCCCTACAGAAAGTTATGGCTGAGAACAAACAAAAAAATAAGGAATCCGCACAAAAAACCAAAACTTAGTGCCCAAGTTAAAGCAGCAAGACTGGTGTGGTTGGGTCTCTTAGAAAGGGAACCAGCTAATAAAATTAACAAAGAAGTTTATGGATATAAATTCGAAGAAAAGAAAAGTCGAGAAAAAATGGTCAGATGCACTTTGGGAAAAAGAAATCCAGGATTGGAAGACTGTGTTGCATCCTCTTTTTTTGAATAATTCTGTTGTCCTGGTGATTTATCGTTTTTGTTTTTAACTGCTTCTTTAATCTATTCTTTGATTAGTATCTCACATCCCGTTCTTTCCACATCTATTGTGATGAATTGGTCCCTGTATTATGCATATTCTTGAATGGTTTAAGGTTCGTTCAAAATACGTTCTCCATGGAATTTGCTTTTTTCACTTATAATGCTGCCTTTCTGTTTTTTACATCGTTTACTCTTGGTAAAATTTTCTTGAGTTCATAAAGCTAAGTAGCTGTTCTAGTTTTCTTTTCCATTTCAATCATTCCAGTATGCTTCGTTTTTCTTTCTTATTGCATCTTCATAATCTGGACCAACCCAATGGTTTCTTTTTTTTTGTATATAAATACTCCCCACTTTATCTGCTGTTTGTTGCTAGTTTACTACTGGTCATTTATGGCTATTCTATCTTCAGAATTTTCGTGTTATATTTTTCACTTATCTTTTCTTTTTTTTTTGATATCTGCGATTTTGACCTTGAGCTTTGTCAATACAGGAAGTAGTCTAAATTTATATTGGGTTTTCCAAACACCATTATTCTTTTGTGCTTGTTTAATTGCTCATTATTTTTTTCAAGGAATAATTTCCCTATTGTTGGATAATAGGTTTGTCATCCAATTCTTCAAATGATTTTTTTGTCGTTTTGAGGATTTCTAAATATTTTTCTTCTACATTCCCTCCTGTCGAGGCACAAATTTTTTTCATTTATCATGAATTGTGGACCATGTTCTCTATATAACCTCAATGTGTTTTTTGTCCACAATTTCCTATCCATCACATTCTCTGAATTATCATAATGTGGACTTGTCATAAAACATTTTTGTTGATGTTTGAAATATTGCTCCTTTCTTATTTTATATTCCTTCAATGTTTTTCATTAGTCTTTACAACCAACCTTTGCAGACAGTGCTATATCATAATATAAGAATAAAAACACCTAAAAAAATAGTTTCATTAATCCAAGCACATATAGGATACTAATGTACAGAAACTGGCTGGAAAGAGTGAAATTAAATATTTTCAAAATTCTGCCTTTCTATGAACATTCAAGCCGCATTAGAAAACTTAGTGATGCTTACTCGATTCAAAATTATCTTCATATTCCCAAGAGCTATTTTCATGGGTAAACATGTAATTTGCAAAAATATCTTCAAACAAGCTAAATTTAGAGCTTGGCACATATTCCAGGATCCAAACGTCAATCAAGGATGTTAGTTTATATTAGCTGGTGTACAAAAAATCTGCTGCATAAATTAGTAAAACAAAATGCTCTCAAACTGCTTTAATTTCCATTACCGAGTACAACACATACGGAAACAAAACAGGATTATTCGGAGCTGCATGTCCTCGATAATTTACCATACATGATCTAACAGTGCAAGCATAAAAGGCTGTCTGCACATACAAATAACTCATCATAAATTTCATATGTGTAGTTAGAAGAATGAAATAGTATAAACACATACGTTATAAAATAAACTAAAATCAACACTACTTACAATAGACCTACAAAATACATACAAATAATATTAGAAAAGTGCTAATACCCATGGAATAGATAGTGACAATAATTAAATAATTCTACAATTGCTCTAATTAGTGGCACACTGAACCCTTTGCCCTGCACTACCCATGTCGCCGTCTTCATCATAAATGTTCTTTTGCTGCCTTCGGCGATGCTCTTGCTCAACGTCAAATGGCAGCAACACACATTCCTCAGCTTGGTCAGGGATCATAGTTTCGGGCCGTGGCGGCAAGCAATTTTCTAGCATTGGAATATTTTCGGGCGGAAGAGTGTTGGGAAAGACAACAACAAACTGTACAATCAGGCGGCCCTTCTCAAATGGATTCTTGTACTGTGGCATGCCTTCGTTCATAATGCATTTAACGTCGCCGTGTTTTGTTACTTCTCCAGGAATGGCTGTGATCACAAGGTCACGATCATCTAAAGTTTTAATTACTTTCTGAAATCCGCAAAGCGCTTCAACCAACTGGATTTCCAAACGCAGAATGAGGTCGTTGCCAGATCGTTTGTATGTAGGATGCTCCTTTTCATCCAACACAATGATTATATCGCCAGGTTCCAATTCTGGCTCCTGATCTCCCTCCCCGTTGAACATGATCTTCTGTCCATCTACCATACCTTTATCGACATGGACCTCGAGAATCTTTCGGTCACGCACCACCTTGCGTCCCTGGCATTGCTTGCAGCGATCTTTAGGGTTAATGCGCTCGCCTTGCCCGCGGCAATCGCTACACACGGTCTGAATTTGCTGGATCATGCCTGGACCCAGCTGCTGAATCTGAACCTGCATGCCAGTGCCTCTGCAAGTCATGCATGGCTCCATGGCCCCCTTTTTGCCGCCCCTCCCTTCGCATTTATCACAGATTACGTTCTTTTGCAAAGCAAGCTTTCGGACAGCCCCTTTGTAAACTTCTTCCAGCGAGACGCTCATCTGATGGATTACATCTTTGCCCCGCCGCTCTCTTCTGTGGCCTCGACCTCCGCCAAATCCACCACCAAAGAACATGTCGAACAAATCCATGGGGCTCGAGAAGCTGCTCGCTCCGACTCCTCCCTCTTTCAGGGCCTGCTCCCCGCCTTGGTCGTAAATGCGCTTCTTCTCTGGATCGGACAGGACCTCGTAGGCCTGCGAAATTTGTTTAAATTTCTCGCCCTCATTGGGATTTTTGTCAGGGTGGTACTTCAGGGCCAGTTTCCTGTACGCCTTCTTGAGGTCGTCGGGCGAGCAGCCGGGCTTGACACCCAGGATGTCGTAGAATTTGGTTTCCTTCACCATTCTAGAAAGAAAACGTCAGTTTGAAGTACAGGTTCAAAAACGTCAATGCGTTAATTTTATCGCCGGAAGAACACGGCGTGGAAAATCAATATTACTAAGGGCACCTACTTTCAACCAACGTGACGACCGAAATCGATTTGCGAAGACGCCGTGAATTCTGGAAACAAAAACGCGCGTGCACTTTCACCTCTGACGAAAGTCGCTTTGTTAATGGTGTGCTGCGGCAATGGCTAAGCCAGCTAGGCGAAATTCGAGAATGTTCCTCGTGGACTCGGGGTTAGTCACGGTAGAGAGGAAGGACAGAGAAAAAGCATTGCTTTAGTTCGGTGTAATAGAAAAGGATGGCTATAAATATCAGCGCCATCTAACGAATTTGTACATAGATTCGCTATTGTGACGCATTAAATTTGCAGCTCTAAAAATGCGCAACGGTTATACGTTTTTTTTTATCTCACTTATCATTAACCCTTAAATCGGCTTAAAAAATTAACAATAAAAATGTCGTATTTTAATTACTGTTGTACTTATTAGTTTTATATAAATAATAACTATACTAAATTTTAGATTATTTTTTTTCAATTGGTTATGTATTTGATCAACATTTACAAATGTTATAATATAAACGGTTTTGATACCGTAGCAAGTGTACTTCAATTACATCATTTCATTAACACTGAGACTAGCGAAAAATTATAAACTTAATAATGAAGAAGGAAAAAAAGGTGGACCAAAGTCTAGATAACTAGATGAAATAAAAAATGATTTAAAATATATAGGAATTGAAAATATAGAAGAGAACGTTGGAGGCAGGAAATTATAGAATAAGATATGCAAAGAAGTTTGATAAAGGTTGGATGGGATCTGATCTAATCCAAAAGTTGATCTGGAAAGCTTGGGAAACCAACCTCTACAGGGAGTGTTAAGTTACATATGCGTTATTTATTGTTATTATTATTTAGCCAAGTGTATCCTGTTGTCGGTCAAAAGCTCCCCCCATCCGTTTGTATGTGGAGTTATTTTTTTTCTATCATCCATGATTGACCAGCTATGTTGATGATTTCTTCTTCCCTCTTTGATTAGGTCTTCCTCTTTTCCTCCGACCATCTCTTGGAGTCCATTTTGTAATCCTTTGCGCCCATCGTTCTGACCGCAATTTTCCTACGTCACCGGCCCGGTTCCATTTTAGTTGTTTGCATGCACAGGTTTGGAGGTAGATAATCCCCTTGTCTTACGCCTCGTTCAATTCTGAAATCCTCTCCATTTGTTTCTAGCCTTATCTCCACTTTAACGTCTCTGTATAATTCTAAGATTCTTATATATTTTATCGGTATCTCCTGTTGGATTAGAGTCTGAATCATTAAGTCGTGTTTTAAACTATCATTTTTCTCCCCAGCTATCAAAATTCTACCACAATTAATTTTTTGGGCTACTATTTCCCCATCATATGTGACGTTTGTGGTTACATTAATTTCTTTTTTGAAGAAATCTTTTTTCTACTTCTATTTATCCTGTTTTAACTTCATTTCTGCTAATCCCTACGTTGTTTTTCTCCTTTTTTCTCTTTTTTATATTTTGTTTTCCCGAGCAGTTATTTTATTATTCAGGGAAAAATGGGAAATGTTAATACCATAGGATAATATACTTTATTAGAATCAGTCATAGAAAAATAGAAAAACCAATATCTTATAGAATAAGAATAAAGGGAAAAAGACTTATCTAGTATTTATAATATAGATATGGAAAAAGCCTTTAATGTCAGATGGTCGAAATTATTCGAAGTGCTATCAAAGAAGAAAGGCATAGAATTGATAAAAATCGATTCAGAGAAAGAGTAGATGTAGGAATAAAAATATGAGGAAAGAAAATAGATATGTTGATGTGTGTAGAACTATGTAACACTGGTAGTCAAAAACTACGAAGATTTAAACCTCAAAGAAAACAACATAAAAATAAATAAATCAAAGATTAAGGTGATGGTGTGCGATAAAGTAAGAGAACACGCAAGTCTCTCTAGAAGGACAACTCTAAAACATTAAAAGTTTTTGATATTTAGAAAGCTTAACAACAAAAGACGGAAGAAGAAACGGAGATAAATAATTAGATATGAAACATTGGTTTTTAAGAAGAAGAAGTTATTAATATATATCTCTGTTTATTAAAATGATCTGCGATCTGTAATCTTCATTATAGTGATTTATCATATGGAAAAATGTGTTGTTGTTGTCTTAGATTGATGGTGCAAAAGTTTTTTGAAGGTGATCTGTAAAGAGGTTGCTTTTTCTTAACTAACGTCTACTGTAACAAAGGTAGGATGCTTTTAATTTGCCGGGCTATGTTGTTTGTGGTTTTTCATAGTTTATAATGATTCTACACTTTTGTCGTGTTTTCAATAGTTGTAAATTCTATACTTACTGATCTGCCTTTTGATTCAATGCGTCAAATTATTTGATTGTTTTTTAAATGTGGGACTTTTGTTCTTTACTATTTTCTTTTGATTCTACTTTTTTAAATGATCACTTCTGGGACCAAGGGATGTTAGAGTTGTATTTCTTTTAAAGGTGGCGGTGTTTGGTTGATGATTGTGTGGTTGTTTTGGTCAAGGTTTTTGAAACAAATCCTAGTTGATGTGTAGTTTTATTTTCTACTCCGTTTGGAAACCGCATTTTCTATTAGAATTCTTGTTTCACTGCTACATATTATTACCGGCCTAATTATTTTTTCTCCTACTTCAGTTTTTAGCAGACCCATGGAGAGCATGACTCCTAAATCACGTTCTCTTGATATTTCTGTGGTTTTTATTATTTCGTTTAGTAATCGTGTCCTTACAAAATAAATTTTTATTGTACAAGACGCTTATAGTTCTGGTCTGGCAGTACCTGCTGGCAAATCCAGTGTAGCCATAATATAAGGAGGTCGATCTGAAATTCTCCGAATGTGGACTAATGCACCGCACTATGTGTCCAACTAAACGCTTCATTATGATTCATGAATGCCCTTTGTCAAGGACGTCATCCAAGCTAGAAGCACAAAATATAGAAATTTTATTATTTTTATTATTTATTATAGAAAGTTATTACATCAACTAGTAGAAGAACCAATCGTAAGAAGATTAAAGAGGTACTGGTCAGCAGACCTGGGAGAACGTTAGAGATTCCATCATTAGAAGAGGGTCTCACACATCATTGCAAAAGCGTTATCGTCTTTAAGAAATTGCAATGTGTTATGATTGCTAATGCTAGCTAATTCAACGAGGTTTGTGATTTCTAGATGTGTTTATAAGGTTTTTTTTTGTATGGCGATGGGAAAAAACTTGGCGATGTCAGGCCACAAAGGAAAAGGTCCAACCCTTGCAAAAAAGAATAAAGAGTATGTAATATAGCAGTGGGTGAGAAAGAGGAAGGAAAAGAGGCGAAAAGAAGGCGGAAAATTGGAAACAGGAAGTAGAGAAGAGGTAAAAAGGAGGGATTAAGAAAGGTATTTAGGTGTTATTAGAACTTTCAGCTAACATTAAGTTGTTGATTGAAAAGACTACTTAAGCCCCACAGGGCAAGTGAAGGCACCCGCAGAACATCCCAAATATAACTATTTTCCCGATTGTACTATTTATCATTCAAAAAGTACACGAAACATATTTTGTCATTATCTTTACAAGCGACCTATATATCTGATATACGCCTTGCCTTCACTTACACATCATCGTATCTCCGATCATCCAAATTTCACAACATTTACGGAATTACTGCGTGGGCATGTGCGCGCGTGACTTTTCCAAGAAAGAGAGAAATCGATAGAGTCTACACGCATATATCGTACACTTTTTAAGCCTAGTACGTTATGGCAATTTTTATAATTATGAACCCACAGTGCATCTTTGGATTGTCGCTATTGCATCATACAAATGGATCCTTCAAAACTGATAAAAATAACACATTATCAGCTCCTTGCGGAGTTAGACATGCAAAATAAAGCGTTATCTGCCGATATATAATGTTATCATCGTATGTCGCGGTTTGGAACGCGTGGATTATCACAAGCGTATGAAATGATATCACGCAACTATTTTGTTGATATCAGTATACTGGAAGATTCACATAACAGTATGCTTTTATCAAACAGAAGTCGGCACAAAATTATTTTGATTAAAAGAAACTTAAAAATTATATTGCGAGTTTTAAAGCTGGTATCTTTGACGTTATTATATATGACGTTATAACTAACAATAACAATAAAAACAGTAAATTTAGTTTTTGCAGTTTAAGAGATGTTAACTAGGCTTGCAGAGGTTGTAGGCGAGCTAGAGAATCGAAATATGTTCTCTAAGTTATAACAAATATTTTTTATAAAATAATCCCTTTAAGCGTGTTAAAGTACTAAACAACCCATTTTCTTGCATACATATGTACATGATTTTATTTTCATTTTACCTTTGCGTGTAGAGTGTTTTACTCAAAAGATATTACTAAACTGTGTTCCATAAAGGGCGTATGTCTACCCACACTGAGTCTGAATGCATTTTCCGTTGCTTAAATTTACTGATAACTCTCCCGCAAATATCTGGCTAGATTTCTGCATTAAGTTTCAGGCTTGTGCGTGGTTTGCTAGCGTATACCTGTGATTTTACAAAACCCTGGAAGAAATCACAGGGTGTAAGACCGCAGAACCTTGCCAAACATTTCTGGTTACCGTGCAAAAAAACCACTCGTTCCTGGAATTTTTCGTGGCGTAAGGCAACCATCTCGCGCGAAGTGTGGCAGGTCGCTCCATCCTGCTGAAATCAGAGATCATCAATTTCCATATCTTTAAAGGTAGGCCACATATTACGTTAAGGTAACGTTCTTCATTAACGATAACTGCAGTCTCCTTATCATGTTCAAAGAAAAATGGTCCTATTACTCCGCCGGTTCAAAAACCACATCATTTTAGGCACCTGGATTAAATGGAGACTTTTGCTCCTAATATTCGACAGTTTTTTGGTTAACGAACCCACTCAGGTGGAAATGGGCTTCGTTACTAAAAATTATTTTTTTACTAAATTTCCGCCCGCTGTCAGTCTTTCCACAACACATTCAGTAATCGCCCCGTTTGCTATAATCAATAAACTTAAGTTATTGCATGACTTGGATTTTATACGTATGTAAATAGACATTGTTTTGCACAAGATTTGTTGCTCTGCCCGACGAGACCGATTCCGTTTAGGCGATTTTATCGTTCTCACTGAATCAGTCGTCTCAAACTCTTCTCATTAGTTTTCGAACTGCAGATTTGGTGGGTGCAACATTTCTTCATTGATAGATTTCATAAATGTTATTTGTAGAGTTTGGCCATTTAAATGCAATCTGCATGTCTAATTTCTGTATTATTAGTAACTATTCAAGTACAAATAAATACTTCATCTCCAAGCTCTAAATCTCATCTTACAATGTTCAACTTGTTTTTAGCTTTTGGGCAATACTTTAAGGATTTCAAATTTTTTGACATTTTACTCTTTTGAAATTAAATAAGTTCTTAACATATTGTAACGTTGTGTATAACTTGTGCAAATTTACTTAAAACTACTTGTAGTACTTACTTATTAAAGAAATTTACATGGCTATTTATATAAAACTATTGATGTAAAACGTCACATTACTTATGTCGATACAACTCCCGCACCTGAATTCGCTCGCTTGCGTCATTTCGAATACTATGAGCGTTCCCCCGTGTGATATTTACGTCTATTCGGCGATATTTCAGAAAAGTCGCAAACCATCGAAAGACTCGAACGTTCTGGAATATTTAAACATGTGAACGTCAGCTGCAATCCAAAAATTGTTAGCCGTCGAGTGTGATGGAATGCGGATGTCTGGCGACCGTGTTACGGGTTTTTTTCGGAAATTACTTATAATATATTTTTTGAAGGTTTAACCAGAATTGAGTTGCGATTGTATATGTGATGGTAAAAACAGACCTACAGCAACGTTGATTTTTTGCTGTGTGTTACTCTAATTTCTTCTACTTGTTATTTGGTCGCCTCCACAAGTGGTTTTCTTGAATACTTATGGTAATTTTTAAATTTTTAATTCTGACCTAATATCCTTAAAAAATATATACAAATTTTTTATCCTATAACAAAAATTAATAAAAAGCTTCTTAATTTATGATGGTGACAGTGCTTCCAAGCGTTCAATGACAATTAAAATTACTAGGAAAACTTTTAGGTGTCCTTTATTTGTGCTTGAAAAATAAATTAATAAAAAAAAACAAATAAATTTTGTTGCTTAATTGATTTAAAAATATGTATTTATTTTTGCAACATCTTTATCATTAACTGAAGTAGTTTAGTGGCTAATCTCAAGATAGAAAGGGTACTGGAGTCTTCTGGTAATTGGCTGTCATATATGTGAAGACCAAAAGCTTAAAGGTAAACAATGATTTTTTATAAAATATTTTCCAAGTTTTTCAATGATGGAAAATGACAAGAGTAGAAAATTACTTAATTTGAAACTTCCTTGTCTTATTAGAGCATAAGAGTGCTAGAAATCCTGGAAAGACTTTAAGGGTTTAAGTGTTAGCGTGACATAAACAATTTTTGGGAGGACCAAAAACTCTTGAAAACAAGCGTTACCGATGTCGCCCGAGAACCATACTCTTCTACAATACATGCCATTTGTTTATACTACTAAACGAAGTATTTGGAGAACAGATATTTGAAATCCATATTGTTGTCAAAGCGTTTGTGTCCGATAAAAAACACATATCCATTGCAAAAATGTATTCCTAAATCAGTAGATTATATATGTATGTATTTATATGACGCTTTATTTAGAAAATTCTGGCATTTGTTTAATTTACATATACATATATAATTTTATTAACTTTTGACAGCGGAACACTATAGGCGAAAGTTAATGATTTTAACATGGTGTCTGTCTGGAGACACGATAACTTCCGTTATAATCATCGGATTCACTTCAAACTTGGCATACATATATATATAGCTTAGGTCAATACCTTCTTCTCTACTGAATTTCAGCCAAATCGGCCAAAGGTCAAGGGGTTAACGGTAAGGTCAAACTTTTTTCCATCACATAACATATGTCATGTGATACCTCATTCGAAAGCAGACGTCATAAGGAACATTAGCTTATTCACCTCTCACTAATTCGCCACACCGCTGTCGAAAGTTTCATTTATGATTTTACACCATTCAGGTTTACAGTTGAAATTGAAGATTGGGTCCAGACTGCCTGTCACAAACCAGAATAAATTGGGGAGTGATGAAGGAGTAACACTCTAAAAATAACCGGGGTTCAGCTGGCACAGGACGGATTAATAGGAAATGCTTGTCGAGAAGTAAGATAAAATTCGAAACATGGAATATCACATTTCTATCAAGTAAAGAAGTTGAAATTGTGGAAGAAATAGAGAAATACAAAGTACATTTAATGGGGATATCAGAATATCGGAAATAAAACATTTAGACAAAGGACACACGCTAAGATACTCAGGAACACCAGCGGGCGCCAGAGCAACGAAAGGAGTAAAAATAATCCTAAATTACACCTTAGCAACAAGGGTGATTGAATAGGAGCCCATAAATTCCAGAGTGATAACACTAGAAATACAATTGGAAGAGAAAGTACGGCTGATACAAATATACGCACACACAGAGAATGCAAACAAGCAAGATAAAGATATGTTCTGCGAAGAAGTACAACGTGCAATAGAAAAATTACAAAATAGGAACAGGCACATAATAATATTGGAAAACTGGAATGCTCATATAGGATAAGACAAAGAACAAGGACATGGAACCATGGGATCACATGGAATACAGAGAGAGATAAATGATAATGAGGAAAGGATTCTAGATATTTGTATAGTAAATCAGATGCGCATAGGAAACACCTGGTTCCCACACAAGAACATTCACAAAATAACCTATGAAGCGGAGGAGCTAGGATACAAAAGCAAAATAGACTACATAACATATTCCAAAAACTAAAGCTATCCAATACAAAATGTGAAAGTAATAAGGGGAGCAAAACTCAGCGCCAAACATAAATTACTAATAGCTGACACGAATATTCAAAAGCCAAAGAAAGAAAAGAGTAAAACCTACACCAGAATAAAATTATAAACACTAAATAACCTAGAAGTACGACAAAAATACCAAGATACACTCACAAAAAAATTAGAAAGATAAGAAGAAGAAGAAATACGAGAACAAAATCACAAAAACACTCAATTACTCAATATCCCTAAACCAACAAATTTTCTCCAACCTAATGCATCTTTCGCCAAACAACATTCCCGTCAAACTTTCACTTCTAGCCCTATAAATGACAAAGCAAGACACACGAAAGGTCAGTTTTACTCAAAGCTCGTAGCTCTCGTTGGGGAGTAATTAATATTTTATTTTTTCTATATTTAAGGTTAGAGCAATTTAATTTTTTTAAGTTAAACGCGGATATCCTGGAGTTATGCTGCTAATTTTTATATATAATGTTGCCATGTACGCTTTGTAGTATAATTATATAATTAATCACCCCAGAACTTTAATATGTAAATGAAATTTTATGTAATTTACGTTATTTTTCTAATAAATATGTTAGGTCATTTTTGATGACTTTGAAACACGTAACAGTCAATAAATGATTGAAGAAACATGATAAGAATGTTTCCCAAAGACTTTTGTTATCAAAAAATGTTTTTTGCCATTATTTGTAATTAGAAAAATTATAAAATTTTTGGTCCTAGTTGCAGATGAAATATATTTTAGCTTAAGATACCATTGAAAGTAACTAAAACATAAACTGATAATATAAACACAAAATTATTTCAAATTATATGACTTTGTTTTGATTTTTTTATTTATTAAGTGGCGAAGCGAAGCGGAGTCACTTACTAACTTCATGTTGTCCGTCTGTCTGTCCGTCCATCTGAGCAATAACTCGAGAACGGCTGGGAATTTCCAAATTTTGTTTTCACCAATCGACAGGTGACCAAAAAGGCTTGTTTGCTAGTGATTTTGAAACTGATTGGTCAAAGGTCAACTAGAGGGTTCTCAAATTTGGGAAACTGTTTGCCACTTCGATATGCGTTGCAAGCTTTGCAAGTTTATTATTTAGTATTATCAAAATTCAAAAATCTTTAAAACATTTGTTTTACAAAAAAAAAAACAAGTTTGGGAGTGACTTGTATATAATTACATATAGTCACAGTATGTTAGATGGAGTAGTAGGAGTTGCATTTGGCAATAGAGCATTATAAACATAACCTGACAACTAATTCATTTCACTAAAATTTTTCGAATTCTATGCACTATTATTACAATCAGCGAACATTTTTTTCGCTAATGCAAATAAGTTAGACGTAGTTGGTGGCATTTTACAGCTTAAATTAATGTAACCTCACTCGCAAAAGTTTCAATTTTCTGTGCGATTAACATATATTGGGTCTGATTTACAATATTGGATTATACAGAATGAATGCAGAATTAGCTAAGCGGCTGCTAATAGAAGGTGCAACTTTTGTCGCCCTAGATGTCCCGCAAGGCACAGAGTTCGGCATAGACATGAAGACCTGGACTACAGGGGAAAACTTCAGAGGCATCAAGATGATCCCTCCTGGAATTCACTTTGTTCATTACAATGCCGTTGGAAAGTATGGCGATGTCTCCCCTAAAGTGGGGTTCTTCCATAATTTCAAAAAGTCTGAGTTTCTCGTAAGAAAGTGGGACAAGGAGGCAGAGAAATGAGCTCCAGCTGCCCTGAAGAAAGTGAAGTCGTTTCCTTGAAGGACAATATTGTCGCATTAGATAAATTTTTGGGACCCTATCCGTATGATATCTGGAAAAAGTGGGTTGCATTAACTTCACATGTTACAGGTATAAGGTAAATATTAGTCTAGTTTTGTTTGATAATTTATTTTTATTATTGCAGAAAATTTAATTGAAACCTTATCGCCCATGTCAGGACAAATACGTTCGGCATTAGATTTAGAATCTTGCAGTGATGCAAATCGTCCACGACAGAGCAAAGCAGCGGCCGACAAACGGACGATTGAGAGAAACAAAAGGAGATCTAAACCAAGCACATCAGAGGACCTGGAAGATGATTTACTTCCCAATTTAAAACCCTTTCCTGGAACAGAATTAAGGTTGACACAGTTCCCTAGTTGTAATTACCCAGAAGGTTCAACCCCTGCACAGATCACTCAACATTCTTTGGACTTATCATATGTCTTAGAAACAATGATATCACGTTATTCATGGTATATTTGCTTTGATACATATTGGTATTATAATGAATTTTAAATTTTTTAGCGAAACGGATTTTGTTGGTGAGCTGCAGTTCTGTTATATTTGCTTCTTGGTTGGTCAAAGTTTTGAGGCGTTCGATCACTGGAAGAAGCTAGTAAGCCTGTTGTGCTCCTGCGAAAAAGCGATCAAGAGGCATCGCACAGTTTATGACCACTTTATAACCACTCTAGAGGCGCAAATATTGGAAACACCTGAAGATTTTCTAGCCGACATTGTTACCAACAATAACATTGTGTATGTAAAGTTGCGTCATCTGTTCCGGACCATACGGAGCAGTGACATTGATGGGCGCATGAAGACAAAAGTAGAACGATTTAGAGGTAAGCTCACCAATAAGTACCAGTGGGACTTCACCCATTTGGACTCTGAAGATGAAGACGAAGCACCTGTCGTAGTTGAGGGGGACTTTCAATAGGTTTAGGTTTCTACAGGTTATATTTAATAAGGTATTGAAGTTTATTGTGTTTTAAAGAAATAAATATCTAACCGAATGATGGAATTATTTTTTAACATTTACTAACATTTTTCTTATATCATAAATGTAATTTATTGGAAACTGAAAACCTTTTTTTTATCTAGAGGGTGTTTTTAAAAAGTACCAAACTATACTGGGTGCTATTTTCTCTTGCCTAAATAAATCACATTCCATGTATACGAGCTGAAAAATAAAGTATGAAGTATTTGAGCTAGAATTACAAAAATATGAGTTAATTAAACTTTTAATATCATACATTGATGATTTATCTACTATATAAGAAAATCTTGTTTCACCTGTTTGTATATTTTAGATATGCTTACCACATTGTGTTACAAGACAAGCTGTAAAAGATATTAGAATACATAATGTACTGGTGGGAGTGGAGATCTTTGGTTACTAATGGTAAAATCATTAAAGAGGATCTTGCAGTATCATCTGATTGTATGGAACACAAATTATTCTTGGGGTCCCTGTGGATTTGAAAGAGTTACTGTAATTTTATCAGTATGAATCAAATGTTGAAAATTCTGTTCAATTTTGTCAGGTTTACTTCCATGAATGCAAAACAAATTAATGTATTGAATATCTGGGAACAGAAAATACTGAGGGATATTTTTGAGCTCTTAAATGAAAATAGTGAATGGAGAAGAAGGTTTAATTATGAGCTAAGAGACAGTGTGGCGAGTGAAGTCAAGAGTAGCGGAGTGGGTTGGTTTAGTCACACACAAAGGATGGAGGAAGAAAAAATGTTAAAACTTCTATGAGAAAATTTCAAAGTAGACTAAATAGGAGGCCTGGTACATGTTGGTTAGACTTAAGTTTTAGCAACTAGAAGACCAGCAAAAATCAAAGAGAGGAAAAGCATTAGAGAAAAAGTTAACTCATTTGCTCTGGGTCTAACAAAAGTTTGTTGGTTCAGAGGGGAGGCCATAACGGATTGCTAAAAGTTATGAAGGTAGTCTGTTTTTTAATCGTTTTTATGCTTGCTCTGTGGCTGTTAAATTTTACATCTAACTTGGTTTTACACTTTTGGGCAGATTATAAAAAAATTGATTTTGAATTTATCTTTATTTTTGAATAAATTATTTCTTAAGCTTTTTTGCTGAAACCTTTATGTAATTTGTTTACATTTAAATTGTATTCAGATTCTTTCAAACGTGGAAAATATATATGTGTAGATATGATGAGATTAAGTGTGAAGTACATGTTCTCATAACCAAATTGACTGGGTTGTTATATATAAAACACTTTGTTAATATAAAACTACAGTTACATAAATGAAAATTTAAATTTTTTAAGTCTAAGTACAACATATTTAGGAATGCAAGTCAGTTTACTTGGAAAGAACATATAGTGAAGAAACAAACAGACTTAAAAAGTAAAGATTTATGTTAGTTAACTAGAAAAAAATCAAATTGCCTTTAGAAACCTAACTTATTTTTTACAAAACGATTATAAAACCTATTTGGCCTTATCATGTCGAGCTTTAGAAAAGTGTAAAAAAGTCACACAGCAATTATATAAAGAAGTCAACCTAAAATACTTCAAAAATAACGGATGCACCATGCTATATTTCCACTTTTATCCTGGATGAAGATTTAAAAATACCCCATGTTCAAAACATCACTTAAGCATGAAGTACAAAAAACCATGGTAAACTTGAAAATTACACAGACGTAATACTTCAAATTGTTCAAATTGGAAAAAGACAAACAAACTGGTCAGTACATTTAAAAATAGTTAAGGACGACTATCATTGGAGAAAACCTTATCACACTTAAGTGAGAGCTCTTGTCTCATCTCATCGGGGATGAGATAAGCAGGGTTGTCTGGGTAAATTTAGAAAATGCATAAATAATGAAAATAACATTGCAAATTCAAGAAAAATAAAATTTATAAGGAACTTAGTAAAATTAAAGTGAATAGTACTAAGAATCATGTTAATCAATGTAACCTCATTCAGCAGCTATGACCTTCTTGAATTGGGACTTAAACCTGCTGCAGCCCAATACAACTTTTTTCTTATTTGTGTGTCATTACCTTCATGATGGAGACCCTTAAGCTGCCTTGGTATTACAATGTCTTTAAACGATTTTCGCCTTGACAACGTCCAACACGTAGTAGTCAAGGAGATTATAGTCGGGACTGGAGGTCACAAGTTGGGGGAGCAATAGGAACACAAATTGGGGGTATAGCCATATGGGCCTTCTTTGTCTTGTAGACTGGGATGAGGTTTTTATTCCCATATTAAGCCTTTCTCAAAAAAATGGGGCGCCATGACATCCCCTTTGCTGCTCATAAAAAACAAACTCAAGAATTCAGTGCAGTCGTTTAGCAGTGCTTGGGCCTTTAACTTCCTGTCCATCTTGTTTTTCTCTCATTTAGCAGTTGGCGGAGGAAGACTTGTAGTGCAGGTTCTGGTACACCATCGACCTCGCCACATTCATGATTCCGATCGATCTTTTTCAATTCGCGGACGAATTCATAATTTTTGTTGTGATCAGATCGCTTGCTGTGAGCAGTGACCTCCTCCTGGTGACCAGATTCGTTGTACTTCTTGGGTATTTTGTTACCTAGAGGAAATTGCGCATGCGTATAAAACCATCTTTCGGTTTTCCGTAGTACTACCTAAAAAATGGAATTTACCTTGTTTTATTCTGATTGCTAATAAAGAATTATAAAAATTTTTTATACAAATAATGACAGTTTTAGAAAACCTACTTTAAAGAGATTAGAATAAATGAAATGAAACAAAAAGGAATGTTTTATTTATATAATAATATGCTTTTTGATAATTAATTTTAATTTACAAAAATTAATAAAAAAAATTTGCTAACTATCTGCCTGGGGTACGCCCATAGTACGCTCATAGTACTCCATGGCTGTAGAAACAGGCTAATAGGCTTCATAAAAGAAGACGAAGAAGAAGGAAAAAGTATTAAAGAAATCGTCAGAAAGGTTGGGGCTGCAGTTTCCAAAAAATCGGCTAGGAGTAAATTAATTACTGCTAGTAAACACGAATTATTGTAAAACAAGTGAATAAAAGTTATAAATGTCTTAAGTCCATATTTTGTACTTCTTGTCAATTTTAGTAAATAAATGATGTTTACATAATTTTTATATTGTACGAAAATTATCTCCCCCTAGATTGAAACTGGCCATGAAAACAATTTTTAATTTCTTACCTTTTAGCGGGTAGGATCCATTTCTAACTAAATGTAGCCTTACCAGTTGTATTTAAATATTTTTACAATGGATCATTTAGCTTGAAATCACATTTTTTACAGTATCATACTTTGATTTGAATTATGATATAATGTTTAAGATTATTTTAAGTTTTGGTCATCAGTATTTTAATGAGAGTGTATAAATGAGGGATTTGGGGTAATTTCAGAGAAACAAATAAGTTTAAGGTTGTAAATCTTTATTGATTTGATCTACACTTGATATTGTTTTTATATTGAATATGAAATAAAAGCTGCTTTCTGATAGGTGTACCAAAATAATTTGCTGGATATGATTCAATTTATTAGCTTTCTCAAGCTTTTGTTCTCATTAATTACTAAAGTAAAATTTTGGTGCAGCAAGAGGTAGTTGAGATTATAGATTACTACCTAACTGTTTATAGAGTTAAAAGTACGAAGGTTTTTGGTCTAAGTAGTCGTGTTTGGAGTTTTCAAATACTACGTTTGGTAAATGAACATATACACGGGAAATCTTTCCAAAACTGAGTCGACGCTTTTGGACTTTGAACAAATTAATTTTTATTTTTTGATTTATTTTTACATATGTATTACTGTACAAAATACCTTTTTCGTAGGCTCTACAAGTGGAAAAAAACAACGCATAATTTGTAAATTCGAAAAATTTATCTAGAGTTAAAAAGTTCGGTTATGCAAGATGATTTTATGAAAGACAGCCACTTTGGAAGATTTTTTATGTAAGAAAAAGGTTGCAGAAGAAGCGTGAACAATTAGATAATAGAAATTTATGGACTGTATATATGGAATAATGTTAAAGACAGAATACATAAGATGATTTGGACATACTATCTCTTAACAGAACAACGAAATCCGTATTAGGAACAGTTGCGAGTACACAAAGATTGATTAAAAACAATTTATGTGATGTCTTACTCACTATCGAACCCTACATTTCTTTAGTAATTTTAATACCAATTACATCTTAATTTCAACCGAGTAAAATGTTCTGAAAAAAGTTCTATACTTATCATACCTTTGTGATCCACAAATTAAAAGAGTTTGACCAAGTGAAAATCATGGTAAAGTGAAAGTCACTTCAGGAAAACCCGGATATTCTGGACTAGACATAATTCTTGAACGAGGTATGGTTTCGTCTATCAGGATATATTCTATGAAAATTTCTATACGATCCTTAAAAAATTATTCGTTCAGAAAAGATTGGTGTTTGGTGTGGGATATTCTGGCGGTGCATAATTGTTCCTACCTGTTTTGATACAACTATCACAAGGTCTGCTGATATGAAATCTTTATTATCTTCTGTAAAAAATTGGTCGACAGGTAACTTTTAGCAAGTTGGAGCGAACTCTCACAAATTCTATCAGCCTAGTTGAAATGAGTATTTTTTAAGGATTATTTCATTTTAAATGGGCTTTGATAGAGACAGTTTTTTATGAGAAAATCTAAAAGAAAGAGTTTACCACAACCACCATAAACTCTAGACATCTTGAAAGTAAACAATCTTGAAATAAATTTTGGTAGTGATGTCTGACGTACTGACAAGGACTTTACAAACCATATATACGGTACTGGAAAGTTTTGCAATACATTTTTAATCTTCATAATCTGAAAAATACTTTTCGATATGTTTTATCTATTTCTATAACCTTTTAAACCAATGCTTAAACTAACTTTTAATATTCCACACTGTAGAAGATCCTTATCGTTGCAAAAATGTGTTTTGAGTTTAGTATGCATATCAAAAAGCCTGGTTTTGTTATTTGTTAGGATGTTGTCGATATAGGAAGATGTCTATTCTCAAATTTATTAAGCATTTCGTGTCACAACGGAATGTGCCGTGTTATCTGCGCGTCAGTTAAAGCATAGGCTACTCAAAGAAAGCGAACGTTTCGTACTTGGGGGCGATCGCGTTTTAATTTATGGTGTAGGAATGTCAAAATACGCTTCTATTTGGCAATAGGACTATAGCATTTTTTTGGCATCAGTGGTATTCTCTCTCTATTACAAATGAAAATGGGTGTTCTGTACTTGGAGCATCTTCCCGAGTGAAATTTTTTTCTGCCATACTACCTAAATATGATTGTAGGTCAGTACAATTAGCTCCCAGTACACCAGCCATTTCCTATAAACAGAGGCACTGCTCAAACTGAGTACAAAGTTGTATAGTAAAATTGTCCGGTGTTTAAAAGCATCTAACATCTAGAGCTCATCGTGTTGACTGCAGTGTAGATTAAAACTTGTCGTAATACATTTAACTTGTCACAATATGTGGCAATCACTTGTCCCACATTGCAAAACTTTTCTAGTACATTATGTATGGTGTCTGATTTAGAAGGAAATGGCGGCCACTTTCAGCACGTCGTGTTTAAAGAAGTTTCGGTAGTAAGTAGTACACTTTATAGAATGCAAATTAAGGTAATGAACCACAGATAAAAGCAATTGTATTCGTAGATCTAGGTTTAAAACGATATTTTGGAAACTTTCATATATTCAAAATCATAGTTTAGAGACATGTTATTACTATTTTAACTTTATTACTTAACATACTGATCAAAGGCACCTGACGTGAATTGCTTTATAGGAATGATTTTGGATTGAGCTTCTCTTACTTTAATAATCTGTTCACCCTGTTTATTACGCGTTGATAACCCAACTAGTCCATTTTTTGTATCCTTTGGAGATGCGAATTTTGCAGCTTATTTTAATGGATGACAATCTGGCAGACGCCTGGAGTGCGCACTCTAACCGCCTGCCAGATTGTTGTCAAAATATGTTGCAAAACGTGCAACATCAGAAAGCTGTAGAAGGAGCTAGACGGGTAGTATACAGGTATTATAACCAATTTACGGAGTATTGCATAAATTTATAGCAAATTGTAGTTACAAAATAGCACCAACAAAGTTGCACTTCAAAGTTTTAACAAACGTGCAGAGCTGCAGACGAGCTACTGGGTTTCTAACTTCTATTTCTATAAAATAACTGCTTCAAATGCACCAGGGTACTAAACCATCAAAAGTAAAACTTAAGATTTACAAAATTACATGTGCCGGTTACAAATTTTATTTTGGTCGATATTTTTAGAATTACTTATGATATTGTTACCTGACTCGGCTTGCAGTTTTTGATAGGTGATGTCAATTTCTATTGACGGTCTAGTGCCTTATATAATCTTCGCTTCCGTTTGTGAGTGTGGGCCTGCTCTTCTCAGTATCCCATAAATCTACAATTGATTTTATTGAGTACATATGGATTGGTCTAACTTAGCTTTTTCTTTTTAGAACCCATAAAGTATCATAACTGTTGTCAACTAATATCTGGTAGTACTATCTTGAGTAGCAGCATTAGAGGTATTTCTATCTGTAAGTAATTGACCTGTAGCAAGAAAACATACTTAGGTTAGTGAATTTTAAGGCACGCTTAAGGCTCTCGATTGTTTTATTAGTTAAAAAAGTTAGTCAAGGTAGTTTAAATAGAAAAAAAGAAAAATAAGGGATCTGATCAGAAATAAGTTGATGCAGATCCGGCTCGGGTACCTCGGGATTGCCAGTTCCCGTACTCGCAAGGCGCAAGTCCCTGAGGGCATTAACTAAATTTACTGTTAATAAATTTTTCGAATAAATTTTTTTTAGCTGATGCAATAATATTTGAAGTTAGACTATACGGGAGATAGGAAAAATATTTTATTTTGTGTTTTTAAATTGTAGTTGTACTATGGACGTCAATATGTAGACAAATATGGCTGCAAAAAGATAATATTGAAATATAGGCCATTATCTTCCCGACCACTGGTTATAAACAAAATTAAAAATAAGTACATAAAATAGAAAAATGGAAAAAAAATCCAAAATACATTTAATAAAAATAAAATCAATGCGAAATGGATATTAAAGAAAGCATATTATACAATTAAGTATGTGATAAAAATTAATAAAATAAGCAAAGAAACAGAACTGAGATAAATACGATACTAATAAAACCGCCACTAACATATGCAGAAGAGACATTAAGTTTAACGAGAATATATAGAACACCTAAGAGAAAAGGAACGCAAGGTATTAAGAACAATAATATGGATCAATCAGAACAGAATGAAAATTAGTGAGACCCGGAATGAACCATGCGTTAAACAGGATTTGAAAGGAAAAGACATTGTGAGACGTGAAAAAATGAATAAGAAAATGGCGAAGAAGATAACAAAATGACAACCAATGAAAACAAGGAAGAAATAAAGTTAAAAGTTAGATGGCGAGACCGAAATATGGAAGGTGTAAGAGAGTCGGGAATAGAGAATTGGAAAACAAAGATTAATGAAAGAAAAGCATGGAAGGCTATAGTAACCAAGTCAAGACACGTGCAAAATCATGAGGAAGGAATGTATGAGATGTGTATATATAAAAATACAAATGAAACAACAATTTCATGTTTATTTTTTTTATTTTTTAATCATATACAGAGATATATTTATGTACATTCTAATATGTCTTTCGTGTCTCTGAAAAGTTTTCTTTTACCAGATACTAAAGAATCAACACATTCTGCAATAATATTTACGACTACTCATTAACAAAAGAATAAGGAAAAATAAAAAATTGAACCAAGAATAGTTTGGAACCGGCCAATACTTACTTGATTTTAAGTAGGGCAGTTCAGATTTAAATTACGTATGATAATTCAGTCACATGTAGTTTTTCTATAGATTTAGCACTATTTTAATGATATAATAGTACCCTTTACTTAGTGATATCTAGCTTAAGCCTTTTCCTATCTTTCATTCTTTACACACTTTGTACAGGCATATACCTAATCAGACACAGCTTTTTATAATTGCCATGTGATATCCCAATTAACTGAAATATCAATAAAATACGGAATTTCAGGACCTACAAATAATTAGGGCATTAAATACATGCACGTGTGATGTTGTGCACGAGTTGGAGGCGGCATATAAATATTTTTAGCTTCACAAATGATAAATTATGGCCGAACATTTTGTTCCCTATACCTTTAGCTGGTCACGGGGTGTAAATACCTAAATAAGAGAAAACGAAGAGCACCTATCTAACAAACTTGGATGTACTTGCGTTAAATTTATGAAGTGTTGTATTTTCCAAAACCAATGGGAGCGTGCTTAAGGCTGCTGCCTTTAAACTGCTCGACTTGGTTTGAATGGTCGCTTTTTTGCTTGTAGGGAGCTGTCAGGATGTTCCGTAAGGTGGCTTTGTCCTCTCCGCCGAGTTCGAGGATTTTTCTGAGCAGTTGCTGCCTCTCCTTTAAGTTTTGCGTCGCGGCAAGGCTTTCCTTCGCTGCCGATACCAGCTCCGGGTTTTCGGATAACGTGTCCGTCAGCGAAGCTATTAAAACATCTGAAATATGGAGAAGCGGTTGGCACGGCGGCTTCCGAGCAGCTTCGAACGCTTACCCAACACTTTCTTCTCCAAGGCGCGCGAAATGTGCCCTTGCTCAGCCTCGGCCTCCAGGAAGCCGGTGAATTTCTGCAAGGCTTGCTGGGCCTCTGCGTTTCCCCTCGTAAGCGATTGCGTGAACATCACTTTGGCAAGTTGATATATTACTTCCTCCAGAGAGTACTCTGTGTACAGGAAGTCCGCCACTCGGAGTCTTTCCAGCAGCTCGTCGTAGTCCTCGTCTGGATTCATAATGTCGTCCCGGTCTCGGTTTTTCTCCACATCCGCGTCTGGAACAAATTTCAGTTATTGATTTTTGAAACTTGAACAGAATTTTCTTTAATTACTTGTTACATTAAATATTACCTTTTTGACAGGATATACTTGCACACACAATCAAATTTATCATATATTTGTCTACAGTATAGATAATTTAGTATTGTAAATTCTAAAAAAATGTGACCGTGGTGGCTTAGTGGATAGATCGCTAGACTACGAAACTAGGGCTGCAATAAATGAGTACCTGGAGGTCAAACTCTGGGGTAATAATAGGCGGTCGGTACGTAGCGCTAGCCACGTTACTACCCTTGTGTACCGTGGGCTCTAGATTGTAGCAGATCTATCTTGTTACGACCCCCATAGGCTTTCGGGCCTGCTACGGGGAACTAAATTCTAAAAAAATGTGACCATAAAATATAACGTCAAAAATAAAACTGAAATTGTAATTTGTAATTTAGATCTTATAGTATCGCTTTATCCGGAGACTCTTCATAACGTATGAGGTTGTGGCATAAGTCATGACATTTATGTTTTTAAAAGGTATGCCTCAAGGAAGTCATGTACAGTGTGTGTCCACAACAGAAGGTGGTTATTGTGATGTTCTGTTATTGCACAGAGAGCAATGTTAAATCAGTTGTCAGTCAACTGCCGTGGCGTGAGTAGAATAGAAACGCGCTAGAGAATGCCATAGAGAGGTAGTAGAAGCTGTCGGAAATATTGTTCTTCCATACTAAATAGTTGCGCGGTGGAGAGCGGAGTTTCAGAGGAAGACGTGAAGCAGCCAGGGACCGGCGCAGGACGAATGTGAGTGTGCGGACTGATGTGCTACGTGGAGTAATTGATGCGTGATAGAAACCGGCATACTCTGTTTCAGTTAAAGAGAGATAGTGGCATCGAGAAAAGCGCCATCCACAGGATTTTCCTGAACGATCTCCATCTGCGTAAAGTTGTATCAAAGTGAGTACCACATGCACTCATGGAAGTTTAAAAGTAGATGCAATATGCAACATGCGGCGACCTCCTAGCACGCCGGTAGCAGAAAGGGAATGACTTTCTTTTAAGAATCATCGTTTTGATGACTTTTGGACCAGGGCATATGAACCAGAGCTCAAACTCAGTAGACTGATAGCTGATTTAATGATGGTTTATGTGTAATTACAGAACACTATACAACCATCTTGTGTTGTTGGTACACTACTTCTTTGAGACATTTTTTTTTAATACTATCCCTTACCTTCTAAAAAATAGTTGCTATGATTTATGCCCGAACCTATGTATATGAAATATATGAAGTACTAGAGAAGTTTTTTTTTATTGTTTTGAGATATGTTCAAACTTGTATAGGAGTCGGCAGAAGCAGATTTCTGAGTACTAGTTGCCTCTGAATTGAGACAGTAGAGGTCGCAACATCATCTTGGTTAAATGGATAATTTTGTGCTACAACTTTACGACTTGATCGGTATTTGGAGCAAATAGCTTTTGCGCTAGTAGATGTTTGTCATTATAATACCATGTTTTGGTTGTGTTAAAAGTTTGAAATAGGAAACTTCATCGTGGAAAATATCTCAAAGTCTTTTTTGTTTGTCACAAAGGAAAGTCGCTATTGTTGAGAAGAGCGACATAGAACAATGCCTGAAAATATTTAAATAAAAAATTTATAACATTTTCACAACTTTCAAGCTAGAAGAGTGTACTTTTCCTTTGGTTATCCTATGCCTTAATCGATGAGCATATGACACGACGCATTCCGTCGTGTTACGAAATGTTTAATAAGTTTGAAAACAAAACATCTTGTTATGTCGATAATGTTGTAATAAATGACGAAATAGTTTTCCAACTACGAATGCTTTCAGTGAAATGCAAGAGTGTACAGAGTTTGGTAGAAAGTATTTTGAAAGATCCTGAAAATTAAAGATCTATTGCAAAATTTGAATATTCTATGCAATATTTGGTAAAGCATCTTAAAGATTAATTAATTTGAACCAAACATTTTTAAACCAAACGTTTAAATATGCCAAAAGGTATGACAAACTCATCATTCAATAGAACAATGCAAGAGAAAACACGTTGGAAGCGCTTGGCTCGGATACCTCACCCGTCCGCTATATTTACTAGAGAGTGTTTCTTCTAACTACTCTTTTTTAGATCTATAAGACGCGAGTTTATGTATAGCAGCACTTCACTTCATATAAAGAAGTCCAAAATTGAGTCTCTCAATGCATTGCCTTAAAAGACAAGACGTTCCTTCGAAGCAAAATTTGTAAATTGCTATAAAGATTGACGAAAGCCTTAAATAACAATGGCTAATGAAAGTTCTGCTCCATTTAAACTAGTACACAGAACAGTAAATTTACAGTTTAATAGTTTAACATACAGTTAGTCTTACAAGAGCCCCGGTCGATATTTCAGATGGATATAGCGGTGTACGTGTGTGCCATAAGTAATTGAATTCCTTGAAATGCACTCTAATACGCTTTGCGATACAATTTGTTCTCCTGCAGGTGTGTCTGTGCAACCAACCCAAAGGTTTGCAAATGAGTATTGCAACGGCAACGCGTCTCTTGTACAAGTCTTCTGATTTCATGCAAAAGTGGATGAAGCGTTACCTGGAAATACAGCTGTGATTTATTTGCTCAATCGAGAAAAGAAACAAGGAACCCTAAGCGATAGCACGATTATTTAAAAAGATTCAAGCTTAACACTTCTCCAAACTCGCCTAAAAGTTGCCAAAAAGGTGTTAAAGAGCTTATGGTAATCAAATAATATTTAAGCCCATAATATTACACTACCGCTTACTAAAATTGCAGCACCCTAAAAAAATATTAAATTAGGTACACTAGAATCAGAAAATGATTGAAGTTTGAAAACCATATATTTATGTCTGTCTGAAATTTAGTTATGAGGTCTAGGGGAGGTAGTGATATCACTAGGTATATAAGTGTTTGTCAACAAGCAGGTGAATTTGTTGGCTTATCTAAAGGAGATGTTTTTTTTTATGATAAATAAAGCGAACAATCAGTCCTATCGCATATATTTGGAACTAGTGGATCGAAATCCCAGGTACGCGTTCGTGAAGACTGCGGTGTGGAGAAGTACGCAGGACAAGCGAGATGAAGGATCATCATCTTCAAAGATTTGAGATTTACAACCCCTAGCACGACCTCAAATGTTCTAGCGCAACAATGGTAGGCAATTACATGGTACTGATTGCATCGTCGTAAGCAAAGAACAATTTCGAGAAAAATTAGAGCAATGTTTTATTTACTGATGAAACATCCTTTTGGGCTTGGTCTTTTTGAAAGCGATTCTGGTTTGTGCGTAAAAAGAAACTATTCCAGTGTTTTATTAAATACCTACAAGTTTAGGTTCGTTTTAGTAAATGAGTATTGGAAACTTTGCATATCCCTATACAAGCATTGAATGCAGAAAATATAATTAAAATTTATAAATATTTGCTATGGTCCGCTTACAAATGGTATGGTGCCGATAATAAAGCGTCGTTGTTGCAAGAAGATAACGACTCCAAGCATCGCAGACAATTGTGCACGACTTGGTAAGAAGAAAACGGAATCAATAGATTGGGTTAGCCGTCATAAATCTTCTGATGCCAATCTAAAGAAACATTATCCTGGTCACACATAAAGCACAAACTAAAATGTCAACGCATATTAGTTATCAGAAAATTAAACCTATAGAATATTTACATAAATTTAATTCATTTTTAAATGCCATTCATTTCCATAAATACTGTCTTACAACTAAACCTAGCCATGCTTTACATATCATCAAAATATCCATTAGCTTAACATATGGCTGCAATTGTAAAGTCTTAAAGTTGTAAGTTATATTATGTCTCTTCTCAAGTTTGATTATTTACCTATAGAATGGAATAACACAAATAACCGTATTACTGTAATAAAATCTATACATATAAAAAGAAAGCCCTCACACACTGACTGACTGATTTATCAACACCCAGCCTAAACCGCCGAACCTGGAACCTTGAAACTTTAGGGTTTTATTCTCTGTATGACGTAGGGACGTACTAGAAACGATTTTCGATGTTTGCTCTCCAAGAGAGTCTAATGGGGGTCCAAAGTTTTAGGCTTTTTTGAAAACGGCTCGAGTTAGAAACGTGAAACTTGACAGGAATGATCTTCGGCCAAATTGCAAAAACCTATGTTTCAAGAATTTTTGATTCGACCCCCACAGGGGCTAAACTGAGGGTCAAAAGTTAAGCTTCTATTTTTGTCATTTCTGACATTTGTCACGCCTTATAATTTTTGATCTGTTATCGAGACCGGTTTGACCGGAAGTGACCGCAAAGTTTTCGGTCCGGCTGGTAAATTTTTGCCGCTATTTACTTAAAAAAATAATAAATACATAAAAATAGATGGCAGTATTTGGGTTTGTTGTAACCTTCTAAATTGTGATAGGTCATCTCTTGACTCCTATAATTATTTAATTTCTTTAAACAGAGGGATATTCTCCATCTATATACTTATTAAAGATGTTTGGCAGGAATAATCTATAGTTTTAAATTAGAGAATCCGTGTTTCAGGAAATTTATTAATTGCGGGTTCATGTTATTAAGGGGTGCACTTCCTTAAATGAAAACGCATCCCCGCAGGGCTAGACGGGGAAGGGGAGCTGAAGGCGACTTGAGCCGGCTAGTAATATATAATATTTAAGTATGGAATTGAAAACAATGTAATTTTTAAGACCCTGCACCCGTTCAACATTAGCCATTTGTAAATCGGGATATAAAATTGTTTATTGAAACTGAAGGTGTCTAGGATCGTTCAAGATTTGTAAGACCACCTTCAGTTTCGACTGAATAATATAATGTATTATAATATGTTGGGTAAGTAGGCATGGGAAATTTCGTATTCAAGAGAAGAAAAGCAGGGTTATGAAGGAACAGCCTTTTTATTACAAAGAAAAATGAAAAACAAAGTATTGCAAATTCAGACCTCTAACAGAAAAATATATATTATAATCAACAACAGCCCACACAGTCTGTCGATAATAAATGTTTATACATTAACAGAAATAGCAGACGGTAATATAAAACAAGAATTCTATAATATTTTGAAGAAGTGTGTGAAGGGGTTTCTAAAGAAGACATGACAATGATAATAGGCAATTTTAATGCTCACATAAAAAAGAAAGACTGGAACAAAGAAGTGGCACACACACAATACACAACGGAACAAACAACAACGGATACCTGCTATGTAACTTTGCAGTAGCAGCATAGTGAGCACAAAATTCAAATATCCCAAAGATTCACAAAGTAACATGGATGCAACCTGAAAAAAGCGATGGAAACCAAATTGATTAGGTTTCAGTAAAAAAAGAAGAATTACGACTTTGTTAATGATGTAAGATCATATAGAGGATTCAATATAAACACCGATCACTGTCTAGTCGTAGCTAAAATTAAAATAAAAGATCAAAATAAATAAAAAATAGTGGAACATAGAAAAACTTAAGGAAGAAGAAGTTGTGTTGATTTGACAAAGAATGTGAAGAGGTCATAGAGAGAAAACATTGCAGAATCGAAAGTGAGCAAGATAAAATTGACTACCAAAAAAAAAGAAGCAAATACAACATGCAAAAGCAACAAAAGACAACACCGAAAAATTATGAAAAAAATAGAAAGAAATAACACCCAATCATCATACCAGTATATAAAGCGAACAAGAAGAAAATACACAACAGCAAAAAATATTAAAAAAAGAAATGAAAAAATTATTTTTCTAAACTCTTTGAAGATAGAGGTGTAGAAAGCACACAAATGGAAGAGGAAACAGAGATGGAAGAAAACGAGGGAAATTTAGAAGTATCAGATGTTAATGAGCTAAAAGAACATATAAGCAAAAAAAAACTAATGCATCCGGTTGTAATAAAATAAATGCTGAATTAATTAAGCAAGGGGGAGAAGAGTTACAGTTAAAAATATACAAATTAATAACAAACATGTGGAAGACAACAAAAATGTCAGAGAAGTGGAAAAAAGGTTTAATTATTCCCATACCTAAAAGTGGAAATCTATCGGAATTACTAATTATAACGCAATATATATATATCTATATATATATATATATATATATATATATATATATATATATATATAATATAAATCGATAACAAATACAATCCACATGCTAAAATAAAAAGTCAAAAAATGCTATATAATATGAACATTTATATACTATTTATCGATTTTAGAAGAGCTTTCGATAAGCTTAAAAGGAGGAAGATTTGAATAACATAGAAATGTCTCAGAAATTTTCAGTTAATTAAAATTACTATGGAAAAATTCAAAACTTCAATAATAATAAAAAATCCAAAAAGAAGTCAGGCAAGAAAACACTTTGTCAACATTATCGTTCACAACAACCTTAGACAATATAAAAGAATTAAAATATAAAGGAACAATTCATAAAATACCAATCAAAGTAATTGTCTACGCGGACGACGCAATAGTAGCGAAGAGTCGTACAGACTTAAAAAAATACTAATCACCATAGGAGTAAAGGCTAAAGATGTAGAATTAGAAATTAATGAAACTGCAGTAAAAAGAAAAAGAAAATGCAAGAATTAAGAATTTACTATAATTTCGAGAAAGTGCAGATGTTCAAGTACTTGGAACTACTTTTATATAGAACAAATAAAAGAATATAAAAACAAAAGAGGATACCAAAAGAATACAAAGCTTTCTAAGCAAACAAAAAATGCTAAAAAATAAAAAGTTTAGTAAAAATACAAAATTTAAAATCTACAAAACGACCACAAGATTAATAGCGACATATGCAGCAGAGATAGTAAATTTAATCAGTAAAGAACAGTTTAAAATGTTTGAAATAATATAGAGCCCAGAAAAGTAAATCGGGATAAAATGAGACAGTTAATGAACCACAAAACAGAAAAAATATTAAAAAATTAAAATATAATAAAAGTATTTAAATCAATGAGAATAAAATGGTATAGTCTCAGAAGAGATAAGAATACACCGCAAAGAATATTAACGTAATGGCAATCACAAAACTCTAGACCAAGAGGAAGGCTTAAACTGGAGAAAGTGACTACGCCTAATATTACATAATTTACATAAATAGTTTATTAACCTACGGTATTGTTTATAAAATTATAATCGAAACTAATAAAGATTGTACGGACATCAAGTGTTTTTTCAAGATTTCGTATTACGTATCTTCAACGCTGTGCATTCATGAATACTTGCTCTGACTCAAATTGTAATATAATCCGCCTGGTAGTCATTGTCTCTTACAACAATATGCACAGGTATGTAAATATTTTAAGCAAATTTTGAATTAATTTTTCAAAAAAGGATTTTACGATCCTAAGCTAGTCATTATAGACTGTATATTTGGATTGTTCAAAAATTATGGGCACTACAATTTCCTCTATTAGAAAGAAATGAGTTCATATTTTATTAGAGATGTTTTCTTTCAATATTTATGCGTTATAGCTTCCGTAAAACTGCTGCAAACCATTACGTGTAGAGTTAAAAAAGCATAGTTGCCTAACGTAAGGGCATGTAGTACTACTTACTAGTAATACTCTCACGAAAAGGTAGACAATTCATGAACAAATACCCTTCTGATCCTAAAAGGTAATCACCGTTTGTTTTGGAATAGACAATGAGAGCCGTGGCTTCTTGAGATGAGGGTTTCTGATGTGCTGTCATTCCATAAACTTGCGGTTCTTTTCCAATGCTCGTTCCAGAATTATGATTTGACTAGACATTCAAAGAACGTCTTTGGATCAACTTTTGATATATTTTCAAAAGTCTGCTGAGCAGCCAAAATACAACAAACCCATTGTGCATGGATCTTTAAGTCCTTATGGATGATAGTTCCACGAGATAAACCAGCAGTATTTGCTAGAGCATTGAAGCACAGTCTTTGCCGCTTTTGAACTCCAATATTCAACAAAATATAGTTCCACAACTCGGTGCTGCAATCCCACAAACTTTTATGGACGTTTAAAATAGTCATTTCCTTCTAAAAACTAAACCATTTATTGTTCTATGGTTTTTTGTTTTGTTCACAACAGTATGCGTAGCACTGCACTAATAATATACTGCCTTAACTTCTGTACGTTTTTAGTAACGCCATCTGGTGGTACTTACTACGTGTGGTTTGATGCGACATAACTGGAGTTTTGAGGAATATTACCAATCGTTTTTGAATGTACTAAACATAACCTTGTCTGAACGTCATATTGATGCAATATTTCCAGATCAGCTTACTATCCACATAAGCATAAAGTAAATTTAAAAAATCGAATGTGAGAAATGAAAGCAAATGTCAAAAATTTGAAAAAAAATCAGTTAGATAGGGAGGTAAAAATTGATAATAGATGTATAAATATTTTATTAGTATAGCTTATGTACGTTATTTAACAAAGTGTAGTTATTTGATTGTTGCCTCATTTGGAATGTTTAATTACAGTTAATTAATATCACAGAGGATATCTTCAAAAACACCCATTTAATTTAATATGAATGCTTTGATTTATTCAAGCGTTTATTGAGTTCAAAGCTCGGCAGGAGAACGAAATGGGGAACAAAAGAACCAAAAAGCATATGTAGCTCATTTTAATCACGCTTTGTGTGCATCGAGGGCCTGTTTCAGAACTCGCGTTTTGTAAAACCCAATTTTAAAGGATGAAACCCAAAAAGGGATGTAGTTGATTACCATTCGAGGCGCGACTCGCGGAAATACTAAACGCGAACAAAAATTATCCGTAGGCAACATTAGCCAGTTCTTAATCAAACTTAGGTGAATTTCCTGATATTTCCCGTGCGCGTTTTAATTATTTGTTGCTTCTCATATTTGTTTTTATGTCGCATCCGAACGTCGTTAGAGATGAGCGTCCACCTAAATAAATCACATTGCTTGCAGCAGAAATTGCTGCGGTAATTTCCAGAAGTCTATATTTAGCTACAGTCTGCGAGACGAAATGATGCCTCAAAAACTTGAGCGAGCACGCTGCCGTAGCCTTGCTGGAAATTGAAGTTCGATTCGCTCGGGTTTTTAGTACCTGCATAAATATCCACGAGTTTATAGTAAAGTGAATTCAGCTGGTAGATGTAAGGTATCCATTAATATTGTCAGTTTTAGAGTGCTTCCGGAAACATCGCTGCTTTGTATAATTATTAGTAGGGAATACATTCTGGAATTTCAGAATCACTGCTTTGGTTTCTTTAATGATATTAAAACGCATACAATATAATTATTTTTCATCTTCATCTTTGAAAAGATCTTTGAGGATAATAACACATTTTTGAGTGTCTCGTAGGCTCTATCTTTAGGGTTTCAGGGTAACTAATTCTGCGCATCTCTTCTATATTCCCCTTCAATGTTGTCCACTAATTTTTTTTGTTTTTCCTTATTTTCACTATTCACTTTGCACAATTTTATATCATTTTTAATTCACTTTAAATCGTTCTCCTTTATGTCTCTATAGCTCTTTATTTTCTCTCTTTCCCTAGTTCGTTATAACTCGGTGCTTAGTCGGCTATGTTATTTGGTTGTCTGAGAATGCGTCCGATTCATTTCTATTCGAGTGTTTCAATAGTCATATCTACTTTTTCTTTCTGTATTTTTGTGTAAATTTTTATTTGTAA
Source organism: Sinelater perroti (assembly GCA_036346155.1). Taxonomy (NCBI): domain Eukaryota; kingdom Metazoa; phylum Arthropoda; class Insecta; order Coleoptera; family Elateridae; genus Sinelater; species Sinelater perroti. The sequence continues at coordinate 3,884,712 of JARFIY010000222.1, forward strand.
TTTGGCCAAATTTTATGTTTCGAACCCATATATAATCTTTAGCCTATTTACTTTTTTGGGTGTAAAGCGACTGTGAAAGTTTACTTCTTTGTAATGAGTGGTTTCTTCCAAGTGTTTCTAATTTGTGTTGGGCAGGCGCCCCTTCTTTTTATTACCGCACATCTTACGTCTCTAATCCAAGTTCTTTGCGGTTTTTCTCTTGCTTATTTTTGATGTTTTTACTTTATTTATTTGTTTATTATCTGCCAATACTGTCTTAATTGATATTCTTCTATTTTTTCTGCTGTTAGTTTTATTTTCAGTTTCCCCTTGCATCACCTTTCTGATCTCATTCATTTTGGTTTACTCTAAATTTTTATTAAGTATCTCATTTCTATAGCTGCCATTTTTGTCATTCAGTTAATGTCCACCTTTCTGCACCAAATGTAAAGATCGGAGTAACAACTTTCCCACTAATCAATATAGAAGCCATTAGTATAAAGGTGATGCTAGATAATTAACGTTATATAATAATGGCTATTTATAAATAACTAAATAAAAAACTAATTGAAAGCATTATTTAACACAATTGAATCAACATTAGTTATCGGAGATCTAAAGAGAAAAAATACCATATGGGGCTGCCGAGCATTTAATCCTAATGGAAAGAGCTTAATACATCGCATTAAAGAAATCTGGATGTGTCAAGGATAAACACCCATAAATGCCATACGGGCATCGTCGTTTTGCAATGCTGGCGACTAATACTAGAGTCGCCGCCGAGGCGTTACGGTCGAACGGCGAAAATAATGTTTTCAATGTAGTTGCCGTTGAGGCCTAGAGTCCTTGTTTAGAACAATTAAAAAAATTTACAGTTCTTACCAGATGGTTTCAGTGTTACTAGAAAGATCTAGAACAGGTGCTGGAATTATAAATAGCACGCAGCGAAGCAGTCAGAAAAAGTTAAGTACCCGAAGCAAAGTGAACTATGCTAGTGCGATATAAATTATGTTATTGATAAAAAGAGATGTAGAGTATGATTTTATGTTAGTAATTCCTTGTGTAGTGTACATAAATGTTATTAAGTAATTCATTTTCCTACAATTAAAACAAATAAATAGTTTAAATAAATTTAAGCCAGTTATTAAGTAACAGATTTTAACCTTAAGCAAATGCCTTAGCTTTCCTTGACTATTTTGGGCTTGTCTTTATACAATATCAAAAGAAATTAAGCTATCATCACTGAGTCTATAGATGCTACATCACCCTCTGGGTATGACTTAATACCAAGTGCAGTGCTTGCACAATCAACTATGTCAGATCCAAATTATTTCTATATAGCATTTCAGACGCGTTAGAATCGGCTATTTTTCTTAAACATAAAAACATGGCTACATTCGGCTGTTTACATAATCAGGAAAATACAAATCTTACAGACCTATTAGTTTGCTACCCTAACAATGCTTGCTATTTAGTTATAAACTAGTTTTGAAGATGATATCGTCTAAATATTTACCGCACCAGCGATACACTCCTGCAGCTTCACCTTAAAGTTGCCGAGTCATTTTCATTTGTATTGATACAACAAAGTTTCAAATAGGATCCTTTAATTTCTTAGTAGTTCGAGTGTTGAAAGACTTCAGCCTTCAAGTGTCTCCACAGAAAGAAATCGCAAGTGGACGGGTCTGGTGACCAAGTCTGCCATGGAATGTCGCTAAGTAATAAGATGTTTTTGTTCCAGAACCATATGGAAAATTCTCGCAGTGTGTGCGGTAACTTCATCTTGTTGGAACCACAGTGGTGCATTTTCATATTAATTGAGTCTCGCACCAGAAAATTATGTAACTTAACAACATACCAGATAAATGTGACAGTAACCGTTCTGGTTCCTCCTTCAAAAAAATGCGGCGCTACGATACCAAATTCCTTAACAGCACACCAAACAGTTACACGCTGACTGTGGAGAGGTCACTCATGGAGTTGTCAAGGATTTTGTGGAGTCCACATGAAAAGCAACTCGATAAATGAAAACGAGCTTTGTCACTACTGAGCACAACAGCCTTAGCCATAACGGGCAGTAAAATAGGATGTCTTTTGCTGTTCAAAATGTATGAATTCGAGTGGTGTCTACTAATACTATGTGCGCGACTGTCGATTCAAAAAGGGGAGATCATTCTCCCAGAACCTGTACAAGGCTTGAAGAGTAAACTACTTAGGTTAAACGAATTCTCGAACGCTTCTCGTAGCGTGCGGCCGCTAGACGCCACGCATCAATAAGGCACATAATGCCTTTCAGGAATCCAGGAATCCAAACAATAGCAAATTGCCAGACGTTACGGGAAACCCGGCGAGCTTCTTAAATATTACGCTGCGTGGCAGCCAGGAAAGTGGCGAATGCGAAGCAAAGCGAGTTCAAGCGCAGATGTAACATAAATAGTGTGTAATTTTACGTTACTAATTGCTTGTGTTGTGTACATAAATAGTGCTAAATGATTTTGATAATTTGTAAGTAAAATAATTAGTAGTTTTAGTTAATTGCACGTCGTAGCCGCAACTGTTAAAAGCAAATAGCTAATCGCATATATATCAAAGCAGTTGTTCTCTTCTTTCTAGAAGACAGAACGTTTATCGCCAAAATTAATCTTGCGATTTTTAAAATTACGACCACAAGAGTGGGAGTTTTACAAGCTACTATATTGAAACTACTACTATTTAATATTTACTTTAGATAAATCACCAGTCAATATAATTTTTAGTTTCTTTTGCATATTTGCAATTTTCCGCATTTACTTAGTTGTCACATTTATTTCTTCTATTTTCTGAGGGTCTTCCTTTGTTGTACTAGTTGCTTTGTCTCCTTTATAATTTTCATTTCCGTATGACTTGTTATGAGCCTTATTTGACTGTATTTTGTCTTGTTGCTGGTCTCCCCTTCCTAGTCTTTTATGTCTAATTTTGTTTCTCTTCTCATTTGAATTATGATAAGTCCCATTCATTTGTTGTTTTTTATGCCATAAAGAAAAAATTGTAATAGAAACTATTACTGGGAGATTTTTCTTATTACAAAGATATCCAGAAAAGAGAGGGAATTGAACTTGATATTGGCCTGAAGTTTGTTTGGGTGGAAAAGAAATTGGAACAGCAAATTTTGTCGATGAAGCTAGATAACAAAAGCATTGTCGATGTACCTTATCCAATAAGTGGATTTAAAAAACAAAAAAACGTGGACTTTTATTTAAAGATCAGCTATAAGAAGGTTTGTTCTAGTAGGGAATTCGTGAGAGCATCTATGGTTTGTTAGTAAAATTTGTTCTGAAAGATAAAATGGGTACTGGATAACCAATAGTTAATTTTAAGGTCTCGTTTTTTAGACTGCAATTATATTGCAAGTGGCGCAAAATCTCAGGAACGGGAATATTGGTAAACAGGGAGACAATATTACAGATGACCATTATATTGTCTCTACATATGAGGAAGCATTTGAAAATGTCTCAAAAGTGATGTGATGAGAATTATTTTATGAGGCGCCAAAGGATTTTGGTTAGCCAATTGGCTTTTTGGTTAAATTTTAGTAGACTGTATAATTTTAAGTCTCTTGATATGAGGAATTTTTTTTCTATTTGGAGACAGGGTTTAGTTGGTAATAAGAACTTTAGTTTTACTTTTGGGGTAGGTTGTTAGGTTATTGGACGATGATTTTAGTAAATCGCCCATCTTACGGATATAGTCCAAGTTATTAAGAGCAACTGTAGCGTTACTCTTGTTTGTCGCTAAGATTATAATGTTTTTGTTTTTATCAGTGTTTTTAGGGTTTTTTTAATATGAGGTTTGGATAATTTGTCTGAGAGCAGCACTGTGGTCACATATTTCTTGGTTTCTTTGGCTATATTTTCGGGGGCGATTGGCAATAGAGGATTCTATTTTGAGATATTTGTTTGGCGGTACAGTAAAGTTAAACATTTTCAAGTGTTTCGATAGCCGGTTTGCTTAAAGGACAGTCGGATAAATTATGCAGTGTTGTTGTAATAGATAATAGATGGCTAGTTCTGGCACAGTTTGGAAAACTCGTATTTTAAATTTTGGTCTTTTTTCTGATGTATGATGATGTATTATATATTATCGTAGTAAAGTAAGCGTAAGTGCTAGGATTAATACGAGAAGAGCTGAGATTATAGAAGATTACGTCATACAGATTAAAATTTGTTTTATTAAAGTTTTTTAAGGTTAAGAGGATAGACTGTTTAAGCAAAGAATGTCCGAGTATATTTGTTTCAGTGCTTTGTAAGTCTTCACATCAAATCAGTTTCGATAATTGTGCGAAAGTAACCGTATCTCTATAACCTCATTAACTATAGCGTCTAAGTTTTACATAAACTAATGACAGTGTTTAATGTTATTGATCATGCTACAATGCTAAGTATTTATTATCATTTTTATAGTTCATCTTAGTCGTATTATTTATATCGTAGAGGAAAAAGAGAAAGTAAAGTAAGTAACTAAGGTAAGCGTCGGCATCTTTAGTCGTTTATAAGGTGATTTCGTAGAAAGCAATCAAAAACTACTAAAGAGCCTTCCAGAAAAAAAGATATCTTAGATTAGTTTGTTTAGTGCTTAGAAAGTTGATTACCACTAAATGTTGCTTACATCATCCAATCAGTGGCCTAACTGATGACTGCAGAAAGGAGGATGATTATCAAAATTTAAGAAACCAGAAGAAATCATTTTTAAGAGATCTTAACAGGTGGCGATGCAGCTCAGAACTAAGAGGTGGGTTGTACGATTCTAGTGGGAGTATTTAAATTAGTTGATTCAAGGTGTTCTGTGTGTTTTTAGATGCATAAAGATTTTAAACATTGTGAATACTGATGATGTAAGAAAAGCAGCGAAGGAATGAAGGTGTACATTAACTGTGGAGTACAGAATTTTAGAACCAATCCGAATAAGTGAATGCGCGTTTGCTGACGACCTTATATTTGCAAAAATGAAAAAGAATTAAAGAACAACTTTCGAGAAGTTGGAAAAGAAAAAGCGAAAGAGAAATGAGAAAAAGCAAATATCATGGGCAAAGGAAAATTAAATACAAAGATTAAATGGAGCTAAATGGAGAGGTAATAGAACAAGTTGATACTTGACAATAAGGAAAATCATGAAACAGGATTCACTGATAGAATATAAAGTGCATTGAAGGTGTATCATATACTCAGTTGGTAGGAAAACTTGGGTATTAACGATGAGACCAAAGAGCAAGAGTCAACGCATGGAAATGAAATATCTAAGGCGAGTGTTAGGAGTCATAAAAAGAGATCATACAAGAAATGACATTATCAGATTATAGGTGCAAACAGTAATAAAAGGAAATAAGAAATGTCAACTGAGAAGGTACCTTAAGCTATTGAATAAAAGCAGACTTTTTAAAAGAGTGCGGCAAGATCAAAGTCAAAGCAAAAAGAATAGAGGGAGACAACATGAAATAGAAATATAGAGAAGATAATTAATAGAAGACCAAAAAGCTCATGATGGGTCAGACATCAACTACGGAGAAAAGAGGAGAAGAAGAAGTTTATTTATAGGGAATTAAATATTGGATGCGTATGCCGATGTACGTTATGGCTGAGGTGGTAACGCATTATTTTTAGTAATTCCTAAACATAATTTCAACTGTAAATAACTTAAATTGACCCATAACCTTTGATATGGTTTTTAATAAAGTTCTGTTTTTTATTTAATCTTTACTGCTAATTAAGTTGCACATTGTATTTAGCTTATATTGTTATTGAGTTTAACTAATATATGTAAAAGTTGTCATAAATTAATATCAATTTCCGAGCGCCTGGATTATCTTAAAAACAAATGTAATATAATGCTGAATATAAATATATATGGAACATTATGTAAGGTTCTTATGAAAGGAAGAATCTAAAAATAGAAGATTTTTGTATACGTTGGGTATTTATTTAAGCGCCATCATCAATGCTACAACATGATATTAACGCAAAGAGCAACGCATTCCATTTCAATTACTTCCGCTGTAATTTTTATCTGTCACTACTGATTTTATGGTTCAATAAATCGGCCAGATGAAGAATAGGTTGTAAAGAGCGATTAATTGGGGCATATATCCGCTCACAATCTCCTCCTTTACTTTTTTACTGTTCAGGCAGTTTGCTGGCAGCTGCACCTGATTTGAAGTTAGAAAGAATAGCTTTCAATGTAGGTACAAATTAAGATAATAGAATTACTACAGCCTACAATTCTTAATTTCTTATAAATTCGGTTTTTTCACTAACAATTGCTTAATGATATATAATATTATTTGTCTGGATTAGCAGCTAATTATCATTAATTATTTATCTCCACAAACCGATCTATTCCTTATATGAATTGTAATTACCATTTCCTTTACGTGTTTAAATACCTACGCGTTTAATTCTAGAATGTTCGCCGCTTTGCGTTGGTGCGCCTAGAAAATTACTGGAATCTTTGCAGCCATTCCAGCTTTTTTAAGGTTTAAAGGGCTGTGGAGAAATTACATACTACCCCGTAGTTAGATATAATCTTTTAGTAAAATAATAATGAAGCGTAGATGATTTTTTATTTGCTATTGAGCACGCAATAGAGCCATTAGTAAAATAATTTACAGCAATGAGGGTACTTTTGTTGCCAAATCCGTCTCCGAGGATAAATTAAGCATGTCAATTGTTTTCTTTTTCCTTGAATTTGTTTTACCTCACGTTTTCTAACATGGCTATTTTCTGACGCTTACGGCATAATTCCTTTACATCTTCTTAATTCTGAACTGTTTTTCTGGCACGTTATCATGTAGGTGATATGTATAGACTGTCGACATTTGACTTCTCGGCACTAATAACTATGATCTAAATTTCGCGTTATCGATTTTTAGCAATGTTCTAGCCAGAAAACTATCTTCTAACTTTTATTTTTATTTTTCTATAATACTCAATAAATCTTTATCACTGAGTTCAATGCGTTAATTTCGCTTTATCGTGACCTGAGTCACTGATCTCTGAGTGTAGTCTCTAACCTAAACTCTCTTGATGCGACCTGGTGTAGGTTGTTGGTGAAGATTTTTCTGTATTTTCAGACGCTCCTAATAATTTTATAGTTGCAAAGGTCGCTGGCACATTTAAATACCTACATGCTACATTCTGAAATCCTCGCAGTTCCGTATCAAAGTATTGAGCCCTGTTTTGCTACCGCGCCAAATTCTTAAAGATTCTTAAACTCCCTCTTTCTGGCAGACATTTTAAAGAGATCCAGCTCTCTAGACTCAATTGTTAAAATAAGTATATGCACGCACAATTTTATTTTCCTTGAATGAGGAATTGGAACTTTTAATTTATAGAAACCGGTGTGCCTTCTTTTAATTGGGAAACGCTCCAGTACGACACTTTTTTTCTTCAAAAGATTGAATTATAAAGTCTACTACTCAGTGGATCTGATTTATGGTAGAATGTAGACATTAGATATTAGATATGAGGCTTTTGTCTTGCAGCTTTCTGAATAAGTTTTGAAGCATAGTTAGGAAACTGTTAGGCCTATACAAGCTAACTAATTGGGTAGTTTGTCTGAATTTGAAGAGTAGAATTACTTGGGCATAATTCTAAAAAGTGATCCACTCTAAGAATAGTATTTAGATGCTAACAGAACAATACCCCTACGTAACGTTTCTTGATGAGGCTTGTGACCAGACCAAAACCAAGAATCTTTTATGGGTTTTTGAAATATTTAATTACATTTTATAATAAGGGGCTTGATTATATTTCTTTTTATGTGAGGGATCTGAGTTACCAACTTTTTTAAACCGTTTCTTTCGGGTACTTTCTTTTTGGCAAAAATTGAACAGCATTCTTGTGCTTTTAGAAGGAATTTCATGTGTAAATGTAGAACAGCTACTCCAAGGTCATTAATAGTCTTTAAAAGGATTCTCACATTAAGTTGAAAATTAATTAGATTTATGTTTCATTGTTGAATAAAAAAACATGTTTCTCTTAATAACAATGGAAACACTTATAATGGTTATAACAAAAGTATGGTCAGAGCACAGATCTAAAGATGAACATATATCCTGATAGATTTAAAGTAATGTAACGGTGAAGCCAGCAAATCTTGTAATTTATTTATATTTGGTAGTCACTAGGTAGATTCATGTGTAGGCAGATGATTCAATTGAAGTTATTGCAGCACCTAATACAAGATTATGCTTCTGTCTAGAAAAGAAAGGCGGGAACCCCAATGAGCACGCTTTACGTTATAGTCATCTTCGGATATAAACATACTATCCAATGTCAGTAAATATGTTGCAAAACCCTCTTTGTTAGTAGAATAATTTGATGGATAGTAAGACGTTGACAACGATAGCAAACCATACCATCTTTAATTTTTACAGTTGTTACCTGTAGATAGTTTTTTGAAGTTAGGTAGTTTCTGATATCTGATGTATTTTCGAATTATTATGGCTGTGCTAAAACGGGGTTGCTTTTCTGCGTTAGAATAATTTGTAAAGTATATCTGCCGAAAAAAATTAGTATTTGTAATAAGTAAAATAAGTGTTAAAAACCATTGTTGCTCCAAAAAACTTTTATTTTTTTATTTTTCAACAGTTTTTCCCTAAAAAGTCTGTTGTTAGCCCGTTGATAGTTTGTTGAATTATAAAAGTAAGATCTCCTGTTTGTTGTTCTAACATTTTGTTGGTTATTTGAGAAGATTGAAGAGTTTCTTGGATATGTTGGTTTTTAGTACATACTGAATTACTACGTAAAATGGTTTTGTTCTGCTCATTGTTTGTAAAGGCTATGACCAGATATTGTACTATTTGGATACGAAATTCATTGATAATATAGTGTTTGTTGTAATGACAGTTATCTGGACTGTTGTCAACTGAGTATAGAACGCGTTGATTTGGACTGGTTAGGATATCTTTTGCCCAGAGTGTCCAAATAAACCCTGCAACCCCTTTGTAATTGACGGGAGGAGTAGCGCCATACAATACATGTTTGCTGATTTACCATCTTTACTGGTAGATTTATTTTGGGTATATCCGTAGTATTGACAATTTTTTAAAAGAAGAGTTTTCTTATTGGTTCTTTGAATAATATTATAGAATTTTTAGTATGTTGAATTTTAAATATTTATTTATTGTTGGTATCAACGGAAAACGGATTTTTCTCTTATTTGGTCTCCTTGTGGATAACAGTAATATTTAATTATCTGGTATGCAGACGGATTCTGAATAGTGTGGAAAGAAAAACTTGAAATTAAGGTTTTCACTACGAAAATACACATTTGTTTTTCAAGCGGAGGTATTTGCTCTACTGTAATGCGTCGGATAAAATAATTTGAGGACTTATCAAAATAAGTAAATCGACATACTAATAAACAGTCGGGCATTCCTAAAGACATTAAAGAACTCGAGGCTAACATCCCGGCTAGTATGAGAATACCGCGAAGAACTCAGGGCTCTAGCAGACTACAACGCGTTAATTCTGTTATAGGTACCAGATTGCAGGCAATGAGAAAGCTGATGGGCTAGCACAATAAGTATCATCAACTCTATATATAAGCTCCAAACCGGCTCTGGGAGTGACTGTACAAAGCCAAGTGATAGAATAAGTTAGAAAATAACATAAAAAACCTTAATGGAAGGACCATCCGTAAACGAACTCAAGGGCTATTACTGCAAAGCAGGAATCAGCTACATAGTATTATAGATCTCTCTAAAGTATTATTTTCTTACAGAACACAACAAAATAGAATTGTACAATGGAGACAGTGTGGCAGGGAACCAGAGACCATCCATATCTTGTGCGAATGTAAGGCTTTAGCTCATAGGAGGCAAGCTATTTATGGAAAACCAATGATGAATCCAAAAGAATATAGAAACTATCCAGTAAAGGATTTGTACTAACTGGTACACGTAACAAGGATACTGGAAAAAGTGCTGTAAGGAAAATAAGAGAAGCACAATAAGTTTATGAGGCTGCAATAGTGTCAGAAATATAGATCGAACAGACAGCATATTCTATTCTAATAGAAGTATATATGGTAGAATCATTAGAGGCTCCGTATGACTACATTTAAAAATAAGCTAATTCTGATTGCTAACAAAACATACAAAAAGCTACAGTTAGATTGTTCTTATTTTAAAATTTTTTAGCTTTATAAACTTTTAAATAATTATGTAAGTTTAACGAGAACTTATAAAATATTTAATATTATATACACTATTGTTTATTGAAATCGCGGCACAAATTAATAATGATATTCCAGACATTTTCGATAGTCGGAAGGTCAGGTGATCGAGCCAACCATATGCCAAATGTGGTTGAGTGGTATTTTGTTGAAAGATTCCTTGAAGCATCCTATAAAGGAAAGAAAGTACCGCAAGCTGTAAGATCGTGTCCATGTACGTTTGATTGGTAATATTGTCTCTATCACTAAAGTATCATAAGTAGTTGGCATTGTATGTCTTGTATCTATGCAGTTTTCTTGCTCCATTTCTCTGCGTCTATGGTATCCAATCATTGTTTTCATTTAAAGAAAATCAGAAAAGACAATTCTATGCCATTCGTGTGTACACATACGACTTTCCGTTGTCCATTGTAACCTTCGTTGCAGAGAAGTCAGTGGTAGACGTAAGAAAGAAATATTAGTCCCATTGCAAATAGTTGACGTCAAACAGAGGAGATAAGTAATCGGTACTGTGTAATGGTCAATTATTGTTGCGTGAGTGCATTGAAGTTGCGCTAAGATTTGTAATCGTAAACTTTTGAAGATGATGGTCCTCCTAATTGGTAGTCCTTCGTACTGTTTCAAACCTTCAGCCTTTTCCAATTCACTGGTTTAATGTTTGTGCCAGAGTGACTAATTATCAACCATTGACCAAATTTTTGGCTTCTCTTTCTTTTTATGCAGTCCAACCACACGCTTTTTTTTTAATTCGCTAACTCGTCGAGGACGAGGCATTTTTACATCCTGTAAGTTACACTTCCCTAATTGTGAATTGTTGAGAATACTTTCATATCTCTTTTACACATGATATTACTACTTCCCTCAGACCTCATATCTAAGGAACGATATAACCAAATCTAGGACAGACAAACGTTTTCAAATTCTAATCGTTTACTGATTATAGTAACACATCACTCAATAAGTTCGTAGGATGACTAATAAAACAACAACTGTTAGGCAAAATTCGACTTTACTCATTAAGATGGTCTCATTCAAGAGTGATACATTCATTCCAACGCTTCTCTAATATTTCGATGCCTTTTTTGTAGAACGATTTATCTTTGATCTCAAAATGGGCTTCAGTTTCGGCAATTACTTCTTCATTACAGATAAATCTCTTTCCCTGGAGCATTCTTTTTAGGTTAGCCAGTTTAGCCAGATCCGGAGAATACGGTGGATGGAGAAGCAATTTAAAGCGCGATTCGTGCAATTTTGCCATTGTTCCGATCGATTTGTGACACTTTTTCTTCTTCATTTGGGGTTGTTTTCCTTCAAATGCACTAATAACGCCATATAATATTCTCTATTGATGGTTCTTTCTTTCTCAAGGTAATCGATGAATAAAATACCGTACGCATCCCAAATACGGAGGCCAAAACCTTACCAGCTGACATTTGGGTTTTTGGTCGCTTTGGGCGACTCTCGCCCTTTGCTGTCCACTCAGCTGACTGCCGATTTGATTCTGGAGTTTAGTGATGGATCCATGTTTCATCCATTGCCACGTACCGCATAAAAATGTTCTCTTTAATGCGCTGAAACAGCTCCAAATAGCGCTCTGAATCGCCAATGCGTTGTTGTTTTTGTTCGATTGTGAGCAAACGCGGTACCCACTTCGAACAGAGCTTTTTTATGGATAAATGTTTAGGCAAAATGATGAATACACTGGCTTCTGATATCTCTTTAAGGTGTCAGCTATCTCACGCAACTTCAATTTACGATTGGCGAAAACTATTTTGTGAACTTTTTTATGTTTTCTGGAACAATTGCCAAATTTGGGCGACCAGAGTGTTCAGCATCATCGGTGTTTGTACGGTCGCGTTTAAAATCAGCAAACCACTTCTCTACCATTTGCCTCGATAGAGCAGAGTCCGAACAACACTTGTCAAGTCATTGTTTTGCTTGAACAGTATTTTTCCATTAAAAAACATTGCTTTATTAACACACGAAATTGAGAATTTTCCATTGTTTTGAAAATTATACAAGTAGCGTCACTAAAACCACTCTAACTTGTGAAATAAACATCAGATTGTCAAAGTTTTGACACGTATCATTTAAAGGTTAGTATTTCCTAAAAATTATATGGATTTGTTAATAGTGGCGCCACTTAATAGTCATCCTACGAACTTATTGAGTTTTATTTAATATACAAATTTTAATTAAATATATTTAATTCTCAAATACTTCAATTTCAATAAACTGTAGTGCAGTTAAGAGAACTTGACTATAGAAATTTTTAAAATAATTTTCGATTTTCATCTTTAGGACATTTCAATTTCAATGTGTGCTTTTTGTGTAGGCCATTTGGTTGATTAATGACATAGGCTATCTAACATTTTAAAAGCTATCATGGGAGCACACAATATGTAAAATAGTCTATTGAGTAAGTCATGAATATTTATAAATCAAAGTTATAGTATCGGTCGTTTGGATAACTGGATTTAAATGCGACTCGATTATTGCCTGTTAATAATTCAGTAAATAGTTTCATATTGTAAACAAGGCGTGGGCCCTTTCTTTTAAGTAAAATTAATCGAAGTGGCAACAATATTTAAAAATTTAATGATTGTTGTGCTCGTTTTGCCGACGCAAAGTTAGTCGATTTTTTGTCAATATATGATTTGACGCTAAAGTAAACGATTTGCGGTTAATTATCAGAGGACAAGTATGTAAATCGGCATAAATTTGCTCGGACGCGCTTTAAGGTGGTGGGCATGCATCAGACACGTGGGTAATTAGCGAGGAGAGCGAGATAGCGGACCACTAGCCAAGATAATCGATACATAAAACCACACCATCTCAAAGTTTATTGATGATTTCGTGGCTCTGGCATCATTAATATTCACTAACGGGTAATTTGCGCGACTCCTAACTGCGGAGAACTCACCGGCCCCTTTTCCGACGTTGGCGGCGGCGAGCGCCTCCGACGAACTCTTTTTGCTGGCTTCCTGTCGTAACTGGCTGAGATCAAAGGTGCTGCTAAGTGCTGGTCGCTCCAAACCTAGACTTTTTGTCTTCGGTGGCACTGCGGCTTTTATAACGCTGCTCTCCTTTTCCTGCAATAAAGAAGCGAGATTTATAAAGCACGCAAAAGTTACAATACCGTGACGGAGGGGGGCGTGACTTGAAACTTAAGGGTAAAAGTAAACGCAAAAAACATATTTTTGATTTTTGGGCGGTTTGGTATAAACATCTAAAGTTTAGAGTATGATAAATACAGTAATGTCAAATTAATAAATTAGTTGAAATGACATGAAGCGAGAAGTGCACAATTTTGTAATTTTTGAGGTTAACCTAACACTTTCTGATAATCAAAATTTATAAGAATATAAAAATTAACTGGCAAGAAAAATAAATATCATAAATTAACTTTCATTTATAGCTTTTATCACTTTCAAAGTTTGTATTTGATAACTCCTAATTTTTCTTTTAGTTCGTGCGACTTTCACAGGGTAAAGACGAAATCAGCCCTCGGTAAATTGGTAAACGTAATAAGTGCGATGCCGCATGACCAGGTTAGTATCGACTGTTATTTTGATAAACACCCTAAAGTATCTGTAAATAAAAACAAATTCTTGAAACTTGCTGCAGTGCAGAATAATACACCACCATAGGCAAGTGCAAATTATCCTGTCTTACTTTTAAAATATGCCAAACTTTGTTCTATCCTTCAATATGTCGCCGAAAAACATTCCGACATTTACATAACTACAACCCTTGATGCAGTGGTTTACCCAATCGCAAATTTTACCTCAATCGTCATTAAACGTACATTGACAACAACCGCAATAAACGTTTTTTCCGTACCCTCAAAATGATCAAAATCGATTCTCTTTACATATACAAAAACTGAATACTCGTAAATAGTGGACTGAAATAGATGCCAACAAATGCAAGAAGGGGCTACTCTAACTCCAAACACTCCCGTTTAGGATTTAGAAACTGCATTTTTCGACAGCGAAAAATCAATAGCCATAGTTAAACCAAATTAATTTTGAAAACTCAAAACACGGAAAAATAAAAGAAAAAGAATTGAGATTTTTGTTGTATAACCCAATACTCAATTTTCCAAGCTGTTCTCTAAAGTAACATTCCAACCTCTAATAAATTTAGGAGATTTTGCGAAATCGTAGCAAAACAAAATAAATGAAGAAAAGATACACAAACCTTCACCTATGTTTATTTGCTATGTACCAAACATTGTTAAATATTCTCAATTTTCACTTGAATAAAAATGAATATCAGTATTAGGCCATGTTAAAAGGCACCATAAAACTATTACTTAAAACAGTGGATAAACATAAGGTGATAAAAAACAAGATACTGGATGATCATAAAGTCATCCGATACATAAAACAGATAAAAGACGTTATTCCCGGCAAACTCCGTACTATGAAAATTCTACAAAATTTATTTTTTGTTGACCTTAAACAGCAATATAACAATAAAGAATTATATAAAATCGATACTCTCCTAAATGCCATAGTGGGAGTAGAGTCTCCTTATCAAAATATATATCAGTACTGTAGTCACACACAGACCTACTGCACTCGCTCATATCGTTGTGTAAAATGCGTGAAGGTCATAATTACAGAGCATGCCGTTTTAAGAAAGAAGAAGGCAGAGAACACCCTGTTAATTATAAAGCATGTACGGTATATAAACTAATGAAAAATAGAAGATTTTCTCCGCTCAGAGAAAGGCGCACTACTTCCACCTAGGTCCAACAAGTAGTACTAAATGCAGTTATCATACCCAAAACTGGAAACGATCAACAAGCTCAAATAGAACTCAAATAGAAGGTAAGCAAACTCTTCCCGCATCTGCTAATATATTAACATCAAATCAACTAGAAACCCCAAATAATGTACTCTCCTTCATGCAACAAATAATAGATTCCTACCAAACTATGACTAACAAACTTATGGAAGAGATACGAGATCTAAAATACCTGGTCAGGAAGCTAGTAAACGCTAATCAAAAATAATGACCCAATGGAAAGGTTGGCTAATCACCACCAAGTCGAAGCATTTGTACCACAAAATAACATAGATATTTTATTGATTTCCGAAACTCACTTTACCGAGGGTTCTTACTTTAAACTACCAGAATGGCACAGTCAGAGAAAGTGCAGCGGTAACAATAGAACATCATATCAGAAAACACGATATCCGAAAATACTGCTCAAAATACATCCAGGCAATGAGTATAATTGTAGAAGACTGAGTAAGTCCTATAACAATCTCTGCAGCATAAGGTGCATCCGGACATCGTCCCAACTCAGAAAGTCTAAAAGAATACTTTAAATCACTTGGTAATAGATGCCTGGCTGAAGATGATTTCAATGTCAAACACCCTCATTGGATGTATTCTACTGTCTACCATGCAACAATACCATCTAGCTTGCCTATTTATTAATCAGCCCACTTACTGGCCAATGGATAAAAACAAAATCCCCGACCTTCTCAACTTCTTTGCGATTAAAAGTATATTATTTGGCTACTTAAAAATTGCATCATGTTTTGACTTCCCTCGGACAGGAATTTTTCTAGTCCAATGGAAAGTTGCTTAAGTGATCCAGAAGCCCAGTAAACCAATCAATAACCCGTCTTTTTATAGATCTAGAAGTTTGCTACCATTACTCTCTAAACTTTTCAAATGACTATTACTCAAAAGACTCTCCCATCCCCAAGATGAAAAGCTCATACCCAATCATCAACTTGACTTTCAGAGTGCACACTCCACAATTAAGCAAATTCATAGAATAGTAGACAAGATCAATATCTCACTTGAAGATAAGAAATACTGCTCTGGGGTCTTTCTCAATTTTAGCCAAGGCTTCAATAAGGTCTGACACAAAGATCTATTATTTAAGTTAAAACAGACTATTCCACAGCATCATCAAATTTTACATTGCAGAAAGGTACTTCCAAGACAATTTTGTAGAAGCAGTCTCGGAACTATATACTATTAAATTCAGAATCTCTCAGGGAGTATTGTGGGGCCAGTTTATATCGTTCTACACACACCCGATGTACCCACCAGCCCCAATACAATTATAGCAACGTATGCTCACGATTCGGCAATCCTCGTTATATATCATGATCCTAACGCAGTCACCCGAAGTCTACAACAGAATCCTGAATCATGTCTGCGGATAGTTAAAAAGTGGCTCTTTAAAATAAACAACCACAAGTCGGTGTAAATTACTTTTACCAAACAAAGAGGTATCGTTTCTGAAGTTACCATGAATGTTAAAGATGGCCGGGAATCTGTGAAAAGTGATCTATGGTCTGAAAGACCTGCAACGAGCAAAATACTGCAAAATGTTGAACGTGTATGGGCTACAATCCACAAGGATCGGCGACTAATAATTTAAAAGCTACAAGATGAGTTGGAGATTCCAAAAACTAATATTTTGTGACATTTAGAAGGAGAATCTTGGAAAAATTTGGGTCCGGTAGAATAGAAGAATTGGTTCCACGATTACTGTTACAAAATCAGAAAAAAACGTCAATCTTGCAATTACTGAATCTTTGCTGTTATCAATGTCTAAAAGCCATCGTAGCAAATTCAAGTTTATATTAAGCCTGTTTTTGATTGAAAAGCCGTCCTTTGTCTTAAGTATACCACCTACAAGCCAAGAAATTGGCATATAGTTGTCGCTTCAGAAAACTACTGATTATGTCATGTATATACATACTTATAAATGCGCAGGTAATGTTGAGAAGATGACATTAGATGAAGATTGTTAACGTGTGTAGATGTGTATCGAGATGGGTGATAGTTCTTACATATTGTTTTGACAGTAGAAATCGCGATGACTAAATATCTAAGATCTAGTGCAGTTGTACAGTGTGTTGTAATAACGTTGTAAACGGAAAAAACATTAAAGTAGTTAAATGCTTTGTCCTGACTATGAACAGTTCCGTAATTGTTCTTTCGGGATGTTCGTTATTAGACGAAGTACGTGCGTTGTGCTAGTATCGGTAATATCGAGATAAACGCTGCTTAAATATGTAGGCTTATTGAAGGAAAACGAGAATGATGTAAAACCATAAATGAAACTTTCGACAGCGGTGTGACGAATTAGCGAGAGGAGAAATAAACGCATGTACAAACCGTTGACCCCTTGACCTTTGGCCGATTTGGCTGAAATTCAATAGCGAAGAAGATATTGACCTAAGGTATATGTATGCCAAGTTTCAAGTGATTCCGATGATTTTAACGGAAGCGCATTGTTTCATTTCACTTAAAGTGTTAGAATCACTTTTAAACTTCCCCATAATTTTTTTTACCTTATTACTAATTATTTTTTACCTATCATTTCAAAATTATTTGGAAAAGTTGCTTTTTATAAGGTTATTGAAGAACAAAACTTAATTCCACGTTTAAAACGTAATGAGACTATAGAATAACAAATATAATTGAAAAATCTTTAGAAAAAAGGGCAGTCTACTCTACAATATTTTTTGATATAGGGCAAGCTTTTACAAAGTATGGCGTCTGGGTCTCGCATACAAACTGAACACGTACATTCCAAAGTAATATTTTCCTCTGACAGAATGATATATTTCGGATTGATGCTTTAGGATTAAGTCAGAAGACGCTTATTTTGATCTGAAGAAAATAAAAAAGGAAAGTGTACTAGAGTCGGTTCTGTACTTTTGTATATATATGATATACTTGACTGAAGGTAATAATCAGGCAAAAACTGTAAGAATGCCATAAAAATCAATTAGCAAAGTTAGTAGCTGAACAAAAAAGTAGTGAATCTGGATAAAAACGAATTGATGCACGTTAACTACACAAACAATATACATCCCCATGGGCCAATCAATATAAGTAATACTTAGACGCCTAAGGAATATGGAGATAAATACCTGAGTATTACTCCAGATGCAAGATTGCGCTAAAAAGTCCAAAAAAAAAAAAAACGAAAAGAACTTAAAATCAAACAGAAAAATATGCTAAAGTGACTGCTAAAAGTGACTGTTAAAAAATTATAAACAGATCATAATATTAGTTCGAAGAATTGATAATTTAGACTTCTAAAGTTCTTTAATTATTAGTTATATCTTAAAGTTTGAGACGATTGCAAAGTGTGAACCCGGCAGAGAATAGATTTTTCTTTATGTATATGACCCGGCACACGCAATGTAGATTCTAGCTGAAGCAGTAAATTATGTCCACATCTTCGTGATTTTAACTCATACTTAATTGTCCTTATCCATCCTACTCTTCTGTAATAACCAGCGTGTTAAGGAAACAGTCATTTCCTCCCTTATAAATAGTAAAACAGAGAAGAGGCCCTCAGACTCTGGAAGTCCAAAGACTTTTTGTTATGGTAGCGGTAAGCTTAAAAGAAAGAATGACGTAATAGTAGCTCTCTATAGCTAAGTGATAGTTTTTATTATCTGATGTTAAAAATAAATTAAGGAACTTTGCGAAATAAAAGAAAAGTAGAAAAATAGGTGACTTTAAACGTGGGGTACCTCTTATTTTATAAAGAACACAAAAGTGTAGGTGGGGCTAATTTAATAATTTATTAAATAATAACACCCTCCCCTACAAGCTATCACGGTATCTTAGGCAGAGTGGCATATATTATAAGACACATACACCAAAAAATTAAAATAAAAATAGCTCACATCTATGAACTATCGTTAAACAGTGGATATAAAAACATAGAAATGTTAATAACATGTTAATTCAAAAAAAAAATTGTAATTAGAAATTAGTATGGGAGATTTTAATGCCACACTTGAAAAGCAAAAAAGAGACGAAACATTTGTTGGAAAGTATGGTTTGTGAGAAAGGACTTCAAGTCTCACTTGAAATAGGCTTGGATTAGTCCGAGCGGAAGCTCCTGTAACGACAGCGAGTAAAATCTTGTTATATGATAAGCAAATTGTCTCTGGATTATCGGTTATCAATTTGTTAAATTGAAAGCAATTATCGTTTAGTTAAAGCAAAAATAAAAATCTTAAAACCAAAAATAAGTATTTATAAAATAATAAAAGCAATAGACACAACTGCTAAAACAAAACAAAATTATGTATAAGACAAAAATCTAGGAGAACTTGAAAAGGACAGCAGATATAAAGAAACAGAAAATATCATAAAGTTTAAATAATGTTAAAATTATTATATATGAAAAGACAATTTATTCCCATTGCGGAACTACAGGCAAAATGTATATAATATCTACAAAATTAGACAACAAACAATTAATTGAACAAAAGGCATTGCCTGAATGATTGAACTATAAAAGTATTAATAGAAAAAGATATAAATATAAGTTGCTTCTAAGAGTAGTTTTGTTGACTACAAAAAGCTTTCGACTCAATCGAGCAATGAAAAATAATGGTGGTAAGGCTCTAACGCTCCGCGTGGGAGCACGGCTTACGAACCGATAGGTTAAGGCTTTCATATGTTCCTTCTCTTGCCCGGTCGTCGCGCACTATCTCTGGTGTGGGGTGATGTGTCAAGCATCGCGCCTTGGACGATTGCCATTATTACCTCTTGTTCGAAGTGAACGCAGGTATTCAATTATTTTTAGTGATTGAGTGGGGCATCCGCCAGGCATCAGAAAGCTATGGGAATTAACGCAGCTCGATTTCTAACCACAAGACCACAATAGGAAATAATGAAAGAGTTAACATGTGCACGAATAGATTTCAAACACTCAAATCTAATTAAAGAAAAATTCAAAAAAGGTCATAATACAAAACAAATGAAAGACAAAATAAGAAGTAAAAAGTCCAATACAAGAAAGGAAAGAGTGGAAAAAGTGTGTTTACAAGTAATAGTAAGATAGTATAATAGTAAATACAAAATTCCCACACAGAAAGGTATGGGTTGTAGATCACAGTTCAATTTTAACCACTTATTGGAATTTATAATATTATACTAAATAATGTAAGCAATAGTCAGAACAGCCAAATCAACATGCGGAGTAACAAACAGCAATAAAAACAAAAAGAATACACACTGGTGGAACGAGGAAATAAAAACAGAAATAAAGATAAAAAAAATAAAATGGGAAAAATACCTAAGAAGTATAACCAATGAACACTATGCAGAGTATAAAGAACAGAAAACAAGAGTCAAGGAGCTGGTGAAAAAATGCAAAACAACAATCTTGGATAGAATTCGGTGAGAAAATTGAAAAAGATAGTGTGGGGAACCAGAAACTGTTCTACAAGATGTTGAAAATGTTGAGAACAGGCAAAGAAAACAAATGTCAGTACATCACAACGAATGAAGGTGAAATATTAATAGAGAAAGCTGACAATGAAACGCTGTAAAGAATATTTCGAGAACTTACTAAACACTGAACTAAACGGAGACCAAAGTAAGGGGGAGGGAAATATAGATGGGGAGGAGGAGGACAACGAACAAGAAGAAGAATATAGACCAGAGGAAGTAAGAAAAGCTATAAAAGAACTTAAAAGAGGGAAAGTGGCAGGACACGATGGCATAACCACTGAAATGCTAAAACTATTAGGGACTAATGGAATAGAGACGCTAACAATATTGTTGAGCAAAATCTCGAAGGAGTGTGTAATACCAACAGAGTGGGAACTGGGAGCGATATTATCAATATTTAAGAAGGGCAACAAACGGGACTGCAACAATTATAGAGGGATCACATTTTTAAGTAACGTATATAAAGTTTATGAGAGGTTACTAAATAAAAGATTGCCAGCAAAAATAGAGACACAAATGGAGGAATCACAAAGTGGATTCAGGAAAGGGAGAGGAATACAAGATCACATATTCACAGTCAAACAAATGACCTACAGAAGGCTTTTGACAGTGTACCAAGACAATTACTATGGGATAGCCTAAAGAAAAGAGGAATAGGGGAAAAATTGAGGAAAAACATAATCAGTTTGTACAAAAACAACAGAAACTATATCAGGACAAATAACACAGAATCAGAAGAATTTGTGACAAAAGAAGGAGTGAGGCAGGGAGGAGTCCTAAGCCCTACACTCTTTAACATAATATTGGACGATGTGATAAAAGAAGTTAAAGGGCGCAGCAAGAAGATGTATATGGGGTATAGATATTTAGAGCCAATATATATATAACAGAGTGTGCGTTTGCGGATGACTTGATGATATATTTCAAAAACGAGAAGGATTTACAGGAAAACTTAGAAATACACACACAAACTAAAAGTAAATACAGATAAGACAAAAAATAATGGTAATAGGAAAAAATGGGGCCGGCGAAGAGATTGCTCTGTAAGCAATCCCAGAACGAACTTAAAAAAACCTTTCGAAAATTATTCGACATAGAATTTTTTCGATTTCATTATTGAAATCAGCGTAAAATTTTCTTTAAGAATCCATTTTAAAATTTTAAAAAATCCATAATTTTGTGACAGCGACAGACAGACAGACAGACCGACAGACATATAGAATTCAGTAACGAACTTTTTAAGTTCGTTGAAAATAATTAGGAGTATAAATATACAAATGATTGAAAATAATATACAAACAAATATATAACTAAATGATAAACGAATAGAACAAATAAGTAGCTTTAAATACCTGGGGATCACTATACAGAAGGATGGGAGAAATAAAGCCGAAGTTAACAACAGAATAGTGAGTGCCAACAAATTATACCACGCCCTAAGTAATGCCTTCATTAGGAAAAAAGAGGTCACTAGAAAGACCAAGCTAACAGTATATAACTCAGTCTATAAACCAATACTAACGTTTGGGTGCGAAAGCTTACTAAGCAGCAAGAAAATAAAATTCAAGCCAGCGAAATGAAATTTCTAAGAGAAATCCTGGGAGTAACGAAAATGGATAGGTTAAGAAATGAAGAAATACGGGAAATACTAGGGGCAGAGCCAATCAAGGACACCATAGAACGACAACAACTACGATGGTTCGAAAAGAACGAATATGCCAGACAAAAAATTAAAAATAGTATATAAAAGTGGTAAAACCTAAATGGGACTATGCAAGCCATATTGTTAGAATAACATGTAGGCTATGGTCAGGCGGTAGGTTACGAGACCAATCATAAAGATGAGAAAAATAAACTGGATTAGAACAGTACTAGATAGGAAGGGATGGCAATTATTAAAGAAAGTTTGTACTCAATACTTGTCGATATAGAGGGTTCATAGACAGTATTCAAAAGATAATTTAAAATATTTAAATTTATATGAAATATTTTCGTGGATTGTAAAACATCTGCAAAAATATTATAACTAAAAAAGAAGATTGATCGTAGTCTTCAATTGATGCTTCACATAATCTTTGTCAGAGAATGTCTAGGATTGAATGTTTAATTATTTGCCCCTATGATATACAAACACAAGAGATGGGTATTATTCACTCATCTGTTATGTGTTCTGAATAGAATGGCCTTACAAGTGCTTCTATGCAAACTCACTAGGTAGCAAGGCTGCGTTTGGCAACCTAATGCTAAACTATTGAAAAGAGCTAGAATTCATTCTACATTATTGCGGAAGATAAAGGTTGTTGCTACTAGTATAATCCCTAAACGAAGTGTCCAGGCACCGAATGATAAGATCATGGTTCATCAGCCTCCACAAAAGTAAAACAACAACCTTCAAAAATCTTAAAAGACTATGTTTATCGAATTTTTGATGCTAGAGGTTTGGTGGACCATGAATATCTGCCAGACATGCAAACGACAAACTAAAACTTTCATATTGACGTGGTGAAACGTTTACGTCAAATAATTTGGCGGAGTTATTTTGATTTGTGACCATTTAAGAATCCATATTCATCCAACCAACTTATCGTGTAATTTTTTATTTCCTGTGAAAATGCTGCTGAAAGGGAAGCGTCATGAAGATATCGCAGCAATCTAAACGGCTGTGACAGATGTGAGAAGCATTTGGTTGAAGCTTCTTCTGATTGCTTCTATGTCCCCCAAAAATGGTGGCAGCTAGCTGTGTATAGATAACCAAGGAGACTATATTGTTAATACCTAGGACCATTAGTTGGTAGTTAGTTTACCAGCCTAATCCTGATACTTTTCTGATAAAGGTTGTATATAAAGTAAAAGTATCTTTTTTCACTTTCTTTGCGTCGCACATATTTTAATGTTTATACCCTGTATATGAAACATAAGTTAAAAAGGAGTATTAGGCTCTGCAAAGAATGGCGGTTGTAAAAATTAAAAATTTAGTGCCGAAATTTCGGTTCACATATCTAATAAACCGACTTTTGTAGTGATAAAATTGTATAACAGAATTATAAACATAAATGTCTGTAAATGTAGAACTTTCTGCAAAACCAGTGACAGCATTAACCTCCCTTTTGACCTCCCCCGAACTGCTAAAACATTGGCGATATTATCTGCGGCGGTTTAATAACTTCTGGAAGTGGTTGCTAAAGCGCCGCCGGTAAATCTGGTTCCCTTTGCATATTTCAGCGTTTCTCGAGCTTATCGGGAGATAGAGAAAGAGCTAATGCAGCGAAAATGGAGACGTCGGACTCGGGACTGCGCGCTTAATGATAATTTCCTGTTGTAATTAAAGGCGGCCACTTGCCTTGAAGCGCTCCTGCAAATTCAGTCCCAGCTGCGTGTAGTGGCTCTGGAGGTAGTCCAGGTTGTACTTAATTTCCTGGAGGAACGTTATGGCCTCCTCGCGGGTCATCTGCAAAAAGAAACGCAATGAGCCGAATTCATCTATACATGGGGGCTAACAGATGGGGTTCGTTAGCTCGGGAGGGCGAAGTAAGAATATGTAAACGGCTTCTTTGGGCCCAGAGTGGGTTCGTATTCTGGAGGATATATTTGTTTCTGTCACGTGCAATGATTTCAACTGACGCGTGCATCTGACACACTCAGTTAGGTGGAAATGCTATTCAAGCGGTGCAATGGGATTATTTCAGTTATATTGAACGGAAAGCGCTTTATCGCGGTTTATGTATGTCGAGATGTATTTTGTACGGAGAAGTTGCTTCGTGTTGCCGTTCCTGTTCCGGTGCTCGATGGAGAACCAATCAGTATAAAATAGGGCAAAAGGGAATATTTATTTGGGATTGCCTCGGAGCTTTTTGCTGCGTATTTCGCAAAATTTGTCAGATTTTTAGATTCTTCTTTATATTTTAAATTTAGCAAACGAAGTATATAATAATAACGACGAAGTTCTTTTATTATCCAGTGTTACTTATTTCATTATATAAAATGTTAGCTAGATTTTGTTTAAAGTAATTAATAAAGTAAAGGTTTTATTAAAATGGTCGAAAACCCATCAAAATCTTATTACTAGTATTTAAAAGTTTTCGCCCTCTCGCGGAAATTGGCTGTTCCTTAGACAAATGTAATTATAATAGCTGTATCAGCCATAATTTTTTAGTTTTGATATCTGCTATTAATGCTCAGCATATAAAGGTGTGCGTTTGTAATAATAACATAATTTAAGAAATTTAGCTAAATAAGTCTTATTGGCAAAAGAGTTTTTTTTTAATACTTAAACAGAAAATTCCATGAAATGCTTGTAGAAGCTTATAGAAACTTGTTCCACCAGAAAAAACGTTCAGAACGACAAAGCAACTTCGAAAGCAAAGAATTGTGGGAATTATTTGAAGAAGATTTATGTCAAACCCTAAAACAACTTCCAGAAGCATTAAATATTACCGTATTTAAGCTTTTCAACAATTCTAAAGTTGTCGCAAAGGTTTAAAGGGAAAAATGGGTATCATATAAATTAATGAAAAGAGACGTTAAACGCCTAAATAAAAAGAAAATATATTTGAATAATTCAAAACCCTAAAAATTAATTTGCCATACAGGCTAACTATTGACATCGACACTAAAACAAAATATTTATCAAAAGAAGTAATGTTTTTTCGAACTATTAACACTTATTCAAGAGATCACTAGTGACCGTTACAAATAATAATTAGTTTATTTTAACTGACCACTGAACACCAAACACCTAGAATATACTAGAAAGCATGAAAAATCAATCTTTCAACAACGTAGCGCTCGGCCAAATGTTGGAAACTACAATACATCAAAAATCAAGTTGAAAGTACTTGGCTAGGATGTCTTTGTTATATTGTTCTTCCAAACAATATTTGTTTAGTCACTTAAACTATGGTAGAATACAAAAAACGTTTAGGATGCCCAAAATTTAACTTGGATGAAAACTTATGTGAAACGTAAAAACAACTTGTACAAGCAAAAATGCCAATCTAAGATTTTCAGGAATTCGAAAGCCATGATGCTTCCAAGGAAGAAAAATGGATGTTATATAAATTACAGGAAAGTCATGTGCAAATCCTGCGTAGCAGACAAAATAAAAGGAGATTTTGCATCGTATTGCTGATAGAAATAAAAGGTGGATATTTTTTTATAATCGTATACGCAAAACAATAAACATGTATGCCAAATATTCATGAAAAGATGGCAATGTTCTGTATTTAGTTAGACCAAAAAAGCGTGATGTTAAAACCGAGTTAAATGTACTAAGAATGAATTGGTTTGAAGCAAACAATAAAAACTAAAGGCAAAACAAGACAATGCTCGAACATATGTTAGGCAACAAGCCAAAACGCGTTGGAAGCGTTTGGTTAGGATGTTTTATCTTACTCGCCGTTTAGATCAATAGCACACGCGTTTGAGGAGCAGTTCTTCAATTCTCCGAAGAACTGGCAAAGACTACGTAGACTTGAAATAACCACTAATTGACACAGTAACACGTCAGTTGCAAGAAATACTCAACAAAAATAAAAATAATTGTGGCGAAACATTTTTAAAGGGCTTTTCACTCACCGAAGCCACGGATTATTCTCCCTGAAAAACAAAGAAAAAAATAAAAGTAAAAAGATCTCCACCTATTTGTAATTTCCAGGGCAACTGAGTAAGAAGTGGTAAGAATGAGAAAAACCTTTTTGCTTAATACTTAACAAAAGTTTTACAGTCATATTTCCCAGAAAATAAATCCCAAGAAGATGACAACCTCAACCGAACACTAGACTTGTCGTACCAACTCAAATCGCTTGCAAAACTATTTCAAATAAGTTCGCAGTCTCTAATATATTTGTAATTCTTAAAAAGCTCCGAGCCATGATTTAATAACTGATAAAATTATCAGAAAGATACCTGCTACTGGTATAAATACTCCTTCCCCTGAACTACTTTTTAATCCTGAAATCCTATCTCTTTAATCGGCACTCTTTGTTCAAATACGAAACAGCATACGCAAGTCTATTCGCGACAAATCCTTGAATACCTCAAGGCAGTGTCCTCGGACTACCATTTTATCTCTTATGCATCATAAGAACATTCGCAGATGATCCGAAGCCTTAGCCTTCGATAGAGATCCAATCATAGCCTCACAGAAATTAAAAACCAACCTAACTACCATTGAAAAATGGAGAATTAAAGCAAATGAGTCCAAGTCAATTCATGTAACATTTACAGCGTCCTCTGGTACAAATAAATAACAATCCTCTACTAACTTTATCCAAGATGAACTAGTTACTGAGATGTAAATCCAGCTCTCTATAAATAACAAACTTCTTATAAATAAGGCTATACTCAAATTAGTTTGGAGTCATGGCATTTAACTATTGGGCACAACTGCTAACTCCAACATTAAAATCCCAGAATGCTTTTAATAGACGCGCCCAGATTGGTGTTGAACACGGCTGTCTGTAATGACCTGCAAATGTTAAAAGTGAAAAAGTCAACTTTTACAGTATTAAATATAGTAACCGTTTTAAAGCACATCTCAATACTTTAGCAACGGATCTTATGGTTCTTCCAAATCCAAACAAAGTATTTTAAAATGTATGCCAAATGACTAGTCTACTAGATTCCTTATTTAAATAATATTAAATTTAGCTTACTTTTAGTTTTAAAGTCTAATTTGTAAGTTTATTTTCATACCCAAAAGCTACAAACTATTTATTGGTTTACTGTTATAGGAGCATACTAATGTGCATAATATGCCTAAATAATCAGTCCAAACTATTTACTAAATGTACATGCAGATATTGTAAATAAATTGGAATGTTAATAAAAAAAATGTCAAAATTTTGCTTTATCTAGGAAAGTGAAAAATGTTTATGTACCAATTAGTAGTTTACACAAGTATTATAAGTGAATGTAAGTCGTCGTTTTAAAGAATAATTCAAGAGTTGTATAAGTATATTGGATATTTTAAAATACTTCAGTTTATAAAAATTTTTAATATGTATTTACGTAGGTAACTAATTCGAGCATTGTTCAAATGTAAATTACAATTTAAATAAAGGAAATAAACTTTGGAAGTACCAAGTCTTATAAAAAATTACAATTACAAGAACAAAAAGTCTGTATATTTAGTAAAAATAGTTAGTTAAAAATACAAGAAACATTAAACAAAGCGAACACATTGACGTTTCGTGCATTTTTTTACTACTCAAAATATTCTGCAAAGCCTTGTGCTGAAATAGCAAATGACAGCCTCGTCGAATTTTTCTAAAAATCTCGTCTACGGTCTAGAATATCTTTCTTTTTCTTGGATATTTCCGAATCATTTGTACCACACTTTTGTTTGTTCTATACTCATTGCATTGTTCGTGAAAGTTAGCGATGTGGTCCTCATTCACGCATGCGTATCGTAGTCTACTCTCATCGAATGTCAAGTTATATCGCGGCCGCGCAAACTATTTCCATTATATTAATAGTGATTCGACATTTTTTGGGCAGACATTTATAAGTTATCTCAGTCGTTTAGTCATCAATGTGCAATGTATTTCCTTTAATTAGTATAAGTAAATTGGAAATATGTATATCTAAGCAAAGAAAAGCATTATTGGGAAACTACTGTTACTAAAATTGTCATTAAAGGAGCCGTGAAACTAGAGAAGAAAATTTTATAGATAGCCAAGAATGTGTTGTACGCCTGAAAATATAAAGAACGAAAATTGTACAATGTTATTTTGAAAATAACCATTCAGTTATTAGTACATAGTGAGCATCATATCGCCGATATTTTATAGAGAAAAACTCTGCTTTAAAAGTGACTTTTCAAGAAAAAGGCATTGTTCGTGATTTGCCTTTAATCGGAAGACCACGTTCTGGCTTTACAAATGTAAACATACAGCGGACATTTATTTTACTGTTCGTACAGCGGTTTCAATCACATGATTATGAACAGCGATTGAACTTTGTCATGTCAACAGCTTGCTAAAGAGAAAGAGGGTTTCTTAGACCGCTTTTTAATTAGCCATTTTAGTCTAAATAATTCTAAATCTGAGTATGTGATATCCAAAAGCTATGTACTAGCGTCAAATATACCTCATTCAATGTACGGTAGATATAAAGTGACAGTTTATAGAATGCTTAGTCCATATGGTTTCCAAGATGACGATGGAAATGAACCAATTGTTACTAGAGAGTGATATGGAGAAATGACCCAGAATTTTTTCCGCCAAACATCTTAAAATGGACTAGAAATATGATTCGAGCAAGACGGAGCCACAGCTCATATATTACAATATCCAGATTAAAAAATTAATATTAGTGTGTTAGTTAATTAGCTGTTAACCCAATGTAGAAGTATAAATTATCTAAGAGCTAACAATAAAATTGTTAATTTTGAGAATGATTAATTTCGAAGCGGGCAGAAATTAAATACCCAGCACTTTTTTCCCATCTTACAGAACCCGACGTTTATGTATACAGTGTCTGAGCTGAAATTCGGGGAATAACACGTGCAAAATTTATGAAAAATGCCATATAAGAAGCAAACTTTTTTAAAATTTATTAACTTTTTGTTCTATTTCAGTAACTGGAAAAAACAAAATAAAAAACTGATAAACAAAGTCACCAAGAGTCAATAGGAATCCAAATTATTAAAACAGTGTTTTTCATAATATATTCATGTATGTTACTTCTAAATTTTAGTTTACTTTTCTAAGAAAATTGTTCAATAATGCAAAAACTTATTACGAAGTTCTAATAATTTCTTGGTAGAAGCACTTGTTCAGTAAATGTTATTTATGTCAGTCAGTTTGAAAGAACAAATGAATCAATAACTAAGATCCAGAGTCACTGCTTATTGTAGCAATGTACTTGTATGACCTAAAACAATTAATTTGTGTTTTATTAAAAAATAATACATTAAATACGAAAAGGTTTATATTGGAACTTCTTTTAAACATTACCAATAAAATTTGTCATTAAAACAATCTTCTATATAAGCAAATGACGTCGTATGTAATTTAGTATAAGTTGTTTTTAATCACCTCTTATTATATATATATATATATATATATATATATATATATAAATAATAATAATAATGGTAAGGCCCTACGCCCCGCGTGGGAGCACGGCCTGCGAACTTAGAGGTTAAGGCTCTCCTACGTTAGCTCTCTCTGCCCGGTCGTCGCGCACCATCTCTGATGCGGGGCGATGTGGCAAGCACCGCAGCTTAGACGACCGCCATTATTACCCCTTGTTCGAATGAACGCAGGTACTCAATTATTTTTAGTGATTGAGTAGGCCACCCGCCAGGCATCAGAGAGCACCGGGAATTGAACCCGGGTCCGTCAGCACCGCAGCCCGCCCCTCAACCACGGGACCACGCTGGCTCATATATATATATATATATATATATATATTTAAACAACTTCGTTCACGGGATGAACTGCGTCTATTTTTTGGGTAAATTCTCGGCTTTGATCCCATTTTCAAGAGGTTAGCTCTTAACTCGGGGTCTCAATCTGCCTACTCCCCAAGGAGAGCTATACGTCTTTGAACGAGACTGATCTTTCGTGTGACCTGCTTGATCTTTTATAGGGCTGGAAGTGAAAGTTTGTTTGGCTGGAGATGCGTTGGTTTGGGTAAAGTTTGTAGGATTAAGGGTGTTGCGTAATTGGCGGTGCGGAGCAATAAGGGACTTCCACATGACAGGCAAACGCTGGCTGTCATCTCTTGTGTTGAGGCACTATAGGCGTTTTTCTATTTCTGCTGGTAAAATGGGAAATGGGGGCAATGGTTTTAGCCCCAGAGAAATTAATTTTGCGGCCTGTTTCTTTGCTGTGTTTGGCAAGTGCCGAACCATTATCGCCTTTCCGTACGGCCAGAGAATGCTCATATATTCGGCTAGATATTTGCTGATTTGTTTGACCTATGTAGGTCCTTTGGCAGGCTCCACAAGGTATTTAGTACACTCCTTGGGATTCATTGGGGCAGTGATCCTTTGCAGAACGAATAAGCCCAGATATTTGGTTGTTGGTCGTAAAGACCGTGCGGATATTTTGCCGCATTAGTATGCGGCTTATTCTATCGGTGATGCCTCTGATGTAAGCTAGGAATGCTTTTTGTTGGTCAGGAGGGTTTTGGGATTGAGAGTTAGTGTT
Organism: Sinelater perroti; assembly: GCA_036346155.1. Classification (NCBI taxonomy): domain Eukaryota; kingdom Metazoa; phylum Arthropoda; class Insecta; order Coleoptera; family Elateridae; genus Sinelater; species Sinelater perroti. The sequence goes on from JARFIY010000222.1 coordinate 3,915,305, forward strand.
TTTATTTATATTTTTGATTATATTGATTAAGGATTTATTAGAATATCCATTTTGCAGTAGGGTGGTGGTAATGGATTTAATTTCTGTTTGGCGATTTTTCGCATCGGAAAGTCTGATGGATCTGGTTATGAGGGATTTTGCAACCGAATGGATCTGGGCAGGGTGGTGATGGGATTTGCTACTCGTAAAAACCTCGCCAATACCAATCTGGAACTTTATGGCCTTTTCCATAAATTAAGTTCTTCCAAAATTTATCCTATTATCTGGGATGCTTTTTCTAGAATTATACACGACAAAGCGTCGTGCATATCCGAAAAGAAAAACCGACATCCAGAAATGCAAACTTTCCAAGTTGTGCCAAAGTAAAATTCCCAATACCCAACCATCCCTGATCAACATTTCCCCCATTTCCCATTTTACCAGCAGAATAGTACGTGAGGCAATTGAAATAGAAAAACGCCCACAGTGCCTCAACACAAGAGATGACAGTCAGCGTTTGCTTCTTTGCATAAATTCTGCAGTTCTTCGTTTGTTCTTCTTATCCATCCAATCTTTATCCTCTTTCCTCCAAATATCTTCCTCAGTACCTTTTTTGCCACACCTCCAGCCGTGTTTGTTCCGTCTTGCTTACAATCCACGTTTTGCGTGCATATACTATTCCTGGGTGAATTACTCTCTTGTAAAGCCATATTTTCATCTTCCTGGAGATATTTTTATTTTTCTGTATTCTATGGAGTGTAGCTATACGTCGATTACCCACCATTATTCTTGCCTGAATTTCTTCACTGATGTTTGGTTTTTTTTTGAGAATTCAGCTCGTATATATGTATATATGTATATTTTTCTACTTCTTCGAATTCATATATCTTAATTCTGTCCGTTTTCACTTTTAAGTAATATTTTTCTTAAAATTCCTGATTTACTTCTTGTTTTTTTTCGAATAAAGATGTTTCAAATTAAATGCACTATTATGTTGAAAATACTCAAGTTTGTTGGGTATAAAAATGAATAGTGATTTTTGGAGTAAGTTATTCACGCGCCCTTTTGTCAAATTTTTAATCGCTTCTCCAAGCATTCCAAGTTTTTCGATTATTATTTTTTGTCTTCTATATAAGAATAACCGCAAATTGTAATCAAGACAATTCAAATCAGTAGTACTAAAGGCAGAATTTTTGTGTAGAAACTGAAATTTCGTAGAAAACGTACGATTATTATGCGTATATTATATTTATAACAGATAACATCGTGGATAGGTAGAAGTTGGGCAATCTTTTATGGTCCCTATAAAAGATAGGTCCATAGCTTTTATACTAGAAGAGAACCAAGTTCAACTCTTAAATCCTACTGTAACCCCTCTTATTCTATCCCTTCTTATGTTATAATCCGGCCCCAAAAAGCAACGAAAAACTACTTGAAGTCTAAATTATATTCCCCAAAGTTATAATGTCTGAAAATTATAGCAAGATGGCTGCTAGTTAGGAACACTCCTTAGGTAAGGTAGCGGTGCAAAAAATCTCCCTGCCGGTCGAGAGAGTGATTCGAACTGTCATCAATCGAACCAATCTTCGAAATAAAATACGAAACAGCAAAACAAAACGAATATCGTAGAAAGGTTTTACAATTAACTTCAGTATATACTGTAGATGCACATCAATTTATTTTTCAAAAACGAAATTCATTAAATTTCGATTCGTTGCCGGAAGCAACTTCATTCCAGTTAATCAAAATAACTCCTTCATTTAATCGAAATTTCTTTCCAACTAGGACTATTTTGTGTTTTTGAAATAGATGAAAGTTTAAAGAAATCAAACCAGGTGAATAAGGTGGTTGCAGAATGATTTAGAACCTCACTTCAACCCAATGTATACATTTGGAGAAAAGTAACTTATTAGAGGTAGGTAAATCCAATAACTTTTTATATGCTCAGAAAGAAAGTTTTGTAATGTGGTGTAGACGACAGTTGTATATATAACAAGTTTAGTGTGTTGACACATTGTAGCCAGCAAGACGACTTTTTGGTTTTAGGTGTTTCTGAACCGTGACAGCAATTGTATATTGGCCAAAACAGTCAATTTTATGCTATGCAGTTTAGATTTTTTATTACTGTTTGAGAAGAAATGGCCCCTGTATTTGGAGATGATTGTATTGATCAGATGGTATCGAGGGGTTCAAAAAGAAATTTTAATTTGAGAAACTCTGAGGTTAGATAACAAAGTTTTTCGTTTTAAGTATTCTGTCTTTTCACTGAAAAACAAATGGCACAAAGGGTTTTAGATATTTCAATAAGCATAAAAACGGAGCTCCTTTAACATTATTGAAGGAGAAAGGCGTGAAATGTCGCTATCTCCAGAGCTTATCAGGAGGTTGGTACGCTCGCGAAATTAATTCCAGGTTTGTACGCAAAAAGCACCTAAATTGTATTTGCGTTCGAAAAGGAGTAACGGTTATAAGTATTACCATGCGTTATTTCGCACAAGCTTCGCAAAATCATCAATCTTGTTTCGGCAGTTTGGTTTGACACTAAGACGTTGAATCGTTGTAATACTCAATCTCGAAGTAAAAGATGGAAGGTATATAGTTCTTATACCGTTTCCATCATTGACTGCTCTTTCCGATCGGCATTTATTATAGTTTCGGGAATATTGTTGCCAGCGATAAGAAAGTCGGATAGTTTGATCGGTGAATGGCGTCACATAATTATTTAGAAATATTTGATTACATTTACATAGATCAACAACAAATAAAACCACGATTTTGTTGCTTAAAAAGCCGGAAACAAGAGCCTTCAAATGACGTGATACGTCGAGTGTACTCAAATCTATGAGAAAACGTGGAAGCGAGCAAAACTTCATAGAGTGTGATTGAATTTAGAAAGAGAAAGTGTGTGAATTGAGAGGTTAAGGCTCTCATATGTTCGCTTTCTCGATGCAGAGTGATGTGGCAAGCACCGCGCCTTAAACGACAACCATCATTAGCCCTTGTTCGAGCGAACGCAGATACTCAATTATTTTTAGTGTCTGAGTAGGCCACCCGCCAGGCATTAGAGAGCTCCGGGAATAAAACCCGAGTCCGCTCGTACCGCAGCCCACGCCTCAACCGCGGGACCATGCTGGCGATCGTTGTTATTTATATGGTACTTAAAAAATCTTTGTTTAAGGTTATTGTTTTCTATTTGAAACTGACACTGATTTGCAATAAAAAAGAACTAATGTTAAATGAAGATCACTATATGGAGAGACTATAGGATTTTCATAATAAAATAATAATAGTTCCCCGTAACAGGCCTTGAAGGCCCTTTGGGGTCGTAACAGGATAGATCTGCTACAATGTAGAATCTACGGTACACAAGGATAGTAACGTGGCTAACGCTACGTACCGACCGCCTATTATTACCCCAGAGTTTGACCTCCAGGTACTCATTTATTGCAGCCTGAGTCAAGCTGGGCCGTAAAAATGCCAGCGATTGAATTGACGAGAGCGGGATTCGAACCCGCAACTCTTGGTTTCGTAGTCTAGCGATCTATCCACTAAGCCACCACGGCTCTATTTTCATAATAATGAAAACTATAATTCTATCGAATCTTACAGATACAATAATTTTAAAAATAAAAAGGTAAGCTAATGTAACCTTGGTTAAAAATTGAATGCTGAAAAATTTTGTGCTGCAGTTTTGTATTTGCTGTCTATTGCTTATGTAAACTGGCTTCGTTCATCTAAAGTTTAGTAGATACTGCAATTACCGCTCTCTGCTGGTTGTCTGTAACTGACTATCTCGTTATTTAATTACATAACTAACTTTGTGATAGTAACTACAAAATGTAATTAAACCAAGATAAAAGCTAAATTAACTATATTATATAATGGCATGAGTACCGGTGTAATTAACAAAAGATGCCTATCAAAATAATTATATTATTAGCTAAAAAAAGAAAAGGGCTACTCTAGTAATTTAGTAATTTATGGATGGTAATATTATTTATTATTCAATTGTTGTATTGGTGTATAAATTTAAAACAAATATAGCTTTATTAGAACATTTTTAAACTAAGAGTACATAAATTGGGGCATCTTAGAGAGAAAAAAGTTAAGAAACGGAACAGAAAAAATACAAAATGTTGATATAAATATGAAAATTGTGTAAACAATGAAACATTAGAATACAAATAATTAAGCTGTCCTCAGTTTTATGATGGCTGTCATTAAGCTTCGCTTCTACCACTCCCTACACGTAACACTCAAGAGGATTGTAGTAGGGTGGCCGCAAGTTGAGAGACCAGTGTTAATACAAATTGTTGTATACCCATGCCTCGGTCGTCTATGCCTTGTAAGATGGAGCGGAGTCTTCTCTTTATTTAGATATTGACAATTGTTCACAGCACGTTGATATAGCTGTTGGTGGTCACCTTTAGGCTTACCTCAAAAAAGTGGGGCGCTATAATATTACCTTCGCTGTTCACAAACCCAAGCGCCATCATGCAGGCAAAAAAGTTTGTATGTATGACGTTAGGCTATTCAGAAGCATCTTGGCAGTTCCAATGGTCATTTTGGCTATTCACTTTCTTGTCTTGGATAAATTTTTTTTTAATAGAATTTTACTTGATGTCGTTGGGCACTACTTGAACCTTTAACTTCCTATCCATCTTATATTTCTTAATCAACAGTTGGCGGTTCTTCAAGAAATGCTTTTAGGTGTTGGTTCACTACTAAACTGATTGTCGACCTTGCCACGCTTATTTTTTTTACCAGGGCAGGATCCTGATCGATCTTATTTTTTTATTTGCGGACGAACTCATCACTTTTCTTGCAATTAAATCGATTGATTTTAGTTGCTCTGTCAGCAGTTATAAGATTTATTGTACGTCTTAGCTACATCGTAAACTTGAATCTTATTTTTAGTCAAACTATATAGTAATTTCTATTGGCGATTTACCAGCCTAAAGAGATTGGACGATAGAAGTTCTGTGGTCGTATTCTCGAATTGTAGGTTGTTTATCGTGCGAAGCTAACTTGTGTTACCTAGTAGCGGATTGAACACGCGCATAAAACGGCTTTTCGGCTTTTTTGTAATACAACTTAAAAAAATTACGGATTTATTTCGACGACCCTGTAGATCGAAATAATAGTAGTATTCAAGATTAAGAGGAAAAAGTAAGGCATGGTTTAATTATCTTAAAACTATATAATAAATTATACTGAAATAGACATAAAATGGAGAGACTATTCAAGCAAGAATATAATTATAAGGCGTTAATTTTTAATATGTTTGTGTATTTTTTTACGATACCCCCTTAAAACTTTTCCATAATTTATTTTAAGTATGAAAGTACAGAAAAAAGGTATGATAGTAAAGTACAATTAATGCTACGTAATTATTAAACAATTTGAGTACCTAAAAATGGAAGGACAAATTCTAAAATTCGTGTGGTAAGAACGAAATCGCATCCGAAGGAATGATCCTTTGTGACTCGTGCTTTGTATGGTACCGTACAAATTGCGCAGGAATTAGCGATGAAGAAACGAGACAAACTAGAAAAAGAATACTTATGGTTTTGTACGAAATGCACTATCGTATGAAACACTCAACTAACCATCTCATCATCGCAAACTACTGCTGACATGTACACGTTGCGCTCCAAACAAAGTGCCAAAATTTTATAAGGACAAGAAAGGTCTGAGGGTTTACTACAAAAAATGTCACAATAAACACTTTCAAGACCTTGTGGACTCAGAAGACATCAACTCGCTGGCAGCAGACTTAACAAGAATGAAAAGATCTATTTTCATTATTAAAAGGATCCCTAAATCAGCAAGCATGGCTGTAGTCTACAAATTATCTCACCTAATAGACGAATGTGGTACTAAAAACTTGCTCATCGCTTAGAAGAACCTTCTTACTTTCTGCTTTCATGCTCAATGCGTTCCAGAGAAGAAATCGAAGAATATAACGAGATTTATAAAAAATAACATCAAGTCGTTCAACAGTAAAGTCGAATTTGAAATACTCAAACTAACGGCACCGCAAACATCTTTATCCAGAAGAGTTGAGTCGAAAGTGGCCGAAGGCAATCTTCTTGGTGCATATAGGATACTTTATTCACTTGACACACTTGGTGAAGAAAATGAAGAAGCGTACGCCAAATTACTAACCAAACACCCTAAACCGTCTCGTACACTTTCCTTCCTAGATGATCCTATTGAAGTTACATGTCTCTAAATTATCTAAAAAGATATACTTTACACTTTCAGTCAATTAGACCATGACCCCGTTGCCGGTATAAATGATTTACGCCCACAACACCTGAAGAATCTTTCTGCCATTAACAAGGGTGATGCAGCGAAAAATCTAATTGCCTCACTAACGCCCCTTTGTAATTTTACGCTCGCTGAAAACGTGAACGCGGACATTGCTCAAATTTTATACGAAGCCAAACTTTTTCCATTAAATAAAAACTGCGGAGGATGCCGCTCGATAGCAGTTGGCTCAACTCTAAGAAAAATAGTAGCAAAGTTGGTGTTCCACAAGAAATAGTAGGCTATTTTCATCCTGTGCAAACTGGTTTTGGCACCAAAGAAGCTTATGAAGCCATTATCCATTCTAACATGACCTACTCTGATCATAAAACGGCTCCAGCAAAATCATTCTTAAAGTTCATTTCATGAACGCTTTTAACAATGTAAAACAAGATACCCTACTGTTTCAAGTTGAAAAAAACATCATCTACATATAAATACCTGCGGTAAGATTACAGAGAACCATTATTTCTGCTCTTTGGAGGCCGTATTATTATATCAGAAATTGGCTTAGAACAAGGAGATGGTCCAGGACCATTGGGTTTTTGCTTATCAATTCAGCCTATCATTGAATCGTTAAAAACGGAATTTAACAGTTGGTTCGCACTTTATGTGGCGAACCCGAAACCATACTACAAAACTTCAGAGACCTTATCACTAAATGTAACAAAATGGAACTTAAAAAAAACCAAAAAGTGTGAATTCTTTTTGAGTAGATGTGACAGTTCTGTCCAAATTCATAATCTCACTAGGAATTCAACTGGTGAGTTTACTGCCATTATTTGGAGCTTCTATCACTGACAACGCAATCGACTCTGTCATCAAAAAGAAATTCGTTGAAACTAATTTTTTCCTGAGCTGCTTGCAAGATTTGAAACACCATGTAGCATTTTTATTATAAAAAAAAACATTCACTAAACCTAAACTGACTTATCTACCGCAGATTACTTGTTGGAAAGCCAAAAATGTAACTCAAGCAATGGACTTCAAGATAAAGTAAGCAATAGAAACACTTCTGAACGTTCAATTAACTGATAAAAATGGGACCCAAGTTGGTTCTTGTCATTGGGATCCGGAAACTAGAGGACATATTTCTCTCTTGCTTTTTATCCTGGGTTAACAGCGTTTTCAATCTCGTTCAATTGATATTATCAAACAATTTGCAGACATTTTAAAATTTTTTTGTTATATTTGTATATAACATACTCTCCATACAAAAAAATTGGATGACCTAAACTCTAAATGCATATTGAACAATATAGAGTTTCTTGATGAACACTCTAAGGAATTACAGTTTGCCACTTTGCGAAAGCAGTCCAGTGTTTGGCTTTACATGGTTCCTTCACGGTCAATTGGAATACTAATAACGATTAACGAATTCTGTATTGATCTTATTACGCCTGGGGACCTTTGTATGTAAATCTCACCTAAACATCTTAGGATAAACTGTAACCCTAAAAAGCAATCACGGTTTGTCATTCAAAATAAGCACAGGACGCTAATCAAACCATTACTCCCTAAACGAAGTCATCAGAAGAGCACTTGTTTCTGTCAAAATTCAAGCAATTTTAGGAGTACTCAGAAATGATGGGCCCCGACGGTAGGACTATAATTCCTTGCCAGAATAGTAAATGCTTTGTGTAAGAGGCCAGATGTTGAGGCACCCCTTTTTCATCCTACATAAAAATGTCTTCTAAAGAACGTGAAATGCTAATCAACAATGCTGGCAACTGTAAATGGAGTAAATATATAATCAGTGATGATCATATTTTTATACCTTTTGCCATCGAAACAATGAGAAATATCTAGACCATGGAGCAAGAACGCTTTAGATTTCATAGACTCTTTGAGAAAAAGAATTATTACAATAACTGGAAACCCTGTTCGAAATGCTCCTTGACTCAAAGAATTAGTAGTACTGCCATATGAAAGGAAACTTATCATGCATAATGGGGACCATTCAAGCTTTGACCTCAATGGAAGTAATTTTTATTTTTTATAGCTTTAACACATGCTATTTTTGTTAAAATGAACTATGAAATGTTAAATAAAAAACAATAGTGTTAATACAAACGTTGTTTAAATAAATAGGGTAATAGAAACATTTTCCAATATGGTGCAAGAGATGACCGCATATCATAACAAGCCTGTACTGCAGCCGGCAGGACAACCTTTGGGTTATCAGCTGTTTTTCAAATATAATAGCAAATTAGTAATGTCATTTTGACAATCTTTGGAGTATAAACTGATTCTAAACTGACTAATTAACAATGTACTCTTGGTCAAAAACAGAATGCATTTGGTTTTATTCTTAATCAGCGTTTTGTATTGGAAAATAATTGTTTGGATCTCCGATCATATTCAGGTCGAAATTATAGAAAGAAAATTGTAGTGCCGAAAACTCTCCCAGATTAAACTTACGCTGATTCAATTTATTGAAGCATTTCTCTGGATTTATATGTAATAGGATTATTCACGAATACCCTAATCAATCAGCGAAAGGTGACAATTTGTCGTAGCTTTGTAATTTTCCTAAATCTACGTTTGTTTAGTGCTTTTTTTCAAAATTGGCTTACCACACAGTTTTGTCTATCCGTAAATCGTTATTGTAAATAAAAAAACGAATAATGCCCCAAGCCATCACATTAACTTGTCTGACTTAAATACTTGCATTCCGGTTGAAGTAGTTTTCCTACTTCGTTAATTCAATCGATGGATCAGAGAGTCGCATCAAAATTTAAGGCGTATTATCTTCGTTAGGCTCATTTCAATAACCCGTTGATACAATAGACGGCGAAAATCAATAGTGCAATTTTAGAAAAAACATAACGTCATACTGCGCCATAGGCAAGAATTAACTGACAGATGTATGAACGGAGTATGGAAGAAGGTATTACCAGAGGTATCCAAGGATTCTCAACAAGAACAGCTTATTGTTGGCCAAATTGTCAACCTAGTCAATACAGTAGGGCTAGAAGATGTACCTGAGCAGGATATTGAGGAGTTACTGCAGGTTTCTGGAGAGGGCCTCGCCAACAACGACTTTCAAGAACTAGCAGAGCAAGGAATTTATGTAGAACTTGGCTATAGTGGTTCTGAAAAAACAAAAGAAATTGCTACAATACGATAACCGAAATCGTTGATCAAATTGTAGAAGCCGATCCAGATTTTGAGAGAAACGCCAAAACGAAACAAGGGTTTTAGATGTCATCTCCTGCTACCGACAAATGATACTAAAAGATTTCATGCAAATAACAAGGAATTGAAGAGCTAGATTCATATATATATATATATATATATATATATATATATATATATATTATCTCATATATATATATATATATATATATATATATATATATATATATATGCTGATATATATATATATATATATATATATAATATATTATTATATTATATACATACACTGCATATGTGCATATGTTTATGATATGTAATACAATTAAGCAAATTAATGTAAAAATAACACAAAATTGAAGTAAAATTTGTTTATTTTTTGTTGCGTGTTCCCCTTTTCCTACTATGTGTTAAACTGCTTTTGTTTAACAGTTCGTCGTCTAGAAATACATTATAAGCACTAAACGATGTCTTATGTACCTGGGATTTGCATTTGAATTTAGAGTACTCACATTAGAAAAAAAAATGTATAGGTAAAAAATGTACTGGATAGCGGAAGAACATCATTTTCAATGGTAGAAAATCTAATCGTAGGGATGTCAGCTGTGAGAATTTAGCTAAAGCTCTACGAATTATATCTAATACACTAGGGTATGTATCAAATCGCACCTTACGCACTGATCTACACATATGTTATCAAGAATTATACCATTATGGAAGATCATCCAAATGCATATTTGGAACCACTAGCTGCAGATCCGCATTTTCAATGACTAAATGAAATGACTCAAGAATCTGATAAATTAAATAGGGATGGACTTTGCTAGAAACTCCCTACAATAATACCCTAAACTCAAATGTCAATTATACTCACTATTAGCTTATAGAATGTAAATATTCCGAAGATAAAGTTTTTAACACACAAATATGATTTATCTCTTAAAGTCTAGTACATACTCTTCCAATGAGGAGGAACTTTTAATGGCGTGGAATGACGAGTGTACTCAAATCTTTAAGGAAGAGTTGATTTGACTATTGATATGAAAGATACATGCATAGAGTGTGGTGAAAGGCATTTGAAAGATTATGAAAATTAAAAGTACAGTGCAAATATTTTTCAGTAGTCTTTTTTAATTTTAAACTATGGATTGCACATTATTGACTTAAACGTATCAGTAACGCTTTGAGAGATACTAAATAGCAATTTAATAGTATATGCCACAGTTATTTCATATTTAAAGTTACCTCGTTCACTTCAATTTTAGAATAAGACATATGGCAAGATACAACTTATTCATTAAATAAAATCAATTATTATAATCCTTAATTTTCCTAACTTTATACATCTTGGAATTGGAAAAAGTAAAGCAAACTGCGAGGCCAACGCTACAGTTTCTGCTAGTTATTAATTTATGCCGTTGGGCCTCCAGAGCAATAAATTATTCGCAGAACACAAAACGCGCAGTTTAGGCGGCGCGAAAAATGTGTTATTTCGCAGTCGCGTGTGCTAACAGTTTAAGCTCAAACTGATAACGATAACGGGGGCATTTCCACGCCGGCAACTCCGGCAAACTTGGGAAAAGTTGGCGAAACCGTGAATAGTTCGTTGAGCCGCAAGAAGATCGACGAGCCGCCGCTGGGTGCTACCTTCAAACGCGCCTTCTTATCGCGCGATCGATAGATCCATTGTTACGGCGGCGGATAAAATTATTCTGTCCTTTCGGTACATTTTTGCAGACCGAACAGGTAACGGCAGCAGATTTGATTTTTATGGCAGGGTTTTATTAATGCACACTTTTGCGTTGATAATTAAAATTGTTCTGAACAAGGTTCAGAACTGATTAAATTATAGCTCTGAAGTGCACCACAATAAAAAGGCTAGAACTTCGCCCCGGGAGTTGTGAATCCTCGGCATCTCGGTATAATACACATCCTGACTAAGGTTGACAGCAGACGGAACGCTTTTATATTCTGCTAGACACATGAAAAATTGGAATACAAATGCCGCTGAAACAACAAAAAGGTACGGAAGATTGGGTCACTTGTAGCCAATTTAAAGAGATACTGGGCCATATTCTTTTGGATGACACCTGGAGGCAATTTAATGCCGTAGGACCAAATAATAACGTTTTGTTGAGATCTCAGCTCATCTACCTGTGTTGTTTTATTATGCTATTAGATAAAAAGGCCTTTCATTAAAAAGTTCTGTATTTAATAAATTTAAACTTTTTAAATAAAGTAATATTAAGATAAGATAAGAGTTTACAATGTGATATAAATTTACTATTAACAATTTGTTAAATTGTGGTTTTTACAGATTTTATTTTTTAATTTATTTTGGTTGATTTACTGTGTTCCTACAAAATTAGTATACAGTTCAAAAAGCAATCTACACAAGTCAGATTACCCTTATATTTTGTTTTTATTGGATTTAAAAGGCTATCGATTAAAGCTTCTAAATTACGCAAAGGAATTAAAGTCATTTAAAATTTAACATGGATGTCGCATGAAAAAGCATTTACTTAGATGTACTAGATCTGCGGCGAAAATATTGAGCCAACTTTAATATAATTAAAATCTAGTAGGCCATGGGAGTGGACTATAATGCGCATGCGTGAGTGAGAACGATTTTACTGACCGAGTTAATTGAGAGTTGGATGCCAGTGAGCGAGTACATGTAATATGTGATTTCGTATTTGCAACTGAGTGAGTAGAGCGACGAAACCACCTCAAAGTCTGTTCACAGCTTAAAAATTTTCTTTAAAAAACGATTCGGATGATTTAGAAAGTTTTCAGACACGGTACAATGAGTGAAAAATGAATAAATGTATAATACATTTAACTATGGTCAAAAATCATTTAAAAGAGATCTATATTTTGGAAGACCAATGACGAGAAGAATATCGAAAAATGTTGTACGTGTTGAGAGTCCGAAAACTAGAACATAAGCTGAAGGTACCAAAACTGAAGGGTGCGGATTTTTAAAAGAATATCTTTGCATGAAATGTATCGCAGAAAAATTTGTAGTGCTAGAGACGAAACAGTTTTAACTCTTTTCAAACTATCGGCACGATTAAAACCAGGGTAAGACAATTATTTGTAATTTCTTGTGTTCAGCTTTTAACTTCAATTTTTTTATATGACGATGTGGATGATAATGGGCCGTATAGGCCGCTTATGTGTCCTTTTCTTGAAGGTTCATAAATGTGGAGCGCTCATAAGAGCTAGATTCGTATAGGCTATAGACAGGGTTTTCGTGGCCCTAAACGCTCTTGTGTAGGTCTTGAAGATACAATTCTAAATTACGAAGATGTTTAGATTACAATAGAAATTGTAGTTCCCCACAAATCACAAAATCGCCAAAGACTGTCTTTAAGGCTTGATCTTTCTGAGTACCGCTATATTGATATGTGTTCTCCAAGTCAGTTTTCTACCCAGAATAACTCTTAGGTATGTTATACCCTCCTTTCAGAACATCTCTCTTCTAAAAATTTTGAGATTTGCCATGTCAAGTAGTCTTGTAGTGGAAAACAGGGTCGTCGCGTTGTTTACATGTTAGTTTCTATTTTTTACTAAAAGGTCCAGTTTTTCTTGTAGTTGTCGAGTGATTAAGATGGCTTCAGCGAGCCGTGTTGTCTATGTACTACTTCAGTATAAAGGATGATAAAATTTCTAAATGTGAAGGTTGTAAAGCGTTATAGACAGGACAGAGCCTCTGCGATGATCTCCCACCACTAAACGTAACTTTTTCTAGAAAAAAACGACAGAACAAACTGGATTATCAGCAGCGGGATTGCGATGGAGTCTATTTTATAGATCAATCTGTTGTGCCACACTTTGTCCACGTCAAGGAAAACTATACTGATGGTTTGGTTGTTAGCTTTTGGTCATGCGTTCCATTATTCTGAGAAGCTGGAAGCTGATGGAGTGGCTGGAGCACAATCTAAACTAATTCTCTAAAATCAATTAAAGGTCCATAGCAGCTACTTTTAGGTTTTACAAATCACTTATTCTACAATCTTCTCTATGGTCGATCGATTCTAGAAGAATTTTAACATACGTCATTCTGCAAAGTGGAAACGACGTTGGGAGAAGTATAAGATTTCATTGTCTTTTATTTAAAGAAGATTGAAGCTACAAACCATGTTTTTGTACCTCATATCATCTATCTACATGTCATACATCACGCCAAAATGGCCGAACCGAATCAGATAATTTTTGGTATAATCACTAGCCTTGGTCCTCACAAGGTTTTTTCCTATCCGCTCAACCGACTTAACAGAAGTCGTTTTGAATGTCTTTTGCTACTTTATCAATCTTAAGCTTGTTTCGGAGAAAAGAGAATCTCCCCAAAAACTAACTTTCTCTAAACGAAGGGGTTCTTTATATATCGCACAGAAATTTTCACGCCCTGTCCGAAAACCACATGTAGTCCAGAATGGCCAAATTTTCTAAAAAAGCATTTGAAACCATTTACTTTTAATGTATGAACAATAGCGATACACATAAAGCTTTGTTTTCGCCACAGTTCGTTGACAAACGGACATCTCTGAATCCTGCGAAAGTCCTTTTGGATTGTTTTTTCGGATATTTGTGGGCGCCTCTTGTATAGTGGTCCCTTTGATTTCCAGTTTCTTTTAAAATGTCTAAATTGGTCTAGCTCGATGTATGTTAATCTATCTATGAATTACCGTAGATATTACTTTATCAACTCTGCTTCCTAATAAGTACCAATAGTAAATACTCGTTTCTTCAGAGCATACCCATACATTTTCACAAGTGCACAAACATTCAAATAATAGAATAAAACAGCAGAAAAACTATGGTAATGACTTGCGGATTGCAACAATTAGACTCTACACATATCGTTTCTTACTTTCCATACAAAAAACTTATTTTTATTTAAATTGTATTTCAATATATTCAATTATGATCATTGGGGTAGGTAGCAAGTCAAACAATACATACTTTTTAAAATATGATTAGAGGTAAGAAAAAATTGTTTTTGATAGTTAATCTTTTCAGTAATTCTTCAACAATTGTAAGTCTCAAGTATCTACTATGCATTTCAACAGAAAGTAAACGAAGACAGCTGGTATGAAATGTAGCGTGACTGAGCTCTAAGCGTATGTTTGGTTGCCTACCTTTAGGATTGTTTTATATATTTTACTTTCGTACGGTCACCTTATCCTACTGTTATCATTTGTAAATAAATTGTTCAAAATTTCCACCTTGAAAAAATTTGAGGAAAGGCGCATGAAAAATTGTCAGCCTAGGACGCCAAAAATATCTTTTTGCGGGGAATCCTCGTCTACGATATCAAACACATTTTCAGCTAATTTTACTAATTCATTTTAATATAGTCACATGTTCACAATGTATTTTTGATGTATAGTAACTATAAAGTACAAATGGGCAAATTAGATTCTGCAATAAAAAACTATTCAAAAATTATCATTAAATATAAATGTTTTTATAAAATACAGATATTGAGCCCCCCGCTCAAATGAGCGATGAGCCATCCCCGTGTGTTATAAAATTTGTTTAGTTTATACGATTGCAAACACTCTTCAACATGTGTATATCTCCGGAGTATTCAAAGGTTAATTACTTTTTCGAAGCATTTTCCATATTTACCTTTAATTTATGTCATTGTGTGGCTTTTCAATATTTGTAAACATTATTACCGCATGTTCCTTGATTTCTGTATTTGTTTTTAAATGTCAAGACTTAGTGGAAATTTATAAACATTCGTTTAATCGGTAGATTTCCCCAGGGCTTGGCATAGAAAATTCAACGTTCCGTGAAATAGATTTCATTTCAGTTCTAATAACTTTACAGTTTTAGAATTCCGTGTTAAGCAGTAAAGATAAAAATACTAAATATAATAAGCAGGGAATAACTTATTCAGTAATTTTAAGCAGATGGTTTTAGTGGTGGTAAATTTTTTTGCCACTTGATATAAGTGGCCTATTTCAAAAGTATTCGGAAAAATTCAAAAAATTACAATTATAATAACAATAAATTTATAAAATTAGTAAAAAATTGCGCGAAGTACGTGAACGATTCAAATATAAATCAGATCTCCTTTTTATGCACTATGAGGTGAGTGTTGTAGGTTGAAGGAAATTCTTTTCGAAATTAGTATTACGATATAGAATAAGAGGTACCCCTTTATATTACGCAAATAACGGATTATTGTCAAGTTTCTCAGGACAGAGGGCTTAAAATCACCCAAAATTTTAAGGGGACTTAAGATACAGTTCGAGGGCAACCCTTTAAAAGATTTAAGTATTTTCGTAGCATAAATAATTTTTGGAAAGACAATAAGCAGTTGAAAATAAAGAATTTCAACGCTGCTTGAAGACCACCGTGACCGAGGAGAATATTCGCATTGCTTGTTGCGTTATCAAAAATGACCTTCGATTAGCGGTTGGAATAAGCTACGTCAGTGATCAGGCAATTATTACTGTTTTAGAATAACGTTATGTCCCATACAGAAGCGTTGACAAAAAATTGAGGGTCTGTTTTGGATTACACTGAAATATTCTCTCTACAGAGGCACTTGGAGAACAGAGATTTGACGATGTTGCTAGTAAAGGGCCCGTGTGCGATTTTTTGGTGTCGTAACTACCAGATATCCCACGATAGTAGAATCTAAAAGCTACTTATCTGTTAGAGAATGTTTATAGGTCAGAAGATTATGTGGAAAACTAACTTGTACGCTTTTATTTTTATGATGCTTCAATAAATTCTTGAGATCTCACACATTCTTCCCAACGTTGTTTCCACTCTTGAAAATATTTTGAAAAGTCTCGTCGTATTGAATTTAAACTTGTTGATGGTTTCTTTCAAAGACGATTTAAATAAACAGCCGGAAGTTGTAGGTCGACAAATTTGAGCTGTAGGATATTTGGACAAGAAGTGTGCACCATATGAGCAAAGCTGCTAATTATTATTTGCTTTTATTTATGTTGCACTGAGTATATTGTCATAAAAAGCCCTCTGTATGATGCAAACTGTTTCTACGGATTAACGTACAATCTTCGAATAAAATTTAATGTAAATTTGTTGCTCTACTCGCACAGTTATTACAAATACGACGATTATAAACTGCGTTTAATTTTTATCCGATTCGGTCTCATTTAGATATGCGCATTGCAGTCTACTATCATCGGCTGCCAGGTTACATTGCGGCCACACCATTTTTTTATTATTAGAAATCATATTGTTTAAACTAATATTATGTAGAAGATAAGAGTAGGTGGAAAGACTCCCACTTTTTAAGTGTTCTTTTGTCAGAGGTGCAACAGTTTCGGTTAGAGTAAAACTACAGTGACTTTTAGCATTTAACAGCATACTGGTTTATTAGTTCTCTTACATATGGGATTTTGAGATGTGAGTGGAATGTTTGGAAGCGGCTGCCACATTACAGATAGTTTTAGTCTGAAAGCGTTGAACCACTTTAATGTTACATCTACTTGTAGAACCCTAGAGTGGCCGAGTAAAAGTCTTATATAACAAGATTTTCTTAACTAGCGATAATAAGGAGCTTCTTCTGATGAGTCAATGGAAAGTTTTCAAGTCAAACTTCCACCAACAGGCAGGTAGTCTCAAGTATTTAACTTGATTTGAGAGGAGATGTAATTATTCTTAAGGGTGGAATGTGGTTATACTTGGGGCTTCATCATAAGTTTAACATATGTTTACTTCCTTCATTTATCTTGATTCTCCATTTACGTAGCCACTGCTCTATTTAGTTTAAATGAATTTCTAGGGAGCTGATACTGTTAACGGATTTTTTGCACGTAGGTGTTAAGTGTAGTCGTGGATGTACCTATTTCTGTTTGTTGTACTGTAGGTTTGAGACAGACCACACATATAGTGCTATGTGTGCAATTATTATGTTTTTTTTTATTTGTTTAATTTTTGTTTGTGATATACTTTATTTTTATTGTTTTGTTAGTTTTTTTGATTGACTGGTTTTATTTGACAAAACTGTATATAATATATGATTTTATACTATCGTTACTTTTTACATTTAATAATGTTACTTTGCAACTTTTTAAAAGTTTTTGAATTAATTTCCGATAGTTGATCTTAAGTATTGTAAAATAATTAATATCTACTTGAAAGGTACTTCTTAAAATGTTATATTCAGATTTTTTAATTTAAAGTTTGATTATTTAAATAATCGCCAGAAAAAAGGTAAAAAGTAGACTGTCATGCAATTTTTAAAATCCTGTATTTAATTTAAAATTTTTGTTTTTTATTATTTTTGAATTTAAGTAACCCAATTAACTATTCCATTTGCTCCTCTTCCCTTTTACGACAGCAAGAAAGTTTCAAGAGTCAAAATAAAAAAGACTTCAAATCCCAAAGACGCCGCGCTCCCCATTACTTTGAAAAACTGCCGGAAAGCTCGCCACTTGCAAGTCTAGACACATCGCTGCTATCGGAACTTAATTTTTAAGCCCCTTAGAGATCTATGCTGCAGCAGATAAGAATATTTATTTATTTATTTGTTTGCTCTTGTTTTCTGTAACTGCCTTTCACTTACCAGCCCTTCTTGTAGGAATTCTTCGATGGCAAGGGTGACTCCTTTCTCGTCACCGGTCCAAAATACATATTCGGCCATATCCAGGGGCGAGTACTGAATCCCAGAGTAAGCTCCGTATTTGTTCAGCTGCTATAACAAATTTTGGAATTAGTCATTTATTATAACTCACAATGGAAATGAACATCTCGGAGGTTTATCTTTTTGCAGAAGAAAAATGCTTCCTCTGTTAAAGCGAAGAGGCTCACACAATAACAATTTTGTTAAACGAATATACTGCTGAAATTGGAAATTGATTTTTGGGATAATAACTATATTTAGTTGTGGCAGATGTAAATAATTTACGTAGCGTTATTAAGGCTTGTATTTGATTCATTGTAGGTTATTAGTGTACATAGGAGTTTAATCCAAATTACTCATTTAAGTGTAAATGTCATTTCTATACAAATTATTATACAAATATGTATGCTATATGCGGCTACTTAATCGTTAAGCGTTAATTTCCAATTTAAAACCTTGGAATGAGGATAAACTGAGCGAATTTAAACATAAAAACGCAAGTAAGCATTGGTAAAGCAAAAACAAAGAAAGGTGAGTTACATATCGGCAATAAAAAGTAAAATACCTGCAAATAACCGATGAGAAAATTAGAGGTTAGAAAATGTTGATTAATTTATCAATTGCCAAGATGCGAAAGTATTATGGTGATGTGGACAATAACAAATGGAAAGAATGAAAAAGAAAAAGTAAATATACAGATCACCTGTAAAGGGTAAAGCTTTGTCATGTAATTTGAATGAGGTGAAGCGAATGCTTGCATAGATAATGAATGAAATAAAGATGTACGCATACGGTGAATACAGAAAAGAAATAAGAAAAATTCAGGAAGAAAACAAAAATAAAAACAAAAAATAGTGCATTTGAAGAATAAGATAGAGCAAAGAGAAAAAGCAGAAAAGAGAAGAATTTGATGTTTAAACATATCCATATTAATATTAATGAAGAAGAGTAGCTGTCAAAACTAGAATTAGGAATCAAAGAAAAAATTAAAGAAATATACGCTATTAAGCTAAAGAATGGAAAAAGTTTAACAATTACAGAAGCTAAGAATAAATGGTCTATGGCAAGATGGTCCTCAATCTATTTACAGTATTGTTTAATTTATTATCATAAAATGTGATAAGGGATGCACAAATAAATAGAAGAAAAACTATTTTCAATAAGGTGTCCCAATGCTTTGTTTACACAGACGATGTCACTATTATTGCCAAAACAAAACAAGTGAAAGCAATAATAGTAACAGTAACAATACAAAAAATTTAGGAAAGCCATGTACTTGAAAGAAAAAGTCAAAAACAACCAATGATCAGTAAAAAGTATAGATGCTAAAACTACCTCGGAGGTATTTTTACTGGTGATGGTGGAATAAATCAAAGCATGAGTAACGACTGAAAAAAAACTGTGGTAGGTTTTGCAAAAACTACTCACATCTAAAAATGTACTACGGAAAGTAAAACTAGGAGTACACTAGGAAGTAATAAGATTAACGATAGTTTATGTGGACGTAAAGTAGATTGTAAATAAAAGTGAATAATAAAACTTAATGGGATGAGGAAATAAAATACTGCGAAGTGTCTATAGTAAAAAGAATGTAGAGAAGGAGTAGAGAATCAATAAGTACAAGTCCTATATAAAAGTATAAAAATTAAAATGAGTAAAAATAGTGCCAAAAGAAGTCCTACTGGTAGAGATGAAAAACGGCAAAAGGATGGACAAAAAGAAGATGATTGGATGACATAAAAAATATGGAAATGAACAATGGAGAAACTGGTGATGCACGGTAACAAATAGAAAGGAGTGGAAGAAGGGTATCAAGAAAGCTCTGGGTTTTAATGGCTGTGGTGACTGTGATAGAACCTTTAAGGACTAAACAAACCGACAAACATCAAGTTGCATACGTGAGCATTCTTTGTTGACGAAAAAGCGATAATTCTTAAGTACTGAACAAAAATATAATAAAGCAACTAATTACAAAATTAATTTTTCCAATGGAATTATTTGCAAGGCTATTAAAATAGAAAAGCATCCGCAATTCCTCAATACTTCAGAAGATAGTCAGCATTTAAATGTTTTTTTGGAAACCGTTAATTATCTATCGCACGTCATCAGTTACACTTTTCTTGCTAAAAACATGTTCCTGCCAAATTTTATTTAGGATTCAATAAATAGTGCACGCCAGGATTAGTTTTATTTCTTTAAGTCATAGGTTTTCTTAGGAAGTAAGCAGATGAATCATTACTAAAGAACTAACTTCAACTTTTTGATAATGGCATCAAAGTGGATGCCGAAACTTTGGTAACTTACAAAAAATCAACGCGGTTCAACACATGAATTTAATTGTATATATTCCTCAGAAACAAAAAGGTGATACAAATCAAGTAATGAGAAAGTGACAAGTGAAGTAATTTAAATTTTAATCAATCTAGCTAAACCTTATCGAAGACCTGGGTAATGTCTAAGAAGGCTAATGTTGTATTTAGCTTCGTACTCCCTCTCTATGATTTCTACAATTCTTTGTAGCTGTTGTACTGCAAAGTGGCCTATCCGGAATCCAAACCGAGTAGACAGTAGAACGTGATATTCATTCAGTATTTGGTTAAGACGTGTAAGCACATATCTTTCAAGAAGCTTGGTTAGAGTTGGGAAAAAGTTTATAGGTTTGTAAGAGCTCTAACCAGTTTTGTTTTTTCTAGGTTTAGAAGGCATGAACTTGTGGGCATGTATCTATTTATTAGAAAGGTAACTCAATTTCAAGCATGCATTAAGAAGTATAATCGGAAAGCTTTTCTATTTTTTGAGGTTAAATCCGGACCTGAAGCTTTTTTTAGTGGTAGCAATTTTGATATATCCTTTTAGTTCTTGTAGATAAAAATCATCTGCTACTGGGTGGTCGGTTTCACCGTTGACGATCGGCGAAAAGGTGTTTGAGAATGGGTAGCAAATAGATCGTATTTATCTTCATCAGTGCTGTAGATACCATTAGGCGTTGTTAGAGGCGGGAAGATTTCTGTTTTGTGGATTAATGTTTTTGTGGCTTTCTAAATATTGGAGGTGGTAGGTTCAATGCTGCCTAGGATCTTTTTGTAAAATATAAACTCGGTATTTGTCAATTTTACGTCGTGTTTAGTGGCTTAAGTTGTTTAGTAGATTCCTGATCCTTTGCTATTGTCTTCTGATTCGGATTTTGTTAATTGTGTATAGAGACGAAATATTTGGGTTGTGAATTTTTCTAGACTCGTAAGATTTGGTTGCAGTTTGTACAGAGTCTTCTATTGCCTTTTCAAGGTTTCTATATGTTGATCAACATCTTGGGTGCTTGTGATCTGAAGTGAGTTATGTATTGTATCTAGCCTCTACTGAAATTGTTCCCAATTGATGTGGCCTTTTATCATTCTAATAACTGTCGGTCTGAATGATGGAGTGGAGGAAAATTTTATTAACATGGATAAGTGATCAGAGTTCATTTCTGATATTACTTCTTGTTGAATAGGCAAATGAAAATTTTTGTTGAGTATATGTTCAATAAAATACTAACGACAATTATACGAAACAGATTAGATAAATATACAGAAACAAGCCTCGGACAACACCAACAAGGTTTCAGAAAAGGAAAATCGACAATAGATGCAGTGTATATACTAACACAAATCATTGAAAAAGCATATGAGCATAACATAGATCTGCATATATTGTTCGTTGACTTCAGACAAGCCTTCGATTCCATAAACAGGCCCCAACCTGTTAAGGAAATGCTAAAATGAAATACCAGCAAAACTGATCAGATTAACTGAAATGACCATGAAAGACTCAACAGCAGCTATGATAACAAGAGATGGGAAAACAGAAAATATCAACATAGAAACCGGTGTAAGACAGCTTATCCACAACGCTATTCCACATAGCACTGGAGGGGTTATAAGAGACACAGAGATCAAGAAGACGATAACACATAGTTCAGTACAGGTAATTGGGTATGCCGACGATCTAGCATTAATTTGTAGAGACAGAAAAAGCTTAGAACCAGCAGTGCTGAAGCTATCGAAAGAAGCAGAAAACATAGAACTATACATTAATCAAGAAAAAACAAAATACCTGATAAGCTCCAGACAAAGATCCGTAAATATAACAGAAATTAAGATAAACAACTATACATTCCAACGAGTGGATACTTTTAAATATCTAGGGTAATGGTAGATGGAAGAAATGAAAGAACACTAGAAATAAATGAAAGAATAAAAGCAGGGAATAAGTTATACTGGAAATATCACAAATTATTAAGGGACAAAGACCCAAGTATAACAACTAAGATAAAAATATACAAAGTAGCAATTAGAGCTGTTATAACTTACGCTTCGGAGACAATGTGCCTCTCTAACAAAGATGAAGAAAAGCTCAGAATACTAGAAAGAAAAATACTAAGGAAAATACTAGGACCCCTGAAAACACAGGATGGAGAATACAGACCATTGATGTATCACGAAATAAAACACAAAATGGGAGAAGAAGACATCGTCAGATTCATAAAGTCACAAAGATTAAGATGGTTTGGGCACGTACAGAGAAAGGATCCAGAAACACTAATAAATAAAATCCTAAGGTGGAAGCCAGAAGAAACAAGACCAAGAGGACGACCCAAAACCAGATGGGAAGACCAAGTAATAGACGACATACAGAAAATGAAAATAAAACAATGGAAGAACAAAATAATGGAGAGAAAGGAATGGATAAAAATTGCTGATGCAGCCAAAACACACAAAGACCTCTAAGGGAAAGAACCAGCAGAGAATACGGAGTGATTCACCGTGTAAAATGAATCTGAAGAGCTCAAGAGTATGAGCGGCCCATACGGTTTTATTACATTGATTAGGTAGATGGTTTTCGTTGTATTTTACACAGCGTGGATTAGTTACTCAATAATTTTTTGTGTGCCCATATCTCTGGCACTTGTGGCTTTTCTCTTTAGTTCAACGGTGATGATTGAATAATATATAGATTTTTACGTTAAAGATATCTTTAGTTGAATCATTTGATGTTAGAATA
Organism: Sinelater perroti; assembly: GCA_036346155.1. Lineage (NCBI taxonomy): Eukaryota > Metazoa > Arthropoda > Insecta > Coleoptera > Elateridae > Sinelater > Sinelater perroti. Next base: position 3,938,391 of record JARFIY010000222.1, read on the forward strand.
ACTGCAGAAATTGGGATTGGCCATTTATCTTTGGTGATTAAGCGAGTAATATATTTTATCGGCACGTTCGAAAACAACAATTCTTATTTGATTTAGCTCTCTAATAATAAAATGCATACGAGATTTTGAAATTGTGACATTGGATTAGGTGGATTAGGTATTGATTCTTACAAAATGTTGAGAATTCCCTATTTTCTGTGATTTGTTTAATTTTGGTATTATTTCCTTGTATTGTTTGCGTTGTATATAAATTTAGTATTTTGTGTTGTCTTTGATTATTGTCGTGGTTCTGTCTTCTGAATGAAATGTATTTACTAACTGTATTTATTAGTAGTAGTATGTTTTTTTAAAATTATGTCCCATTCACCATTGGGATATTTGCTAACTTTTTTATTTATTGAGAAACTGGATCAACAATTAGATTAATGCACGATATACAAGATATATCAATACATATGTATTCTATGAGCTGATAGGATGATGAAATGACAGGAAGCGATCAGTCCAATGACGTTACCCAGAAAACTTCAACTGAGTAGAATGTCTCAAGGCCATTTCTTTTTAAGTCTTCTGAACTCAGGCACTTCGACTAGGGTTGCTACAGATGGGTTGGGACAGGCTTCTAGACGATTGTTATCTACTATTGCGCGTTAGTGAATTACCTCCTTTACGAACGGGATCTGTAGGTCTCTATCTTGAAGCATTTGGTTATTTACGTACCAAGGTGCATTGGCTAGTTGGCTAAGAACTTTGGACTTTGAATAATTTTTAGGTTGGACATACTAGAACAGCCTTAAACTTCCAGTCCATACGTCTAAATTGGTTTGATTATAACTTTATATAGGAGAAACTCGTTTTCTAAGGAGATGAGAGAATTTCATCCAAGTAGGCACCACATCTTTGCTAATTTAAGGTCCATTTATTTTCTTTTTTTTATTTTATGTAAAATCTACGTCAATTTGTTATCTAGGTGTAGTCCAAAGAATCAAACTTCTACACCGTTGTCTTCTAAGAGCGAATGATACGTGCCTAGATATGCTTTCGTTCACCTTAATTCTCCAATTAATAAACCATTATTGCAGTAAATTAATATGGTTCTGGAGATGTTGGGAAGCAGTAACCGCATTTGTATTTGTAGCTAAAATTGCTGTATCATCAGCGAAAGTTTAAATTTCAGTATATGGGTGACTGGTAAATCAGCTGGGCAGATTAGGTAGGAAATTAGCCCCAATACACTGCCTTGTAAACTTCTTTTCCTTCACCGTATTTTACTTGAAAGAAGCAAGATGATAAGAAGGACTTCAGCAGCTGGAAATAATGGTGCGGTAGGTTTTGCTTGATTCTAAGTAAAAGAGCTTTATGTCACACTTTACTGAAAGCTTTCTGAATATTGAGAAAGACTGCTGAACAGAATTTTTTCACTTCAAAAGCTTTATAAATAATATTGACAATGCAGTAGCATTGTTGGATGGTCTGATACCAAACTGATGATTTGTTAGGCATTTCTCTATTAAATTAGTCTCTCGTATTCTTCTGAGTAACAATTTTTCTAAGAGTTTAGTGACTGGTAGGAAGTCACATACTATATGTTGGTGGTTTTCCTGGTTTTAATATTAAGATAATTTATGCATACTTAAGTTAAGGCCAATAGGATGAAATTAAAAAATGTTTGTAGAAATCAAAAACCGGGTCCTGAAAGTTCAGATAATATCTTATAAGTAATTAAATCATATCCTACCGTTTTCTTCTTGTTTAGATGTTTTATCTCATATTTAATTTTATTTACAGTAAAATCTGCAATCGGAAGAAAGAGTTGGAAAGGAGCATCTAAAAAGTGTTCAATGTCACCATCTATGACATATGTATGTGGTTGAGCAAAGTTGAGCAACATGCTGCGCAAATGTTTCTGCTTTTTTACTATCGAACCTTGCCCAGCTGAGATTACAAATAGAGAAATTTACAGGTACTGGTCGTTTGAATCTTTTGGTGGCAGTCCAGATGGAAGAATCTCTATTTGAGAGATTACTGACATATCTAGCAAAAGTTTCATTGCGAACCTCTCGCATTTTGATTTTAATTTATTCACTAGTCTGTTGTAAGTCTACTGGATGTCGACTTCGTTGCCACCTAGCTCGAGCCCTAAGTTTTTTAGCAATCAGGTTCATTATTTTTGCAGAACGGATTTTGTGTTTGTCGTTTTTCAGTCCTGTATACTGGTATTGCATTCCAAGCGGATTCTTGCACTGTTGTAATGAAGTAATTAGTGGTTTCTTCTATATCAATTTCTGACCCTAGAATTATTATATAATTATAATAATAATAATAATTATTATTATATAATACCATTAGTGATATAGAAATATAGCGGGCCAGGGATTTTATTCAAATCTAATGGCCAATAAGTCGGTTCACCTGTAGATAGTATAGAGTAACTCCTTTCGTTGATAATTTTGTAGAATATTCGTTCTTTGGTCGTTGTTAGTTTTGAACCCTAGCTGATGTGTTTGGCGTTAGAATGTCCGCCTGCTATAAACCTAGTAGCGAGTGATTCAAAATATTGTTTAAGAGCATCAGTAGCGAGTTGGTGAACAATATACAGTGGATATTTTGAGTAACTGATGTAACTTGTTAATCTGGATCGTTGTAGCCTTTTCGTACTTCGGTAATTCGTGATGTACAATCGTTTCGTAGACGATAATGGCTGACCCACCATGCGCGGTACCATCTAGGTGCTTAGATATCTTATATAATTGGGTATTTTAATATATGATTTATCCGTAAAATGCGTTTCTGATATCGGAAGTACATTTATGTTGTAAATTTGTAAAAAGAGTTTTACTTCACGTTTTTTTTTGGATTTTTGGAAGCTAAGTATTTTGGTCATTATATCGTTTAAAGTCAGTAATACATTTCCTTGGTTGTTGTGTGATGCGATGATATTTACTTAGCAGTTCGTGGTGTACATGGCAACCTTTATAGTTTCTCGGATGTGCACCATCGCATAAAACGGTGTATAATGTTTTCTGGTTGCATAAATTTTATTAAACTACGGTAGAAATCTGTTGTTTTGCGTTAACTTTGACTATATTTTCTGGTAAACATTTGATTAAAAATTGACTTTCTTCTGTAGCAGCTGCTAAAGTTAGTCAGCATTTTTTCGTAATCAATCACGCTATGGATGAAAATGGGTGACGGCTTGGGTACTGTCTTTGTTAGGGTTTATTGTGGATTTGCATTATTATTGTTTTCCTCTTGATTGGTATCACTATTCAGATTCCTAAGAGCTGAGTGTTTGTTTGCCTTAGTAATAATAGACTTATCTGCTTGGGTTTCGTCTATTTTTTCGTTTTCGTTTATAGGAATATACGTCTTGTCAGGGATATTCCTTCCTTTTTGTATTTACTCCTAAATATTCCTCTTCGTCTCTGCTCTAGCTGCATATAGCGGCAGTTTGTGTTGTATTATTATAATTAATGACAGATTCAGGGGTTAAGTTAGGTAAGTGCCGTAGAGTTAAATTAAACTGCATACATGCATTGTTTGTATTTTGCAGGAAAAGCGGCTGTTGTTGTTGGCCTTGACTCAGAAATATAGGCGGATTGAAATTTGGCTGCGGCTGATAACTTATCGGCTGTGATACTGGGTAGCCGATAGGTCCGTTTACATTATGCATTATGGAACACCTGGCCTAATGGCCACACTTACATATATTTATTACGCGTTCAATTAACTAATTCTGGGCAAGCACAACCTTACTCGTCAAAAGTCAAACGAACACGTTTGCTAACTTATGAAACCTTTTTAATAAAGAACGTTTATTTTAAATCTAGTTTTGTATTGATTTGATATCTTTCCAATTTTGAAATAAATTTAGTTTCCATTTGTGATTGTTTATATTGTTTAAGTTTAGTGTAAATTGTTTGCTGCCTTTTTGACGACATTATTGCTGGAAGGTTTGTGGGTGATTGGTTGGCGCCATAACCAACTTCATTTTAAGATAATAGAATCAAAAGATTACTTATTTGTGGAAAAATATTTGTTTTAAGCCAAAAAATTATTTTGGTTTATATTTGACCACCCTCATAAAAATTAAAAAATTGGCGACAAAATTTAATGTTAGGAAGTGAAAATAGAATGAGATTTTTATACTTTTTGTGTGTAATTTTCAAACTTATATAAATTACATATTGTTGGAGAGCCTCCTGACGTTCTATGTAATAAAAAAAAAACAATTTGGCCGTCATAACAAATATAAAATTTGTTACACACAATTTAAAATTTGAAGGCGATGGTAAGTAGCATGTAAGTAAAATTTCTCTTAAATTTTTTTGTTATAATACAAGTTTTAAAACGGTTAAATTATACGTTAACGAGTTATTGATCGAAAATTAATTTAACAAATTTTTATTTCTTAAAATTAAAAAAAAGGCAATAAAATCAACAATAAGTACCAAAAAACATCTTTAAATCAAACAAAGCTGTAGTTTTTACTGTTACTGAGATTGTAATAAGTATTAAACTACGATAATTTTGTCACTTGTATATATTTTCAAAGATAATTTATTTTATTTGCGGAAGCTTTTGTTTTTAAGCTCACCTACTGTTTTTATTCATTTATTCTCTTGTAGAATACATAAATATTAACTTAACCGGTAAGCTTGAATCTGGCGCACATTCCTAATGAAATGAGACAAGTCTGCATTGATGCATGTAGATTTTAAAGCTGCATATTCTGCTTTCGCAGATTTTTAGATACAACCACACTTTTATATTATCTTGAAACATAGTCTATTACATTATGTTTTGAATAACATCATACAAATGTCCACCTCGACTTCGTGCACACGAGGAAATTCAATAAACCCAAGTTTCCTATGAATTTGTGCAATAACTCGGGTCTAATGTCATGAATACAGCGTTCGATCTCAATCTTAATGGATCAAGGGTTCGTGTTTTGTTTTCCTAGACTATACATTTTAAATAATCCTACAAAAAGTAATCTTAAGAGTTAAATCATAATTTCTTGGAGGCCAACTAACACTTGCATTTCTAGTAGTTATCCTTTCACCAAATTTTTGTTGCAATATGTCAATAGTGACATTAGCAGTGTGAAATATGACACAGTCTTGTTGGAACCACATGTCATCCAAATCAAATTAATCTAAATTTAACTACAAAAAATTTGTTAACATCAATCGGTACCGCATCCCCTACGAAAAGAATGGTCAGATGATGCTACCTTTGGTGGATGCAAGGGCTTCTCGTGAATTTCTTGTTGATTGTTTTCACACCTACAACCATAATTTTGTTTGTTAATATATTCACTTAATCAGAGATAAGCTTCATGGGGAAAGATAATTTTTGCCCAAAATTATGATTCGTTTCAAGTTGTTCTAAAGCCCAAGCAGCAAAGTCATAACATTTACGATGGTCCAGTGGCTTCAGTTCTGGGTCAACACAATCTTATATGGGCGTAAACCCCATTTTTTTGCAAAATACGCCATAGTTGTCATTCTTCTAAACCCCAATTCTTGTGCACAACGAGGAATTGATGAATTTGGAGTCTTTTACAGCAGCAATGTTCTCTATATATCTTGCATTTTCACGTGTTGTTGGTATTTTCGTATTGTAAAGAGTAAAATTACTTCATTTTTTAACGATTTGACGAACATAAAATACAGGAGGGCGACAACCTTATAAGGTAATTTGCTTCAAATAATTTTATTTGGCTTGGAGTGGTATCAAATCACTTTATCAAAGAGTTGGTTTTAAAAAGTATTAAAATAAAGCTCTTAGTACTTTTTGTGTAAACTTAGAATCCAAGTTAAACAACAATATACAGGCTAAGATTTTTAGGTCAGATGAAGATCACTGGAATTACCCAATCAAAATAAGATTATACAATACACATGGATCACTCGAAGTCTTGTCGTCAAAGACTTTACAAATGCGCAAAATGTGGCAGAGATCATGTATCAGTCGTAAAAGTAGGTCAGCCCAATGTGCTTTGTGTTTAAAAGGTCGACTATTAATTTACACAGGCTGCGAAATCTATAGAAACCTTAGAGTTACCAAAAACAATTCTAAAAGAATTCTAAACTAGACATAAAAACAGCTCTACTCATCACCTGTACAACCAATTATTCAACAAATATACGTAAATATACTCCCCTCCCTACTCAACACCTTTTTTCCAACGTTCTAGAAGCATCCTAATATCCTTTTCAAAAAAGGCTTTTGATTGACGGTGTATCTACTCTTGAACAATCAGGACGACTGGCAGCTTGCATGCGCACCATTTTGTTCACGCCCGTCAAAGTGTGTGGCACTTATATCACTCAAACACACAAGTCCTCATGCTATTGTTGGAGTCTGTGGTTTCAGCAAATAAAAGGTTTTCTCCAACGAAGTTGTTCCACGTTTCGCGGTACGTTCTGTTCGCTTATCACTTTAGCAACTCTGAAACAGGACTGAACAAGTTCTAACACTAGCAGGAGGAACAGTGGAGCTCCATTCTCATAAGATCGCATAGCTGCTGCGTAGTGCGGTTTGTTTACACATATCATCAGTGCCGGTCATATTTGAATCACCTTGAATAATAATATACAAAACTGAAAAGCTTTCAAACTATCCAAATTCGTGTCTATCTATAAGTTTATTGCCATTATTATTAAAATTGTTGCTTAGATTGCTCAGAAAATAGAAACTAAATTAATCTTTATCAAGTCCAAACACCAATTCGGCTTCCGACAACAATATTCCACTATACAACAGTGCCACAGAACAGTTATCACAAATATAGAAGAGAAAACTGAATAATCGGAAAAGCATTTGACCTAGCTTTGCATCAAGGACTATCATTTAAACCAAAACGCACCCTTTCCACAAATTATTATCTCATCCTCAAATTATAACTTTTTGGGTGCTACTTTCAAACCAACTGTAAATTCAATCTTAAAACGTTCTTAAACTATCTTGTTAAATTTGGTGTACCACAGTGTAGTGTAGCTTATTTATATGGTCGACGTTTTAAGAATAAACAACATATTAATTGCCACTTTTGCAGATGACACTACCATACTATATACCTACTGCGTTTCATCGGAAGCCACAAACAAATACTTGGAAAATAAACGTCAATGACACCAAACTCACACAGTTCAAAATCAGATGTGACACATGTCCAAATTTAGAATAAGTAACACCAATTTACTTATTAAATCTAAACTTGGAAACCAATTATAACCTTGAAAAAACTCAAATAAAACATAATTAGAAAAATACAATGGCTTTTAAATTAAAAACAAAATTGTATTTTACAAATACACCATACAAACCAATAAGGACATATGAGGTACAGTTGGGCTGACCAAATGTAAAATGATTCAATGCACTCAATCAAAAATCCAACGTAAATATATAAACTGTCTATGCATTCCTATGGTTGAAGAGAAAATTCGTTTTATGAGCACCAAATACTTTTGTAGTCTATCGGGCCACCAGAATAATAAAAGAAGCCAGCTAAATGAGTCTTTTTTGATACAAAGACAACTAGAATCGACAAAGAACGTTTTCTTTCTTCGAATTGATTGTCAATCAACATATTTGCTTATTGTCTCCAAGGAGCAGATTGTAAATCAATTTATCAATAACAAAATTGGCATTATTCTAGTTCTTAAGTTATGTGAAATTTTTCTTGTGGTTGGACTGCTCATGCCAATCAAATGCGCTTGCTTATTAGAGCGATTTGATTTTGCTTATCTAATTTGTTGTTCTGCCCCAGATACATCTTTTTCTTAAACATTTTCAATAATTTGGTCACCTATGGGTACATGTATATTATCTAATGTCATAATTTTTCTTTTATTGTAATTTATGGTTAGTTCAATTCCTATGGGTTTTTAAATTATATCTTCCATCAAACATTTATTAAAAAGTATTGATTCTATATCTCCAGAGTGGTCTTGTAGTTGAGGCGGACGGATCAGGGTTTCATTCCCGGAGCTCTTTGATTCGTGGTGGGTGGCTTACTCAGTCTCTAAACATAATTGAGTACCTGCGTTCACTCGTTCGGGGTAATAGTGGCGGTCGTCTAACGCGTGATGCTTGCCATATCGCCCCGTATCAAAGATGGTACGCGACGACCGGGCAAAAGAAAGCGAACATGTGAGAGCCTTAATCTTTCAGTTTACAGTCTATGCTCCGACGAGGGGCCTAAAGCCTTACCATCATTATATTGATTCTATAGTTTACATGTTTTTGGTCTTCTTCATTTGTTCAATTGTTTTTCATTTGGGATAATGATAATTCTACTAGCGATGTTAGATAATTCTTTAGAACCAACAATAAGGATGTTTTTAGTTATATTGATTTGTTGAAATCTACTTTTTTGTGTCCACGTTTATCAATTGTTACCAAGTCTTCTTTGCTTGTGATACAGTAACGTTGCGTTCTCAGAATCGTCATATTTCTGTTGATTTTACCAATGTTGTTTTGTAATGTCTTAAAACATCTCACAGTTTCTTTATACTTGTATTTAGTTCGTTATCTAAGTTTCTTCTCTTTATCATGAATATTCTAGTTTTGTATTGTAATTTTGAATATTTTTTATGGTAGTGGTATGTATCTCTCTGGTAACTATTTTAATATTAGTTTTTATTTTAGTTTTTAGGATATTCATATTTATTTTGTTTATTTTTTTCTTTATTCAAAAGCCGGATTTAAATTTATATAAAACGGTTTTTGATTGGATTTCATTGGATTAAATCTGAAAAATTATATTTGGTAAACTGACCATCTTGGCTTCAGCTGGCCCTTTTTAAATTAAATTTTCGATTACAATTTTGCACATGATAATACGTCGGGTTTTAGATTTGAGGTTATCACCTGTTTGCGAATCGCACAGATTTTGCTAATAATCCATGAAATTATGTAATCAAGAAAGTAATGGTGCAGTGAATCGACTTTGTTTCAGATTCATGTTGCTCAATTGGTGTCCGAAAACAGGGTTATCATGTAATGGTGACAATTGCTATTTGTAGATGCAACATTTTCAATCATTTTCGAGGAAGTATGGGTCTATTACGTCATTTAGCCAAATTACACATTAAACAGTGACTTATTGAAGGTGAATTTGTTATTCATGAATTATTCGAGAACTTTTAGAACTCAAAATGCAACAATTATGTTTGTTTATGAATCCCTTTTTGACTTAACAATTGAAAAATTGTCGATATTGAGAATGGTTACCAAGCTTAATTTCTTGTGTCAGTTGAACGTGTAGATTACTAGTGAATATTCGTTGAAGAGAGCTTCTCAAATATTCAATTCTTGTGCACGATACCAAGTCGATGTTTTTGAATTTGACTAATTATGGCAATACTTTTACTGAATCTTTTACTTACATTTTATATTTAATCTTTCGCTAGTTTATTCATTTGGTGCACTATTTCGACCAAAAATTCCACCAAGTTCTGTTTTAAAGTCTATGGTGAACTTTTAACAGCAAAATGATTCAGAACCAGTACAATTTTACTACATTTTTTGATTTGTTAAAGTGTAATCAATTTTATGTCTTATGGTTAAGTCCGGACTTCTCCAAGTCCCTCGTCACTTTGCTGATTTCTGGAAGAAAGAGTTCGTACTGCACATATTTTCTTAAGATAATTTATCAGCCTTTTTCTACGCTTGTTAGTAGAACACAGTTTAAATTTTCAAACTTACTGACCTTTGTTGGTGCTTCTAAATTGGTGTTTAAGTTGTCAATGATAAACCTGTATTGTATTTTATTCTTAATGCTTGTGAATTATTTTTGTCAAAAATTTCTTTTTACCGAATGCGGAGTATGTAGAAATTCGAATTATTTGAGAGCTGTATCGTTTTATAATTTAATTGTCATATAAGTAACAATGTAATATTGATTCCATTTTAGTAACAAAGTATTTCATATTTTTATGTAACATTATCGCTGTTCCATCCATATGTGAGTCCTTGTCTTGATATAAGAGGTGTTTTGATTTTAGTGTAATACACGTATCTTCAAGTAAGCTGTTTTATTATCATTTGAGATCATGTGAGATATCTCTACTTTTAGTTCGTCAAGGTGTTGACCTGATCTTAATGTTCGAATGTTATATTTAACAATGTAAAATTGGATTTAAATTAACTCTGTATTGTTTGCCCTTCCCACAATCTTTGGGGCTGACCGTTAAATTGTGGAATTTACCCATATGAAGGTCTTACCACGTAGACTACACTTCTATTTGTTTTAAAATTCTCCATGTTTTTAAGTAGGTTTTTAGCTTTGAAGGGTGACTAGGATGTGGAAAGAATAGATCGGTTTGTAATGGAATCTAGATTTGAGGCTGTCCTCTACTAAGAATCGTAGAAGATATTATCTGTTACCTATCCTCGTATTATTATAATTATAAATTTTAATTTAATTTGCTTTAATGTAATTTGGTATTTAGTTAGTGACCTCGAATAATCTTTTGCCCGTTTAAATACTTGGCGACTTACGCGAATTTCCTGCATTTGCATCAAGACTGACACAAATTCAAGCAAGGGTTCCGCGGTTAACATAAATCTTCCTATTTTCATAACTTCTATATTTTAATAGAAGCAACCGTGCGTAGCAGCGAAAGTGCGGCGAAAGCGGGAGTTTGGCGAAAAAGGTGCAGCGCGTTCCGCTTGACGTTTGCTCCTCGCAACGTTAATATTTAATTTCGTATTCTGAGTGTTATTTTGGAGAACACAATAAGCAAAAATGTACGCGAATTCCGTCCTTAGAAATATCGTTTCGGGGTTTACTCGGAACGAGCGAAATGCCGGAAAATCGATAGCGTCATATAAGTCTAAATAAAGTTTGATTATTCGTAATCTCACACAGAAATTCAGAAATCGCAAAATATCTCAATGAGGATATTTTTATACAAGAAGCTTTGTATAAAAAAGTAAAGTATTATAAAATATAATTTAAAAGGCGCGAATTACGCGAAGGCGGCGTGGAAGGAACGCTATATTTTTATACTAAAATTGGGCGATTCAAAGTGAACTAAAGGATTTTTGCGTTCTGTGAACGTTGCTATCTAAACACATGGCAAAGTCATTATAGCACCGTATACTCTACAACAACGCATCAATGTTATTCAAGTTATTATCTACATAGGCCAAGCCAAGATCTGAAAAAAGCCCTGAGGAACATGCAAAATAAAACCTTCAAAACTACCGAAAATACTTCAGAAACCGCGCGTGGGCCCGTTCTGATAAAGAAAAGGCAGACATTTTTGCTTCACATCTAACTGAAGTATTCAAAAACCCAGCCAAACTATATTGACCAAGAGATAGAAAACTTCACTTATAAAACCCTTCTCACCCAGCTACAACGCCACCTTTCTTAAAATCTCTCAAGCGTTTGATAAGGTTTGACACATATGTTTAGTCTTTAAAAAACTCACTATTACACAATTATTTCCTTTTTCTAAAATCCTGTCTATCTAACAGAAATTTCTTTGTTAAACATTCAAACCAACATTCTAAATTCTTCCCTATTAAAGCCGGAGTCCCTCAAGGTAGTGTATTGGGACCACTGCTTTTCCTCATTTACACAGCCGATATACCTAAAACGGGCAACACAAAAAATCACCTTTTTGGCCGACGACGTGGTAGTCATTGTCATCAACGGTAATTCTTTAAACGCCTCTGCGAACTACAAAGCGATCTTAACCTACTCCAAGACTGGTACACCAAATGGCGATGATTCCACCAAATTAGTTCGTTACATTCACCATGAAATGTAAAGTATGTTTGCTTATAACGATGAATACGAGAGAATTCCTATAGCAACCGAAACAAAATACCTCTGTCTTCATTTTGACCAAAGGCTCACATAGAGGAAGCATATGCAATCTAAAAAAAGACAACTTGATATAAAAGTTTCACAACTGCAATGGCTTTTGTGCAAAAACTCAAAGCTCTCACTGAACTGAATTATTGCTATACAAAGCTATACTAAAGTCCATATGGTCCTACGGTCTCCAATAAAATAAAATATCATTATGCATTAAAAACAATACGGATAATTACAAACGCTGCATGGTACGTGAGCACCTAGATGCTTCATAATAACCTAAAAATTTCCTTTGTCACAAATAAAATACTAAAAATGACCGAAACCTGCAACAAGCAGCAACACAACACGCAAACGCTCTTATAGACCAAATCTACCCAGAACATGGCCCATGGACTTTTAGTAATTTTGTAATTAGTTTTTTTTTAATTATTTTCATTATTTGCTCTTTATGTATTTTTTCTTGTATTGCTGACTATATTTGCAACACTTTTTCTTTATATTTTGCTTTTTTAGGATCTCCTGTTTCTTCGTTTACTTAAAATTGCTTCAAAATATTATGCCCACCTTTTTAGCTAATTTGGAAAAAAGTCCGAATTGCTTGTACGGCAAGTCGAAGGACACCTTAATGTTACAGAGTAAAATACAAAGAGAATTTTTTTGATGCCACAAATGCCACAAAATATTTTTAACGTGCATGAAACTGACATCCAATTTTTACGTATTAACATATTGTGATAGAGGAGAAAATGTTACGGCGATTGCTTACAATAATTCCTAGTATTTATCACAAAAGAAGTAAACAAAAAATTTTTAACTGGTCGGCTTTGTGGTTTTAATGTTTATGTAAATAACAAGTTGCCGTACGTAAACTCAGATCTATTCTTAAGATGGTTCAAAGAACACGAAAACCTCTTGGAATAGAATGGTGAAATTGGCTGCTGATCATGTGATAATTTTAGAATTACCCAGTCACACAACATAAGCCTTTCGATCGATTATTTTTGGTTTACTAGAAACAAATTTATAATCAGGATGTAAAAGCATGAATGCAAACGAATAGTGATAGACTTACTATTAGATATTAAGCTAGGTATCCAATAAAAAAAATAACAGAAACATTTTCTTTGGCACTAGCACTATTCCACAGCATTTTTATTTAATAACAAACGCAACTTTTGCTCTTATACCAAATCATGTTTTTGCTCTGAAAACTAACCGTCTACAATGATAAAACAATTACTCTTATTTCATTTACAAATTATATCTTGTGCTATGATTTCTATATCTTGTCTTTTCCCTACTAAATAGTATTACAAAACTATCTTTATCCCCCTAACAAAAACAACCAAAGAGTCTGCAACACTTTTGAGTTTATCAGAACATACTATGAAGTAAAAAACTCTTGAAAAATACGCCTTTACAGAAGAAGAGAAGAGTAGTTCGAAAAACTGTAGGAGATAACAAGAAAGATACTAACGAGAAATTGAGAACGACAGCAATAACTGCACAGTGCTGGGTAAATTATCATATCACCAAGGCAAAACGGACTAGATATATTTGTTGAAACTGCAAGAAATAGACAAATGAGCATTGTATTGTGTACAGAAATGCATGTAACAATTGTGGCAGAGAAATCAAAATAAGGCAATGAAGCATCTTCTCTAAGGTGTGTAGTTTCTTTCGCATGAATTGCAAGAGGAATGTAATGTGTGACATATTATTTTAATAATAATAAAATGCATTTTTGTCCACTTGCGTATTATTTAGCTGTTACTATTTCAATTTTTTCTTCCTAAATAGACTAAGAAGGGCAATTTATGACTACTAGAAAGCGGTTTTAGAGTAAATTAACCGAAGAAGTGCACGTCACACAGAATAAACCCCAATTCTTAGAAAAAGATATTTTATTAAAATTCAGAATGAACACTTCTAAGTCCTTTCAAAAATATATGCATTCTCCAAAATCCACAAGGACTATTGCGACTTATTGTTAGTGCTACCTAAGAAGTGTTATCGGTGCTTTTATATATACATTGCTGTAAGGTCTATTTATTCTGTTACAGAACGTTGGACTTATTGGCAGTTACACCAAGCACTTGGCATACTTTATATACCACATTTGTAATATCAAACACCAAGAGAAAGACTCAGTCGTGGGTTTTATTCAAACCTTATGTTACAAAACGTTATGGACTACTTTAAGCAAGCTTTCTCTAGTAATGTTTCAGTTAATATTGAAGAATCAAAAGTTGCCCCAACACCATATGTCAAAATTATTTGATGGCTGCAGACTATCTGTTATGACTTATGGAGATCAGATCTGGAGTCATAAAGACCCAAAGACTCATAGAACGCCAAATGTTGCAGATAACTCTAAAAGACAAAAAACGAATCATCTGGATAGGAGAGAAGGCAAAAAATACAGATGAGGGTGAGAGGGGGAGAGTACCAGGTGGAACGCACGAGTCTTAGATTGGAGATCACGGTTAGGCAAAAAAGCAAGGGAAAGACCACAAATGCGACGGTTAGACAATGTAAAGCGTCACGCTGGTCTCACATGGAAAAATTCCAGGTCTACATAGAAGAATAAGAAGCGCGGTTCCTTGCTAACTTTGTGTCTTGTGTTAAATACATTACGAACCTTATGACTAAGCTTTTTGAGTTCTTCTTTAATTATTTCGGTAGAGAAGGAGTGATGAATATCGTATAACAACTCTGTATAACCTCTCTTCCTTAGACATGGTGAAGATATGGTTAATAATTTTTTCTCTCGTAGATGTCCGATCATTTTTCGCTAGGTATCTGGAGTGTGCGTGTTAATTTTTACTGTATTGTTGGTAATGGCTTTACTATAGAATTGCTCATTGGCAGCAAGATTTGCGATGTCATAGATTATTCTATTGTAGTTTGTGACACTGTAAATGTATATCGGGGGAGATTTAAAAAGTTTCATTGCATTTTCGTTCCTTTCAGAACGTTGCTGGGCGAGTAAATCGAAATTTTTATTGACTAAAGGTTCGAGCTTATTTTGGGTTGAAGTTTACAGTTTCATCAAGTATATATTTTCAGCTGATCTATTCAACTTTGACAGCTTACTAGGGGTAGTCATTATTTTCATTTTCTTGCTCCATATTAAGGCTATCGTTGGTTTGAATTGTTGATGAGTGGGCAAATTGAGCTGCTCTGTTTGCATAAGAAGCAGAGGTTGGAGGTTGTGTAGAAAGAAATTGTTGATTTGGTAAAGAGTAAGTAGGATTAGATTGCGTTTGGAAGTTTTGCTGACTACCATAAATGTTAATAATTTTGTTGTGACTAGGGCTGACTGTAGCTTAAATTAGTTATATCCCCGTATGTGACGTTTAAATTGCTGGTATGAGTTAAATACATATTGCTCCATTAATTGACGTTTATTGGTGCACTTTACTTAAAAAAGGGCTGTATTTGAATTAAAAATGATGTTATGTGACTTTAGTAATGCAGGTACTTGGGTCAGGGGCTATCTGAAATAAAATTCTAAAGCTAAATGTTCGCGGCCCCAATAAATGTCTTCTAGGGCCCAGTCGCGCTACTAGTGCACAATCATGGCTCAAACAATAGGAAATTGCCAGATGTTTTCCAGAAATTTCGCGACCTTTTTGGTAGACGTTAAATAGGCATAAATATCGCGCAGCGCGGCGGCCGTGAAAAATTCGAAGTGGCGACAGAAAAGTGAATTCAATTAAAGTGCGAAATCTGCGCGCGCGCAAAGATAAATAGTGTCACAGGTAATTTTTCGTTATTAATTGTATGTATTGTATACCTAAATAGTGAACTTAACATTCTGATCCTGATCGTTTGTAAGTAAAATAAACCTGCAAAGCTTGCAACGCATAGCGAAGTGGCGAAGCAGTCTCCCAAATTTGAGAACCCTCTAGTTGACCTTTGACCAACCAGTTTCAAAATCACTAGCAAACAAGCCTTTTTGGTCACCTGTCGATTAGTGAAAACAGAATTTGGAAATTACCAGCCGTTCTCGAGTTATTGTTCGGACGGACGGACGGACAGACAGACAACATGAAGTTAGTAAGTGACTCCGCTTCTATTCGCCATTTAATAAATAAGTGGTTTAAATAAATTTAAGCGTTTTGTTCACCACTGTAAAGAGCAAAAACGTTACAATATCAAGTATATATGTAGGTATATAAACATATCTTAAAGTGAACGATTTTTTTTGTAATCTTATTACTTTTCGGACGCACCTCGTACGCAATGTTAAAATAATTTATATTTGTTCGTTTTATGTGAAATGTGCCTAAAGCAGATTTATTTAAAAAAGTTCTGAATGCAGTTGCATTTTAATTAAAATAAAAATGCGGAAGCGCTGCAAAAGATAATTAAACTGGATTTTGCATTCTGTTAAGCTACTAATTTTCAAAATAGAAATATAAATGGCTTAATTGGAACGTCTTCCAGGGCGCGTCAATAGCCGGATTGTTTATCCGCAACATCAACCCGGAAGCGGCGTTAATTAAGGAAGAACCTCTAGTAATTGGCAATTAGATTCGTCAAATATGAGCAGGGCTTTTAATTAACCCAGTGATAGAGGGTGGGCTGTGCTTACGTTGTTGTTGAGGTAGTCCACGGCGTCGAAGCCCGGAACGCGCCTCTTGGTCTGCTCCTTTTCGGCCGGCACGGTCTGAAGGACGCTTTTGTGGACGCCTTCCGAGGGAATTTCCACGTCCGTCCGTATCCTGGTGGTGGGATTGCCGCTAGGACCTGCGGCCTCTGTGTCCACGCGCTGACCCACTCTCGCCAGTAATTTACCATCTGCGTCCACTGCGGATTAAATACAAAATTGAGTTGGAAGTTTAGAAAGTGTGCCAGGATGCGGCAACAGCTTGTCCGAGAGCTTGCTAGCGAACTTTATCTCAGTTGGCCGAGAAATTGAGAGTGTATGACAAACTACTGACTACATAAAAACTTTAATAATCATGCATTCATTACTGATATGGCTGAAGAAAATTATACAGAAAATTGTATATGGGAAATACAAAAAATATTTTTATATATTTAAATTTATTTTTGCTTGATCGTAGTGTGGTTTAATATTTTATTGATAATATATACACGTTACTACCCTAGTGTACCGTAGGCTCTAGATTGTAGCAGACCTAACCTGTTACGAATTCATAGGCCTTCGTGGCCTGTTACGGGGAACTATTATTATGTATTATTACTAGAAAAGTTCAAATAAATAATAAATATTTCCAAGGTAAAACAGTATGATAGGAAGTAAGGCTTAGAATAAGGAAGGAATCCATAAAATATAAAAAAAGCACAACTGGATCAAAGACAAAAAGCAACGTAGGAAATTTTTTCAGTTAAAGCTTAAAAATGGAACTCTCTAATATATAAACGCAAAGATAAAGCAGCTTCAAAAGAGAAGAAAGAAATAACAATATCGATCAATGGTAACCGCCAGCTAAATTGATACTTAATCTAACTTACCCCACTGAAGGCTGAACAGTTCTCCACAAACCGCGGATGGTGGTAATAACCAAGATACTTAGGCACTAAATTTATAGCAAGAGGTGACTGTAATTATAAAAATGTGTTATTGGGTTCATGACTGGCCATAACTAGGGGCAGATTACTAGCACAAGCTATTCAAAACCAAAAATACTCTTCTTCTTCAACTGATACCCCAACATATTGACCAAATAATCCCGCCAAAATCTCAGATCTACTAGAATTCTTTGTAACCTATCCAATTTTTCCAGCATATATAGAAGTGGAGGAAAACTACGATTTAGTGCCCCGTTATTGCAATTATTGCATTATTGCAACAATAACTGCCATAATCTGTTCAAGAAACACAACCCTAGATTACATAATAACCACAAGAACTAAGACGTATATTGCAGCTATTTAGAAAAAATTTCAACTCAGAATTTGTCTAAAGTCTCAGAAGATATAGAAGAAACAACAAATTCAACGATACAAGCTACACCATCATGTAAATAAAAAATCACTCAACTAACATATCCTTGGAAAAAAGTTAATAGTAGAGAAGTGTAAGGCAAAAACTATCTGGTATCGTACTCGAAAACCGGCTGACAAAACAAACTTCAATCGGTTAAGCAACTGGATGAGCAAAATTAAAGGAATTGACAGATGAATCATTTAATACCTACATTACTTTCTCAAGCACGACACCATTCGGAAACCCATAAATAATATAAATAAGCCCACAACAACCATTCCTCTAATTCGAGTAACCACTTTAGTTCTTGGACTTTGAGCGAAAAGTAGATTTGTAGAAATGAAAGGTTATTAAAGCAACCAATTGATAATATACGCAAAATCACCCCAGTAACATCCAAGGGAGTTAAATGAAATTAACTACTAAACACTAAAAAATCACCGGAAATTGACCTCATAATAGGAAGAATATTGAAAGAATTACCAAGGAAAAAGTAATACTTCTTAACGCCATCCTCAGACTTGGTTATTAGCCTAAGCTCTTGAAAATAGCTCAAATTATCATTATTCTAATACCTGGTAAGGATCAAACGAATGTCTTTCATAAAATCAAAGCCAATTCATTTACCAACAACTGGATTTCTGATCACCAATTTGAATTTCGTGAGGCACACTCAACAATTCAATGTTATCGCATGGTGCGAATCATGAATAAGGCGCTAGAAGAAAAACAATATTGTGTAGCTGTCCTGGTAAATATGTCAGACCTTTGATAAGCTTTGGCACCCAGTCTGTTAAAAAAAGTTAAAACAAGCCTGTTATAAGAACATTTCAACTTGATCACATTTTATCTATCTAATAGACAAACTAAATATAACAGCGCAACATCCAGTTTTAGGCCCTCTGTTATACACTCCTTACAGGGCAGATTTAGCAACAGACAGAAACACACACTTAGGTACGTTCGCAGACGATACGGCTATACTTGCCAAACATAAAAATCCAGTAGAAGCTGCTGGTTATGTTCAAAACCACCTAAATTATTTTCAAATGTGGCTTCTAAAATGGCGTGTAAAGGTTAAATCCTAGTACACAACATTTCTCCTTCGAAAAGGACAACATCCAGCTCTAAAAATTAATAACAAAGATCTACCACAAGTTGAAGAAGTCAAATACCTTTGACTAACCCTTGATAGTCAACTAAATTGGAAGAAACACATCGCCAAAATAAAAACGCAAAAAAATGTATATAAAACAGCTTAGCTGGACGAGAATCGACATAACACTGGAAAACAAGTTGCTCATCTACAAGGCGATCATTAAGCCCATTCGGACTTATGGGCATTGAGATATGAAGCTGTACCAATAAGTTCAACATTCACTAGAGAAAAAGTAAACGGTGTGATCGATTCAAATTCCACAGCAACCCTTTGTTAGAGCAACTTACCCTTAGGTGACTATAGAAGACTCGAGCGTTCTTGGCGCATCACGCTCAAGTAAGACCATAAGAGTATCATCGCTGGGTGCAGTCCTCACCATGCCATACAATTATAATTGTATATTATTTTTTGTGTATTTTATACGTATAAAAGAGAAAGCCCTCACTGACTGATTCATCAACGCCCAACCTAAACCGCCGAACCTAGAACCTTGAAACTTTAGGGTTTTATTCGTACGTAGGGACGTACTAAGAAAGAATTTTTCAAAATTAGAAACGTGAAACTTGGCAGGAATAACCTTTTGTTAAATTGAAAAGACAAAAGTTTTAGACAGACGCTCAATAGATTTCTGACATCTGTCACGCCTTAAAATTTTTGATCTGTGGTAGATAGAAAAATAGTGTTTTCAGTATTCAACTAAGGGCCATAAGTCAAGTCCAGACGCAAAATTCAGCGTATTTCAACAAATTTCGATCCGACCCCTCTGAGGGGGTAAATTAGGGGTCCAAAACTCAAACTATGAAAGTGTATCGAGTTGGGTGTCGTTGAACGTGTTTCAAAATGTTATTAAAAGGGCTAGACTAGGCCGGTCTATTGATGTCAATTAAATAGTGAAGCGTATCAACTTGAAATAGCCGGACAAGATAAAGCTAATGTTTTTATATTAAAACTTATTATTTGTATTTAACCAATTTGTTTTTTAGATTCCTTATGCAGTTTAAATGATTTTTAATTATATAGACAGCTAAACTAGCCCGAATAGTGTAATTGAACAAATCTAAAGTGGCGGAGTTTTTTGAGGTCGATGTATTTAATTTTAGAATACCATTGGGTAATAAAACTTTCCTAATATCGGGATTTGGAATAAAGCTTGAATAGAAAGAAGAGGTACATAGAAACTTATAAATACTTCTAATAAAATCATATCCAAAAGCTGAAAGGCTAAATTCTTTTCAAAGGGCATTTTTAGAGAGCTTCAAGTCCTTCAAACTATTGTTCCAACGTTTTACCAAACTTGTGGAATAACATATTTGCTGAAAGGTAAAGATACAGGGGTCCTAATGTTATTAAATGCAAGAACAGGTTGAAGCTACTGTTTTCTAAAGTACGAACACATCGGAATTATAACTATTCTACTAAAGAAAACTCATTTTTCTCCCATGGAATTATCAGTGGAGCTATAAATTATAAGCTGGCATAAATCCCTTATTACATTTCTTTGTACTTGATGAATATGTTAAAAAGCGCTTTAGAATTAGATTTAAGGAAATTAATCTCAAACAGTAGACTCTAGGAAAACGTCACAGTTAAAGAAATACTTTTATATTTTTCAAATGAGATTAAATTTGAATTTCGTGCCAATGGCAGATTATCCAAGTATTAAAATTATTTTCATAATACCAATGTCTTTTATGGTATATCCAGTCACTGAAGATGGGCAGTTTGGCCCGTGCGTAATCTGTGTTTCAATTTTTCTCAGAGGTGTTCCATAGAATTAAAATCGGAATTATCTGAAAACTGGTACCGTTTTTAAATACGCATCTCTTAAAGCCGCGAAGAATAAGCGTTTCGTGTGGATAAAATAATTATCTTGTTGATACAGAAAAGGTCTTTCTTCGAACTATTATTGTAAAGCTTTACATATAGTTTTGCTAATTCTTGCCTACCCTTAAGGCAGACTAACTTATTGCTAGTGCGGATTTATGGTCCGTTTGAGTTTTGGAGCTTGGTATGACAAACATGTGGTACCAATCTGTATTTTTATCTCGTTTTCAGTGCATGTTCAATCAAATCCACTTATATAATTATAGTTTCAATGGAAAGTATAGAAAAATTATATAATGTAAAAGCTCTTGAGAGAAGGGATGTAGAAAATAAAAAGACAACTTGAAGATAATTGAATAAAAACAGTTAGAGAAAAAAGTTTAGGAATAGAAAAACAGAAATGTAAAGCGATAGATAAGAAATCAACAATTGTATAACAATAACACAAATAAAATTTTTGGTGTTATATGTAGCAAGTAATTTTAATTTTTTTTAAACACGAAAATATGTCTGGTATGCAGGTAAAATAGCGTACTTAGGTAAACTAATTATCACTTAACTAGTGCAAACATAAACCTTGCAAAATAATTAGTTTTAAGCAGCTTTGCATATTTGTTTATTCGGCACAAAGTTGAAAATATATTTAAAATTTATTATCTTGCCGCAGTATGAATACATAACACTGTTTACGGCAGCAAACTGTAAAATTTAATGAGGGCAGGTGGGTGCAGCATAAAATATCTTATTTCTGCTTCCCATCTGCAGCAGATTTAATCCCGGACAGGGAATTAATTTAATGCAAACCGTTGTAATGTGTATTCAAGCTCGTTATCTCTTGCATATGTATGAGCTGTAATCATTTATGCCATTAGAGACGTTTGTTTACTTTTAAGTGGGGCGGAAGCGCAGGGCGCAAAAAGAGCGCTGCGGTTCACTTCCTAGTTAGTGGATTTCGACGTAATTTTCGGCAGATAAAAATCAAGTTTTTTAAATAATTTTTGGTAATTGAAGGGAAAATGTAAATAACAATTTTTGGGTAATGATTGTCTTCAAAGTTTTTTTATTTTGTTATTATCATATTAAATTAAAATTCATGAAACGCAATTAGTAAATTTTTAGCTAAAAGGGGCGACTTGGAGATAACAAATAAAATAAAAATTGTTTGAAATGTTGGTATGAAGTCCAGTATTTTAATTCCTGTATCTTAAGGCTATGAGTTTAAGATATTCGTCATTAAATTTTATTTTTGTGACTACATAATAATGATTGAGCTTTGATTAATTTCAACTACAGTGGTGTAACAAATTTTTCATGGCGTTGTCATTCTACAATTTATGCACAAATGTAGAGTAGCATATTGTACATAGGGGAGTAGGTAAGTTTTTCAGTACACCTTTATTTTTCATAATCAATCATCCATCTCACTTTAGAAACTTTTACATCTTTAGAAATCGAACCAATTCTGCCACGTTTCGTCAGGGATCTGGGCAAACGTGTCAACCCATGCTATCAGAAGTTTCTTGTCTTGGAAAATCGTTTCCTTTTAGCCTTAACATATCGAATTTTTTTATTTTTAAGCTTATTGTGCATTTGATGGCACTCACTTAAAGCTGGTTTTGGAAAATGGCATGAATTGTCAATTAAAAATATTTATTTTTTCATTTAGCCATAGGTCACATAATTATTGATTTAAGCGTGCTCCTTACGACATAAATGAAGATGCCTATTTTGATCTTGGAGCGTCTTGAAGACCAAAATTTACTTCCTAAATTTTGATATTATCTGACTGTGTGATAAGGAATTATCTCTTAGTGTATAAAACTGTTCAACACTCAAACTGCGTGCAGAATTGTAGTATAAGGTTTCTCGGTATTCTGTTTTTGACCAAGATGGCATTGTGAGTTCTCTACAATGCCACATTTAAGAACAACCAACTCTCAAAGGTCGTCTTGGCAGCTACAATACGGATTTGAACTTATTTCAAGTTTTCGAACTTGTCACAACCACAACTGTAGCTTCTCTTGTGCTATATTGCAAAAATACCTTAAATATATATGTATAAATACATTTGATTTCTTAAAATTACCAAATAATGTCTTCTAAAAACTTCAAAATATTTTGTTAATGACTGTAATATTATTTCTTTTGTAGAATGAAGGTAGACGTCGATTCATTATCTTTTGGACAAATGACCACAATATAGTTACATTTTACACAAAAGTGCTCAAATTATGCTTTTCTTTTTATACCAAAGGTTGAATCGTCGATGCATTTTGCTAGATACTTGATTTCTCATATGAAGTATGAAAGTCCAAAAACAAAAATTTTCGGAAAGCTCCAAGCTTAATGTTTTTTTTTCAAAAAATCCTCGTCTACATTATAAGTGTTTTTTAGTATATTAACCATTTTTGTTGTAGCCCCTTACAAACGTTTGTCATACCAAGTAAAGCTGTTCACCTTATTTGTTTAAAAAAAATAATTATTTCCAAAAATAATTAAATATAATTTTTAGAAGTTGAAATGCTTTCATCCCTGATTAGTTTCTGGTATCTTATCTTAAAAAGTGCCTAAACATACCTATATGTCGAACAAAATGTTAGTCTTTACCTTAACTGAAAAATTTTTTAAGAAAAACTTTACTTTAGGTAGGTGCATTGATGGTTATCTACTACATTCTTGTCTTCTTGGTTTTTGGTTTGTGGTAACATCGCGATATGTGATACGATCGAGAATATACAGTTCTAAATTAATTTTCTGATTTTTTTGCTTTGATTACATTTTGTTACAGTTCTTAACCAGCCAAAAATCCATCTTTTGACCTTAAGTGTTTTGATATATCTCTTGGCTTGAAGGGCATTTGCTGTTGGCATAGTAAATGAAATATTTTCAGAAAATATTACTCTGAAAAAGTAATTGTATTTATGAAAAAAATTCCATTGTAAATATTTTTTTTACATCCTAAAGGTTTTGGCGGTTAAAATAAACAATTAGGTTGGCGTATTGAATCGCGTCCATTATATACTTTGATCCCATTATTAAGAGAGCTTAGAGTTAGTCCATTACTTTGAATCTCAATATGCCTGCTCTCCAAGAAAAACGAATTACATAAGAAGACAGACTTTTTACGTCCTTTGTTTTGCTATTTATTGAATTCGAAGTTAAAGGTTTGGCGCGAAAAGTACGGGGTTGGAAAAGTTTGTTTGTAAGGAAGGATGATGTAACTGATGTCATGGGATAATTGGCGGAAACCAAGTAATATGTAAACCTTGAACACCGTATGGAGTACTGAAACATTAAGGGTTTATTTCAAAAAATTAATTTTATAGCCAATTTCTTTATTATGTTTGACAAGTGTTGAAGAATCATTCCGTACAACCAAAGAGTGTTTGCGTTATTTTATCATATTGTTAGTTGTGAAAGTCGTTTCCATATTTTATCTATTTAGTATGGGGCTTATTCTGCCAATGATAAACTTTTGCTTAGTCGGAAAGGTCGTGAGTTTGGTGTTTTTATTTTATATTCTTAATAATAGGGGTTAAAGATTTTTTGAAATTAAAGTTTTCATAATGGTATTAATTTCAGTTTGTCGCTTCTTACTGTCGGAAATTTTGGGAGATTTGGTAATCAGGGATTTTGCAATTGAATGGATTTGAGTAGAGTGATGATTAGATGTGGTATTAAGTTAGCGGTTAGTATAAGTAGGTTTCTTAAAGACAATATGATCTGTTGCTGGAAGGATTGCTTCTTATAAGGATTTCAATGAAAGGGAGAAATTATAAGTAACGATAGTGATGTGAAATTTATTTATCACTAATGTGTCTTAGAAAAAGTTTTAGATTTGAAGAGAAAGGAAACGAGGGCTTTTAATAAAAATTAATAAAAATTTGTTTTGGAAAATAAAATAGGTATTGGATAGGTAATGGCTAATTAATTTAAGGGTGACGTCTTCTAAATTATGAATAGATCTTAGAAGTTGCAAAATCTCAAGGATAGGGATATTGGTAAACAGGAAAACAACATGTAAACTGACCATTGTTTCATCTTTGAATATGAGAAAGGATTTTAATATTTGGAAGAAGTGGTAAAAGTTTCGGACGCATAATGACGCTTGTTCTGTGTGGGACTTAAAGAATTTTAACCAGGTATTTTAGGATTTGCACTTTATTTTTACAACCTTAAGTGTTTTTCACTTTATGTAATTGTTAAGGATGAATAAAGATAAGCATTATAAGCAGCACCAATGTGAGAATTGTTTCCAAAATGTCTAGACGTCTGGCAACAAATATTGTAAATGATGAAGCAACAAGAAAGAAAAATAAATAAATTAATAGAAGTAAATCAAATAAACGGAAAAATACGGTTAGGATATTTGATAACACAAATTAAAAGAGCGAACGCCATTTTAGAAAGAAATGTATTAAACATAACTGCAGACGAACACTTGACAATGAGCAGTGAAAAAGATAAAAAGCTTGAAGGACAGAAAATGGCTAGAATCATGATAATATGCTTGAAGAATCATTAAAATTCGAAGATAAATATTTGATGAAGAAGCTCATAAATCTAACGATTTAAATGATTTTAATGTTTAAAAAAATCTGGTGTGAACATCACCCGACTTTCCTTATCCTATTATTTGGGTAATTCTGGGAAAATCCTGGGCTTCAATTTTTGTTTTCGAGTTCCTATTTTACCAACTTTTACTTTAAATTCATGTTTATCTCGTGATAACAAATCATTTTTATTCTCATGAATTTTTTGTATCTTCCACCGTTTAGATTCGCGACCGCTTTGCGACCGGTTTTGCGACCTTGGTTGAGAAATGGGGTCAATCCTCAGGAGCCAACTTATCTGAGATACGGATAAATGAACGCCAGTCATCCGCTTAACACCGTAATTGTAGTCTGTGCTTCAACAACCTTTAGAAGGCGTAGCATAGGATTGTTACCTTATTATTTTAGCTGGTTGGTTTACCTTTAAAATAAAGGCAAAGAACACCTCTAAAAATCTATGGAGCACCAGGCGTGCCATACACTAAAAGTACCTTTTTTGGAATAGAAGTCATCCGCAGAACCATTATTCCAATTTGTGAAACTCTACATAAACAAGAAACAAATCAGAGAAACGGGGAAAAATACTTACACAACAAAATAAACAGTGAAAGTTGATGGAAGTATAATATAAATGACTGCAGAAAGACCGAATTTGATGAACACCACCTAGAACAAAGGAATGCGAGATGCAATGCAGTAGAGAAAGGATAAAATAAGGCGTAAAATAAAATAGTAAGAAGAAGGAAAATTAAATTTGTAGGATATGAAATACATAATAAAGAAAATGGTGGTCACAGCTCTCTGGAGCAGCTAAACCCCGAACTAAATGAATAACATAAGAGATTGTTAAAAACAGTTAAGTTATTTAAAATTTTTAAGTTTATAAATAAGAAGAAGGAAATAATAGCAGAAAAAATATTAAAAGTTAGCATTAACAACAAAGCAGAAATTACAGAGGACCATGTGCGGAAATAAGTGGTGCGTAAATACAAATCGGTAATCTCATTCATAAATATGGAAGAAATGAGCCAAATACAGCTAATGAAAACATACAAAATAAAACTAAACTTATAGGAAAGAGGCAACTGACAATAAAGAAAAATATAAATGGACGAAAAAAAAAAATTTTGTAATTACTTCCTGGGAGAAATAATTAGAAATTGGGCGGAAGACGGCATTCCAACTTGAAAAAGACAGTATAATTAACTCAGAAATGGGGAAAATCTAATAACAGTACAAATCCCTCTAATTAAAAGATTATTAGAATTAATACCACAAATTAAAATAATATACATGGACCCATCGAAATAAACACTGACATGTCTGAAAGCGTCAACATCAATAATTTAAAATATTCTAACAAGAAATTACCCCTGACATTAGCTAAAAATTGTTTTTAAAAATAAAAATAGAAGCAGACTGGATTTATTGTTTTTATATAAACACATAAGTTGTAATTTCCAATTTTTAAGTTAAAACTTTTTTATTTAAGGTAAAAAATCAAATAAAGAAATTTGTATTGCTTTTGGTCAAAAATAAATTGTTATACATAAATTGAGATCTGGAATTAATTATCAAAATTTAATCAAAAGGGTTATTTCAAGTAGAAGTAGGCATTTATACTTTTGCATAAAATGTGACAAAAGTAGGCATAAGAAAGTATACACAAGGATTCATTTAGAGTTTGATTTACTCTAAGATTGCAACAAATATCTTGGAAATAAAAATTAAATTGGAAAAGTAGACGATTACACTGGTGGAAAAATGTAGACAGTAAAAGAAAGAGCGCTTATTTACGAGAAGAAAATGACAAGAACAAACAAAATAGAAGCGTATTGGAAGAGTTTAAACAGCCATAGACTCAAATAGAAATAGAATAAAAAATATAGATAATATTACTTGTAGTCCCATATATAAAATAGCGACAAGAAAACTATCTGTCAGACAAGTAATCAATTTGCAAATAAGGAATTAGAAAATATTATAGCAATACTTTTTCTTAAAAGCAGTTGAGATAGGGGGGAAATAGTTTTGTATGTTATGCAAGTACTGGAACAATCAGTGGAAAAGCTGGACACTAAAGAAATTATAAAAAAAATTGATTGAACGAAGACAAAGTCTTACAGATCTTCTTCTTAATCCAAAACCTTTCTACCTTTCGGTGTAAGGCTATTGAGCTGAGTTGTGCTTTATGGATTCGGGCTTGTCTTGCACAGTTCTCTCCACTTTTTTCTATCCTTTGCTGTTGTGCGAATTTCTTCCCACTTTATGTTTCTTGATTCTGCTGCCTCTTTTAGTTCATCCTTCCATGTTTTTCTCGGTCTTTCTATCCTATTTTTCCCTTTTGGTCTTGCTTCAAACACTTTTTTCACTGTTCTGTTTTTGTCCATTCTTATTATATGTCCTTAAACCCTAACTGTCTCTTTTGCACTAATACCGCTACCGCTTTAGTTTTTAAATTTTCTCTAAATGTTGTGCTCCTGATGTGGTCTCTCTTTGTTTTGCCATCTATTTTACGCAGGAATCTCATCTCCGTACTTTCGACCCTGCTCCTATGTTTATTCACTGTTGTCCATGATTCACTGCCATAGATGAGTATTGGTGTTACAACTTTTTTGAATACTTCTACTTTTGCGTCATTTGGTACTTCCTTTTTTCCTAGAAAAGAGGACTTTATGGAGTTAAATAGTCGTCCTGTAATTCTTACTCTTTCATTTATCTCGTCATCGAGTTTTCCATTTTCCTGTATCCATACACCTAGGTATTTGAACTTCTCTACTTGTTCCAATTTTCTTCCCTCTATATATATACGATGTCTTCTCTTGTCTGGTGCCATTACCATTGTTTTGGTTTTATCTCCGTTTATCTTCATGTTTTTCTTTTTTAGTTCTAAGTTGTATACATTGATATTTTCTTGCAGGTCTTTCTCACTTTTTCCGAATATAACCATATCATCAGCAAAAAGTAATTCTGATATGTAGATTTTTCCATATTCCAGCTTCCTACATGGTATCTTCTTATTTTTTTCTTGCATTCTTTTATTGCCTCATCTAATACTAAATTAAATAGCAGCGGGCTGAGTACACATCCCTGTCTTAGGCCTATATTGGTCTTAAATTCCTCCGACTGTTCGTGTCTCGTTCTTATTATGTTTCCGCTATTTTCGTATAGTGCTTTGATGGCTGCTACTTCTCTGTAATTTGTTTGCTTTTTCTAGACACTGCCATATTGTCTCTCTTTCTATTCTGTGGAAGGCCTTTTCCAGATCTATAAAACAGAGATGTATTTCTTCCCTTTCTTATGACCTTTTCACTTAGCTGTCTGATTGTAAATATGTGGTCTTGTACCCCCCGTCCTTCTCTAAACCCACTCTGGGTGTCTTCTATTGTCTTATCTAGTTTGTCTCTGAGTCTAGTTTCTAGAATCCTTGCGTATACATTCCCTGGGATGCTTAGTAAGGAAATTCCTCTGTAATTACAGCATTCTCTTCGGTCTCTCTTCTTATATATGGGTATTATGATTCCTATTTTCCATTGCTTCGGTACTTTTCCTGCTACTAAGATGTCGTTGTATAGTTATGGGGTAATTTCATCTATACCTGGGGCTTTTGCTAGTTTGAGTTTCCTTATTGCTATATCCAATTCTTGTTTTGTTATTTTGCCTTCTGCGCTATCTTCCTCTGTTGAGTTCGTGTCTTTTTCAAAGTCGGTATTTTCCTCCCTCTTCTTTTTCCAATCCTCTCTGTTCTTCCCCTGCTCAAACAAATCTTCGAAATATTGTTTCCATCTTTCCATAATATCGTTTTCCTTTGTCAGTACATTTCCCTGTTTATCCTTGATGTTTTTGTGGTGTAGTTTTCTTTTTCTCAGTTGCTTCAAAGTTCCGTAAAATAGTTTCTGGTTGTCGTCAAATTCTTTTTCATTTTGTTTCGAATTCTTCCACGCTTTCTGTTTTGCTTCATTCACCTTATTTTTTACCTGCGTTCTTTTCTCTTTGTATAGATTGTAGTCCTCTTCCAATTTTGTTTGTAGATATTTGCGCCAACATTCTTTTTTCTTTTATACCAGTGTTTTTATGTCAGTTGTCCACCATGCCGTTCTTTTAAAGTCCGTGTTAGTTACCTTTGCCACTCCGCAACATTTGCGCTCTGCTTTTATCATGCATTGTTTTATCGTTTTCCATTTATCTTCTATATTTGTTCTGATATTTTTTGTCTTGTACTCCTTTTTTAGGATGTCTTGGTATTTCTTCCTGATGTGTTCTTCTTGTAACATGTGGCTTTTAATTTTCTCCTTAGTTATTTTTCTATGTTTCTCTGTCGCTTGTTTTTGGCTCACCCTCATATCCATTTGGAGTAGGTAGTGGTCGCTGTCTATTTCCGGTCCTCTCTTCACCTTAACATCTTCGATTTTTCGCCAATTCTCCACATTCACTAGAAAGTAGTCTATAATTGATTTCTCGTTTCTGCTGTGTTGCACCCTTGTGCATTTGTGTATGTCTTTATGTACGAACTTTGTGTTCGTTATTACTAAATCATTTGCCACGCAGAACTCTACAATTTTCGTACCGTTTCTATTTCTTTTGTGCTCTCCTTGTCTTCCTAAAATTCTCTCTATGCCTCTATTATCCTTTCTTACGCTTCCATTTAGGTCCCCCCATAATTATAATATTGTTTCCTTTCGTATCTATTACTTTTTGTAGTTCCTCAAAGACTGGTTTTTTATTTCCACTTTCTCGTCTTCATCAGGTCCGTACGCCACAATCATTTGCCATGTTTCTTCTTTTTCCCCTAGTTTGACTTCTACTGCCATTATTATTTCATTTACATACCTTTCATTTATTATTGCTTCCATTTTGCCAGGGTGTACCACTAAACCCACTCCCGCTTGTGCCCTTTCAGATTTTTCTATTCCTGACCAAAGCATCCAATATCTTTTGCGTAGTCTCGTATGTCCTTGCCCTTTCTTCTTTGTCTCTGTTATTCCCATAAAATCCAGCTGTTGTTTCTCCATTTCTTCTATGAGTTCTTCCTCCTTCCCGTTTATACTTCTGATGTTCCATGTTCCCATTTTTATATACTCCTGCTTTCCTCTTTTTTGTTTCGTTTCTCTACTCGTGTCCGTGTCCTTTGCTCTGTTCGTCGTCTTTTGTGTCTGTTTTTTTATTTTCTGGGTGCTTAGTTTTTTGAGGAGGGAGTCTCTGCTATGACTCTTTGTTCTCCTTCGCTCCACTTGTAGCAAGTTCCGTCTATTATTATCTTCTGGTATCCAGTTTTTACCTCTTTTCCTTCTGCTCTTTTCGCTCTTGCTATTTTCCTGATTTCCGCTTGTATTCTTCTCTCGTCCTGTGTTTGATCGTTTTCAATGTATATTCTTGTTCCTTTCAAAGATTTCTTGTTTTGCAATACTTCCTGTTTTTCGTTCCAAGAATCCATCTCCACTACTGTTAGTGCTGGCTTTATGGTATGTACATTTTTTACTTTGGCCTCCACTTGTAATTTTTCTTCGAGGAACTCCATCACGACTTGTTTCTTATTCTGTCCTTTGAATTCAACCCCTTTTATTACAATATTGCATTTCCTTCTATTCTTTTCCGTTGTCTCTAGTTTTCCTTCCTTTTGATTAGGTAGCCTTTTTCCAGCTCCCACTTCTCTTCCTTCTTCTTGAACTCCTCTCTAAGCTCCTTGTTAGCTTTCGTGTTTTCCTTTATTTCCTTCATCATCTCTTCAAACATTATTTTCAGCTCACTTATTTCCGACATTTTGGTATTCGCTGATCCTGTAATTTTTAACAGGGGGGATTTGTTAATGTTTTTTCTCTTGCTTTCTCTACAGAGTTCTTGGTCCAATTCTGTACTGCTATTTAACTCCCGTTCCCTTTTGTTTGTGTTTTCCATCCAGTTAGCTCTTAAATGTGATCCCCTAAAATTTGTTCAAGTTTTATAGCACGCTTATTTGTTTATTTGTTTATCTTTCCTCTGAACTCCGTTGACCGCGACCTTTATCGCTATCCGCACTTGCACCGCTCGCTTATCACACTTTCGCCGCCCGTTCGTTGTCGTCCGCTCTAGGTTTATTTACTGCATTGTACACGTAAAATCACAGAACGCTGCACACAAACCCTTTGTTTTCCTCTTTTTTCTTAACTTTTCGCCACTAAATCCGCTTTGTTTTATATGCACGTTTTACGTCGCGTTGAAATTTACGAATTTCATTTGGTGTGGTATAGCCCGTATACGGTGTTTATATATCGCCACCTGCTATAAAATTCGCGTCCGCGCCGTCCGACATCCAAAACTCAACTCAGTCTTACAGATTATGAATAAAATATTACAAAAATAGAGAGAGCTACATAACAGTGGAAAAATGTAATGTCGTTTCAATGGAAATACCAAGAACTAACAAAGACGAGAATAAAAAATATAGACCTATATGCTTCCTAAATTTCTTGTTTAAGCTTTTTGAAAGAATTATACATCAAAAATTAATTGGTGTTTCAAACTAGTAAAAACACGGCTTTCAAAAAAGGAAATAAATGACAATGTTGGTGATGGAAAAGATAATAAAAGTGATGAAAAGTCAGACCAATAAAAACAGGGACGTACGTCAACTAGAAACTATAGATATTGAAATTCCTTCAATACTTGCAAAACAGAGAAGAAAAAATTTAAAATAATTACTTAATCCTGAATGGAAGCAAGACTTTCGGGCCATCTACATCTAATAAAACCTTGTCTTTGGTCCGCACTTGAATTTATAATTTTCTTTTTAATTTATGGGGAGTTTTGCCTTACCCTATAGATTAATACTATAATGTGAGTTTGAAGATGGTATCTGACAGATAAGAACTTTGAACAACTGGCATATAGCAAAGTAACGCGCATATTTGATTTAGAAAATCAAATTGCTAATAACAAGGTGTTATGTACAGCAATATCATTAAGTTTTCCTGGCTATCTTTTACTAACCTTAGTGGAGGAGATAACTCGGTGCTTAAAACTCCTTTTCAAGTAAATCTAACACGCCCTGAATAGCTAGGGGATTTTTCAAAGATTTTCCTGCTTCAATATTCGCATTTCAGCTTTTTTTCTGCTAGACTATTTGCTCCTACATGTACACCAAGTAGTATCTCTACTTTTTTAAAATCCTTAGTCAATTACCATGTATGATACAGTGTTCATTTAATCCTTTTAGAATACAAACTAAGGCAAGAGATGGCAATATTAAATTGATCAACTCTTGATTCCAATATGACAACTGAAAAAATCTGATCATCTCTTTTTTGATAAACTATTTATTGCTACTCCTATTTGTTTCAATATATATTGCTTTCCAATAACACCGATGGTAAGCATTGAAAGAAGAACCTCAGGAAAACTAATGTGATCTGGTATAGTTACTTGTGTGATATTATTTAGGATGTAATTAGTAATAAGTCGTCCAAAACGTTTTAATCGGCTTGAATCAAATTTAATTTATAGGCGTAAATTTTTTTATTATTTATACTATCTAATGTAGAACTTTTTGCACATCTTTTGATATACATCACTTGCACAATTTTTACGTAAACTCGATTATTGTTACAATTTCAATACAAAGTGAATACACAAATGAGTACTACTAAGGCTGGCAGAGATGTTTGGAAAGCTTACAGAAACGGTGTTGTTGGAAAAGTCAGTAGTCAAAAATTCAAAGAAGACGATGAAAGCCTGGTTGACAAAAATTCTGGTCACCTGCAAAAATCGATTATCAACCTGTGCTCAATACAATTGAAGACAATTCATCGATGACTTGCCGAATGTTAACCAAAGACTTTTACTCTGGGTTTTAAACAATTTGCAACATTCGTCAGGAAATAGGAAAACAATGAAAGAAGTCAAAGTGGGTGCCACCGTAGAAATGGAAACATGTTGAATGGTCGAAAGAGAACACTTTTATTATTAATTTTTTCTTTTGTTCGAACTTGATCTGAAAATAAAAGTTTTGTAAAGGCTGATCAAAACTTTTGAACAACATGTTACTATTGGTTAAGTGTTGAATAAAACATTAATAAGGGTCTAATGCAAGAGAATAAATAAAATTAGGATATTTCTTTTTTCGTTTGGTACATGATTTTAAAGTGCCATTCATTATACCAACGGCATTGGGAGTGGTTATTAAGAAAAACAAATAAAATATGTTCGATTATCTTTTGTCCCTTTTCGTCATGGGACTTTTTGAGCATAGCACGATTACACCTTTTACAAAATCCGCATTGCACTTTTCAAAAAATTTGCACTGATGCTATGGTTAAAGGAATTTCTTCCTTTTCATTTACTTTTTAATTCTGTCTAAATTTCTTAAATAATATAACATTGCGACATGCCGCAGGATATTTTGTTATAAACTCTCCGGAAGTACATCTTTTTTCCATTTAATATTCTTGTGGTGAATTACCACTGAAAGAAAATGTTTTTAGAAATATTTATTTTAAAGGAAAAGGTAGAACCGTGCATTTGCGTACGTTTTCTCAAGATTTAGTGTTTCAAAGTTTTGGATATAATCTTTACTTGTCTATTGCTTTTAAAATGCGGTATTTTCCTGTTGATTTAATTTTGTTGACTTTATAGTTGTACATTATTGTTTTGTACTCTTCGTAAAAATATTTGACCACATTATAATTTTCTCCCGATTATATGCTCTATGCTTTTGGTAAGTTTCTCAATTAAGTACGTGGACTTATGTATCTTTTTATACTTGTGTCTTCATGTACTGAACTAGAAACTAGAAAGGAAGTCAGCTCATTAGTTTCCATATGATTTTTTGTAATTTAATTTTTGGTAATCGACAGTCTTTTTTTTCTTATTATCACAGACTCTCAGGTGTGCAGATTGCTCGATAGTTTTTATAAGAATTATCCACTGCCGATCCATTTTCAGAATGGAGATAGTGGCGAAGCTGACATTAGAATGTCAACTATCTTTCCTTCCATCGCGTAATAATTCATCATATAATTCTTTTTACTTTTGAACTCGACGTTGAGAACACATTCCGATTGCTTCTCGGCAATCATAATGATTCAATGGCCATTGTCCCTCAGATCTTTTTTATTAGAGTTTCACACTTTCATCAGCTCTACTAAGAGCGTCTTATTTTGAATTAATCGAAATTTAAATCAACAAACGCATGCAAATAAAATGTAAATTAGTTTATATAGTAGTATCAACGAATAGTTTGCAATATAACAGAATTGTATTTTTTGGATAAAGTCGCTTATTTCTATTTCGAAAGTAATAAGCTAGTTCCATTAGTGGTAAAAATAGAACGGGGCGTATCTATAGGCCGTCACTTGACCCGCCCTTGAGATAGTTTCCAAATTTCACGAACTTCCACAAATCCGAAGAAGTTGGTATCATGCCGGGGCGTAACCAAAAATATGCAACTAGATAGTCCTCGGCCCAAGTTACGTAAATTATGTAGGCCGCGATTTGACCTCTTCCGTCTCGGAACTTCAGTGTCTCCGCAAAACGCTTCCACTTGTTTAAATAGCGACTCCGTTTGTAATTTCACTGACTACTTAGCTCAAAATATAATAAATCCTCACTAAATGCAGTTTCTACTGTTTAAGCGAGTGAGCGTTAGGTTTAAATTAAAGTTTCTACTTACAAATCGATTAGCTATTACAGTTACAATCGAGACTTTGAAAGTTACATTACGTCTGTTAGTTTTAGGAAAGCGGAAGCAATCTTTAAAGGATTAGGCCTTGGAAAGCTGTTCAAATGAAATCGTTATTGTCAGATATTCTAAGAAATATTAAGATGATCTAATGCTAACGAGAATTTATTAATTTATACGTTCAAACTATTGCATTTATTCTACCTTTATGATTGTTTTTTACCTCTAGCATTCTTTTATTAAATCGATTTCCTTTAATGTTTTTTTTTGCTATTGGGTAAAGTAATAGCAAAAAATAACTTTTAAATCGTAGAAACTCATTTATTTTGTTACCAAATGAGAAGTAAGACGCTTGGCATTCTGAGAAAGTTTTCACTTTTAAATAAATGTTTTTTTCCGTAGGCTAAAAAGTTTATCTGGTGTACTTTAGCGACTGTAGTATAAATTGGAGAAGAAAGTTTTGTCATATTTGCGAAAAAATAAATTTTTGGCAATTTTTGTTAATGTTTTGTATTTATAATATCTCAGCTTCTTCTTTGATTCTAGACAGTCAAAGCTAAACTTCGAATCCTAGTACGTTGGCAGCGAACTTTTATCGAAAGAAGCTGAAAAAGAAATTTGTGATGCTGAAAGCGAAGGAACAGTAAGTTTTAAATCGTGGCAAAATGATACACCCAGCCTACAGTCCAGTTGCTCCAGCCGATTACGACCTCTCTTACTCACTGGAATGCTTCTTGTGCGCTCGTAGAATCGAGACTTTTAATGAAGTTGAAAACAGATGTACTTTGATTCAAAGGTGGCGGTATGGTATTTCAACTAGATCCGGATGCTTGCAGATCGGTGGCAAAAGACCTTTATTTTGAAAATAGTTATCTCTTTTGAATGAATTAGTCTATAAAAATGATTTTTTTGTAAGTGCAGCAAGAAATTCGCTTCAATCCGATATAATAATTGAAGAAAGTGATAATGAAAATTTTGTTTGACAATCTTCTCTATGAATGATTGGTTGTCTAAGTTTAGCTGTTGAATACTGTGCTCTGTTTAAATTCAAAATCGTAGTAGTACACTCGTGGATAATTTGTGTGATATTTGACCAAACATTGCCTATAGTAGTTGTGGTTGATCCAATAATTGGATACACTTTCAAACATCTACCCAAAAAGTAGGTTTAACCTACTTTTCCGTGTCTTAAAAATTTGCACAAATGTGATACCAAGACCTGGCAAACCACCAAATTTTTCTTTCTCATATCGTCTCATATGCTTGCTACTCGAGTTATCTAAAATATTTGAAAGATTACAGCTCAAAAGACTAGATACTAGTGCCAACTTGGATAAGATACTACAGATATATTAATTTGGCTTCTGCTAATACCACTCCATAATATTTCAACGTCACAGAATTGTAAACTAGATAACAAATAGTTGAGAAGCAAAGAAAATTTGTGTTGTAGCCTTTTTAGGTATTGCGCAAGCTTTTGACTGTGTTTAGCACATTGGCTTATTATACAAATTAAAACTTATACTCGTCACTTATTACTGTAACTTGGTAATCGCATAATGTCCCCACTATCTATCCAATTAATTCAGGTATACTGAAGGGTGTTCTGGGACCCCTCCTATACCTTATATGCACAGAAAACATTGCAACATCAAATAATACAACTATTCCTATAAAAGTAAATGCCACCAAATCAACACAAGTAAATTTCACAACTAGAAAAACTGACTGCTCAAAGGCCTCAATTAATAATACTCTATTATTTATCTAAACTTACACGGAAATTCCACATAACATACAAACAGACTCACATAAACAAGCTTGAATTGATTACTTGGCCAAACTCTAAATTAAAAAACAGAAAACTAAGTGCTTTTGTATAAATGTATTTTAAGACTTATTTGAACGTATACGATTCAACTCTGAGGTTACACAAAGGCCTGAAATATGAATATTTCAAAATTTCCCGTATGATCCTAAATGCACCTTGGTTTGGGAGCAACAATATTATCTATGACGATTTAGTCATTTCTAAATTGAAGAAGAAATCTAAAGATTAAGCACTACCTGTTTCGAAAATATCCCAGGACACCCTAATCAGAACATTAGCCACCTAGTGAATGAAGTTGCATTACAATGAAGACTGGTGGTGGAACGTCCAACAGACCTGCGAACCTAATAATACTTTATTATTTGCTGTATTTTTTATTAAGTAATTATATTTGCAGTGTGGTCACTTGACCACTTCTGCTTTCGAGTAAAATAATTCATCTAATTCACTAAATGTTCGAAGAGAATAAATTGTAAAGTTCCAAATAAATAAAAAAGTAGCGTATAGTTTCATATAATTTTAAACTCATATTTCATTGTTATAAATTGGCCCATAAATTAAAAAGGGAATAAAAGTAACAGAAATTAATAATAAAGAAAAATTTTCAGCAGCAAGGAAATACTAGACTTTTTAAAGCAGTAGCAGTACAAAAGGATATACATCTGAGTAAATTTGTATAAGAATTTTGAAGGAAATTTAGTAGGCTAATTTTGGAAGGACCTTTTGATACTGTTGAAAATTGACAAAACTAGTGGCAAAACTATGTAAGACTGAAACATATCTAAGAAGAATTAAATACAGAGATTGAGCTACTAACAAAAGATGCTATTTGGTAAGTAATACGCCGCTATAACAATAATAAAGTACTAGGTATTATGACCAGACCATATGGGGAAGATCGAAGAAAGGAAATGTACAAGTTAATTAAAAGAATACGACAAGAAGAAAATAGTAAGGGAGTTGCAAGTACGCCATTAAATAAATTGTCCCCCGCATAGAAAGGAAAAAATGTGCATTCTAAAATTATAGAGGAATGGCGTCGCGAACGAAATATTACTCTTTATCATCTTATAGATTTTAGTAACACTGACGATACAGTAAGAGGAAAGTTATCCAAAATACTAAAAGAGTTGAATATGCTAAGGAAATAGTAAAGAAGTAAAGATACAGGAGCAACTTTCGGAAAAATTTAAGATTAACACAGACCTAAGGCAAGACGATCCTCTTTCTACTGTATTGTTCAATTTGGTGTTGCAAGAGTAAAAAGCGGTTACATATTAATAAAGAGGTACAATCTTAAATAGAGTGGTCTGTATTTTGGCTTAGGCGAAAACCATTATCAGCCATTAGCATTAATTCAGTCGTGTCTTATAAAAGTCCATTTATTTTTCTATAATACGTACCTATTGCAGGTGGATAAGTCTATTCGAAAGGTTGTGCGAGTTGTTCCGGAGACCCAGATAAATATATTAAAGAAAATCTAGTGTATATCTAATACTCTTCGTGTTCCTTTGTGTTTGGATGTAATGGTAAAAACATCTTAGAGATGTGCAAGGATTACCCCAATGTCGTTTAGAAAAAAAGATCACTGCTAAGGATATAGAATTGAATCGGAAAACTGTGTTAACTGTACGTCCCATCTTGCCAACTACAAAAGGTATTAAACGACAGTTATGTAAGTATGGTGATAAGTACCAAATAGCGGCAGTATCGTTAACTTAGCCAATAGCAACAACGCCTTGACCGGTGGCTAACGCTAGGGATCTCTACAATATTCCAGCTGCTCCAGAAACTAGATCAACAAACTTTTCTGGAGCTCGTGCCGAAAGTATTGAAATCTCTAGAGGCAGCTACCAATACCTGCTAATACAGATGTACCAATAATCGATAGATATTATCATAAGAAACGTTTACTACTAGTGACACTGTAGAAATTGTTAATTCAATTTCTATATTTAAACTCGGCCAGAGATTCGCTGTTTATGTGTCGTATGCAGAGCCACTCAGGCTACACATATTAAACTTTGATTGTTTGCCTCTCTTTTTAGAAAAGCTTAATTATATTGCGCGAGTGATTATGTAATAATAAACAATTAAATTAAGTTGGATTGTGCTCTAAGGTATAAACCAAAAATTATTTTTAAATAATTGTTTTTGCTTTCAATCAAAATTCCATATTGTGTAGTTGGTTGATTAATATTTAACTATACATAGTTCCGTACGGTGAGAGTCCAATCCAAAACAGAATGGTCCATATTTTAGTTACGCGAACGACATTGATGTTAGAAGAATGGCAGGTGATTTGAAGGAATTATATAGATATCTCGAACAGGGTGCAGCAAATGTAAAATATGAAATTATTAATGAAATCCGTTCAACAACCCCCTAAGATAAATCTGTATACCTTGCTACAAATACCAAGCGAAACGAATGAAATGACACTATATCCACAAGGTTGGTAGTAGCAAATAAAAGCAATTTTTCCTGATATATGTATTTAAGTCTAAGGATGTTTCCACTAATACAAAGTTAATTGTTTATAATATTTTAGGGTTAATAACAACATAAGAAGCAAAAGCGTTACTATTGGATACAATACAAATTTATATATTGAATACTTGAGAGCGGAAAGTGCTGAGAGGAATTTTTGGGTGGATAAGTGAAAATCGTGAGAAAATGAGGTAAAGGTACGCCGATTCATGTGTGGTGAATGGAATCAAAAGTAACAGATTTAGTTGGTTAAGTGCCACAAAGAATAAGAAAAGAGAAAATGTTAAAAAAGCCCTACAAGAATATTTTAAAGTAAAAGTGGCTTAGGTTGCACTGATTGAGTTGAAAATGATTTGAGAAAGGTAGGCGTTAGTAACATTTAAAAGAGATAGAGAAGGGTGTGATAATGTTAGAGAAATAATAAAGTTGTAAAGTAAATAAGAAAGTAAGTTTTTCTCCAAGCACACATAAAGTTTAATTCTGAAATTAAGTATATAATTTTGTCGTTTTCAGGGAAATTGTATGTACAGTCACTTTTACGAGAATAACGATTGCGATACCAGTCATTTAAAGCATTTCTCGTATTTTTAATAGTCGTTCTCTTTATGGACCAAACGGTTGTAAAATAAAGTTTTTAACTACTGGATCGCAACTTTCAATAAAAACTTAAGTTAATTTCTGAGGCACTTCAGTGAAGGAGCGTCGGGGTAAAAAAAGCATCAAAAACGTGCTCGCCAACTACCACATTTTTGAGGTTTTTCCATCCACTCTACATCGAGCGTGCGAGTGCCCATCACGCGGACCAGTGCGCGTCATATATTTTATGGCGCAGTTCCGATGTGTAGAGGTCGGTAGAACAAATTCCACATCAATATCTCTATTCAAATTTGAAGATGATGTATGGAACTCCACGCAGTGCGCGCCGGCCGATCAAACGCACTTCATTTACCCCAACGAGCGCTTTAATCTCTGCTGCTGGCCTCTCGTCTCCACTAAAGCGGGGCGGAATATATATTTCGGCGTTTCGTAATAACAGGCCGTGCTTACACTCTACGGCAACAAATGGCGGCCGCTGGATCGGACGAATCAATTACTGCTGTATAGATATTAATGTTGCAGCAATATCACGCCGATTGGCAGGATCGGACGTCCTGGAAGCTTGCAGCTGCGGATCGGTTTACGGGTTATTAAAGGCATTGTGTAAGCAGATTATTGGATTACAATTTTCCAAGTATCGACCTGTTCGCGTGCTCTATTTTCTTTGCGCTGCTAATGCATTTTACGGGATGCCGATAATGCAATCAACCTAATTCGCTCCGAAGCCGAAATTTGATCGCATTAACTCAGTTATCGGGATATGCCGGCTGAAAAGCTGAAGAGTGAGAATGTATCTTGCAATTGTGTCCTAGAAATAAAAAACTGCTGAATATCATTAAGCAAAATCTAGAATGTTAGATAGTCTACTCTTAAAAAAAAGTTTTGCACAAATAAGCAATAACTATTATGAAGATAGTGTAACTTTACTCTAAAGATCATGACCAAATTTCGTATATACAAAAGGTAAAGGTTTTTATCCACCACCAGTATTTACAACATTGTCGTTTTCACTTCTGTTTCATTTGCAGTATAAAATAATTTTGCTCCTTATAGAGAATTCATTCTGAATGTCCCGTTATCACTAAATACAGATCAGCAGAGTGAAAGCCATTTTTAACTTAATATTTTAAAAAGCTATCAATTCGTCTATCCATTTGAACATGGTCAGATAGACTCTTCATATTGGAAACCTATTCCACCATACATCACAAATTACCCAAATATGAAACAAACTTTCTTCAACATGCAAAGTAATCTAAAAAATATCTATTGTATACTGTCCTCCCAGAAACAATATAAAAATCAACTTCAACCGGTTTTTGATCACTGGATCAAAAATATATATTTGTGGTAATTACAATGCCAAATACATTAACTGGTAATTACGACTGGCAACAACAGAAGCTAGAGAATTTTGCAAACATTAATGAACAAGGGTATCGCACATCATTCATGAGCAAATCAACTTATTGGTCATTGGACTCAAATGAAGTACCTGATCTACTAGGCTTTTACATGACAACTGGCGTTTTACTCAAATTTATGGATGCGAGATCAAGTTTTGACCTATCCTCAGATCAGACCTTTGTTATTGATATCTTCCATCAGTAGGATGATAATAAAAAAAGCTAATTAATACTGTATAATAAAAACACTGGGTGGGAGTTATTTAAGAAACTGATAAATCCAAAAATACCTGTAAGTGATGTATTTCTAGACTAATATGTAGGATGCAACAAACTTTCTCATCACTACCAAAAAAAATACTGCTTAGAATGAAACTTCTTCATATAAACTAGAAAAACGTCTACCTTAAGATATCCACATGGAAGTACTGGAACTGGTGATAAAAAAAAGGAAAGCGTGAGTGAGATGGGAAAGAAACCGAGCAGTTAAAATTACTTGTTATAGATTATAATATACTAATAAGTTAAAATCCGAAGTGCTTGAGATTAAAAATAAAACATTTACTGCATACGTGGTCAACGTGGAAAGCCATTAAAGTTTTCAAAAGACTTACTCTCACTGTCTCCCCAATTTAGAAATCTGATCGTGGTTCCGTAAGGGCTGACAGTGAAAAGACTAAAGTGTTTGTACAATATTTTATAAAAGTTTTTCACCTCTGATAACAATCCTGATACAGCCCCACAAGTCTTTCTAGATGTACCTCTCCAACTATTTTAAATTTTAAATTGGAAGAAATAGAAAATATAATAAAACCTTTAAAAAAGAAAATGCCACCAGGTTTGAGTTAATTATTGTAAAACCCCTAGCTGAACCGCCTAAGTCTGAGTTACTATTTATAAAAAAGCTATTTAATTCATCACTGACACTATAGGCCTTCCCGTTTCAAGCACACGCATATGTTAGTAGTACCAAAACCAACTAAAACACCCATAGAAATCATCTTATAACGAACGTATAGTACTTTTATTAACGCTATCTAAACTATTATGAAAATTATTATTAAAAGTAGTAAATAAAGATAATTTGCTTACAGAATGTATACCAGAACACTAATTTGAGGTCAGACGTAGTCATTCTACTATCCAACAGTGTCATTGCCTGACGAATGTTATATACACAGCTTTCTAAGAAAGAAAGTACCTTGGATGTAGAACAAGGGTTTGACAAAGTATGACCCAAAGCTCTCTTAGTAAACTCGAGCATACTATTCCGTATGGACAGAATTTATCATAAATATACTCTATTAACTTAGACGTTCCTCAGAGTAGTGTATTTGGTCTAATCCTATGTTTAATTTGCACATCTGATTTGTTTACAACTCCGTGCGTCGATTACACTTGAATTTGGCTAAAGTTGTGGAGAATTAAAATTAACGAAAGCAAGCCCACTCAGGCGTCTTTTATATTAAGACAGCAGCAATGTTTTTCTGTTTATATAAATAATAGAGAAACACTGGAGATAAGCGAGCCTGAGTAATTAGAGCTGTACCTAAAGAGAAAGTTAAATAAAAAAATAAGAAATTAATTTAAGAATTAAAAAAATGGGAGTAAATCTCCAGTTTCATTTGATAATAAGTGTGTCATTTATAAAGCAATAATCAAGCCAATATGAACATATGATCTGGAACTATGA
Organism: Sinelater perroti; assembly: GCA_036346155.1. NCBI lineage: Eukaryota > Metazoa > Arthropoda > Insecta > Coleoptera > Elateridae > Sinelater > Sinelater perroti. The sequence goes on from JARFIY010000222.1 coordinate 3,981,409, forward strand.
AGATGCTCTAGTATATCTGATCTAAATATTATACAGACTTTAATTTAAAGTTCTCAGACAGATTACAGATGTTCCTTGATGTGTTAGCAATGCAACTCTACAGACAAATTTTAAAATAAAAACAGTTGTAAAAAATTAGGTTTGTACAGAAACACATTGCAATGATGTACTAACACATATTAACTTATTGGAGGAAATCTCGTTAGAAGAAAAAAGAAATGGCACCAAGACTTACTAAACCATTAGTAGTTCCAAAATAATGTTAATAAACTGACTCCCTCCAGCCCATTTGTCATCAAATAAGCTTATAGAACTGATATGTATTATATATAATAGTTGTATATATTTATGTAATTTATAAATAAAAACATGTAGTGTAGGAGTTAACGTGTATTCGGTTTTTTAAAGGAGAACCGTGCATAAGTACAGCGAGCACAGCTCTCTACAGATGGATTTTGCAATTTTGTGGTGGTGAAAAACGCAAGTAACAAAGGCGTTGTGCCAAGATGAAGATGATTGGCATTAAGCCGATGGTATCAAAGGTTAAGATACGTCTTAAAACTTTAAGAAAAAAGCTTACTAAAGACAGGAAATGCTTCCGCCTCGACAAACGCATTGTGAGTGCGAAGATAATAAGCATGGTCTTCCCTGAAGACGTGACTCAGGTTTGGTTTACAAAGCAGTAAAGTGCTAAGTTCGCGAGGTTATGCTGAGGGAGACGTGACACTGACTGAAGCTGTTCGATTTCTTCTGGAATAGAAGACTCAACTTTATAAAGATCAAGAGTTTGACAAAAGCTAGTAGCATTAATCTAGCCGACAAAAACGACTACAGAGACACAAAGGAGTTTTATGAACGTGCAGTTCTGCGCTATGTTTTGGAAACCCAAGATAAATACATTAAAGGAAACTTAGCCTCCTAAAATATTTCGGACACCTACGTTTACCAAATCTCTTTTTCTGAGTCAGGGTGTGACAGTTAAAACACCTTGAAATAGTGTGGGGTTTACTCGGTGATTGTTCAGGTAAACCAACTGCACAGAAAAAAGAGATAGAGCAGCGTTACTGCTGCCAAAAGTTTAGTCACCTAGCATTCAAGTATATGACATGCGCCAAAGGATATTACTTCAAGGACTGCTAACGATATAGAATTGAATCGGAAAACTTCCTTAACTGCAGGAGGCTCCACCTTGCTAACTATAAAGGCAACAAGTGGTAGTTACGCCAGCATGGTGAAAGACGCCAAACAGTAGCAGTAGTATCATCCACCCAGCTAATAGCAGTGCCTCAGGTCAGGAGGCTAACTCTAGGGATCTCTAGAATATTTCAGCTGCTCTAGAAGCTGCATCAATAAATGTTTCTGGAGCTTGTTCAAAGAGTGCTGAACTCCCTGGAGGCAACTACTGATGTCCGTGAAATTCTGCAGAAATTTTTATCCCATGTGCAGAATTTTGTATTGCAAGATTAGGATAAAGGAGGATGGCATCTAACAATAATGGTATCTCCACAGAGAGCCGTAATAAAAGATTTTTCTATAAACGGTTACAAAAGCTATCTATATCTTTTCCACCTAAAGCCATCAGACAGCGAAGGGTCCTACTCATCAATGAAGCTGATCTGATTCTAATGTATCTTAACATCCTAACAAAATAGTTACTACCTCAGTTGATACAAAATGTAAAGAAGTTAATTTTTCAATAAAATGTAATATCGTATTTTTATTTTGAAATGCAAATGTTTGTAGAAAATTGTTTTTTACATTTATGATTTACAAGTGGAACTGAAATGCCAGTAATTGATAGATATTGTGTGCGACGGACAGACCATACGCAAATGTATATGTATAAAAGCCTAAAAACACGTTAAAAGAGCTCATGGAACAGATGAGCACTATGGTAAATATTTTAACAACTCTCGTCTCAAAGATGGTTTAATAACAAGTACACTCAAATTTGCATTATGGAATGGCAGAAGATTGTTACAGCATAAACTAAACATCAAAAACTAGATTTACTATTTCACTTTACAAGAAAAGCTTTATAAAATAACCATACAGTATATCATACAGTGTACCCAGACGGAAATGTTTATAACAGAACAGCTATCATTATAAGTAACATTAATATTAAACACTACCAAACAAGACACCATTAAGAAGAACACATTCAAGCCATCAATATAGTAGTTGAAGATCAATCCAGACAGATAACTTTTTAACCATATATTGCCCACCAAAAACATTATAAAAGATCCAGTTTAAAATATTTTTCTATATACTTGGATATCGATTTATCTATGGTCAGAACTATAATTCTAAACATCTATTCTCAGTAATAATCTAAATATAGTTTCTACAACAGAGTTACCATATTGGCTTATAGATCCCGCAAATATACCGGATTTTTTCGATTTTGCTATAGTTAAGGCAATAAATATCATCTATTTTAATTCAGAATTAAGTTACGACCACTCTAACCACTTACTAGTTATTATAAGCTTAAGTAAGCAAGTAACAACAAAAAAAAAATGCCAACCAAGCAACAATAGGACCAACTGGAACGGCTTTAGACATCAAATGGGTAGCACATTAAATCTGAAAACGAGCAAATAGAACAAGGAGTAGAACAATTTAATAACGCGGTACAACAAGCAGCTTGGTATTCAACTCCTCTAATGTCAAATAAATCATAGTCTAAGAAATTTTCTGATACTATACGAGAAACAATTCTTTCTAAGAGGAAGTTCGGAAAACAACGCCAACTAACAAGGTCCTCTAAAATAAAAGCATAACTAAATAGAACACAAAAATAATTAAAAAAACTAATAAGAACAGAACAAAACACGAGTTTGTAATGGTACTTACAACAGCTGTATGCAACAATAAATACCGAATATTCACCTATTAGAACAAAATCTGGAAAATGGGCCAAAAGTCCCAAAGGAAAAGCATATACATTCGCAAATCACCTAAAAAATGTATTTACGCCAAATACAGTAAAATTAAATTATCTTAATCATTCAAGAATTTTAGCAGTTGGAATCTCCGATTAAAAATTTAACAAAAATAAAGTAATAAATATCATTTAATATAATGTAAATTCAAAGAGAGCTTCCGGTTTTGATTTAATTACCGGTAAAACTTTACTCCTAGAAAGAGGATACGAATTTCTAACTAAACTCTTTAATTCCATTATAATGATAAGTTACTTTTCCTCCCAATGAAAACTAGTATAGATAACACTTATATTAAAACCAGGAAAAGAACCAGAAAATGTAAAATACTATCAGTTCATTAATTTTTTGCTGGTGGTGTAAAATTTTTGATAATCTGCCACTTAATAAGTTGACATCCTTCTTAGATAACAAATCAATTCGATTTTATGACTCAACACTCAACTATATGGTAAATGTATACAGCTATCAATCAAATAAATGAAAACTTTGAAAATAACAAATACTGTTAGATATCAGACAGGCATTTGATAAAGTTTGACATAAGGACCTTCTATACAAATTTAAATGTATGCTGCCAATAAAATACTTTATAATCTTAAAGTTTTATGTCTACAATGGATGCTTTCGGATAGTATATGAAAATGAAGTTACCGACATACAACATATCCATGTTGGTTTACCCCAAGATAGCGTCTTAAGACTTGTTTTACATCTTCTATATATTGCTGATCTACCAACACCACCAGGTGTTATCATAGCAACGTTTGCTGATAAGACAGTAATTTTGCCATCAAATAAAAATCCTAAAATAGCCCCAGAGGCCCTGCAGGATAACCTAGATTAAGTGCAAAAATAGTTAGAACAATGGCGAATTCAAATAAATAAAGTCAAAGGGCTACATATAACATTCACTACTCATAAAGAAACCTGCCCTACTGTAAAATTAAATGACAAGCAAATCCCACAAAGCCAAGCAGTTACATATCTGCGCATGCATTTGGATAGGAAACTGAACTAGAGAAAACATTTACGAAAAGACAATAGTTTAGCCACAAGTCGAAAAAATTCTACTGGCTAATACGAAAAAAATCAGTTAACTTTAATATGTTGATATGTAAAACCACTTTAAAACCCATATAGGCGTATGGTCTAGAATTATGGAGAACAGCCGCAAAATGAAATATAGAAACAATACAAAAGTTTTAATCTAAAATGCTAAGAATGATCTTGGGGGTGCCATGGTTCATCACCAACGATGCCATACATCAAGACGGAGGACTAAATTATGTTAAAGAGGAAATCCATAAGTTGTGAGAAGAGTCTCTATGCAGACTATGTAGACTACTTGTTGTATTTGTATTTCTGTTACAATCAGACTTATTACTTAATGTATATTTAAACAGTGTTCGAGTTGTAAGACCGATTGTAATAAAATGAAAAAACTAAAAGTGACGCTCTGTGAATCTGTAAGTTTCTTAGTCCAGACATTGTATAGATTATACAATTATTGCTTCAGATATCGCTTCCTACATGACAAATGGTGACACACTCTTAGTGAGAGGCAAGTGAACAAGCAATGTACTACAGCAAAGAAATGCGTAACTTTTGTTTACATAAGAAGTGCATTGGTACTTTTATACAAGCTACATCCGTATAAATATCAAATCTGAGTTGGTTATCTGCGCGCGGTACAAAAACGGATTAATAAAAAGTAAACGCAAAGCGGAGATCGCAGTCCGATCACGCTTCTCCCATCTTAAAGGCACGGGGGAGAATTGATAGCGTCGGCTCGGCCACAATACAACGTGATTGCAGCAGTTTTTTGGGTGGACTTCGATGCCGTCGGCGAATCCATTGAGATGATAGCAGGGATGAAAACTCGACACGAGCATAAATCTTATATCCCCCGGTGTTCCGCTCGCGCTGGCTTCGATTTTTAATATTGCGCTGTGTGTCGAGCTGAGCTTTTTCTTTGCCAGAACTAACACTGCCTTTTTAATGCAAATAAGTCTCTCGGAGAAATAAAAGACGCGAGCTTCGCCCTTCGCTTTCGCAGTGCTTCGGCGCCAAAAACAATTCAATTTTCAATTAGATCGCATTTAATGCTTTTAGCGCCGTCTTTGCGTTGCGAAATTGGATTAAAATTAATTTTTTCTTGCGACACGCAAAATAGACTTTTGCTATGTGTGTATGTGGTGTCAGAAAAGCGTTTTTCCTTGAGTCAGTTTATCTCATTTTTTTTCAAAGCAATATGAGAGCAAATTACTTGTCTGACTTATTGGTTATGTTTATAAAAAAATTGCAACATTTAGTAAACATCGACTTATTTCACATGGTAAAACTGACGATTATTTGTACAAAACCGCATTTAAATTATTCAAACAAAAAATTTATAAACGTTTATATACGGGGTGTCTTAAAATGTCTTCAATGATAATAAATGCAGGTAATTATTGACTTACAAACAGTTAAAAATATTAAATTGATCTTTATAAATAATCAAATTGATGACCATTTCATTACAAATACACACAATAACGAAAAACAACGGATTGAAACGCGTTACAGAACATTTTACTTAAAACTGAAATACATTCTCTTGTTATTTCTTTTTTCAGCTCATCAAAGCTTATGCTTGAAGCGTCCCCATAAAATTTTTTTTATCGCAGCGAGATTTGGGGAACGCTCAACACAGCCTCTTCGCCCAATTCGTTTATTCAAAAAAGTCGCAACAGGATAGCGCCTTACATATTGGTAGTAGAAAGATGCATTATTTTGCTGAAAGTAAATCTGATTATCATAAAATAACTCTTCGACAGATTTCTGCAACATGTTTAAGTAAACATTATTAAAAAATAATGTTTATAGGATGCTCAAAACGAATATCTCACCAGCAGATAACCCTGTTATGTTCAAATGGTGTTCTATAGTACGTTGCGTGTGAGATGTTTAACTGTTAAATCAGATCATGAGAAAGATAAACAAGCAAAACTTCATTTAGCATTAATAGCACTCAATAATAGCAACTGGACAAAAGACAAAAAAAAGTTGAAACTTTTGCAATACTTTAAAAAGGTTTTTAAACCATTTCTATTAAAACTTACTGAAAAAGAGAAAAAAATATCGAATTCTTAGAAACACCTCACCAAATAGATCTACCGATTAAAAATTTAAAAAAAAATGAGAACTTAATAGTAAAGAAATCCAGGCTACTATGGTATTTGAGAACAGACACGACATTAGAAGAGTCAGTATTGAGAATTGGACATTTTTCGCTGCAGTGGAATGTAAAATTCCAGAAGAGGTCATATCATGTAAACCCATTGGCTTACTAATGCGTTCATGAAAACTAACCCAAAATCATCGGTTTGGTTTACAGAACACCATTCAACAATAGAATGGGTTCATATAGTAAAATAATTGAAAAAAACTAAAGATAATAAATATTATTCAGCAGTTTTTACAGACATATCTTTTGATAAAGTTTAGCATACAGGACTACAGTACAACTTAAAGAAAATGGTTCCTTATAACATATTAACCATTTATTAGTTAAGTACCAAGACTACACTTTATCCTATCAAATCCGGGGATGCGTTTTAGGCTAAAATTGTTTTGTTCTACACATCCTATTTATCAAGAATAAAAATGAACACTATGGCGATTTAACATTACGATTATTCCATCTCACAAACCAATCTAAATCAAATTCAGTTCTGGTTAAAATACAGGAAATTTAAGCTTGTGCATGTGACGTTTACATTACGAAGAAAAACATGTCCACCGATAATTCCAAACAACAAACGGATACTATAAACAGAAACAGTAAATTATCTAAGAATGCATTTATATTATCGACTTGGATAACCCAAAGATGGACCAAACAGAAAAAAATAAATCTACGGTTTCTCTAAAATATTGGCTTATTAGTGCCAGATTGAACCTCTTGTTAAAAAATAAATTTTTAGTTTATAACTCAATGACCAAGCCGGTCTGGACGTATGGAATGCAGCTGTGGGATTCTGAGTCCAATTCCAACGTTGAAACTCTGAAGAGATTTCAAAATAAAATCCTCAGATTAATGATCCATGCACTATAGTTTGTTCAAAATGAAATTATTAGAATAAGATTGGTGTACTATTGGTGCCCATAATGCTAAATATAAGGTCAGAGTACTAAAAGGTTTGAGACGAAGAACTTAAAAATTAGACTTCAATAATACTGAAATAGTTGCTATACGATTCCGAGTTATAATTAATTTATTAATTAAAGATTAGTGTGTTCAAAAGTTAAAGGAAAAGGTCGAATACCTACATGTTACATAATTTAACGCCACAATTTTTGATTATTGTTATTAAGACAAATTGTAAACTTTTTGGAGAAATAAGAGTTCTACAAAAAATGGCTATCGTTTGGTTTTTTGATTATGATTACATTATATTATATTTTTGATTTGATTGTTTGTCTCGTGCTTTCTTCATCCGGTATTTTCCAATATTCTTCTTAATAATCTCTCTCTTTCATTTTTGTAAAGCTTGGTGTCCACATGGTTGCTATTTTAGCCTAATTTAGCAACATAGCCGTTCTAACTCCACTTTATCACATCCCGACAAGCCACTCGTTTTTTAAACTTTTCAATATTTTTAAGATTTGTTGAAATATCCGTTTTGTATTCGGGTTTTAGTAAGACAGTATGATATAAACTGTCATTGAGAAAATTTTTATTACGAGAGTATCCATGAGAGAGGGGAAAATTGTTTTTTTCTACTTCTATTGTAAATTTTTTGTTTGTGCTAAATTTGTTGCTAAGGCGAAAAAGAAATTGAAAAAAAAAGCTTTTTCTTCATAACGCCAATATTTTAAAATCAACCATAGGGAGGTTTGCTATCACAGGTAAAAGTGGTAAATCCATAAAAGAATAATTGTTTTCACGGTATAATTTGTTTTGAACGATAAAACGTATTTAACAGGCATTGGTTGGTTGATGTTAGTGTATCATCTTTTAGATTGTAATAGATTTCAAAAGTTGTGAAGTTTTAGGGATAGGAACGGCGAACCAACAGCAAAACAACTATTATATTGTATTTAGACATAGGAGATGATTACAAAAATTTTAAAAAGTGGTACGTTTCAGACGTATGATAAGGTTAAAGAATTTTGTCCAGGTGTGTAGCTAAGTTGTGCGTAGGCCGTAAGAGAGTATCTTTTTGGAAATTTTAAATAAGTCGTATAATTTTATCCAGAAACAAGAACCATTTTGGTAAGGGAAACAAGTTTGAGTTGGTAATGAGGAAAGTCAAAGAATTTCAGTAAATCTTCCGATTTATCGATATAATTTAAGTTTTTAAGAACAACTGTAAGTTTTCCTTATCTTTTAGTAATATTATAAGGTTTTTATCTCATCCTAGAACTTTTAAGACTTGTAATTTGGAAGGTTTAATATTAGGTTTAGATAACATGGCTGTACGAAGACACTTTGAGTATATCTTACTTAATTCTAATTTTTGGGTTGATGTCCTCGATTGAGGCGCTATTTGGACTGAGAAAAAGTAAAACATTTTGCAGGAGTTTAAATAACTAGTCTACTTAAAAAGTTATACAGTTTATTAAATGTTATTAAGGTTTCTTTGAGTCGAGTGGATGGAGTGTCCAAGTAAAGACAGCTCTGTTTTTGAAAATATGGAAAGTAGATAAAAATCTTCTGTTATATTTTAATAGTAATTCTTCAGGAATATTTTGTTTGTCACACAAAAGTCTACGTTTCCATAAGATAAGCTTTGAATACAGCTTAGCGAGGTGGATGGTTTTATCGTTGTGGTTTAAATTAATAAATGATTGGTTTTACGTGTTAAACTGCGTCAATTTTTAGAAAAATTTCTACGTTCTAAAAACCACTTTAATGCTATTATCAATATAGATCTTCCTAATAAAGTAAAAGAATTTTTTCTTACATCAGAGCCGTTATTAATAGAAGAGACAGTATTGTAAACAAATAAAATGAACAAACTAGCAAAAAAGTATCTGCTCAGATTATTACCTCTACGAATATCAAAGTATATAAAATATCTTACGAAGACTACAAAAAAACTTATATAGTTTAAACAAATAAAAAAATATTAAGCTATATATAGAAGCACTGTTTTAGTTTTATGAAAAATATAATAAAAAACAGACATAAAAATTAATTTATCCCAATAAAAAACACTTGCAGCTATTTTCTATTGGAGCAGCACCATTATTCATGAATCAATTCAAATAAAAGAAAACATCCCCACTGCCTCAGTACTTGATGATAAACAATAATTCCTTATTATTTGGAACGGCTAATTATCTCATGTCATTAGCTGCATAACACTTTGAAAAAAATAGCTTCTCAAACTTAGAGCTTTTAGAGATAGAGATTTTTCCTTTAAAAATTCCTCTCAAACTATCACTTCTGATTCAATAAATAGTAGAGAAGAGCACACTAAAAACCAGTCTTTTTCTAAAGGGTCATCTAAATTGAATGCCGGAATTAAATTTGAAATAAAACGGCTTTTAAAGTAATTTTGTGATTGTTATTGAGCATTAAATTACACAATTTCTAATTATGTCTGAAAAATGACCACCTTGGTTTTTGTTGTATATCTTGGTTCTTTTTACAAAAATGTACATTGCAATTTTATACGTGTTCCGATCAGTTTCGGCGATAACACGCCGGATTTCGTCCTTCAGATCGTTAACTTTTGTGGATTGCTGAAATAGACCTTGAACACTACAAAAAAGTTACATGGTGTTAAATCAAAAGGTCTTACTGGTCAATTGATGACCAAGAAAATTTTGGTGCAGCAAACCGCTGCTGCTTAATCTGTGTGACAAGTGGCCCTGTCCTGCTGAAATCATATTTGGTGAATGTTGTCGAGTTAGAGCTAAAAAACTGGGTTATCTGTAAAAGCAATGATCACCATTTACGAATATATCATTTTCAGCATTATTTTCAAAGTAGTATATGCCTATCACGTTATTTTCTCAAAATATACACCAATTAGTGACTAGTTGGAAGTGCATTGGCATCAAATAAATAAGAAGACTCTCACTACCGGTGGTTTGATGGATGGTGTTCTTTGTTTTCGGATTGTTAGGCCATGGTTTTGAAAACTTTTGACGTTTCGTTCATACTGTGGTAGACATTTTCAAAAGAAAATCTGAAAATTTCAACCACGTCCTAACAAGCTGAAAACGAACAACACAATGCATCAAACTGAGAATTTACTTCATAATGCTTTAAATATCAATTGACGAATTTGTGATGTTGAGAAAGGTCAGCAAACTTAAGCTCTTGCGTCAATTCAATTTTGAACGCATGAAGGTGCACGCCTTTTGTGGGCATTCGCTAAAGAAAACTTTTCAAAATGTCCAATTATTGAAAAAGTTTCATTATATTGTGTATTCTATTTTTTGTTGCTTTAGTCTTTTATTATTCCTTAACATTTCTATTTTTTAAATATTCTTTGCCAACTTCTTACTTTATTAATTTTCTATGCTTGTAGGTACAATGTGTTTCTTATCAACTAATTTATTTCAGCCCTTTAACTATATTATTTTTATGCCTTGTTTTAATAAACGGTGTCTTGTTTTTCTTGTTATACTCTACTTATTTTATTAATCCGTTTAGTAAGCCTAGTAAACATAAATGAGATAGTAAACCAATGGTCCACAGTTACCCGCTGGTTGAAAGCAGAATACTGCGATAGTAGCGGATAGTGTGAACAACCAGAGAAAGCAAAGAATTACCAGGCACTCAGGCTACCAATGAAAAACGGGGACATACCATATACGAACACTCAAGAAAGAATCAGAAAATAAAATTAGAAGTAAAAAGTGAGAGAACTACAGCAATATTAAAGGAGTAGAAGGTTTATAATCTATGGAAATTGAGGAAAAGAGTAGCGGAGTTTACAATAAAAATATCAAGATGACGTAAACTTAAAAAAACAAGTATGTGTAACAACATTAGAAAACAAAAAAGAGTGGTTGGTTCCCGAGTTGTTAGGCCGCGGTCGAAGTTTGGAAACTCCTGACATTTCGTCCAGAACTGCGGCAGACACGATGTATCATAACACCGGCCATAAAAGCCTTCGCATCTATTTGATATTGTTAAATAATTTTATAAATATACATCAATTGAAACATCAGGTAAAAGCACACTATTACATATTTACTAATAGGAAACCTTAAAACTAAAGTAGACAAACAGAAAGATAAAGAAAAGTTAGTTGGACATTTTCAAATAAACCCTGAATGACGTACCAGATAGGCAACTACATTAACAGTCTAAAAAAATTATATTAAGTTGTTTTAATAATTCTGCAATATTTGCCAAAAATTTAATATTGCATCTTCGAATTTCAAATGATTTTGGAAAAAATTGAACTACAGGTTTTGATGCGCTATTCCTGGAAGCGAGAGAAAATCTGCGATGTTGAAGGCGAAGAAAGTGTCCACTATTCTATTGTCTTCGGATGGCATAAACGTTTCGATTCCGGTGACAAGTTTCAAAGATCAGTCTGGTCCCGGTCGGCCGTTACAAATGGACAATAAATAATTGCTTGAAACTTTGGAAGATGAGCCTTTGTTGAATATTTGAAATTTGGGTATCAGTTCTTGGAGTTAGCAAATCAACGATTCATCGACTTCTCCAACAGTTTCACTTTGTGCACAAGAAGAAGCGACAGAAACCGTATGAATTTACTAAAGCGCAAGCCGCCTAAAGAGTCGCGATTTGCCGCCAACTGCTCAACAATCCTTTGAATGACAGGTTCTTGAAGCGAACTGTGAACTCGGATGAGAAGTAGGTCTTCTTGGTCAATCACGAGTTTTGCATTTTGAACTTGCGCCAAACTTTATTGCCAGCAGTTTGACCGTGTCTACACCAAGTTTAAGAAGAAGTACCTGACCTGGTTCAACAAGACAACCCAAATCCTACAAAAAGATTAAGAAAGTTCTTTCGCATCTAACCTACAGTGCAGATGCTGCCCCGTCCGATTACAATTCCTTACGCTCAATGAAACATTTCTTGCGTTGTCGCCGGTTCGAATCATTGATGAAGTTGAAGAAGCATTCCAAGAGTTTTTTGGTTCAAAATCTTGCAGCTCGGTGGCAAAAGATTGTAGAAAATGATGGCATCTACTTCGAAGATAGTTTTTATTGTTTTTAAATAAGTACATCCATAAAATTTGACTTTTTTGCAAATGTTGCACAACTTCAGGACGACCCAATACATAAAAAAGACTTTCTTTTAGCATTAGACAAACTAGTTATGAGTGATACATCAGTAATAAATTAATTTCCAACCAGAAGAGCCCATCGAATGGTACGAGCGGAAATAAGTATTAATATACAGAAGAAACGTACAAAATTATTAAGAAAAACCAAAAAAGACATTGATGGAAAAGTTTTGAAACTTCTTCTTCTTTTTCTTTCTGGCATTTTTTCCCTTTACGGGTTAGCCTCCATTTTTTATAGTCCTCCCAGTCCCCTTGTTGGAGATCTCTTTTTTTAGCAGTTTTAAAACAATAGACAAAAAATATAAAGAAATTTTTCGATATAGTAAAATACATAAAAACAACACAATGAAACAAATTAATAAAAAGGTAACATAAGCAATGTTACAAACTATAAAAGATAAACCACCTATAAAACTTTAAATCTGAAACTTAACAACAAAATTAGCAAAATAAGGTAAATAGAAACCATAGGGTAAGTTAAACAAAACTAAATGAAATAACTTAAGAGAGAACATAAAAAGAAACATAGATAAACTAATGGATAAAACAAAAGACAAATAAATGTCGAAAAGTATAAAAATAAGAACAAATATAAATGTTATTAATCAATTAAAATAAGACCATGGTTCAACACAACAGAAAAGAAATGTTATAAGTAGTATAAATTTTTTTATCATATATTACATAATTTTAAAATTAAACAAAAAAAAAGAAAACAAATTATAAATACCAGATGAGAGAAACCAAATGAGATGAAAAAGGTAATAATAGAAATAAATTTTATTTGCGTCTCAGAGAAGGTAAAAGATTACCAAATTAAAAAAATATGGTAGTGGTATATAAAATGTTTCAAAGAACAAAGACTACTTTGAAAACTTGGACGTTTTTGTTAAGGTGATACGATGACATCCGGAAGATAGTGAGAATAACATGGATGACAATAGCGCAAAGTTAGAACCAGCAGAGAGATGGATAAAGCATATAACTAAATATAAATTAAAAATGATATCTAAAGAGGGGGGAGATGAGAAAGGAAACTATATTCGCATGGATTTTTAATTTTTAATGTCTACTATTAAATTTATCCAAATCGTCATAGACTTTGCCCACTTCTCAGTTAGATGTTGAGCCATTCCCTTATTACGACAGGAATGGTCTCTATTGGAATTTACATTTGTGTGAGGATTTGTACATACCTTTATCTCGAGTTTATGCTGTATGGTGCAGAGTACTGCTGAAAGATCTAATCCTGATGTAAGTAGAGAGTCTTAAAAAGTGACTTGAGAACGATTTCCAAGATATTATTGATATGGTTTTGGGTTAGAACTCTGACTTTTTGACGAAAGAAAACGAGCTTAGCTTTACCTTCCTAGCTCACAGCAGATCAAATCGTAACATATCCGAGTTTCTGTACTCTGTCTGTCTTTCCAAATTTTTCAGGTATTTATTTGGTTTCGTCATTCTGATGGTTCAATTTCACTTCTACCAGAGAGATTATTTTGTCAAAAAACAACAGGTCTTATCATTTAGAAGTAATTTGCATCTCATCATCTATATAATTCATTTTTTCCTGTAGGCTTAAATAGTAGCATGCACCAATTTTTAAAGGCTTTAGTTTAGGTTCCATTGAGTGTCTTTTAAAAAGTAGCTTGAGACATGCCCATCTAAATAGCCAACTTCTTCTGACTACAACGAATTCTCTCTAGCTGTGCTTTGGGTACTTGTGGAGTCCGTTTAGTTTACATAGTTCCAGTCTTGTTGTATCTTTTGATCACATCGTAGATAGTTCTCCTTATATCGCTTGTGTTCTTAAGCAGCCAAAGCATTTCCCAGTTGTATGCAAATGCAGAATTGCATGTCGATTTTGTATCTTGAAAGACATTTTAATGGAAAATGAAGTAGAACGGCTTTTCTTTTGCCAATTAAAAGTCACAATCTCTAAGAATTCCTGAAAACCAAAAATTCGTTCGTTTAGCAAAGGCAGTTGTTGACTTTTATAAAAAGCTAGGTATTTTTTCATTATTTTCATCAATTAATTTATTTTTTCTTTTGGACCTGAAATTATACGTTTGGACATTTTGATATAATTTTTCTTTTCTATTTTCAAAGAGACTTAGCTATTAATGGTACCGTCTTTGTATAAGTGGCTCTCGATGTTGGTTTGTATTTTTGTTCCTTGATTTACAACTGCAAATCTCACATTTGATCGTTGTTTATCAGATGCTGATGTTTTACTGCACACGAGGATTATTATATGCTTTACTTTATGCGCATTTATATGCATTTGAAATATGCTAAGGCGCATAAAACGTTTTTCATTAGGATTTTTATTTTGTCATCAAATAATTCACTGCTTTTTCTTTTTATTTGACTTCAGTCGCGAAATCAAATGTGCGATACATGAGCTGTTATTTTACGACTCCATCGCTTCTTGAATTTCTATGCTCACCGGGAGGGCATGTTAAATGAAAAAAAGTTGCCACTTTCCGTGACGCACTTGACAGCCTATATTTGAATATCCGAGTCGTGAATATCAATGCTTTCTGCTGTTAACTATAAAAATTCCTAAAAACTTCTTTTCTAACTTGTGTCAATAGTAATCGAGTTGTTCCCTACATGCGTGTGCGTGCGTTGTACTGCATATTATTTAAAAACCTTTTGGTATCCCACTAAGTTTTTAAAATTCCAAGCTACTTATAATCTACATAATAATTTAACCGAATGTTATCTGATTTTACAATGCATTTCCTTCGATTATCCGTTGCATCTTTAAGTAACTTCTGTTTTCGTTTTCAAGACTCATTTCTTCAGAAGGATCTATTGACGTTTGAGACACTTTGTTTAGAAGTTTATGGGTTACTTGTTAATTAAATAATTATTAACCCTAGGATGCATAAACCGGGCCTTTCAGGTCCGGAGAAATTTCAGTAATTTATAATTTGCTTGAAATAATTCCAATTGGCTTGAGCATTTAGATATGCTCTAAGCAGGTCTTTATTTAACACGCACTTGATTCAAAAACATTCAAGTGTATTTATAAATTGAAAAAAAAAATATTTTCCGTTAGCACCCCGTATTTACATAAACCGGGTCTCCGAAGCCAGTCTACTTATAGTTTCAATAAAACAAGTATAGACTTTTCATAGCCGGCTAAGAGTTAGCTGATATTGTCATTCGGTTGAAATAAAAGTTGCATTGAGTGAACTTGTGAGACACATATGATAATGACATCAAAAAAAAGTGTGAAAAGGTTGAGAGTTGGTAGTGTCGGCTATGAAGAAATACTGTTGCAGTAGGCAGCTGAAGATGATGCCTTCCGGGGAAAGTGATGTTTCAGAAGCAGCAAATGATGACACAAATTTCGAATTGTCTTGTGGTGAGTATTCTAAATCCAGTACTGATGATGGGGACGATAATTCAGAGGATGATGCTGACAATATTGGTAATCCGACCTTTGCTTCAACGAGTGGTTACATTTCTCCAAGTGGTCTGGATTTGAGTTTGGAACCTCCAGCAAAAAATAAAATTCAACCACATTATTCGGCGTGGACCAGAACTGGCAAGAAAGAATACGGCTGCAGCACAAAAAGAAGCGTTTCAATTATTTGCAACTCCAGTTATGATACAACAAATTGTGAATTGTACTAATTTAGAGGGGAAAAGTGGTTATGGAGCAAAAGGAAAACCGTGGAAAGATGTGGCCGTTGATAAACTTCTTTACTTATTCATGCGGGAGTTGACAGAAGCTGGGATCATCAGATTTGACGATAAGAGAACTCAAACTACGGGTTTGGTAACCGATAAATTAGTAATGATATCCTATGTTTGGAATTTATTCATTCAATAATGCTAAACCTGCGTCATACCAAATACTAATGTAACTATAGATGAACAACTAACTTGTTGGGTTTACAGGTAGCTGCAGATTCGTTCAATATAATCTAAGTAAACCGGAAATTTACTCTAAGATTTTTATTTTTATTGTTTGAAACAATGTTTACTTTTATATTTAATCTCACGTTTGTAATGTATATGTATATATAAATAAAGTTCTACTTTAATATCTATGTTTTTGTTATGACTATACACAAATTTACATACCGGGCCTCAGAAGCCCGGATTATGTAAATGCCGATATTTTATTGGTTAAGTATTCTAGGGTTAAAGATGAGGCTTTTACTAATATTTTTAATCCAGTTGTTTACAATTACTTGGATTAAAACTATATCAGCTAAGTTTACTAAGTTGACATCTAACTAAATTGTTCAAAAGTGCAAGATGCGGCATATTTGTTTATTCATCCGCTGAATGCTTACACTTCCAAGCTTCATTTAAATTCATTTGAAAACTCAACAGAGTTATATTTTTTATTTAAATCATTGAAAGAAATTGTCATCCTACTTTTGATGCGAGGCTCCAAGTGTGCCCTTTTATTAAAAGGTCATGTAACAAGAACAAGTTCATTCCATTTAATCGTAAGTAAGTTGGTCGTAATACGATGTACCCTTCTCAACAACCGTAAATACCACTAGCGCAAAATCAATTCATGTTCCTAAGTCAACCCGCAAATCGTATCTGCACGTCACCATGTACTTCCTATATAAATAATGCATCACCGGCTACACAATTTCCAATTTATAACCCTAATGGACAACAAGCACATATAGACATTCATGAAACAGAAAGCAAATTACTATCTCATGAATGGCGGCTAGTACAAAAAGAATACGTTGTTCGGTTGAGAATATTAATGAAAATACAAATCAATCATATAGCAACCGAAACAGAGTTCTGTCTAATGAAGATGAATAACTCACATCCTGCATAGATAAACGAGCAGTGAAAGTAATCGAAACATCTACCGACTCATGTACATAGTGCTATTTGTTGTAAGAAAGTGATTAAGAACTTAAATGAAGTAATAAAAACCTGGATGATGCTATTCTTAAGATAAATACCAACACTTCAAACTCTTAGAAAAAACTCTTTAAACATTTTCTTCTTTAGTCTTCAGTCTTGAGTCTTAGATTATTTGTTTGATAATTTTTTTCCGGGGTCGGCCTTTTCGATTCTTTTAAACATTTTGACGGCGCAAATTAAGGTTGAAAAATCATAAAGGGTAGTAATGAGAAATTTACATCCAAACTCTAGTTTGATCTAATTAAAGGCGAATAAAAATGGAAACCAAAATGTAACACCATGTATATACGACAAGGTAAGTAAAAATTCTTTACCGTTATTGTTTGCCGATCTAGCACTTGCACGAATTAAGGAAGTATATAATCTAAATTCATAAAACATACAAGTGTCGGAGAACTCTCCAAGGAAAAAAACTATTAACTATAATTTAATGTACGGCTGTCAAACACAATCATATTAAAGCTTATTGTTGTAATAAAGAAGTAAGAAGCCTAGCTTTTTGCAACATTCACACCAACTAAGACAAATACAGAGAACAGCTGAAAAAATTTGGTAGTCACAATACCATTAAATATAGCAAATGAAATAGAAGAAGCAGTGGAAAATTTAACTACCGCCCTTAAATAGGCATTGTGGAATGCAACACCTCTAAAACCACAATTCATAGAAACAACAAATAACCCCTTCAATATTAGAATTAAAATTGCTAAAAAAAAGAAGATAAAAAATCTGACAGCAAATCAGACATTCCATTGAAAAATAAAGATTAATAAATGATGAAGCACTCCAACCGAAGAACTTTCGGTTTTAACAAAAGCTTTGCCCCAAGTACTACGTAAGATATTTCCTTGGTGCCTAATCTCTCAACGAGTGATGTTGCTTGGTCAGCTCACTCACCAACTCTTCTTATGGAAATATTTTAAGACTAGAGTTTACAAACACTACTATAAAATCCCCAAGCTCTACAAAAATCAATACGTCAAAAAATCGGATGTATTTCTTAACACATGCTAGACGGAGTAATAAAGAACTGCAGAATACGACCTCGAAAATGATAGACATCACTTGAACGATATTCTTTTTAAAACATAATGAAATATCTTCCAGTTCTGTAGTTTTATTGTGTAAAAATAAATTGTTACACTTTCTGTCGGTTTTTTTTTATTCTATCTGAAAGAGGAGGAGGAGGAAACTTGGTCAACCCTGTATATATGTATATGATATGAAATATCAAATTTACTTGTTAGACTAACAGGTTAGTTGTACTGAATAATAAATATTTAAAAACAATTCTCATAAAATGTTTTATATTCTGTATGTATATATATATATATATATATATATATATATATATATATATATATATATATTAGAGCAGCAATGGATTCCATTATAGGTACATTAAGTACAAAACACTTACGTGTAGTGTAATAATATCATATAATGTTTGTTTTTCGTGAAGTTGAACGGAGACTCCAAATCATTATATCGAACAGCTATTATTAATGATTTATTTCGAGTACCTGTCATTCTACAAGGTTTTATGTAAAGTCGCACTATGCGTCGTTTGAAGCAAGTAGGTCAAGATCATCTCTTTTACTAAGTTGATATAGATGCTAAGATTCTGATTTACTATGTCTATTCCACCCGTATTCTTATGATAAATTGTGGCCAGATGGAAATGTTCAGTTATGAACCTTCGATGTTCTTTACGTATTTTTTTTATCAGACTTAAAAACAGTGACTAGAACATATTGTTATCCTTTAAGCTAATTTTATGACTTGAAATCTTTGGGGAAGATCTTTGTTACTGGCTGGATGAGGGCCTTTCAGTGATGTATTCCCTTTAGTGAAGGTTAGTGGGCTAAAGTTTCTTGAGCCTTTAGGTAACTTGGTGTTGGATAGCTTATTCAACAGTCAGTTGTCGTGGGCTGTTATTTTTTTAAGGTTCATCAATTTTCTTTCGAGTATGAAAGTTTGTATAAACAAAATACCGATAAATTCATGCGTCTGATATTAATCTAAAGAATTTGGATCGGCATCTTCGCATGATACCGATAGTAACGCAGCTTCACACTTTTACTCTATAGGTTCAGATGGACTGGCTTATTAGTACCTCATTATCTAGACATAGCTATGATCTTTACCTGATCACTCGGTTTGAATTTTGTCTTAGCTTTATTTGTTTCGTAATAATTGTCTGGATTGGTGGACTCTGCCCTTTTTGTAAGGTCACGTAAGTTGATTTTGTTTAGTTGATTTTTTGAGTTGGTTGGGATGGTTTCGTATGTAAAGTAATACGATGGTTACATCTGCATGTTTCTCCAGTAACATTGAGGTCTTATAGGTCGATAAGATGATGCGTAGTTCAGATATTTGGCTGTCTTGGGAATGAGTATGGTTTCAGCTTGTTTGAATTCGGTTGATCAGTACTGAAGTATAGGATTTGAAATATGGGTAAGTAGTACGATTCCCTTTTCTGGGAGCTCTCTTAATATATTGAGAATAATTACTGACTTTAGACTGTACAGTTAGTTGCTAGATCTTATTTTAAAATTATTTTGAAATAAATGATGGTATAGTCATGTCGTTAGAGTTAATGTTAAGTATTATGAAATTACTTTGTTAGATGTCTTCATATAGTAGAAATAAGCTTGCAAAATGTTTAGCGATGAAATCTGCTTTTCCTTATCACTCTTGGTACATCCTAGTACTAGAGGTGTTTTTTTTAGAATAGATGATGTAGTTTAGGATTTTAAGAAGGGTTTCCAAATTAAATTATCTTATCTGTTTAAGTATTTTTCTTGTTTTTAGTTTGTAGCTTAGGTTGTTAAATCCCATATTGTCTAACAGGTGGTAGCTTTTTTACCATCGGGCTCTGGCTTTTGTTTTGAGAGAATAATTTTTTAATTTTAAAATAAATATTGTAGTTAGTTGTTTCGTAATCAAGAAAGAAAGTGACTTGTTGAACAGCTGTTTGTAGCAGTAGATGAAATGTATTGACGGCGTCGTCCAGTTCTTTTGCATGCTGAAGGCTTATTTTCAAGTCTATGTTTTCGATTATATTTTGGCGATAAAATTCTCAATTTGTCTTTGAGTTATAAAGGATTTTTATGAATGATACATGTACTTGCTTATATAATCATTAAACGGTCTAATGTTAGGTCTAAACTTGCTGTAATGTCCGAGTAGTTTATTGATATTCATTTAATGATAAAAAAGTCAAAAAGATTAGATATATTTTGGCGTTTATTGGCCAGTATGTAAAGGTTCCCTTATCTTTAGTTGAGGTTAGTCGGATTTTAGGAAGGTACATTTGCTATTGAAACTTTTTTCAGTAATTTGGGTCCCAACGTGTGAAAGAATTAATCAGTACGCTTAAGAGGGCAATATACAGCCATGACAGCGAGTTTGTATAGTAAGGTAAGGATCTTAATGGATGTAGCCTGAAGTAGTTCGTTTTCATGATAACGTAGGGTACATTTTATGTTGTTTTATTACTGTGACGGTTAGTGCATGTCGGGTTTTGCTAGGATGAATAAAGTAAAAGTTTCTGTAAAATATGTTTCACTTGTAAGAAGTATACCGATATTTTTTTTTTTTAGAAATAGGATTTCGACGATCAAGATGAGTTAAAGGGATTGTTTCGATTTTTAAATGTCTTTTGAACTTTTATTTGTAAATATTTTTCCATTACTAGTCTCGTCCTTACTTATATTTGGATTGTTTTGATCACTAGTTTTATTAATTTTTTCTTGATAAGTTTCAAGATGTTCTACACCAAATTTCGAAGCTAAACCTTATTGGTTAGCTTTTAATAAATTGGTTCAGTTTATTTTCATATTTGATTCATCCATGTTGTAAAATTGTTGTATGAGAGCCACCTTTAGAAAGTTGTTCTTCAATGCTGTTATGATTGGTCATATTTTTGTATATTTATCTGTAGCATCCAACAGATCATTATTTGGTAAATACAATTATAAAAAACTATTGAAATATATTATGTTAATTAGTATTCATAGGTATTTCATAATGATCCCTCTTTTACAAAAAAAATTTTTCTTCTAGATGAGTGTAACCACTCTAGAATAACATTAAAATACAGTACTTAATGGGTTTAACCACATTATCCTAAGCAATATTTTGTAAAAACATTTTTATTGATTAATTTCATATAAAAAACTCATAGATCTATTAGAATTTTTAGTGCACTCTTCCATTCAACAAACTTGTGCCCTGTTTACATTGTTCTCTAACAGCTGTTAAAATTGCTTTTTTTAACTTTTAGGTAAAATAAATATGCATATTGCGGGAAAAGACAAATATTCATTCCGAAACGTTATCTTGTTTTACGCCTGGCTGTATACAGATGTCCAAATTTAAACTTTTGAATTACATTAGAACATTCTTCTCTCAGTTCGGACTTATCGTCCTGCGGTTATCATTGGAAGAAACACTTGGACAATAAAGATGTGAAAATAATGTCGAACTGTTTGTGTGCTATTGGATAGTGTCATATCTGGCTTCATTTTACGATAGGGGGATTTATATCTGATTCACCTACATATATAATCTATAATTTGTGTGAAGTACTATATCACAACTGATGATCGCCAATAAAAAAAATAAATATGAACTATAAATCACACGTCAGACGACTTTCATTTGTGAACACTATCGACAAAGCGGGTAGGACAAATATCATCATTTTCGCTAAGTACCATATTACAATTAAAAAAATTGAAACTTTTATGCACGTGCAATCAATAATCTTTGGAGACTATGTCGAAAAATAGTTTAATGTGGACACTGTTTTGTTCAATAATTTTTTGTATGTATATATCTCACTTTTTGATCTATCCTTGTATTTTTTGCAATAAAAAAATTATGTGAGACTATCTTATAAATTGTTTTTAAAACAGACTTTACCCTGGTTTATCAACCACTAATTTTGTTTGTTTGATCAACTCCTTTGCTTCAATTTTTTTATAATAGATTTTAGTATCTTAATATGTTTATTTTTAATGGCTATCTTTAAATAGCTTTAAATTAATTTAATTATATTTGGGATTGTATAGTTGGGGTAAATAGTACAGTTTGTAGAATCCAACACACTTCTTTTTCTATTTTGTATTCTGCCAAGTCTTTATCGATTTCTTAAATCTCTTCCGTTTCAAAGGTGATGCAGATTCGCTGCTCCATTCAATTAATAATTGCATATTTAACTCTTATACTCTACATGCGCTTACTTACTAGCGTCTAACTCCCAATTGATCCGGCCAGTCGACCTTATCTACGCATGCGCTTTATAGCCCAGTCTTATTGGCTTTTAGGTTACATCGTGTTGCGTAAAGTATTTTCATTCCATTAACTTTGGATCGATATTTTTATAACAAATCTTATACTTGGCAATATTTTTGTTTAATTTTTAATATTACTAAATATTACTAAAATATTAGTAAATGTTTCTCCTTCTTTTATATTTCAAATAATAGAAATAAATTTCTTCTACCTATCTACTCTACAGCCCTTTAATGTAGTTGATTTATATCAAATCCATAAGTTAAATTTATAAAAATAACAAATAATAAATTTTTGGAAAATACAAACAACTGTTTACTTTTTTGGTATGATGCACGTATTCACATTTGGCTTGATGTTTAATATAGGTTTAGGAAAAACAAACTGTATGTATGATGTAAAAACATTTCGATAATTATGCGCTTGGACCCGTATAACTAAAATTTAAATTGTAAAACTCATTTAAAAACGCATTTCAAAATGAAATTGTTCACGGATTCCCCGTTATATTTATTTTATTACTATATGGATGTGGGTTGCGAGGCAGATATTTCTGTTGTGCTCGGAATTCTGAGGCGCATAAAAGTTTTTGTACTGCGCGACAGTGAAATGGGGATTCCAACGTCTCGTTTTTCATACGGAAGCAACAATAGAAAGTACAACTTTTATAATGCGGTATTGATCCTCTGGTAAAGTTCAAAATGTGTCTTCTATTGTGTATTTAATTGTATTTCAATTAAAGTATTTGTATGTGGAAACATCATGTAATATTACAAATAATAGCGGTTATATAATAAAAATGAATATTATTTTATGATTTTCTAACTACTATAGAGTGGCCGTATCACTAGAGTTCATAAAGAAAATAGTATCTAAATAGACAACAATACATAGTTACATCTTCCGTCGATAGTATCGGTATTTGCCCCAAGGGGCTATAGATGCAACGTAAGCAAGATTTTGTGTGTGACATCATAAATGAAGATCGCTACATTTAGATGTCTGAAGATTACCTGCGGTCCACAATATCCAGCTATAATAACATTGACGACTTTATTTTCATGTAGAATGATGCATCACTCCATTTTATTTTTACTGTGCCTCCGTGGTTCGAACAATATTTTTCAAGACATTGAATGACCTCTAAGAACTCCACATCTTACTTTATGTGACTTTTATCTGCAGAGCTACGTAAAGAAAGGATTGTACAGGGCAAAGCCTTGCATTCTGGCGGACTTAAAAGCTTGATGGGTGCAGGAGATTCTCAGCAATATCCTAAAGGACCTCTTTTAGAAGACTATGTCTCCGGAAGATTTTAAGTAACCAGAGGGTGCAAAGAATTCTCAGATTAAGCTCAATCTATATTCAGTTAATAAGTTTGGTACATGGAACGTAAAGAGTTTACTAAAATCTGATAATTAACCAATCTAAATAATGAAATGGAACAAAAGAATGTCAGTATATTTGGTTTAAGTGCAGTTAATAGACAAATAAGGGTATATACACAGCAAATGAATCCACTTTATATTCTTCGGGTAAAGAAGACACTGAAGAAATAGAATATTTCTAATATAATTAAAAGACCAACCGTATAATATAAACATAATAGAGGGTTGTTATCTTACAAAAGGCAAGCTTGATAAAGAACTAGAAGAAACTTATAAATTCATAACGGTCATATACAAGCTGATCAAAAAAAGTGACATAAATTTATTGATGGGAGACTTCAATGCCATTACAGGAAAAGAAAAACTAATCACTGGGTAGTTTTGGATTGGACAAGAGACACGATAAAGGTATTAGACTGTAAGAGTTTTGTCAAGAACATGATCTTGTGATATTAAACACCTGGTTCCTACTATTGAAAAGAAGAGTTTATTTGGATATCCCCACAATATATAAATGATAAGAACAGTATTTTAAATTCAAATACGTATCCTAATGCTGACATTGGATCAAATCACAACTTAGTGGTAATAAAGATAAGGACAAAGTTTAAAAAGATAACAAAGGCAAAAATAGATTAACCGGGAAAAACCAACAAACAAAGATATTAGAAAAAAAATGTACAAGAACTAGAAACAAAACTAAGTAAACTGAAACCAATACATATACAGTAGCATAAAAAACAAACAACAGTAAAAAGACAAAATTAAAAGAATCTCTAAACGGAACAGGACCAAAAAAATCGAGAGCAAAAAAGGAATGGATTACGGGCGAAATTAATCTTATGGATGAAATAGGGAGAAAACCAACAAAAAGAAATAGATGCACATAAAGAACTAGATTGCAAAATAAAAGCAAAAATTAAGGCAAAAATTAAGCAAAAAAAGTGATTAGAGGAAAAGTGCAAGTTTGAAGAAATTGCAAATAAATCATGATGAACGAAATTTACACCAGGAAATAAAAAAAAATGATAGGACATTATTAAGAGCCAATGCCAATCAACGTAAGAAACAAAAGAAATTAGTTTTGGGCATAGAATAAAAAAAGAAAATATGTTTAGTAATGTGAAAAGTGTTGATGGCCCAGATGTAACATCCACTGGAAGTCCATATATCTTAAATCTATTGACATCCTATTAAGATGACTAAGACAGGAAAAGCTGCAGGCGATGATGATGTAGCAGCGAAATATTTTAAATATATGGTAGTCTGATACTGATTGGCAGAATTGTGTAATATACTCAAATGGTAATAAATGTATCACAGGAGTTGTTGCACTCGACATTTGTAATGATACTACAAGAAACCAAAATCTCAAAAGTGTCAGGATTATAGAGCCATCAATTTAATGCTCTATGCTCTAAAAATATTCCTGCGCATAATATAATACAGAATTAGACAAAAATGTAAAGATCACATTAATCAATTGCAATTTCATTTTCGTAAATGTCTGGGTACGAAAGAAGCAACCCTTGTTCTGCTAGTATTAATAGAACGCTGTTTAAAGATTAACAAAGAAGTATGCGTGCTATATACATTATGGTAAAGACCTTAGAATTATAAAAAAAAACTCTGTTGAAGACAAACAACAATAGTGTATAGATGAAGAAACAACAGTACGAATAAAAATTACTAGAGGCGTTTGTCAAGGCTGTGTGCTCTATTTAATTTTATTTAATGTGTATGCAGAGGTAGCTTTGCGAAGAGCCTTAGAAGGAAGGGAAGAAAAAATAAAAACGAGACGGATATAAAATTCGGAAAGGCAACTTTCGAAAGCGAACAAGTCATCGATGTGACCTGGTGAACCCCGTATCTCGAGTCAAATGAGAACTACAAGTCTGAAATTAAATATCGAGAAATATATCGACCTAAGGTGCCTTCTAACTAAATATAAAGTGAATCGGTCAAGTAATTCCGGAGATATCGTCTCGACAGATACACAAACACTCACGCACAGGCTAACACACACACGCACGCAGACAGGATCTTGATCGCATTAACTTTCGAAAGTTAATAACAGCATAAACCATTTCGAAGATGTTCAGGAGCAGACTTCCTAAAAATGAGAAATATGTTAAACATCCAAGTTAGACTCGGAATATTATAGTGTTATATATGGCCATTATTAATGTACAACTGCAAAACATTGACAATAAAGATTTAGAAAACAAGATAGAAACTTTTGAAATGTGGTTGACCACAGAATGCTGGATTATCCAGGTAACCAACGATAAAGTATTATATAGAATTAACATAGAATAATAATACTTGGTAAATATTATAAAAAACGCAAATCAGGATATTTCGGCCATATTGTGAGACATGTACAATACGAGACCTTAAAAAAGAAAACTAGAAGAGAAAAGAGACCAAGGAAAAAAAGAAAATCATGGCTCAAGTATATAAAAGAATAGACTACACTATCCAAAGCAAATACGATTTCCCCATAATAGTTGCCCAACTCGTTTAAGAAGAAGAAGCATATAGCAATATAATACACTATAATTAAAAATCTCAATAATTTTGTTAAATCCCTTTTCTGTGTGTGTAGCTTGGAAGTTCTGGGAGGAGTCATAGGAAAATTAATAATTAGTTGTAGTGAATCGCTATAGAAGATAATCTACCAGATAAAAAAGCCCTTAGGTAAAAATTATTTACATATACACATACGTAATTCAGACCTATTATATTTAGAAGGTGTACAGGTAATGAAGTTCTTCCGTTCCTTCCTATTACTTGTTTTATTTCTCACCTGTTTTGACATAGTGATTATTTTTTAACATTTTCCTAATTGCTTCATTCTATGTTATTTTAGACCTTTCTGTGAGTTTCTTGCCAATTGCTTCGCAGGCCATACTTTTTTGACTTGCATATTAAATAGTTGATTTTGCTTTAGTGAAGTATACTCTTCGATTCTCCCGAGAAATTTCATTTTCGCTACTTGTAGTCTCTTTTTTGTTTTTCATTCCCACAGTAACAGGTTAAAATGGGTCTGTAGATTACTTTGTGTGCTGTTAGTTTATGTTGATAAATCCTATTTTTAACGCTTGGAACACCTGTGCTGCCTTACGTATCCTATTATTTATGCCTAATTTATATTTATTTATTTCCTTAACGAGTGAATTAAGGCATTTAAAACAGTTCATTTGTTCCAATACTTTGTAATCTAATATTATTGAAAATTATCATGATTTTTGCGTTATATGCATTTATATTCATGTTCTTGATTTAAGTTCTTCGTGCTAGACCTCCCAGTTGGCAAATATTGCAATGTTGTTTGTAAAGGCCATTTTTTTAAAAGTTCGTTGTACATCTTGGCATCATGTCGTTCATTCTCTTGTATTGTTGTCGCAAACTAATTGGATCTTAAATTTCTTGCTATTACATAGTTCTTGGTTTCCGCATAAATTGATTAACTAGTCTAGCATCGTTTAGCTACACTTCTCAAAATCTTGTTTCCTGATACTTGAAACATACATATACTCTTTTATTGTGCCTTCTTTTTCATTATGTAGCCCGGCCTGAATGCCCACTGAAAGTTCTTTATTTGGTGTCTAGCTGTCTTTTTTCTAGAATTCTTTCAAATGTATTACTAGAGACGCGAAATGGGAAGATATCTTTACAATTGTTATAGTTCTAACTTTTCCCTTTTTTTATATATGGGTTAGATGATAGTCGTATGTTAGTCTTTAGGGATGATCTTGTGTCTAAATCCTAAGTTTCAAACTTTGAGTCTAATTTCGTTTTTCCACGCGTTTTAACATTTCCGGCAAAATCTTGCAATTTTCTTGTGTTTTTCTTTTTTTTATCTCCTAACGGCTTCTTGTAGCTCCCTTTTATTTATTTCTGCTAATGTTATCTTCTGTTTCATGTTTGTGCTGGCCCTCTCACTTTTTGTATTGTTGACTTCCATTCAAGAAGCTTTTTATGTTTAATTTGTTTATCTTCTTCAATACTTTTCTTAACTTGAAAAATAATTTCTTAATGTTCTTGCTATCTGATTCTATTAGATATCCGAATTCATCCAATTCTGATATTTTTACGTGTAACACTGCTTTTTTGACTTTAGTTTTCTGGATTTTGTACTTTTGGTAAGCATCTGTTTTAAAGTTCAAATAATCTTTCCATAATCTTTTCTTTTCTTTCATTTTTAACGTGCTCATACCGCTAGAATGTTTCGACTGTTACTGGTATAGCGCGTGCCGTATACATCTGTTGCTTCTTTAAGGATTATTTCTCTAAAGAATGCATCTTTGGTTCTAACATTCTTCTGCTATCTTTGATTTCAATTGAAATTCTCATTTTATATTTTGTAGTGATCTTATATTTCCTTATAGTAGTTATCTTTTTGCCACTTTTCTTTTTTAGTCCTACATTATTCTTCTCCTCTCCGTTTAGTTTCCCTTTCGCTAATAAAAGGTAGTAGTCATTTCCAATTTCTACGCTTCTCTTATCTCTTACATCTCAATTTGTAAAAATTTTACTTTTCTGTAATTATGAACTCTATGATCGATATCTCGCCTCTACTAGGTTCCTCTCTTGTCTATTTGTGTATCCATTTATCGTCAAAAAGGCATTAATTATTTTTATATCATTTACTAAACTGAAGTCGATCGGTCTTTGCCTATTGCCAATTTTTGTTTCTTCTCCGTGAAGACCAATAACCCCATTAAACCCTCTATTGTCCACTTCTCTAACTCAGTAGTTATCTATTTTTTTTATTTATATGTAATTAAAAATGCTTTGCTACTTTACTTAAATTGTACTGTTATAAGTCTCTCCAATATCGCTTTCCATTTCTCATTGATGCACGTCATCTCAACCATTGCCTTTTTATCGTCGGGGACTCCATTGTAAATTAATACATGGTCTTCAGTCTTCAGTATTTGTAGTATTATAAAGAATAAGAAAAGTCTTGCAATATTAAGATAAAGAAAATGAGCAAAATAGTTTAAGAAAAAAACTTTTTTTTAAACAATAAACATATTGTTATGGGCATTTAGATAGATGTGTAAATACGTATAAATGTACACGAGGGTACGCTCCCTCTCACTATCTGTTCTTTATTCAGTATCAGAATGACAGAGCAGGAAATGAACTAGTCCGTTACATAACAGATTACTATCAAGGTTCTCATGACAGAGGGAAAAACTACCAGAAAATTAGACGAGACTTGAGATGGTATAAACGATTTTTAAGCAAACGAAATCTACTTAAAGTTGAAAATAACCAACGTCACCCGAGGACCAGCGTAACTGAGAAAAATATTTGTATTGTCCACTATTTTCCCAAGGACGACTGCCGTTTAAAGTTGCTAAAATTGCTTCGGAGATCAGAACAAGCTACGACAATGTTCAGTAAATTTGTTATCTTACTCTAGGTTCGGTTCCATACATTTATCGATACTCGACAAAAAATTGAAGATTTGTTTTGATTATATTAGAACACCCTCTCTACAATCTCGATTTATCGACCTGAGATTATTATTATTTGTTTAAACTTCTAAAAACAACAACTAAAGGACAGAGGTTTGACGACGAAGTTCCTGTCAAAGTATTTAATTTACGATAGCAAAATCAAAAAACTAGCTAACCGTTGGGAGTATTTATTTCTAAGTTACTATATCTTGTAGAAAAATAATAAAAAATACTTGGATCATTTAAAAACTAATTTAATTTTAATTAATTAATCTTTCTTTCCAAAGGATTGCAACAAACTTTTAGAATCGCTTAGAATTTGCTGTTTATTAGCAGAACGCAAAATGAATTTATAAATTCCAAGGTTGCGGCCCGCGTCGAAACACCTGAACAGCCACAAAGGGGGTTAATTGAAGGTTAGGGACGCCAAAGGGTTAATAGTTGTACATCTGCGAACCCACAGGAAATTGCGGGATTTAAGGATTTGATCGTCCCACTTTTTAGATTAAAATTCATCGAGTGCCTCATTTACCTTTTAGTTTCAATTAAATTCCCCATTTAACACTTACAGCGTAAGTTAACTTCTAGTTTTTAAAATGAAACAAAGATTTTATATTGCAAACTTTAGAAAGATAGAGGAAATGGAACTATTTATCAGGTTTTATTCCACGATTTCTTTTTATTCTATTATAGTAAAAAGCAATTTAATTGAATTGTTGTAAAAATGAGGGGTACACTTTCCCGATCAATTAGAAATAAAATGCTAATCGCTCGCAAGAGGTCCACTCACCTTCCTCCTCGGTGTTTGAATGGGCTTCCTTTTGTCCGTTGACGTTGGAGTAAACAGACGAGTGAGTTTTCATCATTTTCAGCGTGTTACCTGAACAAAGGGCTCGCTTTAGCATACAAAATTGATTTATTAGGCTCGTGCGAAATTCACGCCACAAATCTCACCGGCCTGCCAATTACTATTGTATAAAGGCGCGTTCACCTATACACTTGACACTCGAATTAATCAACTCGGGTTCATTAATAATTTTGGGATAGAAATTTTCAATTTCGCAAGATTAGAGATAAGGAACTTACCTATGCTGTTCTTTAAACTTTCTAGTTCTCGGACGTTTGCATCCTGAAAACAAAATGCACAATTAAAACTCAAATAAATAATAAAAATTTAATAACATTTGTATTTTAACTAATTAAAAATTAATTCTTATAATAGTAAAACAAAAATTATATTTCCTTTTTAAATTTATTTATTAGCAATCGGAATTATAATATATTCTATGAGCTAACCTATAGTTTTAAAAACCAGGTTGTTCTTAATTGGGTTGATTGGATCTTTTCCAATGATAAGTCCTTGTTATGTGTTATGTGTCTTAAGTTGCGTCATTTGGTACTCCAGCTGTAGGTGTGATTTAGTTGTGTATTTAGGTGAGTTTTCAGTTTATAGTATTTTACCTAGCGAACTATTAGAACTTTAATGCACAGTATTTTAGACTTACTTTAACTATTAACTTATTAGCACATCCTAAAAATTCGATTTGCTATTTTCTTAGTCTTTAAGTCTATACGTTACCGTTTTTTGATTATGTGTTCTATTGTCAGTTTACTGTCTAAAGGCATTCTTAAATACCTGTTACACGTAGACAAATGTATTCGTATTTTCAGATATACTGGAACAAGCAGTTCTTTCTTAAAGCAAAATTTTTTACAGTATAGGTATTTGGTCTAGGTGATTTTATAAAAGAGTAGATGTTATTACTAGACCCATACACTCTATAAGGTACTGTTTCACTAAAAAAAGTGCCCAGTGTTGCATTTTTATTTGTCGAAAGGTCTGCCGTGTATAGAACATAGAACAATAGACCCAATATGTTGTCTTGGACTACTCTAGATTTTATTAGAAATTAGGCTGGTACTTCTTCATTAGCTTTCATTCTAATTGCCGACTGCTTAGATAAGATTTCGCCAGATTAAAGTAAGTTATAGGCAGTTATTTAACTTATATAGTAATCTAGTACGTCAAACTATACATGCATCTAAAAATACTGTTCTTTTGAAAGCCAAACTTGTGTAAAAGTATTCTTCAGTATCTTGATCGAAGTTTATTTTTTATAACAAAAATAGTCTTTTAAGTAGGTTTGCTATAATCGACAATAAACACACTTTATTTAGTTTTTTATTAGGTTTGAGAATTAGTGTTCGATAGTTTTTAATTCTTTAGGCTAATATTTTTGTTTTATCACAGCCAAAAATATATCTAAGTAAAATTAAATCCTTCGTTGATATCTCATTTCGTTATTATTATTTAGATTTCTCGAACTTTGTAAGGGTTGAGTAAACTGATTTTTTTTGAAGCTCTTTTCGAATAAAGAATATAAAATTTTGGTATGCTATTATAGATGGGGCATAGTTGAACGTAATCTACTTCAGTAAATTACTCTGCACACAATGTTGCCTATTCCTTATTATTTCTAGCTCATTGTGAATGTGCGGTTACTGCGTTAAGAAAAAGAGCATCGGTGCTTCTCGTTTTTAAGTCATATCTCCAGATAACACTGGTCAACAATGATTTTAGTTGTCAGAAGCATTTTTACTTTCCTTATCCTATAATAAGGAAGGTAATGTAATCGGAGGAAATTTGACCTACCCAGTTTTTCACATTTCTGGACGAAATATAGCCTCAGGATACCAAAAAAGTTGGTTTGAGCCATTGGTTCGTGTGTGTGTGTCTGTCGGTCTGTCAGTAAACAGAATATCTCAAGAACCGTAAGAGCTGGAGACTTGAAATTTGGTATGCAAGTTACTTGTAGGTAGGGGGCGCAGTGCCAAGCTTTTGATAAAAATCGGTCTAGCCGTTTGGTCGCAAGGTCGCAAAATTGGTCGGAAAGCGGCCGCGAAGCTAAACGGTTGAAATGCAAAAAATTTATGAGAATAAAAATGATTTGTTATCATGAGATAAATATGAATTTAAAATAAAAGTTGATAAAATAAGAACTCGAAAAAAATTGAAGCTCAGGATTTTTAATACCGGGTGTTCATAAAATGTTTCGGAAAGTTTATATTACCGGATAGATCAGACCGAGGCGAACAAAAAATTACAATGAAATTTTTTGATCCGAGGTCAAATAAATAAGTTATGGCCGATTAAAAATTAATTAAACGGACCAATCACAGCGCGCTCGTTGAGGTACCAGGCCGGCTGCGGGAGGACGGGGTGGGAGCGCTTGGCCGCTAGAAGGGAGCACGCAGGCGATAATAGGGAAGGCTGTGCAGCCGAGCTCGCACGGTTACCTTCAGTAACGTAGCAAAATTTTAAGTACGAATCAATTATTGTCTTGTACTGTTTATTTTAATTAGCTTTCGAGTGTTGGACTTGCGCCTCGTCCTTTTTTAAATTAACAAATTTTTAGACGAGAGCAGCGCAGGGCCAAGACGATGAACTCTCGCCTCGTCCTTTTTTAAAATAACAAGTTCCGGGACGACAGCAGCGCAAGGCCGATACGATGGACCCGGTATAATATATAATAATAGGATAAGGAAAGTCGTGTGATGTTCACACCAGATTTTTTAAGCTGAATTCAGAAATGTAATCCGCTTTTCGCTATCACGTACAGATCGGTAGACATTTTCAAAAATTCGTTATTGTGAGTATGGATAGATTCCTCAGTCTGTTCATAAGTTGTCACTCTGTTCAGTGTAACTCTAGTTTTACTCCCTGAAGTTGTCAGCAGTGTATTATTTAGCAAATGTTAACAATTAAAAGCAATTACGTAAAAGTCCTGACTCATTGTTGGCTTCCTTGTAGTAATGTATTATGCGTATTTCAGTTGTGTTTATAGTATACGTTCAAACTGATTTATACTCTGTGGTGCTTGTATAATAAATCCATAAATAAACAGATAACCTAGAAAGGAATCTCCCGTTTAAAACAGTTTACCACCTGTATTTTAGGTGGGGTGTTTGTGATCAAGACAAGAAATTGGCACCTCATATTTGATGTGTTTCATGTAAAAACAGGTTGTGCCAATGGCACGAAAATTCTCGTTTATCTATGCCTTTTGTTGTACCAATGATTTAAAGCATTGTTATTTATGTGTCACCAAAATAGTAGGTTTCTTTGCAAAGAGCAAGAAATCAACCATTTATCTCGATTTACCTTCTGCATGCGGCCTGTTGCATATGGTCCAGGTCTTCCTATTTTTATTGCATCTGAACAATATGTTTTAGAACATGATGATAAACGACAAGAAGAAAAGGTGCATTGTAAAGATGAAGATAATTATTTCAATCCCTGTAACGCCAATAAACCCCATATGATCTCACAAGAGGAGTTAAACGACCTGATTGCAGACCTTAATCTATCCAAAACTTAAGATGACCTGCTGGGATTACGATTACATCAATGGAATGTACTTGATAAAAAGACAAGAGTCAGTAACATCATACAAACGGAAGTGAGCTAAGAAGTCCATGCAGTAAGATACTTTTTCCGTCTTTTACCAAATTTGGTAAGTAATAAATTTTTCAGATTTCTCAGAAACTATAAGTGATAGGATAAAACTAAAAGCATATTTGTATCCAGCATGCAGCTTTCACTTGGAATCGCTTACTTCCATCAAGAACCAAGAAAAAAGTTCAGAATTGTTGAGCTGTGTATTAGTTGATTTAGTATAGTTTTGTCGGTAGGTGCTTGAGTACAGTGGTACTTTACTCCGGGTTTTTTTGTCGAGTTTCTTAACCTCTATTGGTGTAGTATATGTTTCTTTTTAAATGTTTGAGTGTGTTGATTAACTATATTAGTACAATGTCAATTTCACTTAAATTTACTTTCATATTTACTTCTCAATTTAAGTTTTTGTTGTACTGCCTAAAGATTGATTTTTTTTATAGATAGCATAATAACTAATTGTTGCTATTATCAGTAAATGGTTTGAGGATAGATTATAACTTGAGATAACATCCATATAGCTGAAGAGAGTCATTAGAAAAATAGAAGTCTAAAAGGTTTGGAGTAGCTCTGTTCCTGTAAGATGTGATGTAGAAGGCCATTGATATTTTACAGGGCTACTGTAAAGATATAGGGCTATTGTAAAGAATTTAATAAATTTAGTTATCAATGTTGTAAGCATTTTCAGTATTAAGATGTTTTGTTGTATGAGTTGTTGGAATATATACTTCAGCTCTTCTATAAATTTACTCAGAATGGTGGAGATATCTTCTATGATTTGTTTCTTCTTACAACTAAGTGTTGAGTATTTTCTTGGTTAATTTTGTTTTATGTTATTGTGGCCGAGTAACTCAGGTTTTATTGTATGTGTGTTGTTTGGATTTGGTTTGGTGAAAGGATGAGTGCTGGAGGATTTTGTTAAATGTTTAGTCTGTTGTTAACATTGTTATTTAGCGTACTACGGTGAAATTTGCAACTTCTACACTTATCTGGATGAGGATATTGTGATTTAATTTTTTATATCCTCAGTTAGTTGGATGCATTTATTGTTCATCGTGATGTTATGTCCGTAGTTTGTCTTACTAGTCATTGATTTTTTTGTGTTTTTGTAATTGCTAATTAAAGATATTTGTGAAGATGTGTGTTGAGTACTGTTTCACATTAGTTGTAAAGATTGGGCTGTTATCGCTATGTATTAGTTAAATTTCTTGTTAATGATTGTAGTATTGTGGCATTTATGTATTAAGTGATGGTATACCATCTACTATATTGATTCATTAGTTTTCTTTCTTTTTTTCTATTTTTCTCTATCATCATTCTACCCTCACGGGTGTTGACTTATGCTTGAATTTGAAATTAACAATAAAAATAAAACTGCTTGCCTTGCGGCCTTTATTTGTTGTGTGCGACAACGATATCTTTTGAACTTGTATGCACTTCTAATTAAGCTACAAGTACAATTTGGGCGCTTGGAAACTGATATTTTGGAGCACAGGCACACGTTCGCTTGCTTACAACAAACGCCAAATAAAGAAAAATATAATACAAAAGATAAGTCTTAATAAAAAATTTAATTGTTCGAAAACAATTGTTAAAATATGTTTTGTTGTCTAATAATAGACTAAGATGATAAAGAGAACAAGTTGCATAATTCTGGAATAAAAGAAAGTGCCATCTTTAAGATTTTACAACCACTTGGCATTAATCGTATATTGCGTGTCGTAAAATTGTTCACTGAGTTTAATGAGTAGATTTTTGTTACCAGATGCTTCTTAGAAAGGCGAGCACATGCAAAAAATTTGTAGTAGAAGAATTACTCAACATAAATATAGCATATATGCTAAGTCAGCAATAGAAGCATATTTGCCAATGTTCACTTTTTAAAACTAGACTTTCTGCTAATTAAGATTTTAATCCTTAGGATAATAAATGACTGGGGGTTTTAGAGAGTGTAACTTGCTCAAGAAATCATCGAGTATTGATTCCTTAAAGTAAATTCTAAAAGCTGCGCCTAAAAATCTTTCTATAGACTGGGTTCAACAATTTATGAAAAGATTCTTGAGTTTTAGGACAACAATAAATTGATAATTTTATTCGTTTAATCAGGGCTTTAACAAATTCCAAGGAGTGTAAAAAATACCTTGTGCAGATTGCCGGAAAGCCTACATAGGTAAAATAAACCACAATCAAATATGCGAATAAAGGCGCCCCAAAAATTACTTACTCTTTAAATGGCAATATATGCAGTGTTTATTGACTTTTAAGTAAGCAGTAATTTCATAATTAGTTGTCCTAAAACCATGATCATTTATCAGCTCCACAAAAGAAAAACAGTTGCTGGAGATCCTCATGCGATTTCCACAGGAATCCTTATGACAGATGTCCAAAAATAGACGCCCATAACGTTTTAAAACGAATTCCTTAATGTAGTTACATTTCAACATTAAATGTTTTAAATTAATATGATTCTGACTTGAGAGTGTGAATGGTACTTAGGAAAATATGTGGAAGGTAGAGCAGTTCTATTAAAAATTGTCTAGAGCGATTAGACTATTTTTAAGTCAAATGCTGCCTATTGGGGTACACAACTTTTTTTTCTTTTCAAGAGATGGATACCACGTTTATGTTTATTACATAAATAATTAAATAAAGACATTATTTGTTATTAGTTGTTTACATAAAACTTTACTTATTATTTTTCGTGTTTGTTTTCTTGTTATTCTTCATTATTTCCAACAACTATGTTCCGTTGCATGTCTTTATTAAAGCGTAATTTTTGATTTCAATCCTATTACTTCGACTTTTGTGTTTTTTCTTCAATTTTTTGCTTTGTTTTTATTATAATATTTTCTATTTGTTCTATTTTATCTTCTAGAGTTACAATTATTGCTTCTAGCTCATCGTTTCTGCCGCTCATTTTTCACTTTTCTTAATTATTTCATTTTTAGTTTTGCTATCTACATTACTTTGTTGTCATATATTCTTTTATCATTATGAATAATATTTCGCCTAAACGTTTACAAAATTTTGTTTTTTTTCTTTTGTTTATTTTTTCTTTAATTATCCTGTTGTCTAGCGTTCCCGAGATTTCCTGACCTTTTTAATATCAGCAGTCCGTTTTACTATTTTGGAAACGTACTTATTTTTTCTTTTATTAAATTTTCAAAACTTTAGCTTGTATGTTGTAGCAATGTTATGGATTTTTCGGTGATTTTATTTGTACTTTATTTTCTTTTTGTTTATTTTACACTAAGTTCTTATGTTTTAAAATGTAATTTTTGCGCGCTTGTGGCTCTTTACACTAATAAGTTGTTTTAAAACTTTGGTTCATATGTTTAATGTTTTCCTTGGGCAAAACACCATTTATTTGTTTTTAGTTTTCTCTGTCCATAGCCTCTAGCTTCTAGTTCTCCACATAAAGTGTTTTAAGTCTATTTTTACCTCTTTTAACCATTTACTTGAGGTCCTTTTTTTGTATTCTTGCAATATGTCCCAGCCATCGGATCCTCCGCGCCTTAACTTTTTAGTATAGGTTTTCTGTGTCCTTCATTCTCAACAATTATTTGCATTTGAAAATGCTTTTAAGTCTCTCTCTCTCTCTCTCTCTCTCTCTCTCTCTCTCTCTCTCTTGCAAATGTTTAAACTGTACCGATCTTTTATTTATAGTCTTAACAGAACCCTGCACTTTTACTTCCTTTGATTAAACGAGCCCTCACTTCCGCACTGCCCCCGCCTTTGCCGGTACCATCATCTATTGTTAACTTTAAACATTGGTTTGGTTTACTCCATTACTCAGCACTTTATCTCTTTTAATAAGTAGTTTATATTCTTTTCGATTTTTAAAAATTTTATTGCTCCTTTCCATTC
This sequence comes from Sinelater perroti, assembly GCA_036346155.1. Taxonomy (NCBI): domain Eukaryota; kingdom Metazoa; phylum Arthropoda; class Insecta; order Coleoptera; family Elateridae; genus Sinelater; species Sinelater perroti. The sequence continues at coordinate 4,019,032 of JARFIY010000222.1, forward strand.
GAAAAATTTTAGGTGGTCGTTGTATGCAACAAATTGGTGTATGTCATGGTACGTTGTACCGTTATGTAATTATTATGTAAATCTTATCAGCTTGGTAGGAATACCTAAGTCATCTATGGACTGGTAGAGCTTTCTCTATACAAGACATAATACAGGTTTTGACCATTTGTTTGGCTGTCATATTTACGTTGCAATTTCATGAAAACTGCGAGATCTTTTTCTATTCAGTTTTAGTAGTTTTGTTGTAGTCCCATTTCCTGAAGCACTTTTGTTATTTATCAAATTTTAAACTGTTGTTTCCATTTTTACTTGGAGCTATTTCGTATAAATTTTCTATTCTTTACTGTTAATTATTTTCTATGTCACACAATGTTCCAGACGTTTTATCATTCTTATTATTACCGTTTTTGAAATAATATTTCCACATTTAGCCTTTTTCAGCGTTTTCAAATAATAGTTGTTTTTCTGTATCTGTATAGTCTTAGTTTTGTTATTTACTTATTTCTAAAATAATTTTTAATCGTTTGCAGTCACTGCTCAGCTTGCATTTGTTTTTATTTCTGAAACTTCTATATACATTATTAATTTTATGCCTCCCATAGTATTTTTTATGATTGCATCATCACTAAGAAAAAAGCCAAAAACAAAGGAGTAAAAGAATGACAATAAAAATTTACTGTTAGCAAATGAACTGTAAAACCTTAACCTATTTAGATTTAGTTAGTAATAGATGTTTAAATTATGACAGTTACTAAAGAAATAATAAAAATACAACCTAATTATAAAAACATTAAAGATAAGTAGTGAGAAATATTTTATATATCTGTTAACTGGTAGAAGAAAAAAAATTACAACTGACTTCAAAAAAAAAGTAAAGTAAATGCTTGGAGAAGAAAAAGAAAAAGTACAATAAAAACGGAAAATAGTAAAAATAACAATAATGTAACTACAAAATGATAAATAAGTAAGACTAATAGACCAGGTTACTTCGAGACATTAATGCTGTTTTTAGAACGATTATTTTTTATTTAAGATCCTTTTAAAACATTAATAAAGATCTGGAAGTCCAAATGCAAGGAAAAAAGAGTATGAATCAAAACGCCCACCAACTGATTATGGTGTAAGGCAATAGGATTATATGAAAAGAAAATTGAACAAAGAAGCGGGGCTACAAATCATTTATATAAAAGACCATGTATATAGCAGCAATAGAATTACAAATGCAAAACTTACAAAGAAATTTGATATAAAAATAAAAGTGCAGAAAAAATATTATTTAGGACTAAGGGCAGATTACAATAGCAACAGGAGCAGTCATCAAAAAGGAAATTAAAAACAAAATAGGATAAACAAGGTCTTGCAGCGGATAACTACATTTAGTAATATGGGATAAAAAAATTACCAGAAAAAAAAAAACAAAAATATTAAACTACACAATACAACTCTACAGAGTATAATAACATATAGGAAGAGAAAATTTGAGTAGTCAATAAGAAAAATAAAAAGAACAACAAAAATAAAACTTTGCTGATGATATTGTGAATAAGCAAAATGGCGGTAGAAACAGAAGGATTACCAAGATATTGTGGAACGGACATGCAAGGTTATATGATAATAGGTAGACAAATTAAAAAAAAATGAGGTCTTGTAAGAGAAGATCGCAACAATTATAAAGCGATGGAGAAGGAAGAACCGGAGGAAAAGTTAACTATTAAACTCTTATCTTATTCACGACATTTTGAAGGGAGTAGGAGAGATCGTAAATTGTTTGTGTTTATTTTAAAAAATAAGTGGGTTTTGATAATAAAAAAGTAAATGCAGAAATTAAAATTTACCGAACGATATGTTGTTTAAAAGAGGGTTATTATTCATTTTTGATAACACCAAACATGTAAAAATTAAAGCTAAATTGTGAAGAATGTCAAGAATGTTTCGAAAGTTATAAATTTCATTAAACTTATAAATTAGAAGAATGAGGCATAAGAATGAGGTCAGATGTTTATATTAATGAAGTACCGAAATGCTCATGTAGTCGTTCCCATTTCAGTCACGTCATAATCTAATAGAACTTTCCGCGATGTTTGTCAATTGCGGCTTTAGCGCGAAGGCAGAAGATTAAAAGCGGGAGCAATTCGAGGCAACAATTCGTTTTACCCGAGGGCTTAGTTTCAAAGCAAAAATAAGTGGGAAAAATGGCAACCAGGCTCACGAACTGAATGCCAATTCTAATTAGCGAGCATTCCTTGTTCATACAATTAGCTGCTCGCCATGAATAGAGAGAGCTAATTGGAAATTGTCGTGCTCGTCATCGCCAAATCGATGGCCTGGCATCCCAAAAGTGGGCCCGCGCAAAAATTTAATTACGCCAAATGAATTTCACGTGCTATGTCGTAATGGTAGTCATTTGTTTTCCTCTAAATACTCGTGGGCTCTGCGTGGCTGGGAATTATTAAATAACTCGGCCCCATAGTGCGTTTGCACACATTTCGAATTCAACGAGCCGATCTTCTCGATTAGAAAACAGCTGGGAAGCGTCGCCCTAGTCTATCTCAAATGAGAAAAATGCCCCTTTGTATTCGCAAACCGTATAAAGCCGCTGCTCACTAATCAAATGACACGGCAGACGCGGTACTTACTCATGATCAGTGCCGCCTCGATCTAGATTAAGGACGAAGCACAGCGCTGCTGAAAGGTACCGCGGCCCCACCACCAGGTTTAGCAATACATGAAGAAACAACCAACTTTATGGCTCGTAATTTTCTGATTTATCGCGCGTTGTTTAACGATTGTTCGCGAAGTTTGCACTTTAATCTTAGAAGTATGTGCTTTCGACTGCTTTCGTGCCGCCGCCGATGCTAGTTTTTTAGTCTCGGCTTGTTTGGATGTAATTCTCTCGTCAGGGCTTGTTGAAGCAAGAGTTAAACTTGCCGCCACTTACATCAAACATTAAGTGCGTCAACGGTTGAGGATAATTGAGTGACGGGGGAGACGGAGTTAATATTAATGAAAATGTAGATGACTGAGATAAATTAGGTTTGGAGTAGTTGGGTTATTTCATTTATATTAATTGTTCTATTTACAATATGATATTTCATATTAAAAACTATGATTAAAGACAGGCAAAGAAAATATTAGGAAAAAATAAATTAAAATTGCAGAGAGCTGTCATTTAAAGGACGACTCCATAACAAAGTGCCAAAATATAAAGTGAAGAAGTTTGGAGTCGGCTAGATCACGGGAAGTTTATATTGTGTTCTTTGACGATGAAGATCTTATTCGCCAGGAATTTTTTCCTCTTAAGTAATTTGTTTGAAGCGTCCCAAATACGTCGAGTTGAACTTACATAAATAAGTATTTTGAATGGTAAACTACAAAAGTATTTTGAAAACTTTAGTCTCTTAGCCAATAATTTTGATGAAATTGTTTTTAGGCATATGAAATTGGTATTATAATATGCTGTAAGCAGGCCCGTCGAATATGTAAGGGAAAAGGATGGAATTTCCCGGGCTGGTATTTCTTGGGGGCCCGGACTGACATCAAAGTGTTGTTGCTCTTCATTTGTAATAAAATAAAATTTTTAGAATGCATCAACGTTCATGGTTTAATTTTGTGCGGATTCAAAAACAAATTTGTTGTCTATACATAGTTATGTTGCTTTCTTTATATATGTGTGGGAAGAATTTGAGGCGACAATGTTAAAAAGGCAACAACCATTTAAATTGGTTTACTATATGAATAATACTTGCAGGCAACCATTGTTGTAGTTCAAGACAGGAAAGGTCTATTGACTGTACCTACGACGTATTGCCCTCCAGGTCATGGACCGAATAAAGAGGATTTAACAGAATGCTTTAAGTTTCAAGGTTTTAGGTAATTACAATTCTAAACACTCCCATTGGGGGTTCAGATTGTGCTCTTTCAGGGCTAGACTACTGTTCGAAGTAGTAAATAAAAACCATCTTACTTATTCACAGGCAAACCAACGTACTGGTCGACCGACCTAAGAAATATCCTAGACTGAGATAAATCTAAAGGAGAAGAAGAGCTTCAACTTGTATTCCGAAAACAATCTTGTATTACTTGCCCTAGGTCATCGACCATAGTTAACATTGTGCCACTAGAGTTACATGCGTACCTAACAAATTGGAAGCAATTTAGAGAACTGGTGTTTTCTTAAAAGTAAATCTAAGAAATAGTAAAAACATTGAATATGCCATCAAAGTATTTCACAATCAAATCTAAAAAATAAATTGGATAACCGCACTTGTTACTTTTACCAAACCCAGTAAATAGAATTATCCCACTATAATAATGAAAAAAAATAGCTGAAAAAGGAGGCTACGTAAGCAATGGCAAAATAGGCGCTATCTTGAAAAAAATTTCAGATATAATGGGGGTTTCAGAGAACTTAAAAACGCTAATTGATTATGAAAGTATAAAATTTCAATTCAATTTAAAAAATACGCAAACCAATAGTAAGTTATTTGAATGCATCTTCCAATTATCGCTGCCGATTGAAGTATTCATCCAAAGCGGAGTAAAAATAGTTATCTCTAATTCATCTGATAAAAAAAAGCACCAGGATACAAGTTCATGACTGGGTGTGTTTAAAGGAGCTATCGAGACAAAAAATCATAATAATCATCTACATTTGCATTTCCAGCTCAGTGAAAAACAGCAAAAATTATCCTAATTTAAAACTCCCAAATAAAGTGTCATCTTATAAGCCCATAAGCCTCCTTACAGAATGAAATAAGCTTTTCGAAATATTACTGTTTAAGCGCTTAATGCCTATACTACAATAAACTCTAGTATCGAACAGGTCCCCTGAATGGAGGATCACGTCACATTTAAATAAAAAAATATTGTACAGCCGCCTTTATTGACATGAATCAAGTGTTCAATGAGGTTTAGCACGAGAAACTCATTGAAAAATTAAAGCTTGGGCTGTTATATATCTTCTGCTGTATTCTAAAAACTTATGTGCACAAAAGATACTTCTCTGCAAAATATGAAAAAGAACTAATAATTTTAATGTACATAAAAGCAAGAGTTCACCAAGAAAATGTTAAGTGATCTTTCCTATATACTATTTTTAAAGCGGACCTACCTACTACTCAAGATGTTAGGACAGCCACTTTTCTCAAGAATGTGGTAATTCTAACTAGTAATAAAGACCCAGTAAAAGCGATATAAAAGCCACAAAACAATGTAATTTGGTTTTACGAAATACAAATATGAGGGACAGTTTCATCCTTCAATATAGTTATTCTCCAGCCATTCCAGTCTAAAATGCTAAGAGCTATCATCATTGCATATTAGTAAACTGCTAATGCAGAAATGAGCAGTGATCTCAATGTATGTTTAATAAAAAAAGAAATAATGATGCACTATGATGTGCTAGCAATAAACTTATTACGTAACAGCTAACAAAATTGTGGACTAAAAGACTATTAGCTAGGTTTACTGTTTCGTTTTTAGTAATGTAAGTTAGAATGACTTAAATAATTTAAATCATTGTAATTAACGTTAATATTATGCCAGAGGACGGTCAAATTTCTTGTTATTTAATTCATTTACAAATTTACTTAATACTATCTATTATAAGCATATTACAAATAGGCATGGTCAAAGATTATGACACGTATGTATAACAGGCACATTGAAAAGGGGGAGAAGAGGGGGTAGAATTTCCCAGGGCAGTAGATCTAGAACTCAAACCGAGTTTTAATATATTAACATTTATTCTAATATTTTTTAAGCACTCAAAAGACTGTTAGTGTCAATATATGTATAGTTGCATTCTTTTCTTTGCATTTGATTACAAGTCAACATTGTTTAAGCTTTTCACGTTAGAGGGCGTAAAACCAACTGAAATATTGAGAAGACCTAAAGTATAGTAAGTGGATAACTCCCTTAGACTCAAGTAGATGCGCAGCATAAACAATTTTTGTGAGAAGCAGTTGCAAACGGTCACTAACCTTGTAACTGATTAGAAATCACATTATCCGCTGCATTTGTCAAGACTAATGGCTGATAAAAATATATCTAAGATTGAAATAAGCTACGATAGTGCTCGTACAATCCGAGGTATTATTCTACAACGCCCGACCCTATACATTTGCCCAAACTTGGCAAAAAAATAATGATTCGTTTTGGACTACACAAGAGTACCCTCTCTACAGTCCGGATTTATGGTTCTGCAATTATCATTTGTGTGGACTACTAAAAAAAGCTTTTGAAGACTTAACGGCGCCGTTGTTGTCAAAGCATTTGTGCGCGATTGGCTGTAGTCACAACCACTTTTATTTTGCTATAGCCGGATCAAAAGCTAGTTATCCTGAAACTGTATTTTTAGTCCAAAGATTATGTAGAAAAATAATCTTGTAGATTTGTATGTCTATGATGCTTCAATAAATTAAAAAAAAGATTTATACTTATGTTATATCGGTAACTACAAAAAACCTATCCCTCTGCATAATCAGGGTCGATATGGGTAATCCTTCACAGCCAAAGAAAAACAGATGCGTGCTAACTAGCACGCGAAGCAGCTATAATTGTGGGAATTTTTTTTGAACAAGCCTACCATATCATTTAACCTTTTCTTTTCTACAGGACAATGTGCATAAGATGGGTCCCACGCATGTTGACTCTAAAAATAAAACACACTCAAAAGAAGGTTTGCACGCAACTTTTAGCTGAATGCAAGCAGAAAGATGATGATGTCCATCTTAGCAGAAATGTCCTGGGAGTACTACTATGATCCAGAAAAACAGGCACCATCTACGGAGTACAAGCATAAGGACTCTACTAGTCAAAAAATTCAAAGCCTTCGCTTTGGTCTTTTGAGACTGAAAAGTCATAATCCAACCCCATATAATATGTAAACACTCAAATCTCGATTGTACCGAAGAAATTCTACATGGCAATGCTCGTTTTTGCAGCAGTCGAAGAACGCCGAAAGCATAATAGCGTCTAAAATTTTCCGATGTTTTACCACACCAACTCTATAGCCCCGATTACGCCACTTGCAATGTTTTCCTCTTTTTTTTGAAGCTGAAAGAAAACCCAAAAGGGCAGAGTTACAGTAATAATGAGGTGCAAGCAGGTGAGTGCGACTGGTGGCAGCAGAGATTTCGAAGAAAACTAATGACACCCCTTAGTAGAAGACATTTCTAGTTTATAGAAAATATATTTTGTATATCATCTATTAATAAAAAAATAATATAGGCGATTACAACGTCACATGACACATAATAGGAAAATTTGAACTAGGCGATAGGAACAGATTAATCAAGAAACTTCTTCATTAATAACAGTTTGACTATTTTAAATAGTCTGTTTAATTACTACTGTAGTTATTGTTACACATGGGTAATGCCGGGAGGCAAATGCAGTAACAAAATTGATTGAATTCTACTGCAGAATCAATAAAAATCAAATGCAACTGATGCAGACATATCAATAAGTTCAAGTACATATTAAAACAGCAAATGCGACGAAAAACGTATATTACTATTTTTGCAGCTTCTAAAACAGTACAGAGTTGTAGATATAAACACAAAATACTCATAAAGAAAGTGTAAATACAAATGTTGAAAACTTGTGCCAACGCTTTGAAATGTTATATTAAATACAAAAGAATGATAAAAGGCGATCAAGTCAACAACAACATAAAAAACAAAAATTGGATGATACATAAATATGGGATATCTGAAAAAAGAAAGGAGCTGAGAAAGACAAGTTTTAAAAATAAAGAAAAAGAGATAGAATATCAAAAATCAAACAATGATTGTATAAAAGACAAAAATCAACATTAAAATAAAGCTTGAAAGGAAATAGAAAACTCCCCCAACAATAAAATATGAGATCATTTCGAAAAAATTAAACCAATTAAAAAAATTATGAAAAATGTAATGCGAGGAAAAAACTATTACTAATACAGTAGAACTTTGGTTTGAGAGCATAATTCGTTCTAGAAATGTGCTTGTATTTCAAAGTACTCGTACGCAAATTTTACTCTAAAAAACTATTTATTCACATAAAAATGGTAAAACAAATTAATCCGCACTGCTAGCTGTTGTTTCATTGAATTTTTGTTTTGAATGTGATTTTACTAAAGAACCTATCCAATGATACTTGCTTTTGCTTTCTTTTGAGGATTATGACGAAATATGACATTGTGTTGTCGTTAAATAGATTCATCGCTCACATTGCTACAGCCTTATTCAGGTGGTGCTTTTTTACAAAAGTCTGCACACATTGTACACATCTCCTAAATCGTATTTTTTTCATCTTACTTGTTAGAAAAGATACACTCTATGATTTTTTACTGTTGTTGGCGATGCAAATTCATCAGTTTGTCGGTGGTAAACTGCCGACTATATCCATCTCCAGTCCCATAGCCATGTTTAAGAACATAATCAGGCTACAGTTTTTTTAAGCAGAATTAAGAGTGCTCTTAATCATACAATATCACGCTTTATCAGTTTTGTTATGTAAAAATAATTTTTTCATAATTATCGAAGGGTACGTTTGTTCTTTCAATCACCTTGAAACATTGTTGAAATAGTGCTACCGATCTATTGGCTGGAGTAGTGAATAGTGTTTGAAGGAAGACACTGAAGAATGAACAGGAGATTATTCATAATCAACAAGACTTGGAGTAGTAGATTCTTTTTTCACAGGTGTTTCTTCACTGCAGAACCGAAGACCTTATCGATTCACTTAACGAACAAGATACGAGTGACCAAAGCTTTGCTGTTGGATCTCCCCATAACGTTGAACTGGTTCTTCTGCACCTTGCATTTTTTGAAGGCCTGTGGATTCTCGCAATGAAAGACGAGGAGTGGCTTAACCTTAAAATTCCTACTTGCATCAGTACAGAACAAGGTGTACTCGCAGTCTCTACGTGTCCCACAACACTATGCATGACATTTCGTTACCAAACCATCCCGTACTTTCCTTAAAGCTTTCTTCGTTTTCTGTTGAAGTATTTGGCAGTTTATTTACGAGGTCGGAGTAGAAGGCCTCGATCTTCTCGCAGATCAAATACTTGGCCTGCTAGTTGCTTTTCATTAATTGACACAAAAAGTAACTTTCTGCATATTTCAGAACACGTGTTTTGTTGCTCGTTTATTCGTTCTTCTTTAATATTGTGTAAATTACCGATGTAGATTTGTAATAAAATACTGCGATGTCGGCTACTCGCATATTTCATTTGTGCTTCCTGATGATTTTCTTCTTAATTTTTCTTTTTCTTATTACCTTCTTTTTCAACCTTATTTTTTCATTTCTTTACTACAACAATTAAAGAATAGTTACTTCACTTGGACAAAATAAAAAATGCTCTATACACACAACGTCACTTTCCCCATCCTATTTAACATCTATCGGAAGTACATTATAGGAAAACCTTCACAATTAACAAGGAAAAATTACTATTGGAGAAAAGAAAACTTAATTGCCAATGATACAGTGCTTTTTGCAAATGGCGAAATAAAATGACTAAAATACGTGCAAAAGTTGAAACTGAGGTCCCAGCTACAAACTAAAATTAAACCTCTAAAAAACTAAATTAATGATAATAGACTCAACAGGTATAAGAAGCAATAAAATCAACTTACAAGATATAAAAATTGTAAATGATATCTATCTTTAGCTCATACGTTAACAAAGATGGAAACTGCTCAACCAAGATACAAAGAAGGATAGCTATTGCCAGGACGTCAAAGATTAAGCTGAATGAGATATGGAAAAATTGTAATACCTTTAAAGCCACTAAGAAGAGAATAGTTATAACATTAGCTTTTCCAATATTGGTAGATGGTACAGAAGCTTATATGTTAAAGATAGATAGCAGAAACAAATTAGACCGCCTTGAGAGGTGACACTAGAGGAGAGTTTTGAGAATTCTATGGTTAGATGCCAGAATAAATGCGTCTATATTAGAAAAACTAGACATAAAGGTAGGTCTATTTATAGTAGTTAAATGTCATATCTTAAATTATTTCGGCCACATTACCTGAAAAAATAACGACAACCTGGAGAGGCTTGTACAAAGAAAAATATGGAATACGGTTATGGGGATGCTCATACTAAAAGCTTGACAGAAACCTTACTACAAGACAATAGGAATAGCAACAAATAGAAAGAATTTAAAAGTATTTAAAATCACGTAAAGCACCACGTTACAGTCATGAAATGTATACGACTAAAGAGAGATTACTGAAGTTATTGCAAAAAAAGTAAAATTTTTCAAGATCCTCGTGTTATATTTCTTTTATGATTCCGTATAGTTTTGCTCGTGAATATGTCTTATTTAGTCACCATGCTTTTAGACATCTAACAATATTATTTAAAACAGATTTGCCAATCCCTGATACTGAAATTTCACCACCGAAATCCCGACAAATACCTTTTTTCCTGTTGTATGCTTCCAAAATATTTAAATACCTTTAAACCACCGTGCATTATTAATCAAATATAATTATAAATTTGTATGTTGCAAAAACAATAAAAAACAATTTATGTGGTGGTACAAAAATGCTGCATTAAATATTTATATCCCGAGAACGTCATGTTTCCATCGTAATCCAGTTTGAAATTGTTCCGGAGCTGAATGGTTTATAAAGCCGTGGGTTAGAAACTAATGAAGTTTGGCCTCAGGTATTAAATGCCGCTAAAACTCAATTAAAAACTCGTAACTCCATTATGTGATAATTGGGCCGATGAGCTTGAGCCCGTACAACACTCGTGTAGTGTGCATGTGCGTATTGTTCGGTAAGCCGTTCACGGCGAAAAATTAGTTTATGCAAATTTCTTTGCGCTGTGCTGTAACTGCAAAAAGTGAACCTCTACTCCCAGGGGAGTAAAGGGAAGAAAACTAATAATACAGCTTACGAGTCACATACCTGAGCTTGTGCAAGACTTCCAGGCGTTCCTGAAACAAATTATTTATGTTAATACAAATATTTTTATACATAACTTACATGCTAAAAGTTAATTTAAAAAGGAGAAGATGTACTATAGACGCAATAAACGTGGTAAATAAAATAGATGAAAGATCCTACGAATACGATATTGGACTACAAACCCTCTACATCGATTTTAAACAAGCCCTCGCAGTGTAAAACGAGAAGCTTTAATAAAAGACACGAAGAAAATGTAAGATAAATTGAAATGACAATGAATTAATCAAAAGCAGTTGCACATACAGAAGAGTTTAAAATTAACTTAAGAGTAAAATAGGGGGCGGCTATTTAATATAACCGTAGATTTAATAATTAAAGACAGTAAGCTCAGTGGAACAATCATTAATAAGACCGCGTACAAATTGTGGCATATGTTGACGATAAGCAGTAATAGCGAGAAATAGAAGTATGCAAAAAAAATTCAGAAAATTATAAAGGAAGCAAGAAAAAGAGGATTAGGAAGTAACCAAGAAAAAACTAAATATAAAAAAATAAACCCGATAAATAAACAAAAAGCAGATATTAAAAGAAAGTTGGAAAATTTTAAATTTTGGACTTTAAATAATTGAGAGTTATAATTAATAATAAAAAAAAAAACATAAAATCGAACAATAAATACAGCCAGCGCAATGAATGCACTACAAATACAAAATATCATGAAAGACAAATGTAAGCACGGGCACAGAAATGAATTTAACAAATGTGGAGCGGGAGGAGCTAAGAATTTTTGAGAGAAAGGTTATAAGAAAAACATGTGAATTAAAGAAAATTGCGGACGGAGAATTTTAGGGGACAACGAACTCGAAAGTGAAAATTATTTTCATAGGAGAAGATATTGTTAAAGTAATAAAGATTAAAAGAATGCGTTGGTACGGATGCATAAAAAGAATGAGAAAAGAGGTGAAGAAGTTCACATTGTGGAGACCATGTAATAATAGAGTAAAAAGAAGATCAAAGAGTGGGTAAAGGACCAAGTGGTAAAGATGTAACCTAAGATGCAAAAATAGAGAGAATAGATACAGGACCAAAATACATAGAAGGAAATAACAAAGGAAGCTAAGACCAACAATAAGTTATACTAGAAAGAAGAGGAAGAACGTGGAATAACCACACTACCCGAATTTTGCGAGCCCAAAATAAGCCGCTGCAATTTCGAATGGAATGTATAGCCAATTATATAATAAGACTTTTAATTGCAAGTTTAAATAAATATAAAAATAAACTTTTGTTTATACTAAACTCAGAAGAAGAAAGATAAATTTAGCGCAATACATAAAAAGGTGTTGGAATAAAACAGGCATTAACTGAAAGTTGATAATTCAAAATTATAATATAAATCTCGTGAAAAAGTGTGAACTACTTGCAGATAAATTATTTTCTTAAGTATTTGTGCTCTTACGGTCTGATGCTGTTTTAACTGATCGTACAATCGGTAAAAATACCGATGTCAACAATAAATAGAATTATTACTCAAATTTATAGAAATAACAAAACGTTTAATACTCCAAGACCCGACATTTTGAAGCTCCAAAACCCTTCAAAACAAAAAAATTTTCTAAACCTAATGTATTTTTCCTCCAAATAAATAATTACATCAAGCATACAAAATAATAGTCTCCTTCCATGATTTAGATCTTGAAAAGTAGGTAAGTGAAAAGTTTAAAAAAATTTGGTAGTGTTACAAGTATTGCGAGTTTGGCCGAAGAATATTAAAAGGGTTTGACAAAGCGTGCAAGATTACCACGTGGCTCTATTGAAACCGACATTTGTCAAAGAACTTTGAGACCGTATTAAAAAAAATTGGATATAAAGCCATATAAAGTCCAGTTAACTCGATAATCTCAATTTAGAGATTATCAAAAACACCGTGAGAACATTAACGAAATACAGAAGCTTACTGTCAAATATGTTTAAAAAAAACTCATAATGAGTAATAACTGACTTATTTGGTTATGTTAATAAACATAACTGCCATATTTGCAGGCAGTAAAATAAGGAGATGTAATTAGACCTAATCTTTTAACAAGGAAAAATTCCTTTACTGTTACTGAAAAGTGTTATCGTAACATAATAGAGAACTTTTTGGTTCTTCAAAGTGAAGAACTTGCTTGACAAAACTTGATGCTTTAGTAAATTAGTACAATGTACCACACAAGCGAAAAACTCGATGGGTGTGCTAAGAATAATTTATTTAAGATCTTTATCTTCAACTTTGGTGATGTGATTTGGTTCCCTAGATCACTAGATTTAGCTATCCCTGACTTTTCCCTTAAGGATCTTAAGGATAAGGTTTATGCTGCTAAACCAAATGCAATTGAGAAACTCAAATAAAACATATGAAAGGCTATCCAAAGAATGCCCCAAAAGGCACGAGCCTGTACGGTCTCCAAAGGTGGTCATGTATGAGAAAGCGGAAGTAAATTTAAGTGCAGTCAATAAATTATCGGAACGCAAACTTTAGTCTACATAATTGCATTTACGGAAGTTTTGAGTTTCAGAAACAAAACAAATAAGCAAAAATGAATAAGAGGCGTGAAACAGTGAAAAGGTAATTTATTTATAAAACATGGGGCCGGCGAAGAGATTGCTCTGTAAGCAATCCCAGAACGAACTTAAAAAAACCTTTCGATTTCGAATTTCGGGAAAATTCGAAATCGAATATCTGGAAAATTATTCGACATAGAATTTTTTCGACTTCATTTTCGAATTCAGCGTAAAATTTCCTATAAAAATCACATTTAAAATCGCAATGTCGAAAATTTTCCCGAAATTCGAAGTCGAATATCTCGAAAACTATTCGAGATAGAAAGTTTTTGATTTCAATTTTGAAATCAGCGTAAAATTTCCTATAAGAATCCATTTTAAAATTTTAAAAAATCCATAATTTTGTGACAGCGACAGACAGACAGACAGACCGACAGACATATAGAATTCAGTAACGAACTTTTTAAGTTCGTTGAAAACAAACAAAAATTAAGTTAGTATAAATAGAAGTGTGGACAGAAGTTTTAACACTCGAAATCGAGGTAAACGAAGTAAAGACGACAACGTATACTGTGGTAGTGGCTATTGAAGGCCAAACAGCAAATAACAACTCAAATAAACAAATGACCCAAGTAAATAAAAGAGGGGGGCAAACAGCAGTAAAGTGAAAGGTTTGAAAACATTAGATCCCTGGTTAACCACTTAAGAAGGATAAGAAATAAAATTAAGAAAATTAGAGATTCAAAGAAGGCACACAATATGATAATAGAAGAAATAAATAAGAATCCGGAAGAAATCAGAAAGATAAGGAAGAAAAAAAAAGAGTGCGACAGCGAGGAAAAGCAGAATTGAGAATAGTTGCGCTATAGCAGTTGAAGAAGTAAAATTGCTTGTTTGCACTTTTTAGTGTCATGATTTTTCCCGCATTTTACGCACCTAAAGGGTCGCGTGCAAAAGTTGTGTGTAGCCATAGCATCGGCATCGTTTGCATTATACAATTGTTTTCTTTGTATACGGTGGTTCTAAGTAAACTTTAGCATTTAATAAATAATGAATATTAAACACTTTATTATTTGAGCAAGGTCCACAAAGATTACTATATTCATTTGTTGGTTTTTTTACATACAGTTGTGTTTCTAGTATGACCTTCTTCAATTAAAGCTATTTTCATCTCTCCGATATCTGTTGTATGGCGTAAATTCTTTATTACCGCCCTATAGCTTCATTCTTCTTTAAGACTATATGTGTGTTGAACTATTTCATTTTCATCTTGTGCGGCTTTAATTTTTTTTATAAGCTTCCACAGAGTTTGTATAAGGTTTTATTTTACTACTACACTGGGGTAGGAGTGGAGATATATTTGTAATATAAAGGGTCCCCCAAAAGTGTCAATTTGAGATAGACACCATGTTTTTTCTATCAACCCAACGTCTTTTTTTTAGTTTAAAGTTTGACATTTTTTGATATGGAGCCATATTTAATTGAAAACCGCGTCAAAGTAATTAAATAACACTACAAAAACGGTAAAAAAATAAAAAATACCTATCGAGCTCTCCGTGGTCATTTCGGTTCAACCGTTGAAATGAGATTACCATCAGTAGTTTGGTTTGAAAATACGAAGCAACTAGTTCTGCAAAAAGTAGACGACCCAAAAGTGTTCACACATCGCCAAATATCGGTGCGGTGAAGTAGAGTGTGAAATAGGACCCAAACCTCTCAATAATTCGTTGATCGCAAGAATTAGGCGTTTCGGAGACCAAGATACAATTGACTAAAAACTAAAGCCATTTCAACCAACCTGTGTTCTCTGATTGACTCCTCCAATATCGCGCAATTAACTCGAATTTTTCATCAAAAATCATCTTCAGCGAAAAGGCGCATTTCACATTGAATGGGACGGTAAACAAGAAACTGTTGCATTTAGATCAACGAAAGTCCAAGAGAATATCAAGAACAATCAATTCATCCTCAAAAAGTAGCTAGTTGGTGTGCTCTGTGTTTAATGACCATTTCTTCCCGAAATTTAGTACAACTGACGGCACAACATGCCATACAACACGTGCGAATATCGAGTTATTGCAGTAGAAGTTCGGCGAACGTTTAATTTTGAGAAATAGAAGTGTCTGTTGGTTTGCTCGTTTAGACATTTTTTGTGGGAATATCTAAAAAGTAAAGTCTACTTCAGTATATAAACCACCATCCAAGACCTCAAGAACGACACAATTGCCGAGATAAATGCCATTGAAGCGACTCTATGTGAAAATGTCATCGAAAATTTCGACCATCATATCGACGTTTGCAAAGCCAATCGTGGTGAATATTTTAGTGATATAATTTTTCATACATAAATGGCATACCTAGATGTTTAAAATAAAATACCCCACTTAATTATAAAATCATTACTGCAGCTTCGATAAGAGTTTACTTTACTGCGCCAGAATTAGTAGACCTCACAGTAGGTTGTCACAGTTAGGGTTGATGATTGTCCATTTGTATTAGATCATAAAATACATATACGAGAGAAGAACACAAAAATTCAGTTATCCTTATTCCAAATTGTAGAGCTTGTAAAATGATTTATTAATTAGTCGATCTATTGGATATATGTGTATATACCCCCAAATTCTGTCCAAATCTCTCACTTTATATTTCAAAAACGGTTAGAAATTAATTGATATGTTAATACCCCGCCCCAAGTAGACACAAAATAGCAACAACGCAATTTTGTTTTCTCTGTAGTTTGACGAACGACTCTTGCACGTTAAAAAATAAACTTGATGTTAACATTTAATAAAAATAGCTTTGCATTCAAGTTAAGAGGAGGTTCATGTCCTGTTCTCTTTTCTACATCCCAGGATCTATTCATTTAGCAGTTTCCGCGGTTTATTTTAGACATACAGGAAAAATCCACAGGTTTATTTGCAAAACAGTTCCGACAAATGTCGACAAAGCTTTCTACGTGTCGCTTACGTGACAACTTGCTCTTTCCCTAACAATTAGCATAGGTTGCATGCCTGCTTCGGTGTAGTTTATTTTTAGTGTATTACATGTTACAGTTACTGTAAAAATTTTACTTTCACATAAAGACTATGATAGTAAAGTAGAACTATTCGTCTAAGAATTAGAATATGAAAATGTTTCATTATTATTAATGTAAAGTACTGCAAATACGTAGTTAAATCAGAAAGTAAAAGAAATTTTATTCCACTGATGGAGAAGAAGGCATATGTCACTACGACACAGTTCTCTTGCACAGTGGTGCATTTCTGATGTCGTTTAACGAGATTCTCCATTTTTTCTAAAAAGAAGCTTTTTGATTGCAAAGTGTCTCTTTTAATGGGCTAAAGATGTGGTAATCAAATGGTGCTAGATGAAGGCATCAATACTCTGGATGTGTTGGGGTAGTCAGGTTGGCGTTTATCCGTTGCATTGATGGATGATTTAACTTTCTCGCTGGTGCAATCACCAACTGGAGAGTCTTGTTGTCCTTCGGCAGGTGGCTGAACGATGGACAGCTTTATTCGACTAGGCTACCCTTCATCCCTTATGCACATCTAATATTGCGCGTCAGCGCTACTCTCTTGTTTTTACCGCGCAGTTTCAAAATTGCCATTACTTTCTGATTCATCACTGTATTAACAGGATTTCTGTGGTTTTGGTTGAATATAAAACAAGGAGTTAAAATTAAAAAAGCAATTGCGGGCTGGATCACCCGCTAGTTAGTTTACAGCACGAAACTGGACACGGGTAAATACTTTTATCGCTTGCACGAACAGGCGAGTTATTCTTGTTTGCAAAAAAATCCATATGAATTATGACGCAGCATACGAATTAAATTATTCAGGCGGGAGTCTGAAAATTGCCGCTTTCATTTCAGCAGGCCCTACGCCGGATAGGGAAATGTTAGCATTTACATTTCAACGACTTTAATTGCGTTCTATTCCTTATCTGAGACTTAATATTAGATCAGGCGAAAGTTCGGCTAACGCAAAAATTGCGTGATATTTCGCGCCGGAGCGCATTAGAGATTCCCATATAAGAACAGCCGCTGCCGACCGAAACCAACACCTTATTTATGTAAATCATAATCTCTACAAGTGCGCGTATAAATCTAGCCGACTTCAAAGCTCTGACGTCAGGCATCCGGTTAGGGACGACTGAGCTTTCCTGGCGCTCCGTGGAAAAACCGCTCCCTCGATACGGCCAAACGCAGAATTGAATTTTTTCGATGCGATTTGGAATCCCAGTTTGCCCGGCGAAACGGAGCGTCTTTTGCTTGTCTCGCGAGCAGGAAGCGGAAAAAGTGACGTAGTAAGGCGAAGCCGTGGTTTTCATCAGCTGCGGATTAAGTCTTAAGCGGCAAATGGATAATCGATGTTCGTTTCGCGATGACGTGTCCCGTTTTCGCATTTCCCGCTCTCGTCATTACGGTCGTCTTGTTTATTTTTCGGATGAAAAATTCCACAACGTGAACTTGGCGCCCTACTTTTCTATTTATTTATCTGGCAGGAACTTCGCGAAGCTGCGAATCCGCGTTTGTTTTAGAGCCGAGTTAAAGAACGCAGTTGTCTGCATTACCACCTCGCAAATCATACGCAAGAACTTTTCCAATATAGAACTTCGCGACGTCTTTGAATAGTCCGGCCGAGTTAACGAGATTTTGATTAAGTTGGGTTTTGCGCTTGTTTTCACTCAGAAGGGAAATTTATGGTCTGGAATGAATACTAAAAATAAAACAAATGAATGTACCCAAAGATAAAAATAGCGACAATGTAATGCGATTGGTGTTATAAGGGTAGTGTGAACCTTGTCTTTTTTAATATAAAAACGATTTATGTATTTTTTTGAAGATGATACATATTTAAAATATAAGCTTTCCATTGTCGAGGGTTTCCAATAAGAACGATATGATTTTAGAATGAAATAAAATAAAAACTATTTCAATTACAACCAATCTTTTTATATTATTTTGGAGCACAATCTATCGCATTATGTTTTGAATAAGACATTATTTAAGTGTATACTTCGACTTTCGATGAACTCAGTTTTCGATGGCTTTGTCATAACTTGGGTCTAATGCCACGAATTCAGCCTTCGATGTCCAATCTTAATACATCAACGGTTCTTCTTAAAGGAGTTAAATCACAACAGTTGTATTTCTTGAAATTACCCTTTCACCAAACTTTTCTTGAAATACGTCAATAGTGGCATTAGCAGTGTCTTGTTGAACTACATGTCCTCCAAATTAATTTAATCGAAATTTAGCTACAAAAATCTACATCTCTTATCTCGTTTTGGAAAAAGAATGGTTTGATGATGCCACCTTTCATAAACCACATCATACAGTAACTTTCTCCGGATTCAAGGGCTTCTTCTAAATCTCTTGTGAATTGTTTTTACACCAAAAACGACAATTTTGTTTATTAACATATCCACTTAACCAGAAATGAGATTCATCTGAAAAGATAATTTTTTGCACAAAATTATGATTTGCTTCAAGCTGCTCTAAAGCCAACTAGCAAAGTCACGGCGCTTATGGTGGTCCAGTGGATTTAGTTCTTGGGTTAACATAGCCTTATACGGGTGTAAACTCAAATATTTTAGCAAAATATTTCAAGTTGTCGTTCTTCTAAACTTTAATTCTGGTGCTCGACGAGGAGCTTTTGCAGCAATATTGTCTACATTTATTGCATTTCGATAGTTTGGTGGTATTTTTGCATCGTAAAGAGTAAATTCCTTTTAAATTACTCAACGATTTGATGAATTACAAAAGGGCGATTATGTGGATCATAGATTTTCAAAGAGCACGTTGAGAGTTCACAAAAGAACGTCTATTTTCATAAAATCTTTGGACAACAACCAAACGTTCTTAAAGCGTGTATTTTGCTGTGATAAATTTTCAGAGTATACTAAACACAAATAACGACTAGTAGCAATTATAACATTTTAAGCAACCCTAAAATATCTAAAAGTCAAGTTTTTACTTTATTAGTACCACATTCTTGTGGTTTTAAATTAAAAGGCTGACGATATCCTCCTTCCACTCCCTGAAAGTTGGCAAATTATTATGTGGATAATGAGTGAACCATTTGTCGGAACAAGCAGTAATCCGATGGTACTAAATCAGGACTACAAACGGGTGGGAATAACAGTTATTCCAATTTTTAACGGATCTTTGGGACGCATGCAGTTTAGAGTTATCTATTAACAGCAACACTTATATTCGCCTGATGATAGTAGAGTATAGTTATTCCAAAACAGCATATATTCTGTCAAGACAACGACAAAAAAGCTCGGCGGTAATGGCTCGACTTTTAGGAACCAGCTCATAAATTAAACCAAAGACAAAATATAACTCTAGGTTTAAAACTCTTATGTTTTACAATATGTTTTTCAGTTTGGTTTCTACCTAACCATTGAAGTACAGAAACAGATCCGCTTTCGGTCAGTGAAAATTAAAGATCCTGTCAAGCTACTGTTTGCTGTCTATATTGTGTTAATGTCTAAGACACTTCTCTGCCTCGTCTGTTAATTTCATCTAATTTATGCAACTGACAGTTTAGAGTCTATCTGAATGGTCCAACTTCCTATGACAATCTAAGTGTTCATAACGGGAAATATTTCAGTAGCTTGAAGAAAAGGTTTTTGCTTCGTTACTACAAACTAGTATCACTGCTAATAAATTTTTCGGGCTAATTTTGGGCTATGCGATCTCATTTTACATAGTGACCTTTAACTTAGTCGATTATTTGAGACCTAACCTTCAATAATGATGAAAAACGTCTAATACTTCAATATATAAGGGAACCAATAAAGCTCTTGCCGTTTTGATGGACAAAAAGAAAATGATTTACAGAAAGTGTAGCCTATTGTTAGTCCTCGAAGTAATTGCCATCGGCATCCAGCACCTTCTGCCAACGTGTCTCCAGCTGTGCAATTCCCTTGCGGTAAAACTCGGGGGTTTTGGACCCAAAAAGTTCGTGAGTGCTTGGCGCAAGTCTGCTTCATGGGTGAAGGATTTTCCACGATGATGATTGTCCAGGGAGTGGAAGAGGTGGTAATCGGATGGTGCAAGGTCAGGCGAGTAAGGAGAATGGCACAAAGTTTTCCAACCAAGACGCTGTATGGTATCCCCTGACCACCCGCACGACATGCGGTCTGGCGATGTCATGAAGGAAGGGTATACCTTTGCGAGTACTGGCTCCTTCTGTTGCAATGCCTGTTGCACACGTTCCAATTGCTGCGAGCACAGGTCCGCAGTCACCGTTTGGTTCGTTGGTAGCAGCTTATAGTAAACCACTTGACGATCTGTCCACCAGACACAAAGCATAATCTTGCGTGGGTGCATATGTGGTCTTGCGTTGTGAGAGACAGTATCCTGGGGTGACAACCAATGTTTGGAACGCTTGGCAGTGTTATACAGGACCCACTTTTCGTCACTCGATTGAATATGGATGCGGTACGGTGGCGAGAAAGCAACGACGTACAGCCTGCCACTCGTTGGCTCTTGTGAACTTCCAACAGCGTGTGCGGAACCCACTTGCTTAACCTGTACATCTTATCTAAGCGGTGGAGATGAAGTCTAACTGTTTCATCAGAAACATTAAACTGTATTGCAAGTTCACCAAACGTTAGACTACTGTCCTCCTCAATGGCCGCCTGCAGGGCTTCGTCATCCAAGGGTTGTGATCGTCCACTGCGAGGTTCATCACAGAGGGACAAATTTTTCGACCTGAATTTTTGAAACCAATGCCTTGCAGTACGTTCATTTACAGCGCTATCCCCAAACGCTTGACATATTCGGCGACTTGATGCGGCTGCTGATAAGCCCACTTTGAAGTCGTAAAGCAAACAACACCCAACGAGATCCTTGGACACTTCCATTTGTCTTCGCTACTGTACGAGTTACGAATGATGAAAGTGCTCGGTGGACCTGATTTTATAACGACTGATATTCCTACTCTCGACCGACCGGTTTTTAAACCACATGATACACTAATTGCATACCTATTCTCCTTCATTCAATGGCAAAGCAAAAACGGCAAGAACTTCATTGGTTACCTTGTATAAATTGAGTTTATGCATACTTTTTGAAGTTTAAAATTAAAGTCAGCCAATTTTTAAGGGGTCTTTGAGATGTGTAGTTTGAAGTTATCTAGCCACAATAACACTCATAGTAAAGTATAGTTGTTTTAGGGTAAAATACAATCATGTCAAGTTGTTGACAAAAAAGTACGGCAGCAATATTCCGACCTTCAAGAACCAGCTCAAAGTAAATCACACCAACAGCAAAACAACTTTGGCTTCAAAACTCTTACGTTTTACAATGGGTTTTTTGGTTTGGCATCTACTTAACTATTGAATTACAAAGATCAAAAATAAAAACACTTTTAGGTTATAAATGGTTAAAGTTTATTTTAGAATACTGTTTTTGTTGTTTACGTACTTACTTTTCTGTATTCCTTTATTCTATCATTTTCTGTATGATTTTTTATTTGTCGCAATCCTTCTCACTTTTGCATTGCTTTCTTTTGACTCCCCACTATACTTTAAATTTCTTCTTTCCACTTGTTTCCTGGCTTCCCTCTTGGTCTCCATCGTTCCACCCCGTCTTTGTCTTTCTCTATTCTCTACACGTGTCTCATTTATTTTAATTGATATTTTTCTATTTCCATTTCTATCTTATCAAATATTTTAGTTCTGTTATCGCTATTTTCGATTTGTACTGTTCCACCATTGTTCAGTTCTATTTATTGTATATTAGAATTGGGTCGTACAATGTTTTGTATATCCTTAATATCGTTTTATTGATTATTCCTCTTTTTCAGATTGAGATGTTCCATATCTTATAACATTTGATTTAACTACTTTGTTGTGTATTTTTCCATAGTTTATTATTACGGTTCCAAGGAATATATAGTTGTTTACTTCTTCCTAGTCATTGTCAATTTTTATTTCTTCTATTTGCGTTTCTTTATTGTGCACTTTTATAGCTTTAATTAGATTTGTATCTATTGTAACCTTATCTGATCTAGTCATTCTTTCCGTATGTTTATCGCGTTTTGCAATTCTCTTTCTTTTTTTGTAATCAATGATAAATCATCTATATATAGTAGTTGTTGCATAAATATTGGGTACATTTACCTATTACTGACTTGTGCCTTTATTTTGCGCTTACTGTTCTGTTCCATAACTTCGTTCCTAGCTTTAGTAAACAGCAGAACACTCTATTTGTGGTAAAGGTTTTTCACATTCCTCATTTATGCTAATGTTACTCACTATACTATTATATATATTTTTTAAGTGTGTGGCAAAGATACCTGTTAATTCTCTGTTTTTCCGTTTTCCATATGTGTTTTCTTGACTTATTGTTGATTGGAGCTTTTATGCCTGCAAATGGTAAACAGAGCTGTTTCGCTTTTCCTATGTTCTTTTCAATTATCATTTTTATAATATGTAGGCTATTTAGTGTTCGTCTTCCTGGTTTTAAAGTTTTCTTTAATATATTTTCAGTTTCCAATTTTAATTTGTTTTCTACAATTTTTGATTGTATTTTTAGCGTAGCTAATTTTAAACATAAAGTCCTGTAATTGCCACATTTACTGGTACTTCTTTTTTATGCAGCATAGTATGTAATATTGCGTTATATTCCCATCACTTAAAATTTTTTTATCTTTCCACGCTTTACTACACATTTCTTTTATTTATTCACTTACTTATTCTCTATCAAACTTTATTAATTACAACTGTTTCCATTTTTAAATTATTACTGTTTAGCTATTTTTCAGTATATTTTAGTTGTACCTGTTGTCTATCTCATGTACATTTTCGTACTATGAAAATAGTAGCATAAGAAATATTTTAATAACGAAAGTTATCAATTAATTACAAACCACATTTTGTTTATTTATCATGAACAAAGTCATAAATGAGTATTAACAAAAGATGAAAACGCACTACAGTAGGATATAAGAATTTTGAAACTATTAACCAATGACATGGTGCTTTGGGCCAATCTAAAAAATAACTTACACAAAAAAATTAAAGCATAAAAGAAAATGTTAACAAACTAATATATAACTTAAAATTTAATACAAAAAAGACTAAAGAAAGGAAAAAGTAGATATAAGTATAAAACTTGAAAGTGTGTCCATTAAGCAAGCATAACAGTTGAAATACCTAGGTAGTACCATAAACATGAGATGTGCTCTTAAAGAAAGATAAGTAATACAAACAGAGCTTTTGAAGCTATCTGCAAAAACTTACTAAACAAAAAAGAAATGTCAACCCACAAAAAACTAACTATATATGTACAACTATCTACTAACCAACTAATTTTTATGGAGGGTTTTAACGAAATCAAAAAAATAGAGGTTACAAGCTGAAAAAATTATGTTTTTAAGAAAGAGCAAAGAGCTCTGAATGTCAAACTAAGTAAAAAACAAAGAGCTAACTTTAAGAGCGTTAAAGGCAAAATAGTGTACTCACTTAATACGTAAAAACATCATACAGGTCAAGAGGATAGGACAGGCATAAATAGAAGGGGGAAGCCCAAAAGAAATAGCACGTCAAGTTTTCTATGTGTCTTATTATCTTTGGAATCAAAGAACGCACAACACCCTTCTTTTACTTCCAGAAAGTTGGTAAAATTGGGTTCAACCAGAAGGTTTTTGTCTGGTTTCTTGGGCTGTATGCGGTCTGGTGTTTTCTATCGCCGACAAAACTTGCCTTTGATTGACTATACCAGGGTATAGCAATACACCATATAATCTATTAAGATATTGCAAATAAAGCTCGGTGGCGGGCGATAGAACCAACTTAAAGTAAATAGCCAGACGTAAAACAGCACTTTGGCCTCAAAATTCTTACGTTTTACAACAGGTTCGGCAGATTGGCTTAAGTGTTGTTTGATTCGTTTTATTAAGAAGATAAACCATTTTTGGCCGCTGGTGATAATTTGGAAAAAGAATCGAAAATTCTAAGAATTATAAAGCAATTCTTCGGACGCATTAAGTGCGAGGTACTCCTCTGTATTGTAGGGTAACTTTGCCTAACTAATGTAAATAACGGCTTATTGTCCATTGGGATGGTCAAAGCTTCTGTGATAATTGCCGGGTGCTTATAGTTGGAAATGTTTCGACAGCTTGAAGTAAAGCTATCCGATTTATCACAGATTGCGGATATCAATAGCCCTCTACCGTAGCTTCCAATAATGCCGAAAATTTCATAATCGCTAAAATTTCAATGTTCGGATCTGGCATGTTGTTTACTTCTTTAAGTTCAGATTTTGAGAAATAAAATTAATTTGATATATAAATTGCCAAATTTTTTCAACAATTTATTTAGAGTCGAAGCAAACTATTTTTGCATCGCCCTAATAATTAGCATTTTAATGGAAGTTACGCGAAGGTCCAAAAGGCTAAAGTTTGCTAGATATTTTAAATAATTTTATATCTCCGAGGCTTCCAAGAAATCCCTTAATGAATTTTGTCATCTGATATGGCGCACGAAACGAATTTATGTTCACGGTGGGAAAAGCAGCAAAAAGGGTTGAGTGGCCGTTTTTGCAGTCATCAGGTTCTTAAGCTGTCACTTAAATCAAATGACCGCGGTGAAGTATTTCTTGGGAGGTTGTTATTCTGAAAGCCATTTAAGGCACTGAGGAAATATGAATATTGCGAAGCTTCTTAAGTTACTGCTTACATTACAATTTTTAATTTAAACCTTTTGTGTCCTTTTCATTTTTAAACGAGTTTGCCGCCTTTTTGCATAAAAAGCGTTTAAGTTGCTTTATGAGATTTTGAAAAATTTGTTTGAGTTGCTAATTAACTTTTGTGTGTACATTAAAAAAAAAATATTCTTAATTAATAATTTTATGGCTAGATAACTTTTTATTTATTGTTTAATTAAAATTTACTTTTATATGTATTTTCAACTGCGTTCGCAAATAAAAATAATTTTAGTTATACAAGAAGTCGTTTGC
The DNA here is from genome assembly GCA_036346155.1 of Sinelater perroti. Classification (NCBI taxonomy): domain Eukaryota; kingdom Metazoa; phylum Arthropoda; class Insecta; order Coleoptera; family Elateridae; genus Sinelater; species Sinelater perroti. The sequence continues at coordinate 4,044,472 of JARFIY010000222.1, forward strand.
CTTTGAAAAATCAACCATTAATTTTATTCGCTTATTCTACTTTTTAAGCCGTTCCATTTACAATTGCTAGTTTGGCTCCATTAGAATAATGGCGGAGGCCGTAGCTTTTAGAGCCAAAGTAATAAATAACTTCGCGCTGCATATCATTTGGCGTGAGCTTCTAAAAGCGTAGCTTTACCCAAATTTAAAGCTCCGGGCCGGAGCGTTGCATGGCAATTTGTCCGTGTGCAACGTGAAATACGCTCTTGCTGCGTGTTTCAGTCCGCGGATGGATTTACGGTACCGAGAATAAATCAGATAAATGCGACAGTGGCTCTGGTGGCTTCAGAATTACATTTCAGCGCTACTTTCCGGAATCTGGCTGTACACGAGATGATGATTAAAACGAGGGAGCCGGAAGGAACTTGTACTCCAGGGAGCCTATCGGTATTGGAAACCTGATGCAAAGTTATCTCTCTTGTTCAAGAAAATTAATTGAGTCCACATCGGAAAGTTAAAAGGATTGAGGTCGAAGACCTCGCAAGCATTAATATCATCATAAAACATAGGGCGGTGCGATTTTAGCGAATCGTTACCATAATTTGCTTCGTTTGCAAGTTTTAACTGAACTGAAATTTACTCGATCCGCCGTGTTTATGGGGTTTCCGCTTCATTAAGAGAAATTAAATTATACATAATGCATGGAATGTGAATGCCGCGCATCCACGTCCAGGAGATCTGTTTGAAAACAAACAATAAGCACAATTAAAAATGCATTAGCTTGTTCCGGATTCCCCGGTGCAGAAAAGGGGGAGTTCGTATTTGCTCTTGTCCTTCTGCTACTTATTCGCGCCCGTTCCATCCCCAGCTCTACTTGTTTTGCACGTGAAACGGCGGGTACTGCGAAGCGGAAACTTTAAAGGATTTACGTGGAGCAAGCCAAAGTAATCCTATAATTTATTTTTAGGATTACGTTGTGAACTCTACTAGAGTACTTAGGGCTGCAAGGAGGAGATTAAGACGGCGTCTTCGTTTAAATTTATTTTCGAAGTTGCTAAACAGATTGATTGGCTACAATCGACTACGATTAAGACGTTCATTGCTTATCGATTGTTGGACATTATACTTCAGTTTTTATTTACAAGAATAACTCAAATTTAAACCAACATTTCTTTTTACGTGCCATGGGGTGAACGGGGAGAGGCGCGACTTCTGAGTGTTGTAGGCGGAGTAGGATATTCTTCATAGGGTATCTTACACTCCTGCTTTTAGTCACTATGTCAATATCACAGTGAAAGGCATCCTAATTCGTTGTGCAACGGATTGTCATTGAGTTTTTTACGACACAAAGCATAAAATGATTTTGAGCAAAATTAAGGAACAGTTTGTGAACAACATTCTTAAAAAACTGAAATCTATACATGGCATAAGTAATTTTTGAGAAATAGTTGAAAATAAAAGTCATCGACGTCGCTCAAGGACCAACGTGACAGAAAAATATTCGCATTGTTCGCCGTATTCTCGAAGATAACTGTCGCTTAACGATACTTTTCAATTGTTGAGGCAATCCTAAATGTTATCCTGGCCTAAGCTCGACAAAAAAAAAGTATTGTTTTGGAATACACTAAAACCCTACCCTTTTATAGTACGAATTTATCACAATTTGTTTGGACTATTAAAATAAGTACTTGATGACGATGTGAGAACACCTAAGTTGTTGGTATAAAGATTATTGTAAAAGCCTTCATTAATTTGATAATTACATAAAACAATATCGTATTCAAAAGAGTATTGTTTATAAACTACAAACACAACCCGCTATGTAAATGAATAAAATGGAGATTAAACAATACATGTCCTGGTAATTATCCGAGCAGAATCGATCAGGCTGGCGTTTAATTTAATTTGATCTTTATGAGACTATAAACATCAAGCAGGTTAAACGAGACAAATGCCAGAAGCAATTAATCAAAACATTTTTGTTTTCCTTGGAGCTTTCGATGACAATAAATTCAAGTTTTGGACATTTAGCTGTCTTTCTGGATCAGGCGACGATTAATTATCGGGACACTAATGCGAAAAGCTTCGTTTTGGGTAGGAGGGAAGTTTGTAACTAATGATCTGTTATGGCTTAGATGTCTTGAAACACTACAAGTTGCTCTGTGATAACAAAAACGTAATTGAGTTTTAAAATATTTTTTATGTTTAATACAGTAGCTACTGACTGAATAAAAACCCAACTAAACTTTTAAAACTTGATAAAACGAAAAATTTGTTTGATACTATTATTAATTGCAAAACAAGTTATTATTTGTCTCAAGTGATATATTTTATACGAGGTCAAGACTAAAAGTTTCAAACAAAAACGTGCATATTAGTGAAATTTGACAATCTCAGTAAAACAGATTGGTTTTTGAAAAGTATCACCCCGAAAAGTTTGAAGAATTAAAGTTTTGGTGTAAAAGACTCCGGGATGAGTTTCGTGGAGGTTTACCAATCATGATTGTGACGCCAGAAAGCATTGCGTAAAAGCATGCGTAAAAACCATGCGTAAAATAGTTGGAAGGTCGAATACATATGATGAGATTCAGATTTTTGTATTCGGAGGAGTAAAAAAATGTTGGAAATTTTGTAACGGTTGATCTCATGAGTCTCTGACAGAGTTGTAGGCAAGAGTAGCAAAAAAGACCTGCTAAAAGTTTGGGAATGAAGATTTCATGAGAGCTGTGGGTAGTTGCAGAAGAGATCGACCAGTGAAAATAAATAATTAGTATTAGTGGGTTAAATAATTAGCGACTAATGTTATATAAAAATAAGCAGGGTTTAATCATATACCCAGAAAAACAAATCAGAAGTTTAATATGAAAGTTTAAGGAACATTCTAAAACTTCAAGACAAACATGTAAGAAATCCCTGTTAAGTCTAAAAGAGAATTTAGAAAAAGAAACAAAATTAAATAAAGAAGAAAATTCTAAAAGCTGTACAGAAGAATTGTCTGATTGAAGGATTAAAAAAAACTACAAGAAGCAAAAACAAATATAGAAGAACAATGTAAAATTTTGTACACAGCATTTAAGAGGAATTGCAATAAATAAAAGTAAATGTCAAAGAGCACTTTCGGAATTCAAGAAGGGAAGTAAAGATAACGTAATTTTTTTTTAAATGTTGGAAAAGAGTTATAGCTGGTCACTGAAAAATATTCTAAACATTTGGGGAAACAATTGTAGGTAACCGAAAAGCAATTAGAAGATTTTAGGTTAGTGTCGAATATATAAAAGTCTAGAGGTTTAAAAGATAAATTAGAAGAGTTAAATATAGAAGCGGATGCCATGATGATAAAGATCAATTGCAGCCAAAGGGAAAGGTCTCTGGGTTGCGGGGAGCTACCGTGTTTAGCGATCAGTGGTTATTACAGAAACTGCAGCAAAACAGTACCTTAACTCAAAATTGAAAGAGTTTCTAGAATGAAAGCGACAAGGGGCGAGACCACAATGGAATCAGAGTATTGAATCTAGAGAGAAATGTGTATTGGGATTTCTTGAAGAAAGGAGATGGCCTTTTAGAGAGAAACGATAATGTATTAGAGCTTAGAAGCCATTAGATGGACACTTCAAAGTTAAAATGTTGTAGAACGTTCGAGGGTGCTTATATTTGGTAAGCTATAAAAAATATGTGAAGGATTGGTGGCGGAAGTGTAAATGTGTGCTTCAAAGATTAATCGCTTTAAAAAGAGAAACGCATCGATAAGACAACCTAAAGCAAAAAACTTAAAAAATATAATTAACATGTTTTGTTCGTTTATAGAAATAGATAGTGACGATAGTGCTGCGAGTTATTTTACCGATTGATCTGAAGCAGCTGCGAACCAAATCAAATAATCCGCAGACCATTGATACTTCTATCTTTAGCGCGCATGCAACTCGGGGGCATCATGCGATTTCCCTACAGCCCTTCCCATAAGTGGCATAGATCAGCGCGGTTCTGGGACAGAACGGCTTTAAGTACGGACTGGTGTAACTCTCGACCCCTGGGAGTCGAATTTGCGGCAGTTCTAGAGTGTTCAACACGAAAGATTCCAGTAATTTGTATAGCATGCCGATGCGAAGCCAAAGGCTTCTAGAAATAAACATGCGGGTATTTAAGCGTACGAGAAACAGTCAAAAAGAGAGGCAATCACGGAAGTTGCGGGTAGTTGCAGTGAAAAACAGTTCGCATAGTAATTGAAATGTGTCGGGGAATTTATTAGCGAGTTACGTATCTAGTGACTAACAACTTGTACACTAAATAAACGCCAAGCAAATATAAATAACTCAAACTTATAAACCGAGTTTGTTGCAGTACAATATACCTCATAGTACAACTATTATACCCGATACTACAAATCAGGATAGTAATATAAGAATTTTTAAAGAAAACCTAGGTTAGTACAATCGTAAAGAAGAAGAAAAAGAATATTAAAGAATAGCAATATATATATTAAAAACAAGAACTTGACAAATAAAAAAAAAGCAAATATAAATAATATTGAACACGTTCTGGAACAAAACTAGAGCAATGATTAGAAAAACCAAGAGAACGTTTTGTCCAATGATATATGCAAATAATTAGATAAAAACAACCATAATAAATTCTTGCCATTATGGAGAAGATATTATAAGAAAAAGTTTGATATGGTAAATAATCCAAAGAATTAAGCTTGAAATACGCAATAGAAAATAGAAAAAAGAGAAAATGACATAACAAGGCATAAATAATGAAAAAGAAACCATAGGACTGGAAAAAAACTAAATAATACTGATCTGTAAGAAAAATACTCAAATAAAATGTGAAAATTGTAGAGTAACTTGTTTGCCGACAATTAATTTTAAACTTTATACAAAAATAACCGTAAAAAGGTTACCAAGTCATTCAAAGCGAAGCAGTAGCAGTAGGAAAATAGGGGCTAGTATATTTATAAAACATGGAGATGATAATTGAAACACTATGTGATTGTATAAACTTAAAGTCAGTGTTCGGTACAGTACAGATAATAAACGTGAAAAGTTTAAAACTTTAGAAAAACTGATAGAAGTAGCGAGAAACATTTATAGAGCAGTATTTGATAAAGTTTAGTTAAATAAAGAGAAGTCAGTAGAGTTACTAATAAAAAAGGATGTAAATTAACGAGATAGCCTGCTGCATGTGTGATAATGAACAGAATAATTAAAAATACAGACGAAAAAATCACGCTGATAATATTTTCTTATTGGCGGAAAAAATAAGAGTATGCAAAAGTTAATATTTTAACTAAAAATATAAAAACATTAACATCATTAAAATGAAGATAATAGAAAAAAAGAAAATTAAGTTATAATACAAAGACCAAAAAATGGAAATAGAGAGATAAAAAAAGATAAAAAAACAACAGTAATATAACAAATAGAACAAGAAAGGAAAAATATGTAGAAGAAGTCATTAAAGTTAAAAAGTATATGATTTCATAGCAAATAAATTAATACAATTGACAAAGAATATACGTAAAAGAAATGCAATATTTAAGAAAAATATCAGAAAAAACAAAATGTGACTACATTTGATGTGTGATGATAGAACAAGAAGCAACTATGAATAGCAGAAAAAAACAAATTAAATGAGTTAGACGTATTACAAGAAAATAATAGAAAACTGAAAAATAAAAAAAGATGGGTAAGTCAAAAAAGATTAAAATCAATAGCATAAATAAATAAACCGGATATAAGAAATAGATAGAGACAAGGAATCTGATGCTTTAAAAGGCCAGATGCATGAAGAAAATAACTGGCTAGAAATAATCATAGTCTGTTTAATTTGATAGAAGCAACTTTTTCGGATTTTTCCAGTTCTCATTTTATTTTCTCGAAAATTTCGTTGTTGCCCTGGTATAGTGTAGTAATATAGCAATATTAATTATTTTAAATATTATAAAAATAAATAACGATAATCTTTTCAACGAACTTAAAAAGTTCGTTACTGAATTCTATATGTCTGTCGGTCTGTCGGTCTGTCTGTCTGTCTGTCGCTGTCACAAAATTATGGATTTTTTAAAATTTTAAAATGGATTCTTAAAGAAAATTTTACGCTGATTTCAATAATGAAATCGAAAAAATTCTATGTCGAATAGTTTTCGAGATATTCGACTTCGAATTTCGGGAAATTTTTCGACATTGCGAATTTAAATGTGATTTTTATAGGAAATTTTACGCTGAATTCGAAAATGAAGTCGAAAAAATTCTGTCGAATAATTTTCGAGATATTCGATTTCGAATTTTCCCGAAATTCGAAATCGAAATCGAAAGGTTTTTTAAGTTCGTTCTGGGATTGCTTACAGAGCAATCTCTTCGCCGGCTCCATGTTTTTATCAAAAAATTAAATTTAGTATATCAGATGTGTAGAGAAACTGGCTATTGATTATTTATAGAAAGAAGGAGAAAATTTGTAAAAATAAAAGTAAAACCATGTTTCAAAAATATATATCCTGGCAATAATTCTTAGAAGGGACTTCCAACGGCAAGTACTTCAAAATATGGTAAAATATGTTTATAAATCATCATCAATTTTCCGATTCTATACCCTTCCAGCAAGCTTTAGTGTTAGAACCTGTGAATCATACATTAGGCTTTAATTAAAAAGATTTAATATAACTAATCAAAAAAAACTGGAATTTCGAAAAGTGTCTGCAAAAGGGATCTCTGGTCTTCTCGTGGAAGATCGTCCGTCTTGAGGTGTACAACACCATCGTTATAGTTCAGACTTACCGTCGTCCTACGATTATTATTTGTTTGGACCATTAAACGAATGTACTTGGAGGACTCAACGACAACGTTACTACAAATTCTATCAACATTATACGACGTAGATCCTCATTAAAGGAGATTTCCTACAATTTTATCCCTAGAGTGTGAAAAGGGATGAAACATGTTGATTTTTAAACAACTGATTGTAGAATAGAATAGAATAGAAAAGAATGTTAAGTTGTGGTATGTAGATTCTTCGTTAAAAATTATAAAACCTGTGTTTTACAGCTAACCTTAATTTTTTATTATATCCCGAAAACACTATAGCGTTTTGGGGTTTGAACTCTCCTTAAATATTAAAAGAATTGGATTCCAAAAATTCATTCCATAAAAGGAGGAAATGGAATTATGGTACTAGAATTTAGAAACACTAGGTACATTACAAGAGAACGAGCTTTAGTTTCTGAGGTTAGCGATTGCTAGAGTGATTTTATCAAAAGTAAAGATTTGGCCCCATCCAATCGCAAAAATGGAAAAATCTAGAGCACATAATTGGATAGGAATATCTGTTTTCATAGTTCATAATAATTCTTTCACTCAATTCATCCCTTAAGAAAGAAAAAAGTGGGGGAGAATTATTGCAACCCAGAACCTCAAGGCGTGTGGCATATCATTATATATCTTCTATTTGTATCTGGTAATCAACTGTTAGGGTATTTAAAAAGTGTGTTATAAAAATTTTCTTAATCCTTTAAATACTGAAAACTCCGGCGTGCGACCATAAAATTGGATTGCAAATTGAACGATTCTTTTTTTTTAGTATTTAGACTACGTTTAAAAACTGAATTCATCTCCAAAGATGAGAAAATCGGGAAAACGCATTGAAACACAGATACACAAAACTCGCTTACGATTTTATGAGAAATTTAATAAACTATCAGAAAATTTCCTTTTTCGTATGCTGACGAGATGAAACAAAGCTCGGAAATGTTGAACGCCAAACGGAAAGAATTAAAATTTGCAAAAAAAAGTGCATGCGATATAACAGTAGGAAATAAATAGAAAGAGAATGGGCAAAAAGAGAGCAAGAAAGGAGAATAGAAGAAAGAGTGAAGAAGAGTATGTGAATTAGGAGGCGGCAGGAGAAATAAAGAAGCTTAAAGACGGGAAGAAAGAAAAAAAGGAGGACTGAGATAGGTATATAAGGAACATAGAAGTTAAATAAAAAATAATGAAGAACACAGAAAATTCAAGTTTGCAGATAACGGAGAGTTATCAGTACTCTCAGTTAAAATTCAGTTATTAATGGTGAAGAACATCCCAAACCTCTTTGTTATTTATAATGATATTTCTACTTTTGTTTCTTCTTCTTCTTCTTTTTTTTTCAGTTTTTACTTTTTATATTTGTCTGTGTTAGCAATCTGTTTCTTGCAATTTTTCTCACATGGTCGTTTTTAAATAGATTTTTCAAGAAACAGCCGGTCTGCCTCACTTTTTTTTGTCTTTGGAGACAATTACATCAATTTTTTTAGTTATATGTTAGATAACATCTATGTTATTGACCATGCCATTGGTGAGATCTATTTATGTTTTTGTGATTGAATGTTCTTCTCCAAACTTCCTCAATTCTGAATTTGTCCCAAAGCTTGTAGGTTCCTTATCATAAAATCTAATGCTGCTGTTCTAATTTTATATAGTATATTCTTCGTAAGTGGGCACATCTCTCCTCCATACAATATTATGTTTTCACCATGCTATTGAATATCTTTGCTGATATTCTTGTTCTATGTTATTCTGTGTAATGCTTTTGTAGTTTTCTTTTCCATAATTGTTCTTTCGTTGATGTTTTACTCTCAAATATTTGAATGCTGTACAGGTCTTGATCTCTTTATCTTCTATTCCGATACTCTGTTTCTCTCTGCCTACACGTTTATATTGCATTTTCTAGGAAAATTTTCTATAGCTTTTTCATCTCGGGCGAACATGATATGATTCGATGCTCATAACATATGCCGCCTAGCACAATGTATGTTGTCTGAACATGATTTTTCTTTTCTAAAACCAGTTTAATCTTCACTTAGATATGTTTTTCTGTTCCCGATACTCTTTATACAATCCTTGTAGTCTTGTTATAAACGGGATAAAGCTTATTCCCCTACAGTTTTTTAGAATTAGACTTAAATAAGCTCTATTTCATTCCTGCGGGATGTTTTCTCCTTCCTCTATCTTATTAAATAATTTCTATATACATTTTGTAACTATCCTCTCCGTATTTGAATAGATCCATCTTTAAGTTTCTTGATGCTGGTGCTCTGTTGCTTTTGGAATGTTTTCCTTTTGTTATTATACACTTGGTGTTTAAATTTTCTACTAGTTCGTATTTGTTTACATATAACTTTCTGTTATCGCAAGAGATTAGCATAACGAGTCATCCATTGTTTAGGAGGTATAACTTATTTTTTATAATATTTATATTTTTATTTTATTTATAATTTTTTATTATTCTCCAGACTGTTGTTAATCGACTGTATGAAATAGTTTTTTTAATATCTATGCATAGTCTGTTTGAACAACGTAATATAAATTTTATTTATTTGTTTATTAATATAAAAAAAACTAATTAAAACTTATTCTTAACGTTAATTTGTAAGAAGTTTGTAGTAGAGAATAAAAAAATAGGTAATAAAAAAATTTAAAGCAAAATTTTTATAAGAAGCATAACTTGATTTATGCGGATAAGATAAAAAAGGTAATGAGTTAGTTCATTCGACGCAAGTAGATGCATTCAATTTTAATCATAAGTTGTTAGGCTTTTTCCTTGCTAATTACCCTTTTCCCCCATTATAGCTGCTTTAAGTCTCCAATAATTGCTAAAAGCTTTTTACGGTAATTTTCACAATAACCCTCGGTTTTTAAACTGTCATATATTCGTGGTTAGTAAAATGTAATGATTATTTGAGTCTTATAATCTAAATAAAAACAGTGTGTATATTTTTATAATACAAGGTGCGTTTAAGTTATAAAATCTCTAATTTTTTTCTAAAAAAGTACTTCCCAAAGAAAGTTGAAAGTCCTGCGACTTCTCAACGTAATTTCCGCCTAGACGTATACATTTTTTACAACGTCGTTGCCGTGATTCCATAGCTGCTGAGAACACTTCTTTACGGGTGTGTTTTGTTCACTGGAAAATCGTTAATTGAACAGCGATTTCAAAATGAGCGGCCACGGAGAGTGTCCTTCATGGTCGGTATTTCATGGCGGCATTCACGTGTGAACATGTCGCGCAGATTTGTGTTCGTGGGTTAGCATTCGTGAGACCCACCGTGAAGATACTTTCCAAATCATTATGCAAAATGGACTCCACAGATCCTACGCAAATGCCAAGTTTAGAGGCAATATCACGAACACCTAATCAACGGTCTTCTATAACAACTTGCTTCACTCGCTCAATCAAGGTTTCGGTTCGGCTGCTTCGTGCCCGAGGCTGCTTTGGTTCATTGTCACACAACTCTCGACCGTTTTTAAACGTTCGCACCGTTGAACACATATTTTTAATATCGATAACGCCTTTACCGCGTGCCTCACTAAATTGGCGATGAATTTCGATGGGCGTTTAACCATGCAAGAGGAGAAAACGGATGATTACACGTCGCCACCTGAAGTATACTCACTGCAATGGCGGTAATTCGATCTGTGTACATGATACGGTGATGCTGTTTATATTAAAAATTCAGAAATATTTCCCGCGTCTTTTAAAATTAAACGCATCTTTCTACTTACTCTCACTGCTGAAAAAAATTGGAGACCTTAAAACTTGAACGCTCGTCGTACATTAAAAAGCAAAATCTGTAATTGGAATTCATTAATTGAAACAAGTGCGTTTATCCTACTGTTGAAAAAATTATAAATTACACAAACCTTAGTTCTTGCGACGAAAATCAATACAAAGGGTTGTTATAAAGAAGTTTAAAAATTATCTCCAGTGAGCTTCGCGCGAGCATCCCTGCAGGAATTTTTATGGACTGTGTCGCGGCCGCAATTAAATTCCCAAACAACGCCCTGGAAGCCGCGGTTGCAGGCCGGCTTCGGAAGAATAACAGACCCGACCACGGATGAAAGAAAAATACCGCTGGTCAATATATCGCCGGAGTGCTTTGTGCGGGAATGGCTGTAGCTGACAATTTACTTTTCTCAATTATGTTTGCGTTCTTGGGGGCTCGATTACGGGCCGGTGTTAACGTTGCATTAACGTTAAAGGGGTAATTTCGGGGAGAAAGCAATTTAAGCCCGCGCCAAAATGAATATTATAAGCGAGGCTTGACTGCCTTAGCTGAGTTTTATTAAAAATTTCTCGTTATAGTGCAAAATGTAGCAGATGTAAGATATTGGTAATTATGTTCGTAAATTGAAAGGAAATTTGAAAGCATTGCTCGAGTTCCTTCATGCTCGTGCCTTATAATAATACTGTTCATTAGCAGCCGTTATTTGATGACAAAAATAATGGCTTTTTTATTATTCGTAATTAACTATTATACGTTGTTTATAAAGTATATAAATTTTCAAAAAAATAGAGAACATTTTCTTCCTTTGTGGTAAATCGATAGAATAGTAAAAAAATACGTAGACACATATATAATAATTTGTTGTGTTACTTATGTATCGAAAATGACTCAGATTTTATATTAAAAGCTTCAAAGTAGAGAATTATCATGCGTACTAATACAGGGCACGTCTGAGAAATAATGACTGAATTTGTTGGTTCAAGTAGAAGAGTCGGGGGACGAAGTCCTCAATTAGTGAAACATGTCAGGTCTGGCCCAGCTCACTTGTTTTTTAGTGCAGATTGTGTTTGTTAAATAGTTTGCTGTTTGAGCGCCGTGTCATGAGTCAAAATGCAACACAGCATCGACTAGCGATGCGCAGTAAAATTTTAACTGAAACTCGAAAAATCCACAACTGAGACGCCTGATATGATATAGAAAGCTTATAAGCAAGATATTTTATCAAAATAACAAGTGTTTAGGTGGCACAAAGCGTCCAGAAAAGAATAAGAGGATGCCAAACATATAAGCAATGCATAGGGCGACCATCAACGTCTTACTCTTCGAACTATATATTTAGGATGAAATAGCTTTTGGATTCTGGCCCACGTCTGAGCGTTAGTTTGATAGATATGCATGAAATCGTCTTGGTAGAATTTCAGATGCGAAGATTTGTACTAAATTGCTTTCAAAGATTTTGACTGACAGAGCCCACATGAGCTTTTGGATTGTGTGGGAAGCGAGTCTGGTTTTTTGGAAAAAGCGATAAATGATGATAAAATGTGAGTTTTTGAATACAATCTGCAGACAAAAAGAATGTAATACTTCCAAGTCTCACCGATCAAAAAAGGCTCAAATAAGCAGATCAAAAATAAAAGCCTTTTTTATTCTTAGAGGAGTTCATATCACCCAGATAGATGATCAAGGCTATATTTTAGGTAAAAGTCCTTAAACGGTTAAAAAAATAGTACCGAGTGTCCACTCGGAGATCACTAACCTGAACCATCCGTCATTGCTAGAGCCAAAGTTTCTGACAAAACAAACCGTAGCAACGCTTTCTAACCTCTCATGCCTCTACAGCCCCGAACTAACTTTGTCGGTATTCTTTTTCCCAACTCAAATCGATCAGGAAAAAACACCGTGTGGGGACTGTGCAGGCTACTGTAACGAGTGCTGTGAAGAGATTCTAGGTGACCTACGACACGTACCAGAATCGCTGGCAATAGTGTACTGATGCTCAAGGATGTTATTTTGAAAATTATAAGTGAATATACAAATTTTATTTCAATTAAACGATTTTTTTGGAATCAGTCTTATTATTTTTTGGACGTACCTTAAATAGTATGTCTAGTAGAAACAGCATATCAAGACGATACGCTACTCATATTAACTTAATTCTTCAATATAATGTGGTATTTCTAAGTCTTCCTTTCGTACTTATTAGAATAGACATAGAATGACTTTTTTCTGTTGATAGCTCCGTTAATCCACAATTTATTCTAGTATATGCATAAACGTATTAATTACATGTGGTGACAGTAAGACTGATGCCTAGGAATTTTATTGGAATGGCTGGAATTAGATTTTTTGTCAATTCATGACAATTAAGGTCTATTTGGCTTTTGAGTTTGTAATAAGTTGTTGGATAAGATTGTTTTTGTAGTTGAGTAGTCTTATAAAGTAAGATGCCGTTGACTTCTATATTACAGCCGCCACGAAAGTCATCGTCTAAGGTTCGGTTTCTAATAAACTAAGTTGCATTTATAGGATCTCGAAAAACTTTGATTTAAGCGTGTTCTATGTTGTTGATCGTATTCTTTTGGTGCACCCCAAGCCTGGATATCGTACGTCCAGGATTGTTTTATATAGTGACACTTTGTTTTTAATTGATATTTTAGATTTAGGCCCAAGCCGACGATACATTTGCTTGTATTTGAAATTCATCTGTATTACTTTTGATTTGAGGTGAGAGTCGCAAGTTTAGTTTAGGATAAAACGTTACTTGAAAAATGTTGCTTTAAAAATGTATATCTTCAATATGAATAAAATTGACATTCAAATAATTAATAAAAGAAAAGTTTAAGACAGTACAGAAATATTTCTATCCTTAGTATTTATTACGAAAGAGGTAAACAAAAAGAAGAAATTTTGAAAGAGCCCTTTCATGGCTTTGATGTTTACAGTCATTGTACTTAAAGTCAGAAATGTTCCTAATACGACTCAATGAATACTTTTTACCACGATAATCTACTTAATATTGAATGATCGCACATCTCATTGTAATGCATTTGATATGATAATGTTTATTGTCGCACAACATAGGCACTTAAGTCCTTTTGCGGATCATTTTTAGACTTACGTATTACAACTAAAAGGTAAAGTCATCTAAGCAAATGTAAAGTGGTAGAAATATAACCACATATCAAGTTGGGCACCTAGTAGGAAAAGTATGAAAAAAAAAACTCTTTTGGTTTTTCAAAAAATAGACGTAGTTGCTCTGATTCTAGTTCCCCATCCTCGTTTTTTAGTTACTGATGTTTCTTATTCCGCTCCCGAGCCATCTAAACCTTATGCTCTCATTTTCTCCATGCCATTCCCAAATTGTAGCTTCTACTTAGTGTTTAGTCATTTCACAGAAACAGTCCTTTTACCTTTTTTCCTACTAAAGATCAACACGAAATTAGCCCTGTTCCTAAACTGCCAATATCTCGCTTAAAGATAAGTAAACGATCTGGGGTAGTTTTAACCTCATATGAATACATTATAAAGTTTAAAAATCTAAATCTTTGGCATAATCTGAGAGGCTTCTTTCAACGACCTATTGTATACCCTGTCATTTTGTTAGTTGAAAGATTTCGTCACTGTCTACAAATTGTTTGTTTTCCTCTCCTGCTTTTTTTTAAACCACATGTCAGCAAATGTTCCGTATGTCTTTTGTAAGCAGCTAGTCCTAGGTCTTGCTTAATAATAAGAAACATCGAGTTTTGAAAATTTGCATCTCCCGAGATAAAAGAACTGGAAACGCAAATAAAGGTAGAAAGTTTACAAGACAAATAAATCAAAAGACTTCATCAAAAAAAAGTAGAAGAAAAAAGAATAGCCAATCCAATAAACGACGAAGATAATGTGGAAAGCAGCTAGTTTAAGATGAAAGAAAATATATTAACTGCCGCTCATGAAGCACTCGGAATTAAAATTGGCAGTAAAAATAAAAGATAAACAACCAAAACACAAAGAAAATTAAAAAAGAGCCACCAGAAAAAATGTCTATATCAAATAAAGGGTTTTCCAATAAAAACAATATGATTGTAAAATGAAATAAAATAAAAACTACTTCAGATACAACTAAACGTTTTATATTATTTTGAAGCATAGTCTATTACATAATGTTTTGAATAACATAAGCAAATTCGATGAACCCAATTTTCAATGACTTTATGCAATACTGCGGATTTAATGTTACCAATGCAGCATTCGATGTTCAATCTTAATACATCAAATGTTCGTGGTTTGTTTGCATATACTATAGATTTCAAATAACCCCACAAATAGTATTCTAAGTGAGTTAAATTGCAAACTTTTTGGAGGCCAACTAATAGTCGTATTTCTTGAAATTACACTTTCACCAAACTTTTCTTGCCATACGTTATTAATGGCATTTTATCAGTAACACCTTCTTGTTGGAACCACATGTCTTTTAAAATAAATTTCATTTAAATTTTACCATAAAAAATCTGTTAACATCAATTGGTACTGCTCACCAATCACTATAATTGCATCTCCTACTTTGTTTTAGAAAAAGAATGCCCCGATGATGCTACCATGCCATAAACCACACCATACAGTAACATTTTGCGGATGCAAGGGCTTTTTATAAATCTCTTGTAGATTGTTTTTATACCAAAAAAGACAATTTTATTTGTTAACATATCCACTTAACCAGAAATGAGTTTCATCTGGGAAGTTAACTTTTCACTCAAAATTATGATCCTTTTCAAGTTGCTCTAAAGTCTAAGTAGCAGAGTCACGACGCTTACGATGATCTAATAGCCTCAATTCTTAGGTCAAAATAATCTTATACAGATGTAAACCCAAATATTTTCGCAAAATATGGCAAGTTGTCGTTCTTCTAAGCTCTAATTCGGAGCCTCTCTGTTACAGCAGCAATGTTCTCTACATTTCTTGCATTTCAACGTTTAGTTAGTATTTTAGAATCGTAAAGAGTAAATCGTTTTTAAATTTTTTAACCGTTCGACGAATAGCAAGCACAGAAGGGCGATTATGTGGACCATAGGTTTTGCAAAGAGCACGTTGGGTATTTACGGAAAAGTCTATTTTTATAAAATTTTTGAACAATAACCAAGCGTGTATTTAGCTACGATGAATTGTCAGAATATACTAAACACAAATGACAACTAGTGGCAGTCATAACATTTTAAACATGATTGACATTTTATTTCAAAATAATATTATCCTTATTAAAAAATCTTTTATTTGTCAACTAACAATATTGGAGACTACATAGAATATTAAAGAATAAGAAAGGAGACTCATGAGTTGGTAAGAAAAATGAAAACAGAGTACTGGGAGAGATATGTGAAACAATACCTGACTCTAGCACAACACAGAGACTATTAGAGACGACAGAGATGAGAGTACTTAGAAGAATCATAAATACAACATTAAGGGATAGAGTAAAACGTGAAGATATAAGGCATAATTGGATAAAATAAAAAAAACAAACAGAATGGAACAAACATGTACAAGAATGGCAGATGATAGAGAGAGTCGGTAGAAGAGCGATAGGATGCTTCAGAAAACGATGGTGCGATGATCTAAATTAGAGGATAACCTAAGAAAGAACAGGCAGTTCTTTTTATTTATGAGATGGAAGAAGAAGAAGATACACAAACATAGGCTAATGTAGAGAGGTTGCAGGGTTTTAAAGATTACACTTTTTTTCAGTTACACACTTTACTTAAGCAATTCTATTACAGTAACACGGTTTTCTTTGTCATCCCATTCTATTGGTAAACAACCAAACTTAAAAAGAAACGTAATGTAACTTGCAACTCTAAGACTTGAGGATTGCAAATTGATGTTAAGCTAATGGACATCTTGATGTTGTGTAAAGCAAGGGTAAGTTTATAACACTATTTATGGGAATACTAGGTATATACAAATTGTATATTCCACATTGTCCTGATCATTGATGTATACTATCAATGAAAAATGTATGAACTAAAGGATAACTCAAAGATGCCCTGGATTATTTATATTTTGGAAAATAATTGGAAATTTGCTTAAAAACTGATGAAAAGTACCGTATTGATAGAATGTTGTTTCTCACAATCAATCATTGCGATTCTTTGTTAAATTCATCCAAATACATCCAAAACTTGTACAAAATAATAAAAACGCAAAAGCGGCACTTTTCGGTTTCTGTTGTAGAGTTAAGAAGTGAACGTTCTTTAGAATAAAGCATGCCAGGAAGTCATTGCATTTTTCATTTTTCTCGGTGCAATGCAGCGTGGCAACAGAGGGGAGCCTGCAGAATCCTAGAAAGTTCATATTTATTTTAAAAGCCGCTTTACTCCGCGCAATCCACGTGCACTGTAATTTAGATCTGCCCCGCCCCCGCACGCAGTGTTCAGCACGGGCGTGTGAGCTCACCTTCCGCTTAGTCGCTGGCAGGCAGCGTTATTTACCCATCTTTAGTGCCGCAGTTATCGCGCTCCACCCCCGCAACAACTCCCGTAGGCGGGAGGCACTTCGCGTTTGGGATTTTCTTCGGCGATGTTTGCGTATGATTTTCTGCCGGCAGACTCGGCATGCAAATTGGGGTGGTCATTTGCGCAACGACGTATGCATTTCGGATTTGGGAGTCGGAGTAATTGCCTCCCATTAATTACGGCCTGGAACGCATCAATTTTGCGCTGTGATGGAATTTCATTAAGCATTTAAGCAGTTTAGCAGTTAAATTGTATTTCGTCGACTCCCGCACCCGTCGGGGCTCGGCTGCTGTGCCTAATGTGCTGTGTGATACAGATCGTTGACGAAGTAACGATTTGACTTATTTGTGACTACCGCGTGACACAGACTTTGCACTTTATTTTCAGACACTAGGTATATATTTTATGGTTTTACCATTTAGTACCAATGTAATAAATACAATTAAATTATTACACCCTTAATCTTCCAAGGAAAGCTGCTTATTGTACAGAGATATTACGGATTTTGAAGAAGTTGTGTCATGGTCTTACCGGCCTTTGAGTCTCCCTTGAGCAAAGACAAAAATTTTGAAAGGACGATAAGCAGGTGAGAAAGAGTAAATATAATTTCGAAGTAAAAACGTACAACAGTCTATAAACATTTTTCTCCCTACTTTTAGGCTGATTCAAAGATTTGAGAAAACTAGCAATGTCTGGGACGCCCGATACAAAAACTTCGGCCAATCAATTGCCGCAGTAACGTCACAAAATATGGAAAAGGTTGAAGACCTTTTCAAAGATCAGCCAGGTTTGTTGAAGCAGAGATTAGCTGTGGAAGCATCTAAACTACCCTGACAAAACATTTGAAAATGTTCCCGTACAAGAGAGCTGCTGAAGCCGCACAATATTGAGAGAAAGTTCCAATTTGGCTAATTGATGATTGAAAAAGTGGAAGACGATTTAATAAATGTTTTATTTGCAAGGTTTTGCTAACAATCAAAACATGCGCCACTGGGATATTGAAAATCTTCACTTTGCAATTGTAAAGCCTCCCATTCAGAGAAAGTGGTCGTCTGGTGTGCAATTTTAAGGAAAAAGATTCTTGTACCGTATTTCATTGACGACAATGTGAACTCTAAAAATTTCCGATAGCTGTTCGAATAGGAGTTCAATTAGAGCTGAAATGCTCAACGGTTACTAGTTTAAGCAGGACGGTGCAAGACCTCATCGCATTCTGGAAGTTTTTTCCATACTTCTAGTTAATTTTGGAACACGTGTCGTAGACCTAGACTTTGATCTTTTTGCTGATGATATAGAATTAATTGGCTCTCATATTACCTCGACATAAATTCATATCAGTTTTTTTCTATGAGGATACCTAAAGGATTGGATATGTAGAGTCTCCAAGCACTCGAAGATCTCAAAAGAACCATAAAAATAAAGTTTTGGACATTGGAAGAGCCACTATTCAAGCAGTAAATGAGACTTTGGAAGGTAGGCTACGCCATCTTGTTGCAAGTCAAGGTTCTCATTTTTTAAACTTGTTAAATTAAACCTCAGACTATACTCAGTAAACGAACATTTTTGTATAGGTCAACTATGCGAGAAGTTATAAGCAAATATTTTTCGATACGTATTATTGATCACCCTGTAATTAAGTGACTTTGTGAACATTTATTAATTTATTATTATTATTATTATTATTATTAAAAAATTATGATTTACTCTACATTGTTAAGAAAAACCATTTACTAATGGAACTCCTGTAACAGTCCTTCCAAGTTACGATGCTCTGGGGTTACAAAACCAGCTCCTTTTTAATCGGATTATCGGATAACTCTCTATAGCTGCATTATTGTGATCTCTAAACCTAACATAGTATGTTGGACGAATCTGTAAATTTCACCAACAACAAATGGAATTCCGATGTCCTTATGAATGGTCTGGTTTGTAACATATCACAAGGCATCCATCAATATTTTGGATTAAAATGTTAAATTATTTTAATCCTTGTTGTTTTAGCACAACCCCACAGTTGTATGCCAGAAGTCCAAATTAATGTGACCATTGTAGAGTAACAGCTTTATTATGTCTTAAATCTTGTGAATGATAAAACTGATAACCCAAATAACAGCAACAATTAACACGAAAATGCAAATGACAAAACAGAAACCCTGATAAGACAGCAAGAAATACCTTCCATTTATCTACAAAACACCATATACCATACAGCATTGATCAAAGATGTCAAAAATTATCAACTATTCCAATATTAACACATAAAAAAAAACTTAACTAAAGAAGACCACAGAAATTTACATAATTAAACACTTTAATAATAACGGTATAAAATACCATACTTTTCAAAACCCAAATAGAAAATCACTGAACGTCATGATTAAAAACGTACCTTTATCCTTAACTTACCAACCGCTGTCAGTATGTGCAGTGGATCTACAGGATAAAAAATATGGAAAAAATCTCCCTAAAAAGTCTTTTCTACTCAATTGTCACAGTAGAACTAAGACGAAACCATGTAACACCCCTAAATATCATCGTTATCAAAATTATGGACATACCAAAAACTACTGCACTTTACATCCTAAATGCGTGAAATGCAGTGACAATCACCAACATCTACATTATCCGAAAAAAAAGATTCACCGAAATGTGCCAATTGCAGAAGCCCGCACCTTGTAAGCTATCGCAGCTGCCAACACCACATCAAGATAATGAATAAACGGATGTCACCTAACAACAACAATAACCACCCTTACACAAGATACAATAGAAGTAACTTAATCAACCCAAACCGTTCATACTTAGAATAAGCACGAAATCCTACAGCAGTCAATCCCAATCCTAATATCAATAATTAACCATCCACTCTAGCAGTCTCTCCAGATATAACCAACTTAATCCAATTATCAACCTTATTACTACTTTCCTTAATCAAATTAAAAAATTTATCACTAACTCAATTCTCCCATTACTCTTTAATGGACCCTAAATGTCTTAAAGCTGTAGAAAAAAATATGAATCCTAAAATGGAATGCAAACGGTATTTTAAACCAAAAATCAATTTATAACATTCCCTGCCAGATACAATATAGATATCCTTGCATCACTGAAACCCATTTGTCTGAAACTGACGCACTGCAAATGCTAGGATGCTAAATATGTCGCAACGATAGAGTCGCCCAAATAGCATCCGGGAAAGTTATGCTAATCAAAAAGAAAATCATTCATAATCCCATCCCTAACGTTCCCCAACTAGCCCCT
Organism: Sinelater perroti; assembly: GCA_036346155.1. NCBI lineage: Eukaryota > Metazoa > Arthropoda > Insecta > Coleoptera > Elateridae > Sinelater > Sinelater perroti. The sequence continues at coordinate 4,064,737 of JARFIY010000222.1, forward strand.
GAAACAATTGAAGTCAAAATTAAATTAAGCGACTCTTACCTCACAATAATAAGTGCTTATCGACAACCCAACAAAAAGCTAAACGAAGAAGACCTAAAAATCATATCCAACACAACAGAACCACTTTTGATGATAGGAGATTTGTGGAAGTGGAAAGCTACGCAACAAAATACTTCTTTCAAATTGTAGCTCCAGAAAAATACACATACTATCCACGTTGCACCGACACCTACCTGATATACTCGACATCGCGTTGTAAAAGAACTTCAATAATCAGAATGTGACTAAAAAGCTTGATTTAAATCATCTACAACTTATCATATCGTTCATTAGCACTCTTAAAATAGTACAACCGCCATCAAAACTTATATAAACGGGATAATAAAACGGAAAAATTTTCAAGACATCCTTGAAAACCAGCTGAAGTGCCCTCTAAGTCTTAACAATCATGAAGAAATAGACAACGCAATAAACAAATTAACAACTTTAGCAGTAACCAGCCCTCAATAAGCAACGCTAGCTATCAAAGCAGATTAAAAACCCAACCACCATTACCTACCTTTTGAAATAGCAAACCTAATTAAAAGGAAAAGCCAAGCCAGATGCGAATGGCACCGAAACTGAAATCCTGGCTCAAAACGCTTATTATATAAACTTACGCACAGACTAAAACGAGACTTGGACGAGCAACAAATCAATAACTACTAAAAATACATTGAAGACCTCGAACCACGTGGTCTGGAAATGTGGAAAGCGTATTTTAAAACAACGTAAGGAAATACTAACCCTAGCACCAATTACCACAACTCTTGCTACTGTCGCTGAAATAGTCTTTGCATACCATTATGAAAAAGTCTTCATTCCTAAATCTACTTGCGCCCGAAACCACACTGCATACATAATTCACTACATCGAAACTAACCAGCCAGTAATAATCGACCCCCCCACACACACACAAAATCAAAACCTTAACAGACAATCTTCCAACAAAAAAATTTCCTAGGTCTAACCTCATCCCAAACCTAGTTCTAAAACAGCTTACCAAAAAATCCCTAGCTTACCTTGCATCACTTATAGTGCATGCCTAGGCATGACTAGGCTACTTCTCACAAGCCAGAAAGGATGCTCATATATTATTAATCTCCCAAAGCCGGGAAGAGACAAAAAAGGTCGACTGTTAAAGGCCAATAAGCCTGCTACCAGCATTCTCAAAACTACTAGAGAAGATTATCTACTCTCGCGAGTGAGCTAGCCTTTCTCAACATAATACCAACATTCCAATTTAACTTTAGTAAAACTTATTCTACACTACAGTTGAAACGCTTTTCCGAAATAATAGAAGAAGACTTTGAAAACAAAAGTTATACGGTAGCAGTCTTCCTAGATCTTTGAGAAGGTCTAGATCTAAGATCTGAAAGGCAAAATCATCAATCTTCGACTAACCAACGATCTTAAAGCTATTGTCTTTTCTTTTCTGGAAAATAGAACTTTTGCTGTACGGATCAACTCCGCAATCTCTTAAAAAAAGGCTATTAAAGCAGGCGTCCCCTATGAAAATGTGCTGGGACCACTACTATTCATCATGTACACATCTGACATACTACCTATCAAACCATCATTAGCGACCTTTGCAGATGATACACCAGTCCCAGTCCAACACACTGACCTTATCCAAGCCATCAATAAATTACAGAACGCAATTCACCAACTATGCTCGTGGTACAATAAATAGAAGTTACAAATTAATCCGACAAGTAAAAATGTTCTCTGTAAGTCGTATCAGAAATCCACACAACCTAATAATTAATCATAACATTATTTCATGGAATCTCGCAGACGCAGCGGTCAAGTACCTAGGGGTATTACTCGACGCACGACTAACCTAAAAGCTTCACGTAAACCTTAAGCTCAACCAAGACTACACGAGACTACCTCGATAGTGATTAGTAAATAAGATAAAACTCACACAGTATGTAAAATCAAATATACTATGTTCTTCTATATCATATTAACAATATGTTACTACTAATGTTTATATTACTGTTATTATCAGTGCCGTGAATAACATTGTCATTGTTGAACTGACAAAATAAATAAATAAGAGTAAAAGATTGTTAGTTAAATACAATTTAGACTTTTGTTCGAGAAGCCTCTACATTTGTAGAAGGTATTGTTGAGGTTTAGATGTGTGTGGCCTACGTGAAGCGTTGAAGAGTAGAGTTCATCAGAATAACCCATCGAAGACATTCGAGGCCCTCAAACAACGGATTCGAGATAAAGTGGTTCAAATCTGACCGGAAATGCTGTGTAATGTGATGAACTTCAGAATTGCGTTTAAATGGACGCCATCTTTTCGGTGTAATTTTTAAAAATTAAATTATAGAAACTTACTTTTCTTAATTGTTTTTTTAAGTAGTTACAATAAATTTGGAAAATATTAAAATATTTTTTTAGATATTTCAAAATCGGTATTCTACCCCATCGTTTTTTAAAACTAAGAAATATTCGAGTTTTAAGTAAGAACGGAGTAAAAAATCATAGTTTGGTAACAGTCTTTATAATTTTTAGAATAGTCTAGTGTCCCAGGCCGCCATCAAATGGGCTACGCCTAAAAATATGCTGTACAATATTTCTTTCTTTGGAATATCTTAATATCTGGTTGTTGATCTAATTAACCCTAGTTTTTACTCACTTTATTGAAGCTCTATGTTTATCACGTACTACGAAGTGATTTACTCTATTAGACCTCTGTCGCTAAAAAAAGTTTAGCATACGATTGATGTGTGCAACCACTTATTCATTAGGTTCTGTATATTGAGCCCCGAAGTGTTTGTATCTTGAATTTCGAAAGTTGGACATTCACATAAAATGTGTAGTGCTGCCTCTTTTTCTTCTTCTTTTTCGGACAACCTTTAAGTTGCAACATTAACAAAGAGTGTTATAATAGGATGCTTTTTCATGGTTCTCTTATACTCATGGTTATACCCTGTTTAGCTTCAAGTATTTTATTTGTTTTCTTATTGGGCGGGAGAATTATTCGTGCTTTAAAGTGTTTGTGTACATGTATTTGTTTTCAGTAGGTTTTACGTGTTTCCTTTTAGTAGTTCTCTGATCATCCCTTTTGTGGTTAGATAAGGAATTTTGCATGCAGGTTCGAAACCTGTTAGCCTTTGTTCAGAGCTGATCTCGAAAATTAGTTACCTTCATAATGTTGGTGTCCTGAGATTCATTCTAAGTAAACTTTGTAGCGAGTGGCCAATGTCTCCAGTGTTTTTGAATAATAAGAAATAAACTAAGAGTGCATTTTAGTACTTTATAAAGCCTTTAATACTGCTTGGTGTCAGTTAAGAAAAAGATTTCTTCTTTTTTCTAAAATTCTCTACATCATACTTTCTTTAAATATTATTATGGTTGTTATTTCAGCTTGGAAAACTGAGCTGAATTTTCCTAGGTTTACATAGTGCTGTGTTGTCCCATAAGCTCTGCAACACTCGAGAAAAATTTAATTTTTGTGGGTTTGTTGTGTTTTATAGTGTAGTCAAGTTTCATCTTCGGATTTCAGATGGTTTTGGACAAAGTTAAACTCCGGGTTTTGATGGGCTATTGCTACAAGCAGGGACTTTCGTCAAGAGGTACTGTAAAGAAAATATGTGCTGCTGAAGGTAAAGGAAGTGTCCACTACTGTGCTATTTCCAGTAGATTTTGGTAACATGAGCCCCAAAGGTCAATCTCGTTCGGGTCGGTTGTTAAAGCTTGGTCAAGAAGGCTATGATTTACGATTGGTGAAATTTTAAAAAAGTTATGCATTTTGTGTCTAATCAATTCCGAATTTTATTGCCACCAGTTGGGCCGTGTCTACAAGTTGAAGGAGATCGTGGTTAACAAAAAGCGCGTTTTGTTTTAGCAAGACAACGCCAAACGCCACACTGTCAAGATGATTAAGGTAAAATGTAAAGAGTTGGATGGCGTTGAAGTTCTTCCCCATCCAACCTATAGTTCGGATGCTGCTCTATCCAATTATGACCTCTTCCTCTTAAAAGAATACGTCTTGCATGGTTGCCTGTTTGAATCATTTGATGAAGTTAAAGAAGCTAAGAGCTCCTCAATTTAAAGCCGTCTGAGTGGTGGTTTAACCAGATCCGAAAACTTGAAAATCGTTGGCCTCTATTTTAAGGAATAGTTCTTGTTGTCTTTAAATAAGTTCACCTATAAAAATTGTTTTTTTGCAAGTTTAGCAGAATTTTTGGGGCTACCTAATTTCTATGTATTTATTGTGTAATAGAATAGCCTTCTCTTAATCTGAACCAAAATAGGAGGAGATGTGTTATATCGAGTCAATGTTAATGTAATGAATCACATTTTCAATGATTGCACGATTAATCCGCATCAAACTTTTCTGTAAAGTTAAAATATTCGTCTGCATAAACTATTTGGACGATCCAGACTTTCGAGAACGATGCAAGAGGCATGGTAGAAACGATGCAGAAATTGTTGGGAATCTGTTGATCCGTGTTCTAAAAGGTCAGCAACGATTAGAAAACCGGAAAATGTTGATTATTCATGAGCTACAATAAATAAGAAAAAGATACTGACAAACTGAGAACTAGAAGATAAGTTGAAAGTTCTAAAAACTAAAATTTTGACAGGTAACCTAGACATAAAACGTGTTGCGGCAAAATTTGTCCTGCGCCTATTCATGTCAGTGCTGATATTGGAAATGACTTGCTTCAGTCTCGTACTAATGACCCAGATTTCCTCAAAAAAGGCATAACCAGAGATGAAACCTAAAATAATGGATACGATTTGGAAACGAAATCAAAGTCGTGCTAATGGAAGTCTTCTGGTTTGTTTTGTCCAAAGTACGAAAAACCCATGTTTGACGCTAACAATAAGTATGTTGGCTAAGTCAACAGCTCAATTAAACTCAATTAAACTTGTGTAAAAAGAGCTGATTAGATATTTGAAGAATAAAAAGTTAGATTTCAAATATCTCCAACGAGAGGGATATATTCAATCATGGCGTGCGGATAGGGATGATGATATTTCTTGATAAAGGGTATTTCAAGCTTTTAAGAAACATACAGCTTCTTTGCATATTTTATCTGTTAAGAAGACAAGACTTTTTAAAACACCTTTGTAGGACATAACTTATTATGCCTTTTTGTATGACCTTTTTATTTATTATCAAATTAAATGATCTATTACGTGACGTAAAACAATCAAAACATAAGAAACGTTAAGTGACTGACCCTCATGCTGAGTGAGGTTCGTGATTGTTATACGTTTGTTGTTTGTTAGTATGTAATCTATTTCATTTTTATACTTTTTATTCGATAATTTTTGAGTCCATCTTCTTCATAGACGTGCCTCATAGAAAGTATTCATTGCTCTCTTTTTCTTAGCTTTCTTCCCGCTTTTCCCTATTTTCCGATAATTCATTCATCTGTCAACGCATGTGCTCCCACTTTACAATTAAAGTCGCCCTTAATTATTATTTTCTTGATTTATTTGTTTCTTCTTATTCTTTTTCTAATTTATCACATAAATTCCTCTTCTGGTGCTACTTCTATTGGTACATATACTTGGAACATTGCTAGTTTGTTTTTTTTATTAAACTTTAATATTCCATTTGAACATCCTCTTACCTCTTCTACGTAGTTGATAATTTTTCTTTTTATATAGAATCCTATTCTATAGCTTTCTTATATTTCTACTGTAGATTTCTTTGTTACAACATTCTCTCTTTTTTCAGTTTTGCAATCCATGTCACATCATAGTTAATGCCTGTGCTAATTCAAATAGCCCTGCATATTTGTATTATTCTTGTCTATTCTGTTTAATTTATTCTCTTGTTTAGTTTTATTAGTTTATATTATAGGTTTATTTTGTGTTTTTTTTGTTCTCATTTTTTTATGTTGATCATTCCTCTAAGGAGTGCTAACATAAAATTATTTTTTCTAATATTTTCGTGTTTTTTTTTGGTTTCATTTTTTACTGTTATTTATTATTTTTATTAGCAGTAGTCGATGCAGCATCTGTTGTCATAACAAATCATGACATTATAAATAAATGACATTGGATTTGGTGCTATATGCACATATTTTAAGGCATTTCGTACTTTCAAATTAATAAAAAACAGATATAACTCAAAAACCGTGATAATCTACATATATAAGTATGTATGTGCATATCTCCCATCACTTCTACCGAACGTCCTATAGAAATTGACAATTTTTATGTTATAATTTATTGATTAGAAAAAAATATATTTTTAAACAAAAATTGTAAACAATTTTTTGTTATTCGAATTGGTTTTTATTTTGCTTTTAGTACACATAAAGTAAATATTCAATTTTTATTTAAACAAATGTTAAAACTCTGTAATTGCTATTTGGACAGAGAAACGCTTAATCAGAAGCCAAGTTCCGCCGCTATTGAAATTTGAGCAAATTGTAATCCTATCTGCCCTTTAATTTAATAAACGACCGCGCTTTTAATGAAAGTTCATCAACACACTTAATCGGGGAGTTCAATTTGCGTCCTCTTTAGCTCCAGGAATTGGCAATACGTGTTGCAGGAAGAGCCCGCGACTGATATCGATTCCCGTTTATGTACTACCGGCAGGACTTCTCTGCTTTATGGAATATAGGGGAGCGAAATTAACTCCACCGAAGAGGGCGTTCAGCTTTGGACGCTAAATATTCAATTAAGCCAGGAATTACACTGCAAATGGGCGGCCCAATTTCTGGCTTAGCTTTCGTTAAGAGCGTCCGGAAAACACCCAAGGAGTTGCCGCGTGTCCTCGTTCGAAAATAAGCGAGCAGCAGGTGATTCGCGAGGAGGGCAAAGCACACCCCCATTGCTTATAATTTGCTTTATTTGCGACAACAGGAAATTGGCTTTATTGATTTTCATAAGTCATGCATTATCGCACGTTCTGCATGATTTTGGACACGTGATTTAAGCGATATTTCCGAAGGTTTAAAAATAGATTTTCTTTACAATTTACATGTATATGCATATCAGAAAAAAACGCATTTTAATGTTGTTGTAAAACGTTTCACAATGTTTTTAATTAAACTTCAGTCGTAAGTAGGGCGCCGCGACGTCAAGAAACTCTAGGCGGCGCATTTAATCCCGATTTGCTCTTACAAAGATCAAAAGCACACTACGGAAGCCATTGGCCTCTCCACGGGAAATCTACCAACCACTTATGATACATAAAAGGAAAATAAGGGCTGAAATAGTAATGTATTGGCCAATCTCTTTGGTTTCGGTCTCCCCCGGTGCGTCGATTGCCCCACTCATATTTCCATTTTCCCGTAGATGCTAAATCTTTTAGGGTCCGAACTACATTAGCCTTTGCGAGTCGTTCTCCCAACTGAGCCTCTTATATTCTAAATGACTGTAGGCATTGAAATTAAACGCATAAATTTCCAATTTTCAATTTGAATACTCCATCGCTGTGGTTCGAAGCTCTGTATTCATTGCGATTTTTAACCACATAAATCCAAATAATAGTTATGGTTGGTGACTATATATTTTGCGCAAACAAGAGTTGCATACAGTTACTAAAATTGGTTTTTAATATTTGATTTTACTAATAATGTTTACTATTAGTGATAATTACACTGTCTGATCAAAAGTATTCAAACATCTACTCAAGCTACAACTAAATTTACTTTAAAGTAGGCTGAGCTTTGCTTTTATGACAATACTAATTTTCTAGAGAAGACTTTTTAATTAAGTGTCAAAAAATTACAAAAGAAATGTCAGTCAATTCTTTCTGAAAAGTCATAACCAAAGCATTTTGTAATGTGGGTCATTGGGGTCCAAAGTTAAGCTGGCGCTTTTTGCCTTAATAACAGTACTAACTTTTTAAGAAAGACTTTCAATTAAGTGTCTAAAAGTATTCAAAGTAATTTCACCCCATTTTTTCTGAAGAATTGTAACCAAAGCATTTAGCGATATAGGCCATTTGAGTCTAAACTTAAACTACAGTTTTAAAGTGCGTCAACTCTTCGCCTTCATGACAATATTAACTCTTGAGAGATTTTCAATGAAATGTGGAAAAGTCTCCAAAGAAATATCAGTCCGTTATTTCTGAAAAGCCTCGACCAAGGCATTTTGTAACGTTGTTAGAGTCCAGCTAACGTTCTAAATTATTTAAAAGGCATTGAACAGTACTTTAGACCCGCTAATCAATTTCTGTAATGTTATTTTTCATAAAAATTTCATTGCAGGATACGCTTTATAAGAAGGAGCTTGTCAGGTTATACAAACAACCCCTAATAGCTAATTGCACTTTTATCATAAACAGTATACAACTGATCAAAAAATCTTTGTACTCTTCCTCACTTATATTTTCAGAAAGTTTTACAGAAAGGTCATTTTCACTTCATAAAAAATATATTCATCATTTCCTCTAAATTCCACTTTTGTCAGTTTTTGTTTATGAGGGATTTGCCACATCCAAACCTTGCCATATTATTAATCATAATTTGTCACTCCAAACCATAAAGCAATGGTGTCATTTATTACGTCACTGAAGATTATGCTTAGCATTTACAGTAGAAATTTTTGGCTTGTAGGTTCTACCGTGAAAATTCATTTTTCTCAATTTTCGACATATATGGATGAGTATAAACTGCAAATAATTTTCTATTTATTGATATAAATATAAACAATCTCTTGATGCGTTCTTTCAATGGATGAGTAGATTGTGACACCAACGCATCAGTGCTTAGTTAGCATCATAGTCATTAAACGTTTGAACTCTTCTTTCTAAGTGTTCCAAATAAATGATAATTCATGGGCGACATGTCCAAACATTATGAAGTGTTTTAGTGTAGTTCACAAGTACTCAATTTTTTGTCGAGTTTGGATAGTTGTATAGAGCCAAGCGTTATTGTAAAGTAGAATAACATCTTGGATTGCCTAACCATTATCGTAGCTCATTTCAATTTCCAAAATTATTCTAGTAACCGTCAATTGACGATTATCCTTGAGAAGGCGACAAACAACGCTAATTTTCCTCAGTTACACTGATGCTTGGAGACGTTGATTACGTTTATTTTTAACTACGTATTGTTTTCTTAAAGAAATGTTACTCGTACATTTGAGTCTTCTTATAGGTATTGTTTTCAAGCTGAGCCTTAAAACGGTAGTACCTCTTGCTTTGACATTATCATATTGAGTAAAAAAGTGATAGTGCGAGATTCTCTACTTTCAAAAATTGCATTTAGTTCAAAACTTTTAGGTAAGCTACATGTCAAAACTGCTTTGTAATCAGTTTCATCACTTTCAGAAAGTACCTTGTAGGTATAACTTTAACATGTGAGGATGGTACTGAAGTTGGAATATTTTTCACTAATATTTTCTATAGAGCTCTTCAAGGTCTTATCTAAGGTCATTTCTTATTTCTGAGTTGAAAATATATTACTGTACATTGATTATAGTACGAAGAAACTTGGTTTGGAATTTTTTTTTTTAGTAATTATGTTGAGCAATTTGTTATTCAATGAAAGCGAAAAGTTTTCTTTTTACTTAATTTAAAGTTTAGTTTGTTTCTGTGTTTCCATATATGTTTCCTCTTTGTAAATTCTTTGTCTAGATAAATCTCTAAAGATCTAGCTGTGTCTTCTTATTATATTGCAGTAGACATACCTCAACATTTGGTAAAGTTTATTTGCACTATCTTGTTTCTTTTTAACTTTATATTTTAAATCAATTGTGCATACTTTCAAGGTCTCTTTGAAACAATGTAATTCTCTTATTGGATTTTTGTCAGCGGTTCTAATAGAGGTATTGTTTACAAAAGTTCCCGTGACAACCTCTTCTTTGGTGGATGGGTTATCAATCTGTAGAACATGGAGTACTAGTCTCAAACCGGTTTCTTGTGAAACTCCTGATCTCACTGTGAAAAGTACTGATAGTTTTTTATTATGTTTAACTTCAAAATATATAATAAATAAAAAATGTTGAAAATATTTTGTTTCAACTTATATAGACAAGTTCCGTTCGAGACATAGAGTTGAATGGTCGTGCGCGAACCGTGCCGCGGTTATTTCACGAGTGCGGGCGTTTTATCGGCTAGCAGCTGTTGTGAACGATAACGTGACCGCGGGGTCAGCTTAATATTTTCGTGCTCAATAAACTACTTATTAGCAGTGTATAATAAATATTAAAACTTCTTAAACTATAAATATTCACTAAGCAGGTATGTAATTGATTCATTATTATAATGTTGCTGTTTGGTCATGGATTGACCCAAGCAACATAAATAATAATCAGCAAATGTATACACAATCGCATACGACAGCCATGCAGTGGCAACCATCGACGAATAATCAAGTACATACATATCAATATCCGTTACACCAACAAACTCCATATCAACAAATGCCATTCAATTATTCATCTCATAACACACAATTGCCCACAACAACAAACAGCGCGCCTGGTCATATCTTTAGTCATAAACAAATTCAGCGAATGGCATCCACTAGCGAAGAAGAAGATCAAGTAGAAGAAGATAGCAACAAAAATAAATGGCAAACTATAAGCGTGAAAAGGAAGAAATTTAAAACTACACAAAACAATCGTCCTAACGAAACAGTAGCAACAAATAACAGATTTATTGCTCTAAAGAATGTTACAGAAAATAACGCAAGCGAAGGAAGTACTAACACCACAAAAACCTCAAAACCTCATCCAATCTTTGTGGATGGAGTAACAAACTATCCACAAATGATAACACAATTAAATGACATACTAGAAGCTGAACAGTATTATACAAAAAGCCTTGCAAATAATGTTGTTAAAATTCATTGTGGAACGGTAGACTCATATCTCAAGATAATAAAACACTTTCAAGAAACAAATGTGTATCGTCATACTTACCAAATGAAGGAGGAACGGCCTACAGAGTAATCATAAGATACCTACACCACTCAACCCCAGTAGCAGACATAAAACAAGAGATAGAACAAATGGGGCACAAGGTTCGAAACATAATTAATGCGCAACATAGGGCCACCAAAGAACCATTAAATCTATTCTTCGTTGACTTAGGTCGGCAGAAAATAATAAAGAAGTCTATAAGAAAAGAGGACTACAAAATAAAATAATACAAATAGAACCTCCCAGAACTATTAGAAACAATATTATACAGTGCATAAGATGTCAACAGTTTTGACACACAAAAACGTACTGTAACAAACCATATTTACGTATAAAGTGTGGAGGGCACCACAACACTACCGAATGCACTAAAAATAGAGATACGCCAGCCAAATGTGCTCTATGTGGAGGAAACCACCCAGAAAATTACAGAGGTTGCGAAAGCTATCAACGGATATTAAGGAACAAAAATACCTATCAACCCTCAAAAAGTTATGCAGAAGTAGCAAAATCCAACCCGGAACCAACGGATAACATTACCACAACGTTATCCAAATTCTTAGACGAATTCGAAAACTTATTTAATCAGTTACTTAAGCAAAACAGCCTAGTTCTCAACATGATCACACAACTCATCAACAAAATTAAGTAAAATGGCTAATTATCTAGGCATAGCTCAGTGGAATGCCAATTACCTTCCACGCCATAAAGACGAAGTTAAGTTATTCCTAAAACAAAATTTCATTGACATTCTTTTAACCAGTGAAACACACTTTACCAGTAGAACTTATTTTGAGATACCAAATTATAAATGCTACTATACAAACCATCCTGACGAGACAGCTCATGGAGGAACAGCCATACTCATCAAAAATTCGATAGTACATTATGAACTACTAAAATATGCAGAACATCACATACAAGCTACTTCAGTACGAGTTAAAAGCCTTACATATGAAGTTACCCTCATAGCGGTTTATTATCCGCATCGACATAATTTGAAAAAGGAACACTACAAAAAATTCTTTGAGACACTTGGTCCAAAATGTACAGCCGGAGGAGACTATAACAGCAAAAATATTTTATGGGGTTCGCGCCTTACAACTACCAAAGGCAGAGAAATGGCACAGGTATTGCATGATAATAACTATTCTGTCATCTCAACCGGCTCCCCAACTTACTGGCCTACTGATGTTAACAAGGTTCCAGATCTTCTGGACTTTTTTGTAACGAATGGTATCTCTCCAAATTATATAGACATAACATCAAATTATGATTTATCCTCTGACCATAGCCCAATTATTGCGACAATAAGCACAACAGTAATCTCTAAAAAGTTAACACCCAGACTCCACAACAAGCACACAGACTGGGAAATTTTTCGTCAAACACTCCAAAATACAATCAACCTTTCAGTAAAATTACAGGAACCAAACGACATTGAAGAGGCTTGCAGTAGCCTAATCGACACTCTCCAACATGCTGCAAAAACTGCTACGCCAACAACTGTCCAAAAACTTAAAACAAACAATATACCTCTTGAAATAAAGCAATTGGTGGCAAAGAAAAGAAGAGCCAGGCCGATTTGGCAGCGTACACGTAATACAGATAATAGAAGAGAATACAATAGAATTAGGAACATCTTGAAATTAAAACTCCAAGACATCAGAAACTCCTCTGTGGAAAATTATTTTACCAATAAAAGCAAAGAGAAAACCAAAAGACACTTCCTCTCCTATTCGGAAAAATACAGCACCTCCAGGCCCGTGGGAAAAAAGTGACAAGGAAAAGGCGAACTTATTTGCGGAACATCTTACGGAAGTATTCACTCCTCACACCAATGATCGAGTACAAGAAGTGGATGATGAACTTTCCACGCCGATGCTAACACAAGACCGAGTAAAACTCTTCACTCCTAAAGAAATACAAGAGGCAATTAAGATACTGAATCCAAGGAAAGCCCCAGGGATAGACAGGATAACTGGAAAAATGCTACATGAACTTCCCAGAAAAGGAATACTCAAGATTTTATATATCTTTAATGCAATTCTTAGGCTTAATTATTGGCCAAAATATCTTAAAATTGCACAAATCATTATGATTCCCAAACCTGGGAAAAATTTGACTGAGGTCTCATCTTATCGACCAATAAGTCTTCTGCCAACAATATCTAAACTCCTCGAAAGACTCCTCCTCAATCGAGTTAATCAAAAGCTAAATCAGCAGGCATGGATCCCCGATCACCAATTTGGTTTTCGCCAAGCTCATTCGACTACACAACAATGTCACCGCTTAACAAACATCATTAACAAATCAATGGAAAACCGAGATTATTGTACCGCTGCCTTTTTGGGCGTGAAACAGGCATTCGATAAGGTGTGACATTCTGGACTTTTGTTCAAAATCCAAAGAACACTACCACTACGATATTTCACCATATTGAAATCCTATCTGGAGGATCGTTACTTTAAAACTAGAGTTAACGAAGAAATATCCAACCGTCATCCCATACTCTTTGGAGTCCCGCAGGGGAGCATTTTGGGCCCAACATTATATGTGCTATACACAGCCGATCTTCCAATGACAGACGAAACAGCTATTGGTACATTTGCCGACGATACGGCGGTTTTTGCGACACATGATAACCCTGTTACAGCTTCATCCAATGTCCAAACACATATAAATCTCATTTAAACATGGCTAAATAAGTGGAAGATCAAAGTTAATGAAACATATAACCTTCACACCCAGAAAAGGTCAATGCCTACCAATAACGATGAATCAAATAGCGCTACCCCAAAGTGAAGCTGTCAAGTATCTAGGCTTACACCTAGACAGTAAACTTACTTGGAAACTACACATATCAAAAAAACGTAAACAACTAGATCTGAAAGTACGAGAACTTAATTGGCTCCTTGGACGTCAATCCAAACTATCACTTGAAAATAAAATACTAATCTACAAAGCAGTAATACGACCAATCTGGACATACGAGATAGCGTTATGGGGTTGCGCTAGCAAATCAAATACAACTATAATACAAAGAGCCCAATCCAAAATTCTAAGAAACATTGTTAACGCACCATGGTACGTCTCAAACCACACCATCCATATGGACCTAAAAATCCTCTACGTGAGTGTAGTTATCCAGGAGAGCAATGCTAAATACCACAATAGACTCAACTACCATCCCAATCCACTCATACCACCACAGTTAGAACTTTCTGAAAACAGAAGACTCAAACGACCTGTCTATCTGAGGTGACATCGCTGGATGTTTACTTCTTCATGTTATTTAGTGTACATATATGTTAAGTATTGTACAATATATCACATTAGCTTATAGTTTGTGTAGCTTACTGATTGATAATAAACAAATTATAAAAAAATTATATAGAAACTCCTTGTGCCAAACTTTCTCCATAGTTTGATATCGATGCAGATGGCAGCACAATACTCCTTTATTTCGAAAGTAGAATAGTAGTTTGCATTCACTTCAAGGTGGGTAAAAGAAATTCCGTTTTATATTTGATTTACCCTCATATAATCGTGATCGCAGTTAAAATAATTAGTCATGCTGCGGAACTTCTGGCCGATATTTTCACCCGATAAACGGCGATTTTCGTAAACTGCATTCTTTAACCCAGGGCGGGCTATTTCTGTAATTACATGTGGCCTGCCCAATCATGATCTCGTGGTTGTATCTTTGCATTTATACACCACAATTACGTCGTTAACGGTTCGCTTGGGCAAACTGAGAAGGGCTAAAATGTTTCTAATCGATTTCCTGCTCATTTGGCAACCGATAACTGAACCATTTTCGAAGCCACTGAACTCCTTTGACTTCATACTCTGCTCGTATTGCTTAGCATTGAATAATATATAGTCCTACGCTTCTTTTATATCTGTTGTTAGATCAACATGACTGCTAGAGTTCAGGTTATGATAAGTATCTGAGCGCTATTGATGGAACAGTGTATTTTCTGCGATTGTAACTTTGAAATTTTCAACGCAAAGGATTTGTAAAAGATTGATTTCAAAATTATGTCAAGATTGCATAAGTAGGCAGTATTTAAATATTTATAACATTTGTTAAATTAACTAAATTAATGTCTCAAAATGTAGAGATGGTTAAAACAACAAATCAATATGACTACTTAACATATTTTAGTTGTTAACAGGAAATAAAAGCAGAATTATAAAATCAAAATAGTGATTTAAAGACTATAAATAAAAAAGTAATAAATGTTACTAAAAATAAATCAAAACAATATAAAATTTAAAAGGATATAATAAGAAATAATTATCACGAAATCATAAAATATATCTTTTTAATAAAAGTAAAGTTTAAACAATTCCAAAGAAATATAAAATGGAAAAAAGACATCACAACAAAATTAAAAATCAATATAATAATATATTTATAAAAAGTAAATAACTCGTGAAACCTGTATCATACTGTCACAGATTTATATTGAAAACTGTTTAATCACACTTAGGAATATTCTAAAATAAATACCACAAATTTTTTTGTGTGTCCCAAAAAAGTTTATTGTACACTTTTGTTACGTTAGGTTTATTTTTCGTCACAATGGTCAACTCAGTGAATGTGCTGAGTCTTTTTATTAAAAATATTGACTTCAAAAGTACCTTCAATTTTGGCTGCCGCTATAGCTCACTGGTCAAGATCATTGTTCCTCTGTCTTTGAGCCGGCGCAGGCGATTTCGAGTCTCGCTCAACCCATGGATATATGTGATGTCGTAGTGTTAAGTTACTGAATGTTATTAGGCACAATACGCCCTTGAGGCTGCAGTGCCGGTAAGTGCAATCTTTATTATACTTTAAAGAAGATTTTTGGAAAAACTCTTCAAAATCCTGGAAAATTACAGAAATTCATCCCTGTCCATTAAAATTGATTAACAAGTGATGAGTAATAATCATAATTATTATATTACAATAATAAACTATCCATATATATAAAAATATAAAGAAGAAAAGACGAAACAAGTGGAAAACAGTAAAAAATATTATCATCCCATTCTGCAGAAAAAATAAGGGGCTTCCAGTTACTTCGCAAGATTTCTATAAGACAACCAGAAAACAATATTTTATCATTAATTGTTAAATATTGATTTACAATCAAATTTATTTTCTATAGATACAAATAAAAAAAGGAGAATCTCAAAATGAGAAATTTTGTAAAATTAAGGAGGAATATCTTGATATCTTTAGAAAGGCAAAAGAACATCGTCTAATTGTCGATGATAGTGATTTGTAACGATCCTTCTCAACAAGTCGCTCAAGCACTTTCTTCATCGAAGTTTCTGCGTCTCGATTTTTTATTTACAATTGGAAGAAAAAGAATTGTTATGTATTTCAGAAAGGGATAAAAGTTTGTTGATGAAGAGAAGTTGCTTAAAGACAGTATAGCCTAGTTTGTCTTGAAAGTCCTGCCATCTATTTCAAATGACTCTGCTACAATGATCAACAATGATCAAATAAAGTATTATTTTATAAATCGGTTTGGGTTGTACTTTAAAAGTTCAAGGAGAGAAGGCAGACGTCAAACTTCATAATACTAGCCACCATTAATCTACTGTTATATACTTACAGTAACTGCAACCGATTAGCTTATATCTCTTTTGTATAATTGGCAAATTGAGAAACAGCTAAAGATAGATTTGGTCTTCAAATAGACCACACTATGTTTTATCAGCCACAAATTCATGTTGTGGCCAATATCTCTGTTACCATAGATAAAGTAAGAACCATACATTATTCCTGCAATATCTCCTTTTCAAATGCATTTAACAACTTTCTGCTCATTTAAAATGCAACAAAGCCGTTCGAGAAGGTAATTCCTCCAAAGATCATATTGATTTGACCTTTATTTTTAATCAACAGGATTCAAGTTAAACGTGTTTTTTATCTTTTCAAAAAGACAATATATACATGTTGCGATGCTGTTGACATGGTAAGTTGTTCTCTTTCTTTAACTTATTGGTTGTTTCTCGGTACCACAAAATATAAAGAATAAACATAACGATATAAATTGATTGTGTAGGCATATCCAAATACCTTTCTATTTGGCGATAGTTCACGTGCCCACCGAACTCGAGAATATTTTTGTCAGTAGTCTCTCTCAGACTAAAATTTCTTATTTGGGAGTCCCGATATTACTTAAACATTGTCTTATGATCTGAATAATCCACTCTGAGCGTAGGAACCATTTATTTCAAGTACTGATATTGAAAGTTAAAAATATGTATTCTGTTTTTGAGCAATATGACATTGCAAGCTCTTTTTAGTAGCGCAGTTCAGGAGTCAGGAACAACCAGACATCGTTCAGTTAGTTGAAATGCAGGTGCGGCTATAGCTTGTGGTATATTGTACAACTTTCCTAGTACCCCACATATATGTATGTCTATCACCTTTCTTTAAACAAAAAAGAAAGCAAAGTGCATTTTTAATTAAAATAAATATTATAGTTCTTACGATATGTTCTGATATAATATTAATTTGGTTTGTAAGAGATGAGAGGCTCTTAATGACAGTTTAAATTTTTTTCTATTTTTAGTTACTTCTCTTAATGTGGCGTTGAAGGTGTTAAGACGTATTTAATTGAGACCCACGCTTCCTTCTGCATTAGGTATAACAGGAATTATGCAGTCTATTTAATTAACGATATCATACGTGGAGTGTTATCACTTACATGCAATCAAGCAAGAATGTAATGTATTAGTAAAGTAATTAATAATTTTTTAACAGAAATTTTGTGTGCAGGATAATTTTACAGAGTTAAGTATAATAATTAACTTTTGCTCACATGTTGACTAAACACGATTTCATTTTCTTGAAGTTAAAATTGCCAAACAGAAATAAGATAGCCAAAATAAAGGACAAACAAAAAAATATCGAATTGATCAACAAAGAGGAAGATCTAGAGAAAAGTAATCATCGGAACCAAAAAACAGTTTACCCAGAAGTTACAAAAATATCTAAAGATATATAGCAACAGTAAAAATTGCAATGCTTATAAAAACATAAAAATCATAAAGAAAACTTCGACAGTATGTAAAAATGCAAGCAGGCTTAGAAGATGCAGTTCCTTAGCAGATAGAAAAAATAATAGATAAAAAAATTAATATATGGACCTGCAAAAAGCATTTGGCTTTATAAACAGAAAAACTGTAAGACAATAAGATAAAATTTTTTAAACAACTAACCGATATCTCGAAAAGTCCATATAAAAACATCCAAATAAAAGGTATCAACTACATTACAACACTAACGCTGTTCAATGCATCATCATTATCATCATAAATCAGCGTCCAATGTTCCATCGTTGAACAAACGCCTCCCCTATCTGCTTCCATTTTTCACGATCCACTGTATCTTCCACCCACTGTATTCTGGCGATTTTGTCGATATCAGCTCTCCAGCGTGTACGGGGCTTACTCGTGATCTTTTTCCTGTACTCTGTCACCCTTCTGCTCCATCTGTTGTCTTGTCTCATCATTAGATGTCTAGTTCACTGCCACTTTGGCGATACTAGATACATCTTTAATTTTTGTTTTGCTTGTAATCTACATATCTTATCCTATAATTTTATTCCGAGTATCGATCTTTCCGTACGTCGCTGCCTCAGTTTTTCTAGATCCGTTTCTGTGAATGACGATGTCTCCACTGCATAGGTGAGTCTGAGAAAGATGTACTGGTTGTACGCTCTTATTTTCAAGTGTTGCGGGAGTTTTGACTTGAATACGTCTATCAATTTTCCATATGCGGTCCACGTCAATCTTATTCTTCTGTTTATTCTTCTTAGTAATTGCTCAAGATATATGTATTCACCTACTGCTTCTATAGTATTGTTAGTCAGTTGGATTGGTGTTGCGGCATTACGATTTGTCATAATTTTCGTCTTGCTTATATTCATCCTCAATCCAACTTCCTGTGTAGCTTCGTGCAATTCCATAATTAGATTTTCTACTTCTTGCATGTTATTGGCTAACAGTATTACATTATCCGCAAACCTTTCTTCGTTTTGTTAGCCCCTGAGTTTTCCAATTGAGTGAGTTAAAGACGTCTTCCAATAAGTTCGTGAAAAGTTTCGCGGAGACGGTATTTCCTCAAGGTTTGAATCGTCATAGTTGCATTTTCGTATACATTTCTGATTACTTATATATACCTATGATCGATGCTATTCTCATAGCGTTTATTAGGGCCCAGGTTTTGACTGTGTTGAAGGCCTTTTTGAAACCAGTAAAGAACACATATAATAGTAAATTGTTCAATAAATGCATAGATAAAATTACACGAAACTGAAAAATAAAAACAGCAACTGGGATACTAACAGGACAATAAGCAGTGAATAAATTCTTTATTATTCGCTAATAATCAAGTACCTAGGGTAAAAATAGAGGGTAATTTATAGAAATAAATATATACATTAAGCGTAATATTTAAAAAGTATAATATAAAAATATTTTTAAAACTAGATATACCATAAAATCTAAAATTGTTATAAACAATCAGGTGTTAAAATTAATTTTCAGATTAGCTATGATAGTGCTTAGACAATTTGAGACATCATCCTACTTTACTACAAAAAAATGAGGATTTGTTCTGGGCTGCACCTAAACATATCTACATTGTAACCTGTTGCTCTGTAGTTATTTATTTAAATTATTAAAATATCACTTGAAGGATAGACATTCAATGATGATGTTGCTGATGATGATATCCTTATTTTAGGATAGTTGGTTCAAGAAATTACTTAATGGCTGGGAAAATGTATTTTAAAGCTAGGAATTTACGTACAAAAATAACTTTGAGTGTTTTTTTGTATGATGTTCGAATAAGTTTAAAAAAATTAGGTTTAAATTTTGTATCCTTGTATATTTTCTGATACATCAAATGACTATAGGAATAAATGATAATTAAACTTGGAAGACAAATAAAAAAAATCCCAGTACATTTGTTAAAGAGTAAGGGAAAATCTATGAAACCCGAAGAAAGACAGTTGAGAATAGGAACAGATCCAAGACCTTATGTTTATAGGAATAACAATAATGACTAAATACATAGGACAAAGAGTTGAATTTTGTTCGACCTTTTAATTGTTGATAATTAAAAATGTGTAAACATATTTGCATGCAATACGTCAAATCAATTTTAGTAACCAAATTTTTTTAAAATTATAAAAAATATGTTCCATATCAAAAACGTATGTGAACATTAATTGACTTTTTGCAAGGGTTTAAAAGATTCCGACGTATATTTCGCAATATTCAAATAATACTCAAATGTTCCCCATATACTAGAAACCAGGCGTCAATCCAAAAAGTGGAACTTCTCAAAGAATTATTTACAGATGTGTCACTTTAAATTTTTTCTAAAGTGCTTTACTTGGCAATAGTTTTCGTGATGGGAAGGCAATTTTAGCAGTCAGAATTATTTGGAGAGATAACGAGATAAGAATAGAATTCTTAGGAATAGAGGAAAACTCCAAACCAATATTTTTTTCGACAAAACGTGGGATTTATTCTGAACTGCGCTGGAACATTCTCCTTACATTTGTTTGAAGAGTTAACAGAAGCTTTTGAAGGACAAATAATTGAGGGAAATGCGCAACTGTTTGATGTTACAACAACCTTCATTTTACGACAGTGGGATGAAAAAACTACCTATTCGTTAGTAAAGATGTTTTTCTAAGTCGAAGTATTATGTAGAAGAATAACTTTGTTTGTTTGTATTTTTATGTTGCTTCAATTAATTAAAATAATAATTCCAGTTTATATTTAATCCACTATTGCAATAATGTTAATTAGAATTTTTTTAATAAAGCCATAGAAGAGCGTTGTATTTTGATCTTAAATAGTACCCTTTGTACCAGATCTTGTTAAATGCCAGTTGTATATTGAGAATCGCAGTACACACTTTCACATTTAGTGGTATTATTGTGTAGTGTTTTTATTGATA
Organism: Sinelater perroti; assembly: GCA_036346155.1. Classification (NCBI taxonomy): domain Eukaryota; kingdom Metazoa; phylum Arthropoda; class Insecta; order Coleoptera; family Elateridae; genus Sinelater; species Sinelater perroti. Next base: position 4,085,621 of record JARFIY010000222.1, read on the forward strand.
TTTCGACTATTGTGTGCGACCGAGTGATAGGCGCAGTGAGTTTACTTTTTTTAAGTGTTTTGAATATTCTCGATATTGGTAGTAATAATTGCATTGGTCAATAAGGTGGCTGTTTATGTTTTAAAACCTTAATAATTTATGCAAATTGTTGTTATACGGAGTAGCTCAGTAGCAACATGGTGTTATAAATTGTTGCTAATAATACAATTGCTTTTTGAGATGTTTCAATATTTCCCTTTCATTAAATTGTAACCAAGAACTTTGAAGAAGCACGTTCTATTGGTTTTTTAATAACTTGGGTGGTGAGAAGTATCCAATGAGCAACGAGTGGTTGGTAACACTTAAATAATTTTTAATGTATTCGTCTTTCATATGTCAGGAATTGATGTACTGGCATGCTTACTTTTTTTCGATTTGTTTATATATAGTGGAATTGTTACGACAGGTTTTTTGAAGTTTAGATGACGATCAGGCTCTGCCCTGATTGACTAAAAATTTGTGGGTATGTTCTTTATGGGTATGACATATAACACAAGCATTTTTAAAATTACATTTCTATACTCTTTATTAAAATTTATGGAATTTGTTTATTTGGTTCTCAGCCACCAACAGGATGAAACTTATGAAAAAACATTGCTGGAGTTAAACTTCCGACTTTATCTACGCCCCAAAAAGCCTAAGAGGTTAATTTTTATAGTTTGAACTTTTTTTAAATATTGAGATATTTGAATTATTTGGATTTTTAAACGAAATCTTCTAAGAGGGAAAAATAAAAACCCAGAAGCATTAGGCATGCGACACATCATAAGGTGCAAAACAGAACGATTTTTTTAATTTCTAGTTTTGAGGATTGTTCGGAAAGTTGCAGCAAGCCCGAATCGTAAAATCAAAGAAACCTAGCGTCACTGAACATGAAACAAAATATGTCTGATTTTGTTGTGCAAACATTCCTCACTCCATTCATCCTATAAAAGAGTGAAGTAGAATATCGGAGGAAAACGAGGAAGAACCAATCCTTGCAAGTAGGTAAGAAAGAGAAAGGGAAGAAGAAGAAACGTACAATAAGGCAAAAAAATAAGGATGTAAAGAAGAGGAAGGAAAAATATGAGATTTAGAGAAGAAAAAATCAGAAAGGGAAAGGAATAAAAAAAATGGAAAAAAGGAAAGAAAAAGCTGAGAACGAGAGACAAGCAGAAGGAAGCAATTAAAAAGGAAAAAATTCCAATAATATTTAGGTAGGCATAAAGGACAGAATAATAAAGGAAAATCCGTTTAGAATTCAATGTTGCAGAAAGGATGTTCAAAGAGAATACTGTTTAAACTCCGTGGTATATTTTATCTCTTAAAATACTTAACCTGCTTTGGGTGCAATAAGTTTGGCGTTAAACCACAACATACGAAGATTTCTTATGATAAAATTCCAAACAATAAAAATGAGTTTAAATTTAAAACATCCAATTGCCTTTATTATGCTCTATTATCTCTATGGAATTTTAGTTCTGTTCTTTTCTCAAAACGGGTAGATGAGCAAATTTTTCTATTAATACAGTTTGTCCAGTCTTGCACAACCTGTTGGTTAATTTGATTTCCTTCGGTACTATATTGATTCCGTTTTCTTTGTATTACTTCAACGTATATTTAGTATAATAATGTAAAGTAATATTTAGTCAAAAACCGTAGAAATTTGATAATGTCTAAAAGAGAAATGTCTTTGAGGACATCTTTTAATAGACAGCCCATATCAGTTATAAAATTTTGATTTATGAACTCACATAATTGCCTGGTGTAACAAGAACTTTTTGAGCATTTGGACTTTTCTTCCCTCTTAATTTCTTTAGTTCATTTTTCTTGTAGTTATATTAAGGATCCGTCCTAGTAGTTACTGGAAACTTGATATTAGATGTTTTATTATAAATTATCATTTGATCATATATATTGCTATTTTAGTAGTCATATTTTGTTGTGGTTATGGGATTTCTGTATCTTAAAGCTTTAAATTCCAATCTTTCTTTATTAACATGCTTCCAATAAAAAATTGGAAATCTTTTTAAATGTATTAATCACAATTTTATCTTTTGTCCAGCACAAGTACCGCTACCTCATTTTTTATCTTCCTCTAAATTGCCTGAAATCATTCGAGATTGTGTTTTCTATTTATTTGGACAATTAATTTTTAATTAGGCACTATTGCAATTGTCAAAATGTAAGCAAGAGAATCGATAAATAAAAACCATTAATAAATTCGACATGAAATTAGGGGCGCGCTTTTCTGTCAGAATTTTATCGTACATAATCTTTAAATAACGTACTTCAGAAAGATGGAAGAAATTATTTTATATTTCTGACGCGTCATTATGCAGCGACAAAGAGTATATACATGTGATAACTAGAGTTTATCTTGTATTATTAATTTAGATAGTGGGTTTTAAATTTAAAGATCAATTAAGTAAAAAGATTTTAACGATTAAACTTTTGGAACTTTGATGTTCTCGAGTTTTTAATTTTCTATACTTGTTAGATGCACAAAACGTTAAACGTTTCTAAATTTCAAAAGTAGTCATGAAGAGCCAAATTATTATATAGAATAATTGGCACATTATGATAAAAAATAATAATGATGAATGATGCAACAATAAATAAGTTCAAACAAATTATTGGCCTCTTTTATTAACTGGTTAAGTAGAGTAACTCAGCAGTTCATGGAGATTTACAGCCCACAATTACTTTAAGAGAACGTTATTCAACCCCTTTCAATACGTTTTAGTACTGCAACCTTATATATTGTGAACTTCCAACGTGTTCGAGTTATTTTTACTATTTTCCTTCCAAACAAAATTTCCCGTCTTGCTGCACAGAGGGAATGACCGAGACTGGCGAACTTTAGATAAAGAACACAAAGGGGCTTCGTTTATCGAGAATTTCCAGCCACGTACTCGAGCTGAGTGTTACAGCGACTTAATCTAACGTCGCCTAATCTGGGCAGACCTTTGAAAACTACCCTCTATCGGTACTTTTAGATAGTGGGAAACGGCTGTGTACTGGCTTGATTTATTCTATCGCTCAAATTAGTAAATTAATGTTCCGACCGTATGCCCCATTGAAGGGCGCCTTAGTACCTTTGATATATTTGCTTATAATTGCGAGGTGGGCTTTTATTGCTAGAATTGAGGGTTTTAGAAACGCTTGCCTCAAAAGGATTATGCAGTAGGTAATTATTGAAATTAATGTTTCTAATTACAGTGTTCCTAAAAATAATTTTGATGTGTATAACTAATTTAAATATTTAGTTTAGACAAAATTATAAATTATAATGTGAAAAAACTGATTATTACTTTTTTGTAAGTTATAAAAAAAGATTTAATTGACAAGAACTTTTAGCCGGTAGTATATTCAATGCATAGGTATAATAATTCTAGAGAGATGTTTAAATAGCGCAATAAATCAAAGTGGTGTAGTTCTTTATAGAGTTTTGGGAGTTTGTACAGTTGTAGAGGTAGTCCATTTGATGTTATTCTTTTTTTGCTCATATTGCGTAATATTTGCATTATTATAAAAAACAATGAAAGAATAATGTAGGTATTAAAGTTTTATTACTTCTGTTTTTAGTTTGCTTTTCTGCAGTAATATTTTCACTTTCCTGTATTATATTATAATTGCAAAATTTTTCTTTTTGTAGCAGCAGTTTGAGCAAAATGAAATACAATTGTAATCCATTAAGATTTTTTTAAAATGTGTAGTAGGAATTACATAACTACTAAGCAAGAATTTTCTTCGTAGTAAGTATTTGCTCCCCGAAAGATTTTTTATTTTAAAATTTTTTGTTTTTTAATATACCAACAACGCAGCAATATAACAAGATTTAATAAGTAGGTTCTTAAAGCTATTTTTCACTTTGTAAGCTATATTAAGGACCCCATAAGCTTTACAAGTAGTCACTTTTCAGGCGATCTCAATGCTTATAAAGCTCCATTACAAAGTAATTTGTAGCTAGTTTTCCTTCAACAACATAATAGAGCTTTTTGGAAATTAATGCCGTTTGACAAAAAAATAAAAATAGGTGTAGTACAAAAATAGTAAAGTTATAAAAATTCCACTTTATCCCTCAGCCATTTGCATTCGTTGTGTTCTCTAAATTCCGCTATTGTACGTATATCATCTCTATTTCTTTTGCTTTTCTTAAATTTTCATTCTACTTGGGCGAATGAAATATAGATTGGAATTTATTTTTGCGCGAGGTAAACGGAGAGGGCGCCGCTTCTAAACGCTGTAGAAGAAGATGCCTGGAAAGAATTCCCACCGTAGGGTATCTTGCACTACCGCTTTTTAGTTAGTATCACGATGTTAAAGCAGGATGTACTCTCGTCCATTGTGAAAAGGATTCTTATTCATTTTTCACGTCTAAGAGCGTAAATCCGTCTGAAATTTTAAGAAAATTTAAGACAATATTTAAAAAGTTAAACTAATCTATTAAAAACGTTCTTGAACATGACAGATAAACTTAAAATGCAGAGATAGAGGGATTGATAAAAATAAATAGCAGAGACAGTTGCGAAGATAAAATTCTGCTAAAACACTAGTAGACAAGAGATATACAAACATACATAACATATAGCACAAACATTGACATCAGTAAAGCAAGATTTAGAATTTATAATAAAAAAAAAATACACTACTAATAAAAGAGAATTAATTTTGATTACATAGAACGTAAAGGAAGCTTACTAAAAAGAACTTTGTAAAATTTAGCAATAGAGGTGAGAATAGGTGTGTTCACCCTATAAAACATAAAACAATGAAATATAATCACAGAAGTAGAAAGCAATCATATGTTCAAAAATACCAGGTGTAGATTATCTAATTAATAAAAAAATAAAAGGCAAAGCAATGTCAGAAAGAGTGTAATAGCTAATATACCTACACCGACAGAGGAAGGGAAGACAAACAAGTTTTATGGATATTTAGAAAAACTATATGACCAGCTGCCAAATTAAAATGTTGAGTTAATGATAGGGAATAAAAATCTAATTATCGAGAACGAAGAGAGGCATAATAAACACGGTAAGATTAATGATAATAGTGGCTTTATCAGTTTAGCAGTAATAAAAATCAAAGAGGAACATAGTATATATCAAATTGACAGATAATAAATCAGATCGCTCACATCTAAATCGAAGAACAAAATTCAAGCTGATAATCAACTAATAAAAGAAAGAGATCATTTCATAGTGGTAGAATTAAAGTCGAAGAAATAAAAAAATTAGGCAAAATATAACAAGAGTTAGATACAAAGTTGATGTGCTAAAGAAGAAATACAAAAAATCTAAAGAAACTTTGACAGAAAACCTATGGATATTAAAGAGGTAATGGAGGATGAAAAAACGTAAAAGCAACTAAAAGATGCAATAAAAGCGTCAAAAGAGACGGTACAAAAACAAACAAAAAAAGACAAATGATTTGACAACAATAGCAAAAACGAGTTAGAGAAAAAAGACTGACCAGAACAAAATGTTAAAAACTAGAAAGGAAAAGGGCTCAAAGGAGTACAGATTATTAAAAAAAATCCAAAAAAGCTCATGAACGGTACAGAGGTAACAAATAAAAAAGAAAATTGAAAAGTTAAGACAAAAATGTAGTAACAAAGGAAGTAGAAACTACAGAAGGTAAATAAAACAAATAAAAGAGATAACAGCAGATATATAAGAAAGATAGCTAATAGGAGACGGCAAATTAATAATGCAAATATGAAAACGATATTTTGAACAAATATTAAATGTCGAAATGAATAATGCAACGGAAGGAAAAGCAAAAAAAGACAACAGATGCAATTAAGTTACCAAAAAAAAATCATGAATATAATACAAAAAGAAAAGAATAGAATGACGCTCGGTGATAACGGCCCACACATATAATATATCAAAGATGGAGAAGATAGTGTATAGTAATGGAGATAATAAGGAAGATATGGAAATGGAGAGAATACCACAAGAATAGAAAGAGACTGTGCTGTTACCCATTCGCAGGAAAGATGACAAGACGAAATGTGACAATTACAAGGGAATTACACTGCTGTTTACAGTATACAAAATAATGACTGCAGTACTGAAAAACCAATTATTTATGCGAGTTAATATTTATGTAAGTCAAATAAAATATCAAAATATTGAAAAGTTGTAACATGAGCGTAGGAGTGAGAATGAGTGATTTAACGTCAACCATCCTGTTCAACCTAATGTTGAAAAAGATAACAGTATACCTAATACAATAATTAACAAAAGTCAATAGTTTTCAACATTAACGGAGAGATCAATATCGAAAGTGAAGAATATGACATATGGAGAATGTAGAATACCTGGTCAGTACAAGAGGATTGCGCTTTAATGTAACAAAAACTAATTTTATGGTGATAGGAAAGATCAACATGACAACGAAATCGTTAGCATAAAAATTAGAGGAAAATAAAAAGAAAATGGAGAATAAACAATGTGGTAAAGAATGTGTTAAAATCGAAGCAAGCTTAGTAAAAAATAAAGATCTGCGGATGAGTTATACATTGTACTGTTAAAAGTGGTGTCACTGAGTGTTAGTTAAAGAGTGTTAAGACTTATAGTTGCTTATTTATGCAAGATGTGGTTCTATTAAAAAAGTGACCAAAGTAGACTAGAACTTTGGAGAAGAAAGACATTATGAAGATATATATAATGATGGGAGAAAAAAAAACAAACAAGAAAGTGGTGTATCTATACAATCAACTCAGTAAAACTGAAATCATAAAGGCGCAAAGAATAAGGTTACCAAACTATACAGAAAAACTAACACGAAACAAAACATCGAAATAACCAATAAAGAGGGAACTGGAGAGCACAAGGAGAGTAGGACTGTCCAAAAAGTCATGGTTAGCGGGTGTTAAAGAAAACCTAGAATGATAGACGACAGGTATGGATCAAAATGCTTGAAGGAAAATTGTTAAGCAATAAGTATAATGGCTTGTTAACATTTCATTTATATAAGATTCAGTTCAGGAATAACTTAATTTAGAAGACTTAAGTCTACGCCTGTTAAAAATATTTTCTGGAAGAAAACACAAAGTAATAAAAATAAAGGTTAATGATTGCGAATTTATTCCCTTGAAGAACATTATTAAGATTATACAACTTTTGTCAGAAAACCGATATGAATTCTAAATAGACCTAATCTTGGAAGTGTTTTCAAGTAAACTCACTAGATGGGACTGTTCTTAGCAAGCTACTGTTCGGCCTGTTGGTGCTTTTAGTTACAAGAGTAACGTGACAAACACGGATTTCGAGTTAAGAATTAACATTAAGTTTGGTGTTAAACTAAAAAAATCCTAATAAAGCATGAAATGTGATACAGCAAATATATAGTGACATTATTGAGCATTATCAAAAAGTGATATCTTTGAATGGCATAAAATGTTTTGGAAAAACAGAGATTTGATGCAAGACGACGTTAGAATCAATATCACATACTAAGATCGTATGCATGTTATCACAAGAGGTGAAATTAGAAAGGTCTGTGCAACAACACATAAATAATTCCTCACATACTTAGAGAGGAATAAAAAAAGCAAGCGAATGATTGCTGATGAATTGTTAGAAAGGGCCCGCATAAAAATAACCTTGGAAGGAAAGTGTCATAAAGATATTGAAGCAATCTAAACGGCTATGACAAATGTGCTAAGGAGCATCCCGTATGAAGCTTTTTCTACTTCCTTCCTTGATCTCCAGTAACGGTAACAGCTGAGCGTAGACACCCAAGGGGACTACTTTGACAAGACAATTTACGAGGCCTCTCTTAGAATCTTTTTGGCAAAGGTTGTACTATGCTTCCTCACGCGTTATTTTTAATAATATTCTGATCTTATCTTTATTATTCAACTTTTGTATACTTTTCTATAACATATTTTTGTTACTTTTATTAGTTTTTTATTTTGTGTCCCGATCATGTTTAAGCTTAAATTTTTTCACTATTTGTTAAGTATGTTATGAGCATTTCTATGTTTTCTCTTTTCTTGATTGTTTACTTAACTATTTCTTCGTATTATATCTTTCTTGTTTTTTCGGATCTCTTAAAGCTTTTTTGTTACATTCCTCGACTCTTGCAAATTTTTTTTTAATTATTTTTTTGTTATTTCTACTCAATTTTTCTTCTTTTAGAATTAATTTGTTGCAACTAGTTATGGATTCCACGTAGGTCTTCTGGTTGGTTTTTAACCACTTTTGTTTTATTATTTTTAAGTTGATATTTAATTGTGTCCCTTATTGTTGAGTGGTCACTTTCAATACCAAATCTATTTCACTTCTAGTTGCACCATCCGGACGTATTTAAGTGTACATTTTGGGCATATTCTATTTTTTCTTTGTATAAAAAATTTAGAATAATTTTATCTCTTTCCACATTTTAAATTATATTTTTTTGTTGCTGATAGTTGTTTTTTTCTCTTTCCCTCCCTGGCTCTCTTTCTTATCGCAATTCTTTGAATCTGGAGATAATTGTTTCTACAAATTATTTAGTTGCAATGTCAGTTTATAATATTTCTTTACTCACCGCTATTCTGCCATTTTTCGTTTTTGTAACACAATATATGACTTTACTTTGAAGCAACTTTTTCTGCGTTTTATAATTTTGCAAATTCCAATTTAAAAGTTTTACTTCTCCTATTTTTAGAAGCACGTCACTGGAAGCTAACGTTGGAATATTGTATTTTAATATGTTATATATTCTTCTTCGGGGAACAGCTGAATAATTTTTAGAGCAAGATTTTAAACGTTTTGTCCGGCTTAAAAAAGTATGAACTTCTCAGATCTCGTAAATTAATTATTATTTGAGATTGTACAGGGAGGTTATACAATAATTTTTTTCCATTATATTATTTTAGAAAAATGATTTAACAATTTTTGTATATAGTTCTATCTTTATGTATACACATTCAATATTTACCTTAGGTTAAACTAATTGTTAAAGATTAAGACTTGTTAAATCAGTAACTATCTGTAGTAATTAATTCTTCTCTGAAACCTAAAAAATAACCAGGGAAAACTGTAATTTACGTTATATTTTATTATTTTGCGTTGGATGGCTTCATCATCAAAAATAATTTTAGTCAATTGAAGACCAATTTCGATTTTGCTACTTTATTGCTAGTATTTAAATAAAAAATAATAATTTATAAGTAGCATACAGCAATTGCCACTTTATTTTACTTCATAATTTTTTTGGTCATGTTTTACAAATTTCTTATATCTCTGAAATTTTTATGTTTAGTGTTTTTATAAATTTCAGCAAAATATATTAACTAGTTTTGGTGTATATTTATAGGTCACGCCAAAATATTTAAAAAGCACTGGTACGGCTATGTGGCTATGGTGCGAACGGATCTGAGGCTTAAATGCCTGGCGAATGGCTTACACAGTCATTAACATAATTGAGTATCAGTATTTATTTCAAACAAGGAGTAATTTTGTGAGCGCCTACATCGCTCTGTTGATGTACGACTGTCCGACAGTGAGGGTGATCGCATGAGATCCCCACTCTTTCACTTCGCAGGCCTTGCTCCTGCATGGGATGTAAAGTCTCACCATTATTTACTCCTATTAAAGTTATAATGGAACAAGAACAGTAAAAATAAAATGTAAAATAAAAGTACATTTAAAAAAACTTGTAGAACACGAAATAACAAAATCTCTGTTAATCAAATTTTTTTCTGTGGATGAATGGTACGTGGCTACAAATTATTCTGACACTAATTACAAAATGGTTAAAATTAGAATTTGTGCAATGATTCGATAATTTTTTAAGAAAATTTAAATTTTAGTAAACAAATTTAAGCGCGATAAAACCAGTATCTAAGAAGTATTATGCATTAGAAGCTCAAAAACAGCAGAAACCATCAACACAACCATGACATGATTTTAGCTGATAGAAATTTTTTTTTATTTTTTTTATTTTATTATCTACTTTGCATATCTACAATCTACTCCTTATGGGAGTAATAAGTAAATGTTATGATTTTAATTACATGACATGAGGGGGATTCGGCCACTGCCTTAGCCCCATATTTATTTTGACTAGTATTAATTAATTATCGTGAGGAGGTAGGTTCTGTGGCCATTTTCTTTTTAGCCTCCTGGTGACGGTAGGTTGGACAGACAGTTGTTCCACGAGTTGATTAGTATGCTCTGCCAATTTTTTGGTGTACGATTTAGCCAGTCTTTTGATCTCTTCCGCTACATAAGGAATTCCAAGGTCATTGTGGAGAGTTTCGTTTGAGATATACCACGGAGCATCGGTTATGGTTCTAAGAATTTTTGATTGGCATCTCTGTAGGATCTTGGTATGTGATGCCTCGATACAACCCTACAGCTGGATTCCATATGACCAGATGGACTTTAAAATTATTTTATGGAGGAGTATTTTATTTTGTAAGGTGAGCTGAGATCGTCTCCCCATCAGCCAGTTCATCTGTTTTATTTTTAGGTCTATTTGTTTTCTTTTTTTCTTAATATGCGTGTTCCAAAGTAATTTCTGGTTTAGATGTAAGCCAAGATATTTTATTTCAGTTTTCTGAGGTCGAGTGTTTTTGAATAAAAGTGCACAAATAAGTTGCGGATGCAGATTTCTTAAGTGAACAAATTTAATTTTTTTGTATAACAAAAAACTTCTTCACTTAAGAGCAATAGCAAATTTAAATGCGAACATCAGTGAGCAGTTTAAAAATGTTTAAAAATATTTCAATTGATTTTTTTCACTATTATTAAGTGGCGAAGCGAAGCGGAGTCACTTAATAACTTCATGTTGTCCGTCTGTCTGTCCGTCCGTCCGTCCGAGCAATAACTCGAGAACGGCTGGGAATTTCCAAATTCTGTTTTCGCCAATCGACAAGTGGCCAAAAAGGCTTGTTTGCTAGTGATTTTGAAACTGATTGGTCAAAGGTCAACTAGAGGGTTCTCAAATTTGGGAGACTGCTTCGCCTCTTCGCTATGAGTTGCAAGCTTTGCAGGTTTATTTTTATTTACAAGTAGACTAATCTATCTTAGGGTATCGGTTTGATCTTCAAATCTTTAGAGTGTTTATCTAATGCAAGCCTCGCTACTCGCGTGCCTTTCATTGATTCGCGTCTTGCAAAGGTTCCTCGACACCCTTATGCATTCCTAGCCAACTCTTTCCGTTCTTGCTGGTCTTGCCATCCACGATTTAGCTTAGCGGGACGTGTGTTGCATGGATGCGTATCTGCCCTAATTTGTTGACCTTTCGGATCCTAGCTAGGTAGGGAGAATCGAATATTTTCCTATCTGGCGATGAGTGGAACAGGTTATTTTTTAAGGAATTTAGACTATGAAAGAAAACATATACACGTATTTGTCCCGTTCCTATTATCTGCCATTTTTAGAGCCATTTTACTTTTATGCCGGCTTATAATCGTTTTTAACAAGCATTATAAAAACCAATCCCGAAAGTGTTTTATCGTTATCTCGATCGACAAAGTTTTTGAAAATCTCTAGACTTCAACTTGTGTAGTGCCAGTACTTTTATATCTCTTACAAGTACTGCTAATTTACTGTCAATAATAAATTTTTTTTAACATTCTCACGTATTTTAGGCACTCCCGGACGACTAACTTGCATTGGGATGTGGAAGCGCATAATCAATCCACTGAAGAAATAATGGCGTTAGTTTTTTGGGTGGGAAAGAATTATTTTGGTTGACTCCCTTATAAAAGGCAAAACCAATACCAGCAAATATTAGGCGGAAGTTTTGAAGAAATTCAAGCCACTGATGGTACAGAAATATCCGAAAACGACTAAGAAAGGATTGTTTGATTGGGACGTTCAAACTTTATTGTTGAACAAAAATAAAGTTTAAAATTCTTTGTTAACTAGCCTATTTTCCGGGTCTAACTGCTTGAATTATCATTCGGTTACAAAACATAAAACTTTCTTAAATGGGCAAAAAAATTGTGGTGACTACTTTAAGTGGCTTAAAAAAAGAGCTGAGAACAATTAAATCAACATCTTTAATATAAAATATTGTAGCTCACATTTTCTAATAATTGTACTAGTATATCGACTTTAAATATAAGTGCCTATACCTAAGTCAATAAATCCAAATTATTTGGAATAAGAGTTACCTTAGATATATAACTAAAAGTAAATATAGAACTGCATGCTGTTTTTTTATTATTAAAATAACGTAGACATATCGACCACAGGTTGTTATTTGCTTTTCAAGTGAAAAAATACTCCGCTGTCTTCGAGTCGCTCCAAATTCACATTCTTTGAGATTCTTTTGTAGCGCTGCCAGACAATCGCGCTTACGTCGTTAATGACATCTCAGTTTCTTTGCAAGAGCGCGCGCCCCGTCTTAGGGCAACTTAAATAATTCGACTGTAGAGGAACACGCCGGAGTTTGAAATGGGAACCGCGCTAACTGTCTAGAATGCCATCGTTATAAGACATCAAACAAACCTCCATAACTTTGCTATTTACCATACCATCTAAATATTTAATTAGTTCTCGGATAATCGAGATAACAAACAGCTGAACTCGCTTTCTAGATTAGTCCGTTAAATATTTATATGCTGGAAAACTAGTTGAGAGTGCGTGAGTCTAATCCCTCGACATACGTCTTAAATATTTCAATTACAGCAGTTAATTATCCTTGTTGGTAACTACAATGAGTGAAATATACCGTCAAGATTGTTTGCACTGCTGTTTGTTGGTTGCGAAGCACAATTAAAATCTAACCATATGTAATTTAAATTTGAGTATGTATGAGGTTTCGGGAGGTAATGCTGGCACGTGTAAAACTAGCGGGCAAGTGTTTGCAGTTTTTAGGTATTGTATTATGATATTAATTTATAAAAAGGTGGCGGTGTCACGCATTGTCCTGAAAGAACAATTTTTTTTCATTCCTAGTCAGTATAACACGAATCAGTTGTTGGTAGCTTATAGCGATCACAGTACTGTTGACAGTTATTGGATATTGGTAGAATAAACCCTCTTTCAGTGCGTTGTAAAGTTGACAGATGGCATTTCACTAGAACGTAGGCCATAAAATACACTTAGGGGTCGGGAATTAAGTTTTGTACCTACAGTAGTACATTATATTTTTGTAACGCTGTCTTACGGCCAGAAAATTTAAAAAAGTACGTATTGAGAGCCCACATAATAGGAAATGCGCCAGTCAAAATGGTTGTTATGGCAATATTGTAATGCAAATATAAAACCAGTGGTTTAAAGGAGGTATTTATTTGCAGCAGTACATAAGACTACCAATAGTCAAAGGCTTTAGATTACGGATCGTAGTGTAATTTCGAGTGCAATAACGGTATCGATTGTATATTCCTCGTAATGAAACTAATAGCACGCTCTTCGCTGCAGTTACCAGAAACAAAGAGAAGGACTGAGAAAATTGCACCCGTACGTCGGATATACGTAAGGGGTGCCATTTTAAATCTCGCGCCATTTTTATCTATTAAGGTTAAAGCTGCATTATTTAACATGTGAGTGTTAAAGACTACACCGTTAACAAAAAGAAAAAACAACGTATTAAAATTGTGATAACTAACTATAAAATTGGTGAGAATTCGTGGAGACAGTTCTCGTAAATGTACATTTTTTGATCAATACGAACCACCTTTACTCACAATAATTGTGAAAATAATTGAAAAATCAAGGTTTAGATGTAAAAAACCCAAAGTATGCTCGTTCTATTAGAAATATTGCCGCCGTAACTGAAAAAGTTGTAGAAGATCCAAATTTATCGTTGGGAAGATCTCAGACACCAGTCTGTATCGTATATCGTATAAATATCTCAGTTTAAAGACTTACAACTTCTAACTGACACAAAAACTTACGCCGGCAGGCCACGAACAACGTCATACATTTGTTAATTGAAAATTGCAATTGTAAAAAACCGATTAAGAACATTATCCTGCCTAATGAAGCGTATTTTTACCTCATTGGGTGTGTTAATAATCGTCTGAAATTTCAAGACAAATAGTCGTTACCTTCCATTTCAAAACTATGAAAAAGTACTCAAAAGACTAAAACGAATAATCGAAGAGAAGGCTTTAATTCCTCATCAGCAATATGGTTTTAGATAAAGTTACTCAATTACTGAAGTGCATAGAATTACTAACATCATCAAAAAATCATTAGAAGAAAAGAAAGCCTACAGTCTTCCTAGATGTAGTACGGCATGTTAACAAATTTTAAAATCCTACCTATCAGAAAGATACTTAAAATAAGACAAGAAGATACCGTAGATACTGAAAGAAATCAATGCATAAGTACAAGGTAGTGTACTAACTCCCGTACTCTATGTATTCTATACTGGTAATATTTCTAAACTTGAATAAAAACGCAGTTGGAAATGATCTTAAAGAAACCTCCAAGAAACTCCAACACCTAGACTAACATATGGCGGATCAAGTTAAGTGAAAGCAAATCTGTTCACATCAACTTCACCATTAAACAGCATCAACATTCACCCGTTAGAATTGATGATACTCAGATGTGATATGCTAACACGGCAATGTCACTTGATACGGGGCTATGCTAGAAGGCCCACATTAAAAATAAAAGGGAAGAATCTCTGTAAGATTTAAGAAAATATATTGGATAATTGGACAAAATTCCAAGTTGTCTACACATAATAAGCTTGCTCTCTGTAAACAAATATTAAAGCCCGTTTGGTCATATAGCATTTAACTTTGTGGTTTTTCCAGCAAGAGCAACATTCTTATTATTCAGCGATTCCAAAATAAAGTATTAAAGAACATCGTAGATGTACTTTGGCACTGTCGTAGCATGTAATCAAACAGGCTATCCAGCTCCGAGGTAATACACAGTGAGAAGACTCAAAAGGACCAAGCCCTTTGAGTTAATCCAGTGATTGTGCCAAAGCAGATCAGAATACGTGTTTAAATTTATACGTTAGTGATAGTATAGGCAGTTTAGTTTATCAGACCTTAGTTTTATGTTTTCATTTTAGTTATTTTAAGTTAGAATCAAATACTCATTGATCTGTGTTGATCATATTGTACTTATATAAGTCGAGAAGGCTCTCCATTTCCAATGAGTTATAGTTTGGTGCGCGTTTTGGGTTGGTAGGGTCATCGGCCTTTACTTTTTCGAGGAAGAAGTTGTTGAAACTGTCTTAGTGAATGGTGTGCGTTATCGTAAAGTTCTAAATGATTATTTTGGTCAGAAGTAGATTCCATAGATAAAGATGGCTTTTATTTCCAACAGATGGGTGCTACGTGTCACAAAAATTACGAAGCAATTGCGTTATTAAGCGAAATATTTCTTGAATGAGCAATTTTCCAAAATGCGGACTCCAACTGGCCGTCCAGATCATGCAATCTGATACCATTAGACTTTTTTAGAAATTCCGTCAAAGATAGGTCTACATCGATGCTATAACAACGGTTGCAGCACTCGGAGACAAAAATTTTAATAATTCTTTCAGGCTAATGGTCGCCTGTAACAAGAGCCTAGATGACCACTTGGAAAATATTTTATTTCATGGTTAATTGAAGACTTAAATGCATCGGTATATACAACCCCCAAGGAATTCAAATAACTGCAATTAAGTCTCCCAAGAGACCATTTTTTACAGTTTTATTCTGATCTAAAAAAAAAACTCTGAAAGCAACCACCAGAAATATCTGTAAATGTTTCAGTACAAGCAGATTGTAAAGAAGGTCATGTAATTATGATTGATTTATTTGTGAAAAGAATGATACAAATTTTATTTGGGCTATGCAACGGCCTAGGTGCCCAAATTTGATAGTAATGAAATTTTTTCGCGGTAATAACACAGATACGTTGCTTACTGACACCTCTTATTGTTAGTAAATCGTAATAGAATACAAGTTCCGTAGACCTAATAAGAAAATTGTACTCACCCTAGATTGTAAGCTAGCTTCCCAAGGGAGAAATAGAATCCGGTTATTTGTTGACTGCACTTTTTAGTATTGATTTGCTTCCTAATGAACTTTGAAAAATATAATTTACTTCGGGTCACGTGCGCGTATTCGAGCAGCAGCACGTACTGGTGCGTGATTTCCCATTTTCGTCCTATTCAGTAGAACCAACGAAATCAACTTCTTTTTCTACAAAGCATAAGTTGTCAGAGCCTTACATAGAATACTTTTAGAGCGAGCAGGCAGCAGGTAGAAACCCATTTTCAGCTAAAGATCGCTATTCAATAACATGGCATTTTAATTTTATCTTATTATTGTTATTTCTTAATATGAAAGTATAGTAATAGACAAATAAAAAAATCTTAATGTAATAAAATAAATTTACAGTGAATTAAATGGTTAACAGCAGTAAAAAAGATTTATGAAAAATAAATATTGGTTCTATAAATAATAATTTACTTTGATATTTTTAGTGAATATTGAATATATAATATGGTTTACGAAAATTATTAATTATTTAGTTTATATGCAAAGGAGAATTGGGGGACTTAGCGCGTACATAGTTTATATGTAAATCAGCAGCCTTATTTATGCAGAAACTTTGAATGGTTATGAAATATGGGTACATAAACATTCTTATTTATTTTTTTTGCAGATGAAAAAGGAGGAGACAAAGCAGTAATGACCTCGATAAAACCTGGATTTAGCTGACCAGGCTGATAGCATTCAGTTAGTTTTCCGTGCTGGATTACGAGATAAAAATCAGCCAACGGTTTTGAAAACCATAAATAAACTATGTCACAAAATAGTTCAGAGGTGCCCTAACGAACAACTAAACCAAATCTCTTCGTATACCAAAAAGAACAGCGATTTTCAAACCGCAGTTACTTCAAACTGTTGCAACTAGTCCAATTGATTCTGGAAAAAATAGCAATTCGTCGATATGTAAAACAATAAGTGCTTATTCTATTTTAAATAAGTTATTGCAAATATCTGAGATAAAACATAGAGATAAAGGAACGCACAAACTATTACATAAACATGCAATCTGGAGTAGTTACTATAATAAATTATTAAAAAATTAGTCTGAGAACTTAAATAAAGATAATACAATAAAATGCACCAACATTATTTTTAAAAAATGTGATTACGACTATAAAAGATGCCAAAATAGAAACCAATTAATACGCGACAGAAGAATCTGTAAATAACCCGTAACAAGAAAACAAATATTCTAATGAACTTTATGTCCTATAGTGACTATACTGTACAAATACTCCTAAAACAGTCTAAATAAAAAATAAATATTGTAACGAATTTCTGAACGCTCCATATAGACGCACGGTCGCGCCTATTCTCAGGGTTGCTGCCAAGTCTTCACGGTTCGAGTGGCGAGCATAACGCTCTACAGTCACGCTGCTTGTGCACATGCGAGAACTAGAGCAATACGCCAATTTCTAGAGCCTTACCAGATGGTTTATTAAGCCTCAGAACCAATTATGATTGCATAAATATCAAGTATCCAGAGCAAGTCAAGCACCGGAAAAGAAAAGGATCGTGCTGGTGACATAAATTGTATTATACATAAATGTAGTTATAGAGTGTAATTTTACGTTAGCATTTTTTGTGTAGTGTACATAAATGTTAGCAAATAGTAAAATTTCCTGTAAGTAAAATAAACAAGTAGTTCAAATAAATTCAAGCGTTTAGAACAAAAACATTACAATGCATATAAAACCAAATAAACTCAACATTAACTTGCAACAAGCTTATTGTGTTCGATGTGAGTATATAAAATAATTTAAGTATTAATTAATAAGCAACTAAAAAAAATAAACGGGCCACGCAAAGGCAACATTTATTAAACATGGGAAAATTAAAGAAAACACTCACATTTATCTAGAACAAATGCAAAGAAAACTGGACACAAACAGTGAAAGAGGAGGATGTGAAGAAGGCATAAATTAAGCAAATGCAGCATAAGCAATGATGGAAGTTACATTGAGATGTACTAGAAGTAAAGAGAGAAATAAGAACCAAAAAATAAAACAAAACAAGTATTACAATAGAGTAGTCATTTGATAAAGAAGTGTAAGGAATGAAATAATTCGTAGAGTTCGAGAAAGCGAGATAGTAAAGATTATAGAACAAAATAAAAACATAAACACTTTCTAAAAAAGACACAACAGTTGCGCAGGAAAGTCAAAAATCATTCTTCGCACTTCCGCCACAACGTATCATTATATTTTCTACACTGTTTTCCGTACACGCATACTTAGAGTTGATACTACTGTGGTCATGTTATCGAAGATTAACCTTGATATCTTCTCCGCTAAGAGTGTGTGAGATTTATCTGGTCGAAAGGAGTATCAGGGGCTGAAATTTAGCAGAGGCTTACAACACGCAAAGTGTGTGGGAGTGAGTGATTCGAAAAGTTAAAAGGGTTGAAGAAGCTTTAGCAAGCTTGAAAAATAGTACTGGCAAATCGGCAAGCCACTATGCGACAATGCAGTATGTTCTCTACAGATTAGTCACGATCCCGCCCATCAAATCACCCAGAACGAGCTCAGATTTTATAAATTTTGTGAGAGATTGGTGTCAAAAGAGCTTTCCGTAGGACATAAGCGCGAACGCGTTAAAATCTGCTAATGTTTACTTACTACAACAATGAAGCCGCATAATTTTTTAGCAGACTAAACCTTCGTCGGGAAAGGTGAAACTAACTATTTTTTAGGGCTCACAAAGGCTTACACTGAAAGATTACCTACAAAATGGGCATATGCTCAATAGTAATTCGCTGGTTAAGAATCTAAAGCTACCAATTTTCACCAAACAACAAAGCCTATTGTCAAAGAAAGTATTGTTGTTACATGAGAATTTACGCCCACACACTGCCATTAAAACCGTTTGAACTATTATTCCTTTGGGAATCGAGGTGCTAAAAGACCCTACCTACAACTCAGATCTCGTTCCTAGCAACTATCATCTTTTTGAACCGTTTAGAGATGCATTACAAGGTCGTTGATTTTCTATGGACCAAGAAGTGTGGGAAACAGTGTATACATGGTTAGGTCACTAATCAAAAATTGTATCGAAAACTTGTGGACCACTTGACCAAGTGCATAGAATATAAAGAAGACCACGTAGAAACATAACGTATTGTTTCAACCCCTAGATTTGTGTTAATAAATTGATAAAAATAAAGTAATGGTAACAAAAAAATAAAATTCTACTAGAAATTATTACAAAAAGAGGAAGTAATTTGTAAAAACATGAGCTACATTGTTAAATAAGTGCATAAACAAAGAAAATATTTTAGATATATGGACGAATACTGTCGTTAACGTATTACATAAGAATCAAGACTAAAAATGATTGTCTAATAAGTACTATTGCAGATATATGAGGTGTATCTAGAAAATACAGTAAATGATCGGATATGTAAACGGTAACATAAGCACTTGACTTCCTAGAGATACTTTGAAAACGCCATCTAACGTAAAGATTACGTGACCATTAGGGTCACAGGAAGTCGAAAGTAGTCAGATAGGCTATGGTATAATGGAGCAACGGGTAAACACCAAATTTAGTTACAAAAAGCCGTGGAAAAATAAGTTTATGACTGATTTAAACGCTTTTGTCACGGGAAGGAGACAGGGATGTTGGCAAGCGATCGGTGACTTATAGCAGGGAAAATCTACGGAATTTTCTATTACTTGTAAAATCACGGATTATGTTAAAAGGGAAATTTTCATGTCTTGTTATTTTTGTTTGTTGTACCACCGTCTAACCAGCGCAATAATAAATGCACAGTAAATAACATAACCAAAACATTGTTCTAATTTCTTCTATAAGAAACGACTTATGTAAGTAAATGTTATATGAAAATGTTTTAATTAATAAGTTGTCCAAGCCAACTATAGATAGAACTCTACTGGTGCTGTAGACAAATTACTAATCCAACTCGGACAAGATTTTGTTTTGACAAGTAGGCAGCACCTATACATCTATGTGTAGCTAAATTGTCAGTTAAAGTGGCCAAAACATAGAGCAGCAAACGGTACAAAGCTCCCTGATCAACATTGATCAATACAGTTATATATCTTAGATGTACTGTAAAAAATTAAAAGTCTGTAAGCTATAAAGCGGCCGAATTGCCACTAGAAAGGGTCCATTATAACAATGATTAAGGAATAGATCAAATAAAAGACGGACTGTCTGTTGAGGAGGTGTTTGGAAGTAAAACCTTCTAAAAATTGCCGTACATGATATACTTCTAAAAAAGTACATAAATAGAACTAGATCATACATAATTTCACAGAATATTTGCTTGAATTTTGAGAGAAATATGCTACAATAATCTCCTGATGTACTGCCGTTATCTACTGTGTACTTAACTGAATGAAAACTTTTCTAGAACGTGCTATGCTTCGAGAGATACAATAATGTGTGTAAACATTAACGGTATCGTCTTTGGCAAAAGACAAATCATAGATATTGACATTTATCGTTTCTTTTTTGAACACCAAGCCTCTAATTGGGTCGAACGCGGTAAACTTAACGACATTTATTTACAGTAACGATATCTTCACTGATAAAAAGTGGTCTAATTCGTATTAACGTCGAAGCATGAACAAACACCTAAAGTGATTATGTTATTTTAATTATTTTTACTCTTTAAAACGTCTAGTACGTCAGTCGCATAATAAATGTTGCCAACAACCGTCGAAGGAGGAAGCCAAGAAGTATCGTCATTTATAGAACGTATCAAGTATATTTGCTTATGCCCCTCAAAAGAATTGCTTTTGAATTCGTCTGCAATTAGTGCCGGATTTGTATCCAAAAAGTAACCGATCAGATAACCTATTGCTATGCACACACTCTGCAACCTCGTCGCTCGTGTTTTAGCAATTCATTTTTGACCCTATAATTGCTTTATATATTTCTTGGTAAAATGTAAAAATTTGTTGTGAATATCACCCTTTTCATTGTCGCTATGGCTAGGTCCCATTCAATATCTAGTACTTCAAATTGTAGGAGAAGTGAATTCCAAAATAAAAGCTATTCAATCTATTATCTGTCCTTATTATTAACTCTTTTCGGCCCCCCTTTTATTATAGTTTTGGGGACATTGTCGTTGGCAGCCAAGATCAGCTCGTTGAACTGCATAATTATTTATATATATTTAATTACAATTTTATTGTTGTAATACAGTACGCATCAGTTCTATTTTAAATTAGTTTTGAAATAAACAAGGTGGGAACGTGGAACAATGTCCCACAGATATCACGGACTTTTACACATATAATGATGTCTCAAAAGTTAGCTTGGCAGCAGTTACGGCATTTTAAATTTAGTTACCGACCACATAGCCATAAGTATTAAAATAGCAACTCGCCAAACGTTGCTTTAATATGTAGCAAGTTAAACTCATATTATTGGTAGCATCAAGATGCAATTACAAAGTCATAGTTTTTCCTCCGCGTATCCCGCTGCGCTGCGACTGTCGCCCGGTGATTCTCCGATCATTTTTGGAGCTACGCGAAAGTACACGAATGACTGTTACATATTTCAGTATGTCAACATGTCGTCAAAGCCCATTTACAATGCAACAGAATCGTGGCGCGCAAGAAACTTTATTTCGGAATTGAGCAAAGCAGAAAAATTTTGAGAGCCCCAAATTCCATCTAATGACATAAAAATATCTCAACAGAGAATAATAGAAAATACAATTGTAGAAACAATGCTTTGTTTGTTATGCAAGTGAAGTGTGGAACTCCAATGCTGAACTAAAAAGAAAACTGCTAGAGGTAAAGGTAGTAGGAGCGCCAGAATATTTGGACTGCAACAGATAACAAATGAAGAAATTAGGAACCGAACAAAAGCAAATAAAACCGTTATTTAACAAATTAAGAAAAAATTAAAATGGTTCGGAGATCTTATAAGGATGGATAACAACAGGTGACTACAAAGAATATTAGAATCGCAACTATCTAATAAGTGAAAGCG
Organism: Sinelater perroti; assembly: GCA_036346155.1. Lineage (NCBI taxonomy): Eukaryota > Metazoa > Arthropoda > Insecta > Coleoptera > Elateridae > Sinelater > Sinelater perroti. The sequence continues at coordinate 4,107,576 of JARFIY010000222.1, forward strand.
TGGAAGGCCAAAGAGATCATGAAAGGAAGAAGTTAGACAAGCGATGTCAACCAGAGGACTGAAAGAAGAATAGACTTTAGATCGAGAGGTTTGGCGAAAGGGGATCGGGTAGACAACTCTTAGTTATGATATACAATGTACCTGTTTATAAATTACAATTATGTATTATAAGTATGGTGTATGTATAAACTCAAAAATATATACATCTCGGATCCGAAGATATAAGTACTTTAAATGTTTGGCCTTAGCAGACGAATTAAAGTTCTGGCATAAAACGCCGGAAAAACAACTGATGATCGTCTTTTGGAATCATGAGAAGATTATGTTGTTAGATTGGCTACCCCTTCGTGACAGTAAATGGAAACACGACACGTTTCAACGTAACAATGCATAGCCATATGTTAACTCATATACAGTTTGCAGATATGCTATGTTGCTTTACGTTCTCTATTCGTTGGATATTGCACTGAGTGACTACTCTTTGTTTGACACAATAAAACAGAGGGGGTGCGCTGTAAAAACGACAAGCTTTAGTCGGCTGTCAATAAATAGTGGCGTGCGATATTAAACGAATAGCTTGGAATCATGATAAAAGTGACATTAAAGAGGAATCCCTTTCTAATTAAATTTGTAATCACTTCTTTCTAATAAAAAATTAGCGAGAACAATTTTGAACGCCCTAAGTAAAATAGAAGATATAAAAGTAAATATGGGTTTCTTGTCGCCTAAACATGCTAATATCAATTTTATAATTAGTAAATCTTACTTTATTAATTAATTAAATTGCAATAGGTCTACGTTTGTTATTTTAACACTATAAAAATAAAATAAGAACAAAGAGTTTTGTGTGTGGTAATGTAATGCATTTTAGCTAGCTCGGAAGCGCCGCCTACGACACCAGAATTAATCTCAACATTTGATGGCTTTGTAATGAAAGTAGTGTCACTTATAGGGAGTGATGTGCTTCAGCATACATTATTAATGGATTATCCTCGCTTATGTCAGTTTGATTTTACGTTGTACAATTCGCTAATGGAATAACGATGACTCAATCATATTTTAGTTTCTTTGAGATTTTTTCAAAATAATAATTCATTTTACGTAGTTTGTAGAAAGACCCATATAGCATTTTTGAATAAACTCAAACTATAAATATTACGTGTAGTCATATATGATTGCTGTTTTCGTACATGGCCTGCTCCAAGAGTATTGAGCTACATAATACAAAAAGTTACAATTAAAATAATAAAATCTATGTATTTCTTAAAAATGGTAAAATACAAAAGATTTTATTTCTAATTATGACATTTTTGAAAAAATTCGGTTCTACTATTACTAGTAGCTGCAGCATATTGTACCTTCTGCTCTGATAACGGTAGTTATAGGACGAATTTTAAAGCGACATGTGTCTTGAATCAAAATTTTATATTTTGGAATCCTCAGTTGGTTTTCTAAATTTCGTCTGTCAGACTGTATCTTTGGTGATTGTAATCCACATACGTTCAACATTTTTTTTCCTCGGTGCCTTTATTCAGGTTGCGCTTATTGCACGGTCTTCAAGAGTCTTCTCAATTACCAATGGACAAAGACTTGCTGCTCACCCACCGGAGCCTAAAACCTAGCCAGTGAAGTTATTCTCATTTACGCATGCGTATTACAGTCTACTCTCATCGACTGTCAGGTTACTTTACGATCGCGCAAAATGTTTTCATTATATTAATATTGGCTTTCACAACAGATTATATGATTTGGCTTTCTTTTTAACATAATATTCTTAGTTGGAGTTTATATCTCTTAGATAAATTTTTATTAATAATTAATTATGTCTGTTTGATAATAAACACTGTATATACACCCATACTATTGCATAATTCGTCTATTTCAGAATTCAAAAAATTATTTTACTTGCACTACTATAAGATGAAAATGATGAAGATTTATTTACAACAAACCAGATTATGAAAACAACAGTAAATAGATAAATTATAAGAACAATAAGCAATTTTAGCTAATTTTGCATTTATTGCGAGAAAAGGTTATCGTATTAAAATTTTCAAATTATTATTGTGATTATTATTATAAATTATTAATTACGAATTTATCAGTAGTGTGTAATATTTAAGTATTGCAGGAATGTTTGGTATTGTTTCTTAACCATTATGGTTGCGTGATTAATTGCATTTAATATAAACTAAATAAACCTGAGAGCACAAGCCTTAGATAAGCATAACGTATAGCTACTTCCAACCGGCAGTTAACCTCGTTTTTGGTGGTGTATCCTATTTTTAACGTCTATGCTCTAGTGACCGAGAATCAACCTTGCATTAATAACACCTTAAATAAAATTAAAAGAGGTAATGACATGCCATGTGACGTACTTCTTATTTTTAGTCTGTTAAATGTATTTTTAAATAAAAATAATAAACAGAAACAAGCATCGTTTGTGGAGTGTACAACTGTTACAGCCAAAATGCAGCTATAGGAAACACAATTTTACTTTAAACTCGAAAAAGTTACAACCATGCTTCTGTGACATAGAAGGTCTACGAGAAAGATTCTTTATTGAAAGTACAGGTATTTAGGTAGCACAAAGTGTTCACAGAAGGAAGAGTGGAAGTCAAGAACGAGCAACACGCTCAGTGATATTATCTTAAAGAAAATTTAATGTGTATAAATATATCCTCAATTAAACAAATTATCTAAAATCAGTATTATTACTTTTTGAATTCACTTTTTAGAGTGTTAAAGCAAACACAAGTTCCGGTAAAATAACCTCCTCTTTTTAAATTAACCGCCGTGAGCAATTTATTTGAGAAGTACAAGACATGCCATTTTAGTCGCCATCATGGTGTAGAGTAGTGAACACTGTACGTTTGTGTTAAAGACTTATTTGAAAAATGGTGATTGTGTGATTGTAACACAGCGTCTATGTCTATATCATAAGAATCACAACCAAGAAAACTATAATGTTGTAAATATACAATTTATGACACACTGGTTCGGTTAAAACGAAAATCACCCGGTAGATCTCGTAACGTTCAGATATCCGAGAATACCGAAGCAGTGAGACAAGCACTTGTCACATTGTCACAATGTCCCACCTATAAAGATGCTCGCACTTTGGGAATATCTGACCGGAGCATGCGGAGAATTCTACACCATGATCTCATTTTTCATCAATACTACACGTTGGCAAATGTTTCAGCTGATGCTGCTGTGCTCAGAAGTGACAAAGCTCATTTTTATTTATTGGGCTGCATCAATAGCAAAAGTTTTAATATTAAGCCTCACAAAATTCTCGACAACTTCATGGGCAACCTTTTGAAAGTCAATGTATAATTGTGTGGTGTACTGTTACGAAATTTAGTAATATAGGACATCGTACTTTTTAAAAAAAACATAACACGCGGTGACTGTCACATCTATCCGCTATGTTGCGATGTTATGCAATTTCCTGGAGTCCAGACTCAACAAATATATAAACGCACTACTATAGTTCTAATAAGATGGCGCTACCACACACGGCGAGAAGTTCTGGAACAAACGTTTTATCATTATATGGTAACATCCCATCACCAGCTAAGTCACCAGATCTGTTCTCATTCCGATTTCTTTCTGTGAGAATACTTGAAGGCTGAAGTGTTTCAGTGAAGGCTCTTGAGAAACTGAAGGATGCTACTTGCAACACGATCGCAGCGAAACTTTGAGGTGATTTTGACGATATCATATTCAAAACTGATCGATGACTAAATGTTAAACATTGAACATAATTTATGCTGTTACTTTTATTGTCGTTTTAAAAAAGGTTATTTTGCCAGCCTCTGAACAACTGAAAAGCAAATCTGTGATTAATACGAATAAAAAAGATGTAATTTTTTATCTAAAAATATTTTTACTTTTTTTAAAAATGAAGTAACATAAGTGCCCAATAAGGTTTACTATTTTATTATAAAAAGATGCACAGTCCAACAAGGCTTAGAAACTGTGTTGTAATTCTTACATCTTACATGTATGTTGTATTTGCCGCATTGTCATAGCGAATCAGTCTCAATTTTATAGTAAGGATATGAGCTTTTAGAGACCATCACATAACAAATTGGGTTTCTATACATCTAGCTATAAAATTCAATAAATACAGGGGCGCAAGTCTAAAAAATATCTTTACTTTTAGCTGAAATGTCAAATAAATAAATTTCCTGCGTGTGGGATGAAAACAATCCGCAGTAGATCTTAGAGGGTTAGTGTTTGGCGCGTAATATGGGTTGGGGGCATTATAGGACCCTACTTTTATAGAGCTATGAAGGTCGAGCATTAATGGAAGGACGTACCGGGAAATGATTAACGATTTTTTGGGACCCGTTTGCTTGCATCCAAGATAAATTTTTTCGTATAAGGAGTGAAACAATCGTCCTATTGAGTGAAAAGTTCTATAAACGAAAGGTTGACGTCAGTTTTCTATGGACTCTGTTATTTTTATTATTATTATTAATGGCATCAGTGTGCTTTTATTGCCAACAAACATATTTCGGATATTCTACTTCGCTTCTTTTTTATTTAACCTTAAAATCCGGAAATTGAAATGTCAAACCCCTTATATAATTCTAGAATCATAATTATAGCCGTAATACACAACTACGTCAAAATGCACGACATTAATAGTATGACGACATTAATAACAGTTACAACCTTGTAATAACGTCACGTAGTACAAGAATCTAAACATAAATGACGAGTTACAAGTAATAATGAGAAACAACGTTGTAACAAAATTAATTTAACTATAAAGTGGCATTGTTTAGTAGAATAATATGTAACTATATGTACATAAAAAAGAAAATATTTTTTTTACATTATAACAGACTTACAGTACGTCGAGTAATATTGAAAATGACATGCAAACGTACACAGTCACATAAAAATACAATATGTGTATACTTCGAATAAAAAAAAATCTAAATTCAGAATGGTAATAAAGCAACATAACATGGTTAAAAAGGTAAATTTGCTTTGCTTTTTATGTATTGACTTTGCAGTCGAATTCGTTAAACTTTAACAGTGTTACGAGAGTGAATCAAATATAAACCGAAATCTATCTCGATTGAGCAACAGATTATTATATAAGACTCTACAATTTTGAGAAGACTTAAACAATACCCTCAAAAGACTTGTGTACGTGTGACAAAAACAATTTTTGAGTGGACGAGAGGTGATGTACACCAATGTTTCCTGAGGACTAATGTGGCTGACAAGAATGTTTGTATTGTACACTGTCTACTCGAGAATGACCACCAATTAACGATTGCTAAAATTATTTTTGAGGTTAGAATAATCTACGACAGCGCCCTGGCAATTCGGGACGTTATTCTGCTTTACGAGAACGCAAAGTTCCATACAGCTGCTCCGACTCCACAAAATATTGCGATTTTTTCCAGACCACATTAAAATGCCTATTCTACAGTCCAGACTTGTCTTCTGCAATCATAATTTGTTTAAGCTACTAAAATAAGCAATTGACTGCTGTCACAACCACCATTTTGGTTTATGTTTGATTCACTATTATTTAACTATTACAGTTAAAGGCACCATTTTTTTCGGACGAATCATTTTTAAAACGACAATTTGGGACATTTGCCAAGATTATCTTGATAATATATAACGTTTTTTATAAGAATATTCAAAAGATCATGTTTTTGTAAATAAATTTGACGCTTTCTTATTAGGTATTAAAAACTGATATACCCAAGAAAATATCTACTGTAGCATTTAAATGTTGAAGAACTTTAGCGACAATAATTTAGAGTTGTTGCTACGATGCTGAAAATAATTAGTTTCCCGATATTTACAACCCATAACACATCAAATTTCCATTTTTCTTAAACAATTTTTCAAATGTAAATACAATTTGTTCAACTTTTTCTCTGATAGATCCTATGAATATGCATATGCTCTTGTAACATAATAATTATGCTATATGAAGTACGACGAGAAAATGTATTTTGTATTTTGAAAATATATTGGATATTAGAGTAGACCTGTTCATCAGATGGACTGGGCATACCATAGTCCAGACATCACAACAGATTCAGTTGACAGAACACTAGGTATTATTGAGTTGATTAGGCTGTTCTAGCTGCTCTGCACATATTGAAATGAACCAAAAATGCAGTTCAAATCCCAGCTTTCTCATGCTCTTGCCAGTTTATGTAGAATTCATCTGTATCCTAGAAATCGTATATGCTTTACAGGAAAACGTGTTATCCCACCATGTGATTGATAGAAGTATGAACATTGACATCCCTAAAGATTCGTTTGGGCAAGGTCGTCAATCTTTAACAACTTAACTTGTTAACGAAAAACTACGATTTTCCTGTATTAGCAAAATATAAGTAAAAGGTTAAAGTTGGCCAAAGACCACTCGCATTGTGTATTATAAGAACTTACAAAACGCCCTTAACGGGAATTGCACTAATGGTTATGGGTATAAAGATGATGAAGTTAAAGATAGAAGAAAGACAGATAAATACAAGCAGAAGGAGCAAGATGACGTTATAAAAAATATTGTAAATAAGTGAAAGAGAGAATGGTATACTAATAGTCGCAAAAAATTGTCACATATGGAAATCGCGATTCAAAAAAAGCTTCCTGCACTAGAGCTTACTTAATAACTATGTAACTGAAGCATTAAGATCTTCACGCTGTTAGGGAAAACTAAGCACATATGTTCTCCAGATTTTAAGATCTACATTATTCAATAAATTGTCCCTGCTTCTGTGATCACACGATCTGATAGACTAGTCTTCCATGTTCGTTTTGCCGATTTCGTCCTCTCTTAGGCTGCTGAATTCTACGTAGGATATTTAATCACATAGGACAAGGAAAAAATATTTTTTATTGCATGGAACCAATTGGATCCTTTGTCCTAGATGCTCACATTCTATCTGCATAAGTTACTCATATTGCACGATATAACTTAATAGTTTATTATTTATAGTTAGTAATATTTATTATAGATAAAACATAACACGTACTTGAAGGTAATTTATCTAAATCTACGCCTTTATTTAAATTTATATTTAATATTCCTTGCTTTAATATGAACAGTAGAATTTGAGCAGTAAAAAATAGTGCTTTAAAAATTGATTAGTCATCACTGTAGTCAACCAAAAATAATATAAAATAAAATATCTGCAATAAATATAATTAAATGCGAATGTTGAGAAAGTAGAGAATCGACTTAAGTAGCTAATAAATTCAGAAATAAATTGCGAAGGCAAGAAAATTGATTGCAAGTATAAAAGTTCGGACAGTTTTGTAATCTGGAATTATAGTCATTTATTGCATTCATCAAATGTTTCAAGTAACGTTCGAATAAGTTACAAAACATTGTGATGTATAATTTTGTTCCCATTTTGTAAAATTACACGTAAGCGTAGACACTATAGCAGGCACCTTGTGGCTAGTGCAACTAGTTACAACGCAATTCTTTCTACTTTTATTTTACACTAATTATGTTGCTTATGCATCAATTTTTTACTATTTCTATTGTTTTCACATCTCGAACGCCAATTGCTTAAATACAAAATTACTGTTCAACGAGCTCACTAACTATTTGCTTTGGTTTAAGAGGTATAAGCAATTAAATTGCCTCTTCGAATAAGCTATTTCAAAAATTTAATAAACGAGTACTAAATTCGTTTTCGTTGTTCATTTTTAAATATATATTTAATATTATCCTCATACAGCTATTATCTAATACAAATAAAAAACAAAACAAATTATTCTGATATTAAAATTTGGCAAAGATCTAGAAGACCTCGTATCATACAGACCGATTAATCCGTTACTTATTGTCTCTAAGGTACTGGAAAAGCTAAAATCTGTTAACAGATAATTGAATCTCTGACCACTAATTGGAATTTCGGAAGGCGCGTTCGGCAATCCAACAATGTCAGCACATGAAAAAATAATAAGCAAGGCGTTGTTGGTCAAACAAGACCTTTCATATGGTCTGGTATCCCGACCTGCTAGCAAAGTGAAGAAGAACCTACCATAGTCATACTACAGCTTAATATAATTTTATTTAAACATTTTTTAACAGTAAAACATTTACAGCGGCTAACAAATTCGTACATTATTTTAAAAATTATAAAATTCAAATATTTTTGGTCAGCTCGTTTTTATAATGCCCAGATGGTTAATTACCATAATTTTAAAAGACAGCACAGCCTTGATATTAATTAAAAAACAAATATAATTCGAAAACAATTACAATGTTACATAGATAGATGGTAAAAGTAAAAAAATGATGTAATAAATTACTTAGATTTGAACTACTATAAAAATTTGACTGGTCAGCTCACGTTTTGGTTATGGAATTCATTAGTTTCTGCCACGTAGCCTTCAAAATACAATGATACAAGCTTAAATTAAGAATTCAATTAATTCCGTTCCATGTGGTTTTTTTATATATGATGGTTGATATCATTTGACAAGTTTTCTGTGAGATTAAGATTCCAGAATTGTCCTGGCCAGTTCATTCTGTCAATTTTATTGGCGATCATCCAAAATTATATAAGTTTTGCTCTAAACAATTTTTATCTCAAAACAAATCTTTCAATTTGGTAACATATCATTTTGCAATATTTCAAGGTGCTTTGCAGCACTGGTTATCCCAAGTACGATATATAGCCGATAAACTCTTTGAGCAAACAAGCATTGTAGGAAGTATATATTTTGGTAAATATTTTTCTTTAAGAAAGTATCTAAAATATTATTCGTCGCTAAATACAACTTTCTGTTATTACTCTGTGGTTCAGTTTCCATATATTGCAACCTACTGCAGACCCTAGCGTTTTTGTTTTTTAAAGTCAAGAGGCTTTTCCGTGATCTACATCCTCTTAACCTACAAGTAAACAATATTTGCTTTACAGTAGCTGTAAAATTGGTAGCTTCGCACTTCTATTTGCTAAACTTGTTCTTTTTAGAGCGGTATCATTAAGAATAGAAGATATCCTTGGTCGACAACTTTTTAAATAAATATAATAATCAGTGATATTGCTAATGTAATAATAACTAAATAATTAAAGATAATTAAGGAATACTTACTACAAATTTGTATTATCACTAAAAAGACAAATTGTTCACAACATTATAGTTTGCATTCAATACATGCAATAGTTTACACAGTGTTTAAGGTCTTCTATTATACAATTTCTGCACGGCAAACTCGCCAACAGACAAATACAAACATAAGTACAATTGCAGATGACACAGGTATTCTCGCTAATCATGAAAATTTAGTGGTGGAATGCTATTTAGCTTTTCAAATTAATAATAAAAATATTTTTGAACACATTCCAATTTTAATTTTTTCCAAAAATTACACATGTAATTCCATTCGAGAAACATAAATCACAAACAAGAAAAAGGTGAGAAATTCAGCTTCAAGCATACGCGTGAAATTGCTCGAATTTCTCGAGTTACGACTTCTAAAAGAACTTTAGGAGTTTGTAGTTTTCATGTAGCCCCATCTACTCTATAAAACTGCAAAAATGTAACTAACATTGCAACTCCTACACTTATGAACCCATTTCAAAGGTTAATATCTCATTTGAACCGGTTTATTATCAAACCTCGTATAAACGTTTTAAATTTTCGATTTAGGTTACGGTTTATCTGTTATTATATGTCAAAAATAATAAAGTAATTTGACAGTTTGTGTCAACTATTGGTCAGCTGTTAGCTGTTAGGAGGAAACGCATACAGAACAACTTTAATTTATGTGGCTCGTTTTTGGGACGGGCCTTTCTACTGGTAAAAAATAAGTATAGGGTGAAAGATTCGGTAATCGAGGAGGCTATTCCATATCCCTGGGCGATAAAATGGTACATCCTGAAATATGTTCCCTTAAAAAAGCTATCGAATCTCTTGGGGTATGGCAAGCAGCCTCGTTCAGTTGAAACCAAACCCTATCGAGGACAATCCGATGTTTTCTCAATTAAGGCATCAAAAACTCTGTGCGTCACGGTGCCTCTGTTTTCTCGGAAAACATAAGGATTAATTATGCGAAATTTGAGTATTTTGCACCACATAGTTGCTATCTCACTATGTATAGAATTTTAATGGATTTCTCGTGGATTATTTTCCTATCAGTACCCATAATTGTGTTTGTCTATAAAACCCGAAAAGTAAAAAAGCGCCTCGTCATTCGTCATCAGAATACAGTCATTTTCTAAGGTTACCAGAATTGTTTCTGCAAACGTAAACCATCGCATGTGGTCATTTCCCTTTAGTTCTTGAAGCACCATGATATTGTAAGGTTAAAAGTGCAGATTAAAGTGCAAAATTCGGCAAACTGGCGCAAAGTGCGACTGTGTCGTACTGCTGAATGGCAAACTCTTTCAATGTTTTCTGGTGTTCTAACAGAAAGAACGCTTCCCCAAGCTGTTCTAGGTTTCACAGTCCTTCTTATTCTAAGGTTGTTGAATTATTTCAGTATTTTTGGGCGTTAACCAACATTTAAGTGAGTTCGAAATCTTCGCGTGTCTGCACTACCGAATAACCGGTTGTAAGAAAGGTTTCGTAAAAAAACCGCGTTGTTTAATTGTCCATGGCTCTATGTCTACTAAAATGGCAACTAACATCGAACATGCGCTAATTCTCCTACTACCAATGTTATACCCGTCTCGAAAACGTTACATCTCCCTGCCGGATCCTGAACGACAAATAAAATGGTTAATAGGAATTTAGACTTATTGCAATAAGTTGTGGTGTTGCGTCAGTAAGTTCAAGACGGCAATTATCTAAAGAAACCAAACAAAAATTTTCAGAAGGACCATAGATGTTCTCTGATGTGTGTCCAATTGGATAAATCACACTAACCTTGTACCTTACATTTATCAGAATGTTAGAAGTAGCAAATATTACGATCAATTACTTTCATACAATAATTTTTTGCTGGAACCGCTTACCCTCAAGGTTAATAATAGAAGACTAAAGCGTTCCTTGTCTGTCAATCTCAAGTAAGAACACAAGGACGCTGCCACTGGGTACAAACTAGTCTGTATGAATGGAGATTAAAATAATTAAAACAAGATACTACTATTTTTTAACTATACCAGTTGTTTATAAATCATTCGTTTTTTCTTCCATTTGTACAAACGCACCTGTGCCTTATACCACGTGTGAAATTTATAGCCCATTATTATTTTTCTATTTATAATTTTTTGAAGTTCAATACATTGAAAATAAGACTGAAAATGTAAACTTATAATTAGTTATAAGAATCGTAAGTTTTGATGTAAGTAGATTTTTTTACCAAAATGGGTGCCTTCATAATTGAACATTCCAATCAATTACAACAATAAACAGCAATTCTTTTGATTTCAAAGTGGTCGAAAAAAATTAAAGGACTTATTTCAAGTGTTTGGGCGAAAGATTATTTCCCTTTAAAGTGCTAATGTGTGAAAAAATAATCCTCGGCATGCAGGTCATGTTAATGTCGTCGGCGCAAGTAAATCTGGTCGCATGCGGCTTCAATCAGAATCCAATTTCGTGCAGGAAGTACAAAGCGGTCGGATTAATTTCATTATTTGCTGGAAAACCAGGTTAAACCGCTATTTCGTCGACGTATATTATATCCGCACCATCAAAGGACGCCGCGCTCACGTGTTGGTGCCGCTAAGTTATTTAGGTAATAATTAAGCCGAATCCGTAGATGGGTCGGGGCGCATTGGCAGCGCGCGATCCTACGCCAAGATAATTGTACGTTGTCGGGCTTTTCTCCCTTGTTAACTTTTTACAAGTCTTTCAATTAATTTCCTTTGTCTTTCGCCCTACAATGGCTATTGAGTTTGTAAGCTTCCCGCTCGCGATAAAGTTCTGAAGGCGCTTACACACTCCGGATTCTTCAACGTTTGGCCTGCACTCCGCCGTCGTTGCACCCGCAAGCTTGCCAAGAAAATGCGCGGTAAAAATTCCGGAGAATTAGGGAAACGATGCTTGGCAGGAGGAACGCCACGCAGATGCAAATTTATTCCGAACATGCTACGAATTTTCGCTTTCAAATTTGCGAACCAACTGCAAATTAACAGGCAGTACCTTTTATCCAATACATTAGTATGCACTACATAAATTAACTTTGTTAACACTAAAAGTACTCACTATATGAGAATCCCCAAACGGGGCTGCCTATAAATTAGCAATTTAGTTGGTCTCAAAATTTACTGAACTTTCAGTGATACATAGAGCGGCGTTTAAATTAATTTTCTGATGTTGGCTTCTGTTAGTTGATAAAAATTCTAACGGCATAAATAAATACATATTTGGGGAACAAATTTAATTAGTTCTTAAAAAAAATTATTTAAGTGAAGTAGTATTAAAAATAATTATGTTAGCGAGTAGACATTTTCTGCGCTCTGGACAAAGACAGGTCTAGTTCAAGAAAGCGACTGAGAGAAACCATGTCCAACCTTAATCTTGCTCACCCCAGATATAATCTCACAAAAATCACCAACAAGGCTGACAAGTTTTTTATTTAGAAGTGCCAAGCTCCAAAATTCGAACGGAAATATTCTAGGCGGGTGGAGTCAAAAAACCATAATTCCGCACTGACAATACATAGGTCAGTTTACTTCAAGAATTCTAAGCAAGGCAATAAATTGGCAAAACAATACACAAAACTTATGATAGTCACCTACAGAACACTAAAAACTGAAGACCAGCTAGCTACACAATTTAGAAAATGAAAGGACTAAAATTAATTGGCTCATAATCGGTCGCTCAGAAGTTAGAAGTATAGGAGTGAATATTAGAATATTAAAGTCAGGTAACGCATTATACTATAAGGGACATAACAGAGATGAGTAGGCAGGCTTCTTAATTAGCAAAAAGTTACTACCTCTTGTTGAATACTTTAAAGGGATATCGGATGTTACACACTACTAAACTCTCGGAAACAGAAGATCAAAGTAATTCAAATAATAGGTCTAGTAAAAAGAAATCCATTATTTTTCCAATAGATGGATTTAATAAATTGTATCTTGCCCTCTAAAAGTCCGATCAGTTTACACTAGATGACATTAGAGAGCTGATATTTCGTACTACAAAAACTTATTTGACAGTTTTGTGAATGGTTGACTCATTTTTGTTTGAGCTCACGTCAAAGATGGACACCAGCAAAGAGAAAATACGCTATATTTTACAGTTTTTCTTCGATAAAGGTGAAAACGCAAACCAGGCGGCTGAAAATGTGAATAGTGTTTATGGTTCTGATACTGTAACAATTTTGGTTTCGTCGATTCCGTTTCGGTAATTTCGATGTCAAAGATGCACCACGCTCTGAAAGGCCAATTGTCGAAAATGTGGATAAAATCATGGAAATGGCCGAGTCCGACCGTTATATAAGCACTGTTTCTATTTCCCAGGAGCTAATCATTGCACAAAAAACCGTTTGAAACCATTTGGAAAAGGCTGAATACAAAAAGAAGCTGGGTGTATGGGTGCCACACGAGTTAACGCAAAAAAACCTCATGGACCGAATCTCCATCTGTGAATCGCTGCTGAATCGCAACAAAGTCGACCCATTTTTGAAGCGGATGGTGACTGGCGATGAAAAGTGGATCACTTACGATAACGTCAAGCAAAAACGGCCGTGGGCGAAGCGCGGTGAGCCGGCGCAAACGGTGGCTAAGCCAGGATTGACGCCCAGGAAGATTTTGCTGTGCATTTGGTGGGATTGGCAAGGAATCATATACTATGAGCTGCTCCCCTACGACCAAACTCTTAATTAGAATTTGTTCTATGAACAATTGGACCGTCTGAAGGAAGCAATCGCTCAGAAGCGGCCAACTTTGGGCACTAGAAGAGGAATTGTATTTCATCAAGACAACGCCAGGCCACACACATCGATAGCGACTCGCCAGAAGCTCTGGGAGCTTGGTTGGGAGGTTCTTATGCATCCACCTTATAGTCCGGACCTGGCACCAAGTGATCACCACTTGTTCCTGTCCATGGCGAACTGTTTTGCTGGTGAAAAATTCGCCTCAAGAGAGGCTTGTGAAAATCTACTGTCCCAGTTTTTTGCCAATAGGGACAAGGGCTTCTATGAGAGAGGCATAATGGAATTACCTTCAAAATGGCAACAAGTTATCGAACAAAACTAAGTATGTTAAATAAAACCTTCAATTTCATGCAAAAATAATGGATTTCTTTTTACTAGACCTATTATATGCATCAGTATTCACCCACGATGATGAAGAAATGGAAATACTATATGAAACATGTAAACGACAAGAAAAGAAACAAATATACGCAGAGCATAGTGGTGGGACGCCACCAAGATTCACATGAGGAAATTATAGGAGATATGCTGACAAGCTTTTTATATGGATAACAACTATATGCGATAAACATTCTATACAACAATAAGCCACAAAGATAATGGACGTGAATCAGCCCCAACGGAAAAACTAAAATCAGTCTCCAAAATTTGTACAGGATGTGACAGCTCTGAACACCTTTAACATGGGATAAATACCAACAGGACGAATAGTAGAAAAATATATTTAAAGTACAAAAAAACTTTCATAGACATAAGTTCAACCCAAAACAAGAAGGAAGCCTACAAAGTGTACGGAATCACATACTTAACAAAAAAGTCTCTCATAATCTTAAAAAGATGACAAAATACAACAATAACAATGAAGAAAACAAAGAAAAAAACATTCAAAGAAAAAAAATATCAGAAAAACAAAGATGAGAATAGAAAGATGAAGGCAAATATACCAAACAGAACAATATGCTACCGATCAATATAGAAGCAAAAACAATTATCGAGAAGGACTTAGAAGAACAAAAACAAATAATCAGTTGTGTTTCTGATAATCCAAGATGCAATTATCGATTTCACCTACTATTTAGTAGAGAATAAACACTATAATTTTTAGTTTATTTTTGGCTCTCGAAGCGTAAAGATCAGTTTCCGCTCTAACCTCCAGAACGCTCAAGTTTAAGTGTTACCTTTTCACACCTCATAAAACATAAAACAGGCAGTTAATCAATGCTTTATTTATTTAGCCTCTTAATATACATAGTGTAAACAAATTATAATTAAGGAGCAAGTGTAAAAATAGGATATGTAAAAACCAAAATTCTAAAAGGGTGCATCTTTTAAAAATTGTCCCGGATCAAGTAGTCCAAAGGAAATTCATCAAACGTACCCAGCAGTTCATTCTACTACAGCAAATGCTCTCTAATTACATCTTTCCAATACCACAACAAACCAAGTAGGGACAACTCTAGACAAGAACTACCGTAAATGGCTTTTATACGCGGAGAACAATATATTCAATCAAATTAAAAAATATCTAGCAAGTGATAATAAATCAAAGCACAAATAAAAAAAATAATAAAACACAACAAATCTTCTCAGAAGAAAGAGTTATAAAAAACCTTTTCGCTCAGCGTCAGTTAAAAAATCAAAACTCCGCCTAGTACTTGAAAACTGGGTAACAAACTGTATCAAAATAGAAAAACACATTACAACAATACTAGAAGATAAACAATACGACACAGAAGTACTTGCAAATAACCTAATCAAGATCAATTGTCAAACTTCCAACTCCCACCGGGAGCTAATTAAAGAATATTACGAGCGAGATGTTTACCACCATTAATTACAAGAGTGAGCATTTAGAAAATTTATAAAATACCTACTAACCTAAATGACGTTGCGGAAGAACTTTCTTAACACGGACACAAAGTAAGAAACATGATAAATGCACTAAAAATCCTTTGAACATGTTCTTGGCTGATCTGTAATCATCTAATAACAATAAAGAAGCATGCAAAATAACTGTTATCTAAAATAAATTATACAAATAGAACCTCTATTAGAAACGATATAATTCAGTGTATGAGATGTCAACAACATGTCCACTATAAAACCTGCTGCAACAAGTCCATGTGTCAAAGTCTAAGAATTTACAACTCCAAATACTGCAAAAAGATAAAAGAAACACTCGCCAAACGTACCTTATGCAAGTGAAAAACCTGCCACAACATAATCAAAGAAAATACCAACTACACGCATCGACCAAACGTTCCACCAATACAAATTTAACCACACATAAAAGAATCGAACCCACACCATATATAAATCAGCAAAGTTACGCCAGTATCACCATAAAAAATCCAATACAAGGAGAAATCAAATTCCAAATTATCCAATTTCTTGAGTGAATTCAATCGATTAATGCAACAAAGCAACATGGTTCTCAACATGCTTTCTAAACTACAAAGAAGAAATAAAAGTATTTCACAAACAAGCTTTAGTACATATTGCACAATACAATTTTACTACACCAATCAGCTGAATGGGAGTGCTGCTAGAAGAGCTGCAATACTAATAAAAAAATCAATATATCACAAACTACTAAAATACGTGAAAAATCTAAGCCACGTCAATAACAGCCAGAAGCCTTTCATATGATATCACAATTACAGCCAAGACATAACCTGAAAATAGAACACTTTAAAGCATTTTTTAAACATTAGGGTCAAAATTCCAAATCGGGGAGATTATAACACCAAGAAACCAGTTTCTACTTATAGACAGATAATCCAAGACTATCTACATACTAAACTACAATCTTCAGAAGATAAAGAAGTCGAGACAAATAAAATAATTAGCCTGTTTCAGCGTAAGCCATACAAGCCCTCCATATGCAGAATCTCAAATAGCAACACATAACATTCTACTTAAAATTTAAAAAAAATAATAGCTAAAAAGAGAAACAACAAAAGTAAATTAAAGTCTTTCTTCTTCTAGTGTCTTACTCTATGCAATATGTAGACGTTCCTCTGCTTTTTTAATTTAACGTGTGTGATCTTCCTTTTGTCGCACGTGTTAAAATATCTGCTACATTTTCGACCCCACACCAATTTTTTATGTCCCTTAACCAAAAGTCTTATTTCTTCCTCGTCTCTTCTTCCTTCTATTTTCCCATTAGAATAAGTGTTAGCGTACCTTTTACCTCGTAGTACATGTCCCAGCTATGAAACTTTTCGTTTTTTTTTTATTATTTGTAATAGTTCGCGTTCAGTGTTAGTTCTGCGTAGAACTTCCTCATTTGTAATTCGTTACGCCCAGGGGCTTCATAGTTGTTTTCGTATGGTTCGCATTTTAAAAGCCTCAATTCTGTATGTTTAATGATCACTTTTTAGCGCAATATGTTACTATGGGCCACATGTAACATTTGGTCATACCCATTAAGTCTGAGTTTCTTTATCTTTGCCGTCATTATCCTAATTATTTTTTCGTCATTATTTTCCTTGCTTAATTCCTGAAACCGACTAAAGGTAGGTGTGGGTGAAATAAGTCAATAAAAGTTTTGACTGCTTCATTAGTTTTTTATTTGAACTATTTTTATTTCTCTTTTTGAGACTCTTTACTAAAATCCATGCAGATTTTTCATCTGTTAATGATGGAAATGTATTGCAATATTGTGGTTATTACACTAATTAAAAACTAATTGAGGGGTTGAATTAAGTTTGGAGGTAAAATCTGTAACAATCTAAAAATAAATTGGCTTGACCATATCGTCATAACACACTTGTATAAGTATGTTTGATTATTCTGAAACAGCAGATTGTAAAGCGTCTTTACTCAACAAAAGTCAACTGATAACTAATATAACTATTTACATATATTTAATTTTCGTAGTTATAAGACAATCCACTTATACTGATCAATACACCTTTAGAAAATAAGGTACGTTATTGTTCGGCCAAGTCTGAACCGACCTTGCTTTGTGAATTGGTAGAGAATTAGAATTTTTAATCATGGTTGTAGTTTTTCGTTCAATTTGTACTCATATAAATAACCAAAATAAGAATCAAGCTTATGTAATCGTAGACATAGATTATTAAAGCCTTTGGAAGTATATGTGGTCTTTTCAGAACTACAGCAGCTCGAAAACTTTGAATGGTGCTAAAAAATTCAAGTTCATCGCGGAGACAAAAAATATATGTTTTTCTAAGAGGGCTATGTGCATAAACATGTCAACAAAATGACAGCAAAATTTATTTAAATAATCTCTCAGTTGTTATTGAAACACTTATGTGGTTCTTCATAGAATAAAAGAATTTTTGATAACGCTTATAGCAAATTATCTTCGGGAAGTACTTATTTTTTTCCTTTTTAATTGATTAACAATCAAAATATACATTCTATAAGCTGATATTATGATATTATATGATTATATACCCAGAATCATAATTGTATGGCATGATGAGGGCTGCATCCTGCGTTGGTACCTCTAAGGTTTTACTTCAGATCTATCGTCCAGCAACCCTTGAGCCTTCTATAGTCAGCACTATGGGTAAGTTGCTCTAATAAAAAGTTGCTATGGTATCGAAGTCAATCATAATATTCTCTCTTGAATAACGTTTTGTACGTAAGGAACGTAGAAGTTGGTGTGGATGGTTTGATTTAACATAAATCAGGAAGCGTCTAGAATCATTCGGAGGATCTTCAATTGTATAATTGCCACGTTGGACTTACTGGCACAGTCCTAAATTTCAATGCCGTAAGTCCAAACGGGTTTGACGATCGCCTTGTAGATGAGAAATTTGTTTTCCAGTGATAATTTTGATTTTAATCCTATTAGCTAGCTAAGCTGTCGTACTTTTATGTCAAATTGTTTGTGTTTTTTAGCGATGTGTCTCTTCCAAGTTAGTCGACTATTAAAAATTAATACAAGGTATTTAACTTCTTTTACTTGTAATATATTTTCGTTGTTAATTTTCAGAGCCGAACATTGTCTTTTTCGGAGGGTAAATATTGTATGCTAGAATTTTTGTCTATTTTAAAGCAATTTTAAAAGCCATATTAAAGAGAATTTAGATGGTTTTGAACATAGCCAACAGCTCCAACTGGGTTTTTATGTTTATCATGTATAACCGTGTCGTTTGCAAACGTATCTATGCGTGTATTTCTGTTGTTAATAAATATGCCATGTAGTGGGTGTATAAAAGAGGACTTAGAACACTACCCTGCAGTTATTGGATAACAATTGGATGTTGCACTGTTGCATTTAGTCCGGAGTTGTCTATTAGATAGATAAGATTGGATCAGGTTGAAATATTCCCGTGGAAGGTTTTTTTTGAATTTTATTAACAGGTCTGGGTGCCAAACCTTATCAAAAGCCTGGCTTACATCTAGCAGAACAGCTATGCCGTATTGTTTTTCTTCTAGCGTCTCATTTATGACTTGCATCATGCAATTGTATTGTTGTATTGTGGAGTGTGCTTCACGAAATCCTAATTGTTAATTGGGAATCCAATTATTGGTAAATTAATTGTGCTTAATTCTTTGAAAGACTATTTTTTCAGTATCTCAGAGACGACAAAGAGCAGGCTGATCGGTCTATATTAGTGGACATTCGTTGGATACTTACCAGGCTTTAGAATCATGATAATTTGAGCTTCTTTAAGTGCTTAGGCCAATAACTAAGCCCGAAGATGGGAGGAAGTGTTTACCTATAGGTATCAAGGAGACTCAACAAGTGTGTGACTACTCGAGGTTTGGAAAACATTTACAGAGAAAATATATTTTACGTTCACATAAATAACAAAATTGCAAAAAGTGTAGCTATGTTTAATTTACAAAAAATTACTTGATGCAGCACCAGTAGCTATTATTTACGAGTAAAAAAATTGTCACATCCTTTTTTAAACAAAAAAATGTACATGTATTTTATGATGACTGACACAAAATGACCAATCCAGTCAGCATTAAGTGACGAATTACTCACTTTAAATAAATGAAATGTAACATAATGAAGATGAATGGTTATTTTTCAAAATTGCACTTTTATGTTTTCGAGTTACAATAGCCAATCATTTGGCGTCCGGATCTGAGGCAAAGCGTCGTGACGATTTTGTCAAGCAATTCCTCCACATAAACCCGATTAATTGGTAGGCTGTTGTATTAAACATGGCGCGTTGTGGCATCCTGGGATTCGGGTCGGGCTGTTACCCCAATCGGGTCAGATAATCCAGTTTCGATGTCGCTGGCTTTTAGCAGACTGCTGCCGGGAAAGAAGAGCTGCATTACGGGCGCGCCGTGGCAAAAGGAACTATTTCAATATGGGAACCTCAACGCAAATAGTTAAAATTGGATGTGCGCCGTTGGGAGGATAATAAAAGCCCCCGAGATCGGATTCCATGCTCTGCTACCCAAAGAGCTAGTGATTTTTTCCGGTTTTCTTTCGTTTGAGTGCTAAATCCGATCTGTCCGTATTCGATCTCCCTCGACTGCTTATTCAGGACGAGCCGCTCTTCCTGCTGGAGGAATCAATTCTCACGCACAAAGCAACGCTAACGTCCCCACGGAACGGGCAACAACATGGCCCGCATTACGGAGCGCAAATAAATATTCCGCCGAGGATCAGTCAGGCGGACATTGGCTTGAATGATGAAAGTCGAGCTGGCATTGACAGATATAGAATACAGATACAGAAAGTTAGAAGGTTTTCAGAGCATCATTGTTATATAGATAGCAAAAGTTGATGCTGTAATAAAAATGCGCGGAAAACGTTAAGGCTAATAGAGGAAAATGTTGATTTAAAGAAATAAATTGGATTTTAGAAAGCACCGCTTTTACAATGAAATAAAATTATGTACATTGGATGAAATGGAACGTAAAATTTTGAATTGGTAAATTCGTCAAGTAAAGAGTACGTGAAGAGTAGTTTGATGCCATTAATTAAAAAATCATTTTGTAGCAAATGTAAGACAAAAAAAACCAAGAAATTTTTAACCAAGAATTTTTTACAATCATAAAACATAAATAACAACGGAGAAAATCCAATTAGTGAGAGTCAAAGCGTAAGCCTTGCTATTGAATTTTAAAACTGCAATTCATAGCCTACCAAAACATGAAATATCATCAGGGTAGTACCAAAATTTCCAAATACTGAAAAACAAATTTATTATCAAAGGTGACTGAAAGCATTGGAATTTAAGAATTATTACCATAAAAGGTTAAAACTTTCTCTGTACTATGCCTGATAACAACTATGACTACCTTACCGACGAACTGTATACATAAAGGCTAATGAAGCCCAGGAAGCTTTCAGATCTGTTGGATTTTTCTATGACAAATAGGATTCCTAGAAACAATTGGGTAATCTAATCTAATTTTAATCTCTTAACTAATTATACCCCTGTCAATTGCAGCATAAATGCTACCGTCATCAACGTGCCATTTTTTCAATAGCTGACATCAAAACACTCTGATTGTGATTAATTTTAAAAATACGCATAAACCAATATAGACTGCTCACAAACAGACAACGTTGTTGCTTTTTGCTTAATATGGCAGTTAAAATAATCCCTTCCATAGACTTAGTACAAATTTGAACTTGGTATAGTTACTACGCTGTTGTCGAAAGCGTTTTAAGTGAAATTGTATTTGTGAGGTATATTACAAAAATAATCGGCAAAGTTTAACGGTTAATTGGTATGGGCTATAATCAGTAATAAGTTAAATTTGAACCGGTTAATATGGTCATGAAAATGTGTTCACTAACGAATTTTTAATAGAAAGAGGCATTCCTGCGCTTTCCCAATCCTCATAGTTGCCGAAACTCAATACTTGTGACTTTCTTTTCATTCCCGAAAAACATTTAACAAATTTCCATTTTGGTACTTTGAATAATGTTTAAAAGAGCCTTTCAGGACTGTTACGAACAATGGATGGAACGTCTCCAACTATGTGTAGCTGCTCAAGGTAAACACTTAAAGGGAATAACCTTGATTTGTACCAAGAACAAAATTTGTGATTAAAAGAAAATCACTTTCAGTATTTCTTTATTAAATCTAACAAAATCAAATTTCTCAAAGTACTTTATTATAATACTGCAAGAAGCAGCCTGAAATGTTAATTACGCACAGTAAAAGTAACCAATATTGGCAATATTCTCCCAAATATTTGGCAATTTATCATCCAAAAGAAATCTCATAGATCAACATGGTTACTCAAAACTGTCTAGAAATATAAAATCAGCACTCAAAAAAGCTCAAAACAACTCTCTTCAATAGCATGGTTTTAATTTATTTGCTGACGATCGCATACTGTAGCTATCCATGAAAAAGGTACCTCTCTAATTATAATAACGAACTGGAGTTTATAAACAAAAACAAGGCCGATACTACTTATTTTACTGATGTATTTGAATGAGCAGAGCGCAATAGATAATGAAATAGATAGATTTATAGACGACAACAGGGGCTAAAAAGGAAATTAATAAATTAAAAGTACGCAATGGCTCAGACATAATTTATCATAGACGTATTAAAACAACATCTCGCACTTTCTTACTGCCGCATATTAAAACTTTTCTATTGTATAGAAAATATATCAGCATCATCATGCATGAAACGCCATACGAACTAAATTTTTATAGACCTAGCAGACAAAACAATAAGTAAAATGTTTTAATAACTTCCAAAAATATAAACCATAAACATCGTAATTTCCTTACACTTTTATCCAACCACCTGTTAGAATTTCGATAACGATATTCTACGGTCCGATAGGTACATAAAATAATCAACGGAATTGGCAAATGTATAAACGAAAAGGACCACCGAGCTTGGCATTCAGGTTTATTCTTTAAATTAAAAAACACACTGTTCCATAATTTCTAACTTCTTTTAAAATCCCACATAACTGACAAAAATGTTACTGAGATACAATAATTCTTAATTACACATTTAGTCTTTTGCGTTAGAAGTTTCTCAAGGTAGTATTTTTGGACCGCTTTCCTCATACACCAGAAGCAAATAATACCATATTTGCTTTATTTACTGATGAAGCTGTCCTATCTACAAACTATAACCCAAAATCGTGGCGTTTAGAAACCTGTAAGTCTACCTGAATATTCAGTCTACATGGTATTACAGAGAGAAGATTAAAATCGTTCAAACCAAATCAGTCCAAATTAAATTTTATTAAGAGTAATAATTGATGATGTACATACCTGTACATATAAATACGAAAAAAATATACCTTTGGACTCATTTTTATCATTTTCGAGAAAAACGAAAACAAATGGACTTCAAATTATTTCCACACCAATCCTCAATCAAACCTATAGACTCAACCTATGTAAATGTCCTAAATGATCAAATATAAAAATCATTCAGATGTTCTAGTCCAATGCCTTGAGAGCCCTAGCAGACGTCGCATGGTACTTCAAT
Source organism: Sinelater perroti (assembly GCA_036346155.1). NCBI lineage: Eukaryota > Metazoa > Arthropoda > Insecta > Coleoptera > Elateridae > Sinelater > Sinelater perroti. The sequence goes on from JARFIY010000222.1 coordinate 4,130,841, forward strand.
AATCAGACGTATGCAAACCTAAGCCCTTCTACCGTTATGGACAAGATCCAAAGCATCGCTTTTAAATGCCAAAATTAAATAAGAAAACACGATAAAAATTTGATAGAACTGTATAACAAAGATCCCGTTATCAGAATATAGCAAAGAATCTGGCCTCACGGCTTCAAACTTTAGTACAGCCACGACATCGTACTCAATTAGGAGAAGGTCTTGAGCAAAGTAGCTCAATATACTTGAGATTCTTAGAACTAGAAGATGTGTCTGATAATGTCAAGAGAGAAGAAATCTAGGATTCTTTCCAAAACAGAAAAGTCTTTGTAGGATTATTGGGGGTCGTTACAAGAAATTTCAGCAGAAATATTAGAATGTTTTAGTCTCAGACTAACAGGAAGCACTTCGTTATGTTTGTGGTAGTTATGAGAGAAACGTTAAAAATATCCAAACCGAAAATGAAAAGGTGCAACGTGACACCACAAACCAGAAAACGTAAAGAGACAGGCATATATGCAGGACTTGTTTTAGGGAGTCTTAAAATATAAAGAACTTAAAAAGAAAAAGTTTGAGATAAATGTAAAAAATAGAATTATTGTAAGAGCTTAAAAGGTTCATAAAATGAAAAGACCAGGTAGTGAAATAAATAGAAATTTTTAAATATCTAAGGGCAGCTTTATCAAAATTTGCAAAGATAAAAGAGAGGTGATGATATCATGATATTATCAAATTGTTTTTGTGCAAAAGGCAAATAAAAGTGACGCATAGAGCAGTACTAATACTATAACTATAATGGAATATAGATTTTCTTAATGCAACAAAGATGAAGCTAAAAATAAGTGAGATGTGTGGGAAATAATTATTATCCATACAAACCGAGGTGGGGTATAGCACCTTATTACGATTTGAAAAGTCAATTACGATAGTATGGACAAGAATAGAAACTTAGAGACAAAAAAGGTACGTAAAGATAAGTTCACAGAAAAAGACAAAACTGGTAAATAAAAAAAAATGGAACGAGTGCAATGCAAGAGAGAGCTATAAAATATAAACATATGGGGCGGTTGTTGGAAAACAAGGATAGCCTAAAAACTACATTTAAGTTAATTCCCCACGCTAATTACGGCAAAAAATCACTGGATTATTAATTTTATGTTACTTTCATTACAACTTTTTTTAAATTAAAAACTTAGTTCCTTTATTTCTACTAAGATAAAATACTAGGTGGGAGTTTTAGATAAACTACGAACTTTTGAAATAATCGGAAACAGACTAAAACATTTCAGACAGGAAGAACCAGAAACACTAACTGTGGGTTTTAAGAAAGAAATTAAAATCACTTGAAAATCATTAACATCTCACGCCATCACTTAAATAATACTTTCAAATCTAATAAATAAAAACACAGAACGCGCAAAATATCGGTTTTCTTCAAAAAACTTAGCACTCAGAGAGTAGATTGATTGAGTGAAACACTAACTCCAATCTCTTTCGATAATGATATCGAAGTGGGTGTCAAAATGCCGAGACTTGCAATAATCGGCGAGTGAACACTGATGTGTCAGTTGAGTTTTTGTCTTTTAATTCTTTTAATATTTTATCTGCTTTTAGTTTAATAGGAGAGTGTTGTAAACTCAATGACATGGATTCGACAGTGTTTGGTGAGCAAATTTCTTGTATTCTAAATAGAGAAGTTTAAAGTTATCATTTATTCCATAGTCTACAAGGATATGTTAAGACGATCGATTATCATGCATTAGGTACCTTTACCTGCCAAATAATTTAAAATTACATTTAATTTTCTAGAAATTTTTATGAGTGGCTATATTAGTAAGGAATATTAGCCATGGTAAGTAAGCCTATGGAAACATAATACCTTTAATTTTCTATATTTCAAAAACCATGACTGCGTATACAGGGTTTTTCATGCTTTATCTGCACCATAGATAAATTATATAAAAAAGGTAACTACAGCATGTCCCAGCTGAGCATATTTTGACACAGTAACATTGTTTTAAGAAATGCAAAAAAAATTTTTAAATAAAATTTGTTTTTAGCGTTAAAAAGTACACCATAAAAATATTTTTTAACATAGCGTCGTTTTCATTATACCGAAAATTGATTAATTTTTAAATGTTGCAACTACCTAAAAATAAAAGATTGAAATTTACAAACCAACCACAATATGAGGGTGAATTAAATATAAACCACATTATGTACGGACTGTGAGAAAATTGGAGAACAGCCTTCTAAGCAAGGATGTCTAAAAAAAATATTCGTTTTGTAGAGTCAGCTTCAGGATGGCAGAATAAGAGTATTCTTGTTTGTTGAGTAACAGATTATTAATAAGTTATTTTGGATAAGGACGTAAAACATCCCGAAAGATTTGGAACAGTAAAAGCAAAGTTTGAGGACAATTCCCTTTGAAAGTTTTAAGTAGAAAAGGCATAAACATTATTAAAAAACTGTACGAAATTGAAAATGAACCTCACCAATAGTAGCAGAGGACCAATGTGATTGAGGAAAATATTCGCATTGTTATCAGCTTTTTGATGACAATGGCTGATTAACAGTGACTGAAATTGTTTTTGGTTTGGAATAATGTACGGTGATGTTGAGGCTATAAATATTGACGATCTTGACTTTAGAAAACTGTCCCGTTAACGCCCAGCTCTATAGAAACCCTCAAACTTAAAAAAAAATGAGAATTTGTTTTTGACTACTTTTTGACTACACTTTCTTTACAGTCCGGACCTACTGTCGTAAGATTGCTATATGTTTGGGCTACTAAAGGAAAATTAAATTAATTAATAAAACTTCGTTTCTTTGACTCTGCGCAGCAAGCAGAAGACAAAATTAAAAGTCGGATTTAAATTTTAAATAAAACGTAATTTGATTCGTTTTTATGACTCAATTTCTTTTGAATATTAGAGTACCGAATATCTGATTAAGCAAAACTTTCCATTGGGGTAGGTAGACCTTCAAATAACTTACAAGAAGAAGCCATCCGGTGTTACTGACCCGTTGATGTTGATTGTTGATTGAGCTGTACTGGAGATGACGCTGTCTTGCTGGAACCACATTTGTTCCAGATTCCATTGATGCCAAAAAACTGGGTTAGCATGTAACGATAACAAGTGCCATTCAGTTACATCATTTTCAGCATTATTTTAGTATTAAACAGTAGCTTATTGGGGGTAAATTGCTTTTTAAGAGTTACGCAAGAAATGTCCGGACCCAAAGTGGGAAAATTTTTATTAGCAAGATTGTTAATGATGAGCTTTTTGCTAAACTAAGAATTTACTTTACAATGTGGTAAAAGTCAATTGACAAATTGTCATAGCTGAGAATGGTCATTAAGCGTAAGTTCTTGTGTTAGTTGAATTTTGTACCCAATTGTTGAGCACGATGCTGAGTCAATGTTTTTGGATTTGTAGCGATACGGTGACTAACTATGGTCATATTCTTATAGGATCTCATATAATATTGTATAATCAATTTTCGGACAATTGATTTGTTTGACGTTTGGCTACGAGTTTCATGGAGTTTTCCTAGCTTATCTGCCAAATTGTTACCGAATTTGCAATGCGTTTTAACAAAAATAATTCGCTGTTTTTTCTTATAGCGTTCCATATTTACTAATGAGAAGAATACTGGATTACATCTTTCAAAGTATCAGAGTTGCTAATCGCAAAAAGGCATGACGTTTATCTCTAGTTAATTTGAGCCGCCTTTTATAAAAAATAAAAATGTAGCTTGCAACATATCGAAGCAAAATATCAAATAAAAATGAGCTGCGGGCTACTATATCTAAAAATAAAACTCATAAAATAGGAATTATCCATGCGATACATGTATTTCGCGTTCCCTCGCACCGACCACACTTTTTTGCGCGTTCGCACAAAGAACTATCTGCGTTGGAGTAGGCGTATCGAATCCAGAGGAAATTAAAGCCGGCTGAATGGGAAAGCTTCGTCGCTATCTTCCGCAAATTTCCAAGTTAATTCCGTGGCGCGATATGGCAGACATGTACATATAGCGAAACGGATGTAAAACGGCGCTACGGGAATGCGACGGGCGGCGGCGGGAGGCGTCGCGGCGCTGGAGAAATTTGGCGGCGGTGCTGCTGACGTCACACTTGAGTTATGTACTGGCGTCGGAACCGCACGCTACACACGCAGCTATAGCTAATTTATTACGCGACAACGCGATTTGCCGTGTCAGTATATTTATTCTGGCCGCGCCGCCCCAGGTTAATAATTTAAACAACTATTCGACAGCTTTTTAATGGAATCGGCCAATTTATATCCGTAATTACGCCGAATAATAGGACTGACAGTCCCATAAAGTCATGTCGAGAATTGCGAACGATTTATACAGTTTTATGTGATTATCGTAATTCGGGAAATGGAAAACTCAAAGAGATATTAAACTAGGAAAATAGAAGAACAAACATACCTTACTAGATAAGTAATAAAATTTGCAATAAACCGGGTGACAGCCCTTAACATTGTATGGAGAAATTAGAAGACGGGAAGATGGAACAAATAGCTTCGCAATTAATTGTAACGAAACAAGAAAATATACACCTGAAAGAACAAGTCGCAAAACAGAAACAAAAATTAAATTACTTAGAGAGAGAAATTAGAAAAAAAGAAGAATTTAGTGGTGACGAGAGTAGTCGACGTGGAAATGGGAAGAGATGGGAAATGCCAGGAAAAATCTAATTGTATTGCATAAGATGGGAATCGAATAAAAGAAATAAGATCTAGAAGAAGTTAGAAGAGTAGAAATAAATGAGGGAGTGGGATTATGGCTAATGCTACTTAAACTTACAAAGTACACCAAAAAAAAAGAAAGAAAATACTGAAAAATACCGAGAATTTAAAAGGCATTGAAATATGGATTAACGAGGACTATCCCAAAGAAGTATAGGAATAGAGAAAACAATTAATTCCAAGGCTGAACAAGCGATACGAAGAAGGATACAAGGCTTAATTAAAATACAATAAATAAATTATAAACAATAAAGCATATACGGAGTAAAAAAATAGCAAGACAAATAGTAATTACAAAAGTTCAATTAGTGGTAGATCGCCTAAAGAAGACTTCCTCGTAGTACAATTAAGAAACCACTAGACAAAAAACTAAATAGAAAAAAGAAGAACGGAGTTAAGAGTAATAGCAGAGGCTATAGACAAGAAAAAAAGTAAGAATTATAAAGCAAAAAAAAAGAATTAGAAAGGAAATCATAAAGTCAAAAAACATTAAAAGATAACACATAAGTAAAAGATTGCAAACTGAGAACGTTAGGGACATAGAAGACGAGAAGTCCAAGGGACAAGGAAATCGAGGTAACAAATGAATTTGAAAGTCCAGGTGTAGAAATCTTAACACCAGAAACAAAAAAGAAAGGGAGTGGAATCTTAGAAATGGAAAACCGGCATATATTAATATAGAGCGTCGTAGACGAGAATCAAAGAGCATAGGCAGGAATTGGATATATAATAGGTAAAAATATTAAAAATACGATAAATACATAGGAGGCAATATTAGAAAGAATTTTATTAATTGAACTAAAATACCAAACGCATGTTGAAACGGTAATTGCAACATATGGGCCAAACGAAGATGAAAGAGCACAACATAAAGATAAATTCTGGGATCAGTTACGTTTAACAGTAGAAGCGGTAAGAGAAAGTATATTTGTTGTAGGAGATATAAACGCCAGAGTATAAAAACGAGACGACACATACATTACGATTGGCAATTTTGACGAAAAAGAACGGAATGACTTCTGTACAGTACATTATTTAATTATTTTAAATACTTTCTACCTACGTAAAGTACATACGAGTAAAACCAAGTAGAGAATAGTACTCTATTATAACTGTAGAAACAGATAACAGAACTATAACAGAAGATACAATTGTTAAAAAAGGCTGTAAAATAAGCAGTGATCACTATGCTTTATTAACCAAAATGAAACAGAAATATAGAAAAAATAACTTACATGCAGAAACGAAAGAACTTCAAGTGAGCAGAGAACCAGTTAGATTATGCAAATTAAAAAATAAAAAAATAGTTAAAAGATATGAAGAAACCATATAGAGAGAAATAAGAAATTTTATAAAAGAAATAGATTATAAAGACACGAAAGAAATGTAAAACATATTTAAAAACACAGTCATAGAATCGGAAAAAAATATGTGGAATAAGCAAAGAAAACAAATATAGAAATACACTGCATGTTGGACAGAAGTAATTAAACATCAAGTAAAAATTAAGAAAAGTAAGTAGTAAAAGTACCTAATTAACAAAACATAAACGAATTACCAAGAGGATAAGAAACAAAGAGTAAAAGTTAAAAAGCTAGTAAGACAATTTAAATAAAAAACATGAGTTCGGAGACAAATTCAAAAAAGGAAAACAAGGAAAATTATTCTGCAAAGTCTTAAAAAGTTTTAAAAATAATGAAATAGCAGATATCATAAGAACTAAAAATGAAAGAGGAGATATATTAAGAACCGAACTAGAAGTTTCCCGAAGCTTTGGTAATAGAAACAGAACATAAATAGAAACGTTGTAGGTATTATATTCCGAAGCAACAAGTAGACTAGAAGAAAGATCAGAAAATAGAATGAAAAATATTTCTATGGAAGAACTATTAGGAGGGATTAAAGAATTGAAAAATGGTAGGAAAAACACCAGGAAGTGATAGAATCACAAGAGAAATGGTCAAAAACATGGGAGTGAACAAAACACAAATGCCACCAAATATATATATATATATATATATATATATATATATATATATATATATATAAATAGAGTTTGGAACGAGGAGAAAAACACCTAAAGAGTGATAAATTAAACTAATACTACCGATGCTTAAAAGGCTAAGCGCGATGGAATGCAATAACTATAAAGGTATAAACCTTATTTAGTACTCTAATGAGGCTGTTTGAAAAAATTATCTAAAAAAGACTAAAGAGGGAAATTGGACGTTATCACAAAAACAAAATAGATGCAGTAAGGAAAGCATCTCACGGGATGACGTATTTACAATGAAGGAAATTATCAACAGAACCATGTCAACGACAAAAATAGCTTTATGGATATAAATAAAGAAAGCTTTGGATCGGACACCAAGAAATAAAATATGGAGTTGTCTAAATTCCTTTCCTTCTACTGTTATATGTAGGCTATTAGCCTGTTTCTTAACCACCCATTTCGTATAGTATTATAAGCCACGTTGGGCATACCCCGGACAGATGACTAGTCTAACTCGTTGGAAGAAGGAGAACATACTTTATGACCACCAAAGGTGTGTATGACGGTCGGAGAGCATTTGATGTTTGCCGTTGCTTTTGACCAGGGAATCGAACCCAAGCTCGCCGCGCGCTAGTGTGTTTTCGATTGTCTAAATGAAAAAATATAAATAAGAAGTTAGTTAAAGTGATCAAAAGCCTGTATAAAGTGACTAGAAATAGGGTAATAAGTAAGAATTTGGAGTCTGAAATATTTTACACGAAAGATGGAGTTAGACAAGGAGGAAGCCTAAGTTCACTGTTATTTATTATCTTTATGGACAAATTAATCAAAAGTGCAAAACAAAGAACAAAACCATTATACATTGGGTACAGAAATATTGAAAAGGTTGATATTTCCGAATGCGCCTTGGCAGACGATCTAGCTTTAATAACAGGGGTGAAAAAAATTTAAAAGAAAATCTGAAAATGTGGACATTTTGATAAAAAATGAAATAAAATAGAATAAACCAAAACTAAAATAATAGCAACTGCTGAAGAAAGAGAGGAAATTAAAGTTATGCTAGATGATGAACCGACCGAGCGAGTAAACAGTTTTTAATATTTAGGAGTAACTTTAGAAGAAACAGGAAATCAAGGAATAGAAGTCAACAACAGATTACAGAAAGAAAATAAAGTGTATTACGCTCTAGTAAAGATCTTATAAACAAAAACAAAAATGAGGGTCTACGAAATAATATACAGATCACTTCTCACCTATGGATGTAAATCATGAATCCTATTAAACCGAAGAAAAAGTGAGACTAGGGCAGTCGAGTAAAATACTTAAGGAGAGTTAAAGGAGTATCAAAAAGAGATAGAATCAGGAATAAGGAAATAAAGAAACAAATTATCTAATCTGCACAGGAATTTGTAAAACGACGGGAAATTAGCTGGTAGTGGCATTTACAAAGAATGGATCGTAGAGCTCAAATCAAGAAAATTTAGGAGTCAAAAATGATAGGTAAAAAGAAAAGTGTAAAAGAATACAAACGTAGAACGAGGTAATTAAAAAAAGTTTATAGTGAATTGATTTTTAATTAAAAGTAGTTAAGTGATAAATGTCAATAAGATATCTGTTGGTAACTTCCTTCAGTTTGGTATGATTCTTCTAGAAACGTTATAGTGAACTGTACCACTTCAAAGGTTAAGACAGTGATATAATTTTCTAGCAATTTTAACGGAAAATTCAGCAGTACAGGTTTTTCTTTATAGTTGCAAATTTTTAACATAGCACTCAGCTCTGGTGATCATACACAGTACTTTCTTTTGCAAAACTCCTAGATCATATTTGTTAGTTTGGGTGTAGAACACAATATGGGTAATATCATCGATCCACTTATAGAAGTGTACATTACTATTTCACTTTTGTTTATAACTGGGTGGAGCGCACTAAGTTTGTATATGACTCTGATAGTGTTTTTTTTATATTATAGCTTCAAGTTTTTTTTAAGTAGATTCAAAGCTAGTGTACAACAGAGTTTGAAGAATTCTATGGTATTAGAGTGTTGCTTATAAGTAAGTTAAGCTCTTCTTGTCGAAGCACTTGTCCGCATCAAGTTTGATTCACCATTTGTTGAACCAGACGATAAATTATTCAATACTTTCTTGGAGCTTGCATGTTGGGCGGCAAATACAATGGTCTTATCAGCATCATAGGCATACACAGCAAAGTCAGGGTAAAGAGTATCTAGAATGTCTAATACGAAGATGGTGGAACCCAAACGAAGAAAGATATAAATTGATTTGTACTTGAAAAATTTGCCCAATAAGAAATGATATGATAATGCATCGAAGGCAGTTGCCAAATTGTATATTAATCTATTAGTCTACACACTACCAAAGGCTTGTGCTACTTCTACAAATAGTACCAGTGTGTACTTTTTTTTCCTATCCTTTAATTTTTTTAATAATTTTCATGATCTGGTGTTTGACTGAGTATAAAGTTTTAAATCGGAATTGATGTGTTAGAAGATTATGAAGGAAGCGATACTGTAAAACTGTTTCAATGAGTCTGGACACAATAAAAAATAGACTAATAGATAAGTACTGACTAGGGCTTTTATGGTATTTTCCATGCCTGAAAAACAGAATTATAACGTTTTTTATGTAATAGGAAAATAGTAAAATCTTAAGTAGATGTTGAATAGAGATATTAGAAAAGTAATGGGTTTGTTTCATAGGTACGTTTTTAAGAAGTTTATTGGATATTTGATCAATTCCTGATGCTTTTCCATTTCTTAGACGCTCTTTGACTTCGCATGGAGAAACTGGTCAAGTCACTATTTTGCTTTTATATTGATACTGTTTATTTATATCTGTTGGTTATGTTCCAGTCCGAGAATCTTTTTTTGTTGCTTTTCACATGGTTGAGTTCAAGGGCTTAAGAAATTTTATATAGTAGTTATAAAAACTAATTTTAAACCGGTTTAACTCTTTTTGCACAGCTTTGATTAGACTGTTAAGACGTGTTTTGATCAATGGGTCTCGAGTAGTTTGACTAATCTTCGTACCCAATGTTTTTTCTAACAAGATTTTGATAGTTTATTAGCGTTCGAGATTGAGTGGCTCTTAGTTGAATAATTGTTGGTTATCGTGCCCATGAAAGTTGAATAGGTGTTATCGATATCCAGCTACAAGGTTAGATATTAAAGTTAATAATTGACCAATCATTGGAATAGTGCCTAGTCAACCAAGCCGTTTAATAATTTTAAAAGTCAAGCGTCATGAGATTGGTTTGGATTATTGAAAGAGTCAAGTTTTGTCTATTATTGTATTGAAAATATCTAGTAATTCATCAGTTCTGTAGGAAAAATATGTGTAATTTCGTGGGGTAGAAATATAATACCAATTAAGGAGCTTATTTTTTACCTTAGCCCTGTTTGGGTTTTTAGGTATTCAAATTAAATTTGTATTTTACAGCTAAGATAAAAATAGTTGTAATTTCGTTGAAATCAAGTGCATTCGTAAGTGGCTTGTATGCGGATATCAAAATTATTGATTTATTATTTTATGGATTTAATTTAGCTGCTACAGCTTCCAAATAACGTAAGTTTGGTAAACCGTTTAGATTTGCTATAAATATTAAAAATTAACAATGTTTAAAAGTTAAAAAAAGGTTTCAAAAATGTGTTCGCACTCAGTCAAAACTCGGTTTAAACTGAATGTTTATGGTAGTAAAATTAAACATTCCGTTGGTATTTTAAAACACTTTTTAGTTTCATTTATGTATACAGAAATGAAAAGTTTGACCAATATAGTATTTTTTCAACATTATTAACAATCGAAGTAAACGTTATAACAGTATTCTGTTAGAATGGAAATGATTACGTCATGAAGGAGAAGATATTAATTGCCGTTACGTCTATTTTATGCTGTTAAGTCAAACCAACAACTTTTTTCCAGTCTGCTATCATAGAACTGATTATTGAATTAAAATGTTTTCCGGTGTATCAAGATGCTTGATATCTTTTTCAGTAAGTACATCTGTCATCTCGTAAACCAATTTTCATCATCACACAAATAATCACCAGTAGGAACAACCGCAGCACAGTTATGTCGGTGCTGTTTGTTGACTTCAGACAAGCATACGACACAATTAACAAAGAAAAACTATTTCAAGATCAAACACAATGCACAAATATTGGAAAAGTTTAAGGTGACGAGTGGAGTGAGAAAGAATCATCCAATGTCACCCTTCTTGTTCAATCTGATGCTGAAAAAAATAAAGGTATTACAACCAAAGCGACCATAATCAACAAAAGTCAGCGGTACCTAGCAGATGCAGACGATTTTACCCTGACGGCAATATCAGCATCAGAATTGGAAAAGACGGTAATAAATGTAAAATACTAGACCAAGAAACATGTGACAAAAACTAAGTCTATGGTGATAGCAAAGAGCGACATGATAAAAAAACACCAACAATAAAATTAGAGAAGGAAGATAAAATCAAGACAGAGAGAGTAAATAGGGTCTTGTATTTAGGTGCGTACATAATAAAACAGAGCGAGGAATTTGCTAAAATGGAAGAAAAGTCAGTTGGATTTTAAGGTAAAAAGTGCGCGGAAGCGTTACATAATACATTATCGTTAAAAGTGGTGTCACGCAATGTTTATTTGATGATATATAAGACAGTGTTAAGATCTACAGTTACTTATTCATGTGAGACAATAAAAGTGAGCAAAGTAGAATGGAAATTTGAGAGAGAAAAATATTGCAAAGAATATTTGGTGAGAAAGAAGAACAAACGAGTAGGTAATGCATCTGTACAATCAATCCAGTTATCCTAAATCATATATAAAACTAGCACAGAATAAAACATAAAAACAGCTAATGAAGAGAAAACTTGAAAGCACAAAGGGTAAACAGATCCAAGAAGAAATGGTTAACGGCTGTTGAAGAAGACATAAAGAAGAAAAACAATATAAACGCACACATATGACTTGACACTTTTGGAACAGACCATGTATACTAAACGACATAAAAAATTTACAACCACAAAATCAATTTTAGGGTGCAAATACCTTAAGGCACTCGAACAAGTAATTCGCCTGCTCAATATAGAAAGCCTGAATTTGTAAAGGGAAGCACCCTGGCGAGTAAGTTTATTGTAACATTAAAAACAAGATCCTACAATTTTAAAGCAATTATAACATAGCAAAGGAACGAATTATTTGCACGGAATGTTCGAAAGTTCAGTGACCAGCATAAAAACAAAAACACGGGGGTTAGTGACTCCTTGGCTCATCGCTTCACGCAAAGTGTAATTTTCTAAGAGCAACTTTAATTACGTAAGCAATAATTGTAACAACAAAAAATGTTTTGGGAAAATTAGGATTCTTGATATAAGAAAGCAGTTGGGGATCGCTTGTGAGCATGTTACTAACAAATGATTTCAATTTTAATTGACGATAATATTGCAGCAAAGTTAGCGTTTGTAGTACTTTAAAACATTGACAAGATTTCAACTAATTTTTCGTTAATTTTGATTGACACATGACCTATGACTAAGCAGTGTGCTTATTCCGCGAGAAAGAAAGTTTAATCAATGATACCTGCCGCGCGCTCAATTTTTAATAAACCAGTTGAGTTCACCGTGAAGTGGCCTCTGAAAGGTAAAACGTCGCTCTAATTGGAGATGTTACAACACTGGAATCGACTGCTGGCAATTTGCAGATAATGGTTAGAGGTTAGTTTGTCTTGATTGGTTCTTTTTTTGCAAATTACATGTAATGTGATTTTATTTCTCGGAGGATAGTAATAGGAATTATTTAACAGAAAGTCTAATTGGTTTCATGATAGGTTAGTTACTAAAAATAATTGAGTATCTGCGTTTAATTCAAAAACACAGTAATAATGAGATTGTCTGTGGCCCAATGCTTACCACATCGCCCCGTAGTAGAAAATAATGAGCGGCAACCGGGCAATGAAGACAAACCTGGGAAAGTCTTGACTTTTCAGTTCATAGACCTCACCATTATAGCAAAAGTTTGAACGCAGAATTTATCTTTGCACAATTTTGTTTGTTTTATGGTCGATAACTCTAGCAGATGTCATCTATGACTCTCCCTATTAGTAAATGTGGAATGTTGTGTCAAAGAATAAGAGTTAGCATTATTGAAGTGGATTGTAAATTCGCTAAATATTTTGAGGAGACGGTACGAAAACTGCCATGAAATTTTTGTCTAAACAGCAGAGCAAAGAAAGTAGCTGATAGAAGAATAATTACAAAATTTGATAAAAGTGGATCAGTAAGGAGTGGAAGGCTTCATAAGAACCAGCGTGAGGTAAAATCCCGTGAGAATAATGCCAGAGTAAGTAAAAGGGACATTGTATATTAGAAACAATTGATTCAGCACCATGCATAACAACTGAACATTTTGAGAAATACCCTTCAGCGAATAATTTACATAGCGGCACCTTTATATGTACAAAATTTAATAAACGCACGAATTTAAGTTTGCCGACCATTCCCAGCGCCAAAAATGTATCAGTTGGTTTTTAGAACATTATGAAGTCAAGTCTTAGTTTATTCAAAATATCATCTAGCAATGAAACGCATTTTTAGCGCGACGGGTTCGTAAACAAACGAAATTGTTGTACTTGGGGTTCGGAAAATCGTTACGAAAAGTAAATGCATATCTTGGGCTGGAAACATGATGAACCCATACTTTTTTAAAGATGACACTGGCGGAAAGGCTGTTATTTGTAAATGGCGATCGTTACCGTTACGTGATAAGTTAGCAGAACGACGCCACCTGCTATAGGGCTCGAGTAAAATTCTATTTATTTCACCAACAATTTTTTAGTTTCGTAATTTTATGAAGTTCCTTCAATGAGCCAGCAAGATTTTGTGATTTAACACCGAACGACTTATTTTTGTGGGTTCTCCTAGAATCCAAAGAAGAATCAACAAAAAATTGACCGCTTCAAGAAGGAAATTAATGTGCAAAATTGTATTCAAAACTGGTATTTTTCAAAAATAATTTTTTATATTTAATAGGAATTTTGTACTCGAGAAAAAAACGAAGCGTAAAGGCTTAAGGGTTGTTTTATTTAATATTTAAATCTGGTTTTTATTTTGGGCTAATTTTATATAACTTGTATCTTAAAACTTGATATTTTTAATTACCAAATCATCAAAAATAAATGTTTAAAAAGTTTAAACAAGATTTTTATTTTTACGCCTGGGATCGATAGGGCTGGTCTTGTGAGTGCTGGAGATGCCTGACGGAAATTTCCATCATGAGCACTATAAGTCATAGCAAAAGGCACCCTTGTCTATTGTGCAACAAATTATTGTTAAGTTTCTCACAACAAAAGACGAAAATTGCCCCAAATTTTCAGAAAACGTCAGACGCAATTTAAAGACAATATCTTTAACAAGATAAAGTAGACGGTAACAGAACAAGTTTTGTGACAATAAAAGTAATATGAGCTGTTGAAAGTCACCAGCGTGATTAAGAAAAGAGAGTATTCGCATTGTTTGCCGTTTTTTCGAGAATGATTACCTATTAACGCTTATTAAAGCTCTTTACTGACTCCCTGATCTATGCAGCTGTCTAGACTTGAAAAAATGAGGATTTGTTCTGGTTTAGACTCATTGCTCTAAGATTATTGTTTATTTGGACCACTGAAAGAAGCATTTATAAGACACAGATTTGATAATGATGCTGCCGTCAAACTCTTTGTGTGCGATTTGTTTTATTTTACGATTGAAGAACTAAAAATTACTTATCCATTAAAAAGGATAGTTTCTAAGTTAAGATACATATTATGTAGGAAAATAACTATGTTTCTTTTCAAAAAAGTATCAATGCAAGCTCAGATTCAAAATATAATTAAACTTATGGTGACTATCCGGCATCAATATGCATCTAATTTTTGTGGTATGACAACAAACCAGTTCGAATAAATAACTTGACCCCGTCGAACCAAGTTAAACAATTGGACCCTAAAAGTAAAGTTTTTACAATGGAGCTAACAAATAATGTCATCAAACTTACTTTCAACTACCTATCATAATCTGTGATTTAAAACAATCCTTCTCAATATCAATAACTGCCAATTTTACTGATAATGCCCCAGATACGAATGACCATATATAAATCACCACCAAATTATCCCACAAAGCAAGTACAATATATTGAATTCAGTTAATCATGGAGCAGAAAAAAACAAAGATAATCCTAAAGCTTTCCGTAGCTTTACACATATGGAAGATCAAGGTGAAAATAATGACTCAACGAAAAACCACCCCACACGGCAATAAAGAAAAAAATATATCATATAAACAATACAATAAATATTACTACACCTGTGGTGTTCACATCTAACCGAATCCAATCCTAATATTCAAGATAAAGCAAATCCAAGTCCAATCGATTGTCTCAAAGTCTCAAAACCAGCACCGAAAAATCTCACATAAGCTATAGAAAAAAAATTATTGGAAAGTGTTGAACTAAATTATAAAAATGTCTCCAGATTCTTAGCAAAAATTAACTCAACATCTAAGTTATAAAAATAGTTCATCACATGTAAGATAACAGGGCATACAGAATTGTTAAAAAAATATCTCCGTTATTCCCTTTCAATTTTCGATATAAAACACGATTTAAAAAACCAAAGAGTTATTCTGTTAGAAAAACCATGAACATCAGACATAAAACCACTAGACAATCCTTTTGTCAAAGACTTTGCAACTGCATAAAATGTAACGTGTCCTACACATATTAGTCTCATGCCAGAAACTTAAAACTAGTCTTCAAAAGATAACTCATAAAATTATAGGAGCTGCAAACTCTATACAATCCTCGAAGCTATCAGAAACAATTTTGTACCATCTATTTTTAACAAACGTCTACAAATAAGAAAAAAAACAAAAATTTCTCACCGAACTTAAAAATATGTTTAACCAACTAATATATAAAAACAGCATGATACGTAGCATGCTCAACTGTCATAAATAAAATACTCAAATAATGGAATATCTGGAATGCTATTTATTTTTTTAAAGTCTATAAAATAGTTGTTTGATCATGTCTGAAACACATTTCACTGATGCCACGGTAATAAAAATATCTTATTATAGAACAGACCCTACTATAGTGGAGCAGCTGTAACCATTCGCAACGAACTCCAAGCATCAAGAGTTCACGTCGACCTTAAACCAAGTCCACCCTCAATAACTAACATAAAACCTTTCCCAGCACTGAAGAATACGAAGACTTGTTCAATTCAACAGGCAACATATTACTAACTAGAGGAGCTTGGAATTCTAAACGCTCAAGCTGGGGTTTCAGGTGTATAAATTGAATCAACTATTACTTGTCCAGGGACAACATCAAAAATATTTATAGAAATGTAACTTAGAAGGCTAAAAATTGAGATCAACCTTCACGAAATTTTAGCCTACACCAATATGGTTTACGATAACAACATTCCACCATAGAACGGTGCTGCACAGTCAACCTGGTGATAAGTAACCTAGAAGAGAAAAATGTACATATTGCAGCTTTTCCGGATAATGAAAGCTTTTGGGCGGAAAAACTATTTGAAGTAAAATACACGCTTCATCTAAATTACCATCCAGCTTCCATATTTTTGTGCGCCACTTTTAAACTAAATCAACCTTAAAATATCCCATTAAATTTGGCGTACAACGGGGGAGTGTGTCCGACCAATTTCTGTACTTCAGTTTAATAACTGATCTTCCAGCACTAAGCAACATATTATTCGCTACTAGACAACACTGCCATACTGTCCACTCGCTGAGCTGTACAAGAAGTTGCGTGGTGAATGTCCAAATATTAGAATAAGTAATACTAATGTAGCCGTACAATGGTTTTTCTTTTATAATCATGAAATTTTCTACATTTGAAATGCCCAAACATAACATTTTTGTTTTTAAAGCCGTTTTATTATAAATAGCCTTTCAATTTTTCTCTTTATACGAATTTATCTTATGGAACCAGGAGTCAGCAAACAAAATTATACTGCATCAGAGGCATAGTCAACTTATATTGTAATAATTTGGAGCAGAACAATAGTCAGGTAAGAGGCAGGTTTTCTACTAACAACATACACAGTATCTGCTTTTAGGAGATGCATTCAAAAATCTACAAAATCAAACATGCTTGCAACAACTAAGTACTATTTTACCAAACCTTCTACAAACTCAAATAGCCTTTCTACCACAACCATTTTCAATGCACCCCCCCCCCCTCCAAGCAGTTTATCACAATTTCAATAATTCATTCAAATTAAAGCAAGCCTCAAATTCCACTCATTTATTACTTATAATTAGACCTCCAGTTGACATAGATGTAGACTTCCGTGATCAAGAGACTGAGATGCAGAAACTCAAAATATAAAAACACATAGCAAGTTGTCAGAAAACGCAAATTTACTAAACAGAATAGCAAATTTGGATCTTCAAACACTACCAAAAGTACAAAATTGTTATAATATATTGATGACAATGAACAAACTGATGCAACCAAAACAAAGACTACCAAAAAAATTTTAAACGCATGATCTATAACTTTTTCCAAGCAGTGGAATAAGAAAACTGCTATTCTACAACCCTATCAAATAACGTTGTTAAAATTACAGCACGCATAGATGCGTATCAAAAGTTGATAATATAGCCAAAAGAAGAAAGCATCGTTTATCACATGTAGAAAATTAAAAAAGCCTATAGAGTAAAATGACATCTTCATCATTTTATGCCTGTAACAGACGTTAAAAACGAACTGGAAAAAATAAACCAAAGTTTAATACCTAACTAATATTAAACACAGATTAATCAAAAACCCGCTATCATTGTTTTTCATAGATTTGAAAACTCAGAGAAACAAAAATATTTAACTTGAAATTTTTATGTTCTACAAAAATAATTATAAAAGCTCCTAGAAAAATCAACTCTATTATTGAATGCACGATGTCACTCTTATGACCATAGCAAGACGTACTGTTCTACACCATACAACTGCGTTAAATGTGATGAACAACACGATACCAAATCTTGTAAGAAAAACAAGAAACACTCTGGCCAAGTTTGCATTATGCCAACAGGATCACCTTGCAAATTACAATGGCTGTGCAGTTCTAACAAAGAGAAACTAACAACTGCAGACAAAAACAAATTCCGATGCACACACTTAATAACACAAATCTACAAAACATATCTTTGTACAACAAACGATAAACATATACAAATGTAGTAATGAATTCAGTCAACTCTAGACCAGAACTCACAAGCGCGTATTTCGAGTTTTCGTAACTTATGAGCCAAAAAAGAGGCTACTTAAGTTTATTTTTATTATTATATAAACTTCTTAAACATATTAATAATTGCAACATGAAACGCCAATGGTCTGCTAAACCTTAATCAAGAAATCATCACATTCTAAAATATAAATAAAATCGACATTAACAATAATTCATTTACCATTCTATTCTGTCAGCGTTAATTATCCGGAGCAACATCTTGTATAACAAACTATCACAATACCAAAAGACAAAATTTGAGCCAAAAGTATCCAAATCAACGCAATGTGATAGAATTTTAATATATCTGCAATTTACAGCCCACCACGACATTATATAAAGTCTTCCTTAAAACTCTTGGCAATAGATTTATAGCTAGTGGAGAGTGTAATGCAAATCATACGCATTGGGGCTTGAAACTGGTAACAGTAAAAGGTCGAAATCTTCTGA
The DNA here is from genome assembly GCA_036346155.1 of Sinelater perroti. Taxonomy (NCBI): domain Eukaryota; kingdom Metazoa; phylum Arthropoda; class Insecta; order Coleoptera; family Elateridae; genus Sinelater; species Sinelater perroti. Next base: position 4,149,365 of record JARFIY010000222.1, read on the forward strand.
AAGCCATGTCAGACAACTACAACTGCCCAATCGATTCTAGCAATCTTCCTACTGGGCTTCTTTACAACAAAAGGGACATCTAAAAACAACTGCTTATAGAATCCAATTATCACCTGTCGTCTAATCATACATTAGTTAGCACCTGCCTAACTACTACAATTATAAATAGATCATTTTTTCCTCGATTTACTTCGAGAAAGACTAACTGAACTTCCTTTCAGTTGTACATAAGAGGAAACATTAATCTCGACCTCTGAGTTACATTTTAAAACTTTGATACCGTCGTATAGGAGCCGTTAAGGAAGTAGAAGCGCACGCAATACCATACATATTAAAAGTTGTACTCTTAGAAATATCAAAAAATCTTAAGTATACAACTTAACCTTAAAGAAAATGCCAAAACAAATTCCTAATAATGCTATTGCTGTCTTAGCAGCTACATTTAATCATATGTAAAGTTGTTCTTATTTTTTTATAGTACGAAAGTATATCAAAATTGTCATGATCTTCAAACCGGAAAAACAACATCCTACCGACTCATTAGTCTGTTTCCAATCATAAACAAAGCTTTTGAACGGCTGTTATTGCAGAGAATTTACGCAGACCACAAATTTTTAATACTGCTTTTGAAATATCAATTTGTCTTTAGAGAAAATTACTCTATAATTCAACGAGTCTGCCGAATAGTAAATGAAATCTCAAAAAGTCTGGAAGATAAAAAGCTCTTGAACATCTCCAAAGCGTTTGAAAAAATGGAGGCTTGCTTTACACACTAAAAAAATGTTGTATCCAGTAACAATTATATTCTAGTCAAATTTTGTTGTCAAATAAGAATTTTATGTAAACTTCAATGGCCAGCAGTCTAACTTTTGCCATAGAAACTTTGGTGTTCTGCAGGATAGTGTTCTTAGATCGCTGCTTTTCATATTTGTACAGCTGATATACCTGAAACCAGTAATACTACAACCGCTTCTTTTATTGACGACGTAGTGATATTGGCTGTAAACGAATATCCTATAAGACCCTCTCAAAACATACATCATCTGGCATGCTCAATGATTGGCAAATAAAAGTAAACCAAACAAAATTAATCTAAATTACATTCGGCACACGATATATTTGCCTGTTTGTGAAGAATGGAAAATGTACGTATACTTCCAGAAACAAAAGTAAAATACCTCGGCCTCCATTCGACCAATGTATTATCTGGAAGAATCACATTCAAATCAAAAGAAGACAAATGTATTTGATTCTAGGACAAAAGTCAAAATGCCACCTCTCTTCAATAAAATTTAAATCTTCATGGGCTTGTGGACTCCAACTATGGAGCTATGCAAAATCAGTGTTACTAAACATCGTTCCGAAGTTTCAGTCTAACGTGCTCAGATCAATAGTGGAGGCATCATAGGTAAGTAACCAAAAATTCCACAACTATTTAAATATTTCCTTCATCAAAGATAAAATTCATTGAGCGACAGCGTCATACAATCAAAAATCACAAAAATGAACTAATAGAGGGGCTATTCAATAACGGTTCACTAAAACTCATCCTCAAAATCTGTTTCAAAATTAAAACAATGTAGAAGATGAAACTTCACTGGATGTTACTCTTTTAAAAGAGCAAACCTTCTATAATTTTAATTAATAATTTGTAATGACGCACATTGTAAATAAAGCAACATAAAAAAAATTGTATGTCAATTAAATGTATAAAGCTATATGTAGTTTTTTTTGTAAGTAGATTGCTACCTTTTTAGGAAAAATGATTGATCCCCTCAACAAAGGAAGTGAACCCTAACAGCGGGCATAATGCATTATTCAACATCGCGACGCGGTAAATTTTAGTTTCTGATGTTGGATGTCAACATCCAATTTTATGGGACTTTCGGATTAAACACGTGCAGGTAACACGCTTAAGCAACCCTCGATAACTAGGTTGCCTTGAAAGTCATCTTGTGCGAGGCTTGGTAGCGAAACGTCCTCTCTAATTTGTACTTGGATATGAATATGAAATTTCGTAATTACCTTCTGCAGGAGCTAATGCGGCCGTATCTACGAAGCTTCTCAGCGACGACGCAGCCAAACACAGCACCGCTGTTGTTAAGAAGGCGGATATCATCGCAGCACCTAAAAATAATGGCGCATTTTATCAAAGAGAACTAAAAGCAACTTCTCGCTATTGCGTCATGCATATAGATGCTTATGAAATGGTAGCCGGTTATAATAAATTATGAATTAGTTAATTTAATATTTTAAAAAGCATTATGAAATAGATATATTTAATTAGTCATTTTCCATACATATATTGAAATAGCTTACCCTTGATTTGTATCGAAATATTTGGCATATGAAAGTTACATTCTGTTTTTGAAAGCATATTTTTTTCTGTTGATAAAAAAACTCATTTCCGCCATAGAGTTTGCGTAAGTGTGGAGTAGAAAAAATGGCGCACAAAGTATCTGCTAAAAGGTGCTTCAAATAAAGAGAGGAGAGAAAAAATCACAACGGTTGTTGACTAAATACTCTAATGATTGTCACAAAAAAGCTTTATTTATGGATAAAAACACTTTACAGTGGAAGAAACCTTCAACAAATAACATAACAGGGTGTAAGCTGGGTCGTCCAAAGAATTGTCTTAATTAGATTCAAGAATTCGGAAAAGGCCATCTAGCATTTGTGATGATGTGGAGGGAAGTCTGTTACGATTAAGCAACCAATGTTCATTGTTGCGAAAAAGTGTTAAAAATTATATTTTAGAAAATATAGTAAGATCTGTGTATCACGTTCTTTCCAAAATGTACTTTAAACTTTATAGTAAAATTCTATACAAGGCCTCAAAGCAAAGTTATCACAGACTTGGCGGATGTAGATGGTTGACCTGCTGGAAGCTCAGAATATAATATGTTCGATTATAAATTATGGACAGTTTTAAATAGTATAGTTCATTCAAGATAATATTTCAGTATGTACTGCGTGCATAGACCATCGACTTTGTGGTAGCCCAAATTTTAATTTTTGGGATTATAAATTATGGAAAGTATTAAAGTGCACGATTTAAACATTTGAATAGATTTTTAAAGTGAGCTCTAATGTTTGCAGTTGAAAATTTTCTGATGGGTGTACTGTATGCCATATAGACAATTTTAAAAAGTACGGTTTGCTTCAGAGGGCATCGTAGTGGATTTTTTAAGGCACAACTTATTAGCTACAGCTGACAATTTTTGTTAGGTGTAGGGGTTGTTGGCATAAATTATTAACATTATTATAGCCTAGATCTGAGTCTTGTGAATAATAGATTATGGACAGAGGCCATAGTTTGTTCTAGACGATGTTATAGTAGATTCTTTGGGGTAAACTTTGAGGCCCGTAGTCGACAATTTTCTAATGGATGTAGTGTGTAGTACTATAAATTTAAGCGGTTTGCTCTAGAGGACATCGTAACAGATTTTAACCTACCAGCTACATACAGTGCGTGTGGACACACATAATTGGTCTTTAGTAGCTCAGCTCTTAATCTCGTGGATTATAAATGATGGGTAGTTTTAGACAACATAGTTTTCCCTAAAGTGCAAGTTCTAACGGCTGCATTTAACAATTTTCTAATGAATGCAGTGCGTACTGTCAAAGATGATTAATTGTCTAGTAGTCCAGATCTTAATCCTTTGCAATATAAATTATAAACAGTTTTAAGAGGTACAATTTGATTTAGAGAGTATCCTAGTATTAGTTTTTTGAAAGAAGTCCCAACGACTACAGTGGACAATTTTCCGATAAATGTAGAGCATGTTGCTATAGAAGATTAGCCTTCTAGTAGCCTAATTTTTTTTGTACTGTAAATGATGTGTAGTTTTTGAAAGTGTAGTTTACCTTAGAAGAAGCTTATCCTAACGATTTTCTGATAGACGTAGTGAGTGCTGCAGTAGAAGTATGGTATCAGAAGCTTACTTCTGATACCCTAGATCACATATGTTATAAATTATGCTTGGTTTTAAAGAGCGTGGTTTGCTTCGTAGGTATCATAGTAGATTCTTTGAGCCAAGTCCTAATAGCTGTAGCCGACAATTTTCTCATGGATATACTGCGTGCTGTCAAAGATAAAATTGTAACTTATGGGTAGTTTCAAAGCACACGGTTTAGTCTAGTTAATTAGTTGAGGCAAACTCTAACAGCTATGGCAGATAATTTTCTCATTGATGTAGTACGTGTTAAAAAAGCAAACGATTGGTTTAAACTTTTCTAGGCTCGCGCAGAAAGTTTAAAGAAGTCTACGTCTAGAAATTATATTAAGTCGGAAATATAAATAAAACTAATCTCAATGCAGCTAAACTGAATTTATATAGCTCAAGTTAGGCTTTTTTAGAATAATAATTTGTCATATTCTGTCAAAAATATGGACAATGTATGATTAATCCAATAAGAAGCAAAATTCATAATTTTGGAGTGTACTTTTTACTGATAGAATAATTAACAAAAACGACACTTTTTCGGTTGGTTGACAATCAAACGGTTCTAATAAAAATCAGCGTTGAGTTTATTGAATTTCTTAGCATTTGTTCATTATGGCTTTTTTGTAGTTGGAAAAGTTTGAAAAAAATATTTTTCTGCAATTTTGCGCTTTCGCTTTAGTTGTTGTTTGTTGTACGTTATTATAAATATTCGCTTTCCTAAATTTATTACAATTTCATGGTGTTTAAACAGAAAGATGTCGGCAAAAAGTCCATCCAATTTAATTTTGCCCATCAAAGAATGTGCAACTCATGTATCGAGCTTGGAAATTAGCCCAGGCCTCTTTAAATGGCAAAATTTAGACGCAATGTCAAATACTCTAAACCACAACTTATAACTTGGTTATAATATTTAGATTCTTTTCATTAAAATTATACGTCATCATCAATATTGGAAGACAGTATATCTAAGTTAAAACCATTATTTGGAACTATACCAAACCAATTTTTGCTATTCGAAGGATAGAAGTATGGTCTAAATAAAAGTTCTGAACATTTTTAATTATAGCTGCGACACTTATTCTTTTTGGAACATTGTATAATATGCAATGGCACGGTATTGATTTTGATAAATGGTTTTATTGCAACGGTATCCGACAGTACACTAATTTATCATACCTCCCCTTCAGTATACATTGCAGCCATATGTCATTTATGAAAATTAAACATTGTATTTTCAATCAACTCATAATTTACCGTCAAGTAAATTATGTAAGTATAATAAATTATGTTTTGTCATCCAATGATTGTCGGGCGGCTTGAACTTGAAGACTTAGTTGGAGTAATAGTATGTGGCCTAGAATATAAGAGTATATAAGGTTAATTACTTTAAAGTTCAATATGTTTAATATTCTTAGGGTTTTAAGAACATTTTACAATATTACATTTTAAAATATTTTCTTAATTTATCGGCAGAACGTATAGCGATCCAGATTAACTTGATTAAATAGTTACAGCAAATGAAAGAACATTTCATGAGTTACATAGCTACAGTAAACTTTTCTGATGATCAGAAGCGAGCTATGTGAAACTACCTCTAGGCATTGCTCATCGAACCGTTAGCTGCTTTTGTGTAGGACGCCCGTACGACACACTTTATCAAATGCTGTTCAAAATTGCTCATTTTCCGTCATTCACCTTAATAATCTCGTGCACTTGCTCTTATTGCCGGCGCGCCATTGCAATCTTTGATCCAGCGCTGCGGCAGTCTTCCAAAGTTTTCACGGGGGATTTTGCAGACGAGAATTCGCTCAAAGCTGTTTGTTGCGGAATTATACGTGCTTGTCTCCCAACTAGTCTGCTTTAGCAATTTTTAATTAAAATTTTAACCACTTGCGAGGGTAAGTAAATTATTTTGAATATTTCTTTATTTTTTTGTTTTTACTTAAGCTATTATGAAAAAAATTTAAAATCAAATCAAATTATAAAATAGTGGTATTAGTTTATATATTTTTTAAGTGTCGATATTAGAAAAAATAGCGCTACAGACTACGTAGGCCTTTCGGTTTGGCACGTTTGTCCCGTTTGTTCATATTTTACTGTTTTTGATAAAATTTAATTCCACGTCTTTTCATTTCTTTTTATCGATTTTTTGTGTTCTCTTTGCGTGTCTTTTGTCTGATATCCTAAATATAAAGTTGTTTTGGAAACTTTTGCCGATACGTTTAGTAATGTTGCTTTGAAGTACATAAAGCAGGGATTACAGTATTCTCTGATTTAATGACTATTAAGATACCCAGTACAATTAAATGCAATGACCAGAATGACAAGCGACATGAAACGCACTCTTATTAAATTCCCAATGGCTGACATTGACATGAGGATGATACCTATGACAAAGTCTACATGGGCATCAGTACTGTTAAGTGTAAGTATCTGTGTGTCACTGGTTTTTATTGCAAGCAATTAGTTTTTTCTCCAACGAAATGAAGAAACTTTTTTATTTTTAGTATTGACGTGCGTGTATGGTCAAGGTGAGTAATTTTTTAGAAAAGTGTGGCTGACAGAGAATATTCCAAAGTTATATGAAATATATAGCTAATTTTTATACCTTTTTATCAATAATTTTATCGAAATAACGAAACAAAACTTTTCAAAACACTCTCATATATGTATTAGTTGTTTTATTTTTGTGGTTAGTAGTGTTAATTATATTAGGATGTCCGTACACTTACAAGCACTTCTGTGTTGTTTATTTTTTAAATTCTACCGAATTCTTTTCTGTCTTTGTTTTTCTTTAAAAGTTCTTATTAATTATTTATAGCCCACAAAATACACAAAAGCGATGATTTTATAACTGATTTATAAATTAAATAGATGCGAATGCTTTCACGGCTGCAACGTGTGGTTGGTTCTAGGTTATAAGGCCGTGGTCGGGGTTCGGTAAGTTTAAAAAATTTTAGAAGATTTTTTTCTGAAGATATCTGCCATAGTTGTAGACGAAACGCCAAGAGTTTCTGAACTCCCACCATAGCCTTATAACCCGAGAACCAACCATATTATTTATAAATTGTTATTTTTGTATTCCTGGATACCAATTTTGACTTTAGTTACTAGTTTAACTTTTGTTCCCAACTAACGGTCGTAACACCATTTCTCTAGATTGTCTTCTCGTTGTTCCCTTTTCTATTCATAATCTGCTAGTTTTTCAGTAAACTGGTCCCTTATGTTTTAATTTTCAGTTGCGATTATTTAAAAATGATAATTATAAGCATATGTTTCTCCACAGATTTTTCCAACTTCGATAATTCTAAAATGTTGTGTGTTGGCTAATATTTGGTCTATTGTAAATCCATGTTAGATTATTTAGTGTACCAAAATCTATTTATATTTTTTTCATTTGATTCTTTATGTTTATTTTGCCCCATCTTATGTGTTTACATACTTCTGTTCCTTTTTGATCATTAAAATCTCACACAGCAATTATTTGTATAATATTTTTCAACTTTTATTTTTAAATGGGTAATGACATATATTTTATTTACAAATTTTTGTTCTTACGTTGATTATATCTGTTTGTCTGTACTTTTCCTAAATTGATAAATTAAATATTCTTTTCATGGTTACTTGAAAATTTACTACTGATTATTGTATTATTTCATTTATCATAAACGTTATACCAAAATATCCATTTCAAATTCCCTTATTATTAAGTCTACTTTTTAAATGGTTTTTTGTATATTTTTTAACGTATCAATACATCTATCCTGTATTCCTTCATAATCTTCTTCTAATTTATCAATGCTACTTTTTTTTTGTAATTTCCTCTTACATTTCAACTTCCTATTTAAATTTGTTTATTACTAGACTTTTTATTTTAATTTCTTGCATTTTAGAATTTTCCTTTTCCATTTCCATTTTTATTACGAGATGTTCTTGAATTTTTAATTTAATGTTTTAATTTATGCCTTATTTATTTCCAAATTTGTTACATTTCTAGTTACCATTTCTAGTAGTATGTAAATTTTTGAAAGCAGACTAACCATTTTTAACTTCTTTTATGTGAGCTCTTTTATTTTTTTTTTACTATTTTTTCCAGGTAAATCCTTATTAATATATTTTTTATTGCCTTTTATTTTGCGATAGCTAATGGTGAAAGAAATACTTACACCCAAGTAGTAGATAGCCATAACCTATCGTCTGCTTATTTCCCAGTCACAATTACTTAAAGTACAACAATCATCATCAAATAACCAATTTTAAAGTTTTGCACTAAAGCAGTTGGAATCATTTAAAAGTCTACGCAGATACAATGCTTCAATTAAACAGATATAGAGGATGTTGGCAATCAACAATTTTAATCACTAATATCCTACGCTACATACGAGATCTTATTGTACAACACAAAAGAAGTGGCAATTAACCAAAACTAGACAAAATTACACTTAACAGAGTTACTTATCAATTACATAAAGCGTTAATAGAACAATACATTTCAACAGCGTATTGTAAACCTCTCATTCCATGACTACACACTATGAAAAGTAATAAAATCTCCTCGTAAAGACCAGGGTAATAATAGGAGACGTCCTACAAAATCTTGATAAAAAGCTTTATTGCTGCTTATTATTATCTGTAACAACATACTAACACTATGCCATTTTCCTAATCAATGGAAATTCACCTACTTTATTGTGACGACTAACCCTGGTAAACTAATTACATAATCCCTCATATCTGCCATTCAACTTTTTACTTGTAATGTCCAAGATATTCAAAAGGCTACTACAAAAAGTCGTATCTATCCGAGGGAGTACACTAAGTTAAAATAAACAATTCTGTGCCCGATTATCATACAATTACCTTTGGGGTCCCACAAGACAGCGTATTAGAATCCACTAATCAAACTGCTTTACACCTCTGATATACTTATTACAGACAACATCATAATTGAAATATTTGCCGATGATACGGCTATTCTCTCAATTAACGAATAAACAGAAATAGCAACATTACATTTACAAGCCAGTCTCAACGCTCTTCAAGATTAGTTTACCAATATATGTATCGCATGTCCACCAATTACTTTTAACAACGTCCGATTATCTCAGAGGTATGAAACTATCAGAAGTTAACCTGAAACACCAACCGCGAGGCAAGTAGAAAATAAATAGATATAAAAGTTAAACAAATGAACTGGCTGATTGGGAAACAATCTCTACTTTATTTGCGAAACAAGTTACTCTTATATAAAGTAATGTTAAACCCTACTTGTATAGATCTAGGAAATCCAGCTGTGAAGCTGTGCAAAGGCATCCCATACCAAAATCTTACAGAAATGCCAATCAAAAATTTTTAGAACCGTAACGGATCCTCCATAGTACGTCATAAGGGAAACCCTGCATAATGTCTTAGACATACTTTATGTCGTGGACGTTCGTTCTCAAGAGCGTCCACCATTAACTTCACAGGGCATGAAAATGAACTCATAAAAAGGTTTTTCTATCAAACAACCATCACCAAAAGGTTAAAAAGACAATGACCACAAGCCTAATGCGAAATTTTATGGTTAAAATAATAATAAACCCCACGGATGACTTGTAAAACTACATCGCATTTATTTAATACTCGCATAACGAGTAGATTGTAAATACACAGTTGTTATATAATAATAATAATGTATGGCTGAAAAATACTGAGCGGTGTAAGACCAATTTTAAGGCAAATTGAAGAGTAGGGACAAGTCCCTGTTTTTACCTTTTTGTGATATACGTTAATTCATAAACACATGGTACATGTTTTATAATTTAATATTTTGCAATATTTGCAGCTGAAATAAAAGATACCATGTAACGAAACTAGAATTGTTTATTGGAATTATTAAATACTATAATATATATTAATCGGTTCTCAACTCTTGAGGTTTTATTGCATGTGTTGTAAATAACATTTCAATCGTTTTTATCTAAATATTTTAGATAAGTGGAGGTAAAGATATGTTAAAAGTTTGCGGAATGACATACAACCCAGTTTAGCTTCTAATCTTCCAAAAATAATACTTTTCTATAAAATTATTAGGAATAACCATTAAAATTCAGAACTACCACGGCCAAAATTTTATCGAGTTTTTATCTTCATATTTGGGTAGTAGCTTAAGGCATAAGCTTAGGGCATAAATAATTTACCATTTGAATTTTGCAGTTAGAATAGTACTTGTTATTGTTTTTTAGATAACATATTAGAAAAAGGAAAAAACAGATAGGTAAAAAATCAGTTGTGTAGTTGTCCTAATTCTGGAAAAGATTAGAACTAATATGTACACAGAGAGTATAACAACAAACTCATTAAAATATTACAAGATAATAAACCGCATTGCAAGAGGGCGCCAGGGTAGATCACAAAAAAAAGTGCGAAATTAGTGTATGAAGAAGAAGAAGAGAATTTTAATATGGAAAGTTTTAAAATCAAAACTAAACTTGCACATGTATATATTAGGAACTATGAAAAAGTTAGTGTTTGAAATAACAATATATAGGGTACCAGAAAAATTTTGCATTATTACACAAACTATGATTACACGTTCAAACATGTTAAGTCAGTTTGAAACTTCCACTGCAGACGACCGAACGAACTCAACATGTTGCTTGCTCTTGAACTACGGCAAAGAGCTTGTAATGATAACTTGGTGAGAAATAGAATACCAAGCAATTATGCCCTATAAAATTTGATTTCAGTGTTAATCAGTACTTGGAGGAAATGGTATCTCGTTGGGATATGACTGTCCCCATACCATAACCATTTTTAGGTTTTATTGAAATTTACAATTACATTGCTGCTGCCAGAAAGATACTCATTTGTATCATATGTGTGATTTATTTTTAGATCATTCATATTATTTGATGACTGGTTTAGATGGATGCAGAAGTATGTAGAGCGTGGTAAAAGCATTTTGAAGGATGAAAATCTAAGATGTATTGTAAAACTTTTTTAATACCCTATGTCTTTGGTAAATAATTATAATCTTGTTTTTATTGTTACATTTTGTATGTGCACTAAATGAAATATTCCTGATTTTTAATTAAAAATTTTATTACTCCTTCAGGTTTAGTTAATCCGTTTGTGTCTGCTAGAAATTAAAGTCGGGAAACCAGTACAAGTTTCTGTTTACGTACGTATATATCGAATAAAAAATGATAAATTATTTATAGCAGCAACAATGTGATATGTTTAAAGCGACACAACTAGAATACATAGGCTTGTATATACAAGTATCACATTAGATAGTAGATAAAAAATTGATAATAATAATAACCATACTACTTAAAGACAAGTGAAATGGGCATTCCAATATTCTTTAATTTAATGACTATTATGACATCCAGTAGCGTGCGTTCCCTAGCAATATCAGGTGACTTACTATAATAACCAAATTACATAGACGCTCGCTAGAATTATCGCATTGTTGTTGAGTTCCAAAAGGTTGAGGATTGCGTATCCACTGACATTCATCGATGAATCGGAACTGTCTACAGTAACACGTACGTGGATGTTAATACGACCTAAAAATGCGGAAAGTTTCTTCAAGGTGGGTCCCATGAATGCTGACCGACGAACAAATTTGCGCAGGTGACAATGTCTTAGGACATGTTGACACGTGATGCCGCCATAAATTTCGGGGCAATGAAAGACACTCTCCATGACCGCTCATTTTCCAATCGAATCGCTGTTGGATCAGCTATTTTTCAGCGGACAAAACATACCCCTAAAAAAGCGTTCTCAGCAGCCATGGAATCATGGCGATAACATCGTGAAAAATGGGTACTTCTAGACGGAGATTACATTGAGAAGTAACAGATTGCTAGGGTTAGTTCTTTTTAAGATAAAAATTTGGAGACTTTAGAACTTGAACACACCTCGTACTGTTAGATAGTGAGTAAGAAGAGTAAAAGAAAAAATCCAACCACAACAAATATAATTAATAGAACTTGGAAGTGCTCAGTCTTTAACAGACATGTGTAGACAAATGAGGATATTCTGAGCTTACAGCAGATATAGAGCTGTGCAAGACTTTTAATTTTTATTGCAATTTATAACAAATTTAAAATTAAACACAATATTATGCTTGCTAATTTATACTATGGTTTAAATATTTTTTTCAAAATGCCAAACATACTCTTACAATTTAAGGAAAGGTTTCGCGACGTGCAAGATTGATGTGGAAACGAGGAGACTTGTTTTATTTTCCAACAAATTAATGGCTACGGTTACGAGTCTCCTTTTCTTGAAACACGCAGTTTTCGCCGTATTTGCGGACCGCTAATGTCACCTAAATGGAGCAGCAACAAAGCTGCTTTGCTCGAAACTTTTAATTGTTCATTTGACAAGGGTGCTGCAACTTAGCTGGGTTGCTAAAAACAATTGCTGTGTTTGCCGCGAACTGCAAGTTAGATAAAACTGTGAAGTTTCCGACTCGTCGGAAACGGAGCGAATTGCTGCGTAGAGTTTGTATCAATTTGTACCAATATTATTTTGCGTTTATTATAAATTACGCGGGCGAATCAAATATAAATAGCGTTCTCACGCGCCATAAAATGGAGATTGATACGGCTTCTAAACATTCTAGTTAAGGATATCTGAAGGAGATTTTCCCGTAACGTTTTACTACTACTTGTTTAGTCAGTGTCGCGATGTCAGAGCAAGAAGTATCATTGTTACTCATATAGGTATCTCCATAGGTTTTTCAAGATCCAAAACTTTGCTAATACTAATTTTTATCTTTTCAAAAATGAAAGGATGAAAAGGAACTATAAATGAAAGATACTGACGTCGCTCAAGGGCCTGTGTGACGAAGAAGAATATTTCAATTGTATGGTGTCTCCTCAAGGATAATAGTTAACTAATGGTTGCTGAAATCTTTTGAGGTCGGAATATTGTACAGCAGTGCAATTCGAAAGGTTATCCTGCTTTACCACAATTACCGTATAGGTGCATACAACAAAAATCGAAGATATATTCTAAAATATACTGGAACACACTTCCTACAGTACGAATTTATGATGATTATTTATTTGACCATTGAATATACCACTTGGAGAACAAAAATTTTACAATAGAGGGTTCAAAAAATATACATCCACAAGAAAAATGTATTTTTAATTCAGGTTTATGTTTGATTCACCTACGTACATTCATCATATTATACAAAAAATTTGTTGGAGGTTAGTAGTTGCAATTAGCGGATTTTGGTGGGTGAACAGCATTGCGATGTCATCAGCGAAGGTGGCAATCACCGTAGTACCAGTTTTTGGAAAATCGGCTGTATAGGTAAGGTAAAGCAGAGGGCCCAAAACACCACCCTGAGGGACACCTGATTTTGTAAGGTGATAAGAGGATAGTTTATTTTTTTCGAAAAACATCGATCAGTTAAATTGGATTTAAGGAATATATATAGTAGTAGCAGCTTGGTTGCAGCATTTCTAATTTAGAGCAGTCCTATGTGCCACACTTTATCAAACATTTGCGATACGGCCAGAAACACAGCGGCACAGCATTTCTTTTCCATTTCATTTGCCATCCTGTGCACTTAATGCTTAGTTGAATTGTCCTCTTGAAACTCTAATTGATGGTGAGTAGTCTTTTAAAAAATAGTTTTTCGAACAATTTACTCATCATAGACAAGAGGCTAATTGGTCCATATAAAGTTACATTTTCTGACATCTTTTCGGACTTAGGTCTCATATATGTGCATATTTCCCGTTGGGTTAGTAGTAGGGAAGGTTTAGCAAACGGCTATAAATCATAGATAGTAATACCACGGGTTTTTTGGGCAGCATTTCTCAGATTATACCAGTTATATACTCATAAACCGGTTTATCTTTTTTATCTTAAACATAATTTTTTATGGTAAACATGGGTTTATGGGAAGTATTTTTATGGGAGTATCTTTTCTTGTACTATATTTCGTCGCCTCTTTGGGTTGCCGTTACTTTTAGGAAAGTGCAAAAGTATCTGCCTTATCTAGGTTAGATTTATGCCATTCTCTATTTCCCTTACTAATGCGTCGTTTCGGCATTTAAGGCCTTTTAAAATTTTTTGTAGTCCTCTAAATTGAATCGGCATTTTGCTTAAGAATTGTAGTATATTCAGCAAAGTGTCATTTTATATCTCCCATAACAGGGTGCGTAGTCTTCGTGTTAGACGATTGTAGATAGTTTTATAGGCAAGGTTGGGTGTTCTATGCCATTTCTCCTTGGCTCTTCTTTTTTAACAATAAAGTCTTTAATTATTAAAAGTACACAAGTTGTAGGTTTTGCTTGGTTTGTTTCGTTGGGGGTAGATTCCCATGTCGCCTTTTAGATTGCACGTGTGAGGTAATGAATTGCTGCGTTAAGATCGTCAGGATTCTTTATTCACATTTTAAGGTTTATGTGATCCTCTAGATACTGCTGAAATAATTTAGTCATTTTGTTTCAACAACAGTTTATGTCAGATCTTTTTTAATAGTAGAGCTATGACAGCGAGTGATCTAAAGACGAACCATTATTTACTTCCATCATTATGCAGTTACTAGCTATACAATGAGAGATGTAAAAATCTAGTAAAGTGCTGGTTTGAAGACACTGCAGAATTCATATTTACTGATTTAATACAAGACTAACATGCACTTATAAAGCTAAATAATGTATCTTAGTACCCTCATCAATGAAAAATACGAGTGTATTTTATTTAGATTAGATTTTGCATAAAATTTCCGAACCCAAATTAGTTCTGCATTATCCCAATAGTTAATTTTATGTGCACTTTTAATTAATTTATTATTCTCTCTAAAATTGAAACGTAGTACTTAACTATTATATAATAACATATATTATCTGTGTGATATTTGGAGAGATTGAGGCATTGTAATTTTAAAATATATAAGCGAATCGCAACGTCGTTTATAATTTAGTTGTGTAATTAAAGTGATATAATAGCTATTGTTGTTAACTAAGAAAAAACCTGTGCTAAAAGCGATTTGCTGCTTTTGACTATTGCAATATTATGTACGTTAATATAAAAAAAATAAATCTGGTTTAATACAAATTTAAAAAGCTTTGAAATTTTTAAGTTACTTAATTAAAAAGTTGCGTAATAGGTTTCGTTCTTATGCATTTATAATTTTTCATTTGGCAAGTTGTGGCTTGTAGCGGAAGATGCTAATTTTTGTTTCCCATTTTTGCCATCTATTTAATCCTAAAAGCCCGCGAGGGTTTTTGGTGGAAGGACATTTTCAAGAAATATTTCTGTAAGTTTTGGTACTATTCCGAATCTAGCAACTGTAATTTTCAGCAATTTATTTTATTTCTATCATATGCATTTTCATCTTAAATATTCAAATCAATTTTTTTATTGTTTGATGTCAGATTTCTTGTATGGATATGACTACTGTGCGTACATAGTGTACTTATAAAGGATCCGCAAATAAGGATGCACAAAAGTAAATGCCAATTTGAAAGTGTTCGCACACTGGCAAATATCACTGTGACGAAGGAGAGTATGAAAGAGGACTCAAATCTCCCAATAACTCGTCAATGGTAACAATTGGGCATTTGGGAAGACCAGTTTATGACGTATTATTCACAAAGATTTAAATTTCACGCTTACAAGATCCAATTGATTCAAGAACTCAGGACAATTGACCATTTCAACTAACGTATGTTCTCTGATTAGCTCCTTCAACATCGTGTAATTAATCCAAATTTTTCATTAAAAATCATCTTCAACAATGGGACGCATTTGACATTAAACGGGATGGTAAACAAAGAAAACTGTCGTATTTGGGTTAACGAGAATCCAAGAGAATATCAAGAACAACTAATGCATCCTCAAAAAGTGACTCTTTGGTGTGCTCTGTGGTGAAAACCTGTCATTGGACCATCTTTTTTTGAAAATGAGGCTGGAAATGCAATTACTGTGTATTTTGAGCGATACGGCGGCATAGTTAACGACCATTTCTTCCCGAAACTTAATCAAACAGACATAAATAACGTTTATTTTCAACGAGAGAACCCCGCAGGCTTCGTCGACATTCTATTGAATTTTTTTCTCATAAAATTGGTGGTGTCCTAAGAACTTTTACTTTACTAACACATAAGTAATTTACAATTTCTTCAATTGAAAAAGTAATAAATAAATTAGATGGATAGTTCTTTGTCTATGTGGGTATAGTCTTCTAGTGACAGTTTTCCCTAATTAATTAATCAGGTCTTTTGCGCACAATCTTTTTAATCTCACTACACTTAATTCTCACTAGTTTTTCATTTGAAATCCAGCGACTAATACGTTCGAAATTGTTTTATATTTGTGCCTATATGGGCTAGAGCACTGTTTTTTATATGTTTAGAATGTTTTTTAAAGACAGATATTTACTAATAAGTTAGTTTATTTGTCTTACATTTATTGTTAACTATTGTTTTCCGCTTTGATATATAAATTCTTCGTATAAATATATTTAGAAAATTTAGGGAAATTCAGATTGCATTAAGTAATAATTATCTATGTTTTTGATTATTCTGATATCGAAATATTTCTCAGACAGGTAAGATTTTAATAATAAATATATTTGGCTTCCTTTAGTTGATTTTCTCGTCCTTCAAGGTATATCTTCTAATTATCTTCTCATAGAAACATCCTAGAATATTTCCACCGATCACAATAATAAATCGATCAAATTTTCCAAAGATAACATCACCAAAAAACAGATAAAAACCTAAACTTAAATATTCGACAAACAATCAGATGATACTGATAGTGCGGTATACTATTTTACTCAAAATATACAGACATCAACACAAATGCTTCTTCTTTCCAAAATAAACACAAAAAATTCAAGGTCTATATCTTCGTACATATAAAACACCTTGTTACTCAAAATAGAACAGCATGGCGTATACGACAAGGAAGTCGTGATTCCATAGACAACAATAAATATAGTAGATTAACCCGATAATTAAAAATCGTTCTACAGGACACCTAAAATTCCACATTCAAATCATATATTAGTAGTCTGTAAAAAGAAGACAATACTATCTGGAAGGTGACCAAATCATTCAAGCGGCCGATACATTCTACCTCTAAGGAAAGAAGACTAAACAAAAAAAAGCAACAATCTTTTCCAGACACCGCTAAGTTTTTAGTCCACCTGAAACCTAACATTAACAATGGCAATGATCTTATTAAGAACTTATTGAGTATCCCCTGTTCGATGATGCTACCGATTAAACCATTTTCTTCAACTAAAGTAAAACAAAAGATCTCAATAATAATCGTAAAGCTCCCGGCTTTGAACTTAATTATCGGACAAACATTAAAGCAACTGCCTAGAAAAGCACTAGTTTTGCTAATCATAATTTATAACAGCGTATTAAGATTAGCATACTATCCGATCACATAGAAATTTACACACATAATAGTGATCAATAAACTCCGAATAGAGTTTTCTCGTACCGGCAAATAATCCTTGCTCAAAAGAATCTCTGAAGACACTGAATAAACACAGTAATACTAATCTACCATTTTGGCTTTAGGAAATGTTGCTAAACTATACAACAATGTCACAAGATCCTTAAAAACATACTCACAAGCTTTAAAAAGAGGACATTATGTACAACTGCCTTTTTAGAGGTTCAACAAGCTTTTGACTAAGTATGGCATGAATATCTCCTGTATAAACTTAAATCACCCTTTTCCGCACCTCACTATCTGATCCTAAAACCGTATCTCATAGACTGATAATTTCAAGTAAGATTCAACAATGAAACCTCCAACTATTTCTTTATAAAACCTGATGTTCCTTAAGGAAATACTTTAGATCACTTTTTCTATTTAAGTTTCAGGGTTGACATCCCAACTACAAATTGTATCATCAGAGATGTCACATTTGGCGACGACATTGCTATAATATCCCTAAGTGAAAACCTTCAAATATCTGCAAACACATTTGAGCCAGATAAAAGTTTATCAGAATAGATGGAAAGTCACAGTTCACCACACAAAAGTCACATAAATCACTTTCACCAACTGAAATGATATGTATACTACTGTCACATTAAACAACACACAATTATCAGTGAACAACTAAATGAAATACCTGAGACTAGCAATTGATCAAATACTCATATGGAAAGCATCCATCACAGCAGAAAAACTCGAATAAACTTAAAAATTCGATAAATGAGTTGGTTAATAGGTATAAATCAAAACTCTCAACAGAAAATAAAATACTATCACGTAAGTGTATAATAAATCCTATCTGGACTTACGATGTCCAACTGTGGGGCCATGCCAAAGCATCAAACACAAAAATAACACGAAGAGTTCAACCAAAGACACTTAGAATTATTTTGGAGCACCAAGGTAAATTACAAATAACGATGACTTTGGTATACTGCTTATTAAAGAAGAATTTGTTAGACTAACTAGAAACTACCTTGAACAGCTCTCTAAACGTACGTCTAAGAAAACTGATGTATTAAAATGCTTTTCTCTAAAACTAAATTGATGTTGAAATGTAAAATATTCCCGAGAATCAATTTTTTATTCTCTTTAGTAAAAGTTTTTTAAAATATTTTTAATTTACTTCAAATGACGCTTAATGGTCAATTCAAGTTGATAATCATAATAATTTGAATGTACTTCCACCGAATCGGATAATGGTATAAATGTAGTATTTTGTTGTAGATGGTGGTTAGCAGTAACAGGCTCTTTGGGAAGTTATTTTAATAACTCAACAACTATTAAACCACATGTGAAAGTTTTTGGACATTAGTCAGTTTTATCTGATTTAAAACTTTTGATGAAGAAGGGTTTTTACAGATGTAATAGATGGCAAGGTGTTTCAAGATAACTATTTTTCTTTATGTTTTATATTATTTAGTGAAGGAAAAACTTTGTTGAGGTACTCAACAAAATCTTGTCCATTTTCTTCACTAGACCTAGTCCAATTACCATTAGCTCGTTTTAGTGAAGGATCTGATTGTGTTGTTCTTTTGATAGTAGTTTTCTACAACATATGAGAGTTAAATTTCAAATTAGTTATGTAATAATCAAATGACTCGTTTTTAGATTTCTTTGCAATTATGTGAATTCGAAGTCTGAGTCTACTGAGAGTTTTATCCGAGAAATCTCTTTGACGTACTCTCCGTGCCTGATTTTTTGTTAGTAGTTATTTTATATAAAAAGGTGCGCTGTTGTAGTTTTTTTGTAAAGGTGTTGCCTTTCAGACAGCTTATTTGATACATAACTTAGGACCGGGTTCTTTGAGTACTTAAGGTATTTTTATTGAGGCTATGATTTGAGCTGAGATTCGGTTGCAAAATCTAATCTAATAGGTCCGGTACTTTGGTCCTCTTGGTTTGCTGGATGAAAGTACTATAAATTGTGCTCTTGAACACCCGTAAAAAGATTTTTACCTTTACGTATAATAAATCGTGAGTCCCATGTAGTGTGTTTTGCATTTTAGTCTCTGAAACGAGAAAGAATCCAAGTTAAGTTAAAAGTCTTCATTTTTTCAGTTTAAATGACAAGGTGAACTGTAAACTGTTGCTAATGGTCTTAGGAATGCGAATAATTCTAGTTCTAGTTTTAGTGTGGCACATGGTATTTTATTTGTGGTGCATGGTTCAAATACACACATGGTGGATTAAATTGTTTTTGATAATAAATGATGATTTGTAAAACTGCACGGTTTGGATATTGGTTTCATAATATATGAAAGAATTTAAAATCTTAACAGCAGTTCTTTCTAAGGCATAGTTTTCTGATATTACAACTGTAAATGTTATATTAAGTTTCAAGAAGATGGTGATCTCTTGTATGTGATTTGGTAGCCCGTTTGCGTTCCAATATATCTAATTTGATGATATTTGTGATTTGTGTTTTATAATTTTATTTGTTGTTGGGTGATGAAAGACCCTTATTACAACTCGATTTGTTCTCTCCTCTTTTCATTAACAAGTATCGTACGTGATAATCTCTTCTTGTACATGTTTGATTAGCTTTCTGTAGGTATCATCAGGGTGAGAATTGTTCTTGACAGTAATTTCTGGTAGGGATTTGGTTTGATTTGTTTTGCCTTCTCTAATCAAAGGTTAGATTTTCAATTACCTGGTTTATAAATTAATATTATTTTTGAAATTTTCCCCTGGGTAGGAAAGTAAGAGAGTCTAAGCACTGAACATGTTACTTGAACTTTTTGCCTTATCAGTACACATCTGCATTTACGTTTTATCGTTGTGGAAATAGGCGTTGCTTTTATTGGCTGCTTCATGAGTGGTTCTGCTTAGGTTTCTATTGAAT
Source organism: Sinelater perroti (assembly GCA_036346155.1). Classification (NCBI taxonomy): domain Eukaryota; kingdom Metazoa; phylum Arthropoda; class Insecta; order Coleoptera; family Elateridae; genus Sinelater; species Sinelater perroti. The sequence continues at coordinate 4,169,644 of JARFIY010000222.1, forward strand.
TTTCCAGGTCTTTTGAACTTTCAGTAGTATTCTCAAGTTTTAGATGAAGATAACAAAATATTAATCTATAAAAATGATTGCTTTTTGAAATTGGAGCTCAAAAATCCTTTTTATTTTATCCGTAAAATCCCGGATCGTTTTGCATTGTTATTGGGTCATATACCCATGCCTGATGGTTTTGTTCTACCCAAAAAGTCCACCTAGATATGACAAGCTTTAAAATTCGATAAAAGTCCTATATATTCAATAAAACCTTAGTTTTCTAAAAACCGAATTAAAATCAAAACATCGATGAATAAATAGTCAAATTTAAAGATTTCCAATAATGTATGACTATTAAACCTATCCAAAGGTTCCAAATTGATAAATTATCATATGTTTTACAATTCCAAATTTACTCTAGGAAGATTAATTCTGTTAAAAACCAGCTGAATGTTAGCGTTGTAAAGAATCTTACCAGATGACTGATTTTTAAAAATCATTAAATATATTTTTAGCAATTTATCCTGCAGTGTAAAACGTATGAGCGATTTGTTAGAGAAGAAAATCTACGCATGTGTCATAACAAGAAAAAAATGCAAGTTAAAGCTGAAAGGTCTATGTACCATCTCATTAATAGTAATGTATCTTAAATAGATAAATCAAGTGCATAATTTCTGTAACATAATCAATTTACAATATATCAAAAAACTTATAGCAACGATAGTAAGCAATAAATTATTTCCCTGCAGCTTATAAGAGACTACAATAAGTGCGTGGATTATGTTGACAAATCAAGAAATGGTGGCGTTCTTATATGTACTCATCAGATGTCTTTACTTTAAACCACTTTCATCTAGCAGTTGCTTGAGAGATTATTGGCATAAACTTTGCAACTCCACGGCGAGGGGAAAAAGTGACGAAATACTAGCAAATTTAGTTAATTGAAAATAAACTCGACAGAGATGTGCTCACCGCAGTACTCGTGGGAAACTTCATAGATCATTATGATACTGTTCTTGTTCTGCTGGACTTTATTTTTCAGAAAATGCAAATTCCATAAATTAGATAACAAGTCCTTTCTAGTGACACCAAATAAGATGTGATGTTACTTGGTTGTATTATGTTTTTTTTTATATATTAATATTATTTTTATATCTATTCTATATTCAATTAGCCGCTTGATAAGTTCTAAATCAATATTAAAGGAATTTTGAAAAATAATTTGGGGTTTAAGAGGTTAAAGTAGTGCTTAACGATATAATCTTTCTTTTTATATACAAAAATGTAACTTTAAATTTTAAAATAAAGTGAATCACTAAAAATATTTGCTCAGTAGTATCATAAATTGGATATAAATTAGCGATTTATTTATTGAATATAGGTTGCACTTGAAGCTCATTTAAATTCAAAAATAATGCTATTCATAAAATTATTATATAAATACGCGCTTTTATTAATTCAATTTTTCGTCCAAGCACTAAAACTCGAATCCGTAGCTCGGAGCGGAGCGAGAAATATAGCAACGCGTTTTCCTGCAGAGGAAGCAATGACGCTTTAGAATGTATTTTATCACTGCAGATATTGCGGTTATTTTTCTTGTAAGGTAGTCTAAATAATCCCGAACAATGGCGGCTCTGTAGCACCCATAAATATGCTTCAAATGGAATTGCGCTACACTTAAAATCTTTATGTGCGACTGAGAACGACACTTTTCTTCTGCAACGCTGATTTGTAAGAGCGCAGATTGTACAAATGTAGATTGATACTAAAGGAGCAACTGCTTTTAGAATCCTTCTCAAATCGAAACCTAGTTCTAACGTAGGATTTATCGGATAATGTGGAATTTTGTTTGTAACTTAGCTAACATGCAAATTAATGTTTTATGGAACGAAACGAATTAAACTTGTGCAAGGTGCAATTTAGTTCGGTCCGTCTGATTGGCAACCTTTAAATTTTAACGATGTTTAAAAATAGCCGCAAAAGCTCGGGCCGCTCAATTCAATTAAGGCGGGGAAGAGCAGCGAGCGACTTTTCCAAAAGTTCAAATTAAACGTCACCGTTCATTTCACTTCTCATTTGATACTTACGTACCTGCAGCCCGAGCTTAACCAAGAGCGAGCGAATCGGGGAAGAGAAATCTCTCGTTACCCTGATTAGCTCTCCTTGCAGTGGAATACAAAGCATAAAGGTAAATCGCAACAATGGCATTATACGTACATACAGCTTCGCTTTCAGTTTATGGAAACAATTAAGTGGAAACTCTCCTAGGTGACGATGTGATTTGAAATTCAAACAAGCGAACACGTAATTAGATAAAGGATTTGGGTTGTGAGAAATGTTACGGCTTACGCGAACCCCCCAGGAGGAAGGATCTGGGATTTGCAATAAAATGTCGTTCCTTAAGAAGAACAAAAAAAGCAACGCTCCCAATTAAATATCTAAAATTATACCCTCAAAGTAAAACCTACTTTTAGGTTTTTTATAAATATAGTCGGGCCTTCTCTTTAAGTCTGCATTAATTTGTAAAGAAACATCAACCTAACAGAATTTTATTTAGATTCACAGGTAATCCAATTTCTATAATTTTTTTTGGTATAGACTAACGTATGCTTTTGTGCGGATTAAAAATTTTAATGAATAATCAAATAATCATAAGACAAAGTGCGATAAAATAGTAAAATTAAAGTTATTTTTATTATACAAATTAAAAAGTTAATATAGCTTTCATATTTCTCATCGATCTGTTACATTACTTTCAGAAATAATAAGCCGTAATCCACAAATGAAGTTCTCAGATTAGTTTCTAGAAGGCTGAAAGGTTCTTCAGCAATTTTGTGATTGATACCAGACCTGATGAAATTATCTACAGCTGGGTTGTTATTGAGTCGTGAACGTAGGTGGGCGAATGAAATATAAATCGGAATTACTTTTTTAAATTTATTGAAGTGTGATAAGAATACAATCATAGAAAGTTATTTTATTTCTGACTTGGAACAAATTTTCCCCAATGGATTTGTAGATCTTGATTCCGCTATTGTAAAATAAAGGTTGTACACCAGCAAATTAGGCGGTTCAACATTTAAGCAAATGATAATAAGTGCGAACTGTAAAGAAAGTGTTTTAGTAGTACTAAAAATAAATTCTAAATTTTTATCGAGATAGAAAGCAAGTTTTATTTCCTCCAAAAGTTGACGGAAGCAATTTAGTAACTGTTAATCAGCGGTTATCTTTGACAAGGCAATGAATAATCTAAATATTCTCATCAACCACGCTGGCCCTCGGACGATATCGGCGACTTCACTTTCAACTGTTTCTCACGGTCCCAAAAAATTTTTATGCCACATAAAATAAAAACTCCAGCGTATATTTTATTAAATGCAAATTATAAATTCCGTATATGGGTTTTATCATTTATAATTACACTAAAAACGCGTTGCACTTGTGTGCATATACAATAAGTACAGGATACAAAATCTGCATAGTTGTAATGTTTTGACTATTAAATGGAAAAATTGCTTGCGCATTTACGGGTAAAAGCTGACTATGAATGACAAAAGCGCGATTTTGCCTTAAATGGATAAATTAATTAAGACAGTGAATAATGTGGATAAAAAAGGAAGACCTTTAATTAAAAGAATCAAAAACTAGAAAAAACTAATAACTAGAAAAAGATAATCGTAAAAAGAATATCGTACTGTAATTAAAGTTGAGTTTAAAGACCAGCATATTTATTGAACACTAAATGACTTCCTGAAACAAAAGTAAGAAGTGGGGACAAAGCACAAAGTGCACGCTAAACATTGTATTAATAGTAGCATGTAAACAAGTATATAAATCATACATGATTAAACGGAGGATGAAAAATTAATATAAGCTCGGACAGAAAGAACAAATAAAAAACTATAACAATTGAATATTAAAAAATAAAGATTGAATAAAGAAGAATATTAGTAAAAAACCAAAATGATCATAAGTGCAAAAAGCAAAAAAGGAGACTTGGTCAAAGAATTAAACACATAAAATTAAATTGTATGAAAACAACAAAAATAAAAAGCCAAGGACAAATAAAATTAAATAAAAACTATTCACTATAAAATACTAAATGGGTACAAACAGGGGTAGAATTTGTAGTATATTATATGTTGATAAAGTAAACACAATAAAAAGTAAAAATTCCCACGAAACGATACTAGTAGTAGAAGGAAAATGGCAAAAAGAGAAGGTATATATTAACTAATAATTGCTTATAATAAAAAGGAGATTTCTGGAAATTTACAAAATAAAATTGTAGAGTAAGTTAAACAGGATAATTTACTATTAGAAACTTAAAATTGGAATATTAAGAAATACATAGAAAGGAAAGGGAGATTTGCAAAAGAACTCGGTACAAAAATAATGGCACCCTGCGTTGCAAATAACTGATTTACAAAAAATATGAAATTATTCTATAAGGACATACATAGATACATAAGGACACAACACAGCAAAAAATAAAATCAGTCTTAGTTTACTTTATAGCAAACGGAGAAAATAGAAAAAACTCAAAAATGTTAGCTGAAGAATAAACTGCAAATAAAATATGGTTATAATCTTTTATAAATAAATGTAGCATGTAACATCAATTGAGAGAAAGAGAAAGAAAGATAGTTAAAGAAACAAATACTAAACTAAGAGTTATCAGGACACTTCAATAAGAAATCAAGAGTCAAAAGTTGCAGAATTAAATACAGAAAATAAATAGAATAACGAGGCTCGTGTGGGAAGATAAAATTAATCAGAACAAGTTCAACTCCATGGCGAACTATAGAAATAAACGAACATGTAAAAAATGCTAGATAAATACCTATAAACAAAAATAAATGTAGAGACGAAAACACATTTAAAAACAGGATAATTTCAAAAAATGGCATATCAATAATCAGAATCTATTTTATGAAACTACAATGTTTAAGAGGTAATTACGAAGAATATCAAAGGTTAATAGGAAAATGTACGGGTATGTTAAGTAGGAGTAATAGAAAAAATGTTTGTGGAAGGAAAAATTGATCACACAGAAAAGCAATGAAAAAGATAATCCCCTAAATATATAAATTTTCATATCCGGCCACACCAAGGGCAACTAGAGAAAACTGGATACAGCAATAACAAAACTACCAAGAACTGACAAAAAGTACATAAACATGTTATAGAAAAAGGAAGTAAGTGAAGGTAATCAGAATTTTATAACCATATCCTTACAGCAGGACAAAAATATAAAAAAAGAGATCATACTACTATACAAGGTGATTGAAAAAATGCTGCAACTACAAGAAAATCTTTTTATTAAGCATCCAAGGAAAAGTATATAAACATGTTTTGAAAACTAAACTAAGATGTTAAAAAAAGTAGATCCGTGAAAAAGCCATAACCCAAGAAATAAAAATTCAAGTGTGTTTTATAAATTTAAGAAGGCGTTTGATAGAATATACTATGGCAATCCCTAGGAAAAGCCTAAATAGATTATAGAGGGTTATAACCCACCAAAGCATTATATGAAGATAAACCTACGACAGAATTATTGGAACGTATAAAAAGTATTCCTAACAGAATTATATTAAACTAAAAACAGAAACAAAAAGTGATCACCATTTTTTATAAATATATACAATAGTAAAGTACTATTCATTCAGAAAAGAAAATAAAGAGTTAGTTAAAGAAAAAAATTACAGTATACCATAAAAAGAAGAACACGAAAAAATTTTTTAAGACAGTTCAACAACGGAACTAAAGGCAAAAATCACAGAAATAAATAATAATAAAGTAAAGCAGAATATAATAATCATAAAATTGGTGTAAAATGATAAAGTTAGCTAATAAAATTTTTAAAAAAGTTCCATCATAAACAGAAGGGGTTAAGGCAAATGTCAAAAATAAGGAATGTTGTAAAAATACCTACAATAATTAAATGTAGACACAAAAGCATTGAAAACTATAGAATATTTCAGAAATAAAAAAACAAAGTTAATCAAAAATTCTTTTAGAAAACTCTAAAACTTTTAAGTGGAGATACGGTAAGTACATAAAAGAGAAATAAATTGATAATCCTTCAATTAAATGCATCTTTGGCGCCAAATAAAAAAGGTTTAAAAAAAGAACTGGATATAGCGATAATAAAGTTTAAATTAGCAAAAGCACTAAGTTTTGATTAAATTACTCCATAGATGGTCAAATTTATGAGAAAAACTGGCAAAAAGGCTTTTAGGATGACACAACAATATACTCATAACGAAAAAAAACATGATATTTAAAATAGATGATTATAGAACCCCTATTTAAGAAAGGTAGTGCAACTATGAAATATTTTTCTATGAAGTACTCTATAAATACAAGTTAATGAAAGATACACAGAGTGTATTTAAAAATGATCAAAGAACATAAGATCAAATCATTGTCGTAAGGCAGGTCAATGAGAAAGCACTTAACTAAAGAAAGAAGACTTTATCTCAGAAGGCTTTTAGTAGTTTCTAAGAAAAGGCAAAATATGTTATAGAAAATATCAGCCATCAAAGCCTTCTGTGGAGACAATGGCAATATTGTTAGAAGAAGACATAATATAAAACTAAATATAGAACTTCAATAAAATTGTACAGTCAGCCTGTTATTATTCAATTTGGTACTTAATGAAGCAATCAAAGAGTGCAAGAACGTGACTCATAAAATACAATGTTAAAAAAGACAAACATGAAGATTAATGTAGAAAGCTGTGGTGAAAGTACCTGATGAGGAAAAAACGGAGTATTTATAGAAAAGAAAAGACTCACACAAGAGGTAAAGTAAAAGAGGCAATTGGGTCATTTATTAAGAATGGAAAAATTCAAAAGATGAGAACAAAAAAAGACTGAGAAAGACATAAAACAAGAAGTTAATAGAACCACCTGGGGTCAAAAAATGGGAAGATTTAGAGAAACTTAATATAAGCCGGAGTACAACAACCAGTTATTTTAGAATTGCGTTCTTGCAGTTTAATTAGCTATTTTTTTAATCTAACTTACCCTGGTCTTTTGTATTTTCTACTTTCTCTTTATTGCTCCAATATGTGTGGAATTGCAAAAAAAAACTTTTTTAAATTAAATCAAAAGCTTATCATCCATCGATTTCAACCACATGCGCTTTCTGTAGCGAGAAAACTTAATACAAATAAAATGATAAGTTTAATCTTAAGAATTATTTCATTTATTTTGATTACATTATTCAAGCATCATTTAAAGACGATCACAAACCATTTTCCTAGCTTCATCGACATATTTTTTTTTCAATTAAAATGCAAAAAGAGCAGTGTCTTAAATGTTGCTTATCGTATAACATTCTTAGGTTATGTTAGTAGAACAGACAGATTTGGAAGTGCATCGTAAAACTGACATATTGCGTCCCACTATGACTATATCGTAGATTGAAGTTAGGTTGCGATAATTCATTCGCCTACCTTTCGATTAGAATATTTTCATATTTAGTTTGCCAGATGTTTTGGCAAACTTTTCTGAAGTTTTTTACAGTATTATGATTTATTGTCAGTGGTTACTTAACTTCATTTAGGTAATTTAGGGTAATATAATATTTAATAACATATTTAGACACATCCGTATGGCCAGATTGGATAAATTTTATTATTATATAATAAAATTTTATTTTCTAGCGAAAGGGGAGATTTTCTTATTATGAGACAAGTATCATTTTTATTTTGATATCCATTTTTTGATCTTTCTGCTCATGCGTGTTTTCTGACTTCTGCGTTTGTAATAGAGAAGTTCTAAGCTTATTTCATTTGTTCGTGTGATTATTTTTAATTAATTTTAAACGTCTTGCGTAGATTTATTTCCACAAAATTTTATTCCCCAACCCTATAACCATTTTCAATTTAATTTAAATGAGCCCGAAGCACCGCAAACGCTGTATTGAAATTTTCGTTGCAAGCTAAAAGCGCAGTTTCCTCGGTGAATGTGCTTGCAATTGTATAGATTGAGGTTGGCAAGTTAGAAGCGGAGAGTAAATATAATAATGGACCCAAAACGCTACTTTAGAGCACTCCTACTCTTATTTGTTTAGTTTTAAAAAAATCATTAATTCTTTGGCAAATTTTTATTTATTCTCCTTAGAAGTAATTCTTCCAATAGCCTTAATACAAAAAGAAAAGTGACTTAGAGATCAGTATGGTTGGATATTATTATAAATTTGGAGATAACTACCTATGCGAATTGAAGTTGTAGCCTTTATGCTTACCTTAAGGTTCTATTAATCAGTATTCGAGCGTTAAAAAAATAACTTTACCTCGTATATTAAAATGTGTATCTAGAATTGAAGATGTAATATTACGAACGCATTTGTGGATAACACGGAGAGCTATACAACCAAACAATTATTAATAGTGATGAACAATGTGGTTTTTCTTTATATGAGGTTAGTACCCATATGGAATTCAGCACCAAGTAGCAGAACTGTGTTTCATTGAATATTGAATATCAAACGCGAAAAGGACTGTAGATTGTGTTGAGAAAGGCAAAAGCAGCAAGCGTCAAGCAAATGCACCTAAGATATATTTTATCCAGCATGTGTCCGACTTAATAATCGCAAATAGCAACAGATTTGTCTTGCGTCACCCATGAGAACTTGGATATAAATATGTCTCTGCAAAATGAGTTTTTTATATTCTCATCGCTCAATAGAAGCGTCCGAAGGCACACCAATAATTTTTATAGCTGTATAGCTTGGATGCGAAGACGTTTTTTGAGTGTATAGCCACAGCAAACAAAGCATTAAATCATAGAATCATAAAAATCCAGTGTATGGAATGGCAGCATAATGGAAGTACTCGTTGAAAGTAATAAGAATAATTTATTTTATAATAAACAGCTATTACCTTTTCAGATCAGAAATAAATGGTTACTCTTTCGAGAGAAGTAAGCGATTTTACTGACTTATTCAACAACGCTGTTATAAAAAATGGATAGCGATGATTCTTGAAAAAAAATGGTCTCCTTCCTACCGTCAGCGTGCTAGGAGGTAGCAGCATGTTGCATATTGCAACCATTTTTGGACTTACATGAGTGCATATGGTACCTACTTCGATGCAAATTTACGCAGGTGAAGATCAGTCCGCAAAATACTGTGGATGGTACGTTTATTGATGCCATTATATTTTCTAATTTAAGCAGGATCTATCGTCCAACGGTCCTCATTAGGTTACCGATTACTGCACGTGATATATCGACCAGTATACTTATAGGTCATCCTGACCATTATCAGTCACTGGTTGCTTCGCGTCCTCGCTGTAACTCTGCCACTCACATCGTGGCGACTATCCGGTATGTAATATCATTATTCCTGGGAGCTTCTACCAATTTTATATGTCATTCCCTGGCATATCTACTACAAAAAATGGCTATTTTGATATAAAAATGCGGTTCTACTTAAATCACATCTATCCTGCACGATTATTGATTGACAACTGGTTCAACATTACTCTTAGTGCAATTACAGAACATCACGGAACCATCTTGTGTAGTAGACACACACACAAAAAATGTACGGTTTCCTTGAGACATACAAGATTTTGTGATACCACACCTTGCATTTGAAAAAATATGGTTGCCATAACTTTTGTCCCAACTTTCGTATTTGAATGTTAGTTATCACCAAGAGCTACCGTACCAGTTAAATGATGGTAAAAATATACAAAATTATATAGAGAAATAATGGGTTCAAATAATTCAAATAAAAGTGGCTTTATGCTTTTTTTTGATACGTAGTATTAATTCGTAATTAATTTCTTAGATTGTCAAGATGTCACATATTTGTTTTTCAAATAAATTTATTCCTTAAAAGTAATGTATAAAATCATTAAATATAAAATGTCCTAAAACTTACACAATAAAATTTTTATTAAAAAAGTTATGTCACTTAGATGAATTCGGAAGATTTTATTTCGCATTTAAAGTACAAGGATGTGAATGTCGCTACCCTGAGTGCAATTAGTTCTAGTGTGCGGTTTAACAAGCATGATTATTGCAAGATTAGCAGTAAAGTAATTTAAGATCGTCAATTTAAGTAGAATTTATTTCATAAACAGCGAGTAATAAATGTAGCATTTAGAAACCTTCCTAATCCAATTGGTAATACACTTTTTACAAATCGTTCCTCCTTCCCAACAAATTTAATTTACCTAATATGTCTGTTACGCCAGTATTTCATATTTTTAATATCACATTATTCACCATAGTTATTGATACTCCAAATTTCAATAGCCAATGAAAAAGAAACAGAAAACTCCATAATTGGTAAGTAGTTAAAAAGAAAACTAGTCCAGCAAAATCTATAAGTAGAACTAAACCAGTCACATAGAATTAATAACAGATATGAAATGCTTATTGACAATGACGAGAATGGCAACACTAGTAAATTTAAACGAGAGCCAAAACCACCGACAATATTTATCTACGGTGCAACCAATTTAAAAGGTATAGTAGATAACTTTGCTAAAGCTTCCGAAGTCAAACTTGACTAACGAACAATTAAAATTAATACTTATAACTCCAAAACATGTAGAAAGAATACCAATCAGAATAAAGCAACTGTCTCGACATACTATGAGATCTACGAAGAAGAATTGGCCAAAGAAATAGGCTAGATAACAGTTATTAATAGAAAGAATAAAAACAAGAAAAGGAAAGCTAACTCCTCACCTGGCTCATCTGCAGAGCAACAGAAGAGTAACAAAGACTAAAATTAAGATAAAAAAAGAATTAGAAGCTTAAATCTCCATCGATAATAGTGAACAACGTAACAAATTATGATTTGCTATACGATCTTACGTAACAAAGAAATATCGTTCAAGGCAACAGACCTGAATAACGATCAAATTAAAATTAATAGTGTAGAAATGCAAGCCTCCAAATGTACAGTAAAGAGTCCTAATGAGAATCAAAAAAACAGACTAGACATATAAGACTGATGTCTAGAGGAATATGCTCAACATCAGATCCGAAGATTGTTGAAAAACTAAAGCAACGTAATCTGTTATGCGTAGACGCTATAAACATATTAAAAAATTAAATAACTGAGACAAAAAACGAGTATTTGAATCAGTAAAAAACTACTCATGCTATTTATGCTATTGTTTGGACATAAAGAGAATGTCAAAAAATATATAAAATCAAAAAAAAAATTGGAGATGAGAATTCGAATTGAATCTCTAAGGAAACTTAAATTAACACCACAGCGTAAGAAATGTCAAGTATATGGACACACCCAAAAGTTCTGCAATAGACAGCCAAAGTGGGTAACTTGCGCTGGTAAACATATCACTAGGAAATGCAAAAAAACACCAGAGCAAAAACTAAAACGTGCAAATTGTAACCTAGAACATCCAGCGAACTATAGAGACTGTGAAGTAAGAAAAAGATTACAGACTTGAAAACATACAAGCTAGTAGAAACAGAATCTATGCACAAATATCACATATCAACACAGGTGACACATGATTCCACAAATATCAACACAAATAACGGAAAATTTACCAACAAGCTACCACTAACATTAGTAGCTAGAATGGATTTGTTTTTTGAAAGGCTACAAAAACTTGAACAAAATGGTAAACCAACAGCAACATCAAATAATCCGAATGGTCAGAGAAGAAATTAAAATAGCCACGTGGAATGCCAATGGGATCGTAAAAAACCAATCCGATTTCCAGGCCTATGAAATATGTCTCATCTCAGAGACTCATCTAACAATACAATCTTATAACAAATTTAAAAGATATAATTTTTACCACGCCATCCATCCATCAAACGAGGACACAATGAGATAGTATTATAATATTCAAAAACAACATATCTCATTATAAAGAGTTAGACATGGAAACAAAGGAAAACTAGGTAACAGTAATAACCATCAATACTGGGAGAGAAAAAAATCACTATAGCGGCAATATACTGTCTTCCACCACAATCAGAAAAAGAAAGTTATCTTAATATTTTAAATCACTTAGGTAATAAATTTATAATTGACGGTGATTATAATGCCAAGAACACCCTGTGGGGATCTCGACTAGCTAAGGAAAAGGAGCTACATGAAGCAGACGCACAGCTTGGATGTTGTTACCCATTAACAGAAAAGCCCACATATGGCTCACTGATCCAGAAAAGATCTTCGACCTGTTGGATTTTTTATTACTAGAAAAATTTCTCCAAATTATATAGCAACTGACGACAACATTGATCTGAATTCTGACCACACCACAATAATCTTTACATTAAGCGAAACCATCATCAAGAAAGAACATAATCTAATTTGTCTAACACTATACAGTTGAATATCCCACTGAAGACAAAAACTAAATCGAGAAGTCAAAATGTTTATAATAAAGATACAACAGACCGCTTGGAAAAATATTACTGGAATCAAAAGATTAACGGTTGGTAATAACTATCTTATAAAAATCAGTATATTAGTAGCCGAAAAAAGAAAACTGAAAAAAGTTGTAATTAACAAAACCATCAGACGATAAAACTAGATTAAACCGTACCACTCAAAAAACAATAAGAAAAATTGTAAAACTAAAAAATAAATCTATAAATAAATACTTGTAGAACTAATAGATGACAAGGCAACAGATTATTTTCTTTGGAAGGCCACTAAAAAATTGAAAAGGCTATGCACGCACAGTCCACCAATTAGATCTTAAGACGGAAGCTGGGCAAAAAATATTCAGCAAAAAGCAGAAGTGTTTGCAAGCTACTTAGAACAAACCTTCTAGCCCAACGATAATCAATTTGTGCAAAAACTGCCATAACATGAAGATGAAGTAAACATTGAACTAGCAACTCCAAAAGAGGCTGCAGAAGAAATTAGAACCAATATCAGTTCGAAGAAAGCTTCACCATATGATCTCATTACTAACGAAATACTTAAGAAACTGCCTAACAAAAGATTGATAAAACTTACTTGCCTGATAAATGCAGAATTTCGCTTGAAATATGTGCCGGTCGTTTAAAAAATGGCCCAGATAATCATTCCACAATTCTAATGAAACCTCATCGTACAGATCCATTTCGTTACTCCCCATAATATAAAAATGATTTGAGCGAATAAAACTAATTATTGAAAACAAGAACCTAATCGACGATCGATCAGTTACATCGAATAACAGAAATTATTGAAAAGGCGCGCGAAAAAAGAAAGGAAATCTGCTCGGCCATATTTATAGACGTAGCCCAAGTTTTTGATAAAATTTGGCACGAAGGGTTAATGTATAAATTAAAGACTATGTTGAAAATAAAATATTAAAATCTTATATATCGGAACGAATGAGAGATATCAATGCATGGGTACCCCAAGGCAGCCTACTGAGACCCGTACTATATCTGACGTACACTAGCAACATTACACAGACTTCAAACGTCGTAATTACCACGTTTGCTGATGACACAGCCATCTTGGCAATAGGCAATAACAACGAAGAGGCAGCTAATATACTTCAAGAAGCGTATAATAGAATAACTGATTGGACCAACAGATGAAAAACAAGAATCAACAAGAACAAATCAAGACACATTGATTTTATCGATAAGCAGAATGAACAGTTCCCGATAACAATAAATAATACAAAGATCTTGCACTACAACACAGTAAATTACCTGGAATAAACCTGGGTACTAGTTTTCGATGGAAAGAGCACATAAAGAAGAAGAGAAAAGAACTTGATTTGTAATACAAATAAATGTACTGGTTGATTGGGAGGAAATCGCAACTGTATATAGTATTTACAGGTTCACCTTAAACTAAGTGAATGGATTGATTTTTGGCAATTACAAATAACGAAATAAGTTTATAATAAATAAACTCATCCAGGTTCTTACAGAAATAAAATATTTTAAGCTTCACATTAATAAGAACAAAATATAGAAAAATTAAAACTAATACTTAAACTTATTTGAACTTCTGGCTATTAGGTTGTATAAAAAAAAACAAGAATAAACATTGGAGAACGGGCTAAATTTGATACACCGAGAGCTCTGGTTAATACATTCTGATTCATTAACTATCTAATTATACATAACGACTTTAATGTACTATTTATGCATTTTGAAAAAATAACTGAACATGAAAATAACTTCAATAAACAACTATTGGACCGATTGCTAACAAGGAAACGATCCCTACAGGGATCTAGAAGTGATGAAGATTACAATTTCACAAACACAGTTCCTTGGAATATTATAGTTGGATAAACTTTTTAACTTACCAAAACTAACATTACATTTACTTGACGCTCTTTTATTTTTGTAAAGTACATTTCAAACTGGCAGCTAAAAAAGTAAAAATCATATAATTCGTTTATAACTTAACCTGAAACTTTTCTGTACTCAATTTAAGAAACTCCTTTTGGTAACTTATAAGTAGGTAAAATGCAAAAAAATATATAGTAACAACCATCTTCTTGCAATCTAGTTGCTGTAAAAAGATGTTAGAATTAAACTTTCAATGCGTTCAGCAGGATTGTAGCCGTCGCGGGTCGTACTCGTAAGCTGTTATTAATTCAAATTTTAATATCCTGTTGTTGAAACGCAGCCGCTTAGAGGCTCGGTTGATTTATTTGTTCATTTGTTTTCAGACAATGCACCGTGCAACAAGAGGACGTTTATTAAGTTAGACGTGGAGATTAATGTCCTGGTTTAAGTAGGTTTTAATTAATTAATGCTGCAATAATGGGCCCTGAGAAGAGGATCTAGGAAAGCGAGGCAAAGTAGCGGGATATTGTTAATTTGTTTCGGCGTGCAAACAAAGGAATTTTTATATTAAAATGTACTCGCATTAACAAGCACCAACTTTGATGTTCTTGCGTAGGGAAGTTCAAATGTTTGCAGAGCGCGTAGTTTTAAAATAAAATGTAATATAATCGTGCCGTTAACCGCTTTTATTTTAATCAGTTATCACAACTGTACGTTTTATTTCATTTTATTGTATACCTGTAATGTTTTATTATACGAGATGATACAGAAAAAAATTAAAACTAATGAGAAAAACAATGTAGGTTATAATTAATTATACGTTCAGTAATGGTAGTTGAATTCACTCCATGCTCAAAGAGAAACGTTTTTTTACCACACTGAAGTTGTGATACGTTTTTTAGGTGTTCTAGGGTGGTTTGTGGAAGTGTCACATAAAGTTTTATTAAAAAATTACAAGATACAAGATTAGGAGATTTTTCATCCATGACTCGTGTCGTGTCTTCATTTTCTATACGATCTACTTATAGTTCAGGTAGAGAATCATTTAGAAAACATTGAACATTATGGTGCTATTGAAATGGAGCTTAGTGTTGTTGAAAATAAAGTTTCTATTTTTTATTCATATCAGTAACAAGTTGTTATAAAAATTGGTTTATAAATCTTAGTTGCAGACTTATTGTCAATTAGTTGGAAAAGGTGGTAATTTAATGGGGCCGGAGGTAAAGAGTACACGGGGTGAGAAAGGATTTTCCACTGAAGGTCTAGCAGTGTTTTTTTACTGCCAACGTAACATAAGGCCAAGAGTTATCGTTCAAAAAGATCACTTTTCGACATTTGCTAGTTATTACAAGCTTTTTCTGGTGACAATTTTCATTCAAATTGCGTTTGTAGTGGTTCCCAGTAATAGTTTCGCTCGGTCTCATTGTCAGTAGTTTGTGGTTCACGCCCTCCTAGCCCCACTAGAAACAAAGTAGATCTTGTGACTATGGATATTGAATTTTGGCGCTAAAGAGGATGGTTGTCCAAGATTTGCTCATGATTTTTACGTTTAGGATTATTAAAATATATGCATTTATCATCCCCCGTTATAATTCAAAGCAAAAAAGTATTTTTATGTTGCTTAGCAAGCAAAAAATTGCGATATTGAAGCGACAACTCATATGTTACCCATTTTGATTCTTTATAAATCTTTTCCATCGCATATAAATGGTCCGAAATGATTGATGTAACAATGTTAAAATTTGCAATTGAGATACGATGAAGCTTTATCACCATATGCTTATTTAAACATTTGATGATCTTTGACAGCAGATTTCTTCAAATCAAATATAAAAACTAGCGAATGTAAAAATACACTTCAGAACATTCTGTTTTTTGATACCTAAAAACAATAAATAACTAAATAAAACTGAAGAAAAACTATTATACGTTAGACAAATGTTAAAATTAGTAACACGACATCTATCCACGTTAGTACAGCAATTTGTTTCAAATTATTTACAATAAATCTCATTGATCAGAACTAACCAAAACATCTATTATATGGTAAATCCAGTGTATGATTCATTTTAGTCTGTGGTATCGATTGCTATTATATCATACAAAATACACCCGAAAATAATGGACCGATTTTCTTGTTTCAAGCAAACTTGACAATTAGTAGATGTCAGGTAAATGGTCTAAATTAGCTGCTTTTAAATCTTTACACAATACGAATAACTTGCTAAGTGCAACGTATCCGTCAACATCTCACACTTCGGACAATGTGGTTAATGTAAAACTGGTTTTGGATTTTGACCGACGTCTGAGTGTCAAATAGATAGCGAATAAAGTAAGACTTTCAAAATCCACTGTACGTAAAGTCGAATAAAAGAAACTCGTGTATCGATTTCTTATGAGCTTTCAGACAATATGAGAAGTAAAACTGAATTTTTAGAGCAAGCGATCGTTGATTATAAAATATGGGTTTTTGAGTACAAGCTTGACACAAAAGAGAACTATGAGTAGCGGACTGTAGTCTTTTCCACTAGAGATGACTAGAACAAATCAAAGATAAAAGCAATTTTTTACTATAAAGGTGTTATTGACAAGAAGTTTGTATCACCCGAACAGGCGGTTAACGCTGCACTTTATGTGGAGGTACTTAAAAGACTGTCCGAAAATCATCAATCTGGAATTTTCACCCTGATAATGTGCTGAGCCATGTGTTGCTACTAGTGAAAGAGTTTCTGGCTAAACAAACCATAGAACACTGCGCAAAACTACATTTCAGACTTAGTCCCTACACTTGTAAATTCAGCTTGAAGGGACACCAGTGCTTTAAAACAGATTCCAGTTAAACACTTCCAGGAGAGCTACAACACGTGTAGAACCGTTAGCAGTTGTGTGTTAATGTTCAAGGATGCTATTAAAAATTATTAAGTACATATAAATATATCTTTAATAAATAAATATCTGGAGTAACTCTTATTTTCTGAGCACGTCTTGAAAGAACGTTAGCGTTGCTGTAGTTTGTTAAAATCTTTTCACTAGTTTTTATCTGACAGTTTTCTCTCTGCGCTTAGTTGCGGCGATTTTTGATTTTTTGCATTAAGGGTACGTTACTCTACATATGAAAGGATTGTTTTTTCAGGGTGACTATGATGGAGGCGGATGCAGTTTTAAATAGCTGGATGTCGTATATCCAAACGTTTAAGGATTATCTTGTAAAGAAGCAAACTGTTGTTAAATGAGAAAGAGCTTGTTTTTGACAGTGAATAGTGTTTATTGAATTTGAGGTTTAGTTGATTTCTTGTTTTATATATATGCGTTCTCCATGTCCTTTATTTAGATGCATCCGTAGACATTCACTAACCCCTTCTTGTTGTATTGGGACTCTAATTAGGACAACCAGAAAGCATATACCTCAACCATTTGGAGAATTTCTCTTACACTGACTTATTTTCATTTATTCTGATTCTTTATGTTTCAAACCAATTCTGAGTACTAGAGATTTAAATGTTTCCTCTTATTGGGCCTTTGTCACCGACTATAATAGGCCTATTATAGTCATAAGTACTCGTAACGATACTTTTACTAGTGGGCAGGCTACTATACTGGTTTCAAAACGCTTCCTTTTGGAACTTTTAATTTTACTAGAAACAGTTGATAATTTTTGATTATATTTAACTTAAAAAAATCGCATGTATATTAGATTTTACAATTAAATAAAAAATATCAAAATTTTTTATTTTAACTTATATGAAAACCCGTTGTACCAATTTTGTCTACAGTTTGACTTGAATTGGTGCAGGATGTAACGCAATACTCATTCCTTTCAATAATTGAATGCTGCTGTTCTTTAAACCAAAATAAGTATAAATTCATTCTCGGTTAGTTAGTATTGGTACTAATCTTGTTAATAAGAATTTTTTCAACAATTTCTAAGCTATAGAAAGACAGTATGAGTCTATGTCGTTGTGTGGTTGCCGATGAATCGCAATATATTAATTTTTCACGTTTCACCATTGAATTTATCAGTACAGAATAATTAAAAAAAATACTCGATTTTATAAATGTAAAATCAAAAAATTGAAATTATGATTTTAGCTGCAGTTGATTGTACGCACGTTCGAGTATGTAATTGTTTGATGTGTGTTCTCCAGGCACATGAATAACATATAGATTGTATATGAATTCATTCTGCACTCGAAAAAAAAAGTTTTAAGTCACAGAGTTCAAAAGAGTTGTCAAGCTACCCAAAGTTGTCTATGTAAGTAAAAGTAACAAAATATAACATCAAAAATCTTGGGAAGCAGAACTCAACCGTCAGGTCTTCATTTTCTATATTATCTATCCATCATTAAGGTACAACCATATTCATTGAAAAAACGTCAGTGCCAATAATATGGAACTCCTCACTGTTGGAAAATAAAAACTTCTAAACTTTTATTTATTTGAGAAATAAATCGGTTTTCTTTCGTTGCGTGATACATTATATGAAAAACCAAATATCTATCGAAAAGAAGGGTACATAAACCTCGGTCTCCGATACAGCACAAAGCACATTAATTTTCGAGAAATGTGTTTTATGTTTTAGTATTGTGTTAAGATTTTTATTGTTCATATCACCTACATTAGACATCACAAAAAGTTGACATTTTCCAAGTTTTGGAGTATATGACCACAAAATTCGACATGCTTTAACTTTAGCAGGAAGCGTCTATATCAGTTCTTTGCTCACTCTATGAATTAATTTGCTTGAGCTAAGATTAAAACTTTTTCTAATTTGTTTTTTATTCTCCTTCAATATACGCATTTATCTCGAGATTGCTAGAAGAAATCTATTGTAGTAAAGACAGAAAAAGCTTTGTGTTGCGCTTTCAAATAAATTGCGGTATGTTTTTCGGCTGTTAGACTGTATTTGGAGTTTAGAAATTCTTAATTATGTATCTTCAAGTGCAGCAGACTTCCTGAAAAAATCTTTCAAAATTGTCTTCTGTTCAAAGTTACGTAGATTATTTATTAACAGTGTGTAGTCTATAAAATTAATCCAAATTTTTGAGTCACCTTGTATTTGCATTATTGAAAATTTGGTTTATCGTTTACAGATAGGTGAAATATTGATACATGGCTACATTAATAATTGAAAGCATTTTCTTGTTTTACTATTGACGTTCTTTGGTATATATTGCATAAAAGATTCATTTATTGAGTAATAAATCACAAATGTTGCCATTTAATTATCCTGCTAACGTAACTTAGGTATATCAATGAAAATAAAACGTATGAAGGCATAAGTTACTAAATATATTTTTTTAACGAAGTAAAAAATGTATATTATGAAGCAAATATTTTTGTTGGATAACCATTTCATGATATGTAGCCACCTAAATCGTAACTACGAATGAAAATGCTGAAAATAGACCAGAAAATATTACAGATTTTTAAATATAACAGGGAAATAATAAATTGGACATAAAAAATTTGTGAAAGATGAGTGCTTAATCCGGAGCAGAACGAGTTCAAGTACAAAGTTTTTGAGAGGAACCCAACTAGAAGAAACTCTTTGTAACCATAAGTAAAATCTGAATTTATAATTACACGATAAACACTAAAATTGGGTGTGATAAATAAATTCACTTCTGAGTGAATTACGCGTCGTTGCTGATGCCGAGCTTCAATAAAAGAAAAGAATTTGGAATACGGCTAACAACACTACCTTGTACAAAATAAGACCTATAAAAGTTCAAGATAATAATGATCGAACGTAACAAACAATAAAAACCAAGTGTACGAAGGAAGAGCAATAATTTAAATATTTTCAAATGCAATAATGTAAATTTTTACTGACAGAGAAAATATAAAGTGCACTTATTAGTTCCTACAAGACATATAATGAATAAGAACAGACAGAAACTGCGGTTTGTGTTATAACTGTCATAATAAAGAGCACACATTAAAAGGAAAACTTTTAGTGCATAGGAGAACTGAATGTTTTATAGCAATAAATGTAAGATTGAGCATAATACCAATAAAAAGCAAATTCTTTAACTGCAGCTTTTATTGTGCACATACGCCTATAAAGGTATGTCTAATAAAGTAGAAAATAGTTTTTACTCATAAAGCTACAACTAATTTCCAAGAAATGACGCTAAAATCGTAGTTAGCAAATGGAATAAAAAAAAATTAATCAATTTTGCCATTTGCAAAGCACATTTTTTTGATAATAAAAACAAATATAAAAGACCCATTAACCCCCAGGCGCGCTTAATTTACCAAGTAGGCTATTCTACTAAAAGAAAGCCCGTAAAAAATATTGATTCAGACAATCCCATGTACAAATGTATGTACAGATTGTCTGAATCAATATTTTTTTCATAAATGTATATTGTTAAAGTGCAGGACATTTTTTTGACTTCTGAACGGTGGATAAGTAATGAATGAAAACCCAAAATCAATACAATAATAAACCAATATACAATGAACCCAAAGAAACGACCGTCCAGTTCTGAAGAAAAATAGAAAATTCTGTAATTGAGATAAATTCTAGAAAAAAAAAACTAGAATTCAGCATAAGAATAAACCACATTTTTCTGCATTATAAAGTAGCTTGCTAAGCTATTTTTAGAGAAAAGCGATTCACTGTAGAACTCATTACACTCATCATAATGACAATAATTAACGGACAGTGTAGTGGTAAGACCCGTGTGAGGTTGCTAGTCCCCCATCGGGCGCCTCCCCAGGTGGCGGATAGGGGAATGCCTCCCAGATATGGGTGGTACCTGGGAAATGAAATACCAGGGGCGGACCAAAACTAGCATGGCATAGGAAGCAGCTGTGTCATTAATGAGTCAAGGCTGCAGAAGAATGACTTCGGTAACAGGCTTGTCATCATATACTTACAGGTGGCTATCAAATTATGATACACCCGGCTGTAACACTGCGATGAGGAAAGCAACGGGAAACTACCTCATTATATTCCCAAGAAAAATCAGGATGGCAGAGAAATATAATGTTAATCAGCTTCGCAACCTTAGCAGTGGACAGGAATGACATCGGTCGCCCTGTTCCGAACAGCGATAAACAAGATTAGATGGGCCAGACTGATCGCCAACGTCCAATGAGGATACGGCACAAGCAGAAGAAGTAGTGGTAAGAAGCAAACCACAATAACCAGAGAATGTAAAACAAGGAGTTAAGGCAGAGAAATGTATTGGATCCATAATGATAAAAGAAAAAGTTCAAAACAATAGAACAATATATAATAAGTCAATACAAACAGAAGCTTAGGCGCATGATGTAGACGTTATCGGTCTCACTATAAGAGATACAGTGGAAGTGTTCAACAGAATTGAAAATACATTTTAACTACCAGTTAATGAGACTAAAACCAGATGCATAATTGCATCCCATACAAAAAAAATAAAATAAAAAAACTCGACTATTGGAGAATATAGCTTTGAAGTTGTACAAAAGTAAGATTTTAAAGTATAGGACAGAATATAGCATATTTCGAGGTAGGTGATAAAATCACCAGCACTATTGAGAAAAATGAAATGAATGTCTCATATATAAAATTCCAATAATTGTCATAGTATTACATACATTACCTAGACACTAAACAAGAAAATGAAGAAGGATTAGATTTTTCAAACGATAAATTCTAAGAAAATATATAATTCCTTTCTAGAAAGTGGTTTATGGTATCACTAAAATCATGGCGTCGAATTACCCAAAAAGAGGAAAAGCATCAAAAATGAGATGGACAGACCATATGGCAAGAATTAATGATAAAGAGCTTAGAAAGAAAATGATGCTTAAAATACTAGAAATTTTAAAAACATGGGGAAAACGAAAGCTAAGATATATAGATAGAGAAAGAAATTAAAATTATTGATGTCAGAAGTGTTATCTTGAGCAGGTCAAGACCCACCCAGGGATTTTAAAAAAGAGAAAAACACTTATTTATCCATCTATTCACTTATGGTCCAAGTCTTCAATTTTGACTGTCTAAAATTACCACTTTTTGGTTGTTGGTTGACAGTATGGTTTATACGTCTTTGTTTATTTTGTCTTGCCGGTAGGTCCTTCGTCTTCCTACTGGTCGTGAGATTTAAGGTTTTTCTTGAAATATCTTCTTTACTATTTTTGACTTACTCATCCACTCTATATAAGTTTCTGTAGTTTAATTGAGATTGCGGAATTGGTATTTTTGAATAGTTGATATATCTCATGATTATATCTAATTCTTTATTGATCGTCCTCTTTAATTGAACTATCTATCTTTAGCAGAATCTTTCGTGCGAATGCATTTAAGGTTGCTTTCACTTGTTTATGTCTCACCTCCATAACACAGTATAGGTCCAAGTATATTTTGTAGAGTCCCAGGTTTGTTTTTATATCGCCTGACTCAACTATAGATGCTAGATTGTAATATATTTTTGTTATTAATCTGCTGTTACATGTCCTTTACTTTGTTCGATTTGTTGGAGATGTCGGTAGTTGGGTATATGAAGTCATTCACTATTTAGAAATTCTAGTATTATTTATTCTGACCTCTTGCTCTGTTAGTCCTGGTCTTCTCTTCATTGATTTTAAGCCGACCTCTGCTGCAGCCTTTTCAGTTGTACATATATTTTTAAGAGTATGTATGTTTTTTCGAAATGATGTTACTATCAGTATAACCTGCTCGAAATATACTCTTATCTCTCTTCAATTTCTTTTCACCGCCCATAATTTGGCCTGTATTGTAGTTGATGTTTGGTTTGTAACCGTTTTTAAAAATAGTGATTTGTTTCTATGTCTCTCCGATATTGTTCTCCTTAAATTCCTTTTGTAAGCTTATCAGAGTTTTATCGAAGACATCTTCCTTCTTTATTCTAAATAGTTTGTTCTTATAGTTCCTTTATATTTAGCCTTCGAGGTGCTCGTAGATCTTGTTACACCTGTGTTGCAGTTTCTATTTTTTTCTTTTACTACTATATTATTTTATACTCTTTTATCTCTACGTGCGCGTCCTATTGTGGCATCTATTATTTCTACGATTACCTTTTTGTTGTCCATTGTCGTATTGTTATTTTGTATTCCTGTTACTCGTCTGTTGTTTAGGTTTTTCCTGCTTTTCCTTGACATGTTGTTAGACTTTTATTTTTTTAAGTTTTTTATATTTACCTTTGATCTGATATGTTATTGCCTTCCTATTGCTAATATCATTTCTAAAAATAACCTTTTTTAAGTAACGGTTGGAGTCTCTATCGGCTCGATGACACGATCCGATATCCATTATACTCAACGCACATTTCCTTTCAATAGCTAGGTGATTGATTTGATTGGAACTTTTTCATTCGCTGACACCCATGTGCGTTTATTGATGTTCAGGTGTGAAAAACGTGTCTGCCAAATAGAATTTCTAACTCAAATCAATTTTGTTTTTTTTGTCCTTTTTGACAATTATATATGTGAAATAAAGTATGCATCTAATTGTTCTTCATTTAACATGTTACATGGAAATGCCACTAGCGCCTCCCCTGCCTTAAACACAGACTAACAGACGTTTGCAGCCGAGTTCCGAAGCTACGTACCCGCGGAAGCTGCCTACAAATTACACGGCATTTTTCGCACGTCCGGCGGCGGCATTTTCCGCATTCCCGTTGACCCTGCTCGGCGCCCAAAAGCCAGTATTTGGCCAGAGCAGCGCCCCCCTGACTAATTCGGGCCATTCCTTCCTTAAGCCGGCAAGATTCGTGATGCTTAAGTACAGCGGCGCTTGTTCTACTCCAGTTTTTATGGGGCCATGCAAGCTTTATTGTCGCAAAGGGTAGAATTTCCATCTAATTTATCACCTAATAGCATAAAAGCGGGCAAAGTGCTCTTAGAGGTGCTGCTTCCCGTTTAATTAAATGGGAATAGGGTAGCGCAAGATCGGCTGTGATGTCATAGATTATAGAGCTCATGTAGGAAACTATCAGATTTTATCGTTCCAAGATTATAGGACATTAACTTAGTTTATAGTTTCCTCTGGAAAAATTTTATTTCGTGTGCTGCATCTGAAGTGTCCGCATGAATGTAACTTAACGTCACGTTAAAATTAAGTGCACAGTTGAATGTCATATAATTTAAAGTTATTGCTTATAAAAAAAAATGTTTACAAGAATTTTAAAAGCTCGGGGCCAATTTTTTGTCAATAAAATTTTGTTCGATATTTAACAGTTATTATTTTTAATCGATTTGAATACATAAAAATATGTAGAAGTGTTTTTGCATAGAAATTTAAAGAAGTGTTTCTATAGTAACACTCCAAATGCTCGCAATTGAGTATATCTACAAAAGGCTTTTGTTTATGAACAAATATGTATAAAAGGATACTAGAAAACAAAAGCCGCGGATTCACTTCCCAATCATAGAAAGATTTTTCAAAAAGAGCTTACAACAATGAAACGGCGTTTAAAAGTCCACAACAATACATGACAAAGTAGGATGATATTTTTGATGCTTATAGACAGCAAGAAATTAGGGAGAAACTGCAACAACGTTACTGACGGAGCACCCTTTTGAGCTTGGTTTCTTTTGAAGTAGAATGAAAAAAAATTACTCCAGCACTCTATTAAATATCTCATTAAATTGAATATTTGTAGTTAGTTCTTTCAGTAATGTTCAGATATGTTAAATGCAGAAAAAATAGTTAAAATATATGGGAATTGTTTACTATGGTATAATCAAAAATGATATAAAAACAATAATAAAGAGCAGAGGTTGCAATAACAACTCTAACCATTGCATCCAACTGTGTACAATTTGAGTCCAATAAAAAATTTCTGATTTTATATCAAGCACAAATTAAGTGATAAACGCATATATTTTTATAAATTCCATCAATAATTGACAATCTGTCGAACCGTAGTCAACTTCTACAACTTTAGTAACAAGTTATAATGTTTTTTTTATGATTACATGGAGTTAGCGTGCACTGCACTACACTCACGAGTATAGGTCTAATGAATCAATTTTTCTTTAACCCTCGGCTTAATAAAAATGTTTGCGGCGTGTGAATGATCATTGAGTTGTATTAAATAGAGCGTACTCGAAGCGGCGATATCTTAGAAGGTTAGTACCTCTAGGTCACGATGTACGGTTTTGTTTTTACTGGAAGTATTCTAAATGTTAGAGTTGCAAGCCCAACCAACCCCTTAGTTGAACATCATATGTCCACACTGGCTTTACTATAACTTTATGCAGCTGTAGTGTATTTTCAGGTAAAATTTATTTGTTTAATAACCAGTACAAGATATACTGATATGCCTAAGTGAAGTCGTTTTTGCCATATATGTTTGAATCACGCCAGATGTCTTTCTAGGTGTAAGTCGAGGTATTTCACATCTTCCTTTATACAACATAATTACAACATTTTTTTTAGTTTGTCAAGATGTTCCTCTAGAAGTTTGGAAGCAAAAGCAAATTTTTGACTAGAAACTAAAATGACCGTGTCATAGACAAAAGTAGCAATCTCTGTTATTTCTAATTTTGGTGAGGTTGGCTATGTATAGAAAATCCAAGATAAGGCTAATGCCGCTTTCTTGTGGGACTTTAGATTAAATAGCAATAAGATTTATGGAAACCTTCATATTTTAGTAAAAAGTTTTTCAAATATGAATGAACGAGGTAAATGAGTCATATGCCATACTCTGTCAAATTCATTGAAGACATCATGAAAGGCAGCATAGCAGAATTTCTTAACAAGTAGGCGA
The DNA here is from genome assembly GCA_036346155.1 of Sinelater perroti. Taxonomy (NCBI): domain Eukaryota; kingdom Metazoa; phylum Arthropoda; class Insecta; order Coleoptera; family Elateridae; genus Sinelater; species Sinelater perroti. The sequence continues at coordinate 4,195,616 of JARFIY010000222.1, forward strand.
ACTTGTTCAATATAAAATGTTTCTGGTAAAAGCCAAATTGGTGGTTTAGAATTAGTATCACTATTATGTCAGCCAATTTCGATTGAGTTGGAAAATAGCCCAATCTTACTTTGGCGTTAAAGATTTTAGTGATTGTCTTGATGCCTTCATATGGAAATTATTTCAGCATTATTTCCGTTATCAAGTTATAAGTTGCAATTTATTTAGGATTCAAATCGGCATTACTTACTCTTTCGACTTTTGAGATTTATTTGATAAGGAATATAGAAGTGCAATTTTTCTGTGGAATAGACCTGCATTAGAAGTGGTTTAAAGATATTGCCAAGGTGTTCGATAAATCTAGTTGCCTTTTCCGAATAGAAGGATTTGTTACTTTGAAAACGCTTTAACTTTTTGTAACTTTTTTGAGACTATGATGACTATGACTATGACCAGTTAAATCAAAGGTTGAGACAGTTTCTAGAAATCTCTTAATCCTACGTTTTTCATTTTAAGTAATTTTCTAATTGTTTGGTGGTTTGATTGTAATTTGTTTTGCCTGTAAATTGCCGTCTTAACCTTCGATTGCCTTTAATCTTTTCTTTGGTAAGATTGAGGAAGTTTGTGTGTTTTTACGACTCTTAACTAGGTAGAGCTCTAAGCAACCTATTGTACAGTTCTAGTAAGGAGTCTTACATTTGTCAATATTTTCTTTCATTTGGTTGATATTGGTAATAGTGTATTTTAGTTCCCTTCAAAATCAAGGCATGTCTGAAAAGTTTGATGATTGGTCTAAAATCTCAAAGGTAATATGGAGTGTGCATACACAAGGTTATCCAGAGATACTTTGAGAAGTACGATCTAGCGTGCAGTACAAATGGCCGTCAGGGTAAACTATCTTCGAGCAGTTGAACATAGTGTAATAGATAGGATCACAATGCGATATAACAATAAATGAACATAAAATGCTCCTGCAAATTGGAGAAAGTACAAAGAACGATAGTCGTGAACATAAAATGTATTTATAACTTGTTTAAAAATAAAAAAAAAACAATAATATTTATATCGAGCCACTCTAAACGTGATCGAGAAAATCAACAAATAACTCCTCGACTGATAGATAAGGAATTGAACGTTAGCAAGGATTGGTGCGTGCTATCGTTCGGGAAGATTTGCGTAGCCGATTTATGCGGTACAAGCTAACAGACGAACAAAAAACGAAGCATAAGAAAACTTCTGAAGATTCTGCTTTCATGTGATCAGGATCCAGTCACATGTGATGAAACTTGGCGTTAAAAGTTGGACCAAGCGACAATGTGATAGGGGTTCTGTGATTAATTTCTAAAGAGTCCTTTACTAATAGTTTCCAGAAGCTTTAAAAATATTACCGACAAGAGCAACTTGTTTGTGTCTGTGGTTTTGTATATTTCCTGATATAATTCGCCAAGTTTTTTAGATACACGATGTGTTCTTTACCATTAGCAACGTAGAGCATATTTTTTGTTTTTTTCCCGAAATTAAATGTTTACACTAGTTTACTGCTTATTGTGTTTCTAAGTCGTACTCACAGTGCCACGACTTGTCCTCCATGTTACGGTAAACACGCACTAGTTTTTTTATTTGATTTTCTCTAAGCACGCACAGGATAAATTTCGCATCCATTAATCTTATTCCCTAATATTTTGATAAAATTTTCTGGCAGTTGTTCACAAGATTGTTCTCTAAGAAATTTGTCAATACTCTTTATTTTAGCATGTTGCAAGATGGTGTGCAACACATGGACAGCAAGGACAAACGTATGAGGACTCTCAATTCGTAGTCTTTGACCAAACGCCTTGTATAGAGACTCAATACTTTTTATTGCAGGAGAAGAAAACGGTAAAGTTTTTGTAGTACACGAATAAGTTTGTCAAGGATGGCATAAAACACAGTTAGTATACATTAAAAATAGACCGAAAAACAACCTGAAGAGCGTTACTAGCAAAGTAACAGTCTATCAACTTTGATAAAAAGATTAATTGAAGCTATAGTCAATGTAGGATAAAAATTGCATGTGAAAAAACTTTAAAAGATGCTTGTTGATATATTAAAGTAAAACAACAGAAAAATTCTCCAGTATTTATTTTAACAAAAATAAACCAATATAAGTGACATTTTTTATTTTGCTTGTGTGGTATGTTTTGCAACTAAGTTTCAACTATATATAAAAAAATATTCATCCCGGACCTGATTATAAATATAATGTGATAATTTTATGATATAATAAAATGTGGCTTTAAAGTAGTTGACAAACTATATATATTTAGTCTCGAGGGTAAACTTTTGTTACTTAGTTGTACACTTTCATTTATTTAAATATAGCGATTCACGTGCTTAGACAAAATTTATGAAAAATATGCTATTGAGCACCTGAGAATTAGCGTGCTGAGGGGAATATTTATAATGTTCGCTACCTTATAGAGGATGACTGTCGATTAATGGTTGCTGAAATTGCTCTTAAGGTTTGAATAGGCTACGGTAGTGCTCAGACAAACATTATTGATGATCTTCAATTTGGAAAAGTGTTTGCAAATTTGGCTTCTTGCCCGGCTCCATACAGCTGCCTGTACTTAACAAAAATTGAGGATTCTTTCTGAATCACAGTGCAATATCCTCCCTTCAATCTGAGATAATAGTTCTGCAATTATCTTTGGGTTGGGCTATCAAAAAAGGAAATTGATGTACATAAATTTATAAAGATACTTTTGTGGAAGCGATCATGCCCGATTAACAGCTATCTTAGCCATACTCTTATTTCATTTCATTTATTTCATTAATCCTAGTAGCTGTTTCTTTATACCTAGATATTTAAAATTCTTCTTGATCTATGCTTACTATAGAAGTTTTCTAAATAAAGGTTACTTGAATAATTTATCATAATTAAAAAAATAATAGGAATAGAAATTTTTAATTAAAAAATAAATTCCGTAATCAATAGACTCCTGGCACTGATAAAGACCAGCTAGGGGCAGAGGCTAAAGAAAATTCATTGAGCGTCGTTTAGTATCTTAAAAAAAGTATCCAAAACCATAAAAATTCTTCATAATGTTGTAAAAGTTAAAAAACTTGCCAGATGTGTTCCTCATAAATGGATAGAATATTTATTGTTAAAACAAAGAGGTCTTTAATTAGCTAAATAATTCTATTGGCCATTTTCATTGGTATTATATAATACACATATTTAAATGCTTCTCCTGTATGCTGGTATTATAATAAAATGTATTTAAAGAACACTAAAAGATTTTATCTCCTCGTAATTCAGAGAGAACGCCGCACTCACAGGGGGCACTGAAGGTGCAGAAAACGACGCAGATAATGACAGTTTAATAGTAGCTAAGCAGCTAAAATTGGTATATAAGAGTCATGAAAATGCAATAGTCCATTTAATGGATTTATATTTCCTTTTTAAGCAGTTAATAATTTTTTAGGTTGCATGGCATCTTGATTGATTAAATTACTATTGTTCTAAACTAATTCAACTACTGATTTTTTAGGAAGTAATCAATTTTGAATGCACTTCTGTGTCGTAGCTAACGGTGCCCATCAGATACCTGGTGACCTCTGATAGTATTTAATCTTTTTGTAGTAAGACGTTTGATGGGACTCCTATAAATGATTGTATTTTAAAATAGTTCATTAGAATTGTCACGATCTACTAAATTGCTTCGTAGAAGAAATTAAGGAAAACTTAAAGGAACGAGATGTCATTAAAGTCGAGATGTGACATACCAAACTTTAATATTTTATAAACCCGACAATTCTTGCAAAATAGTATTTTATTCGTTAAAGGTTACAATATATACTCTATCGATTGTTAGATGATTTATGTGTCAAAAGATCGGCTCAAATATTATTTAAATGTAATAATTAATAAACTTGTAATCACGTGAAAAAATTCTGGTTTATGTCATCTGTATAGGTTAACTCTAAAACTGCCGTATTTACAAAGAAGAATCAGCAAGACAAAACATGAAAGTTATAGAAAATATTTCCTTTCCTGAAACTAGAACTAAGGTAGTTGTGCAAACACCCACATCCGAAATATCCATAATGCTGAAAAGAGTGAACAAATATCGACAATAATCAATTGGTACAGGTTTTAGTTCCAGAACTAATCAACAAATTAAAACAATTTTTGAAATTAAGAAAAATTTTAAATATCTGCTACAAATAAGTTATTTTTCCATGAAATTCAGAAATAATCTGCGATCTGAAAGGAAAATGAAAGAAAGCAGATATTTTCATTTATTCTTCAGAAAAAGATACCAGACTTTTAAGAAACTTAGAAAAATATCATATAGTGGTTTAAAAAAGGTAAATATTGACCTAAAGGTAAACAACCTAAGTAACCAGTAGGTTAGGTTCGTCAATTTTTCCTCTCTTTTTATTTTTATTTTTTAATGGAAAGTACACTACAATAGAATATTTCTAGTTATATTTATTAATGTTGTAGACTAAAGTGATTGTTCACACTATATAACCCAATATTTATCTGTCTTTAAGAAACGCACCTTTTTTTTGGGGAAGAAGCATTATTCTGGGAGATAATTCCAACTCACAGCCACCTCTAAGTAATAACAATAAGAATGTTAATACCCAGTACACTAGCAATTTGCAATGTTTACGTATCAGCTTCTAACTGGAATAGTCACAATATTCAATATATTATACAACAGCTACCACAACCATTTACACTGCCTGAGGGTGTTCATAATGAGCTATGAAATTCAAATCATTATGACAACGAAGACATATCATTAAAAAGATGTTTCATATGTTTTACGATTAATGAATAATTATACAAACTTGTGATTATTTTCTTATAATGATTTCTACTAATATACCACAAAAAAACTTGAAATAGCTTCTTTGCAAAACTAATTGATCGAAACTATGGAAATACTAAATTTATCTAATTATGCAGAAGGAAATATAAATAACGTAATCTATGATATACTACACGGTGCTGAAAAATCAACATTAAAAGCAAGAGATGAAGCTCATTAATTAGTATCTTTGTAGACAGTCCTAAATAGATTCAAACGGCATCTAATTGAAAAAAACATAACTTATTAAGAAAAAAAACAAGAGCACAAGCACGCGAAGAAATGGTGGAAGGCAAGAGAAAATCCTGGAATGCCCATTATCAAGTATTAGTTTGACAGTAATATTAGAAAAGAATCTGACTAATAAAAAAAAAGAGGTTGCAAAATCCTTCTATAATATATTCGAAACAGGACGACAAAAATACAACAGCAAACAGAAATAAAATTGTAGAATTAGTTACATACTATTTTGAAGTACCCAACAGTTCAGTTAATTATTACCCAACTTCTTCTTCTTCTTCTTCTTCTTCTTCTTTTAGCCTGGTATCGTCCATTTTTGGATATAGGCCTCTCCTAACTCCCTTCATCTTTGTCTGTTTTGTGCACTTTGCATCCATCCAAATCCAGCAGTACTCACAATATCGTCCTTCCATCTCATTTGTGGCCGTCCACGTTGCCTTTTTCCTTCCCATAGTCTCCACTGTTGTATGATAGCATTCCATCTACCATCTCTTTATCTGGCGTAGTGTCCCGCAAACGACCATTTCAATTTTGCAATATGTGTTGCTACATCTTTAAGTTTCGTGACTCCTCTTATCCAAGCATTTGTTTTCCTGTCCCTTAATCGTATATTTAGCTTACCTCGCTCCGTGGCTCTTTATGTTTTTATCAGTTTGTCCATATCCATCACCCAACTTGCAGTTTCAATTACCACAGAAGAAGGCTTCTAGATTTTAGTTGTTTTGAAACTTTTTTAGATTACAACGTTTCTTTTACATAGCACACCTTCATAGCCCAGACGAAACGGTGCTACAAATGAAATAATCAAAAATATTATCTCTCAGATTTAAAATCTATTTATTTTTTTCTTTTACTAGAAGAAGATAAGAAATGACTTATTCTCCGAAATGGAAAAAGCTATTGCTATACTGATTCTAAAACCAAATAAAAATTTTCAATTGGCATTTACATAGTTATAGACCAATATGTCTAACATTTATTAACACCAATAAACTTCTAGCAAATAATAACGCCTAATTGCAATATTCTTTGATCTCCAAAAATCTTATGATATGACATAAAGACGTTATTATATTACAAAAATTGTATAACTGAGGTATCAGAGGTACAGATCACTTTTAGAACGTAAAAGTTTTAAGGCGCAAATAAAGAATATGTTATATCCAGAAGAATTTTGTAGAACAGCGTTTTACAGGGTTTAACCCTAAGTTCTACTCTATTCTTATTGCGTTAAACTACGTGATATTCAATTTTAGCATCAAATTGGTATATTTTTCCATGCAGATGACCTCAGTGTTTTTTGTGCTGCTAAAATATGTAAAATATCAATTGAAAATTGCAAGTAGCAGTAAAGTGGTGTATATAATGTAGAACAAATTGTATGCCATTTCTGACAGAAAAAAATACAATTCATGTACTTCTCCATATTGAAAAAGTTATATCACAAGCTAAGCATTTATATAAAAAGAAATTTAGGTGCAATGATACAGTCAAATATTTAAGAAGTTACTCTTAATTTAAAAATTTTATGGATATCTCATTTCAAAGAATTAAAAGTTTCACCAGGGATAAAAAAGAACACTTTTAAAAACATATTAAACTTTAGTAGTAACCAAACTGGACTATAATTGTGTTGTTTATGTTTCAGTTCCACGTAATGCGTTAGGATTGTTAGATCATATTCATCATTACGATATTTGACTTTGTATAGATGTTATTATATTATTTTATATGTTATTATAGTGTTTATGTCGTATAGCAAGTCTACCAAAAAACTTAATATTTTTTTTATATAAGCAGAATAAGAACAAACACAGCTATAATAATTTTAATTGTACCAAAACCATTAGGCATACGAATTAAACATTTTTTTAAATAAAAAAATATTTTATCAAAAGTATTGACTATTGATTTCTTAAAAACAGTTTCTTGACTAGTGCAGCGATTTAAAATTATTATAATATAACAAATTTTGAACGCCCCCCCGTAGGCGCACCGTTGCCTAGACATCCGCGGCGTAATTTCTATTACGCTCAGCCGTCAGGCTCGGGGAGCATAATGCCTCCCAGCCGGACTGCTTGTGCATGTACGAGAACTTGAACAATGCGGAAATTTCCATTGCTTAAATATCATGCAGCAAAGCAGACAGAGAAAGTCGAGTATCGTAAGCAAGTGATTGTTCCAGCGCAACATAAATAATGTTACAGATAAATACAGATAGAGTTACTAATTCTTTGTGTTGTGTACATAAATGCTATTAAGTAATTTGATCACCTATAAGTAAAAAATAAGTGAATTTACCAGTTTTACTTATCACCCCTAAGAGCAAAAATGTTATAATAATAAGCACGACACTACGTTAATTGAGATTTTTAGCAGTATTACACAATTACACATCTAAATGCAGAAATACTATTTCAATCAATCAAACACATTCTTGGTTCATGTTACAAATAGTTCTGTTTACACAGTAAAATGTATGCTTTGTGGCAGGTACTACAGTATTGTATTGTTTATCAAAATAATAAAAAAATTATTGCTAACGATCCTTAATAATATTTATGTAGATGACCTATTCAAAATGATTTTATCTGTAATTGTATATCTCCATAATATTAGAAAATGCATCTGCTGCATTTAGGTTCCTAGTCACATTTGTATAAAATGAAATAAGTTTGTTGACGAAACAACAAATATAACAACGATTATGAACTATGTAAATATACATATCCTAAAGCACATAGATATACGTAAAGGGTGTTCCCAAAAGCTGTTGTTAATCTGAAAAAGAGAATGGAATCAAGTCAGGTACTATTAAAAACGAGCCAAACTGAAGGACAAGATATAGTCAAAATTGACCTCTGGATCCAGAATGATTGGACAAGTGCAACATGAAATTGAACAATGCCAAAAATTTTCAACGACACACCACATCCTTATTGAATTCCGAATTTGATATGCCATACGGCAATTATATATCATCGGGCTAGATATATCACTCATGCTTTTGACCATAATAAATAAAAAGGTGATAAATTGCCTTAAAGAGTATGATATTGTACATGAGAAACCAAAAAGGGGCATTTTAAGTCTTTTATTAAGTGCCTGGATATTTCTATAATTCATTTTGAACTCAGAAACAATTTCAAGAACCATTAGTCGGCGATCATATTGAAGAAGATAACGAACCATGCAAATATTTTTCTCACTCGCGCTGGTTTCGGCATAAATCGGCGAGTTTCATTTTTAACCACTCTCTCAAAAAAAGATCTGGATGTGTATTGTAAAACCAATCAACAATGTTTTTGTTGGTAGAAAGAGTCTTTTCCCCTTATATTATTTTTGGAACATAAAAGCCATTTTCATATTGTCATGTAACATGTCGCGATTTGACTTGCAGTTTCGGTTACATTAATAAAGTACAGATCTGTTACTCATTTGTTTAAAACACACAAACATTGTAAAACATTAAATTAAAATGGTTGTTCTTTTCGTTGTAGCGCAGCGCAAGTATTAATGACTTCTAATGGAGTTTCAAAGTTCGCGCCGCCTTTCTAAAGCAGTGTACCATAATAAATTTATTAGATAAACGCGTAATCATTGATGTCACTTTAACAATAAATTAGTTAGCCGACCCTTTTATCAGAGTTTAGTGCCACACTATTTTTTGCTTGCCTCCCACTTGTTTGAAGGTCACACGGCAAGAAACTTAACGAACTTATAATGAGGCAGCGTTTGGAAGGCTTGCAGCGGATTATGTTTGGAACTATCTGGGAAAGCTTCTGTGTTCTTAGAGTTCAGCGAGCTCTGAAACCACTAGGAGAATCGCAAGCATGCAGCGCACGAAACTACTTGGGCAATCTTAGCGCCAGTAGGTGGATCGTTAATTTGGCTCAGGTTGTGGTTAGTGTTTTTGGGTTACTTAGCCGTAGGCTAATTGTTACCTTGTTGGACGGAAGCCGAAACGTTTCCGTTTTATTAGTTCAGTGAATTCGATCTTTGTTTTGTTTTAAATATTAACAATGTAAATAATAAAAAGACATTAAAAAAGTTAAAAATATTTAGAACTCTGATTATTTTTATTACCTTAAAGTTCCACTAGTTGGCTTTCATAAAGTCAGTATATAATTGTTGTATGATGCCATTTTTTATAAACAGATGGCTTTAGCTACATATTAAAATAAAACATCCAACTGAAACTTATGGTATGTTGAAGTGCTACCAAAAATCTTCAACATTTAGTTTGTGGCAGTGCAAACAATTGTTTTGTACATTGAATTTTGTCTCAATAAATCAGCCGCTTTGTCTCATACTTTAATTGAAAGAAAACTGGGACTACTATACTTGATTATTTGTGGAAGTCGACGGTGACATAAAATTTCCTGATAAAGAATTGCAATTACTATAGGATGAAGATGACACTTAAACACAAAAACAACTTGCTCAAACATTGAACGTTACACATCGGAGCATTCCTCATAGTTGAGATGCAATGGAAAAGATTTAAAAAGAGGGAAAAGAAAACCCAAATAAATTTGAAGACAGAAATATCAAAAGGTAAAAAAACTCGTAACATTTTACTTACATGGTTTAAAAAAAGTTTTTACATAGAATCGAACAAAAACATATTTTGATCTCTTGTCAACACACTAAATGACCTTTCGCCTTAAGTTGCGGTTACTGGTTTGCTACAAAATATTTTTAAAGTGATGCAAATGTTCGGAAATACTATCTCAATACCTGACTTTCTAATATATTAATAAATCTATAGGTATAAATTCATTTTCACCAAAGGTAGATCAGACATAGTTTTCAAATAAATTATTTCATGGAGCAAGTTAAAGATGAAATCAATGATCATTGCCTTCTTTGACACAAAAGGTGTGGAACTTAAAATTTTTACGGAGTTCGTGAAGGAATTTTTGGCTAAGCACAACGTGAGAATTACCCAAACCAGGCCACATTCGACTTTTTTCTGTTCCGAAAACTCAAGTTCAGCCTGAAAGGCACACGTTTAAGATCGCTCGAGAGGGTACAAACCTCCATGACCAAGGTCATAAACAGCATTTCAGTTTTTGCATTTCGGAAAGCCGTTAAAACGTGGTAGATACGCTAGAAACGCTATGTAGATACAGGAGAAAACTATTTTGAAGATTTTAAAGAAATAAACGATTATCTGTAATACTTTTGTTTTTATTAAATTATATCCAATACTTTCCAGAAAAACCCTGTATATGCAATTTTTTATATTTAATTAATAATATAACTTATTAATAAACCGACACTAAAATGTCACCTTTCCCATTTTTTTTATTTTTTATGGTATTTACCAGTTCAACAAATTAATTGTTATTCATGGTAGCGTTGACGCAAATATCATACATAACAAAGAATAGACTAACAGAAGGGTTATTAACACCTTTAGAAACACCAATTATTATTACTGATTTAAACACATAATGTAGATAAAATAAGTCAGTTAATCACCATCAGATACGGTTGTTATTAAATAAATGTCTTGAGGTAACTTACGCTTCAATCGCGTGTGTATTAATTTTTATTCTAAGTTATAATGCACTGCACCATCACAATTGTTTATATTGGCGTGGAATGTTTGTGTTAACTTTTTAATATGTTCATAAATTGTAGATATTCCGAGCTCAGTGTGTAGTTGATAGTTGGTAATGAACTATGGGGCAATGACAAAGATCCTGAGAATTTTGTTTTGGAGGGCTTGGATTTTATTCAAGTTCGTTTTTGAAGTGATGACGCAGCCATAGAGGACTAAAGGCCGTATTAAAGATTTGTAGAGGAGAGTGGCACATTCAATTTTGAGTGATAATTTTTGTTGATTAACGGGTATAGCTGCACTAGTCGCGTATGACGCTGATTGAGTTTTTTAATTATGTGAAACCTCCACGTTAGACGGGTGTCCAAATACAGACCTAAGTATTTTACTGCTTCCGTTTTGGGATTCCAGATAATAGGATTGTTGTTAATTGAGAGTGGTGGAGTATCAACGAAGCGTTTAAGTGTAAAGTGCATTTATTATGATTAATTGTCAGGTTTCACTGTTTCAACCATCTGGCTAGAGTGTTTGTAGCGATTTGTAGCTGGGTGATCGCTACTAGAAGATTTTCGTTTCTGACCAGCAATGCGGTGTCGTCTGCATATAACGCTAGATCCGCAGTGATGTTGGGAATATCACTAAGAAGGATATTAAAGAGTACAGGGCCCAAGATGCTCCCTGAGGTACTCCAACTCGAATATGTCGGGTTGTCGATATTGTGGCGTGAATTTTAATTGCGAAAGTTCTATTGTCAAGAAATGAAAACAAGATTGCTTTTAGGTAATCAGAAATTGCAGCTTAGTGATCTTGTATTTGAAACCTTCTGTCCACACACGGTCGAACGCCTGCCCAAGTCTACAAAAAGCGTCACTGTATACTGCTTGATTTCATATCCTGCTTCAATTATCTCGACGATTCTTTGGAGCTGATGACATGTATAATGTCCCCTTTTGAATCCGAATTGGAATTTTGGCAACAGCTCTAATGTCTCTATTTTACTATAGAGTCGTGTGTAAATCACTTTTTCAGGAACTTTTGACAATGTTGTTAGGAGGCTAATAGATCGATAGCTAGAGATATTTTTTTATTTTTACCAGGTTTAGGAAAAAGTAGTATTTGAGCATGTTTCCATTTATTAGGGTAGTGACCATTCTTTAAACAGGCATTGAAAAAGTTGCTAGGTTGCTAAGGCTTTGCGTGTCAGATTTTTGAGAACGATAATGGTGATTCCATCTTCACCTGGCGATTTGTTTAGTGGAAGTGTCTTGATTATTGCGGCTATTTCTTTAAGTGAGGTTGGTTTCATATGAACTCCAGCTTCTAAGTGTCTGACCGAAATGTGTGCAAAGCAAGGATCCTGATGACTAACAGAGGTAAAGGTTTTTTCCAGGTGATCGGCGAAAGATTCACATTTTGTTTTCATCTGTATTATAAATTATACCATGTAATGTTATGGACGGTATTTTGTTCTGGCTGTCTTAGGATTTTCCTCGTAGTTTTCCATAATCCCGGATCCCTTGGCTCGAGAATGTTGATAGACTTTTGGTAATTTTCAATTCTGTATTTGTCCAGTTTTTGTGTAATTCGGTGAGATAAGTTGTTAACCAAGTTTTTAGTTGCCGAGTTTCTTGTGCGTTACCATTGTCTTTGGAGCTGACTCTTCTGTTTTATTAAATTGATTAAATGTGAAAGTGGAATTCCAGCGTTCGTGGATGCTCTTTTAATTCTTGGCAGAGTAGCTGTTAGGACACTTTCCCTACATCATTTACGTTTCGGAGATCATTGGGATATCTAAGATTTTTGTCGAGGGTTTCCTGGAACTTAATCCAGTCAACTACTCCATTGATTAACTTAGGTTCATTTGGTCTGTAGGAAGGAATTGTAGTGAATGAAATTATGACTGGTAGATGGTCTGAGTCAAGCTCAGTATAGACTATTTGGGAGATATTTGGATTTCCAGTAGGGAAAATAAGATGGTTCTGGCGGGGCCATTATCTGCAGAGCGTGTGTTGTTGCGATGGCATCAAGCTTGACTCCAGCTGAACTGTTAATTTTGCAGCCCCATAAGGTATTTTTAGAGTTTAGGTCGCCTATCAGCAACGTAGGTTGGGTGCTATTAAAAATTTCATATAGGTCGGTGTCCAATAATTGTTTAATTGATTGTAGATAGGTAGCAATAATTTTGACGTAGATGCCATCGTGTGTTTTAATTTTAACTGCTACCGTCGAGATTAGTTACATTAATTTTTGGTACTTCGTGTTGTATAATTTTTTGCTTTACGAAAATAGCTACTCCTCCGGAGGGGAATCTTACTGCTCTGTCAGCTCGGTAGCAACGGTAGCCTGATGTCTTGAAGTTGTCGGTTAAAGTTAAGTGTGTTTCCGTAATACATGCTACATCTATGTTGCATCTTGTAAGAAAGGTAGTAAATAAGGTTTGTTGGGATTTGATGCCATTGGCGTTCCAGTTTAGGATATTTAAGTAAATAAGAGGTTTGTTAAGATTATTATCCATTAAGGAGGAGAGGTAACAGATTATTTAATAAGAAATTTTTATTTGAGCCAAGTATGGTTTAATCGGGTTAAGAATTGAAGTTAGGATTGTTCGGACTATTGGTTCACTATTTGTAGTGTCTGCTGTTGGCTTCCAAAGTTGATTGGTGTGATGTGGGGTATTTGTGTTTTGGGTAAGGTAGGGGAAATTGTTAAGGTTAAATATTGGTGATGCTTGGTTTGTTTTGGTTGGGGGATTATTGCGGGTTATCAGACTGTTTTTAGAGAGTTTTAATTCTTGAAAGTGTTTGCAGCCTCTGTAGTTGGCTGGATGGTCAGCTCCACAGTTTACGCAGGTGGGACTGGCATTTTTATCCTTATCGCGGTCATTACACAGGTGATTACCTAGGTACTTTACGCGTCTAGGCTGCAGGCGACAGTAGTTCTTAGTATGTCCGTAGCGTTGACATCTGTGCCACTGAGGTGTGTCTCCTGTTGTTTTGCGTGGTTCAACTTTAACTAAAGAGTGGCAGATGTTGTCAATTTTGAAAATTTCATTTGCTTTCTCGTTGGCTGTTAAACGTACGGCACAAACGGGGATAGGATCTTTTACTTTATTAAGCAATTTTGTAATACTAATTATTGGTAGATTATACGCAGCTAGTTCTTTCTCAATTTCCTGCTCTGTTAATGAGAGCGGTGCGTTTCTTATGACTACTGATAGCGGTTTTTCGCTCGGATTTTGAAAAGTGTGGAATGCTCTGTTATTCGATAGGTAATGTTTGACTAACGCTAGATAGTCGTTCTGTCAAGACAGAATAATTTTTAGCAATGTTCTACTGAGGTTAGTAGTGAAATTTTCCTTAACAAGCTCTTTGATATCAGTAATTACTTGCTTGTGATGTAGAAACATTGGCGGTATTTTAACTTTGTTCGCGTCACTTTTAATTTCAGATGTTGTTGAGTTGTCTGCAGATGGGTCAAGATATGCTGGTAGATAGTATTTATTTTGTTCTAATAAAGATGTTGGCTTCCATAAATACTTTTTTGCAATTCACTTATAGGAGGTGATAAATGATCAGCATTCCGCTTAGTAGTTGACATTGTTCTACCCCCACAGGGAGGCAAAAAATATAAGCTTGATTATTTCAAAAATAATATAAATACCTGATCGTATTATTATAGAAAGTGTAAATAGCTGTTGACTGATAAGATGCTCGGGTCGTGGTATCACTGAGGTCACTGTTGGCACATACGACTGCTCAGCCGGAACGCTCGCACCGAACTCTTCCCAATTTTACAACTCATAATAAATTAATTTAAATCGTTGCTACGCGGTTAGCTGAGGAACACATTTTCCTTAAATGCTTCTTGGGCAAATATAAAGGAAATAATGCAAATAGTAAAATAAAGAGAAATACATTCGAACCTGCCCGGGTCCCTAGAAAACACGGGCCCGGGGTATTCAACCCCCTATCCCCTATCCTCTCGACAGATCTGACTGCTGATAACTATCAACAATAACTAATCAATTTGAATCGTAGACTAAAATAACAACACTGAGAATGTGTCAATGAATACAAAACAAGTGTTTTTTGCACAATAATGCTAGATCATATATATGTTGCAGGACTTAATGTTAGAAGCATTTGGTTAGAAAATTTTATCGATCGGCATAAGAACCAAATATAGCTCCTTTTAGTTATTTGTTTTAAGCTTATTATTTTGAACACGTGTAAAGTTTCTTTACTAAATTAGCACAAAATTGGAAAAGAATCGTAGCTAACGATATAAAATGTTTGGAATAAAAAATTTTTGTAGTATAAAAATAAACTTTTTTTTTTAGAAAAAAAAATACATGTTATTTATTAATATTCTCTTTGGTTTTTAGTTACTTAAAAATTTTATTTGTCAATATATATATATATATATATATATATATATATATATAAGTATATATAGTGTATGAATAGGGAAACACCATCAATTAATTTAACAAAATTTAAATATACAAGAAAGTCTTTGCAATGGCACTTGCCTTTCTATCGAATATTTAAACCGAGTTTATTTAGTATTTATACCAAAGACTGAGTTGATATCGGTCAACATGGATTTGTCTTTAGAATTGAAAAGAAGGCAATTCTCTGTGAGATTGGGGTTCTATATGACAATCAACAATGTATAGAGACAAACCTTTCAAAAAGTGTAATTTCTTTCTCAGAGACCTGCCTTTAAAAACAACAACTTACAACACACAATACCATCATCAAGTTATATTCAACACTGATCAATAGCGAACTCACAATTGTCTCAAAAATATCAACCTCTACATTATTAAAGAACACCTAATTTTCACCAAATCAAAAATAATATAGCGCCTGCATGCAAATGTTAATGTCAAATTTGTAGATAGAGTTATAGCACTTCCGCAAATAAATTTACAATAACAAATACCCAACTACAACACACAGCTGGTGAGAATATTATCAACTAATGATGAGAAAATTAAAAACTGAAGTATTAAAGTATTAAAAGCATCAAAAAAAGAAAAACATTCTCTGAAAGAAACCTCCAGTAGAAGAACTAAACTTTAACAATAAATGCAGTACCCTGAATCCAAATAATGATGAATGCTGCAATAAAAATAACACATGAATTAATTATATTAATGACTATTAGTACTTAGATGGTTGACAGAGAAGTTCTGGATACGTTTATCTATTCAGTCCTTGGACTGATAACCTTACAAGAACAGGAAAACTCTAAATTTCATAATTAGGCCAATTCTCCAATTTGGAAAACATTTTCAATTATAGATTCTTTGATTTCATATTATTGTTGTTTATAGTTTTCAATTTTATTAGTAATGTACCAAAATCTCTAAAAAAAAACGTGGATAAGGTGCATAAACTCTCCTAGTAAGCTATGCGTTTTTACTTTGCAAAACCGTAACTAGAGCAGCATTGTAAGATAAAATTTGGATAGCAATTCTAAATACAAAGTTAAACAAATCAAATTATCTTCACTCTCTGAATAATTAAAAAAAAACTGTTATTTATAGGATTGGTTGTGACAAATAACATTATTATACAGTATTATTACATTACTCCAGTATTATAAATAATTTTTGATATCCTTGAAGTAGCCGATGATTGAAAAATTTTGAAGCCGTAAAGCGGTAGTTATTCTTTGTTTCTGAGCATATAAAATTTTTCTGCGACCCAAATGCAATTGAAATGTCACAGTGTTTTGTTCTCCGGCACTTACCAGGCAGCAAATCGCTTACTTACACATATGTTTAGCAAGGGTAATAAAGTGTCGCAGTAAAATTTTATTCCCCAATAAAAAGAATGCATAAATATTTTCATATACGGGACTTTAAACGGCTATTTTATTTGGTATTCTTTATATAATATGACTGAACGTGTTACCTACACATTTCATCAAATGCACCGGGGTATTAAGCAATTCGTGACGTCTGTAGTGTGAGCGTAATAAATTGTCGCGGACTGAATTAAGATATTTACTATATAATAATTTCAGTAACATATGTCGGGGAAATAAAGTGAGAGTTCTTTGTGCCTGGATATGCGATAGTGAAAGCTACTGTCAAAGTGAGAAAATAAGTCCTAAACCATAAATAAAGTGTATGAAACTAAGTAATAAAAGAGAACATAAAATATAAATTAAAACTGGATCAGAAGTATTAACACTAAAAATCTAAATAATTATAGCGTAAGTAAAAAAAAGCAATAGTACAGAAGAAAAACTCTTGGAATAAAATTCAAGCTAATCACCCATTAAAACAAGACGGGATATTTAATACAAGATACTAAACATAACCAACGAATCTAAATCAGCGTAAGAAATGAAACAAGACATTATAAAAATTCTTAGTTCTTTAAAACAAGAACAATTAAGAACTAACAAAAATTAGATAAACAAGGAAAACATATCGAGTGTATTGAAATAGAAATTAGAAAACTGAATATTCTAATATATGACTTAAATACAGACAGTCTCAAAAATTACTGAAGAAAAATGAGGAAATGGTGCTACAATTCTTTAATGTACGCATGAAAATCCAAAATAGTTACAAAAAATAGAATATGTAAAAATAAATAAGGATAATACAAAAACTCCAATTATCATTAGTTTGGTAACATTTAGAACAATATTATTAATATAGTTTAAGAAACGTAAACTGAAACGCAGTAAAATAAGAATAATGATAAATTTACTAAAAACCCTACAGAAAAGGAAAGCATTGTTATTAAAATGAAGAGAAGCAAAGATCAAAGCCATTATGCAGTTATTAAATATAATAAGCTCATAATTCACAGAAATAAAGACGAAGAAGAGAATGTGGACTATAAATTTGAATCATAGAAAGTGGGAGAAGTTAACGAGAAAACAAAACAAACAAAATAAATAAAATAAAAGAAGATAAAGAAAGAAATTGCGAAAAGAGTAAAACAAAATCCGTTCTTATGATAGTAACCTCTAAACTACTAATAGAACAAACCCGAAACAAGAGACAAGTCGAGAAGGGCAAGATGGAATGAAAAAGGAAAAAGGTGGACTCGAACATTCATGACCCCGATCCTACAAAAATGGCAATCAAAACACTCAAATCCTGATATACTTTTGATGACGCATGCAACGAATAATGGTTGAGAATTGAAAAAGAAAAAGAAGAAAAACAAGAAACAGGAGAATAACCAAAACAAAAGTAGATACGAAATGCCTGTATAAACAACACACAAGGACACGGATATTATAAAAAGTTTTTTAAATTAGCACAATAAAAAGAAAACTAAAAATGTGCACATTAAACAAAGAACATTGAAGTAGGAGGAAAAACTATTTGAACCAAAAAAAAAGCAGTAACAAACATTAACTTTGCTATGCTAGAAATTGCAGAAGCAAGAAAAAAAGACGGGAATATTATAAAAAGGAAATCTAAGGGATCTTGTACTACAAAGGAGAAAAAGAATAAATATATAGGTTGGATTCTATACAAACTGAAAGATACTAAAGTACACAGAAGAAACAAAAGGTTATTCGGATAGAATAACAATATTAACTCCAAGATTTAACAAAAATCAAAACTTATTTCAAGCGTATGCAACCACAGAAACAGCTTCAGAAGAAGAACTCAAAAACGAAGCAATGGAAGAGGCAATAATTCAAAACGAACATGTAATGATTATAGATTTTAATAATTTTGCAATAAAAAGTAGGTTATTTGTAATAAACACAAGACCTGTCTAGGTCGAAAATGGACTTGGAGTGCACAAAAAAAGAAATAAGAACGAAACAAACAAATGATAATAAAACAAAATAATAAATCAGTTCGAACTAAGCAGTGATTACAGGTTAGTACAGACAACAGTAATACTACATAAAAATAGTGTAAGACTAGACAGAATAAGGGACATAACGGGGCAAATAATTAAAAGATAATAAGTGAAAAAACATTTATAGAATCAGCTATGAAACTTACAGAACAAAATATGTTTATATATCATAATTTAAAAGTACAACAGATGTCTGATAAGCTTAAAAACGTAATCATAACGGCTAAAACTGAATACATGATAAAACGTGATATACAAACGAAAAAAAAACTCACAGAAAATACTAAGAAGCTAATTCTCAAAAGAGAAAAATTGAAAGGAAAAACAGATGCAAAAAGCATAATAAAATACAGTGAATAAAATAACAGAAAGAAAAAATAGAAAGGATATTCGCAACTATAAAAGAGAAAAGATAAAAGAAATAATAATAGAAACGGGCTTCACAAAAAGTAAACAAAGAACTAAACAACGGAAGACCATGTAAACCAATAGTAGATTTACTATACCAATAACGTTCTGAACATGTAATTTCGTGAAATCTCGTGATTTAACACCATGCGACTTCTTTTGCAGAAATTCGACTTTCAATTTGGGCCACTCTTTAACATTTTGTGGCTCTTTCGATACGTTTTCTGTTTTTTTTTAAATATATTATTATCTGCAGTACTTAGTTATCTCTCTGTGTTTCTAATATTATGTTTCAGATTATTTTATATACCCAGTCGTTAATGTTTTCATGTTATGTTTATCTTTGCTGAAGATTTTCATTTCTGTTGTCTGAGCTGTTTTTGTTTCAAATATGAACTTTATGTGAGCACCTTGTGTGTCCTATTTTTTGTTTACTGTCTCAAAATTCTATGTTTAGGTATATTGTTACTACATTTACGTTTAGTTTTTCCACTTTTATATCTAAGTTTTTGTTTTTTTGAATTGAAGATTAGATATTTAAATTGTATCATTCTAATTTATATTTTACTGTTTTTTCTTACAAGAAATGTATATGTTATTTTTTCAATGTTTTAGCTGGAAATTGTTTCAAAGACCAATATTAACACAGAATTCTTGGCACAATAGATTATTTTAATATGCGGTCTTTCTATGGATTATCTTTGTTCGGTTTTACCATTTTATCATTTGAACAACAAGTAATTTGAGATATCGTTAGCCTGCTTGTGTCAATTATTTATTTATTTTTATTTGCATTAAGCTATTCCTATACCCTTTAATATAAAGGGTAGGTGAGAACTAAGTAGGTATTAAAAATAGCTATAAAACTTGTCGTATCGCTGGAGTCGTGGCCAAAACAGTCTTTAAATAGATAATAGTAAATATTTAATAGCTGCGGTAACATAAAGATGGATCATAGTTATTTGAAAACATCCTCTGGGGTGACGATACTCCATTCGGCGATTTTGTCAATCGCCATGACTGCTAGATTGAGCGTCACGCGATAGCAATCTCTAAATGACAATTAAGAAAATGAAAACTCTACCAAAAGTGACCACCTGGTGCAAAAAGGTAGATATAGGACTTCTCTGTCTATATTCTGTGCGTGACACTATGACTACGTACC
Source organism: Sinelater perroti (assembly GCA_036346155.1). NCBI lineage: Eukaryota > Metazoa > Arthropoda > Insecta > Coleoptera > Elateridae > Sinelater > Sinelater perroti. Next base: position 4,215,695 of record JARFIY010000222.1, read on the forward strand.
GCTACATTTAGATGTTTAAAAATTGCGTGTTTGTACTGAATAACATTAGCGATAAATGCATTGCCCCTTTTTGTTCTTATTGGGAGTGCGTGGTCAGAGCAGCATTTTATAGAACATGGGCTGGGACATCGCGGATTTCATGAATTACCTCAAAGAAGTTTATATATGATTATTTTTATCTATAGAGCTATACAAAAAAGGTGTGTAGGACAAAGCCTCATACATTGGATGACTTATGGACAAACGACTTTCTTCAAAAAATTATTCATTTTATCTTTAGCCCTTTGAGAAAACTGGCTGTCGCTATCGGTTCCTACGTTGATATTTAAAGGTTTCCTTTTGTTTTTCTATGTAATGAAGTATAATTCTCCGTCACTTTTTGCTAATTGTAGTATTAGTATGAGTACCAAAAATTTGAAAATTATTTATCGTGTGTTTACTACTAATTCTAAATAGTTCTGACAAAAAAGTGCGGTTGATTTTTGTGTTTAATTTTCTAAGGTCAAAATATGCCTTGTTTTGCCTTTAGTGCTTGCGTATACAAGCATGAAAAGACTGAAGGAAAACATTCATAGAAAGGTCGTTCAAAAGTTTTGTGTGTACTACGTTACTTTAAAAGAATGGAACAATATCAGACGCAACGTATAGAAACAGGAAAAACATTGAGTGGAATCGAAGAAAGTACCAAAAAATAGTGGCAAAACTTAAGGTAAGTTACGAATATGAAAAATAGAGTAGCAGCTCTGAGACACATTGAAACAACTGAAGAGTCAAAAACATCTAAAACCATCAAATCAAACTTTTGTGGTAATAGACGATGAGTCTTACTTTACATTAGATAGAATTAGCACTGAAGTTGTTAGAGTGTCAACTATGAAGTAATTTATAAAAGGCGCGTTAAGCTTGACATAAAGATTCTGGTTTAGTTTAGTTAGTAATAAACAGTAAAGAACGATCTGCTCTATTAAAATAGTTGGTTAGTAATCATTAGAAAAGAAAGTTAAAAAGTATTCAATCTACAAGACATATTAAAAGGTTGGAACGTCGAAGCATTAGATGAACGTATCCGGAAGTAAAAGATAAGAAAGAATATTTAGTCTTCTCCCCAATACCAATGTTGTCATAGTTTTGGGGGATGTTGTTGTCGGTGATAACAGCGAGCACGGAGTAGCTTCACTTAATCATTTATATATGTACATTTAATTGGAATTTTCATAATCGTAATGTTGTACTTACACCCTTTATTGTTCTTTTAGCATTTAATGTAAATAAAAAAAAAAGATTCAGAAGAATACATTCACAAAAGATTTTTATTCTTTCTAAGAAAATATATCTTCTAACCAGGCATACCAACGTCACACTACGTACATGATACTCTAACCCAGTTAAACTTTATATAAATTCAAATTTTATGAAGGTTACTAGAATGAAAAGACAACGAAGGAATGAACAGTTCGAATCACAAAAAAATTACAAACTCTAGTCTGCACACTGTGAGAAAGTCGTATAAGTATCAAAGTATAACATGTGGCAAAATATAATTAAGACTATCCATTCATTCATTAAATTAATTTTTATTTAGGTTAATTGAAGTAAAGTTTATTTTAAATAATAGATATGGCAAATTTATTGCTCTTCAGCGTTTGTACGTTCTGGATGACAAATGGCCCTATCCTTCATAAAAACAACATTTTTGGTACAGAGAATATTGTTATTTAAGATATATAGAAGTCCATCAATCAAAGTTGTATTGTATGTAGTAGCATATAAGGTGTTATCACACAAAATTAGAAGTAATCTTCTATTGTATCTATACCATTAATCTAACTCCCTTGTATTTTACGCTCTAGTCTAGAAATTTATTAATTATTTTATTGAATGAACGCTTTTTTAACAAAAAATATTTTCGAGTTCTTGTGTTTAGATTAGTGTGAATTTTCTACTTGCTATTCTTAAAAACGTCTAAATCTGATCTTATTAATGTTATCTTAGGTATTTCAGCTTTTTCTTTATGTGCATATAGTTAATGATTTTGTTATATATGACAATTATTTATATAGTTTATATTTTATAATTTTGATCTTCTAAAAATTGTCTAAAAATACTTTTAGAGAATTACCTAGTTTTTGAAGCATCAATATTAAGAATTTTGGTAAAAAACCTTGTTTTTACAAATTATTGTTCTATACTTGTTTATATAAAAGAAATAGAATAAGTCAAATATTATCACAACATTAATATTGCCCTTCCGCTAGCTACAATGAAATTTTTAAGTCTAAATTGGAGTTGTCATTAAATAAAGCTTAAACATTTCATAAGATTTCTTAAGGTCTTCAGACGGTTAACTCTTTCAAATAATAAATATGTCCTTGTAAAATCCACACTGGAAAACGGTAAGTAAAGTTACAACATTCATAACTCATTATATATGTAACGACTAAAAACTTTATTAAACAAAATACGAATATTTTAGTAGTTTAAACATCTACACTTTTACATTTTTAGGAAAGCAACATTTTTTGGAAAGATATTAAATATTCAAATGTATATATATTTGAAATATTAAAATTATTCTTTGATTCAGTTGGATTAATAATGATAACATTTATTTTGATATGAATAGTCAAAATTTGTCTTTGAATAATTGAAATAATTAAAACATGGGGCCGGTGAAGAGATTGCTCTGTAAGCAGTCGTAGAACGAACTTAAAAAGACCTTTCGATTTCGATTTCGAATTTCGGGAAAATTCGAAATCGAATATCTCGAAAATTATTCGACATAGAATTTTTTCGACTTCATTTTCGAATTCAGCGTAAAATTTGCTATAAGAATCACATTTAAATCGTAGTGTCGAAAATTTTCCCGAAATTTGAAATCGAATATCTCGAAAATTATTCGAGATAGAAAATTTTTAATTTCGAATTCGAAATCACCGTGAAATTTACTATAAGAATCCATTTTCTAATTTTAAAAAATCTCAAATTTTTGACGGACTGACAGACCGACAGACAGACATATAGAATTCAGTAACGAACTTTTTAAGTTCGTTGAAAAATATGCTTAAAATTAGCAAGAGTAATCCAGCAAAATAAGCTACAATGGTCAATATTTTGTAAGTCAAAATTCAAAATCAGATATTTGGCATAATCATTGTGATTAACAGATCAAACAAAATTAAATGATATACTTTTATTCACGAACTAACCATTTTACATTAATTTTTTAATTGAGAAAATGATGTACGTGCTTGCCTGTTGAATTATTCATTTCAAAATAAATGGAATTGGAGAATAACAATAAAAAGTTGAACAGAAAAGGAAGAAACCGAAAATTGGGATTATCGATTGCGTGGTCATAAAAAACCATGACACATAGGCAGCGTCAGTAGAAATTGTTCCGGGAGTAACAGATTGAAATATAAAGTGGCACAACCATTCATACTTTCATTACACAACTATTTATTTGAACATTCTGCAGTTTTTTGTTTGTGAAACGAAAGTTACCACCGATCACGGTTTTGCCAAGTTTGGCAATCGAGTCGTTCATAAAATATGTTCCATGAAGACACAGCGTAATACTTTCTGACAATCCTTAACTCGATAAAAGTAACCAAATCCGAGCAATCACACCGCAAGCGAATATGCTAAAGTTGTGTTGGCCTACATTATTCCGTTATAATATTCCTCCTGGCGCTGGATTTCGCTGTAAAAACTAACATTTGGTACTTCCCAGACAACTAAATTTTAGCAGTGCAACGCAACTCCCACATCCTCTTTGTCTAGCAAAACTTGTAGCCCGTGAGGTCTGCCCACCTCAACTGCAAATGGGTTTAGGCCTTAAATACCACCACAGCAAGTGACCCTTAGATCATGAAATGCCATAATGTTGCTCAAAAAGATGACCCAAAACACTAGCGATTAGCTTCCCAACACACTGCTTAGAAGGAAACCAATAACCAGTTGAGCCAATCTATGATCAGCGCTATTATTCTAAATATATGAATGCTCAATCCGATTAGGACAGTTGAGATTGTATCAAAGTGTTTTGCACTACTGGTGTTCTTCACATGCATGCAATCACTATGACGATAATGACCAATTTTCGTAATGATCAAACGTTTGTCAAGCCCCGGATACCACTTTTTTACTGCAATACAGCTTGAAGAGGTGATTCGGTCTTTCTTTGAGCGAGAGTGTAGACATTGCTTCATAATATTGTTATTTCGCTTACCCCAACATTGTGCTGATTACCATTTATTTTAGGACATAATCAGGTAAGAATTCGTGCCAATAGTAATGGTTATTCAAGGTAATAAATCATCTATAAGCTGTTGACATGTATTTACTGCAATTAGGCCAGTGGTTGACATATTACCAAATCGCTGAACGATGGCATAGTTACGTCATTACAACCGAATGACGCGATAGAAATTGTTCAGTCACTTCTTGATAATTTGTTTAAGTTGTTATAACTTGAGGCTAATTCTTGACACACAATAAGCATGAAGCAAACATTTTTTCACTTACAGTAAAAATTATAGAGTTATACTAATTGTTGACGGTACCTACGTCTTTATTAAGAAGAGCACTTTTTGGTTTCCAAAGAAAAACTATGAATCGTTTACAAAGTAAAAGTTGTATCAAGACCTTGATACTTGTTTGCTTGGATAGTTAGGTGATTAGATTTTCGCGATGAGCAACCTAAATGACAAGAGGGTATTCTAAAAGTTGAGTGACGTTGTCATAGTTGCTGACTGTAATTTTGGCCCTTACGCTAGCATACAACTAATTATCATAATACTCAAAATTTCTGTTTTGAGAAACACTTACCACGAGACTAACCCTACCAAGTATAGTTGAATCATGATGAAAGGCAAGTACATTAATAGCAAAATCAAAATATATGTTAACCGTTTTCCGAGTTTCATGATATTCTAACCTGTGCATGCTCACCAATAAGACGAATTTGATATTTCCGTTCGTATGTTCAAATGGCTTTAAGTTATAGTTTAATTTAATAATGCTTTTGAAAATAACTTAAAACACTTTTCCGTGATGAGATAATACATTAGGCACATATCGATTCAGACTTACTGCTCTGTTCAACATATTGCAATTAATGATGATTTTGAATTTTCAATGCCAAAAAAGAATTCAAACTCAACTTTAAGTGTCTGCAGCGACGTTGTTTTGATGTGTCAATCTCAACGGCAATTTTTCTATTTATTTAAAAGCAATTTAAGTCCCAACAAAAACACAAAATTTGGTTTGATGATATTAACGATGAATTAGCTTAATTTTTTCTCTTTGTAGATTTCATGATGTCATTTTAAAGTATTCGGATATCCCATTTAATTTTTTAGAAAGTTAGTAAAGAAAGTTTTTCCAGAAGGATATCATGGGGATATCTATTTCATAATAAGCAATGCATTTCTAATAATTTATGTTATAGATTATAAATAATTATATATAAAATAAGTAACTCCTTCGAGATATTTAAAAATTTGCAATCTAATTATTGTTCAGGTTTGATATTAAATCTAATAAAAATGACGTCCTCTCTCGTAATATTAAACATTTTCGCGACGGATGACATGTATATGTGTGGTTTGATATAGGTGCTTGTCAGGGCTGGATGACATACTTTTACGAAAATATTATTAAAATTTCCAACCCGGCAATATAAGAATATTCCTAATTCATCGAATCACAGCTTGTTTAGGGACAAATACAACAACAATATGTCTCAAATGCTAAACGTTTATAATTGACATTTAAATTTTTATTTGAATATTAATAATTGGTATTTGAATAATTTAAATATTAAAAAAAATTGAATATTTAAAATTCGAATAACAATAATTAGATTAGTCAACTAGTAAACTTTGTTTTCAACAAATGCTGCTAATAAACTAGAAAATATTCAAATCTCTTTTAAATTTGCCAAGACTTTTAAGAAAGTTTATATTTTGACTATTATAGTTATTACATACATAATGTCAATTTTGAATATTTACACTTTTAGTAGTAATATATTTGAATATTCCAATTATACTTAAGTATACGTCATTAATAATGCAAATATTTTTAAATATTTATTCCAGTCCTAGTATATGGAACTCTAATGTTCCCACTGACGTAGCAATATAAATTGTTGAACAAATTTTGAACAATTTGGATTAGAAAATAACCGTGGTATTACTAGTACTCTCAAGATTTTAGCATCTGCTTTGAAGTAATTGTTGAGGGGACTTAGCTGTAATAATGATATTTGTCGTACAGGTAACAATTAGTATGGATAGGTTTTCAGTAAACAGTGTGGTCAAAGTTGCCATTTGAAGGACTTTTTATCTAAGAAACAAAGAGAATTGTTTGGTTATGTGTTTATAGTAAATTGACGTAAATGTTGTTGAGGTGGGAGAGTAATAACATATGAAATCCGAAGGTAAAGATTGCAGGAATTATTAAATGAAGATTCACGTCAGACACAAATATAACTTGCAGAAGCATTATATTAATTTAATATGTTCACTTTTGATTGACATTAAAAGAGTTCATAAAGAAGGAAAATGAGTGCCATACGAATTTAAGCAGATACATCAACTGTTCCAAAACTATGTGTAAAAATTATGCTTTATAGTCAAAAAAAGGGAGGGATTTTGCTTTGTCTTTTTACTGAAAATAAATAAGTATATTTTGTTCACCCTAAGCACAAAAAATCAATTTGTAACATTGGCCAACCTTCAACACTAACTTTAAAACGTAATATATCTAAATAAAAATTTTATTTTTGTTGACACCTCAAACCAGGTTCTCACCAAACATATCATATATACCAATATTTCCAAAAACATAGTTAGAACGAGGAATAAATGCAGCCAAAGTGGTACGTATAGCCCTGTTACCTGAATCTACCTTCTTCTTCTTCTTATGGTCCTTCTCCTTCACGGAGGTTGGTTATCATCATTCTTATACGGATTTTGTCGACGGCCGATCGAAATAGTTCAATGCTGCTGCAATTAAACCAATCTCTGAGATTTTTAGCCAAGACATTTTAGGCCTACCAACATTTCTTTTTCCCTTTATCTTCCCTTGCATGATGAGTTGGAGCAGTGCGTATTGGGATTTCTCATTACATGGCCTAAGTACTCTAGTTTCCTCTTTTTTATTGTATTTATTATTTCACATTCCTTGTTCATCCTTGTCAAAACTTCTCTGTTAGTTATTCTTTCAATCCAGGCTATACGCAACATTCTGCGGTAACACCACATTTCAAAGGCTTGTATTTTGTTTGTTTGCTTTTTCTTAAGTGTCCAAGCTTCTACGCCATAGAGCATGATATTAAATACATAACAGCGAAGCATTCGTATTCTGAGCCCAATGTTTATGTTTCGGTTGCAAAGTACTTTCTTTAATTTTGCAAAGCAGGATCTAGCTATTTCTATGCGAGTTCTTATCTCCGTTGTTTGATCAGCTGTTTGTTCTATCCACGTCCCGAGGTATTTGTATTTCCTTACCCGTTCTATTAATATGTTTGCAACTCTTAAGTTTCCTTGAATGTGTGGAGTTTTTGTAACTACCATCCATTTGGTTTTATTAAAATTTATTTTTAAGCCGTAGTGGTTACAGCGATCATTTACTTTTTCACGCAGATGTTGTATGTCAGTAAGGTTGCTTGCTAAGAGGATTGTGTCATCTGCGTATCTCATGTTGTTAACTATTTCTCCATTTATAATAATTCCCGCAGATTCCTCATCTAAGGCTTCTCTAAAGATGGCTTCGCTGTAGATGTTAAACAGAAGTGGAGATAGGATGCATCCCTGTCTCACTCCACGGCGTATCTCAATTTCCTCGGTTATTTCTGTACCAACTTTTATGTTAGCACTCTGTCCCCAATATAGGTTACTAATTATCCTCACATCTCTCCTATCTATGCCTTTCTTAAGTAAAAGTTCTTGTAGTTTACCATGTTTCACTTTATCAAACGCCTTTTCGAAATCGATGAAGCAGGTAAACACATCTTGGTTCATATCCATGCATCGCTGGTATAGCACATTAACCCCAAAGAGAGCTTCACGCGTTACAAGACCTGCGCGGAAACCAAACTGGGAGTTACTTATTCCTTCTTCCAATGTTTTGTAGATTCATTTATGAATTATTTTCAAGAATAGTTTAAAATATGTCCCATAAGTGCAATAGTTCGGTAATCTGAGCAATCTCTTGCGTTAATTTTCTTGGGAATTAAAATAAAGGTGGATAGCAACCATTGTTTGGGAATTTGCCCAGTGTCATAAATAGTGTTAAAAAGGTCTAAAATAACATCTAATGTTTCATCGTTACAAAGTTTAACAATTTCTATTGGTATCTCGTCCGGGCCAGCAACTTTGCCTGTTTTCATGTTTTCTAGTGCATAATTTAGTTCCGATTTTAGAATTTTAAAATTTTCGTCCTTTACTTCTAAACTGGTGTTTTCCGGCCTTTCGTCATTGTAAAGTTCTTGGATATATATCTTCCATCTGTTTATTTGATCTTTTATATATGTTAATATATGTCCATCAGCATTTTTGATGACATTATTGGCGCCACTTTTCTTTTTATATCCTGTTAGTTCTTTGATCTTTTTGTACATGTGGAAGTTGTCATGCTTACTTTGTAGTAGTTCAATTTCTTCACATTGTTCAGACAGGTGTTTTTCTTTCGCTATTTTTATTTTACTTTGTATTGTTTTATGAATTTCTTTATATTTTTGTACATTTAGCTTATTCCTTCTTCTCAGATCCATGAGATCTAAAATATCCTGTGTCATCCAAGGTTTCTTTTTTATTCTCTTACTTACTAGGTGTTCTTTGGTTACAGATGTTAGTACATTTTGTATTTTGTTCCATTTTTCATCAATATTGACTTCGTCTATTTGCATATTTATATTTTTTATCTCATTTGTTATTTTCTGTTGAACTATATGATATATTTTGGGTTCCTTTAAACGTCTTGTATCTATATAGTCATTCTGGGGTCTTATTATCTTCTTTATCCTAACTGTAATTTTTGCTACAACTGGATTGTGGTCACTGTGAATGTCTGCACCAGGATATGTTTTCGCATACTAAATGGAATTTCTATAGCGATTATTACAAAGGATGTAGTCTATTTGATTTCTTACTGTTTTCCCTGGCTTATCAGCTGGAGACTTCCATGTATACAGCCTGCGAGCTGGAAGTTTAAAAAGCGTGTTTGCGACTATTAGATCTTTGTCCTGGCAGAATTGTATCATACGGTCTCCTCTATCATTGCGATCTCCTAGCCCAAAACCACCGGTACATCTTTCTACTTTCGCATTTCCAACTTTCGCATTAAAATCACCCAACACGATTGTAATATCTTTTCGCTTAGTGCTTCTGTAGATTTCTTCTATTTGTGCATAAAATTCTTCGCATTCTTCGTCTTCCTTATCGGCAGTTGGCGCGTAAATTTGGATAATATTCATATTACCGTTGTTTGTTTTCAACTGTAACATCATTACTCTGTCTGAGAGTGGTATGAAGGTTGTGACTGCCGTTGCTGCTTTCTTGTTTAATATTATTCCAACTCCGTATCTGTGCTGAGGGCCATCATTTCCCGAGTAGTACATTATACCATTGCTTGTTGTGCATTTACCATTTCCTGACCATCTAACATCACTTAGACCAAGGATGTCTATTTTCAGTCTATCCATTTCTATTACAGTATTGTGCAGTTTGACTGGTGCCAGTAAACAGAATCTACCATAAAACCTTTAAAATTACAAATCCTAAAAACTGTAAGATTAGATGAACACATTTTAATCTTATCGGTAGACAATGTCAACGCTGTTAATCACAAAATCATATCATCATCCTAAAATTCATATAAAAAATACACCTTTACGCTCTATTGTCAGTCTCCTTTTGGTACCTCACACACAACTGACCAAAACCCTTCAGCGTTTTACAGAATAAGCATCGTTATATGCCAAAAGCTCCCACCACTTCTTCGACATTTTAAAATTTTTTAACATACGTAATAATGACGCACTAGACTTCCTGCTTACCAATCCTCGAAATTTTACTAAACTTAAAAACCATTTCCTTCTGAAACTTACACGTTGGAGGAGAAGCGTTGACGATATCTTTCTTATCATAAACAAGATATACCTATCTAATGTCTTTCCTGCCTAAAACAATTTTACACCAATATATGCACCAATATATAACCAAGATAATAAAAAAATTTCTATCAACCGTTTTAATCACAATGTCTATGGGAAAGCTACTAATATCAACCGATAAATGCTAAATCCAACATTATTCTGTTTAAATTCACTCGGTTGTAAAATTTTCAAACTTTCTAATACCAAAAACTAACAAGTACAAATTAAAATCACTACCTAAACGTTAATATAAAATAGATACTTCAACATATTTCCAATCAATGTCAATAAAAACACAAATTTCTAAACATATGACCTTACCGACCAAATAAAAGCGTTTTTGCCTTATAATGACACCAATAACTAACAAAATAGGTCACATACTACAGAAAAAATATACAAAATACTTTCACGACTAACAATATTGTAGTTGACTTCATCCGTTTAGTTAAGGATTGTCACCTGCATGAATCCCATAGATCACACAAAATACCTTGTAGAGACTGCGTAAAGAACCTGCAAGGATGAAACAAACAGACAAGTACCAAACCGCATACATAAACATTCTTTAGTGGTACGGAAGGGCAACAATTCTTCAACACTTGTTAAAGATAATATCAATTTCCCTCATGCAAAAATTGCTCCCATTTTTTACACCACCAGTAGAATCATTCGTGAGGCCTTTCAAATAGAAAAACATACTTAAATCTTTAATACTCCAGACCGCTCATTTTGAAACTTTTTTGAATCCTACGTAGCTCTTCCAAATGAACCAAAATTTTCAAACCTAGCACTCTTCTAATCAAAAAAATGTTTACGACAAACTTTCATTTCTAACCCTATAAATGGTAAAGTAGAACACACGAAAGACCACTTTTCTTCTACAATTCTTTAGAGAGTAGGCAGTTGAGCAAGTTATCAAAAATTGACTCTGTCTATTTATTACTATTTTGTTGTCATATATAGCAAATAATATATTTAACGAAAGTAGCATTAATTATAATAAGTTTTTAGAAATATTACAAAACAAATATATGGTAAAAATATGAATTCTTTTGGCATAGTGTTTTCTAAACTCTAGCCGGCATTGCAGGGAATATTAGCCCCGTCCTCAGAGAGTTAAGTGTGATCGAAATGCCTTACTTACTAATGTAAAAAAGGTAAATATGTCTTCAAAAATGAAGAAATTAAATATCGAGTTAAAAAATATTTAGTAATAGTGAATGGAATTATAAGAAACTATAACTTATGAAACAATCGAATTAGTAAAAAAATTAATATAAAATAAAAATTTTCTTCAATTCTAGTAATCAAACATTTCCAATTATAAAATTTCTTGTAAACATACGTAGTTCGAATACATTAAAACTTTGCAACCTATACATTTGCATTTACAAATGATAGTCCAAAAATTAACTTCTTATTAACAAACTACTGAATAAGAGATAATGTAAACATTATTATAAGGGATTAGTTGGGAACAACATAAACAAAAAAATTTCCAAACCATTAACGCATGAACGAAAAGTTTTAATTAAACACACTTTCACGTTCAATTTGTATTAACATAATGTAGACGAACCTGCAATGTTTCATCTTGTTTCGCATCTCCTTTATTCCTTTGAGAATCTGCCGACACGAATAACAGTTTAGAATTGAAACTTGTTATCCGATTCGGACAATTTGTAGTCGGCGTTCGTTAACGACCATTACTGCAAAAAGGCTTTGTTCAAATACGCTCCCGCGTTAGTGATAGAGTTCCAGCCGGTCTAAACAGATAAGGAATTTAATACCACCAGCTGCTTTCTCATTTGCGTTGATTTGGCGTATGAACTGAACCCTCATTAGAGCATTTTCGGTCAGCCAAATATCTATTTTAGGAGAAAGTCACGCATTAAAGCGTAATCAGATTTTTGTTATAAATCAAGAACTCCTAAGAAGAGATCGGTCTAACATTTTATGCATATGCGGTATGCCCCAGCGTTAATTTTGGTATTCTTGCATTCTAAACATTGTACGTTATCCAAAATATTCCTAGAAAGAACTTCAAACCTCTACCTGCTCTACTAAGAGAATGCAAGGATTACAGTCCTTAAAGTTCAGGCTTATTTTGTTAATTGAACGAAAAGTGAAGTAAAAGGTGGCCTAAATTACCCACCGATTTAAACATCGCGGCTTTATTTGTTTTGTGGATGGAAACTTTGATATTTTGAGAGTTGTCATTTACGATTCTTCCGATTATCAAATATGGAACGCTATAAGAAAGAATAGTAAGTCGGTGGAAATTTTGAAGAGATGATACGAAAAGTCTGTGAAATTTTTAGCCCACCAAGTAAACCAAATGCCCGAAGATTGATTACACAACTGAATGAAACTGAATCGATAATGAATGCAAAGTCTCGTGAGTATTAACATGAGGTGAGGTAGTAGTTACTTTTTCCGTTTGCTTTGTGTTCCCTATAGTCTTTATATTTAAAAGTTTTCATTTTGCTACCTGTTAATTTTCTTCTACACATTTTTTCTCGACCGGATGATTTTTAGTGGCCCGCCATTTTTGCTGATAAAGGCTAATACTATTAATTTAGTGACAGTGGCCGAATATGGATATGAGGGCTTTCATCCAATTAATTAGATAACAAATTTCTTCGCCAGACTGCAAAATAAGGGGAAGTTAATATAATCGAGTGGGGTGTTATTTAGTAATGTGGCAGAACAGGTTTAATATTGTTTAATGATTTCATAAATGCCGCAAAAAACTTTAAAATTCTGATTGAAGAAAGTTGTGGTGAAAAATATTTTAAGTAATTATGCAAATTATTATACTATATATTGTAAAACTCTCGAGTACCCTATACATACATTGTAAGCATCTATGGTAAAAATATTAAAGCTACAACATCGTTACACTATTGCCCGTAGTAACGATTACATCCGCAATGAATATAAAAAATGTACTACTGAAGATGTTTTAGTACCGACATAAACTATATTGATTTGATTCAACAACTGCTAAAGTTGGATGAACAATGAATAGCAAATAATTAGCCACAAGGTAGGAACAAGCTACAATATAGTATTGCATGCTTGATTGCTGATATCATCTTGGCATCCTGGTGTGGTAAGAACATGACCCTGCTAGTGACTATTGATTGGTTCTACGAACCACAACTAAAGGGGTTGTTTAAAGAGCTGTATCAAAAGTTCAAAAAGAAAGAAAAGACGTTAACGGTGGTGTAAGGTGTTCTACATGAGTATTTAAATATTGACAAAACTTTTATATAACACGAAAGCGACTTTTCAACGATATAATGTTATACGTCACACTTTTAACAAAAGTATTTAAATTGTTCTACATATGTTCTTTGACAAATTCGAAGATTATTCGATACTATTTAAAATAGTGCCTAGACACTGATAATCTAGCTCAAGATTAGCGATCCTGCTCACACAAGTTTATTGTTTTACTTATCCTAGCAAACTAAAAAAATCGTGTCCCTACCCCAATTCTTATCTATACCGATACTTGTTCCAGTTATCTACCTAAGTGCTTATCACTCTTATATTTTGACATGGTGCAAAGATCATCACATACGTGTTAAAATTAGAATTAGAGTAGAATGAAAATAAAACGTTTGAAGCAAGAAAGATGCATAGTATCACCAAAAAAACAAAGTCGCTAAAAATACCTATACTGGGCATAGATGAAATGAGATGGTCAACTGCCAACAGCAAATATATTATTGTAGATGTCTATAGTATTAATTATTTAGGAAACTAACTTACACAATACAAAAATAGACTGGGTATGATAGAAAAAAGACAATTACACGCTGTAGTAAGAAATTTAAACCATTATCTGATAAAATTATGTTGCTAAAAATGCAAGAGTTAAATGTCAAAACGAGATCAGAAATGGAAGGTACAACAGTTCATACATATATTATGTAGTGCTTTTCAGAAAATAAACTAATAATCATCAATACCTTTTTGAAAGTGTTAAAATGATGCCTATATACTTGAATAACACCTCATACACTCAGCAAACAGTGGCGCTCAAGAGCATAGGCCATTTTGCTTCAGATGCCATAACTTGCTTAATAGTGAAGCTTCCAGTTCACATGCTAGGGGTACGATGCATGCCTCAGAATTGAGCTGCGCTAAAAATTTCAAAACGTGCGCAAAAATCAAGCGCGAAGTATGACGACTATCCATGTTATCTCTAATAGTAAAGATTTTAAAACGAATTGCTTCATAAATAACTTTCGACCACTTACTTCATACTCACTTCTCTAGGTCTCGGCGTGAGGCCAGTTCTAAATAAAAAGGTCACTTTAAAAGTGACGTTTCTCTCATAAAATTTGTGTGTTGAAAGCCGAAATAACAATTTTTAGTATGCATAAAAGAACTAAGAATATAACAAGATGAAGGGAAAATAAGATTACCTCCAAATTATTGTATAAAGAAGGCAATGTTATAAATGAATTTAAACAGAAACTTCGCGAAGGTAAAGATACACAGCTGAGTTGTTTTCTGATATTAGAACAGAAATAATCTGCATTCAAAATGAATCAGCAGGACTATTAGTAACAATACAAAAAGTTGAAAATCCTATTCTTCTTCTTCTTCTTCTACTCTTATATATAGGCTATTAGCCTGTTTCTAACTACACATTTCGTGTAGTACTATGAGCCATGTTGGGCGTACCCCGGGCAGGTGGCTAGTCTGACCCGTTAGAAGAAGGAGAATGTACTTTACGACCGCCAAAGGTGTTTGTATGATGGCCGGAGAAAAATACAATGAAAAAGTATATGAAAAAGTTCAGTAAAAACAAAGTGAATTCAGATCATATGTAAACAACATCCACTACATTAGACAAGTAATTTAGAAGAACTAAGCAAAAAATATTGAAACTTACATAATTTTTATGGAGCAGGTATGCAATAATGATCAAAAAAAAAACTGTGGGATGCAATGAAGGAAGTTAGGATCAATGATAAATGAATAAAAGTAACTGAATACCAAAACACAGAAGCCCAAATTAAAATGGAGAATATACTGACAAAACCAATAGATGTGTTTAAAAGACTGAGAGAAAACTGCACGATGTCATCTTTCTTTTTCAATATATAAGTTAAACAATCACTAAACAATAATAAATCCAAAATAATGGAAATATCCATGGGACACAAAAAATTAAATTTGTTAATGTTTGTCGATGCCCATTTAATTCTGGCACAAGATGAGAAAAATGTGCTATAAAAATTAAAGAAGAGTACAACTGGAGTCTCGCAATAAATTTTTAGAAAGCTTAATACATGTGTTTGGAGAGTCGCTCATACCTACAAATAGTACACAAAACAATAAGACCTTGTATTTAGGCCCTATAATATCAAAGTGGTGAGGGGAAAAGAGATCAACATTATATGGACTAATCTGAACCAACGAGCTCACAAAAAAATACAATCACGTCTAGTGCAATTATAGAAAGTATTACAAAAGATGGAGCAGAAATATGTCCTTTCGCGAATAAAATAAGAAATAAAATTAAAACATGAAAGCTAGACTATATGCGACAACGTTTCCAAGATACATAAAAATTAGGTAAAAACATAAGTGACCTAGAGAAAAGCAGAGTAATATATTATAAGAAAACTGAAAAACAAAAAGTTAAAAAGGTATCTTCATGTCTAAAGCATGAATGATGAAAGATAGCTAAAGGCAGTTATAGAGTGGTCATTTAGAACAAAAATGAGAAGGTGTCGACCAGTACTTAAATGGAAATGATAAAGAAAGGCCTACAAGAATAAGATCTGGTAGACAGGCAATTGTAAAGGTTAAAAACGGCTAATCCAAAAGAGATGTTTCATTTTTAAACTTGTTAAGCATCTAGTTGCACTATAATACATGTCACACTATCTGTTCATAGGTTAAGGTATAGGGTACCCAAGGGGAAAAACTTTTTTGTTTGAAGATGGTCACGCAGAATGGTATAAATTATTAACGTGGAAATGTCCAAATTCTATTCTATCTGACGATGTTATATGCCTTTTGAACTTTAGCATCTTCCTGAGTATATAGGAGATAATAAAGATGCATTGATCTCGGAGCACCTTACAGTGCTAACTGTTTTTTTTGAAATTTTTGATTAGGATATATATAATTTTCTAATACAAAAACCATTTCTACTAAACACTAAACTTCAAAGCGCGAGCAAACTTCTCCGTTATTTTGTTTTTGACCAAAATGACCTTGAAAGATGTTTTCATTGCTACAATTCAGGAGCAACTATCACCTGAAGGTTGTTCTGCAGATTGCATTGCAGGTTTGCGCTTGTTTTAATACACTTGAACATGTCATAACATGCAAACGTAGCATAACATTCTCAGTACCCTATATATGGCTTTTATTGTAATTTTTTAAACATTTTTTTATTTGGTCACCCTGTATATCAATATTACTAATAGTGTACGTTACCTAATGTAATTTCCTTTACAAAAAATGTTTTTTACGAATTAGTTTTTGTTAAAGTTTATATTGTTTAGAATCCCCAAATACAAGTTTGCAAACCGAACGTCTTATACACAAAATAATTACTAAAGCGATTTAAACAAGAATTTAGTAACTTTGTAAAGTTGCAACATTTAGGAAAGTTAGTCGGAATTTGCCTGCTTCGCAGCTTCCAAGTACTGAATCTTCAAGTTAATTTTCTTACGATTAATTTAATATCTTTAGGTTTCATTGCTATAAAAAAGCTTATAAAAAGAGAAAATTTTTATTTTTATGTATTTTATTTAATTTGTGCTCGTATGCAAAAACATTAGAATTTCGTAATTCGTAACTTTAATTTTTTCAATATTTTCCGTTTTTGTTAATTCCATTTTATTTAAAGATATTTTCTGTTTCACAAACGGCTGGTCCAATTCAGCAAAGTTTCACCGTTTTGAACACAAAATTCCATAATGAAATAACTTTGGTTATAATCCTCTGTGCTTTTGGTATTCGGCAAAGCAAAACGAAACTTTTCTTTTGTGTTATGCAAATAATTTTGAAATTGGTTTAGCTAAACAACGAATATTAAAATTTCTCAATTCCGCCCGAGACTTCTCGTTTCCCGCCAATGTACTCTTCAAAAATATAAAACATCCCGCTTTCGACTATTAGTGTGGAGAGGTCTAACTTCCGCACTTCGCGCGCTGAAAAATTGAATTATTGCCGCTGAAAGGGCGTAGCCTCCTCTGGTATTTGGCAATATCTCAGAGTGTTTTATATTCTGACGTCACGAACGTCGTCGCCTTCAATGATCGCTACACTGCGAACGGGGCGGTTCGACATTTATTTAATTTGCCTTCAGTTTCGGTCTCTCCGCTTGCCCTCAGCCAAGGTGCTTTCGCGTTTAATACAATGGAAAATTAAGATTTACTTTCAAGTGCGAGCCTACGCGCCGAACTTTCTTTGGATTATTAATGATCTAAGGCGCAGCACCCCTCAGGATTCGTCAGGTAAATTAAATCTGTTTCATGCTGCAAGAATCCTTTTAATTCTTCGGGGGGTGCTAAATATAGAAGTAGGTCAGCAGTTTACGTTCGACTGTGCACGTCAGGTGACGTTCGGAAAATTAATATTTTTATTAACTTAAACACTTGTGCAGTTTGAGATTTATCTTTTAACAAATTTCGCAGGATGGATTTTTGAAAAGAAAATTATACTGTTTTATTATTTATATTCAACTATCAGAGTTCAATCACAGCAATGAAAGTGGATTTCACTGACAGGCCACTTGGAAGTTAGACGCCGATGAGTGAGCACATGTAGTGTTTTGTGCAAAGCTAAAAGATTCATCCGCAGAAATTATTGGGATAATTAAACAGGCTTTCAAAACCAGTGCAATGAGCGGCATCGTGTAAATGATTTAACGTTGGCCAGAAATCTGTTAAAATCCCGATAATGGAAAAAAAAATGAGCAAAGCACCAAAAGATTCCCAGACATTTGAATAAAATTGGTTTGTTGTGTTCAAGGAAATGGGATTGAACGTACTTATGCTTCTTCTTGTATCTTGAATTTTTTATTGTTATTATAATTGAAATTCGTATTATATGGCTTGATACTTTCTGTTTTTATTTTTAATGCAATTCTTTGAGCACACTAAACCATATTGAAACGCATTTTCTTTGCTACTCGAATGATGGACTTTTGAGTTCAGCAAAATTTCTATATGGCTTTGAGAATCCCCTGCATTCTACTTTTGATCACAATTTGTAATCTAAGAGGTTTAAGTTTACGACAAAATTTTAACAAGAATCCTTTGGATGGTTTAATTTTTCTCTTTACATTACAAAAATAAATTTCCATCATCTCCTCGTTCAAAACGCTTAGCAAACATAATATGGTGGTTTCCAAATATTCATTATGTTTTTACATTTTCAGGGTGTCGTTTTTTGAGAAAATGGGCACATATTTGTAAGTCTTGAGATTTATTCTGCGAAAATCGACCTAGATGATTTGTCTGCTTGTAATGACAGTTTAAACTAGCTACTTATATTTGACAAATTGTTACATATTTTTTATAATAAAACTGTTACCACACCAAAACTTGTGCAAGATATTAACAAAATTTAGTTTTTAAAAAACAATTTAAATTTATGTGGCGACTTAGTAATTAAGAACTGAACAGAGTATTTCAATAATCGTCTCAAATGCAAAAAAAGTAAAGGATAAAGAAAAAATAGACCAAATTTCTTATTTAAAGAATTATTATGAGACTAAACATTTTCCATATCTTTATAAATCAAACCATATACATAGTTTAGTCATAAATATCGATACATGATTTAAGCCTTTTTAAATTGAAATGATAAATAATAACTTTTTATTTTAATTTTTATTGACAGATTACACAATCAAAAAAATATTTAAATGGCCGCTTTCTGCTTGCTTACCGGTTCTTAATCTCTTTGGTTAGTCAACTATCGTCGATCGGAAAACTGACTACTGCTTCAGTTAGCAAACCTTTTAAGAACTCATACGTGGATGCCTTCTAGAGCAAGTCATCCAACAGAATAAGATAAGCCAGTATTTTGCCCTATTTTAACGTTTGTAAACACCAGTAAGCTTTTTCAGGGGCTATTATTGCCCTATTATTCAGTTTATTAAATTATTATTCTGTGGTAAAAACATTTTCATTTATAAAAAGGGTATGACGATATGAGATATAAAAGTTTCCGTTCACATACTGTTTTAAATAGTACGTGATATATCAAGTACATAATTTTAATCCTTTCTAATGTCTCAAAAATTCTGTTTTCCTATACCACCTTTGTGAAGTGCAATTATTATGATGCTTTTTTTATCTCCCATTCCTTGACTACCATGCATAATACCGAATCAAAAGTTTTTCTTTTTTTTAAAGGGCACACTAATTAGTTTGATATAATGGACTACATTAAAATATCAATAACAAGTTTACAAAAAATGCATTAGGTTTTGTTACAGCATGTATTGATAGACTAAGAAATACAGTTTTGGGTGTACCTGCAATTGATGCTTTATCAACAAACACACTTCTTAAGATATAGTTTCTGCTGTTACTAACGGTTTAACTTCATATATTAGAAAATAAGCTAATGAAAAAATTAAGCTGTTAAAAAAGACAGCAATAATAATTTTTCGACTTACATGAACATCATAAGTAAACGTTTTTTTTTGCTGTCAACTAGTATTTTTAAAATTCAATTATAATTATACTTTTGGGCTTAAAATTGGACAGGTCAATTTACTTTTTTACAGAAATAGAATTTGTTTATCTACTTTGCTTCATGATTTGATGAAACAGAAAAATAAAATATCAAGTCGTTATACTCTTATTGCACATTTATGTACTAGAGTCTTTGTTTTTTATTATAAAAATGATTTCTTCAATATACTAAAAGATATATAATTAAAAATCAAAGTATGTACCACTGTGTTACATAGTATCCAATCATCTGCAAGCAAAGTTTCTTATGCTTTGTTGATTTGAAATCAATGATCTAACATCAATCTTACACTTCCCAAAACTTAATAAAGCGGTCAAGAATTGAACAAGACAAATAGTATAGCATTATGACAATAACATCGAGTTGTTCAATTTTCGCCGGATTCTTTAGAGCATATGTAATCTGGCGTTATCATCTGTAACAACACCCGTCTCCTACATATGTGTGGTTAACTTGTTGACAATAAAACTTAGCGGTGATAGTCTTCAAGAACCAGCTTATAATAATTATATCTTTGTAATTCCACCAGACACAAAACAACATTTTGGCTTCAAAGCTCTTACTCCCTCTGTCCAGACATTGGTGCCCGATCTGGGATTTTATAAAAAATTAAGAAAAGCATGTTTTGAAAATTAAGAAGCAAATATCAGATTTGACACTTAAAGTGTATCGTTGCAAACGTTCTCATTGTAAAGTGTAATCCAATTGGCTCTAAATATACAGCAAGATCTTTGCTGTTAGAATCAAAATTATCGCTAATAAATTCAATGTATCGGAGAAAGACTTGACACCGAGGAAGGCAGATGTTTGTTAAAATAAGGTAAGTCTATAAAAATCAAAATAAAACAAAGATAAAAGCACTAAGAAACTACAGAACTTTTTCGGTTATTCTGATATAATTTATGTGGAATCAAAACTAGACAATTTTTTTAATTTATTGAAGCGTTACAAAAATACAAGCATGCACCTCCCGACAAAGTATTTTGATCCTGCTGTCGTAACATGAAGATGGTTGTGACACCAGCCATCATACATGAATTCGTAACAATAACTTGCCGTCAAATCTGTGTCTTCCAAATTCTTCTTTTAGTGCTCAAAACTGTAGCTCCGGATTATAGTAAAGTTGTCTAGAATAAATACTCAATTATGTGTCAAGATTTGGCAAATGTATGGGACTGGACGTTGTCATAAGACAAAATAATCGGATTGTCCAAGAATTGTCGTAATACATTTTGACCTCGGAAGAAATATTAATAAGTGGCGAAAAATGCCAATGTTCTTTTAACTCACATTAGTTCCTGAGTCACTGATATTCATTTTCAACTACTACTCGTTCTTCCAAACTTGTATTAATATAATGTCTCTAAACTATGCCTTAAAGCTTCTCAAAATTTAGGATATTTTTATGGACTTTGTCGTGAAAACCTTAATAATAATTTGTTGCGTAACAGACAAGAATATCTCTTACTCTAACATCGTATTGCTGTTTCAAGAAGTTGTAGTATATTCTATTCGGGAAAAATTCACTTTAGACGTCACTACTTATAACAATCAGGAGCCACGCCTCTCTTTGTTCATTTCACAGCTTGTAAAAAGTAATTCCGGTTTATATTTGATTCATTCACATAGTATGACGTTGGTTTGATACTAAAGGCAGAATAAGAAAAACAATATTTTTAGAGAAAATTATAAAGGCTGCAAACTTTTGATTTTACAATTTTTCAAGTTGTTGAAACCAAACTCGTTCTCAGAGTCTGCAATATAATCAATGGCGGCTGCAGTGGCGCAATAAATGAACAAAATATAGCTCCCTCTAAAATAATTTTCTAAATTGAGGAGCAAAAAGAATTTACTCGAGCTAATTCTGGAAAAGAGTGGGGACACGAAGTTAGCTCGAACTCTAGTTACCATTGCAAGAGTAAACTTGTGGTTTGATAGAAAAATACTTTTGCGCGCCCATCAGTTTTCGTCATTTGTGATTCAGTTCTTTTATGTTCTTATAATAATGCATAATAGATTCTTGTTATTGTTTTTTTCTTTTCTAAGTAGTCAACCATAACTCCTTACAAATCGTAAAAATCGCAAGTATTTCTTTGACAGTCGATAAAATGGTCTTTGCCTGCATCTACGCGCGTTGACTACTGCTTTGTTTTTTTGTGGAATTATTTTTAGTTTGCGGCAATGAATAATATCAAAAAGTGTTTTGAAATTCGCTTAAACTCATATAGACCGATAAGCCTGCTTCTTGTCGCCTCTAAGATCATAGAAAAATGGTCTTCTAAAGAATCAAGGACTATCAATTTACCAATAACTGGATTCCCGATCACTAATTTAGATTTCGCAAAGTGCACTTAACAATCCAACATAAATGAGGCGCTAGAAGAAAACAATTTTGCTCAGTTGTTTTGGTAGATATGTCAGACCTTTGATAAGGTTTGGCACCCAAAACTATTAAAAAAAAAGAATATTTTAATTTGATCAAATTTTACTTATTTCACAGACAGTTCTAAAGTAAATATAACAGTACAACATCCAGTTTATAACCAATAACTGCCGCAGTTCCGCAGGGTAGTATTTTGGGCCTTCTTTTATACGCCCTCTACACAGAAGGTTCACCAACAGACAGAAACACACAACTAGGTTCGTTCGCAGACGATGAGGTTATACTTGCCTAACATAAAAAACCAGTGGAAGCTGCTAGCTATGTTCAAAAACACCTAAATTCTCTTCAAAAAGGGTTCCTAAAATAATGTGTACAGTTTAATAGACAAAAATTCCATTACAAAACATTTATGCTCAAAAAGGACAATGTTCAGCTCTAAAAATCAATAACAAAGTAATACCGCAAGTTAAAATAAATACCTTGGAAATAATTCGACATAAAAGTACAACAGTTTAGCTAGCTAATAGCACAAAAACTAAAACTAACACTAGAAAACCAGTTGCTTATTTACAAGGCGATCATCAAGCCCATTTGGACTTATGGCATTGAGGTTTGAGGCCTCTAAGTCTAACATGGCAATCATACAAAGGTATCAATCGAAAATCTTCCGAATGATTATAAATGTTTCCTGGTTTGTGTCAAATCTCACCATACACGCCAACCTCAAACGGTTATTTACGAGAGAAGCAGTAAACATTATGATTGACTCCAATCTCACAGTAATCTTTTATTAGAACAACTTATCCATAGTGCAGATCATAGAAGACTCATGCATTTCTGACCCTTAAATTTCAAGTAAAACCATAGAGGTGCTACTGCAGAGTACAGTCCTCATATCACACAATTATGATTATACATTTTTTTTGTGTATATAATCATATAATGCTATGAAATCAGCTTGTAGAAAGTATATTCTGATATCTGATCAAATTTTAAAAAATGCCCTTAAACTGAGATGTTTGCCATGTGAACAGACTTGTGCACTTTTATTTGCAGATCTTCTATAACGATATCTCAAACTTTTTTAACTCGTAGAGGCTACAACTAGGTGTCTAGAGCGGGTTTCTTCCTTAATTCAAAATCGGACCAAAAATAATTTTCTTGGATACTTCCTATTGACTTGGTATAATACACCTAATTTAGACCGCCCTTTACTTTATTTATCACGAACCGTGTTTTTCTCATTTTCTAGCAACTTGTGCAATGTTCACTTTAAACGAATGTCAAATAAAATCAATGTTTTTCTTTTGACCCAATTTTGAGAAAACTTAATGCACAGTTTAGAGTTAACGTCCTTAAGAAGACTCAAGTGTACGCGTAGCATAAACAATTTTGGAAGAGCAGTTGAAAATGAACATCACTGACATTTCCCGAAGACTAGAGTGATTAAAGAGACTATTCGCATTGTTCGCGCCTTATCGAAGATAACCTTCGATTAGTAGTTGCTGAAATTGCTAAAATCAGAATGAGGGAAATTTTGAAAACGCTTGTAAATTTGTATGTTCATGTTTTTATAAGGCTTTAGTAAAAAACCAATTCCAAATTATATTTGGTTCATGTACATATTAATGCTGCTTTAAAGAATATTACACATGATTAAAAATTGATTCAAAGTTATAAAAAAAATTAAAACTCTTTCGGAGTGGAACATTTTGACAGGAAATTTTTAATTGAATTTGTGTTAACATTTTCAAAAACATGATTAAATTTGTATAAAAAATATACCCGTTTAAGTATGTGACACAATTTTTAATAATTTTACAGGAGGATAGCGTGGAAGCCTTATGACAGGTAATTTTCAATCCCCCTGAACGCAGACCAACTTAATAAGGAGGGTCATGACACGTTTAAAGTGGTTTGATTAGATTTCCGGTGGTGCCGCTTTCTCGGGTGCCAAGTCAACATTCTCTTTTTCATAACGGCCCTTCTTTCATTGGCTCGTTGAGAGAAAATATATTTCTGATCGTTTAGCGATGACAGTGGAAAAACGCAATTTAAAAAATGCTGATGGCTAACAAAATAAAAAACACGACTTATTTGGAAGTACAATTTTTACTTACGATGTAATGCTTTTTTAAAAGAATTTCTTTTTTAAATAATTATCTTTTATGTTGTTTTCAAATTTACTAACAATATGGTAAGAAAGATACATATTTTACCGTTGTTTTAAAATTATGTTAATTATTTCTTGGAAATGTTTTCAATTTTATTTCTGACATAAAAATTTTAAAAGATCCTGCCGAAATGCTCGCTGCAAGTTCGGTCGAAGCATTAAGAATTAAAGTTCGAAAATCATAATCTTAAAATACGACCGCCGAAAGGAGCTCTCTCGTGGAGACTCGCACGAACAAAAAAATTACATTTTACCCCGCAAGGAGTTCCTTGCGCAAAACTGCTGGACAGGGAGACATAACCGTATCAGAACGAGTTTTCTGGGTTACTTTAATGTGGAGTTGTAGCCAGCTAAAATGACACATGTTACTGCTTTAATCTCGAGCTACTCATTCTGTTAGCAAAGCCATCAGCGCTCGATAGGGTATCTAAGTTCTATTTATGGGGCGTAGCAAAATTGCTTATCAGTTTTACCGTTACATTTAATCTGCAACTATTTAGTACTAGAATAAAAAAAATACTTTATAGTTATGAAATGTTTGGCAAATTATACAGGGCTTTCAAAAATGATTGGTGCTCTTTCAGAATACTCCGGTTGTGTCACAGATTAAAGATTATAGTGTCATATACTAGAACGTGCCATATTACGAGTGCAGTTGTAAACAAATCGAAAAATCATGGAAGCACATAACTAAGCACTGCAATGAACAACGTGTTTTTGTTGGACGGTTTTTGACACGCAAAATAAATTATTATTAATTACGTGTTGACTATGTTCCTTGACGACTTCTTGCAGTTTTACTACTAGTACAGGAGATATTTAACAAAGTTTTCCTGTAGAATTCTACAACAATTAAAATAAATGGTAATTAGAAACAGCCAGGTTTGGTAAACAGAGCTGATGAGAAAACGAAGAGTAAGCAATTGATTTCGGGTGGTCAAAGATAGTGGCGCCGTAATAAAAGACAATACTCTTAAAAGGTTCTACAGATTTCTTTGCGTAATTTTGTTAATTACAAACAGTACACGGTTGTATTAATTGTTTTCCACAACAGTAATACATTTTAGTAGTGGCACGCTTAAAAACCCACCAAACGGTGAGCATAACCTCTTTAAGGTGCAATTTCTCTTTTGAGCAGTTCACTGGATTACTTCTATATCTTATGAGCTACGTGAACGTACATGATCTATTATTGACCACTTGCCTTAAGTATGGATAGTTTTATTGGTGATTCTGTAATAAGTCACAGATAAATATGCAAGTCACCAAATTGATCTCGGTTAAGTCATATATCATTTAAAGGTTGAGCTGCAAAACATATTCAAGTTTTTTAGGCTTGTGTGGATTATTTTCAATGTTAAAGTAAATCCCCTTTGTTGATGGAATGGACTTTTATTAAAAGTAGCTTTAAGAACACTTAAATAAATTGCTAAACAGGGTGGAATATGGCAAATTAATTCTGGCGTATACGTTTTGTAAATGCATCATCCTTGTACGTGGCATACTTTTATGTGCCTCCGCAGTACGTTAGTTTTTTTTGAAATTATAAAACAAAATATGTCAAGAAAAGTTACTTGTTAGAGAAACAAACATTCAAATTTGGTTGCACGATAATATTGCAAAGTTGTGTTAAAGTTGTGAGAGTAACTACTAACAAATAAACGTGGTGAAGTAGGTCAACTTGAAATTATGAATATATGCATAGCAACGTTTGTGTTTGAAACTTATATAGCAAAACATATCGCAAGGGCAACAAGAGTTAAATTAGATATAGTGGGAAATGTTAAATAAAGTTTTGTTAAATTTGTAATGCTCTCGTACGGCACATTAATCAGTTATATATCAAAAGTTTATTGGAAAAAACATGCATTGCCTATAATAATAAACGAAGAGTGCGTATTATTTGTTTTTTGAGTTTTTTTTTTAAAGTATTTCCATAATACACACAAAGCCGGCACAAGAAGGTCGTTATAGTTAGACAAACACAAATGTTGCTGTCTGTTTTTCTATTACAGTGCTCTATCAATCCTTCATTTTAAGGTATGTGTTTGCCTACTTATTCGCACTCTTGAAAAAATTCCTCTTGTAGTCATCGTTAAGATCTATATTTGTTCTAGCGTCTTCGAATGGATTTGTTATATATGATTCCCGTATGTCCAGTAGTTTTCTTTTCATGTATTATAATTTTGTTTGAGTCATTTACCAGATCCAAAGCTACCTGTCTTTTATGTAGGCCAGCTAAACTCTTTATTTTCTTCTTGACTCTATACAATTTTAGTTTTTGTGTACAACCACTCAATCTGCAGAACTGCTAAAGGATTGAAGCGTCTCAAAAAACATATACCTCTCTTGTGTGATACAATTGATGCGTGGGAGAAGGCTAATAAAAACAAAGTTAACGCTTTTGCTCACCACTTAAAAACTGACGTTTGAACTAAATTCTAATTAACCTAACCAAGAGATCGAGCACTACTGAGAAACTCAATTGCAGCTATTGCTTTCAATACAGAATTTTACTATTAATAAAATTGAAACGTGGATTAAGTAATGCTTAATAATGAACCACCAAGATATAATTTCATAATAAGAAATTATTTAAAACATCTATCTGAAAATAGATTTCGGTATCTAAAACTTTTGCTTAATGGAATTCTTTGTTTCGCTGAATAACCACCATTGTTCAAATTTTCCAAACCATTTCAATCTTCAAAAAAGTGTTTTGACCAAATCAAATCTTATATCAGTCTATGGACGACAATTTCTAAGCTGCTTAGAAAATTATTACTAACTATGACTAAAATAAAATATTAATGCACTTTTTTATAAGATACACTCAACCATACAACAAACAATGCGTGGAGCTTTGTAACCACAACCTACTGCAGTGATTGTATATGTAAACAATATATTTGACAAGCTACAGCGCAGAGGTTTGTTTTACAAGATCAAAACTCTGTTGATATCGCAATATCTACTTTTCCGTTCATATCTAGAAATATGGGAATTAAACCTCGTAAAAAAATAATTCAGATGTGTTCCAAGACAGTAAACTCATTACAAATAGCTCTGGGCATCTTCGCGGATGACACATCAATTCTTTCAAGCAACAAAATTTAACTACAGTGTCAGAACCACTTTAAAAATATATCGATTTGTTAGAAACAAGTAAACTAGTAACAAAGTAAAAAGTAAAAGGTAATAAAAACAAATCGGTGCAAATTACGTTCACAACGAAAAATTCAACATGCTCTCCGATTACTCTTAATAGCACACGAATTCCACAGGCGAAAGTAAATATCTGAACTTGCTCATAGACTGTCGACCGACACAAGACCCGTGTGATTCAAAAGCACAAAGAAACAGATTTACGTGCAAAAAAACTTAAAAATAAATTTGGAGATTTTGAGATTGTGGAGCAATTCAATATATCCAGTCCAAAAACCTTAAAATTAGGAAATAAAACTTAATGGTTTATGTCTGACCTGACTTTCCTGGCAGACTTGAACATTCCATATACGACAGAAGTTATCAAAGCAGAACCAGTAAAGCATATTAACATTCTATCAATTCATCTCAACGCGATAGTTAACTAATTAGTCAAACAACCTGCAAACTTTCTGACAAAAACGACCAAAGGCAACGGTTTAAAATAGAAGTTATTAGTGGGTATCTTTTTCTTAGGACTTTTAACTCTAGATTACGATAGTGTCGTAAAATTTACGATCTCATAATTCAAATTTTGAAATTGACAGTTAGCCGTGCACGATTGGAGCAATTCATATTATTTTTTGTGTTTTTTGTGTTCTAATAACCTTGAACAAGAGAGTGTCAAATTGCATTTCAATCAAATTTTTAGAAGAATTAGAAAATTCAAATTCTGATGGATATAACGACGTAGGCAATGATTGAAGATAAAAAAATTCAACAACCGACTGGGGGTGAGTCCGAAGATTTACTTGATGTTTCCGTCGATTCATCTAGTAGCTCTGAGAGTAGTATACGTTCTTGTAAGCGTGGCAGAGTTATAGAGTCTAACTCGTCAAATGATGAACTCATCCACTTCAAGATCACAGTGTTGACAGTCACAAATTATCGGGTCTAGATCCGAGAATTATATTTCCAAATCGTTCTAGTCTTAGAAAGAAAGATGGTTCCAAATAGTTAACTAATCTTCGAACACAAAAGGGCCGAGTTGCTGCAAGGAGTATTGTTTGTATTAAAGAAGGTCCACAGAATAAAGCCACCAAAAATGTTACGAATCCAATTGACATTTCTTATCAAAAATGAGATGTTAGAACAAATATTTGCCCACGCGAATGTTGTACGATTCTACGTACAGTGCTTCTCGTTTTAAAGCGTGTATGTCTTGCGACAGATTTGAATTTCTTGCATATTGTTTTGGATTTTATCATAAATCTTCTGGTCAAGTTGACAACAAGTTCGTAGCTTTTAGAACTCCGTGGAAGTGCTTTATCGAGAATTACAAAAACATATTATTCGCCAGAACTTGCATCACAATAAATGAGCAATTAGTGGGCTTGCACGGTAGATGTTCTCTTAGAATGTATATCCCCAACAAGCCTAATAAATACGCCATGGAAATTGTAATGATTGCAGATACTCAAAAGAAATATGTTTACAATGCAATAACATATTTGGGAAAAGAAAAAACCCTCCAAAAATTAAACCTCTAGGTGATTTTTACGTAAAAAGTTATCTGAATCTGTTTATAGTTCCACTAAAAATATCACTATAGACAATTGGTTTTTGTCAGTACCTTTGGTTATAGATCTCAAAAATCTCCTTATAATTTGATAATGGCTGAAACTTTGCAAGGGAATAAATGTTACATTCTCAAAGAACTTCATAATTAAAAACTATTTTGATGGTGACAAAGTATTAGTATATTATAAACCAAAGAACAATAAAGTGATATATCTACTGTCAACATCTCATGATAAACTATTACATATTATTTCTTCAAGTTAAGGTTTACTTTGGGTAGTAAATTTTACAGAAGTTTCGTAATAATGTAACTTACAGTAAAATATCGTAATCAAGGATTAATTATCTACACAAGAAATTAACTCATAATATTATTATTACATCTTAATTACCAATAGAAACCAAATAAAAAATTTAAAACTGTTGTCATGTATCAGAAACACTTTCAGCAACCGTTAATCGTGAACAATGTAACTATTCTTCTCAGACACGTTGGTTCCCGGGCTATGTTGGTGATCATTATTTTCAAATAATTCCCGTTCCCAAAAAAATGTTTACGCCACGTGTATACTTAAATGTCCTTAAGGGTGTTGTCCCCCAACCTGTCCCTTAAGTCTTTCAAAAATCTCAGATAATTTTATAGTCTTCGTCAAGAAAAACTTGACAATAATCCGTTTTGCAATGGAAATGGGGTAATTCTTGCTCTAATTTTGTGATATCGGGTAAAGTGGTAGTATGAAGTACCCTGTTTACATTTGATTTATCTTTAGATAAATAAATCACCTACACAAAAATTTATTCTTACATAACTTAAAAAATATGTTAGATGAAGTAGAAAGCGCGGGGATCACACCTACTAAGTCTGGAACTATAATTTGGGACGAGTAAATAAGATTGTTTGGTTTTTAGTGTTAAACGAAATTAGTACAGCAATATTTAATAAATCTCTTATTTGTATCGACGATCTTTTGCTAGCTTTTTAGATTATGTATTATGTAGCGTTTATAAAACGTTTTTGGTTTAGTGTCAAATTCGATATAGGTGTCTTTTGTGTTTTATTTATTGTTGAACGTTTGATTTTTTATAAAATGGGATGAAACATCTCAAACAAGAGTAAGCAATTGGTTTCAAGCAGTCAAATGCCTATAGGACCTATGTATATTGTGTCAGAAGGCATTACCTTTCCTATTCGACAGTTTTTATCGTTTCGTGCAGATTGCATCCTTAAAATTCCGCCATACGGATATATGATCTTCTTCAGGTACAATCTCGCATTCCAGGTCGTTTGCGTTAACTTTCTGCGGAGGCTCCATAATATTTTACTAGTTTTTCATCTATTACCATTGTTATCTATTTTAAAAGTAAATTGCTTTCTTGGCTTTTCTACACTGAAACGTGGATGGGATTCATACGACATCAAATTTAGAGCTGTAAAACGTACACGAGCCAGCACAAGTAATTTTTGCATTTGTGAAGGGTATTTTAAGTGTCACAGCAATATTTCATCTATGCTGGCATTAACAACATTCAAAGAGGGCCACCTTCAAAATTTCCACAACGAAATTGGGCGATCTATTTTTGGAATGTTCTTTTCCTTAAGGTACCTTACTCGTATATACGACTTATGTTTTACGTATCTCAAAAGCACGTTTGTTTCTTCCTAAATAATAATACAAAATATGCCCAGAATGTTTGTTATTTACCCTTTTTTGCCAGCTGCGCACCTTCACGAGAAAGTCAAGTCTCCTGTAATATACGTATTTGATCTACACAATTGCAGAAAATTTGACTAGAATTAATCGAAATAACCTTTTGCCGAAACAAAACCGAACGGATATATTTGCCACCCCAACTAGCTACGATGTATATGAAACAAATTTGTCTTCCACGCCAGCTACCCAAAAAATATTTCACATTTATGTTGCTTCTACTTCTTAAAACATAAACCTCAATTTTTTAATAAAAAGTGGATAAACAAATAGGGATAAATAGAGAAAAAAGCAAAAAATGAAAGAGAGATTTTATAATCAAAAGTATGTAAATGGGAACTGCGTAATATGTAAATAAATACACAAATGTTTATTTTAGTACTTCATAAAGAAATGTTTGTTATACAAAATATTAAAACTCTAAATATAATGCGCAATTTCATTTAAAGATAACGCAAAAATAAATTTTGGTTTTAAATTTCAACCAAAAATTAACATGTGACAAATAAAAATGTGTAGATTGCGGTAGAACAACTGAAAAATATAAATCACTCGCTTAACGAAACTGAATCTCTTATTTGGGCGTTTAAATATTTTGATATAATTGGAACAATTCCAAAGACAAATAATTTGATCTTCATTAAAGTAGTTGCCAATAAACGGCGGCTCTTTGAAATAGGAATCAGCTAAGCTGAACTTGCATAAACCGGATAAGGCTAATGAGGTTCACGAGACTTCGAATCTTACGGATCAATTGACACAGGGTAACTTGACATTATGCCCCCAGAACTACGCATAACTGCGGTGTAGCTTCATATAATCTGTTTTATTTCAATCATTTATAACAGAAAGCATTGGAGTTTACTTTTAATATTAACAAGCTAACGCAAAAAGACATATTAAGTTGGATTTTTTAAAGACTAAAATTAATTTTGCTTAATAATATCCATTATTGTAGGCTGTGGGGTTTTGCAATAAATAACTCAAATATTTAAATGTATCCGCTATATAACCTTTTACGGTGTCACGAAACACAGCTAAAAGCTCTAATTTTATTGATGTCTGAGCATTGTGGGATGCATAATTTGGTAGCCGCCACTCTACATCTGCATCTGACATGATTTATTCAGCACATCTCGCCTGATAACTGAATAAATTATGAAACACGCCCAACACAAAATTTTTGATTTGTTCATGGTGAGTTAGCGCAAAAAATTTCATACAAGTGTTTGTGTCATATAAGTCCTTAGTTTAAAATCTTTGGAAGCTTACTGAAAGTAAAAAGTGCTTTTACATTATAACTTCATAGAGGGGACGCTCTTCTAATATAATAAACTAAAGTTGTGATAAATATTTTAAATGCATGGCTATAGATTTAAAAAGATAAACTTAATTTCTTACAAAATATCCACATAACTCAGTGTATACACTAAGGTCAAAAGTATCTGGATATCTACTGTTGTAAAATCAGAAACTAATGTAAAATCTCCTTTTAACGTCAATGACAGCCTGCTCTCGTCTTGGAAAATTTTCCATCATCTTTTAATATATATCTGTAAGAGTCGTATTCCGTTCCACCCTGAGAGCTACAGTGGGTCCAGCCGCCAATGACCAATTTAGCCTGGCGCATAATCTAAGTTCCAATTCTTTTCAGAGCTGTTTTATAGATCAAGACCTGTTTTTCTGACATTCGCTAAACCCATGGGCTTACTGAACTGTAGCAACATTTATCATTTTACAGAACTTGTTTCCGAGTGACAAAGACAAAAGCACTTTTAAGATCTCGAGAGATTGTTGCGACCGAGGATATCCCATTTTTTATTACTACCATTTTTAGAGTTCGACAGTTACAATCATTAAATTTATGCACCCTATCACTTTGTTTTGCGATTATTTCACATCCGAGACGTTTAAATTTTATAATGACATCATTTACAGCTGACTTAAGTACCTATCGCAAGTCCGTATGAAGTTGCTAGTCTTTCATTAGATAGTTTTCCAGATGCAAGATATGGAAATACCTTCCAGATATGAGTGCTACCAGAAAAATAAAATTTCTGTGGTGGAATAAAACTGGCACACTAGTAGCGGATTTCCATGTTAAGAACAGTTGAACAGAGACATCCTTTTGCCTTAACGCGGATGAATCGCTACAAGCTATGAAAACATTGTGGATATGAATATAAACAATGTTAGGCTTAATGCATATGTGAACCGATACCAATTTGGTTCCGAACTAATTGATGAGAAATGAGTTACTGGCCATGCAAACGTACGTATTTACAGCTCAGAAAATATGTCTATTACCACATGGAATATGAGAGGCTCTTTACAGACCGACAAAATATACATAACAGAACGGGAACTCAAAAGAGAACATATATTATACGCAGAATATTCCAAGCGAGGAAATACCAAGGATATTTCGGCACAATATACCACATCATATACATTTATGTTCATAAAATATAGGTATTAATAGAGTAACATTTATCGTAAATCGAATTATCAGGATCACAATTTCCTCTAAACCCGTAAAACTATATAATCCAAATTTATGTATCCGCTTTAAATTTTCTTGGTAAAGAAGTGGATACATTATAGATCCACATTAAAGACGTTATGAGCAGGTACTAATAAGCTACTTTAACGCTAAAATAGTTAATAATGAGGACAAGGATCAACTCCGAAACGTCTTAGAAAGGTTCGGCGAAAGAAACGAGAGGGGAGAAAGATTTTACAGTTTGCAACTGATAATCGTCTGTTAGTTACTAATACAAGTTTTAAACACTATCCTTGATGACTATAGGTTGGAGTACACAAGAACCAAATCGATTTCATTTTAATACGAACCATAAGGGAACGCCCAATACTAATTTTAAAGCAAGACCGACAACAATTTTTTCTTCTGGCCATAAATTATTAAGTTATAAATAAAGTTAAAACTACATATAACTGTAAAACAATCGCCTAAATGAAGTAAATAAATATCACTTGGTAAAACTTCAACAGGAACTCTCAGACACTGGCCTTCAAAACCTAATAAATAAACCATGGTGTACTATAAAGGAATGGAAAACGGGAGGAATAAAACGTTTCAATAAACAGATTCAGAAAGAAAAAAGAATTACTGGGCGAAGGCAAGAAACAAATTATGTTAAGAAGAAACACAAATATCAAAATAATTAAAAACTAAAAAAGAATTAGATAAAAAATGTAACAAAAACAAAAAAGATCATGTCAGCAGAACATGTAATAAAATAGAAAATCGTGCAAATAATGGAAGGACTACAGAGTTATATGATGGGTTAGGTATCTTACCAGGGAATTCAAATCACGCACACAAACAGTAAAAAAAAACACGACCAAATAATCACCGACATACATAGAAGACATAGCTGAGCTTTGGGAGAAGTATTGTATAAAACTTTACGAACTTAAATTAAAATTAATTTTCAGAATATCATATGCTCAACGCATAGTTTGGAGTATATCATAAGACACGTTTTGGATAATTGGGTGTCTCCGATTAATGGTCGGAAGATGAGCAATTTGAGATTCGCTGATGATATTCTTATCATTGCAGCCAGTGATGCTAAACTTGAAAATGTTATGACAAAGTTAGATATTGAAAGCAAACAATATGGATTAATTCTCAACAGAAATAAAACAAAAGTAATCCTAATTCATCGCATTTCTAATCAAATCCTTCTTTGATTTTATTTATAGCTGGATCACAAATAACAAATAAAGGAGGATGTGCCAAAGAAATCAAACGAAGAATAAGAATAGCTCTAAATTAAATGGAATTTGGAGGAATTCTGGTATTTCTCATAGCCACCCACATACGCTCCCGAAACCTGGACGATAAAAATCGTCGCATAAAGAAAAACTGATGCCTTTAAAATGGGCGTATAGACAAATGTTAAAAATACCTTAAATCCAACATTGAACTAATGCATGGATTTTGAATCAGTTTAAATTCAGCCGGGCACACCTTCGATGCTTTGTTCACATTTTAGAAGAAATGGGCTAGAAAAAGTAATAAAAAAAAATAAGCAGGAAGCCCCCAAGAGGAATATTTTCATGTCGCTGGATCAATCAAGTAAAGTTAAGGCATAAGATGCATGAATCTAAAGATTGAGAACCACACTAACGAAACAACTACTCAATTCTGCCGACCTACTCATCTTCTACCTAACTTTCATATCTGACCTACATATGTTAATAATTGCACCTTTTTTCTGTTCTATGATGTTCAAGTAACAGCCATATCAACTTCTGCAGAAGGATGTTCAAATATTTTTGGTCATATAGTGTAGTTGTGCAACGATTTCAGATGTGAGCGAGATGACTGTTGTGTAGCCTAAGGGTTTTGATATTCATTAATTTATTAAAGCATTGCATTTCTAACAAAAAAAAACTATTTTCACTAAAATTTGACCAATTCTATTGTCTAAGCAAAGATAAGATCTTGGACTGACTGCATATATTGTAGGAAAAAATAAGACAAATCAAAGCAGTTTTGAAAATAGTTTAAACAACCTCTAGAGCAACCATAGAACTTAGAATAACACAAATAACTGTGTAAAGTGTGGTATTTACCAAATAAGCCGGTATCGGAAATGGTGCGCGATGACCGGACAGTAAAGGCGAATATATAAAAGCCTCAATTTTTCAGTTTGTAGGATTTCCCCTATACGCGGCGTAGAGTCTCACCATTATAAACTTCAACACGTTTGGGTATTTGTTATAAATTTTTCTCTGGAACTTCTAAATTTTCTCTGATATCTAATGTTTTCTTGTAACTCCTTTCTTAATTTTTCTTGTACATTTTCAAAGTATTTTTCCACGTTTGTTTTTTGTTTTGTGATCGATGTTCTAGAAGATTCTTCGGTTTAATTATACCACCAATTTTTTGAATTCTTCTCTTATGCTTCTAGATTTTGGTGTTTACTATAAATTATTTCAAAATTCTAAAACTTCTCTGCCATGATTTTAAACTTAATAATTTTTCAATGTCCTTTATTAGCGTATTTGGATCCATTATTTTAAACAGGCACGCGTCTAATAGTAGTTTTGACCTTTGTAGACCAGGACCAGACGCAATCTTTCTAGTATCATGGTTTTCATCCCTGTTTTCTAAATCGTACCCTTTTGTACCAATATTTTTTTATTCTTTAA
The DNA here is from genome assembly GCA_036346155.1 of Sinelater perroti. Taxonomy (NCBI): domain Eukaryota; kingdom Metazoa; phylum Arthropoda; class Insecta; order Coleoptera; family Elateridae; genus Sinelater; species Sinelater perroti. Next base: position 4,251,787 of record JARFIY010000222.1, read on the forward strand.
ATAACTCCCATTTCTAACATTTGAGGCAAACACGGATAATCTAAGTCCAGTATAGTTTTTATTAATTTATTTTGTTATATAGTACACATTTCCACATTGAAAGTATTTAATTGAAAAAAATCTAATTAAGGTACTTCTTGAAAGCACAAGAGATTTTAAACTTACAATGCCACTTGAAATAGAATTCTAAATATATTTTTATCTTTTGAATAATCCCCAATAGAAAATGTAATCATATTAAGAGCACGTTATTCATTATTATTACGTCATTATATTTGCTTAATTTTAAACGTTCAAAAATACATTTAATGGGTAAGAGAATATTTGCCCTTTTCCTATTAGTGATACATTATTAACTTTCCCAGTACTGAGGTTTCAAAAAGCTTCTATTTTGCATTAAAATATTGGCCTCATCTTTTAATATTGAATCATAAAAGGCAATTTTATGATATTATCATCTACAGAATAGAGAGCCGTGGTGGTTCAGTGGATGGGTCGCTAGACCAAGAGTTTCGGGTTCGAATCCCGCTCTTGCCAATTCAATCGCTGGCATTTTTACGGCCTAGCTCGACTCAGGCTGCAATAAATGAGTAACTGGATGTCAAACTCTGGGGTAATAATAGACGGTCGGCACGTAGTGCTAGCCACGTTACTACCCTTGTGTAACGTAGGCTCTAGATTATAGTAGACCTATCCTGTTACGACCCCAAAGAGCCTTCAAAGCCTGTTACGGGGAACTATTATTATTATCATCTGCAGAATGAATCAAAATACTTAGTAAAAATTTTATCTTTGTTTCTCGCTTTAGTAATTATTCTGTCTCTTTCAATGGTCTCAACTTTTTAACTCGTTTGATGGAAGATGTATTGTTTATTGAATACTTAATTACTTTGTTTGAATTGATCATTACCTAGAGAATTTTGTCAATTGCTATTTTCAATCGTTCTGGTCCGTCCCTGTCTTTGTTGTTACTCGTTTCTTTCAATTAATTGGTTGTACAATTTATTGTGTTTTGATGGAATGGCAAATTTTTTGGCAATTTTTTTGATCTCCTTGTCTTTTGACTTCAAATAAACAAAATCTAGGTGGTTTCTTATTAGGTTGTCCGAAAAGTCACTTTTTATGAATTTTTTTTATTTTTTCTTATTTATTTTGTTGTAACAACCTTCATCTTTGTATTCCAGATGAGTTTGTAAGAAAATGAGTTTCGAGTTTTGATCTGCCACTACTGGGAATGAGAACTTTCAACAAGAGATTCCGTAAAAGAGATTTGCAATGCTGAAGGTAAAGAAACTGTCAGTCAAAAGTTTCAAGATGGTACAGTGAATCCAGTGATCTCAGGCTTGAAGATTTGCCTCGTTCCGGCGGGCCATTCAGGCTGGGTGATGGTGACTTATAAGCTGGTTCCGATGCCGAAAACTAAACATGCAGTTGGCAAATTAACGATTCATCGTCATCTTCAGCAACTTGATTTTGTCCGCAAGAAGCCCCGCCAAAATCCGCACAAACTCACTGAAGCACAAGCCTCCAAAAGAGTTGAGATTTGCCTCCAACTGCTCAAAAATTTATTGAACTATCGATTTTGAAAGCAAATAGTCACGTCGGATGAGAAGCAGGTCTTTTTGGTCAATTACAATCGACAGAAGAAGTGAGCTCTAAAAAGCCAAAATTCCCCGTCAGTTCCGTGTAAAGATCGTTTCGGCAAAAAGATCATGATTTACGCGTGGTAAAACTTTAAGGACGTGGTCTCGTTGAATGTTCCGGTTTCCAGCAATAGCGGATGAAGACTCAAAGTTCACTTTCTTGCAAACTTATTTGGAATACAAAGATGAAGGTTCTTACAACACTATAAGCACAAAGAAACAAAAAAAATGAATAAAAATGGAATTTTTTGCAGCTAAGAGTTTTTGGACAAACGAGTAGTTTATTTGAGACAAAAGAAAGAATTTAAACTACCAAAAATCATTTATGTTACAAAGGAAAGGGATAATCATTAAAGAGGGGTAAAGAATATAAATTTTCCAAAAATTTTGGTTCTCCCATTAAATTTTCTATATTTGTGTTTTGTAAAATCCAAAATTCTGTTATTGTGTTGTATTCTTTAATTTGAGCTTTAGAAGGCAACATAATGTTCACATTCTAACTACATTTAGGATACTTAAATTTACAAAATTTTCATTAAAATTTGTTTTATTTGTATGATACCTAAGTGACTAATGATGTCTCATACGTTAAAATCTTAAAAACATTAATCTATTTTTTTTGTTTAGGAGAAGTAACGTATTAAGATTAATAGCTACCATTTCCGGCAAGTGCCAAATATTATTTAAATTTTTTTCTTCATATACTCTAAAATAATTGTAGTAGAAATAAAAAGTAAGAACATATTATGCCTATTAAACAAACTTTATCATTGAGTAACGCACATGCATATTAGATTACACTTAAAAACATTTTTACAGGCAGAATTCAAGTTCCTAATTAGATCTACAATATCTCATGTAATTAGTTACGAAGATGAAAATGCAAATATATAAAGTTATGTTTCTGCTTAGTCTACAGAGCTAGAAACGGTTGTTTTTCAACGAATGGGTAGTTTTTTGGTCCCGTTTTTGTAAAGGAAGAGTAATTATAACATCAGAAATCGAACAAGAATACTTTGACAGTGGCATCATCTCCAAATCTTTGACCTTAAAGTGGTCGCTTTAATGGTCCAAATGAGCTGTTCTAATACAATCCAAAATAAATCTTCAATTTTTATTAAGCTTGAGCGTTGTTGAAAAGCAGGATAACGGATTGCCTGAGTACTAATGCAAGTTATTCTGCCCTCACAAGCAATTTCTGTAACCGTTAATCGGCAGCTATCTTTGAGAAAGCCGCGAACAATACAAACATTCCGCTCAGTTGCGCTAGTCCTCGAATATTTTCCAACTGCTACCAAAAAAAAAAATTATGCGTACACTTGAATCTTCTTAAGGATAATATTGCCGAACTCTGCTTTAAGTTCACCCATAGTTTTGAACAGTTTTATGTTTTCTGACGTAAGAAACGTAATGATAATTCGTTGCGTAACGGACAAAACAATCTCTTGCTCTGACAGAAGCTATAGAGCAAAGTATCCTAGGAAGGAAAAGCGTTCCCTTCATATTTCCCCACCTTCAACGCTCAGATACCGTGTCCCTCCTCGTTTACCTCACGGTGCGTAAAAAGAAAATTTTGATTTAGATTTGATTCAACCTTGCAAATGAAATGACGTCAATTTTCTATACTAATCACTATTTAAAAATATAATGTTCAAAGTTAATTTTATGTATTACAACATTTATTATACTAATTGAAATGTATTTTTTGAAACCAGTAATTAAAGAATATGTAGTTTATTGGCAAGTTTAAAATTAAACGAAACAGGAACAATCAACTAATATTGTTATAGAGCATACACCATTAACGTAATTTTGATTACAAATGCAAATACTTATTTCTCTAGAGTAAAGAAAATTTTGACCAAGTTGCTACAACATTTTAATTAAATTCAAATTACTTTAATAAAGTTAAATTAGCAATCCAATTTTGCAAACTAAAATCGTGACTTAATCAGAAATGAAAGAAAACATAGCAACGTCTGCAGCTCAGTACACAGTAGAATAAGGCGAGGCTTTGTTACACAAATGGGGCAGCAAATGAATAAACCATTAAGTTCTCAAAGCAACTGCCACAAACATCCCTTAATAGGCTTTCTCCCGAAAGGTATCTTTTTCTTTTAATACGCATGGTAACCCGTGCTTTTCATGGAGTTAAAATAAAGCTATTTGGAACTGGAATGCCCCACTTCCTAATACAGAACAAGGGCCATGTAAAAATGCCAAATAAAAAATTATTTCCGAAGTTCTGCTTTTGAAGGATGAATTGGAGATAATGCTCCTAACGTCCTCCTTTCAGCGGTATTAAATGTAATGAAAGGAATTTTGTGAGAAGCGGCGCAGGGACTTTCTCTTGTTCGGCGCTGTACCATGAAAGATGCTTCGTAAATCAGCATTAGTGCCCCAAAAAGAAAATGTATGTTCGTTGACACCTACTTTAGATAAAAATTTATAACCGTTAAAAGCATTTACTATTGCTTTGCTGTTTTATGTTAGCACATGCGATTACTTTAACGAAAAATATTAAAAACGTACTTCAAACACATTGTATAATTATAAAAATGTTAATTCATAATCTTTTAATGCTTTTAATATATGTCTTCAGAATGTCATATTTTTCATATACCTCTTACATAAGTTGGTAAAATTTCGAAGTATATTGGGTTACCTTTTCATTTTTTTATTTCTAGTCTTTCAAATTTAAGTATAAGCTTTTCCTGGAACTGCTTTGTTATCTTGTGTATTTTAGTGCTTGGTAGACAAATAAATTACACATTATACGTACGTGAGTAATTTAATAAGTAACTGAATTTATATTTTACTTTCTACCTTCCACTTAAACTTTAAGGTTCTACAACCACTCGTGGTGCAGTCTTCGTATTGTTACTTCTTGCGTTAGCGGTGTAACTTATCAGGTGCATAACTCAATAGCCGATCATAGTGATTTGCACCTAGTTCTCTAATAATTCCTCTCATATATTTAATGTTAGTCTGGGTGAAAGATATGATAAGAAACATACTAAAGAGCATGGAAGGGTCTTCGTTTGAAATCACTAGATCATGTCGGTGTTTGCATAACAAGCTCATGATTCACACGTATAAGTCTAAATAAGTTAATTAATGCTTTGGTAGAATAAAAATTTGTTTTCTTTCGTTTTGTAAGCCGATATATTTTTCTTATTCGGAGATCTATTTCTTTACATTAATCCTTCATTCACATGAAAATCCAAGTATTTACCTTCATCTGGTTGGAATGTGGGAATTCAAATGAGAGTTACAGTACTGTTTATGGTATCCTGAACGTTATATGGGTAGATTTTGCTTCCTATTTTTGTAGCCGTTCTTCTCTAACCACCCAGCACTTCAGATCATTCTTTCTGTTCCTATACCTTGCTTTAAATGTTTGTTTACACAAAAAAATCTACGCTGTTGGGAGCTCCCATTTTCGAGCTCGCCAGTTTATCATCAAACCTTGTACCGCTTACTTGGAGTTTTCTGTTAGATCTTGTTTGAATTTTTGCAATTTCATGGCCCGTGCTAAGTCTTGCCCCACAGATAATCGTTCAGTTATTCTCACTTTAGATCTAGAAAGCCTATCAGTGCCTAATATCGCAAAAAGGATTTGTGCTCCGATGGTGAATCTTACATTGGAACGCTACAGAGGAACAAGTAGTTTTAAGGATTGCCATCGCCTTAGGCGAGTAACGTCTGATGCAGAGAATCAGTTCATCAGACTAATGAGTAAGGAAAATAGAAGATTAACTGCTTCAGATATTGCTGCGGAGTTTAACTGGGAACCTGATAAAGCAATATCAGTCAGTACAATAAAATGGCTTCTTCAGGAGAGTAATCTTCATGGTCGTATGCAACCAAAATCCGTTGTTGCAGTGTGGTAATAAGGCTAAACGGTGTCAATACGCCCAAAAGTATCGTTTCTGGACAAGTGAACAGTGGCAAAACGTATTATGGACCGCCAAATCAAAATTTTAAAGAGAGAATCTTTGTGCGTCGGTCTAAAACTGAAAATATGATCCACGTCTGTATTGTTCCAACAGTTAAGCACGGGGGTGAGTCTGTTTTAATTAATGTGTAGGATGTTTCTCTTTGCCTGGTGTGGGAAACTTAGTAAAATTCGATAGCAGTATGAGGAAAGAACATTATAAAAAAAATTTAACGGAAAACATGATACCATCTAGGTTACCATTAATCCGGAAGGAATTCGTTATAATGCAAGACAACAATTCTAAACATACTTTAAAGATTTGTAAGCATTATCTATCAAACCAAGAAAAACAGAAAATGCTCAATATGACATGGCCACCACAAAATTCAAACCTGGAAGATACATAATTACAACCTATGGCAAGTGTTGGTTTATCTGATCTTTTCCAAGGGTCATCAACTTTACATATTGGAAAAACGTAGAGCTGAGATCCCCTAATAGCTTTCCAAATACCCTAGATAGACTACTTCGGTAGTTTTGTGTTAATATTTTGTAATATATACTACACTCCATTTAATAGTTTTCGTACTTTTGTTCTCCTTTTTGCGTATAGTTATTTTCAAATTTTTCGTTCTTTTTCCTGTAATTTTACTTTCCTAACTTGTTGCTTCCATTACTTTTATCTATTCCATTGTCACTTTTGCTATGATTCTTCATGCTGTTTTCTTATTAGCCTCTTGTGTAAAAAAGGAGAGGAATATAACAAAGGCAACAATCAAAAAGTAAGAAAGATTGAGTGAATAATAAAATGGAAAAACAAAAAATTAGTAGAAGTATAAAAATAGTACTTGAAATAAATAAACAAAATTAAACATAATATAAGCGGTATAAAATATAAAAAAGTTAAAGTGCTATACAATAAAAATTAATATAGACAAATGCCATTGGAGAAATTTGGCAAATTGTTGTAAGAGTAATAATAAGAGAAGGAAAATTCGTTGATATAATTAAAAAACACAAACATTTTTTTACCATTTGCTGACTTTTTAAATGTTAATAAAGTTCTACTATTTACAGTTTTTTACTTTCCTGTTGTAGTCTGTTAGTTTTCTTCCCTATTCTTTATTTGCCTTAAGTTTTTGTGTGCTTTGTTCAAGGCGTATCCGTATACTTTCTGCTTTTTTGATAGGAGTTATTACCATATATCTTTACACGCTCCTCTGAGTTTTTTTTTTTCAAAATGCAATTTTATTAACCCTATATATAATTTGAAAAGCTAATATTCGCCCAACACAAATTCTAATTAAGAGTTATTATTACTACGATGTATTCATCATATTGCCACAACTTGTTTTCTAACAAAGGAAAATATCCTGGTAATTAGTTAATTCCTAGTAAACCTCCTTTGCCACCGGTAATTTTATTACGTTTGTCACTATTGAAGCAATCTTATCAATATCGCGATATTTACATGCGTCGCCAAAGCGGCAAACCTGCAGACATAATAAAACTTTTCGTTAAGTCTGAAATAATTTATCTTTTTCTGATGTCATATCAAGAAAACTTTCAGTTATAAGGAACGCATCTTTGTCGGCTAGCATGGCCTTTTAAGAAATGCTTAAGCAAATGTTACAGCATTTATTACTAATAGAAACTCAAAGATCTCCTGATTTTATCTAGTGGCGCTTTATCTCACTACATTAAACTTATTTTAGAAGACTCTGAAAGCAACAAAATGTTTTATAGCACAGGTGGCACAATGTCAAACAAAAAAATTTAAATTCTTGCCCGTTATCACCAATCTCCCTCATCAGCACTGTTATTGGTTAATTGGAGAGCCAATTTCCCTAAACTACGGTAACTCTTTAAATGTCCCAACTCACATAAAACTACGAAAAAAGCTAATGAGATTTGGATGGAAGATTTGAGCAAAAATTAGACTTTGTTTATCTAAATATCTTTATGCGCAAATTAAGATGACCTGATTAAGATGGAATAACCTCAGTAGTAGAACCTTGTCCTAATAAACCAATGCTCTCAGATTTTGGTTAGAGCGTACAGTTTAGGAAGTTTATAATTAAAAACTTTTAAATTAGTGTAACACAAGGTTATTTTGGGGGTTGGGGCCGTATTTGCGTACACTTGGTTTGGAGAAACATGTTCTACAAAACATTAAGGATAAGTTCCAGCCAAGTGGCACACGAGCGTAATATAGAACATCCTATATGAAAACCTCTGGTATTCCTATCACTTGTATTGTGTAGAGAGACCATCATAAGCGTATTTTTTCTAAGAGAAAAGCTTTATCGTTAGTGTTTGTAATAGGTTACCACCATAAAATTTTCATCTTTAATCTTCTTCACAAATACCGCCACAAAGATCATCTGTGGATTAGTCAGAATTCTTGTAGGACGATCAAGATTAATTATTATCAAATTATCAATGTCTGATTGAGGTTATTGGTGTCCAACTAATTGGACTTACTGTTCTTCCACGATGTGTTTAATGACCTAGTACATCCAAAATTTCCGAAAAATTCTTTTTTATGTTGATAGTATATTAGGTCATATTCTTGATGTGTAATAAAGTATCAACTTACTGCTCCTAATACGCGGCCTGTTCGATCACCGAATTTAAACCCTACTAACATTGGGCACATTTAAAAGGCGTCGTATATCTTGAGTTAGTTCCTGATATGTAAACACTTGAACAATGTGTCATTATAGCCTTTGATTTGGATACAGATCAAAAAATTTGAATAAATGAAAAGACCCATATTCGCGCTTGCATTAACAGTGTTGTAGACTTACTATAAATTTTCAAGCGTATGTTCATATAATTTTTGTTTCTTTTCCTATAAGGAACCTTCTAAAGATTGTCGATAACGGTATAATTTATTTTGAATTATTTAAAATATTGAATCAGTATTAGAGAATATTAGTATTTTTCGCACTACTCCATTTTTTAACGAAAATTTTATATTATTGCTCTATAGTTTTTTAAATTATGTTTATTTTTGTATACATTCCTTTGCAATTGTCCATTGGTATTTTTTATACTAAGCTGTCGATGTAAAGCTGGAATTCTTTTAAGTTGTATTGCGAAAAAGTTAAAAGGCCGTCTTATGCGCCTGCACAATCCCCTATTAAATATCAACAAGTTAACTTCATATAATCATCGATAAAATGAGTCAAGAATACGACTGCAGAGTTACCATGCTCAAATGCCTTTGCCCCGGAAAATCGTCGACAGAAATTGTAGCATGGTTTGGCTACAAGAAAAAAGTTTTCAATGTAGTCAAAAGGCACACGAAATAGCAACTTACAGCAAGAGATCTAATTACAAGAGAAGTAAATTCTCCCGTAAATTGAAAAAGAAAACCAGGATTCTGGGCGAAGCATTGCTGACCTGACAAAAGAAATGCGCGTGGTGAGGTTGACGATCACTCTACTAGTGTACCAGGACTTAAACTATAAATCCTTTGCTTTGAGGAACCGTCAATTATTAACTGAGAAAAACAAGATGGAAAAGAAGTTAAAGGCCCAAACACTGCTAACCCACATCAACCACAACTAGTAGCTACCCTCCAGCCCCGACTGCAATTTTCTTGTCTACTATATGTGGAGCTTGATCAAAACGAAGATCAATGAGAGGCATCAAGGACAACTTAAGGGCAGGGAGGAAGTTATGTTGGCCTTCAGTAGGTTTAGGCCTGGGCTCGAGAAAATCGTGTCTGTTGATGGGGGTTACATTAAATAATGTTTTTCTTAATACCTTACTTTGCATTTTTTTTGCATTTCAATGTTGTTTTTATTGTTTATTCATTTTCTTATTTATCTCGACAACCTTGTATTTAAAGGAACCAAGAACTATATGTCTAATTTATTTTTACATATTAAGCATTTGTATGTGATCCGGTTAGACTCGAGTTTAATTCTAAGTTACTAGAAATAATTGAGTACTTTGTAACTATCGGGCAGTGGGGCACGACTATATGGGAGCCTTTACTTTTTCGTTACCGTGCCGCCCTAGGTTACAAATGGAGGAACACCCACCAGATGTGGTGGGTACCGGAAAAATAAAATACCCAAAGCGGACCAAAACTAGTAGCAGCACTACAAAAATCACATCGGCAGTGAAGGTACAGAAGATGGACTTCGGCACAGCAGGCGTAAATGGCAAATCTTTTTAGGTTCTATATAAAAAGCAAAGGGCACCGACATTGAAAATAGTCAACGACTAACGCATGCAAATGAATATTAAGGGCCCACTCCAATAAAGACCTTTAGGGATGTTCTTTAGTAAACCCGTAATAGCTGAGTTCCAAACAAAATATTCTCAAAATTCAAAATATTTTAGTCGGATCTCCGGTGGGGGAGGGGGCGACGTTTAAAAACAATGTTATGATAAAGAGCAAACTATCGTTGGATAGAGAAGTTAGAGTATGTACATAGAACGTCAAGACTATGATACAATCAGAAAAAATAATTAACGCTATACAGGAAATGGAAAGGATAAAGATTGAGATAATGGGGATTAGTAAAATGGAATGGCTGGGGGCTACGTACTGTGACATACACAAACATTCAGATTATTTCAAAGGGAAACATCAATATGGGTATCATAATATATAAATCCTTATTCAAATATATAACAAATTTCAGACCAGTCTTAGAAAACTGTTTTTGCAAATTAGCTACAGCCCAACACAATTTAACGTCGCTCAAGTGTATGCTCCAACAGTAGATCACAGTGACAAAGAAGTAAAAAAGTTTTACTCCCAGATTATAAATACAATAAAAAAACTACTAAAAAGAGAACTGACGATGATAATTAGCGATTTTCACACCAAAATCGGAAAAAGACGCAAAGGAAATGTAAAAACCCATACAGACTAAATGTGTACATGGAGATCTCCTACGGATACGACTGAAAACGTAATTCTAATAAATTAAAAATATAGAAATAGCAATATTTCAGTCAAAGAAAAATAAAGAAATTAGTTGACATTAACAAAAAAATTATTATTAATAAGAACGAAAACAAAGAGATATGGGAAGCATACATAAAGAAATTGCTTGAAGACAACTTCTCCAGATAAATAATAAAAGTGAACTAGACATAATGAAGGAAGAAGTGGAAATTGTAATAATAGATATAAAAGAAAGCAAAGCAACATGGGTGGATAACATTGAAGTAGACTTCCTCAAGTTATTTGATGATAAAAGGAACAACTTGATTAACTTCATTATATATAACGAATCTACAACTCTAGGAATATTCTCGAAAATTAACTAATATCAGAATTTAGAACTATGGAGAAGAAAACCGGGGCAAAAATTTGTAGCAACTATCGCATAATAAGCCTTACAAGTTACCTTTTGAACAGATTTTTAAAATTACACACAAACAAATCTATAAACTCTGTGAAGACCAAATATCGCCTGTGCAGTTTAGATTTAAAAATGCTGTTGGTACACAGGAAATCTTTTTTAACGTTCAAGTACTCATCCGAAGATGCAGGGATGTGAATTTTGATGTATAGGCCTGCTTTATTGACTTCAGTACAACTCTTTATTACAGCACCAGAAAATAATTGAAATCCCGAAAAGCATCAGATTGGATGAAAAAGATCTTAGAATAATCGTAAACTTATATTGGAACCAATCGACATTTGTAATTCTGAATGGAGGAAGTTCAGATAATAATGAGATTCTGCGAGAGATAAGACAGGCTTGTGTTCTGTCACCACTGATTTTTAACATATATTCAGACTGCATCTTTAGAGCAACACTGTACTAAATGAATTAGGGAATTTTGAAAATAAAATTAATGGTTGTTAGTAAAAGTAACAACCAAATTCAATAACAACTAGCAATTAATGAAAAACCTGTTGAGAGGTTCAATAAATATTTTTATTTCGGTACAACTACTGATGATCAGTGGGACAACTTTCAAGAAATAAAGATTCGCATTGAAAAGCAGGAGCAACATTTAATAGTATGCACGCAATATTTGACCATAGCAGAATCGTGGACTCTGTCAGCAGCTACAAGTTAAAAAAAACCTTTGAAATGTGGCTATATAGAATCCTGGACAGAACGTTACAAACATTGAGATTATCCAAAGTACGCAAAAAAGACAGAAATATTGAATACAGTAAAAGCCCAAAAACTAAAACATATGGGCCATATTATGCGAAACGCCATAGATATCAGCTTTTACAGCATTTTCCATAAACATTTGTCCATGAGAAAGCTCTGTTCAGAGTTGTTCAGCGCAATAAAAATGATTTTTTCATGAGCTATGTGACAATAGATGAAACATGAATCCATCAATAAACTGCAGAGTCAAATCGGCACTCAGCTAAGTAAGCAACAAAGGGTGAAAGCCGCCCAAAGCGACCAAAAACTCAAATATCAGCTGGTAAGGTTTTGGCCATGGTATTTTGGGATGCACGGTATTTTGTTCATCGATTACCTTGAGAAAGGAAAGACAATCAATAGCAAATATTATAAGACGTTATTATTGGTGCGTTTGAAGGAAGAAATTGTGAATAAACAATCCAAATGAAGAAGAAAAAAGTGCTCTTTCAGCAAGATAACGCACCGTGTCACAACTCGATCGCAACAATGGCAATCTTGCACGAATCGCATTTTGAATTGCCCCCTATCCGCAGTATTTTCTGGATCTGGCATCTAGCGACTACTACCTGTTTGCAAACCTAAAAAGAATGCTCCAGTGAAAGAGATTTGTCTCCGATGAAGAAGTGATTGCTGAAACTGAAGCCTATTTTGAGGCCAAAGGTAAATCGTTCTACAAAAAAGACATCAAAATGTTAGAGAAGCGTTCTAATGAATGTATCACTCTTGAAGGAGACCATCTTAATGAATAAACTCGAATTTCGCCTAATAGTTGTTGTTTTATTAGTCATCCTAAGAACTTATTGAGTGATGTGTTAGTTCGTAAATCATGGTCCCGTAGACTTTAGACCTCACAACCATCATTCTTATATATTGTATATTAGTTATAATTTTCTTTTTTCTAAAACTACTTTTTCTTTTTGTTTCTTTTTTATAGTGTTAAATAAAAATATTAGCAGTTTATGGTTACATTCAATTGATTTTTTCATATTAGCTGTTTTTTAAATACAAAATTACAACATTTGGATGTGTAGCAACTTTTACGGAGGAGTGTTACATTCAAAAGAACGTGCTGTAATTAAATTACAACGTTTAATTAAGTAAATTTCGGCTGTGATCAAATTTTTGTTTAGAAAGGGGCGGTTCAACGCGATGCGAATTCCGAGCACAAACAGAAGGCTTAAATTGTAACCTCTTCGTGACATATTTGCCTGGAAGCAAACCGGATTAAATTATTTAAGCTTGCAGTTTGTTAAAATGTAACTTTATTAGAGCCCGCCCTAATGCTTCAAACAACTCCGTGTTAAATTACGTAAAACTCGTTCCACTTTCGATCCCGGCGAGGCGTGCGAATTACGACGTGCGTCCCATTCGAAACCTGAGATTGCAGCTTCATTTCGCGGCATTAAAAACCCATTCAAATGGCCCTAGAGCCGGGCAATAATTCAATAATTACCGCCAGCCTTCTGACGTCGCGGGGCTGCCATCTAGTTAGTGCAGATTTGTATGCAATGCGGCGGCCCATAAAATATCCAATATCTGGTCGGAAGCCACCTCTTCGAGGCGAAGTGCGCTTCCTATGAACTTTCGCGTTCAAACCGAGTGGGTCATTCAATAATTTAAAGTTCAACCGCCGATGCACGAGAGATTGTTCATAATTTAGCGCCCTCATGCGATGTTGCGTAGCGGCGGCCCATATTTACGGGCGCGCTCGAAATTTTCAGGAATCTCCTAACTTCAGCGACAGAAATGTATCACTGGAAAAGTTTCGCCTCCCATTTCAGGGAATTCAGGAACAAGTTGATAAACAACACTTTTTAAATCAGACGACCAGTTTCGGCAATATTTCGTCTATTTTATATATATATGTAGCGTTCACAGGCCTCTTAGACCCATTGCTTTGTGAATAATTTTTATTTTTTCCTGTCCTTTGCCATTTACTTTTTTTATTACTTGTGTTACACTGTGTTTATTATATAGTTCATAGATTTCCACATTTGTATGTATTTTTCACAAGCCATCTATTTTCCTCTAAATATTCTTCACGGCATTTTCCTTTCTCAAACCTTTAGAGTCTGTTAGATCTTCTTTGATATCGTCCAGGTCTAGTTGCCATATATGAGTGTTGATCTCAATAAGACTTTATAAAGATGTAATTTTATGTCTCGTGATATAATTTTTGCTTATATCACTCGATCAAAACTTCCTACATATCTGTTGCTCTTGACTATTCTTAAGCTTATTTCCATTTCTTCACTACATTTGTTGTTGATTAAAACTCTCAATAGATGTGCTCTTCTATCTCTTCGAATTTAAGAACTTTCTCTTTTTCAGTTTGAGCTCTTAACCTTTGCTTATTCTTAAGTTCCATTTTCTTTTGTTGGCATTAATTTGGAGTCCTATTTGGTTTGCTGCATCTATCAGGTTTGTTTGTATTTCTTCCAATTCTCTTCTAATTCTAGTCAATAACGATATGTCATCAGCATATGAGAGACAATAACTTTTATTAAAATTCCTAATTGTCGCTTTCAATGCTATGTTGAAGAAAAGGATAAATAGAGGGTTCCCCTATCTCACTCTTTACCTTGACTGCACATCAGGTGTCTTGTAACGTCATTTTCACAAGCCTCATTATGTTTTCCGGAATTTTCACTAATCTCAGTGCTTTAAATATTGGTCAGCATCTTATATTCCTACGCACCTATTAGAGATTTTTTCAAAATGAAGATGTGGTCGCTTGTAGATCTCTTCGTACGAAATCCGGCTTGGTATTCTCAAAGTGTTAGTTTTTTTATTACTGTCGCCAAAACTACAGTATCCAATAAAGCAATTCCCTATAATTACTGCATTCAGCCCTGCCTCCTTTTTTGAATATAAGAATTACAGCTACTCGAGCCCACTGCTGTGGCATTTTTTTGCCTTCTAGATTTCTCTTGCCAGTTCGTTGTATACTAACTGGCGAAAAATCTTTTAAATACATTTAAATACTTTATGTATTACAATTTCATTTCCGTATTTCAAGTTTTCAGCTGCCATTCCGTTATCCCCTAGGCTTTTACTGTTTCTCATTTTCTCATGTTTTCTCTATTTTGAATTTTAATGGTTCACTATTTTCTTCTCCATTTACTCGATTCTGTTGGCTTTCTTCCATTATTTATTTTCTCCTTCTTGTTTAAATTTATCAACTCTACAAAGTGCTGTTTCCATCTACTTTATATATATATATATATTAATTTACAATGAAAGATATAGTTGTAGGCGTAATATAAAAAAAACCGTAATTACAATCGTTATTTTTATAAAACAAAATTTGGGCCCTGTAAAGAGTTCCTGTCTTATTCTCTTTAAATTAAAATTATCTAAATAGATGCAAGATGTTCAACTACGCCAAATCTTTCAAAAAGTTGAATTCGGCATCGTGGGTCGAAGCTTCGGGAAATGTAATTTGGAAAATGGATGGACGCAGAATGTAATTTGTCCGCGCACGTTTGGTTGGCCCATATTTTCGATAACCGTACTGCACTCTAAAATTTATTGCACGTGCTTTAATGGAAGTAAATAAAAATATGTTCCGCAATTTTAAAATGGACAAAGCAAAATTATTACCTTAATTTATAATTCTAATCGAGACTATCAATAATGATATAATTGTATAGTATTTCTAAGTCTATATCGTGATTAAAATTGAGTAAAAAATTAATGATTTGCTATAAATGGAACTATAAATGCTTTTTAAAATTTAGTGCAACGAAAATAAAGGATGTAACTAATAAAAAAAACTTTCATGCAAGTAATAAGTGATTCAAGTATTGCAAGAGCATTTATGCTCGTGGTAAAAGTAGCAACATTCTAGGCCGAGCGAAATTGCGGAATATGATGAATGGTTGCGTTGTTAAAAGGAACAAGTACTCCAGAGCGTTAATTAAGTGAACCCAGATATACACTTGGTACGTATTAGCATTTAACATTTTAAGTTCATAAATTCTACTCAATTAATCCTTGGAGAATGCACACAAAAATATATATATTTAAATTAATGTTTTTAAGTTAAAGGGTTTTCTAATAAGAATATGATTTTAAAATGAAGTATCAACTATGTGACAATTCATCATGGCTAAAGATACGCTTTAAGAACTTTTGGTTATTGCCCAAAATTGTTATGAAAATAGACGTTCCTTTTTATAATCTATAATCCACATAATCGCTCTTCTGTGCTTGCCATTTGTCAAATCGTTAAAAAATTTGAAAAGCATTTTACTCTTTACTATGCAAGAACACCAACAAAACGTTGAAATGTAAGAAATTTAGAGAGCATTGCTTCTGTAAGTGATAGCGTTGCAGGGACTTCAAATTTATCGATTTTTCGTCGTACCGAAGAATTAGGGCTTAGAAGAACGATAACTTGGCGTATTTTGCAAAAAGACTTGGGTTTACACCAGTATAAGATTGTGTTGACCCAAGAACTGGAGCCACTGAACCATCGTAAACGCCATGAATTTGCTGCTTGGGATTTAGAACAATTGAAACGGATAATAATTTTAGGCAAAAAATTATCTTCTCAGATGAAGCTATTTATGGTTAAGCAGATATGTTAACAAACAAGCTGTCTTTTTTGTGTAAAAACAATTTACAAGAAATTCACGAGAACCCTTGCATCCGCAAAAGGTCACTATATAGTGTGATTTATGGGATGATGGCATCATCGGACAATTTTTTTTCCAAAATGAGGTAGGAGATGCAGTTATAGTAACTAATGAGCGGTACCGATTGATGTTAACAGATTTTTTATAGCTAAATTTAGATGAATTTGATTTGGAAAACATGTGGTTTTAACAAGACGGTACCAGATGCTAATGCCATTATTGGCTTATTACAAGAAAAGTTTAGTGAAAGGATAATTTTAAGAAATCCAACTGCTAGTTGTCCTCAAGAAGTTACGATTTAACTCATTTAGAATACTTTTTGTAGATTATTTGAAATTTATAGTCCATGCAAACAAACCACAAACTATCCATGTAATAGATTATGCTTCGAAATAATATAAAAACTTTTATTGTACCTGAAATTTACTCGATTGATCTTTATACTAAATTTTACAGTGTGCAACACCACCCATCCTGATGACATAGTGCATGGTGGGCCTGCTGCAATTATTCGAAATAGTATTTTTCACCATGAGCAAATACAAGTTGCAAGCATTCAAGTAAATGCGCTTCTATGACCCTTTGTGATATTTGCTATTTATTGCCCGCCTCGGCATGGAATTTTAACGGATCTGTATAAAGGATTCTCCAGTACAGTAGGATTCAGATGTATCGTAGTTGAAAACTGGAAAGCAAAGCATAGTCATTGGGACTCCAGACTAATCACAATATAAGGCATAAATCTATTAAAGGCTATGCTGGATAATAACTATAAGTACCGATCTATCGAAGAACCCACATATTGGCCAATGGATCTACATAATATTCCAAATCTCCTAGATTTATTCGTAACTAAAGACATAGCCTCAAATTATACTGCAACTGAAACAAGCCTAGATTTATCGTCAGATCACACTTCTGCCATTATGGCTGTTACTCACTACATGACTAAAAAATATGTTTACACAAAAATACCAATTGGAAAGAATTTTAAAAATGCACGAAAGAAAACAAAAGTTTTTTTTGTATCATTTTGATCAATATACATCTAAGCAAACTAAAAACAAATACCATGGCGATAATATACATTCGAAAAATGGTGACTGAAAAAAGAAAAGCTATGGGAAGATTGCAAAGATCAAGAAACCGAAAAAATAAACGAACTCATAACGGACTAGTCCGAAAAATCCATCTAACATTTGAATAATATCTCTCAAACTTAAATAAATAAAGACGATCACTCCATCTGAAGAGCAACCAAAAAGTTTAAGAGGTCACAACTTCTTATTTCACCTATCAGAACAACCGATAGCGAATATGCCAGAACAGATAATAACAAAGCGAACACCTTTGCGTAATGCCTGTCAACCGCTTTTAAGACGTCTATTTCTCATCCAGGTCATGATAATAGCGAAATTGGAATTTATTTATACCCTGCCAAATATTACTCCTTGTAAAGTCTATTACGCTACGAGAAGTAAAATATGAAATATGTAAATTAAAACCACATAAATCTGCAGACTATGACCTAATCACCTGTCAAATTCTACAGATACTACCGAGAAAAGCAGTTATTCTAATGACTACAAGATTTAGCTTCTTAATTTGGAAATACGCCCAGTTATGATACTTAAATCGAAAAAACCACTTGAACAGACAACATTATAAAAACCTACCGGCCTACTTCCCCAACTAAGTAAGGTCTTAAAGTAAGATTATTGCTACGAAGACTTCGAAAAGACGTAGATCTGCAGTTAGTGTGCCTAATCATCAGTTTGAATTTTGCAAAGGACATACAATTGTGAATCAAACTGGCAAAAACTTGAAAAAAAATTCTACTGCGGTATTTTTGGAAGTTACCCAAGCATTCGACAATAACTTTATAAGATAAAAACTAATTTTCCAAGTATCTACTACTTATTGATAAAATCTTACCTAGCATATCGAATTTACACTATAAAATACAAAAATGCTCGGTGTCCCTCAAGGTAATGTACTTAGTTCAGTCTTTTACATTATATTCGCAGCTGATATACCCAAATCACCAAACACTTTAATAGCTACTTTTGCTCATAACGCTGCTGTAATATCCACTCATTAAAGTCCAGATATTGCCAGTTAACACCTTCAACAAAACTTGGACCTTATTACGTTTAAACTATGGCGAATAGAAGTTAACCAGTCCAAATCGGTGCAAGTTACATTCATCATTCGAATTGCAGTATGTCCACCTTTCAACATCATTGGAATTGAAACAGAGAAAAACATTTGGATCTACATTCGGGTTAGCAAATGAAAAGAAAGCAGCTAAACCTAAAATTCCAAGAAATGTATTGGCTACTTGGAATGTTGAAAACAAAGTTACTCTACAAAGTTGTGATAAAACCTATTTAGACTTATGGACTTCAATTATAGGAATGTACAAAACCATCTAAGATAAGTATTAAACAGAAGTTCTAGTTAAAATTACTACGAACAGTATTACATGCGCCTTGGTATGTTAGAAATCCTACCATCCACGAAAACTTAGGTGTGCTATACGTTCAAAAAGAGACAAAAATACTTGCTGAGAATATCATGAAAAACTTCCTGCATACTTTAATCGACTTGTCAATCAACTCATAGATGACATAACAGCACGGAGACTAGACAGAATATAAACTAATGATTTGTGATTTATAACAAATAGTATAATGTATTTAGAAAATGTATCACTGGATGAATCCTCTTTCAATGCTATGTAGTTATTAACAGTTTTGCTAAATACACATATAGAAACCAAACATAAACAACTGTACACCAAAATAAAACTAATAAATTAGCTTATAAGAAAGGAATTCCAACTATCAATTTCAACCAAACTTCTGCTGTATGAAGCAATACTGAAATCTGTACCGACTTACGGGCTCCAGCTGTAGGGTTCCGCTAAAGCGTCCTATACTAAGATACTCCAAAGATTAAAAAAAAAACTTCTTAAAACTTCAGTTGTGTTGCGATAAGTGGCGCGTGATGCCACCAGACAACATTGCTGAAATGCATAGTAGAAAAGGAAGTGAGTCGTAGACAGTGATGAATAGCATAGTTTATTTGAAAGGAACGAGTGACTGTTTTGGAGCTCAGTAGTCATGTGTGAGAATGCAGCACTACATTGCAGAACTGCAAATGCGTCCCATTATTTAATATGTTCCTAACTTGATAACGGCAAACAAGCAAATCATATATAATGCAATAGCGAATGCTAGTATATCTTGCAGAATTTTGTATACTATTATCTATGAGGAGGATAACGAAGGTTTGTGTACGATGTTTTTGGTATAATATTAGCAGAAACATGTAAAGGTATGCCAATAGTTGGTGCAACTTTACAGCATAGCTCTGAAGATATTCTTTAACTATGTAATCACGACAAATGGATCGTGGTTTACACATGAAATGCTGAAAAATAAACGCTAGTCTATAAAATTTTGCTAATAGATTGCTAGAGAATATTATTAGTCAGCAGTACTGTATGTCACTGAAACGGCTCTGTTGATGTATTCGGAATTGTCGTAACACAAAATAGAAACATGGCATGTTGCTGCCACGTGACAATACCCAACTATATATCAATAACTATACTGCAGGTTCTCATCTACATTGTGCTGCCTTACGCCCCATGTTTGACACAATAAAAAGCCAGTGTGCGCTAAGAAATCCTCCTTCAAAAATGAGCTTTAGGCGACTGCCCACTAGCAGTGCCATGTTGCACTCGCATAATAGGTTTCAACTGTCGGAGGCATAACAAATCTATGTAGCACATTTAAGGAAAACATTTATGATGAAGCATGTGTTCACTCCTTAATAAAATCAAAACAATCGTAGTGCCAATGATTTAAGTATTTAAAAATTTTAAATACGGAATGCCACTCTCTAGTAACATTTTTTTTGACATTTAAAATTTTCTTATACATGACGTTCAGACTTAGCAGCTTTAATATATTGTCTAAAATTAATAATATTTTCGTTATTACAGACATTCAAATTTTTTTTGGCGTTCCACACCAGTGAATCAACTGAATTTTTGCAACGTGAATTATATTTTTCAATGCAATGAAGGATAAAAATACAATTTTCAAATTTTAAAAAATTACACCAGTTATTGTCTTCTCTCCTGTGGAATATTTAATACAGTTCTATCAATACAATGTTTGGTAAAATAATTTCTTAAATTGAAAAAGTAGAAGATCTACTAGCATGCTGTACTTCTAAAAAGATCTTGTAAGTTTGGTCTACGAAGTTTTATGGGTTTAAGATAAGTTTAAGCGAGAATTCGTTAATCAGCCAGTGAAAGAAAAATGATTTCTCTCAACAACAAGAGAAACGGCTCAGTTCGGAAAGATGTGTAAAATTAAACATTAACATCCTTAGTGACACGCAACTGATCAGTTCAAGTAATTTTTGACTGAGTCACTCAAAATCACTTCAAATATTACGAAAATAAATCAAAACGTTTTAGGCGACTGATTATCATTATCTACAAAAATTCTTTAGTTGTTCTCTAAGTTGATTGACTGAAAGTTCTAAAAAATATTCAATTACTTTTCTGTGGAGCGATTGATAATCGCTTAAACCGTGGCTACTTAAAGCGCTGGACTTACACAATGTCTGATGTAGAATCGTAATTAAATTTTTTTACCCAACAGAACATATTTCCTCAGCCATTTAACGTTTAAATGCACCCGATACTTTAGAATACTTTGGGTAATAGTTTTGATTTTTGAGGTCACCTCTAAAAAAAATTAATTTTGAATTTCAATGACAAAATATATTACCAAAAAAACAAAATATAATTTAAAAATAATGAATGTAATAAATACATTTATTTACAAATTAGCTTTGGTACATTTATAATTAATTAGTGATGTAAACATCCCAATATTTTGGTAAAATAAAACGAATGAAAACCAATGCCGTCAGACAAGATGTAGCCAAAATGCTACGCACAGTCGTGGTCCCCAAACTCGCCCAAATTAAAATCTCTAAAAACTGCAATACAAGAAAAAATTGTTATAATTCAACCAACAGCCAAGAACGACAAATTAAACTGTATCAGTAAGATGATTGATTTACGAAAATCATTCGGACTATTGTTGTGTACCTAACAATTCAATAATCTACATTGGAAAGAAAATCAAGACTTTTATTACCAAGTCAAACCTATCTTCCGATGCAGTATAAAAATTTACAAGCCTTTTGTTTGGCCACACACAACTTACTCAAATACCTGACCAAATTCCTTTAAAAATCCTAGTAGAATTTCTCAAATGCCTTTTTTTCATAAAGTTGATATGATGATCAATTTTCATGTTGTATTCTTATTTACTAATAATCCCAGATCTGGGAAATTGCAATTTCTAAAAATGAATCACAATCTAGAAGACGATACCCTCAAATTAATTAGTCATTGTCCATTTAATATCTATCGCCAATCCAATGGTACTCCTATAAATTTCCCTCATTTACTTATTGTAGAAAATCTTTCTACAGACAATTTTAAAATAAAGTCCTCCCTTCCTTTCTTTTAAAACCTACTTGTTAAATAAAATAAGTTGATGATACTATTAGTTTGCATGTTTGCATTATTAAATTCAGCTTTTTTAAATTTCTTTCTCACTAAAATAATTCTTACACTAATGCCAAGTTTACATGGAAATTCAATAAAACAATTTTCTCCCACTCGCATAACAAAAACTCATATCAAACACTATTTATAGGGGAAACCTACCCATACTAACCTTTATTTAAACTAAATCCCTTCATTATTTTGCTTAAATCACCAAAATAAACAAATTTTCCACATACTCACTTTTCCCCAATCAAATATCTATTAGGAAAAGGTAATTGTAGTGCCATTCATATTTAAGCTCTCCAGGTACTGGACAATTTAAATTTTTTTAACCATTTTACAATTTCTTTGGCTTTATTGCTGCTTTCTTATTCAACAAACTACCTAGTAGCATTAATTTTCTGCTCTTTTCCTCCAAACTTGACAAGCTTGATGTATTTTTGAAGGCCACACATCGATCTTGTAAGATTAATTTTCTACAATCTGTATAAATACAATAAGTAAGGTTTATGTTATTAATGGGGTAAACGGACATGACTGTTTAAGATTAATGGAAAACATTTTTGTTTTTGTGAACACTTAAAGGTTTTTTGGGCACTTTACATTGCTAAAGCTCGGCAAATTGGTTGAATCACTTTATATGTCTTATTTATTTGTGTTTAAGCCGCAAGTATTTAATTTATTTAGATAATCATCAAAATTAATAACATATTTAAAAAAAAACTAAACAGGAATTAATGACGAATTTTTGAAAACTCAACTAATTCTTTTATTGTTGGAATGTGCATACTTATATACAAAAGCAATAATGCACATAATTACAATCCAAGCAGAAAAGCTAAATTTTAAAGTAACCACTAAGAAGCCGTGCCTGAGATTTTCTTTTAAATAAAATTTTGCTTAAGTAGTTTGAGGACTTTCTTATTAAAAAACTGTCGATCATCGTCTAAAAAATCTGCGCTTATCAAATGTTTGCTTTGAATATCAAAAGGAAGATAAATGCACGGCGATTTTTGCCTTCCTGTGTGAAAACACGTTGTTCATGTAAACTCTCAATGATACATATTTACCACTTTTTGTTTCTTAAAGACTTCCACAGTCTTGTTTGACGGCAAAAGTTATTAGGCTAAAGCAGCAAAACATTTAAGTTGGCAGTAAAGAGGCGAAGGCTTACTCCTGTACATTAGTAAGTTACAAGGGTTTTAAGAAGTTTGAATTTGTTGTGTTAGTTACGGTGAATTCTAACATCTTTTGAAGTAACGGAATTACAACAAGCAGAACAGGTAACTAAAAAAATAATTCTAAATTGCAGTTACACTTTTAAATAGATAGTGAAAAATTCCAAAATTTCACTCACTGCTAATTATTAGAGGACAGAAAAATATGGATTTACCTGTGTTTTTGCGTTTTTTACATAGAATGATTATCCATATCTTTAAATATTTAATTATCATTATCATCATAGTGATTATCATCGTTTTTCTTTCTCTCGTCTTTCTTCAATATGATAAAAGTAAAATTTTTATGTTTAAATTGTAATGAAAGAGGATAATTTTCATACCTTTACTTTGTAACGACCTATACCAATAAAGTTCACAAAAAAATGTTTTTTGGCTATAAGCTCATTAACATGGCTAAATTTAAAAAATAATTTAACGTTTTTCATTTGAGTATTTGGTATAACGAAGCTACAGATTATTGCAATATAATAAAAGATTGGTAAATTATATTTACTATAATTTGCAATGCTTATGTTACAGTTACTTAATTTTAAAATATTTAAACCTTTAGCTCACTAGTTGAAAAAGGTAAAGGTTTATTTTTACCTATTAATAATGTATACAATTAAAATATCGTTGATAAAGTTTGTAGGACTTAAATAATGTACAAGCTGGTGATTTTTCTCCAAATTAAGCGTAACCTTGTCAAGTTTAGAATCAGGAGTGTAGGTAAGTAAAATGTGCATGTATAAACTGGGAAAATATATATTATAAATTATAAGATACTTACAGTAATTAAACTTTAAAGTAGCTCAAGTTGAGCTTTGAGGGGATGGAAGAGTAGAATGTGTTTTCTAGGTGATAATGAGGGATTTTTAAAACTTTCCAAAACTCTAGCAGTCGATCGTAGAAAGTTGTACTATCCAGAACGAACAAATTAATTTTAGTAATTCAACAATAAGGTGAGTGGCTAAACTAAGAACTGTGAATTACATATAAAGAGTGCAATTTGTTATAACAGTTGATAAAGCCTCGGGTACATTCTGAACCCCCGTTTTCGACTATTAAGAAAGTTGTAACAGTTATATACACATTTTGATATTTGACAAACTAAATTATGTGAATTTCATGAATATAACCAATTAAATTCCTACGAGTCCAGCTGGAGGCACGACTAAAATGGAGCTCGCATATTAACAAAGCTAATTAATCCACTAATTAACCAAAACACATTACTACGCCGAGACTGCACTCTTATCACCAATTGTAATCCTGCTTTTCCAGTGTAGAATACAAGAGCTGCCCCAAAAGTTGTTTTTTCCGTCTTAGACTGACAATTTTTCACACGCCTTCCCTCAAATTTTTGCAAGAAGGGAATGTATAATTGACTGCATCAGCCTTTTTCCTGTATCGGGAACGTAGAACAATTTAACTTACAATCAAAGCTCCGCTCGGCAGAGGCAAACCAAATGGCTGTGGCAGAAGAGCTTTTTGAGTTCGGCAATGATTGCGTGTGTGTTCCCAAATCGCAGGCCGCGCAATTATATTGTGCGCACCAAAAGAATGTGTACCCAGCTGAGCACCTCAAATATTTAATACGCGTTTCTTATCTAATGGACAACCATCACAAGCAGTGGGCGGAAGATGCACCGCCGAACGAGAGCGGCTCCGACGTGCGCACAGGAACGCACGGATCTCCTCGTGTAAATCAAGAGCTCAGACCACGCCATATTTTTTGTTTACTTTCTATTAAAATGTATAGATAGATAATTTCCAAAACGAATGTTAAAAGAAATAAGTTTTTTAAAACAAGGTTTTGCAAATGGTCCAATTCTCAAATACTTAGACAACCAGACACCTAAACAACATAACAGTTTATTTAAAAAATACAAAGACATGTTCAATCTTTACAACAAGGTAGTGATACTTTCCAAGAGATGATCTTCTTCGCTAAATATATTATGTAGTTGAAATACACTTTTTATTTATAAGATGCCTGTTAACTCTAAATAATAGTAAATATAAAAAATAATGAATGAAAGATTTTCAAACTTTCTTCTAAAATATTTTTTAATTTTCTTTATATGAAAATTTATAAAACTATAAGAATTTGTGTATGTAGTGATTGCATTTTAAAACTGGTTTTTATAGTTTTTTGTTTGGTTTTCTATTATCACCATCATAGATTTTCTTTTTCTTCTTCTTCTACCCTTATATAGGCTATTAACCTGTTTCTAACTACATATTTTGTGTAGTACTATGACCCACGCTGGACGTACCCCGGGCAGGTGGCTAGTCTAACCCGTTAGAAGAAAGAGAATATACTTTACGACCGCTAAACGTGTTTGTATGACGGTCGGAGAGCATTTGATGTTTGCCACTGCTTTTGATATAAATAACAGTGCCAAGTTTTATTCAAAGGTACTCCATTGTCACATTCATGAATATACAAATTATTACTAAAAATTTTATTAAGCAGCGCATAAGGAATGCGCATTTGACAGAAGTTTTAGCGTCAAATCCTAACGACACATCTTTACAAAATACAGGTAAAACAAAATGCGATCTTTATCTTGGAAGGTAATTAGACTGATTTAATTGGCCCTAGCAGAATGATTGGTGAGAGGAGTCTTCGAACCTGACCGTTGATGGTGGATGTCGGCTAAACGGTCTAATCCAGTTCATTTGTGTTTGAGTCTTTACAGTGTTGATCAACGATATGCGGTAAAATTTTCCGTTAATGTCGAAACATCTATAGCTTAGACACTTTCTATGATACATAAGGCCCATGGAAATTTAGTTTAGAGTTTCTGTTCTCAACTCGTGACGATCTGAAACATTTCGGAAAGAGAATCTTAAAACTTATCCAAGTAGAAAAGGTGTTCATTCGTTATGTTACAGCTAAGGCTGGTACTGCAAGATCGGGCTAGAAATACTCTACAAGGGTTAAAAGAAACAGCGGTCCAGAGTTTATAAGCAGTAGCGAGACTACTTTCAAACCTCCTGTCAGTTACATAAATGTCTTTTGCCTGGGCTGCTTAAAAAGGGCGATAGTACACATCCCTGTCGTACCCCTCCCTTAATTTCAATTTCCTCAGTCAGTTCTTCTTCAATTTTTACTATCGCATATGATTTTTGGCAGTTTTATTAATTTTTCATGTTGACCTTTATCAAATGCCTTTACAAATTAGAGTTTTATTATTCCTCATTCTCTATACATTTCAAAATATCCAATTTAAGTTTTAAATTCACCAATACAAAAGATAATAACTAAAGTAGAGTTGGGCTTTAGCAATTGTTATATACAAACATAAAACTTTTTCATACTTTTTAATTTTTTTAACTATTTTAATTTGCTATCAAAAAAATTATTGTCTACATTTCTTTATCATAATGCTTTGCTATGTAGTGAGCGGTCTTTCTAGTTTTCTTCTTTTGATGTATTTTATCGCTTATGTTGTTATATTTGTGACTAATTTACTTACGCTGTGGTTGATTGGCTGCAAGCGAAGTTTCCTCTTTCTCAGAGCCCAACAGGCAGGCCTGTTCGAGTCTCGCTGAAAACTCATGGATGTGTGTGACATCGTAGAATTTAAGTTGCATATTAATAATCACAATAACAAAGAAAAAAGTCCATTTTCATTTTCTTATTAAAAACTCAATTTGTTCACTTCGCTCCTTCGTCGGATAATCGGGCTGATCAATACATTCTTAATATGCGGCGTCGATTTGTTTACGTTTCTGAACAAAAGTGCACTAATTACATTTCAGTTAAATATTCGTAATCATAGTTTATTGAGTATTGAGTGGAGTTCCATGTTCTGTGCAATATGCAAAAAGGTATCTGGGTGTTTTTACTTTCACGTTTATTGTTATCATCTCTCTTTTCTTATAAAACACTCCGTAATATATGAAATTAGTGACATTTTTCAAATTTATAGCTTGTATTGATTAATCAAATTTATCTATCGAATATAATATCATTATAAGCCAATTTTGTTGGTGTACCTAATTTTTAGGAAACTTTTGCTTTTTTTGATATGCACACATCAATGGCATATTTTAAATAATTTAATTTTTGTGTAAATTACTAATCTAACCTTGTTTGATTATCAGTTGTTTGCTTTATTACCTAATCGATAGTCATTACAAATAGTATTTTTAACTTTCTGTTATGTAATTTTTGTACACTAATTTCCCTATTTTTATCTACTATTTTGGTATTCGAAATGTGACTATGTACCTTTTTGTACCACATTTTCCTTCTATTTTGTTAAGAGTTTTCTTGAAATCTGTATATAATATTTAAAATTTTCTGCAAGTGGAATGAAAAACTACAGCAATGAAAGTATAGAATATCGTTATCTATAAAATTTCCAGTATTTTTGGCAAATTAGAAATTCCATTTAGAAAAAAAGACTCGTCTCTTGAAGCGATTCATTGAGAGACCCAACTAGTAGTTAAAAGTAGCAATGTCTATTAAATAAGATGGATAAAATAAAACATCCCAGCCAAGCATTTTCAACCTGTTTCCTAATACGTAGACAACGTTTGGTCTTCAATAGTCAGTTAAAATTAGTTAATTGTTATCAGTAATATCACTAGTGATCAATGAAACCGATCTTAAGAGCTCAAAGTACAATACGTCTTTGTGACCTCAACAAAATCAGAATATTGCCTTCTCTCCATAGATACTCTGTTTGCTATAAATGTTGATAGTTAGTCTAGACTATAAATAGATTTGTTTTATTTTGTATTATCAAATTTAATCTACTTGTACCCCCAATAATAATATAATGCAAAATCCATCTTTCAAATGGTTCCTTGTCTTTCGATGTTTCTTTTGTTCAATTTGTACGGCCTATTTTATTTCCTGCAAACTTTTCCCATGGTTTTCAATCTTTCGAAAATCTCAGATTAAGTAACACTCAATGCTTCTTTAAGTTGTTTTTGCGTCCAATAATTCTTACTGTTCTTTGCATTTGAATTTTTTGGGCATTCTTTGTCTTCTACATCAACATCGCCACAATTGAAGTATTATAACCATTCTTTGCATGTTTTTTTTTTATAAATCACATTCACTATAAGCATCTATAAGCATTAGATGAGATTTAGCTCCAATTTTCCTTATAATAAAATGGTAAAGCAACATTACCCGCAAATAACGTTTGTTTGACTAAAATTTCGATATTTTTGAAACAACAAAATTTCTATTACTATTTAAACTATAACATTTTTCGTTAGAAGATTGTAACTTTTAAATAGAAGTAATATTCTTCTATCTAACATAGAAACACATGTTTCCTAATAGATAGTTTTGTTGTTCTGTTATTCGAAAAAGAGGGTCCCCCAAATGTTTGTTTGGTGGTTTAAATAAATGATAATTGTTTGAAGAATGTATAAGCCATATGAAACTTATTCTAGCGCAGAACAGAACAAAACTTCAATTTTTGTCCAATTTAGGTAGTTGTATATAATTTTGTTTTATTCAAAAGTTTCAGTAGTACGTTCGTCAAGAATATCAATGTACAAAAATTCTTGTAAATAAAGAAAGTCGAATTTTAAGTATATATTCTTCTTCTTCGGCTACTCTATACTGGCTTGTTTGGATTTTGGAATGTAGTGGTTTACCCAATGTAATGTTCTGTTTGAAAAAACCTCATATCATGTCAATAATTGTTTGCACATTTCGGGAGGAGGAATTTATCTTACGGACACATTTTGTAATCTATAAATATCAGTAATGAATGCCTAAATATTGCTATAATTTATTCGGGGCTCAGAAGCAATTTCAGCAAGCCTTAATCGAGGGTCATCTTTGAGAAGGAAGCGAAGCACATAAATATTGTTCTCAGACATGCTGGTCGTTGGAAAACATCGATGACTTTTATTTTCAACTGCTTCTCGTCTTCCCAAGAAGTGTTTACTCCACGCGTGCACCTGAGTCTTCTTAACAGTATTGTTCCCGAACCGTTTCTTAAGTTGTTCCAAAATGAAGGGGCCGTTTTAAGCTCCCTGTTGTGAAAAACTAGATAATAATCTGTTAGGCAACTGAAAAGTGCGATAGTGACTAAATAGTTGGTAATACGAGGTACCCTATAGAGAAAAGTCCCTTCAGGTATCTACAACACCCAGAAACTGCCCGCTCTCCTTTTAGTTCATGGTATGTAAAAAAATGTTGATTTATATTTGGTTCACCTGTGTACATGATCCTAGCGACCTAAATTCAATTTGATTCGACCTAAGCAATTGATTAGATTGCATTCCTTCGAGTACTGCCTTAACAAAAATGTTTGTAGTATTCCCTTCATATGTTAAATATATGTTATCTGAAGTTTACTTATTTTTAAAAAATCCCTTGAAAATGCCAAAACGTCTGAAATTTCCTAAAAATTGACGTAATTCAACCCGTGAACCTGATTATTCATTTATCTTTGAGCGAAAGATAAATAAATAATTAATAATTATTAAAAAAAAAACTGAATAAAAGTTTTCAGCTACCTTCAAAGCACGTTAATAAGGTATTAAACACCATTACCAAATAATACGAATATTTCCAAGCTATCTTTTAAGTAAATTAGAATTGACTTAGATCCCAAACAGTCTGTCCTGTTGTTAATGACCTAATGATGAGCGGCTATCCCTTATAACTCCTTTGTAAGTCGTAGTGTTTAATAGTTCACGTTTTCTCGGCAATGCAATTAACAAGCTCCCATTAAACCACTGTAACTCTCAGGCTTATGTAATTTCATATGAACTGCCGCAAGGTAAATGACTGAGATATGAGCGTTATTGCCGGGTGCACCGCGACACCGGCGCAGGGGGTGTAACAAACGACTCTCAACGATCCACATCTGGATGTAAGCTTTATTAATGTGCATCGTGCAGGTCATGGCGGTATTTGTCTTCTCCACGGTGTATTTTTATTTTCGCTGCTTGCACACCGAATATCACGTATCAAAGTTTATTTGGAGAGGCGGCGCAAACGTGTTATCTGCCGATGAGTTTTGATTTCGCATGGCTTAAGGTTATGTGCTTCGCTAGCTTTATTTTGCGTTATGGGGACGTCAGCGGTGTGGAGATGGCTATTTTAAAAATAAATGGAAACTCTTTGCAAGTACAATGAAATTTTTGATTAACACATGGCTTTCATTTCCCCCAAATTATTACAAACAAAATATTTTTTTAGAAAGCTCGACTCCAAAGCGAACCACTTGCTTATAAATACAAGAATAATAATTTTCATCAGTACTTCGTACAAAACCAAACAATTGTTTGCGTTACTGATGCGGAAACTGCACATATTTTTTCACATTCAATCAATTGCCGCAGCGGTCAAAAATAGAGCTTTTTTACGCGGCGACCTGAGAACGCGCCATAATGGAGAAGCCAGTAAATTCCCGGTTTTATTGCCAACATTATGTAGAGTTGTGTGGAGGAAATGGAAACATTATAGAGATATAACCCCATTTATTCGCGCACTCCCTTGAAGTGGCGGCTAGAGTCAAATTTCGCAGGATAATGCGGGGGAATTATTCCCGCTGCGTTTCCCTAAACAAATCTAATTCACCGTGGATATGATTGGCGATCACCGCGATCGCTTCCCGGAATTTTACGAGTTTATCGGGAAAGCGAGTTTTACTGTGCGATAAACCTGCGCTGAGCCATTAGTTTGATAACACGGTGCAAAACAAGCAGTAAAGCCTGGGTAGGTGGCGGCTAATGGCCGATGTGAATCGCTCTTGTTAGAGACAGCGCAAATACTCGGCGGTTGTTTAGTTATGGATAAATACGTCGCGATCAAATATTCACATCTGCTCTTTGGGAGCAAATGGAATTTGTACAAAGCGAATCAGTAATTGGGCAGGAAGGATGATTTTTATCAAACCCCTGAATGCACGCGAAGTTTTTGATGTTCATTGAAACAATTATAAAGCCAATTTTCTCTGTTAATTAAAATTTGGATATATGTAATTTCAATCTAAAATTATTAACAAGATCGTATGCAGTTTAACCATAAAATTCCCCGACATGTTTTACAGTGGTGCGATGCTGCATACACCTCATTTCTCTTCAGAGAGCAACGAGCAATGGCTCAGTGCCAAAAGCTAAAAATTACAAATTCAGTCTATCTGCAAGTGGAACATTACTCAACTGTACTTTACGTTTGCCTAATAGAGGGTTTGGCAGAAAGTTCTAATGCATTTTAAATTTTATTGATTCCTAAAATATTTGCAAAAAATTTGGAGGAGTTGGTACAGAAAAACATAAAGTGGTTTTTTACTTCTTTTTTGCTATCGTTTTTTTGTTACGGTAAAAGTTTATTTCAATTATCCCTAGTTGTTTTCGGCGCGATCGTTTAACAGTGATATTTCGTTTAATTTTCTTGTGAATGTGTATCTAGAAGAGAAGCGAATAACGAATATTTCTGACATACTTTATACTTGCCTTTCTGTAAGAAATCAATCAAATAAAAGGAAAAATTGAAGGTAGTTTGTAATATTTTATTACTTAGCAACTATATCTACGCAGACACGCATGCTATCATGTAAGAGCTAAAAGTACTCTGTTCAGAACAACGCCGCTTTGTTACCTAGGGACACCGTTAAAAACTATTCCCAAGCCCAGACGATTCGTCGCCTACGTACGGCCAAATTCCGTCAGAAACAAAGGTTCATACATAGGTATGCTAGAACCACAAATGCTCTAGTTCTTAAAGGTTAATTGTTAAAATACTTAATATATTTAGAAATAAATTTTTTTTACATATTTGAATAATCTTCTTGAATAACCATCACGGTATACTAATATTATGATTACGTGCTTAAATTATAATTATTCTGTAGATTCTTCTGTCTTCGGCAATATGAAACTTAGATTTAGTTTCTAAAATCTCAGGTACCATACGTGATACTTATTGATATCTCCTAATGTTATGAATACTTGCTACACATCAATTTTTCTCAATGAAGGAATTATAGCGATAAAAACCAGAATAATAACGGAGTTAAAAATTATGAGTGAAAACGAGAATAAATTTTTAAATGACAGAATAAAGCAGAAATAAAGGAATAAAGGAATAAAAAGAAAACGAAACAGTTGTTAGACATTAACCGCAGTTGAAGAGTTGTTTAATCGTTACCACTATCATTATAGAGAGTGAACGCATCAGGTCTACGTTGCATTTTCAGCTGTCGTCGATATCCCAATGCTGCCTATGTATGTAGTTTTCTAGTCGCTAAAAGAATCATAATGCACTCTGAATTAAAGTTTTCGTCACTCAAATGTCATGTAAAATTATTTACCTTAAAAGTGCTCGTTTCACTAATGAGTGGTAGGACAAAAACTTGAGGCTACCACTAGGCAAACAAGATGATGTCTCAACGGACAGTACATTCTAAAAGTGCTTCGCCAAATTTAGTTCTGGGAATCCACCCCAATCAGAAGAAATTGCTATAGCACTTAATATACTCCAGCTAAGATATGTTTCTTAGCTAAATCGAAACCAATTTAGATACTCATATATCTGAGATTTATTATATAAATGCTAAAAGAATAACTCACGCTGATGGGCGACGAATCGCCGCAAAAAAACTGGAAATCAAAATTGAACTTGAAGATTATGCACTCTATGTGGTGGGATTTTAAAGATATGACATACTAAAAATTTCTAATGCCATGCAAAGTAATTGATTCAACTGTATAATGGTTGAAATTAACAAGATACTATGTGATCCAGACAAAACGCCCAAAAGATGTTGTCTTTACCACAATGCTACTAAATCTCATGTCTTTGACTACTCAAAAATCACTCATTTATTCTTGTATGAGATGTTTTATCTCGGTTATAGAATTCTACAAATGATTTTTCCGGGCCAAGCCTAACACGTTTTAAAAAGCTTGAAGAATAGAAAATTACAATGAAACTCTAAGTTCTACAGATATTTTTTCTGTATTTCACTAGAATATTTTTCACTGAGTCTACTTTTAGATGGCTTAACATGTGTACATTTCTAAAAAAGCAAGGAGCATCACATATAGCACGAAACACCTTAAACTGGAAGCGTTCTATAATTTGAATGTAAATGTTGGCAACTGTACCCCCAAAGTTGTATACCATAGATTCAGGTAGACTTGAAGATTATAGACGAGGAGACCAATAGTAGTTGCTAAATTTTAAGCCGAGTTGCTTCTTTTTTATATCATCATACCATCTTAGATCGTTCTTTAAGTGCTTGACTAAATATTTCTCTTTTGTTACTTGAAAATAAATTTTGTGAAAGCAATATGATGAGTTTTGGTTTTGTTAAGTTTTAATCTTCATCTTTTTGCTTATGATTCTACATCATAAAAGGTATTTTTCAGGATTTTGGCAGATGCAATGTTTAACCGTAACGGCTTTGTCGTAGGC
The DNA here is from genome assembly GCA_036346155.1 of Sinelater perroti. NCBI lineage: Eukaryota > Metazoa > Arthropoda > Insecta > Coleoptera > Elateridae > Sinelater > Sinelater perroti. Next base: position 4,285,392 of record JARFIY010000222.1, read on the forward strand.
AAATAGTGCTGTGAATATAATAAGGTATAAAATAGGCCCTAATACGCGAGATACGCCAATACGGACTTAATTTGAATATACCTATTTTCTAAATAAAATTTGTGAATGACAGTATAAATGAAGCTAAAAAACTTTTGATTTAAAAAAAGACAAGGAAATCTGCAGTGAAATACACTTTTCTTCAAAGCATTAATTATATAGTCTGCTACTAGGTGGATCTGATGTATAGCAGAATATTGTTCTCTAAAACCAAATTTGCCAGTTAAGAATAAGATTAAGATTTCCTAGGATAGACCTGAGTTTTTTGGCTAGTAGCTTCTCAAATAATATTTCTAATGTGAGTAGAAAACTAAAAGGGCTGTACAAACTTTATTAGGTATTTTGTCAGGTTTGGAAAATAGAATTATTGGGGCAACAATAATAGAATGGCATTAGGTATCTGTAAGTTTCTTAATGAATTGACCTGTGACAAAATTAAAACCAGGGGCCTTATTTGGATAAAGAATAGTTTTAATCATGTTTACGTGATAGTAGTCCACAAAGCCTTTCTAAAGTTTCTAAGATTATATCGCATTTCTTTTTAGCTATTCTCTTTGACATAAGTTGGGCAGTGCTCTTATGCGATTTTGAAAAATTAAAGTGTAGCTACCAAAGCTGATTTTTAACTTATTGTGGTTAGATGTACAAGTTGAGAATTAACTACACCTTTGAAGTAATGCTAATCTGTTACATTATTAAAAAAACAAACTTCCTTTTGACAAAAGTAGAAACCCTTGCAACAGATATAACAGAGGTACTATCAAAGTATTGATCTAAAGATGAACAGATATCTTGAAACAATGCTCTTGGTGACGAAAAATCTAACAAATCCGGTATTTTATATACATCTACTTGCTAGTAGGTGAGTTTACATGTAGACATATGGTACAATTGGAGAAAGAAGCAGAACCCCAAATGAAAATGTTTTATGTTTTGTTATTTCCATCCATAAATCTACTATCCGACGCCAAAAAATATATGATAAAAAGCTTTTTTAGTAAGATAATTTGATAGGCAGTAAGCCGCTGAGAGCGTTAGCATACCATGCCGTTCTTCAACTTCTACAATCGTTGCCCATAGACAGTTTTTCTAGGCTTTAAGTAGTTCTTAATGTTTGATGTGCTTTCTGAGTATTATTGCTGTACACGATTAGTTTCTGGTGAAGATGGACTGATGTTTTTGCGTTTTTTCTTGGGAGATTTTATCTTGTAAAACTATATACAAGAGTAGCATCCAAGCGTTGTCGGGGGTCCTAACTTGTGATTATTATAAGTTTAAATTTGCTGAGTAATTATCTTCTTACAGATTATTGACTATAAATATTTGTAAACATCTTATCAGATATACCAATAGGACTAATAAGGCGCGGTTTAATAAAATACACTAAAATAACGCCGTTTGTACACTTCGAGCCACAAAACTCAACTTTATAACAAAACTCCCATACAAGCAACACCCTTCTTTATTATACGTGTTTGAGTTTAGAACCAGCTATAACCAACATTACTTTTGATTTTGATTTTGATTACAGACATTAATTTTAAATTTGTCCGTACTTTCGACCGACTCCTGTATCTACAAATGTTTATTATTTTTGCGCATTGTAAATTCTATATGTTTGAACGTTTGATTGTAGTCTAAATATTATTATTATTACTGAATTGAAATCTAGAACACTCAAACAGCTTTGCATTAACATTGTTTTTTGAATTTTTGATTACTGATCAAACAAAAGAGTTGTATTGGTGAAATAGAAGAATGTAAAAGGTACTATTGTTGCTTTTATGTCCCTTTTTATAACTTAAAACAAATATATCCAAAAGCTATTTAACCAGAAATTAACAATGATAATAAATCTATGCGCTTTTGAGATTTTAAAAGCTTTTAAAATTATTTATTTAGAAATTTTAAAATAAAGTTTAAAAATAGACGGTAATTTTGAAAATGATAAAATCCCGGTATTGCAATTAAGGCAATTAAGGCTTTTAAATTTTGTATTTTAGCAGTATTTAATAAATGTACGTAATTGTTAACCAAACATAACATATTATTATAGGAGTAATCATTTTTGTGATAATTAATAAAATTAAAAAATATTTTGAAAGCTACGATTGATCGCATTAGTAGCAAATATTATTTTAAATATATTATGTTCTTTATGTTTCTATAAACACGTCACACTAGTTTCCTTGAGATAATAAAAAAGATATTTGATTATTTTTTTTGATTAAATATGCCATCCCTATATTTAAACATTTATTTTCCCTCTATAAACTATAAGGCTAGCACATAAAATACCCTGGCCGCCTATTCCCTCTGAAAAAACAAAAGGAAAAGCCAAATTTGACGTAGAATCCGAATCCGCGATCAGAAATTTAAGAAATCCAGTGCATGTGGTCTAAAAATAGCTCCTTTAAAAATTATAATGCGTGACAGATGTCAGAAATGACAGAAAAACGGACCGTACGAACCAGCGCACAAAGCGCGCTTTCCCGTAGTACCCAATTGGTCGAGCTGGTAGCGAGTTTGCTTCGAGATGCAAGGTTTGTGGGTTCAATCTCTTTGGTGGTTGCCGTATTTTTGCAGTCTTTCGCAACATTGGCTACATTTAAATGGGGGAGAAGATAGGGTTTGCACTTCCTACAAGGCCCGAAGCGCCTCAACGCACACCGCTCGAAAGCTCGAAAGCTTTACCATCTCATGCGAAGCGGCCTTTATTGTATATCTATCTTGTTTTTTAAAATATATAGGGTTGTTTTAACAGTCTTTTGTAACCTGCATGCAGCTGCTTTATTCGCAAAATTTATAAGAACACGTAACTATTTTTCTTGGAGCTTTGGAGAGTTGTGTTCTCCCTGCCGTGCACTTTTGAGTATGAAAAATTAAAGGAAGCATTTGTACCGTTTATTAAAGCAATATTTTAGAAAGTTTTGATATTTGTTTGATTAAATTGGAACGATGAAACCAATTTAACAAAAGTTTACTCCTAACTGGCCAAATTGAAAGAACAATTAGAAAAAAATGATCAGAATTAACGAGCAAACGATACTTTGCTATCCAGTACGATAAAATCAGGTTCACCTATCTTTAAGTGCTAGAAGACAATTGGTTGGAATGTTCTACCTCTCTCAACATTCTCCGGATATTACTACTTGTCATAATTATATATTTCTTTCATTAAACTTTTCCCTTTGTAGTGCAAGGCCTAGTTTAATAGATAACAAAAAATTCACTTAAAAAAGCATTTTGTTTACAAATCACATTTTTTTGGCTGCACCGATATAATACAAAACGAAAGAAACTTTTGAGACAACTTTATGTTAGTTAATACTAATGACAAATATGCCAGGGGATACAAATACACTTAGTGAAATAAAAATGGTTTAAAAAGATCATGCATACGCATAATTGCAGTTTTGCGTTAAGTCAAAGAACTACTTATCGGCGTGCATTTGACATTTCCACATGTGCATATAGAACAACTTCCAAAAATTGGAAATCGCGTTAAATACTAAATATGTCTTCTAATTTTATTTTTGTATTGGTGACCTACATTTATATTGTTTTAGTGTTACTGGGAAAAATTATTGCGTGTCAACTTATAACCTAAGTGAAGTATTTAAAGAGATTCAAGACTTACAGGAAAATTTGGCCGAGAAACTACAATTACACGTGACATAGGCATATTTATTTGAAATACAAAAATTTTATTTGACCTTTTTTTCTCTTTTATGTTGCTCTTTATATAAACTTATACAAAACGATGCCTTTTCATGGCGTATAAAAAATTCAAATAAAATGCTTTGTAAATCATGGAAAATTCGAAAATGCACTGAAATAAAATGGACTTACCGATGTAGCACGAAATATGCTGATAAACACGCCGCGCTTTCGATGTGATGGTTAGCGGTGCTCACGGAACAACAGCAGAATTCAGAGTGCGGCGCCGCGACGCTTGTGGCGCCTTGTCGATAGTCACGTCCTTTTGCTTCCGCTGCGCCATCTGCCTTAAAACGGAAAAGTCTACACTCACTATAAAGTTTTCTCGAAGTTTATTAATATACATGCTCAAGAAATAAAACGCCAAGTGTACAAATTAGACGAATTTATTTATAAAAATATAATCAATTACAATTAATACTAATGCTCAAAACACCCTTTCCTTCTTCACTGGCCGACATCTGCGACAATGTTTGACCAAAATTTGTTGTATTCTTTCAGAACGGTACCCCTAAAGCAGAAGTTTTCGTTTAAATTTTCTGGCGATACGCCGATTCAAATTCTTACGTAAAGTAAACCTGCCCTCCCGCGGTGTTCCTTGGAGCCTGCCAAATGAGGGTTGCTTGCTGCTTTTCCCTAGGGTCTGCGTGTGTGATGGCGCTACACTCCGGATGCTTCTTTGTGTTAGGGGTCTCTACCCACTCCCCTAGCCAGCCGTCAGATGCCACGTCTCGAGCCTGTATGAAGAAACCCTTAAAGTATTCTGCTCCTTGAATGGTCACTGCAAAAGTAGATTGTTAGAAATTGGAAAAACGTATATTTCTAAATCAATCAATATATAAATATAAAACAATACATTAACAATAAACTAATTTTATGAATGAAATAAAGATTTATTTTACATTATACCTAATACAAGCTGTAAATATTTCACTGTAGCGTACTAGCGAAGATCTTATGATATAAATTAAATTTCTGTATAATTATGAACTGAATAAACCAAGAAAAATTAAAAAAACATAGATAAACCATCAGAATAAAAAAATAATTAATAATGCCAATACTAGGAGATATGCAAGAAGTAACAACATAATTGAAAGATATAAAAGAGATGTTTTGTTTCTTCTTCTTTAATAACCCTTTAGAGTCCACTCCTGGACAAGAGCCTACTCTATATTTTTCCACGTTCTGTTTTGCACGATCTGATGTCACTCTTTCTCTACTTCCTTTTTTATATCGTTAAGTCAACTTGACTGTGGTTTTCCAACACTATTTTTACGTAGACGAGGTATCTATTGTACAATTCGTCGTGTCTATCTGGAATTATTTTGTCAAGCAATATACTCAATCTATCTTCACTTTAATTTAGCTGTGTGCATTACGACATCTTATTTATGATATAGTCTTTAAGATTTATTCCCAACATCATCCGTTTGATGGCTGTTCGTGTTATTCTTAATTTGTTGGTCGATTTAATCATAAGCATCATGGTTTAGATCTCAATATATTATCAGGTGTTAATCGCTGCTCTATTTTCTAAAATATGCTACAATTTACTTATCCAACCAAGTCAACTGAATCTTCTTTTTCTTTTTCCACTGCCTATCTACTCTATTAGATGTTGGCGACTACAATTCTGAATTTTTATTTATCTCTTGCAATGTTCATTAGTTCCCCTATTGTTCTGAGTCCAGTCCATTGTCTTATATTTCTTGCCCATAACAGTTGTTTACTTCATATTCCTCTCTTTCCTCTATTTTTCCTTCTAAGATTAGAAAGTATCCCATACTTTTCATTTCTAACGATATGTTCCAAATCTCCTTTGTTTAATTATGGTGAACAGTTCTTGGTTTTTATCCATTCTTCTTAGCAATTCCTCGTTGGCCAATTTTTTAGCCCAAAACAATTTCTATAGGTATCTGTAGCATCACATCTCAAAAATTTCGATTTTATTGATTGTGCTCATTTGCATGGTCCACGATTCCATTCCATATAGCAGTACAAACCATACGTATCATTTTGTATAACGCATGCGAAGTGACAGACGGGTATCTTTGTTTCTCAAAACTTTTTCGTACTTCATAAACGTTGCGTGCTATTTCAACTCTGTTTTTAATTTATTTTTTGGGATCTTAGTCCGCCTTTAGCTTGAGTTACTCTTTCAATTTGTTGATTTCCGGTTTAGATAGCCGCGTTAGTGTATGGTTTCTTTTTCACGCTGACAATCATAAAGTTAGTCTTTTTTGCATTTATATCTAGTCCGTATATTTGGCTGCTCTAATTCAATTGCGTACATATTTGCTGTAATTCTTCGATATTGTTGGCAATCAGTACTGTATCGTCTGCATATCTAAAATTCGATATTAGCCATTTGTTGTTCTCGAGGGTTTCGTCAAAAGTGGCTTCCGAAAAGAGATTAGTTGATAGTGGGGACAACACACATCCTTCTTGTCCGCCTCTCTGAATATGGATGTCACCTGTGTTAATATTTTATTGTTATGTATGGTGTCTGGTGCCAGTATGTTTTCTATACATGGAATATCTTTTTCGTCTACATCTGTGTTTCTCAAGATGTTCATGAGCTTAGGTTGAACGGAATAAAATGCTTTTTTGTAGTCTATAAAACAAAAAAAAACGTCTTTGTTTATGTCTCGACAATTTTGTACTAACACCTGTATCCCAAATAGTGCTTCTCAAGTTTTCATCCCTGACCTAAAGCCAAACCAATTTGGGTTTATATTACGCTTGCATCTAGAATAAATTTTGCTATGTAATATCATTAAAAATATTTTGAGGATATGATTCATTAGCTTATTAGTCTAGTGTCGTTGCATTTTCGTGCATTTTTCTTTTTAGATAGAGGAATAAACGTAGACCTTAACCCGTTTTTAGAAAAGTCCTGTGTCGTATATGTTATTAAATACTATAGTTAGGATATCAATATTGTCTTCGTTAATCAGTTTCATAATTTCTGTTGGTAAATTCTCTGATCCTGCTGCCTTATTATTTTTGGCTTCTTTCTAATTTCGAGTACCGTTCTTGGTGGCCCTGATAGTGCTGGTGTTGCAGAAGTTTCCTTAAAATCTCGTCGCGAGTCGTCTTTATCTTCTGTTATTATAACATTCCTGTCGTTCAATAATATTAACGATTGTTGTGTTTTATATACACCAGCTACTTCTTTTAGCTCCTTATGTTCTCCTAGGATGTCGTGCATATGTTGTAATTTTTCAATCTATTTGCATTCTTTCTCTATCCATTTTCTTTAACTTTCCCGATTTCACCTCTGATTAGTGCGTTTAATCTTTTATATTCATTGTTAGTTCCGTTTTTGTGTTTTCGTGTGGTTAGTTTTTGTTACGGCAATTTTCAGTTTTAAACTTACTTGTAGAAAAACATGATCTGACGAAAATGTCAGCACCCGGGTATGTGAGATCTCTTATTACTGAAGTACTAAATCTCTAGTTTATGATAATAAAGTTGATTTGGGTTAGTCGACGTTTCTATTTTTATTTTGAGAGGACGTCGGTGGTAAGGTAAATCATGTGTTTGTGATTTTAAATTGTTCCTCTTGACATAATTGTATCAGTTTATTTCCTCGTTTGTTCCTTTCTCCTAAACCGAAAGGCCCTACTATACCTTACACTATTTCTTCTTTACCTACTTTAACATTGAAATAATCTCGTGTGACGTTTATTAAGTGGTTTGGTATATTTTAGTAATTATTTAGTGTTGCCGTAGAAAGCTTCTACTTTTTCGTCTTAGTTAGTTAGTCGGAGATTGAAGCATATGCTTGGATTATATTTATATTAATTAATTTTGCTTGGACTTTTAGTAGCATTACTCTATCAGAGTAAGGTGTAAAGTCTGTGACACTCTTATTTATATGTTCTTCAATAATAACCATAACTCCGTGTCTATGATGCTATTCATCGTTTCTAGAATAATACAGGGTTGCATATTTAATAGTATTACTATTAATATATTTTTGAATTGATTGAAGCATCATAAAAATGCAAACACACAAAGTTATTTTTCTATATAATCCGCTGAGTTAGAAACTTCGTTAGTTTTTTGATCTCATTATCGTACAATGAAGGTAATTGTAATACCACCCAATCAAGCAGAAATCATTAGACAACATCGTCGTCAAAACTCTATTCGCCAAGTGGTTTTTTTAGTGGTCCAAACGGATTACAATTTCTGGGTGATGAGCTTGGACTGTAAAAAGGGCGTTTCAGTGTAGATCAGAATAAATTCTTAATCTTTTTATCAAATTTTTGCAATTGTATGGGATTGAACGTTTTCAAAGCAATGATTGCCTGAGCACTGTTGTACCTTATTTCGGCCTCAAAAGCAATTTTATCAAGAGTTATCTTTGAGAAGGCGACGAATATTTTCTTCAGTAACGCTTGTACTCAAGCAATTTCAACTGATGTTTGCTCTTTCCTTAATTGTTTGTACTACGCATATACTTGAACCCCAAACTGTTAAGTCTACTCAAAAATTTCGGATAGTTTCACACCCTTTTTCGTGAAAAATAATTCGAGATAATCTACGAAAAAAATCTCTTCGGGTACCCTCTAGCCACGACGCTTCAAATTCACACCCTTCGTCATCGCCGTAAAGTGTAATAAAATCAAAATGGTGACGTATAATAATCCAGTTTAAATAAATTTGTATATTTAACTGCGTTTTAGTATTTACTTTATATAACTACGTTTGAATAACTAATTTAAAGAAAAGGTTTAACTTAAGTTTATAATGACTCTATTAATTAAAATGTTAAGTACATACATGTTGCAATTAGTGGCCGATATTAATTAGAGACTACTGTCGATCTACGCGATGTGGAAATAATTATTCACTTTTTTCTTTTTATTATGTCGCTGTTAATTTACTAGACTATTTTAGACTTAGTAACTTAGTTGTAAATATAATGCGAAACGATAAAATTCTAGCAAAATGTAGGTCAATTCGGCTTCGTCTCACTACACTGAAATGCTTTTAATATCCGTAATCAAAACTAGTAAATGGCGATACACCCCAGTACCATTTATAGTTAGGAAAAGTGGTTAACGATATCGTGAAAATGCTGTATCCGAATGCATGCATGCTGGCAAATGGAATCTCCGATCCGGTAGTATCTTTCCCAGTTGTATGTAATTATTTCTTATTTTCAAAATAATAAGGAAAATGTTAACAAACACACGATTGTTAATTAAAAAGTGGACATTCATGTTACAGTAGTTTGTTACAGTATACAAAATTTTTAAAATTTGTTTATTACGAACTATAATATTGAAGAGTCAATAAAAACTTAAGTCAAGCACAAACATTGTAGAATCACTTGGTAATGTGACTGAATTTCAATTAAACTTGCTAAAATTTTGTTATATAAAAAATGTAAATTTTAAAGATTTATTATTATTATAGATGTGTCTAAATTATTAAATGTGAGACACAAACTTGCCTAACGGAGATCTAAAAAAGTTAAAAGTTGCCTTCTAATATTACTTTCTAGACGCTTAAAAATGAGGTCATAGAGATATATTTAAATTGTACTCTCCTGATCTTACAAAATATGCTTTGTAGTTTAAAGTTCACAAGAGCAACAACTAAAAAATACGTTAATATAGAATAATGGTAAATAAAGAAACTTCTGAAATCTTTCGCTTATTAGAAAAAGTATCTACCGTGATATGGGACTGATGTAAAAAAAGGCAATCAAATCTTGTATAAGTTGATCTAGTGACCACAATAACGGAGACAAAAACTAATTAAAAACACATACAGACACTTACCGGTAATTTGTGTGCCAGGACCGTAGTGATTGCTGGATGCAACGACTCGAAACGGATTGGTGTGCTGCGGTTGCGGTCGCGCCTGACCATGGTACGGTTGATTCGGTCGTGGCTTCACGCACGCATCAACAGGAGCCCCGTCTGGAAAGGCCTGCAAGTGCGTCACCAAGCTCAGACCCAAGAGCACAAGCACGTGTGCAATGCCCATAGCGGCTGCCATTGGTGACGCTTTGATACTCCTCGGATGCTGCACCGAGACTGAACAAAAAGAGCCCCCGGTACGCTCAACATTTGGCACCAGGAAATGTTGCTGCTACGATCCCAATCTGCACGCCCAGACCGCTTTCACTCACCCAGATAGTGTGTGATATAACGTAACGCTCATGGGTGAGTTACTGATCAGAGCGGATTACGTCGTACGTAGGCATTCATGATTGATTAATGCTCGCGTCCGTATAGCAATTTTTAAACACCCGTTTAACGCCGCTTTTAAAGGCGTTGCTTGCCTATAAATAACAACTAATAATCTGATTATTGCAACATCAATCATTCCAAAAGTTCCATAAAAGTATGTCCTGCTCTTACACATTTTTCCCTTAAACACAGCTTTAACTGTAAGTACTTCATACCTTACTGAAGTTATATATAACGTTAAAGCACTTTTTTAATTTTTTATAAATAATTAATGTAAAGGATCTTCCATTAAGAGGTGTCATTTTAAATGTCGCGCTATTTTTTATCTTGACTTTTAGACTGTTTCAAAGCGAGCGGAAGTGTGCCCGTATAGTGAAGTGTTAGTGTCCAGAGGGCTCAGAGTTTTGCCTGCTGCTTGACGTTAGGACTGTACTTAGGACTGTATCATTTTAATTTGACTTGGACATCTGATTTTCCGAAATATCAAATAATGAAAACTCGCGTTGACCTAAGGTCAAGCACATTATACATATTTCATACATATTTCCAAACCCTATGCTTAATCAGTCTTATGCAAATACCAACACTTTTTTCCTAGTCAAGATTATAATGTAAAACCCATTATCCATCTATGCCAATAAAGGCACAACCATCTAGTAAACAAAAGGAGATCAACGAAACACAATCTAATAAGCACATCTGGAAAGTTGTTAATAGAAGGAGAAGATTAAGTAGATTAATAAAAATTATTGTATTAGACCAAATGACTATCACTACTAATAATAGATACGAACCTACAACAAACTAGCCTAACAAAGAATTAAATCAAATGCAAACTGACAGTAATATCAACACTAGCAAGATACTAAAACCACTTTCAATATATAAAAAAATAAGCTGCAGAATTTATCGTAGATATGTCCATCTTGCAAATTTTTTTCCAAATTAACATATACTTGAACACGACTTTCTCTATGTTGTCGGGAGGTTAGGAGGGCCCCGAGGGTTACATTTGAAGTGTCAGAGGAAAACTTATGACCCAAGTGGGAAACCCAACCCTAGCTGCCACGAATCCCTAATTATCCATGAATATTAAATTTATTTTCAAAAATTTATAGCTTCGCTTACAAGCATAACTAAAGCCCCAAAATCCGCCTGTCCGTAGCCCACCCACGTCTCTATCGCGCAACCTCCTCCCTCACACATATTTCCACAATCCCGATGCAACCCCAGAGTTTTTAAAATGAAATGCCGAGCTAACCAATTAAAAAGCACCAGAACATGATTTTGTAAAAGAGCTCTTTAAAAAAGCTATTTTACTTTTGACAACTGTATGTTGACCATGTCTTACTACCCTATATTGTGAAAATATGCCCAAATAATAATAATTCCTAAACCAGAAAAAACAACAGAAAATATAACTTCTTATAGGCCGATCAGTCTCCTATCTGTACTAGGAAAACTATCCGAAAAATGATTCTTCGAAGATTACTAAAAATCTAGGTCTAGAGGCTTACAAAATTTGGTTAATACAAGAACTTATAACCCTCAGATCATGAATAACGTTGGACATTCACTAATTGGGTATTGGAAAAAATTGATTGGGCAAATAAGCAAAACTGTCCCATTTGAGGATCTAAAAGTACAAGAAAAATAATCAGAAACCTCTCCATTCCAAGTAAATTACAGTTTGGTGTGCCTTTTTGGTTGGTGATAATATTGGTCTGTATTTTTTTGAAAATCAGGCTAGTCAGGCCGTTTCAGTGAATTTTATGCATTATCATGAAATGATGACTGATTTTTTCGGCCAAAGATAGATGCTATTGACGAGGATGACCTTTATTTAAGATAATATAGAGCTACATGTCCCACAAGTCAACAATTACGTTGTTGTGTAAGAAATGTTTTGTTCGAGTAATCGCTCGAAGAAGAACTGAGACAAAAATAATGTTTTTTTTTATAATTTAAAATGAGACATTTTAATTTGAGACTGGTATATGAATTTTATTATAGGAAAAATGTAGTGCACCATACCACACAAGTAAATTTTGCACTCACTCTAATATAGTGAAAGTTGTGAAAGTTTACACGGTTCGTGAAGAATGAAGGTTTTCTATATAATAAAGAAATTTTTACTTTTTAACGACATGCTTTGTTTTATTATCCATTCTAATTTAGTATTACGAATAACATTGCCTAAATAACTTTTCGTGCTAAGTAATTTTAAAATGTTAATTATAGAAAGGCAATTCCGCAAATAAGTCGGTTTCAATTAAAATTTTTCCAAAAAATAGACGGATTTGGTATTACAAGTACAAACAAAATGTTAACAGTTTGTAGTCTAAAAGTACTGCAAACGTATATTAAGGCATATACTACAACATGAGGTTGATTTTAAAAAAATTTCCGAATGACTAACAACAAGAGTGACCTTGAGTTTACTTCATTCAGTTTTCCACACATAACAATAAAGTAAAATGGAGGGTCGGGGCATAAACTACTTTGTTTTTATATCACAAAGTTTTGTGTGTCTAAAGAAAACCGTAATGTTTATTAAGTTAGTTAAGATAACATTACATATTTCATGTTACAGAATCATTCTGCTCGTCGTGGATCGCCGATTGCTTCGCGTCCTTGCTGAAACTCCGCTACTCACCTGTTCGATATGGAAGAGCATTATTCCTGACAAGTTCTACCAACTGTTTGTGACATTTTCTGGCATTTCTGCCATGAAGGACGACTATTTTAATATACAGGTGTTGTTTGTTCTACTTGCATCACATCCATCCTGCACGATTAACGACTGACAACTGACAACTTGCTCTCTATGCAATTACAGAACATCACAGAGCCATCTTATGTTGTGGGCACACGTTATGAGACATACGACATCTTGGGATACTACCCCTTAACTTTAAAAAAAAAGTTGTCATGACTTAGGCTCCAACCCTCGTATGTCATTGCTGTTTCCGGCAGCTCTAAATACTAGTGCGACTAACTGCACAAGTAAATTTACTCAAACATAAGAGTTTCCATTGCTTTAAATTATCGCAGAAAAACTGATTTCTCGCAAGTTTTGTGCAGGATAAAATGACAAAATCCACAAAGCTTAAGAATGGCTTTCGTTCTTACACTTTTTCAATATTGTCGTGAAAGGAGGAAATTGGAGCTAAACAAAATCGTAGCCGGAAACAAAACATGGCTTAATCTTGTAAATGTAAAGCTCAGGAACATCCTATGACTAACCGGCTAACTAGGCGACACATTTGTTAGGTAAGGAGTTTTAAAGTTTAACAAATACCTAATTTTTACAACAACTATTTATAAGAGCAACAAATGGTGTATTTATAAGCATTTCTTGTGTTTTTATTTTTTGCAATTTATTTTTAAATTAAGAATATTATACTGTAAAAATGCACTCAATCAAAATATAAAAAGTGGTCCAAATTGAACTCCAAGATCCAAGATTTAAACTTTGCAAATTTTATCGTTTTATCGTCGACAGTTCGGGTACTCGGGTACAAGTATTATGTACAATTCGTTCTGTTAATATATATGAAAAAAGTTATGGTTAAAATACGTAATGAAAGTTTTGCGACAATGATAAAAAATTTAAACTGGATCGGTTCTAGAAGCAAAACCTCACAAATATCGGCGTGGGTAAGTTCCCGTGAGAATATTGCCATTGTTAATCAACATCGACTCGACATTGTGCACAATAATTGGATAATTCCAAAAGCTCACCGAAGACAAATTTATGCAAACAAAATTTAATTGACGTTAGAGCTCACACTTGCTGACTATTCTCACCAAGGAAAATTCCTCAATTTTTTATTATTATTATTAAAATATTGTAAATGGACGTCCAGTTTACTTAAAATTGCATTTTCAATTCGATGAAGTCAAAAACAAACAAAATTGTTATATCTTCGCATAACTCTTGAAAATCAAATGCACCCCCAAAGAGCCAGTTTAGTGTAGATTTTGAGCAGATGACCTGACAGGTTCATACTTCTGTGAAGATGATGTTGAAAGTGATGTACCTGTGAATAGAGATTGTTATCGCAATTTTTCTTGGCATCAACTAAAAAACATGGATCTAGAACAAATGTGGTTCTAGCAGGACAGGGCCAATTATCATACAGCTCGAGCAACAGTCAATTTACTGCACCTCGTCGCGTAATTTTACATGACGACGTTAGCCAACCAGCAAAATTTTGTAATTTAACATACAACTTCTGTTTCTTGAGTAGCCTAAAATCCAAGATCTACGCCGGGAATTCACCAGCAGTTGGCAACTTATAGAACTAAACCCTATACGCTACCAATAAAAATTATTTAAACGTGCGAAATTGCAATTGAAAATTAAAATTATAATCATCCAGTTAAAACTTTGTTTATATTTACCAAAAAACAAGAAGGTTATCGTTAGGCCAAAATATTTTACCATTAACAGACCTATATCGAATTTTTCTTTTTGCTTTCCATTTACAAATAAAGCATGACTGTGGCATCCCAGTCTAATTTGGGCTGTATCAAGAGGAAATACAAGAAAGCCCATTAAAATTGGATGCGTTCTTAAATAACACAAAATTAGGTGACGTCAAATTCTTTTATCACTCATAAAGGTTGATCATTAAAATGCCTTAGGTGCTGATAACTGGAGCTAAGACCAAATGAAACAATTGTTTGAAAATCTAAGAACAATAGAAGGTAAATGTCAGAAATATAAAAGAGATTTAAAAACGTTGAGTCAATAACAAAGTTTATTAATAAGATTAGGCAACATAAAGGAAGTTACGTAAACGGGGTTAGAAGAAGAAACGCGTAAGATGTGTAAAGAATAGCATAACATTGGAAACGACGTAAAATAAAGGAACAGTTGTAGGAGAGCAAAGTGAAGGAGAACAATCGAACATGTAAAAGTTGAAAGAATTAATAATATACTTAGGCAATTGGCAAGTAAAAAATACAAAAAAAATGCGAACACTAAAAGAAGAATCACTAAAGTAGGTGCCGTTATTAAAGAGATATGCAGGAATAAAAAAAGAAATGAAGGTAGTAGTAGTAAAATTGAAAAACAAAGTAGCTGAGCTATAAGAAAACAATGAATTACATCTCTTTAAAATTAACATTACTGCAATTTAACACCAAAAGGACAACAAAACAGAAGTGATAATGATGGAAAGGAACAAGAGTAGGTAAATTAGGTAGGGAACAGAAAATTTGAGATAGATGATTTAATTTTATATGAAACAAATTAGAGGGAGAAAGTTTAAAAATAACCAGTAAAATTTAGATTTAACCATCAAAGAGATTTAGTTATAAAATTGCTTTTAGGTAAAATAAGAAAGCATAATAGCAATAAAAACCTGCCGTTGGTGTACAAATGTTGAAGGACAAAAATAAAAATATATAAAAATTTACAAAATCAAAGTTAAGCGTATTTATTGTTACTAAAACGAAGAAAACAAAAATTATGATCTGAAAATCAAATTAAGAATGCGGCGTAACGGACTTGATCATAATGATCATGAGAGTTCAGGTGTAGCATATCTTATTAAACAGGGAATAATACAGAAAATATCATATTGAAGTTTTATATCGAATAAAGTGATGTGTACAAAGATCTCACTTCAAGGAACCTACGGTCTTAACGTAAAAAGACAGGTTTTGGTAGTAGTTACAGAAATTCAAACAAAGAATGTATTATAGTCTTTTGTATACTAAATAAATGGTGCGGTATAGAAAAATCCTCTTTTCAGCACAAATAGTTTCATTAAATAACCAGATAAAAACAATGTAAAAATGGAAAGACTGTTATAGATTATATACTGGTAGAAAAAAGAGAGCTGAAATTTGAGATATAAAGATACCATCCCGGTGACGTCAACAACGGCCCTCGAAAATTATCCCTACCACACTCACACGAGTACAAAAGCGAAAACGCACGGGCCAGTCTTCTGAAGATGTCCGCTGCAGTTGTGGACCATGCCCTTATAACCCGAGAACCAACCACACGATGCATTCTCAAAATACACCAAACATAAAACTATGGAGAAGAACAAAACAGACAGAGATATCAGTGGAAATTAAAAACAAAAAGTGAAATTGGATGGGACATATTCTGAGACGAGAACCAACAAACATAACAAAGATGGCACTTACTGGAACCCACGAGGATCCAGAGCAAGATAGAGACCCAAGCAAACTTGGAGAATTGCTGTAAAACATAATAATGTCCTGCTTTTTAACTAAACTGTATACAAATAATTTGCAATACCTTCAAGAGTGTCACAGCATGTGTTGTCTAAATATAACTGCGGTATTTGCGGGTAATATGAGGTGCGTTCAAGTTTTAAGGTTCCCAATTTTTCCCCAACAGTAAGAATAAGTAGAAAGATAGGAGTAAATTTTAAACGACACGGAAAGTATTTTTGAATTTATACACATATAATATAAACAGATTGAATTGCTGACATTGTAGTGTTGTTTTGTATATTTAAAATGAGTCTCACGAATACCGATCGACAAACATAAGGCTGCGCGGGTGGCAATGTCTCAGGACATGTTGACGTGACATGATGCCGCCATGAAAGGTGCTTTCCGTTAGTCAGTTGTGACAATGGATGATATATGGATGCCGTTTTTCAATCGATCCGCTGTTGCATCGGCGATTTTTCAGTAAGCAAAACGGACCTCTAAAGAAGTGTTCTCAACAGCCATGGAATTATGGGATAACGTCTAGAATTTAGATTACGTTGAGAAGTAACAAGTTTCAACTTTCTTGGGTATATCATTTTTCAAAAAAGGAGACCTTAAAACTTGAACGTACCTTGTAGAAAACGTCAAGCGGAGTTTCAAGTTAAATTTTCTGAATTTGATTAAATTGATCAATAATTTCTTTTTACTTTGAAAGGGCATTTCAATAAAGTGGTAAGCAAATCTCTTGATATTATAATTTAAAAAAAACTACACAATTAATAAGTTAAAAAATACAGTCGTAAATTCCTTAAATACTGTGTTAGAGCAATTGAAGGAATAACAAAAAAATGGTAGGAGACCCAAAAAAAATCTACCTGTGTACCTTCCAAAAGTTACAGAATCGGATGTATAGGTAATGCACCGTTTCTCTATTTTCAAACTAATGCTCTTCTGGTCTTTTGTACATAATACATGTCTTCTTTTTTATGGTCCCAACTAAAAACATTAAACATACGAGTAAATAAAAGGGCTAAGGTTCTTTTCCATTTAGATAATTTTTTAATGCAATTTTGTATAACCATAACACTTATATTAGATCACAAAAGATTCAAAGGTCTTTGATAATTGTGACAAATTTGTACGAAATGGTAACAGAATTTGTTTCGTGACATCACTCTTCAAACAAAACTGAGCCAAATTTGAGTCAAAACCGACGCATTGATTTTATTTTACAAACTGATATAGACTTTGTAAGAGTTGGCAAAAAAATGAAGACAAACGAGTTGGGACAGTATATAAATTTAAATAAGCAAAAAGCTGTTTGGTTTAAGGTGGAATAGGAGGAAGTACACAATGTATGTTCTATCGTTAAAGACTATTTTTAGATGAAAGGCAAACTTTCTCTGAAAGCACATTTAAAATCAGATCACCGTATTGTTTTGGAAACTAATGAATGAAAGTAGGTAAGATGGCTGATATTGTAGGTGCATATTATCATATATGAAAAAAAAGCACATGAAAGAAATATATGCATGGTGGGTGCCGCAATTGTTTACTATCAATCAAGAACTTAGGCTTTAATAATGTTTAACCGCAATTCAGACTTCTTGTCAGTATTTGTTATCGTAGACGAAACAGCACTACATATCAGAGATAAAGCAGTAGTCAAAACAGCAAGACAAAGACCATTTTAACTACTGGGTCAATGATATTTCGGTCATCCTAATCAAAAATTGGAAAATAATAAAGCAATATCAAGGCTATTTAAAAGAAAAACTGAATCAAAAGCGGCAAAGTCTGTTGAAAAAAGAGAACATTTCATTTCTGTTCGAACTAATTTTTGAAAGAATAGCTGGTTTGAGTTTTTTCAGCAAATTGTTATAATATTCATTCACAGCAGACTGACTAACTTAGTGACAAGCTTAACATATCTTAGCCTAAACCAGTAATGCAGAAAAATCACAATTTTTTATCTACTGTTTATATAATCTAAACCCACATTAAGATAGAAATTACACCCTTGGAGAGATAAAAAAGAGTAAAATAAGATAACAAGTTTTGCTATGCAGACCCTTCATTAAAATTTATTTCCGTATTTTTTTATTTTTAACTCCAAGAGCCTAAAACTTGTAAAAAAAAACATTGCAAAGGCTCGGATTTTATTTTTCACCCTCAAAAATCCTAGTGCGTCAATTTTTCGAACTTGAACTTTTAAATATTGAAAGATTTGATTATTTTAGATTTCAACATCTCAACAACGAAATGGGGGTGTGATATTGAAAAACACTGGAAACACTAGGCATGAGATTTATTATAACATAGCGAATTAAACCTTATATCTGTATCTGGCAATCAATTATTATGGTGGCTGGGGTGAGTGTGGAATATAACATTTTTTTAATCATATCAAAACTACAAACACCAGCGTGAAAGGCCAGGGTTGAAAGAAAGTTTGGAAATGTCTGGTAGCAAAGGAGAAAGATCAATTCTTACAAAGAAGTATGAAGAGCATGCGGCATAGTAGGGGATAGAAAAGAGAAAATAAAGAAGAATTAAGAGGATGGTGGAAAAAAAGAGATGGGGAGGAAGAAGGATAAAACGGAAAAAGGAAATAAAAATTTAGAGGCGAGAGAACTTTGGGTTGACGGGTTGAGCCTCGTCAATTTTTGGAAAATTCTGGCATCTACATTCATGCTATTTTCAAGAGATTAGAGCTAGTTTTTTACCTGGAGTTTCAATCTGTCTGCTCCCCAATAAAAACTATGAGTCAAAGACGAAAAGTTAAAAAGAAGAAATCTCACTCAGGAAGACATTCTGAGGTCAGAAAGCATGCTATCGTCTAACCACGGAGGAGAATATCGCTACTGCCAGAATCCCACAGAAAGATGACGTATCACCAAATAAAAGAATGTTTTGTTATTCCTGCACCCAAAATTTATAATATTCTACACGATTGCCCTTAAGTGCAAAGGGTTGTTCCCGGCGTATTTTAAGGCTAAGGAAGATGTTCAAGAAGTCTGAAAATGAGCATCTCACTACGAAGACATTCTAATGGTGTAGTATGACAAATGTGTCCAGGTCTTTTGAAAAATGGAGAAGTGCATAGTATGATAGGAAGATTGTGAAAGTTAAGGGAGTGTCGCGAAGCTTTCCTGTTATCCTATGTAAGTACTATTGTATAAATAGTTCGCTTCTAAAAAAACGAGTACAATTTAGTACACGATCAACTACTTGAACAGTTGGTGTTTTTCGGTATTGGCCCAGTTCAAAGCTACTGCAGCATTAAGGGCAATAACATAATTTAATTTATTATAGCTATTAATAGGTAATAACGCTATTTGACATTTCATTATTTTTAGAGCAGAGAAAATTTGAAAAGTTTGGTATTTGCCATTAATATAAATGCCAACCACTTATTTTAACGCCAGTGTTGGTTAATAGAAAACGAAATGAGTTTATGATTTAAATAAGAAATATAGTTCGCTTACATTTTTGAAATTTCTTTTAAATATTTAATGGGACTTTTGCATCTAATTATTGATTTTATGTTTTTAATTATATTATGTTGATGTGACGTACTATTGACTAAGATTATATAAAAATATAAACTAATTTAATGTAAATAGTGTCAATATTTCCAATTTTTCTTATTGGTGTGATAACAAACGCTACTATGAATGAGATGCGGTTAATTTAGAACCTAAGACATAATTAGATGCAAAAAGGTATAGAATAAAAAAAAACAGACACAAAATTTATTGAAAAAATATTCAATTAAAATGTATAAGTAATATATGGGTAAACCTTTCTTATTGTCATACAACGTTTTTAACCTTTAAAGCATGATATCAAGTAAATTGTTTATCATTTTTGGGGTGTTTGTTGCCATCTCGGCTTTGTTGCTAGGCTTTTGCGGTGTTTTAAACATGTTTTATTAGATAATCTACTCAGGTTTTCAATCGGGTTTATGTCTGGAAACAACCTCTTATCAAATTTGTTACTTCTCTTCCAGCGTGATAGTTGAAAACCCTAGATAACAGAGGGAAATCCCCAATTAAAACATTTTTATTAACGACAAAGACAAATAGAAGTCCATCACTCATAACTACAACATATTTGGCGGCGTTTACGATTTTGTCACATAAAATACAATACCTACCACCACCATACCAAATAGCATTTCCACATCTTTATGCTAACTTCTTCATAGCTTACAGTCTAGTGAAGAAATGTATCATCTAATAGATTTTATCAACAATTCTTTACACAGATGTGGCCATTGTCACTAAATTGGCCGTATCAACTTGTGGGGAAAATATGACGGGCCATCTAATATTATCCGACCTAGGAGCTATCTTTGCCCACTTAATCGATTTTTTTTCTTAAAAGTATGTCACCACGAAAAATTTGCTTCTTAGCGACGCGCTCGCATAGTCTTTCAAAATGCATATAGCGCTTATTCTTCAAAAGTTTCGAAGAGCTTGTCTTACTATTTTTTTTCTTTTTAAGATTCCTGACGGGTAGAATCTTGCAATGCCAATCACATATCGCTTCTTTTAAAAGAAATAAGAATTTGTTTTACCGTTTGCGAGGATATTTTTAAATATGCAATTAACTTTTAGACACAAAACTGTCCACAAATTTTCAAAAATGTTGTTTAGCTGCAGGTAATTTAGACTATTTTGCAAAATTCACATTTTGAATTGGTTAATTTTCTAATGAAAAATCAAGTGCTGTGTTTCGCTTAGACAAAGTCTTAGAATTGCTTTATTTCGTATTTTTAAATGTTATTTTTCTTTGCTGGGGCGTATCCACCGGTTTATTGTGCCTACAGAAACCTTAAATATTGCGAAGTTACATAGTTAGGTTTTTAGTCAGAGGAGCATTTTCTGGGATCTCTAGACTACACGGCGGCCAATTTTTCAATGTTAGTTGCATATATGTTTAAAAAAATAACTTTTTACTTGCACATTATTAAAAATAAAGACTAACAAAGCCAAAAATAATTTTGCTGTACCTTATTTCTTTATAGAAACACTTTTTTTATTATATCCAGCAGGCATTTCATTATTTTTAAAATAAAGAAACAAAGACAAGTTCTAAAAACTATTTCGGTTTTTATAAATAATGTTAGTTTGTCCTGTATACTATCAAGTAGTATAAGACGACTTTATCAAGAACAATCTAAATATCTCAAAATGCATTTAATTCACGTTTGCTCTGAAAATTTAAATTTGTAAACTTTAGCCTTAAGACAAAGCGCGTCCTAGATGACGAAATAAATTCAATCAAGACGTGTTGCGTATAACCTAAGAACGTAATTCTGGTATGACGATATAGAATTATCCGAGAAACTCCAGTTTGCAAAAGTCGGCAGACGTTTTTAAAACACCGGGGTTGTGTTTAAATTGGGTACATCAATACATATTAAGGTGCGTTTCAGATTTATTTGCCAAATTATAAATGTAATGTGGATAAGTGATTTAAATATACTCCAACATAATCTATGATCTATTTTGAAGTTTAGTGGCTTCAGGTATTCTAATAAAGAAAGACACAACAGTAGAGAAGAAGAATCTACATAACACAAAATAAGAGCTAAAAGCTAATCAAAATTTGAACGGGTGAGGTTAGGAGATGAGCATCAGGTAAAAAATGTTTCCCAGTTAGTATCACATAAACATGAGTGAGACCAGCTATACGATCTAGAGGTGCTAGCCAAAAGAGCTAAAGATAGAAAAATGACCAACAACCAGGTTCTCCGAAAATGTTTTAAAAAAATGCAAGAATGCCAAGAAAGCTAAAATTATGCAAAACAAATTACAGATTAATAATAAAAAATAAATCTAAAGTTACTCAGAAAGGATTAGAAAGAGTACTGGGAAGAAATAAGAATATTAAGAAAGAATGAATAGCTACAACAAAAAATAATTTTTTAGAGAAAATTTAAATATACTAATATATGATAAGCAGGATATTAAACTAGGAGTATAGAAATTTCTGGAAAAAGAGATTAGTGTAGAAGCAAGGATAAAATATTCGTATCAGATAAAACATAAACGGGGAGTAAATAAAGCAGTAGCAAAACTCAAAATAATGCAGAATAATTGTAACTTCAAGGGACGTAAAATGTATATCTATATCAACCTAACAGCAGAAGAACAAGATATAGAAAGAAAAATAAAAAAAGCAAATGAAAAAGAAAAAGGAATAAGAACTTATTGAAAGTCTCAGAGGTAACATTCTTTCAAAAAATTGGTAGTCAATACATATACACACAACAGTGCGACTAAGAAAAGAGCTAATTCGGACAAGGTTAACTTATTAC
This sequence comes from Sinelater perroti, assembly GCA_036346155.1. Taxonomy (NCBI): domain Eukaryota; kingdom Metazoa; phylum Arthropoda; class Insecta; order Coleoptera; family Elateridae; genus Sinelater; species Sinelater perroti. The sequence continues at coordinate 4,307,898 of JARFIY010000222.1, forward strand.
AAAGAAGCACTGAAAAATTAGTGAGGCGAGAAGATACAGAATACTGATCCCACAAGAATCAAAGCAAAAACAATATAATTACAAAAGAGAAAGCGAATTAAGAAACAGGTTTTCTAATTAACGATGAAATAAAGGACAAGCTCCGATAGGAAAAGTATGTTATTTGAAAATCAGTAAAAAGATGAAACATGATAACAGAACATATACATGAATTGACAAAAAAGGCAGCGGAAGGGGAGAAAGTCAAATTTTATAAAGATTTAGAGAAACTGTATGATCAGCTAATGATGGGGAATAACAATTAAATAATTGGAAGTAAGATACTTACTTTTCAACTATCGGCAAGCCTCATAAACATGATAAGACTAATAACAATGGTGCTCATCCATCAATGTTATAGCAGTAAAAAACTAAGCATATATTTTTACAAAGAAGATTGTTACAATAGTGTACCAAATAGAACGGCAAGAATAATGGAAAGGCGATGTGCTGATATCCATTTACACTAAAGATGACAATAGGAACAGTGAGCAATTACAGGGGAATAGCATTGCTAATTACAGTACACATAATAATTTTTATAGTACTAAAGAATCAAATAGAAAAATAGGAGGACGAAATTATAGAAGTGTATCAAAGTGAGTAAATAATCACCAGTAGTTACAAACAGAGTCATATACGTGCTGTTTGTTGGTTGCAGACAGGCATATAATACATTCACAGAGAGGAATTGTTGAAGACTAGGAAAGCTTAGAAACACCGCTAAAGTTCTTGAGACTAATAAAAATAACATTGGAACACACTAAAAGTAAAATATAATGTGGAAATAGATGAGATTTTCTAGATGAAAAGAGAATTGGAACAGCAGGATTCCATGTCGCCCACCCTCTTCAACCTGATGTTGATGTTTAGAGATAGCGGCATCAACAAGATTCATCAGTATCTAGCATATGCTGACAATCTAGCCCCGATGACAAGATCAGCAACGAAACTGAAAAATGTGACAAGAATGTATAATATTAGGGCGGAAAAGAGGCTGTTTTATCGTGACAAAAATTAAGTTTATGGTAATAGAAAAACCGACTAATAATAACAAGAAAACACTAACAATAAGATTAAAGAAAGGAAATAAATTAAAGGTAAAAAAACTAATCAATTTCTTGCGCTTAGGTACATAAATAACAGAACACGGTAGATAAAGTGCTGAAATCTAAATAAAATTATTGAATGTGAAAGGTGCATGAGCGCGTTATTATTACAAGTGATGTCGCGTAATAAAAAGAAGAAAACAGCTAAACCACATGTAAAAGCTACTACAGGACAGTACACTAAAACAGGTAATAAAAGAATAACTGGAGGGCAAGAGAGTAGGACAACAAAAGAAGAAAAGGCCCAGAAAAAAATTGGACCGTTAACACTTATGATATTTTCTAACAATATATAAAAAAATTATTTTACGAATGCTTGAGATAAACAGTATACGACCTTTTATTGGTTGTCTAGATGAAACGTAGATTTGATGTTTTCAAATAGGTTTTTTCATACTTGAATTTTTCTCAAAACTTTTATTAAATTTTTCTTAAACGGGACGTTTACAGACGCTTATACAACGTTTAGAAACGTTTAATAAAAGGTATGGTAGAAGTTTTATCTCACCAAAACAGTTATTTTTATCTGTGTTAGGCGATCTTATTTAAAAGATCAGAATTTTTTCAAACAATAATTTCTAGAGATTTCGCCATTTAAACCGCTTTTTCCACATGACAAAAACAGCCGAAATCTGACCATTTGGTGCAATAGTCTGCAGAACTAGTACTTTGCTAGGAAATTTTGACTTTGAAATAATCTTATCTTGTGCTAGTAGTGAGTTACATGGAACAATAGAAATATGGTTAAATGAAAGCATATCGATGGAATCCAATATGATCAATCGATCAGATTACTGCTCCTGGAAAAAACTGTGCGATTCTCTGGTTTTGTTCTTTGATGACTTTTGCGGTTTTATTTTGACATAATTAAATGAGAACGTTGAGAGCAATTCCAATAAACACAACATTTTAAACTTTTTTGTTTATTTGTTGCTTCATTATTAATATGTATTTAATCTTGTTTGTTAGAATAAAAAAAAACATTTGTGAATAAACTAATAATTAAAAATAATAGTGTGTCTTATAGAACAACATGAAAGAGCGTCGTAAGTAGATGAGTATAGAAAAAAACATTTCAACCCCCATGATCTTCATCCCCGTAAAGTTGTATTGCGTGCATGGTGGCATGTAAAAAGTATAATTTATTTTGGAATCTTAAATGTTAATCAAACATCTGAGTAATTGTTGTTTATTGTTATCTATAAGACAGACTTTAACGATATTAAAAGAATCTCTGATCAAGAGATAGGGCTCCAATACTAAATCACACGTTGCTAAATATACGACAGTTCTTTTGATACCTTATCTGAATCATGAAATGTTAACAATAATGTTGAATATAATAATTTTGTTTACAGCTGCTCGACACCATATACGTATATCGTATCTTAGACTAAACTACAGCATAAGATCGACTACCTTATACTATGAAAAATGACGTCTTTGACGCCCTATATTTCTAAATGGAATGAAAGGACCGAAGAAGAAGAAGTTTAAACTACAAATATAAATCGTGACTACACATTATATTATTTAAGACTTATAAAAATAGCTTGTGCTTTTTTAATGTAACTTTTAATTTCTAGTCAATGATCCTAGTTGTCATTATGTAAATTTTCAATAAAGGTAATCTTTTTACTCTTTCTAGCTGTATTCTATTGGCCGAGATTTCATCATCTTTAATTTAATGTTTCATGACAATAATATATTTTGTTTTTAGCTTCCAAATTATATTTGTGCCGTGCTTCTATAAGACAATTCAATAAAAATCCATCTAAGCTGTCAGACAAAAGAATTAATATCTCGGTATCTTTCACTACTAACATTTGTACACAGAAAAGTGCCTCATCTGTTCCCAAGCTATTTATAAATCCGAACTGAGTATCTCCTAGATGCTCTTCAACTTTGTTGTATATTCTTCATGTATTAGCCGCAAGAACTTTATCAGCACGTTACTCATCAAGTTAACTGTCAACTGCTAGTCGTTACATTTCTTTGTCTCAGCTTTTTTGAATTATTATAATGTAGTCTTTAATGTTAAGTTGTTTATTTATATTTTTATTCTATTTTCTTACAACAGTTTCAGAATCTTACTAGTATCTCGTTGTGATATACTGATTTTCTAATCTTTTTCATTCTCAACATTTTGTACTGATATTGACTACCTCATTAGTTATTTGTGGGTGCTTCCTTGGTTCTGCTTTAATTTCCCCCTTTACCGTACTTTCTGTTTAGCCTCTTTTATAACATTGCCATTTTTATCTAATAATTTAGCAACTATTTTATATTTTCTATATCTTGTCATATCCTTAGCTATTTTATGAAAGTTAAAGGTATCGTTCCGGTTTTTATATTTCTGTTTTCCTGTATTTTTTATTTTTTATCTTTGTTATCTATTTTTTGTGTTAGTTTTTATTTTTGATATTATAATTTTGTCTTTTTTCATTTTTTCTTATACTTTTTTAAATATCTCGTACGAGTTCTACTTTTGGTTCCTTTTCAATACACAATTTATTTAGTTAATTTTTTAATTATTTGACTGCTTTTAGTCTCACTTTTTAATTGCACATTACATATGTTTCTTTGTTTTCCACCATTTTAGTAGTTTTTGGTTTTATTGACACTTTTGCTAGTAAAGGATGTCCTAAAACAAGCTGACATTTTAATTATTTAATTATTTATTTGAACAGTGATAACGTGAAACACAGAGGTTATGATCTGACACATGTCATTGATAAGAGATTTCAGCAATGTTGTTTCGAATTTCTTCTTTGAGATAATCAGTGGTTTGTGGTTTGTTAATCTACATTTTATCTTTAAAATAACCCCAAAGAAAGGAGTCTAACGGTGTCAAGTTAAGTGATCTTGACGAAAAAATTCACATAATCTCGCTGCGAGATAACATAACTTTCATTTAATTAAATGTTCTTTATAATAACTGCATGGTTTCGATAGAAGTGTGACATGATGCAGTGTCTTGTTGGAATCACATACTTTGCATATCGTTATTGGTAATGATTTCATGATGTCGAATTCCATTACCAGTAACGACATTTTCATTTTTATTTTCAATGAAATAAGATCCAATCAATTTCTCAGCCCAAAATTCCACAAAACCCTGTTCCGTTGAGAATGCATAGGATGTTCTTCAATCAGTTTTTGAATCCCCAAATTCCACAACTGTTTTTATTAACAAAGTTGGCAAGATACAAAATATGCTTCATTGCTAAAGATAATTTTCGAAAACTCGCTATCTATTCATAATTACAAGTTCATTTTCTGCATAAAACTAATGTCAATCCTTCTTATACCAATCCCATATCGGCTTTCAAATCCCCCCTCCCCCATTAAAATTGTGATTTCTTTGTTGGATCTGAATAATAATCTTTTTGATATTATTGTAATAATTTTCTACCACTTTATTATTATATAATTGTTGTTGTAGCTTACACTTGAATAAGATTTGAATCAAAAGTTTTAGCTTGTACTTTTAGCAACATAATCTTAATAAAAATTGGTGTAAAAGTTATTACTGCATCATAAAATTGTTTTTCTGTTATTATACCTCCCCAATTTAAGTGTTTCGTACTGTTCTTTTCTGAATAATAATCATTATAGTCGTATACAGTAAATTTTCTGCATTTGGCCGTCTTATTTCACTACTGCTTACTACAGCTATTTTTATGTTTTGTATTTTCACTGCTTCAAACATGCCATGAGCATTTTAGGTTTCAATTTAAATACTTTAAATTTTCGTATATTTGTAATTAGTGAAGCGGGAGATTCACGGCACCTATCGTCCATCCAAGGAGCAATCGTCCTGGAGGTCATTTGATTAAATAAACCGAGTCTAAATTGAAATACTTTTCCTAGAAAATTATGCAGCACTCTTTATTGCCAACCGTTTCGCAATTTAAAGATCTATTAAGCTAGAAAACTAGGGAATCTCCAAAGTGACCTAAATATGGCACTACAGGGATTTTTCAGTAAAAACTCAAAAGATTTGCAATTTACTATCTAGGCTAACAAGTATTACAAACAGCGATAAAAATTGTTTTGTTATTTTAGTTTTGAATTGTTAAAACTGGTATTATTTATTAAATGCCTTAAAAATTGGAGATTAATTTGGCAAAAATTAATATCGTATGAAAAACCCAATCCCTACTATAAATCATTACTTTAAATTAATGCGCCCCAGAGTTATTTATTGCCAAATAACCGCCCTTAAGACATTAAAGTAAAGTTAAGTTGTCGATTCGTTGAACAAAATCAGAGCTTCAACATTAAAATATTACATTTTAGTTTGATGGTTTAAAGCAGTAAAACATTGGTTCTATGGCACAAATTTTCCTAAAGTTTGGAAATTCATCATCCCCCTATAGACATTCATAAGCTGGAGCGACAGGTATCTTCATCGCCAAACCCCTCACCAGCGCCGCGGAAAAAGTCACTGCAGTAGACAGCAAGTTAAGTTATTGATCCACGCAGTCACTCGTTTTTGTTGTAAACACGCCACCCATGAAGTATGCAATACTGCGTTGCTGCTTATTAATAAAATTGCGCGCCTGCAATTGTGGAAACCCCCCTCGTTCTACATGCACTAGCAAATTCGCGGACACAACACAGAACTCAGAGGCGCCTGTTTTTGTGCTGCTAATTAACATGCAGTAATTAGTAATTTTCTGTTGCGCGTTATTGTGCTGTAAGAAAAGCCGTTCTTAGAAGTAAGTAAAAATAAAAGCGGTACTGTTACAATTGAGTTCGTCATGGTACACGTAAAGTTCTAGTTAAACTCTAAACTGCTTCGGGAATTTTCTGTCAATATCGTCTACATACAATCACATACGGTGGAAAAGTAACAAATAGATGTCGCGCATTGATTTCCAAACATTAATAATTTATGGATATGCGTGACATTTTGCAAGAATTGAATACTAAAGTAAGTTAACTCGTCCTGCTTCCCTTATATTTGCACTTGCTCTATTTCTTTTTATTAAAAGTAATTATTTTTTCAAGAACTATTTTTATAAATCCTCTTTTTAGATTTTTTTCTTAGCAATTAATGGTATTTATTTACAATAACTAATAATTTTTCAGAAACAAGTTACTTATATATTCTACTAATCAAAATGATTCGACTTGGTTAAAAACCGGAGTATTTTGAAAAAATGGCGACCTTTGCTTAGAAGATGTAATTTTTAAACATTAAAACTAACGAAACATTTAGAAAACAGCTAAAAAAAATTTATCTGCAGAGGTAGTAAGAATATGAGATTCTCAAACTTTTTAATAATAAAAGTGTAGAACGACAATTATAAGCAACAATTACATTCACGAGCCCCATCAAAGAAAGACAACTACTGGAAACCCTCTCCGATCTTCACAAAAATCATCAAATTATCTTGTGAGAATCCACTGGAGATGCTATATATTAATATTAACCCATGCTTTAAATCAAGATTATTCTAGCTGAAAAGCTAACTTTGTAAATAGTATCTGAGGAAATGCATGGATAATACAAAATTCAAAATTATCAACAGCTAAGAGACTACCTTTACGTGATTTACTAGAATCTTCAAAGATAAGTTTTAGCGTATAAAACCAGTCACAACAAATAAACTTAAGGAGAAAATTAAATAACATAGTTTTGCAGGTTAATAGCGCTTTTAAATATAAAATTGCAAATATGCTAACCTGAATATCAGCAGAAAAAAAAATAAAAAACCAAATAGATCATAGAAAAAGGGGAAAAATGCCGTGTGATGTAAGAGAAATGAGAGGGGCTGACTCAGAGCAAATATACAAATTAAATTAAAGCAATGAGATAAATATAATATACAGCGATTAAAAGCAGAAGTAACTAGGAACTTATATAAAGAAGAATTAACTAAGGAGTAAAATACAAAAAGCAAAAAAAAACGAAGGAGCAAAAGGAATTTGGGATAATTGTAAAAAAACTATTAAACAGATAGCAAAATAAATTCTAAGATACAAGAAGCAAAACGGAAGATACAAAACCAAACTTAGGAAAAAAAGGAAGAAAGGAAAATTAAACAACAATTAATAATAAGTAAAAGTAAAATAGAAAAAAAATAAACAAAGGATTATCCAAAGAAAAAGATAAAGGATTAACAATAAAAAAAATAAATATTAAGAACAGCAAAAGAAAAGGAAGAAAAAATGACATGAAAACATGCTTCGATATAATAATTTAAAATAACAGGAACGAAAGCAATCACTGAAATGAGAGTAAAAAATAAACCGGGGAATCTTAAGAATAAATGATGAAATAGAACAAAGATGATTTGAACATTTCGAACAAATATGTAAGACAACAATACCAAATGAAATTACAGAAGTGCAATTAATAGGTAAGGAAATAGATGCGAATGAAGCACCAATCAAAAGAGAATCCTAAAAAACATTAAAAAACGATAAAACTGTTAACGTAAATATCCATTTAGAATTGATAAAAGAACAGACTAAGCAATGAAAGAAATGATACATAAATTATTAAACTTTATATGGAATAAAGAAAAATCTTAAAAGAATGCAACAAGAGTGTAATAATAATATTGCCAAAAAGAGGGGATAAAATAATATATTCAAACTGGAGAGCAATAACTTGACGAAAATTCTTCTTCTTCCTCCTCCTCTTTCTTTGCGCCCTTTTCTGTGTTGGAATTTTAACCATATCTTCCATTCCTTTCTATCTCCTGCTAGAATTTTTATTTTTTCTACTTTTCTCTATTTTCGTCCGCCTATCTCTATTATTCTTTTCATTCATGTCTTTTATTTAATTATTTATTACTTTTTATTTCTAGAATTTTCTATAGCAACCTATAGCAAAATGGTCACAAATGTTTGAATGGAAAGAACGAACTCTATATTGTTTTTGGTTTTTTCAAACAAAACCTGAGAGCAAGCATTTTGATGCAGATAAAAACGTGTCAAAAATAATCTTAGATTGATTAAAGGAAGTTGAAGGGTCTCTTAAAATTATGTTTAAGTCGTTTCAGAATTTTGGACTATTTTACGCCCTTTGACGTGAGAAACTTGACAATAATCAATTATGTAATGAAAAAGAGTTGATTTGTCATCGTAATATTGACTAAACAAGAGGTAATCCAAGATACCCTATTACAGAACTTACAGAAGCCCTACCATTATCTGTTTACCACGTTATACATAAAAAAGAAAATTTGGTTTATATTTGTTTTACTTGTGGATTTTTGTTCTATATGCAATAGATATCGAATGCTTGTACAAAATTACACGCCTCTAATTAAAACTGTTTACTTTAAAAATATGAGAGCATAAAAAGTGTTTCTTACGCTACGGATCAACCTTTCATACAGCTTGCTTTTTATAAGCAATCAGCTATGTTCTATATATCTAATAATCCAGGGTTTTCAACATAACAATTTGTATCTGTCCAAACTCTACAAGTAGCAAGTTTTCTGCTTTCAAGATCGTAAACACAAAGAAACTTGTCACCCAACTACTGCTACACATCATTTGAAAACATTTTTATATATTTCGCAAATTAAAGATTACAGTCCCAAATAACTAAAGACCTTAAAACAAAAATTTAAAAGTGACTGAGCCTGCTGATCTACACTTTACAATAAAACCGACAAAGACCAGAATATAAAGATAACGTGTTAAAAACATGCAACAAAATTGTTATATAAAATCACAAGTGACAATTATAAAATTAAAACTGGTTAATGAACCATAATATAGAATCTAAAATACCACAAAAAAATAATTAAAAAACTACACGCTAAAGGGACACAACTTAGCCCCTTCAAAACAAAGCAGACAAGCCCATAAAGGAGGTACTAAGAAACATTGAGCTAAAAAAGTTGAAATACTAAATACCCTTGACTTTTGCATACTAAAAGACCTTTCTCTGAATCATTAAAAAAATAATAACAAAACCATAGAAAAATTATCTGGCATCAATCCAGAAAGATCGCAGAAAGTGCTATTGGAAAGCTAACGACTTCAGAGAATATTTTACTTCAGTATCTTCATTGATATCCCAAGACAAAAGAATCATCTATCAGTTCCTCGATGCCTATTTTCAAGTGAATTTTTCTATCAATAAAAGTGAGAAAAAAGATAAGGATAAGCTATGTATTAAAAATCTAAACTCTAAATAACCCCAAAGTTTAACTTAATAACCGAAAAAATCAAACAAATTTCCAGATAGTGGCTTAAGATCAATTATAATGACTTTTAATGTGGTGCTACAAACCAGTTACTTTTGCTTCAGGCGAAAAACAGCTGAAATTATGTCAATGCGAAAACCATGTAAAGATGAGGCGTCATTTACTTCCTACCGACGCAGTAGCATCAAAAAATTTCGAATCCCTAATTTTCAACCAATCATTAGGGCTCTATATGTAACACTTAATAACACAAGTCCATTGCATAGCCTTGACAATCAAGAACGATTTGGAGACTAGAAAATACCGCTCAGTTTCCTTTCTGGGCAGGTAATTTCAAAAAGTGTGGTATACCGGCCTTCTACAAAATAAAACCTCACCTATCTTACAACCCTCTTTGACGCTAAGATCATATCTTGTAGATAGATACTTTACTAATAAATATCAGATTCCCAAAACACATTTAATTACATAATATTAGGTGTGCCTCAAGCAAGTCACATTATTTTTGTTGTTCTTGCTAACGATACAGCTGCAATAGCGTCTCATACAGATCTAGCTATAGCTTCTACCAGATTCGAACTAAACCTTTATAAACTACAGGAATGGTCTAAGTTGTAAGACATTCGAATAAATTCGCTAAAATCCATCGATATCACTTTAATGCTCAACAAAAGCGCCTGACCAACCGCCACTTGAAATAACAGCCTCCTATAACAATTTGAGCAAGTAAAATATTTTGAATATTATAGTGCAAGCAACTAATCAGAAACCTTAAATACAAATTGAATAAAGACTACTAAAAACTAGCGATACTGATATTGCTAAAATCCAAATTTTCCTATCAAGAGCACTCAATGCAACCGTAAATATTTTAAGGTAAATAAACACACCAAAAATACACGGCGAAATCACCAAACTTAGTAGGAACTATAAAGTACGCTTTCAAGTGCACCGCAATACTCAAGCGGTAAAGCTTTTCTCCGCCCCAAGAATCAAGCCCTGAAGCGATCGGGTCCGCTCGACCTACCAGTTAGATTTTAAGTTATAAAAACTTGACTCCTTGTGAAATAAAATGCCATAATTATATTAAATGTGTATACTACAGAAAGTATTTTATAGATATTGCCCCTTAATCCAATTACAGAACAAAAAAACTATTGCTAAATATTATAATTATGACGTAGTTGCACAGCATAGCATTTTTAATTATCCGTTACATTTTCTTAGCTTGTGTTACATTAAATATATCCTTAAAAGTTTTTGATATGTTTCAAAAGTGTATGTCAGTTAATTACGTGGCACTATTTGAAAACTGTTAGTTAACAAAGACAGTGAGACTTGAAAGGGTCGAAATGGAAGAGAGGGAAAACTCAATTTGGCATCACTTATAAGATAAATAATGTATCTTTTTTACTTAATTGCTGGGACAGCAATTACACAAACGAATACTAAAAATGTAGACAAACTCTTTAGAAAATCACCACTATATGGAGCAAATAAAGAGTATCAAATTACTCGTTTGTCTGTTGAACACTTTGAATCTATTGCCCTTATAAGTAGAAAAATATATATTTTGGGAAAAATACTCAAAATAATTGGAAAAATGAAATGAGTATCTCAAAATATAAATCACAGACTCCTAACTGAGTAACTTACATCACTCTGCCCAAATCACTAATCGCAAAATATAAAAATGTGTGAGTATGTGTTTATGACGTAGATATACACTAAGGACAAATTTTTTGAAATTTCACTTTAAAAAGAGGTATATGTTTTATTTAAATTTGTAGAACTTATGTTTCGCATTTTTCCTTGCTTTTCAACTCTCAAGAGAGTAAAACGAAAAAGAAATTGCAAGCGTTAAACTTTATTAAATATGCCTTCAAAAACCCTAACGTGTTAATTTTTAAATTTAAACTCTTAAAACTTAATCCTTAAGAGGAAAAAATGGAGGACAATTTTAGAACTCGGAAATACTAAGTATGAATTAACATCTTTGGACGCAAAACGGGACGAGCTTTTTATTTTTCTATTTGGTAATTGTTAGTGTCATTGTAACAAAGACAGAAAAATAAATAACCTAAGTCATAAAATCGGGGAAACTTAGCTTGTGACACATGACTGAATAGAAACAGTATGGTTATTTTCGTTGTTTAAACTTGCTTCCTTCAATTCATCTCCTAAAAGAGAAGTGAGATATTACAAATCTAAAACGCAAGCTACGTGTCACACATGATAAGAATAATAAAATTTATCTTATATCTGTGTCTGTCTATCAATCATTAGGGTGCGCTAGGTGAGTATAGGATTAAAAAAACTCCCTTAATCGTATAAAAACTAAAAGCGATAGTATACAATATAATTAGATTTAAAAAATGAGTAATTCTTTTAATTTTAGTAATCAGTCTATTCATTTCTGAAGAAGAGTTATTTAAATTCAGATATACAAAACATATAACATATAATTTTATAAGAAATGATGAGGTTAGAAGAAAGTTCAGAAATATGGGACGGCAAAAGGAAAAGATCCAACTCTTGCAAAGAAGAAAAAGATCATGTGGCAGTAAGAAGGAACAAGAAAGGAAGAGTGAAGGAAGATGAAAGAAGAAGGAAAGAATAAACGAGAACTTAAAAATAGAGAAGAAAAGAAGAATATTGTCAGTTAACATTCAATATATTCAATATACAATTTTTAGATAAATATTACTATAACCTAGACGAATTTTTTGACATCAAGATTCCGGGATTTCGTGTAATAAAAATCAACATATTTTGTCTACTACATTTGGACCCATAGAACTACTATACTTTTTATAGGAATTTACTAGATATAAAGAGCATAACTGTTTAGTGGGGAATCGAATAATGGGTATTTGGTGCAAATAAAGGCATTACTGCGATGATTACTGCTGTTTTATAATATAACTTAGTCCTGCTGTTTTAATATTAAAATCTCATATAATATATTATGTAAATACTACAGCACTGTTAACAAAACGTTGTAGACAATTATTGGCTCATCCTCGTAATTATTTTAATGTACATAACACTTGTAACGCAAATAATACCTTATGATTGTATTTTTTGAGTATTTAAAGCATATTTAACGCATTGTAAAAATTTTTGTTTTAAACTAGTTTTATTTTATTGTTTATTAATAATTTTTATTTCTTTAATGCATTCTAAAATACTGTGCGTGTATAAATTGATAGTTATAGATTAGAAGTTTTTTATTACAACAAACACAAACAAATGTGTTCATGGAATTGCTACGATTTACTGCTAGAGTTATATTTACAAAGCCGTGGTGAGCCTCTCAATCACAGTATTGATGGGTATTTGTTAGCATTAACGTTATGCGTGCGCGCTTTCAAACTCTATGATAAATGTCAGTTTAGTTACTATAATTGGATACATTTATAATACCAGTGAAACTACTTATTAGTAGTTATGGAGGAAATTAAGGAAAATATACTTAACACAAAAAGCTGGTTTTCGTCAATGTTATTGAAGTGTGTAAAAAAGTAATAAAAATTTTAGAAGATTGTGGCAGCTGCACTCTTTATCAAAGAGTTCGTAGAATTTTTTACCTGTGATATTCAAACACAAGGAGCGGGTGTCATTCAGTTACCTGATATGTATTCTAAATTAAACATGGCCTTGAAAGTGTTTCTATGTAAACTCAGTAGGTGACAGAAGTGCGCTTAAAAACCCATTGTTAGGCAACCCTAGTGAGATATGGAATATAATGCACCTAATATTGTGTTATGAGGCAATATCGAAAAGCCTCATCTTTGAATGATACAAATGGTTTTTGTGGGAGAGAGGGCCAGAGATCTAATGGCTGTGACAGATGTACTGAGAAGTATCCCGGATGGAGCTTGCTTCCGTGACCTTTAAAAACGGCAACAGCTATTTACAAATAGCTGAGGCACTTATGTTATTTTGACAAGATTACAATCATCAGTTGGATATTAATTAGATAAAGTATTTACAAACGTTGTAAATAATAGATTGCTGCTTAAATATTCGCAAAAAGCAATTCAACATCAACAGCGATATTTATCTGGCCCATATTAACTATCTTCTATTATATCGAACGCAATGTGGTCGAATTCATTTGCAAAGAAAGAATAATTTTTTTCCTGTCGTCCACCTTATCTTTCTATTGAGACCTATGAACTACCACGTCAACCGCGATGCTAAAAAAACTGGTAAACAGGCAGAGTTTATGATTATTTAGACAAGTTGATGGCCGACGTAAAAGCGTGGATGATTTTTTTAAAGAACCAGCACTTTTTGGTTTCTGGAATCTGTCGCCCGCCACGCAAATATGACCGTTGTAACTTGTTTTATTTTTTAAAAACCTCTAATAATCAACCTACTATAAACCACCTTAAGTACAAAACCCTTTTATATACTAAACCACTACAGGATATGTAGACACAAGTCTTTAGATGTAAGGACGCTCAATATATGCACGTAACTATGTGACTATACCAAAATTATACAGATATTAAACACCTGATCCACTACCACAAAACAATTATGAAAAGAATGACACAAAAGATGGGCAAAGTGCACAACCTTCCGATAACTGATTATAAATATAAAATAATGTCTTTTTCAAAAATAGTTAAATATATCTGATGCAACATAAAAACAAATTAAAAAACTAAAACCTGACTTTAAATGTCCTTTAAAAAGTTATACACAAGACTCGGATATTCTTATAGTTAATCACATGTTGTATTCCAAACAACAAATAAGACGAACGAACTAATGTGTGACTGGAGCTATACGAATATACTGAAGTGTTCTTTTCAATTTTTTAAAGAACATTTAAAGACGAGTCGGGTTTTTGTTTTTCAACTTTATTTTTAGTTAAGTCATTTGAAATTTATGACTATATGAATTGTATATTTTTGGAATGTATACATTAAAACCTTTTATTTCATACGGAAACAAAATATATTAGTCTAAATTAATTTTTTTTGTTATGTGAAATTTATAAAAAATTTCTAAATACACAATAAATTACACGCACCATCCTAATTGTTCGAAGAGATACTGCTATTGTAGGCAACGTAGCTAATGTCTTTTAAAATGAAAAGTAGTTCACCTATTGTTATTTCTAAACCCGGAAAGAATCCTATGGAAATATCTTCATACATATTTTCCTTAAAAGAATCACAGCAGCTAGGTAATTATTTCCAAACTATTTTTCCTTAAATTACCCAGGTTAGACGATAAAATCTTTAATAAATTAAGAAGAGGCTTCCTCTTTCGTTTTGCGCTCGAACATCTTGCCTATTAAATAGATATTTTTCTATTAAGCACAAATATGTCTATTATTATAAAGTGTATTAAATTATGCGTGCTTTAAAGTTCTTTGTTGTACGCGCATTATACTGCTAACTTACAGATTTCTAATAACATTGATATAGCTAAGTTCGCTTATGACACAGCAATAATAGCTTAAAATATAAACCCAAATTGTGTCTTCAAGTATCCAGAGTAACACCTTAACAAAATCGCAGAATGGTTCAAAATGTGGCGCATAAAAGCTACTAGTTCAAAATCCATTCACATCACGTTTAACTTCAAAAAAGAAACCTCCCCAGTTCTTAAATTAAATAATGTTTCCTTTCTTCAAGAATATATTGAATACCTGGATAGTTATAGTAATATACGTTGCAAAATATATAGGCTGGTCCAGTACAAAATTATCATAAAACCTGTCTGAACATACGATGCTCAATTGTGGATCTCGGTGACTTTAATACTTCGAAACTGCAATATTTCTAGTCCAAGGTATTACGAGCTGTTTGCAATGCACCATGGCATATACCAAACCACATTGTGATCTCAATGTACTTGTTATAAAGGATAAAAGTAGAATCCTGAGCTTACAGGATCTCTTTTCTCGTGTCAACAAAATGACCCGTTAAACCTATCTCGCTGCAGATAGTGCAGTGTTACAATTTAACTTCCAAGTAGACCAAACTTTTCAATACTCAATAAAATAGATTCAGAAAGCAAAATGGAAAATAATCTCAAAAACAAATCACACTAAACCAAAACAATATTAACCCAAACGTATTCGAGAGAAAATGCAAGACCAATGAGCTTTTAGAGGAAAATAACAGATTGTTACAAATAAAAATTTAATAAGACCATTAAAAACTCAAAAAACTCTTACATAAACAGAAAATCCAAAATATTCACTTCCTAACAGCAATTAAAGCAAGTGACCATGCATTATGGAAGACTACAAAGATGATCAGTCATTTATAGTCAGAAAATTCTCCTATTAGAACGTGATACGGTAATTGAGAAAATAGCCAAAAAGTACATACATTTGGAGAACACATCTGGTGAATATGTTTATGTCTCTTTCTACGTAAATAAAATAGATTACAAGAAGTTTCCATGCTCCCATATAAGAGATTTAGCATAATAGCAACTATTTATAATGAGATATGAAAGACAAAATATCCTATCTAATAGAAGGTGGTCAAAATAATAATAGTCTCAAAACTCAATTGAGGCAATAATAGTTTTAGAGTCGTCTAGTGTATTTCTTGTGGCAAATTTTTCTTACTAAGTTAGATGATGCTGTTGTGGTAATTTATCCTTCATAACTTATCAGCGTATAAGCTTATTTCCTAATACTTCGGCTCTTCAACAATTTTTATTTTTATTATTACCAATTCCTAATCTTTATATGTTAGGTAAGTTAATATGAGATTTCTTTTTCATGTTGATTCTTGTATGATACCCCATTATCTTATGTTATTATTGTTATTTTATACATTTCCATCAACTCTTTTATTCTTTAATCATCTATTAACTGCCAGTCAGGCTTTGTATCGAATGTCTGCACATAATTATTTTTAGACTCATTTCCTGGTAAAACAGTTATTTTCAGACTACTATATTCTAATTTTTCTTGGTCACATTATCTTATTTTAGTCCGACGTGCTTTTTGTTTTTCTTATTTCGATATTGTATTGTTTTATCACTCTTGCTATGCTATTTTAGTCGTCAGTTTGCGCGTTTAAAATCTCTTTGTCTTTGTTTTTCTCATTTGATACTTTTTGCCGTTTCAGTAACTATTTTTCTTGAATATCTACGCCTATCCTCTCCTATAAGTACAATGTAAAAGGCCAAATTTTTTTGTTTACTCTTTTTAGCAAGCTTTATTTTGTTCATCCATCTTTATAAGCAAGAGTTGTTGAAATAAGATGTAAGTCATCTTGTTCATCAATGAAAGCGGTCGATAAGATTAAATTTAATATTCCCAAGAATGTCAGATTTAGATAATTTGTCAGCTGGCAAACAAGGTATACAGAAGTTTATCCTGTTAAAAGAACATGTTCATTTTTAAAGTTTATAGAACTTTGCGCAATGTGTAAGATCTCATTTTATAGAGCTAATGGGCTTTTTTAGCTAATTTTGTAAGACAACAGGTTTAATTAATTTATTATTATGATGACACACTGATGGAGATTACAGTGTTAAATATTTTTAGCAAAACCCTCCATGCAAGTTGCTGATGTTGGTGACGTCAGGAGTAAAAACATTTAGCTTCATAAATAAACAACACTAATGGAAGTAATTAGCAACTACTGATCAACAAAATTAAAATCTTATCGCTTAAATAAACGTATTGCATACACTGACAAGCTTGATGATGTAATTTTCACTATACGTGTATTTGATTTAGCCAATGAGAATAATATTCTAAAAAGAAAATTTAAAATACTACTACCCTTTTCTGTAATCGTAAAAATGCTGGAAGAAATTTAAACATAAATTTTAATAAATACTTGTATAATTCACAAACGTTACAAAAAAGGTATGCGGTATTATTATATACACTTGTAAAAGCTGAACATAGCAAAATTGTAGCACCGAAAATTAAACATAATATTGTGTTGAGTGAGACAGTTATTTCGTTTGCATAAGGTTGTTTGGTTTTAATTTTAATACTTTTATGAAATATATCTCACACTTAAGAGTAATGAATTTAATTTAATTAATTTTAAAAGTAATTATTCTAAAGGTGAACAAAAAACAAAGGGCAATTATGTTACATTTAAATGTAATAAAAGAGTATTATTTATAATATTTTGTTGCAATTGTGTGTGCGTTTGTCCCTTGTTTACTGCAAAATTAAATCGGGTGAGAAAGATAGGCGAGACCTTTGGCCAAAAATTAGTAATATCAGCCGTCAAGAGCAAACCTATTACTGCTGATCGCCAGTTATCGCCAAACGACACCGGCGACACCGCTTCGTATAAGAAGTAATCACTGAAGGTTACCTTCCAAACCGCTCTCCGCTGCTAAGTACCGCTCACACCGTTCTGGACGCACAGGGTAGGTTCCACCTTAATCGATATATGTCCATATATATATGCCTCCATCGTATATCGCAATTACCATGTCGTCTTCTTGTGACATTACTAGCCTATGTGCGAAGTGCCTTCTAACTCCGATTTCGACTACGGTAAATACCGATTTTTTTGAGCGCCCCAATGATTTTAATAAACAGTTTAAAGACATTTAATAAATATATAAATTTCGTAATCATCAATTTAATGCCCCTTTCTCTTTTTTATTACCTACAAAACTTCTAAAATTTGATATTCAAATAATCTTTCTCATTTGTTTAATTAAATTAATTTTGTTTAAAGTTTAGTTTTTATTCAAGGACTTAATTGCCAGACATTGTATCTTTGTACTCCTTTTTCTCCTAAAATAATATGCAGATGTTCTGTAACAACTCTTTTGGACAATCCAAGATCTTCTGACGAAGCCGCAGTGAGAAAGAGCCTATTGGTAACTACATTACAGTTGCCTTACTCTAAACACATTGTAAGTACAGGAGTTTATACAGACTGTCCAGTCAACGCAAAAATATCTCTTGGCAAAGGCAAACTTGTAGAATGGGAACTAGAAAGTAGAGTTAAAGATGGAGAAACAGATGAGAAAAAGGAACAGATAGTGTTACAAGTTTTTAAAA